>OZ007593.1:316948902-318358902 GCA_963931845.1 Maratus michaelseni | reverse complement strand
TTAAAATACCCTTAATAAAATTATATTATATTCTTTGAAATAATTTTCTAATAAAAAGAAGTGGAGTCAACACATCGGTTCTTTTACTTCGACATATTTTTCATGTAATTTTTAGCTGTTTTCTTTATTTTTAAAAAAACGAAAATTATTTCAAGAAATGCGCCTTCCAATTGTAATGAAAATATTACAAAACAGATAGCAAAAAATATAATAATAATAATAGCTCCTTGAAGAACAGAAACATATATAACCCATCTTTAATAAATTATTTTCCATTCTTTGAAATCACTAAAATATATATTATATTTATTCCTTTTTTTACTATTATTTTCCTTGAGTGCTAAAAGAAAATATTTTTACAGGTTAATGCTCTTACGTTAAACATTCGAATAGAAAAGTAATTATTATTTTTTTATCCATGTTTATAGAAATGAAAATATTTATGTGATTCTTTTTTTTTTCTGCAACTAAGATTTTAAGCGTTTTTAAATTCGATTCGATTTTTAAGATAGCTATTGTCAAATGTTTTTTCGGTATTTAATCATAATTTACGTACTAACTAGCTTCATATGTTTTTTTTTCTATGAGTATGTTTCAAGTATATCTTGAATTTATGTAACAAATAATATACATTTCTGGTAAATAGGCGTGTATCATGCAATAATTTATAATTCGATTCCAACTTAACAAAGATTATTACTGATATTTTTCGTTGATACAGACAATTTTTTGAAGACCATTATTATTCAATTCAAAAAATTACTTCTTGTATCTCTATTTAAATAAATAAAACTCAACGAAATTGATTTAAATGATTTAAAATGATTTATAAATTTTTGTAAATTACGACGCAATTATCGGTCGATTATTTAAATGTTACTTAGCACAAATTTCAGTAGAATGTTGATAATAATTTAATAAAAACTACGTATAGGATATCCCAAACATCACACACATTAATTAACATTAAGAAGGTCAATGAATATTATGAAACATAAAGATTAATTACATGACATATTTATTAATTAGATCAGACATTTCGTGTACACTGATTTTAAAAATAGTTATTTTTATTTTTATCAAAGATGGCACCTATCTTGTAAGGAATGCTCAAATCAACCTGTTGAAATGTATTAAGGTTTCAAGTACTTTTAAAGTGACAAATTATATGTAAAATCGATCCTAATATGTATTTAAATAACTCCACATCTAATTAAATTTTGAATATAATATTTTAAACATACATAAAACGAGCTATAGTTGAATAGTTTTTGTTCGAGAGCCTAGATGCATATAACTCTTTTTTTTTTATTTAACTTTAAAGCTTTTTTAACAAACGACTTCACCTTATGTGCCTTTCACGCAGGATTTCTCATAATTGAATTCTCAATGTGAGCCATTTTTTTATTATTATTGAGTAGAGATATAATATGTGTTTAAAATAATCTACACTGGAAAAATATAATTATTAGTATAAAACAAAATCATATAAATTAAAAAAAAAAACCCTCAAAAGTTTGATTTTTAAAATAAAAATTGTCGAAATTTCTAAATTTCTTACTTTATTACCATAATTCTAAGTCATTTTGTGCATCTATAAAATTTATAACTTTAGTCAAAATTTCATGAAATTCTATGCAGCCATTTCTTAGAAATCAAACGCGCAACGACCTACATTAACTTTTTTGAGAAAATATACATTAAATATCAAATTAACCCTCGATCATATAAAAAGACCTCAAACTATTTTGGACATAACGTACTTTCTAATGCTAATTTTACATTTAAAATATTCTAAAAGAATCACAATTCTAATATAATTTAGAAGGATATTTCATAAGTGTCACAGTAAGTCACCATTTTTGTATTTCGAGGAATTTAAAAATTTAGTAAAATTTAAAAACTCAAAATTTTGATTTTTTAAAAATAAAAATAGTTATAATTTCTAAATTTCTCACTTGAGTAACATTATTGCAGGTCATTTTGTGCATCTATAAAGTGTATACCTTCAATCAAAATTTCATGAATGTCAGCCATTTCTTAGAAGTCATGCGCGTAATGACCAAAATCACCGTTTTCCGTACTTTAAAGATCAAATCATTTTTTGAGCTTAAACTTTTTTGTATGGAACTTTCTTTCTATGAGGGTAGTTTGATAAGTTATCGGCCTGACACAGAGATAGAACAATTACGACAAAATTACAATGTTTGTAAAGTATGATCCTTTAGATGGCATGCTGCCGAGTTTCAGACGCGTGAATTTATTGGTTATTGCTGGAAAATAAAGAGAAGTAAACAAGTTTTGACATTTTCTAAAAATGGAAAAAAATTGAAGTTCGAGCTGTCATAAAAGGTTATGTTAAAAAAAGGTTTAACCCCCACGAACATACAAAAAGAGTTTCATTCCACCTTAAAGGATTCTTGTTCTTCATATTCGACAGTAAAAAAGTAGGCTGCTGAATATAAACATGGTAGCTGAATATAAACTAAACGGTGAAGAACGTTCAGGACGCCCAAAAACTGGTACGGCCGACGAAATCGTCTCAAAAATTCATTTTGCCGTATTGAATGATCACCGATTGAACATACGCGAACTTGATGACATTCCAAACATCTCGATAGACCGTGTTCAATACATTTTACAGAATGTTTGGGTATGAAAAAGCTTTCCGCTTGATGCGTGCCACATTTGTTGAACGTCGATCAAAAACGCCAAAGAACGAACATTTCCCAATGGTCTTTTAAAGTGGATAGTATTGTAAGTTGAAAAATAAAATGAAATTTTATCCAAAATATTGTATTTTCTTTGTCAGGCCGAGAACTTTTTCGAACCACCCTCGTACAGGGCATCACCAAATAATTCGCTCACAAGAATGTGTCTTAAATGTATTAAGTTGCAGGGGGATAATTGAAGGTGTTGCATTGAAAAATAATATGAAATTATGTCAAAAAATTTGTGATTTCACTGTCAGGCCGAGAACTCATCAAACCACTGTAATGCAAAATTTTGCATGGGGTTTCTTCTAAAATGTTTCAAAAGAAGCACAATTTAATATAAGCTATTAAAAAAATTTCATAGATAAAAAACAGTCAAAACTTAAAGGCCAACTCTCAGAAAAAAAAATGAATTTATTTTATTTTTATTTTTACTTATTTATTTATTTATTTATTTATTTATTTATTTTTATTTATTTTTTTGCAAATACTGGCAAATCTACTTAAAATTTTTTGCGGCATAAGCGACAAAATGTACAGGTCAGTGTTGTTATAATAGTAGCCTTGAGAATTAATGGTATGGGATTAAAACCCACGCTCTTCTTTTACTACAGAATATTATTTTATTTTTTCTTTAATTTAATAATGCTTAATCATTTTCCTGATAAATGGAATGCTATTAACAAATCTAAATTTTCATATTTATAACACTTGTCAGATTTATGTCTATTATTAAAATACAATATTTGTTAAAATTTTATACAAATATATCCTGAATTTTTTAATCAAAAAATCTTATCTTTGAAATACAAATATCTAATAAACAGAATTAATTTTCTTAAAATCATATTTCTAGTCATAAATTGCATACCTATTTAAAATAATTATATATTATTTGCGTTAAAATTGCTCATCAGTATATAAGTGCTGATATTTGTTTTTAAATAAAATAGTGAATTATTATTAAATCTTTTATACATATGTTTATGTTGCACATTGACTTTTTACATCCCATAATATTATAATTCGTATTATTAACAATAATTGACAGTTGAAATACCTCATAACAAATATTTGAAGATATTTTCGTAAATTTCTTATTTTCTATCTGCTTCAAAAATGCAACATATTTGATAACATGGCATTGAAAGGAAACATTAAATAATAATAAACAAGTAATATAAAAAAAAAGTCAATTCCTACTTTTTAATCATAAATGTATAAAATAAACGCGTGCAGCATTAATGTCCCATGTTATCTTTTTTTAACTTTTTTTTATAATCATCGTTGTGGTATTTTATTTTTGAGGCACCACTAATTTGAGGAAAATCTATCATTTCATTTATGAAAACAATGGGCAACAAATTAGTACCAAACAACAAATTATTTTCTCCCATATAAAACTAAAATTAATTAAATAAATTTAATTAATGAATTAATATTTGAAAAAAGTGTATTAACATCAAGTGTCATCCAGTAAAAGTTTTAAAAAATGTATTCGAACTTGAGAGATTGAATAGAAAATATTTTATTAACGATTGAAAATTTTAACAAGATATATAAATACATAGAGAGTGTGAGCTAATAGTAGGAATTGAAAAACACTGCAATGTAAAAATTTAACATAATTTAAAGAGTTCTTATTATCTTATTTAAATAAATATTTCCTTTTAATAATTGAAAGGAATCTGATTAGAGTCATTAATATTAAAATTTTGTTTCATACAGAGCTTTCCATTTAATATGAAAAATATAAAGCAACTAATCAAGAAATATTGAATAGAAAAAAAAAAAAAGGAAAAATTTGAAGTGAAAAGGAGAATGCACTCTCAGAAAATATGTAAATTTATGAGCGTTTACCCTTCAATTTTCACGGGCAACAGCCTTATTTGATGAAAAACGGTCTTATCCACTAAATAAGCGGCCTTATCCCTTAGATACTTAGAAAATTAAGAGCAATCCACATATTCTTACAGTTCTAGCCCATATGTTAGCAAAATTACGGTACGACCCCATACATTGTCCTCCGCTAGGGTGTAACCCTTCATTTTACTCGTGTTTCGAAAAATTTAACCCGCCAAAACAGCGATTGTGTGATGATTATCTAACTTGCTACGTGCTACGGAACAGTAAGCAAAGTGTTATTGTGTTTTAAAGTGCATTATATCCTGTGCATTATAATGCTATATTACTTTGCCCCGTAAAATTACGGGATGCACAAAATAATGGGCATGGATTTTTTTTTTTTTTTACGGGGTTTGAATGGAATCTCTGCGTCCCGTAATTTTACTGCATTTTTTTTTTTACAGTGTGTGATCGCATACCATGCAGACGCAAGTATGCTGCTCTGATCGCTTTGCCTTGGAGCTTCTCTTGATGATAAAATAAGTAAGGTTAAATAAGATAATGACATTTTAAGAAGACGTAACAGAAAGTAAATGTAACCATTTGCAAGAGTTTTAAATTCATTTTTTCTCTTTATTTTTTAGAGTTGGTGGTTAATTACTCTAGGCTATTTTTTACCCTCGGTCTTCTACTAAACCGAGTAATGTTCTAGTCAAATCTGTGAACAGAATGTCAAGAGTTCTTCATGTTCGTGTTTACTTTTAATAAGTCCATTATTATTTTCAGTGAAAATCTGGTCACAAATACGTATCACAAATCGTATATAAATTAAGGAATTGATAAAACAATTGTGATTTCAAACAAACACTCTTTGAGATGTACGTATGCCAGAATATAACTAAAGGTAAAATAAGATAATGAATAGTTGTCAATAAATTAATGATGTAATTTTATCCAGCGGCCAATCTCTTCTAAATCATTAAATAACCAAGCAAAAAATATCTCTGCAGGTAAGATAATGAATAGTTGTCAACAAATTAATGATGTAATTTTATCCAGTGGCCAATCTCTTCTGAATCATTAAATAATCAAACAAAAAATATTCTCTGCAAATTTAAGAATTAGCCGTAATAATGTACTAATTATGTTTCTACCATTTTATAACAGAATCCGATAAATATCATACAAAATATTTTACTATTTCCTAACTAGTTTTTTTTTTACTTGAACGAGGGTTGCGAGAGAAGTGCCTTTGTAAAACAATGAGGACGATAAAATTGGTACACACACGCGCACGCACACACATACATATACGTAACAACAATATTTAATTACATGATACAATGTGTTTTTCTCAACATTTTGGTGAATTATTCTTTCGTATTCGTAAATATGTTGTTGCTAAAATAATTTTGTTTAGAAGTTGAGAAATTTTCTGCAGTAAACATACAGACGGAACTATTTTCTGATATTTCAAAAAATTATTAATTGTTTTTATTTATATAAGAATCCCAAGATGTTGTTCTTTATAAAGGTGATGTGAGAGAAGTTTGTTATTAATAATTTTAATATGCGCAGTAATTTCCAAAAAAAAAGAAGACTATTTAAGAAAATAATTATTTTACCTAGAATATATTACTAACATCAAGCTTAAACACTGAATATCTTTTCGCGTTGCTTGTATCCGAGCATCTGGTGGCAAATCTTAGAAGATCTCACAGTCAGTTGCGCGTATCTAAACAGACAAATTACTAGTATTTTTCTTCTTTTGTTGTGGTTAAATATTGGCAGATATGTTCAGTTTTAAAACTTTAGTAAATGTTTTTATTCTGCAAAAATCTGAAAAGTGTATGTAGAAAAAAGTAGAATTGTATTTATTTTTTTTAATCTGGAGAATAATTTAAACTATTTAAATGTTAGAAAATGACTGAAAAATGCTATGTGGTTTTTTCTTTTATTATTAGTTACTTACACATTATAATGACACAATTGCATTATTTAATTGAATGCTAGGATTAAAGTATTACATATTTATATCATTCTTCATAACAATAAAATATATCCATTTTCGCATACCTTACGTTATCAAACGTCATCTTCAAAATTAATGCAAAAGTGAGAAAAAATTGTTAAAATTGAAATAAAATTTTACAGCTGAAATTTAATGATGTATTAAACAATGCTAAATGATTATCCTTCTGAAAAGTATGTATAGCTACACCAGAAAATTCCTGTAGTATTAAAATATCTTTTTTAAAATAAAAATTTACAACGTTTTTAACAAACTACAACTTTAGAAATATCAAAAATCAGAAAAGCTATTCACCAAATTGTTTTGCAAAACATTTTGCTCATTTTCATGTTATATTCATATTGTTTTAAAGCCAGAAAATAACATGAGCTTTCAAAAGTAAAGTGTGTAATTTTAAATTACTTATTCCTTTAAAAGTTTTTTTTTTTCAATTTAGCTTCAAAACACAACATCTAAAATTGAAAAAATGAATGAAATAGCTTGAAATGGGATCAATCTTGTGGCTATTTTGAAAGAAATGGCACACTTTCCATTTTTGATTCTGAAACGGAATGGTTCTCTTATATATAAAAACTCCTTTAACTTTAGAATATATATATTTTTTTTAATTGCAACTTTTGAAATATCTTACACAAATAATTAAAAAAAACTGTTTACATTTATGCTCATATTCATATTGGTAATGTAAAAAAAAAAAAAAAAAAAAAAAAAAAAAAAAAAATGTAATTTAAATTATAAATCTAGAATTTTTTAAAAACTTATTTAATACAAAATATGTTTTTTTATATTTATTTCAATATAACTTATCTGAACTGTTTTCACATTCTTATTCGTTTATTGTTTTCGCTTTTCTAAAAAGAAATCATATACATTTTCTTTCATCAGTGTGTAAATCTTTGTAACTATTTTGAGGAATTAAGAAAAAGAAATATAAAAGCAATACTTTTTTAAAAGAAAAGACATAATCAAACTGTAATAATATGAATTCCTGTTCTTTTTAAAAAGTTTATTTTCATTTACAAAAACACGCATTTAAAAATACAGAAATCATTCTTTAAATCTATTTTACAAGAGTTGTAAAAGAAAATATGTTTAAAAGATAAATGTTCTAACAGAATAATTTTCAGCGGAAAAAATAATTTTTGTTCAAAGTTTCTTTCAATTCGAATAACTTTTTTAAGCCTTCCTATTTTTCTGGCAACAAGCCTTCTTTGATTATAAATTTCAGTTAAATTTTCCTCACAAACATTAACTATGATATTTTATCAATAATTGTACATTATTTATACATTAACTAATTACTTACAGCTTCCAAATTCCAGGATTGTTTATTTAGATACTGAATTGAGATCAAATAAATGTAACTTTCCTGTTAAAGGGGGTAGTTGGCGTATGTACAATGCAAAGATTAAAATTACGAATCGAGTTCATACTTGCTGCTGTTTATTTATTTATTTTTTAACTAAACGATAATATAAAGTCATCAATCTTGATTTTGTGAGGGGAAAATGATTTATTTATGCTTTAAATTTGGTATATAATAACATGAGTAATTAAGTTTTCCATTCTAGAACAAAAATTATCCCTAAACAAATATATACTGAAATGATAAATTAAACTGTAGAAAATATTCTGAATTCTACAAATTTTATTTAATAAAAATCTATATGAAAATTTCACATTTCAATTAAATTTTGAAAAACAAAAAGAACTTTGTGAAATATATGGATATTTATTGTTAGCGTTATTTTAAAAAACCATAAAAATACACGAAAATCAAAACATTTAGTTGTTTTAAATTCATAGCTTGAAATCACCTAATTAGTTGTTGTCATTGAAAAACGTCTATAAATAACATTTAATAATATTTTATAAGTAATACTAGGAGATTTCTAGTGCATAAATGTCTTTTCGAATTAGATGATAAAGTATAATGACTTTAATGTCATTTCATTCACTCAGACAAAAATATTTTTTAAAGATGAAAACAAAGGTTTAGTCTGAATGTTTCTAATGAATTAATGCAAATTAAAATCCATTAAATATTCATTAATTATAATCACTGAATTTTTAAAATATCTTCGTTACTAACAGTTTAAATAATCTGTTAAAAACCATGTATAATTGAAGCATAGTCAATATATGTAGTCAGTACACATATATGGAAAATTCTCTTGATAACGCATATTATGTTATCTTTGCTTGATTCCATAATTCATATTCGCGTAATTATAATTTTAGAAATTTGCATACCATGGATACAAAAGGATGAAATAAATACGAAATGATGATTGAGCAATGAAAATCTCATCTTCAAGAGATACGTTGATACTAGGAATAATAATTTACCACTTAACAGGAAAACTTAAAATTTAACTGTTATAAAATAAGAAATCGTGAAATCGGCTTGATTTGTTTTATTTCGTGAATTAATAATCAGATAAGAGAATTTAAAATAATATTTTTTTTCTTCTCATTACACTTATAAAAGCACAATTCTTTTCCCAGCTTAAATTAATATGTTGGATTAAATTCGTTTTTTATCTCTTAATAATGCATTATTTCATTTTATGTGATACAATTTATGAATAACTGTTCCAAAATTAAATCTTATTATTAGATTTTTGATAATTGTTTTGTATATAAAGCTTCTAAGAAATGTAAGTTTAGGTTTCATAAAGAAAATTTTGGCATGGAAAAGTAAAAATCAAAAATATTTTTTGATTTCGCATTTTAAATGATTCTTAATTTCTTTATTATAATATATAAGGTTTATTACTTTACCACATAAAAGTAGTCTGTCTTTTTCAAGCTGTAATTTTATTCATTTTTAACACTTTCCAACCTAGTTGAAAAGTGTTTATGACTTCGGTTTGTCTTGCCGTCTACCGTCTGTCCGTGCTGTAACTCCCGTAAATATGCTCGGATTGCACTGCAATTTTTATATGTTATTATCGTTATCTATAGCATGTTTCCTATTTAAACTGAAGTGTGTAGCACTTATAGTTTTTTTACAAGGACACTCAAAAGAGTTCCGTTACATTACGGTCAATGGGGAAAAATCATTTGCGGTTTATTTTAATGATGTTACGCAATTTCAAACACATTGTAATTGATATATATCACTAAGGTGCATTACAAGAAGCTTAATATGGAATAGGGTGTGCATAGCACATATAGTTACTTTACAGGGACACTCAAAATAATTCCGTTACATTACGTCTACGGAGAAAAATCGTCTGCGGATTATTTAAATAATGTTTCACTATTTTAAACGCATTGAAATTTATATATATCCCTAAGGTGCATTACAGGAGGCTTACTACAGAATATTGTGTGTATAGCAGTCATCGTTCATTGACAGGGACACACAAAAGAATTCTCTACTGTCTGTTAACAACAATTCATGGAAATGCGTTTTAAGTTATTGAACGCGATTTTAAATTTAACTCACTTTTTGTCTATTACGTGGTGTGTATAAATTCTGTAGATCCTATACAGGGAAGCACAAAAGTTCGCGAACACATTTCGGTTTATTGACAGAAACTCCAGAAGGAGAATTTTAAACTGTGCTACGCGTTTCCTAACTGAACTAAAATTTAGCATCCTATGTTGTATATATACAAATCTATAGATCATATACAGGGCTGAATAAAAGTATTCGGATATTTTTCCGAATATTGTATATGTTGGAAATTCCTGAAATTATGTTTTTAAATACCTTATGCGTTTTCCAAATTGTTTACTTAGATGTTATCTTTCAGCTTATTAAACGGTAATGATTTGTAAAATTATTTTGGAAGCGTTGGATAGTGTTACATAATCTATGCTTGACGCATGATTTTTTGTTCTTGTTTTATTTTATTTTGTTATATGTTTGATGAGAAAGAAATACAGTACTATTAGCTTTTGTAAAATTTACAACTTATCTATATAATTAAAAGAAAATCGTTTGTCCGTGTCTGTTGGCGATTGCTGAAAACAACGCGTACATATCGGAATAAAGTTTTACAAATGCAGACGTATAAAAATATTATAATTTAAGTTTAATCTTCCCCAGTTTGTGTATTATTAATAAATACCTCTGTTAATTCTTTCTCTTTTATCTTAAGTTAACTGAATTATGTTTACAAGAGAATGGTTTTTTTTCCCATATAAACTCTCATATACAAAAGGTTTTTTACAAAAATACATTGAGCTTCTTCGTATAAAGGTAGAATGCACGTGTATATTTTGTATTTCATTAGTTGTATCGATTTTGTTTTTCAACAAAGTTCCCAGTAGAAGTAAAATAAACATTCTGGGACACCTTAATTTTGATAAGAGGGGTGATATATTTAAATATAGAAATTTATTTAGGGATGGGTTGATTTATGATGGGCAATTATCAACACGAGGGACATAGGCCCAAGGGGAGAGTGCGCTCCGTGGGGGGTCTTTCTAATGATCCTAACCCGTATTTACGGTAACGTTCGAAGAAAAAACCCGGAAAACTCCGAACTGTTAGGTCGACGAGCGCGACAGGGGTTTGAACCCAGCACTTCTCATCAACCAGCTTCGAGAGCAGAACCTCTCAGCGACTGGTGGGGCGTAATTTATTTAGAGAAATTCGTTTTCTGTGTCAGCATTTGCACAATGCACAGTAATATTTCGTAATAGCATGTGCATTGTAAAATAATATATATTGTTTTAAAAAAAGTTTTACTATAGTAGTAAATATTTTTCTACGAATTTCTTTATAAAGACTAAACAGATCATGTTTAGTCTATTAGTTTTAGTCATTTAGATCATGTTTAGTCTATAGTATTTAGTCACTTAGTTTTACTATTTTGGCATTGTTAGAATGTTTATTTAAAACAACAACTGTAAAATAATTTTTAACATCTCAAACATTATAAATAACCTAAAAAAAACTAACAGAACATTTTAAATTTTTGTATACTTATTTACACATGCATAATCCTATTGCTTTAAAGCTGAAATTTCAAACATAATTATTTAAAAATACTTCTTTATTTTAAATCTTTTTTATAATATTTATTCAACATTACGACATATGAATTTAAAAAAAGAGATACAGTAGCATGAAGTGGGATCAATATATTGACCCTCGTACTTTGACGAATTCTACGCATTGTTATTCCCTGATTTTTCTTTTCTTAACCGAAACAGATTATTTCAAGTATGTTTTCTTTAATGAGTGTGTACTTCCAAGTTACAATTTTTCGAAAATAAATCGACAAATAAAATTAAATAAACTTTTAGACATTAAAAAAATTAAAAAAACATCCTTAATAAATTTGTCTTTCGTTCTTTAAAATAATTATCTTTTAAATGAAAAAAAAAATGATTTTATAAGTTAGAAAATTATTTCTGACTTAAATAATTTAATTATTTATTTCCTTAAGATTAAAAAACAATGTTTTAGAGATTAATGCTCTAGCAGGATACATTTTAAAGAAAAAATAACTGTATTTTTTTGTTTTGTTCTGTTTTTCAGAGATTTTTCATTTAATTATTTTTTATGACTATACTTATTTTTCTAGCATTAAGAATATTAAACATGTTTTTGTTTTAATATTTGACGATAATTTGAAGAATTTTACGGATTGTTATTCCCTGATTTTTCGTTTCTTAACAAAAGCAGATTATTTCAAGCATGTTTTCTTTAATGAGTGTGTACTTCCAAGTTGCAATTTTTCGAAATTAATACAAATAAAATTAAATAAACTTTTAGACATAAAAAAATTAAAAAAACAACCTTAATAAATTTGTCCTCCGTTCTTTGAAATAATTATCTTTTAAATGAAAAAAAAAAAAGATTTTATAAGTTAGAAAATTATATCTAACTTAAATAATTTAATTATTTTTTCTCTTAAGATTAAAAAACAATGTTTTAGAGATTAATGCTCTAGCAGGATACATTTTAAAGGGAAAATAACTGTATTTTTTCTTTTGTTCTGTTTTTCAGAAATTTTTCATTTAATTATTTTTATGACCATAATTATTTTTCTAGCATTAAGAATATGAAACATATTTTTGTTTTAATATTTAACCCCGTTTTGAAACAAACATTTACGGATGTTGTTTTGTCGGATATTAATCACAGATTTATATACCAGGTAGTTAAAAAAAATCCGTATTCTAGGAAATACCGTCGTGTGTACGAATTGAAATCGTACTATAAATAAGGTAAAGCTAGAAGAGTCTGCGCACAGTTCAAAAGAATAACAGTAAAAAAAATCTAAATATTACTTTTTTGCTAAACTATCCAGGAATAATTTTGACTTCATTTGTTTTTTATGCATTTCCATTGCTATTTTGTTGTTATGTTTTGTTTAATAGAACGGTTGTAATAAAACAAAATAAGTTATTTTGCGCAATCTGTCCTTACAGGGTTGGTGTGATTGCGCACATGGGTAGGAGAGATTATTACCAATAATAACTACAATTAAATTGTTAGCAATAATAATTACACTTAAATGACATTGTTGTAAGGTTTTTGTGAACAAATATTATTGTATTAGGAGTGAATATTTCAACCTAATGATTAAAAAATCAGAAAAAAAAATAATTTTAAAAAAGATTAAAAAATTTTAATTAAAGGGGAAAAAATTAAAGAATCAGAAAAAGCAAGTTCAGATAAGATTACAAAAAATCATTAAGTTACTTGAAAACATGTTTAACCTAAATTTAGTCCATTTTCATTTTTCATTTTTTATGCAAATTTACCAATAAGCTGCGTAATCTCTCCTAGCATGGAAACTAATGACAACAATGCGCCATCTCTCCTAAGTAGCAGATGCGCAAACTCTCCAATTTCGGTAGGAGAGATTGCGCGGCCTTTTAATTAAACATGGCCGCTACTAAAACGAACAGTTGATGTTCACATTGTTAGCCTAGATTAGTAGCTTATGAGAAATCGTTTAAGTTTAAAATATTTTGTACTACTGACATTGTATAGGAATTCGGATGAATAGCTATGAAAATTCAAGAACTTACTTTGGGAAAACAAAACAAAATAGCAATGCCTATCTTAGATGCTCAAAACAATCAACGTGCACTTTCAAGTAGACACTCCACTACTGCTGTAGTACAACTGGAGTCGCTGCACGCTCACTCTATTCCTCCCCCCCCCCAAAAAAAAAACCTCTATGTTCGCAATCTCTCCGACCGCGCCATCTCTTCTGGCTTTACCTTAGTGCAAGTTTTATAAAGAGAATGTGATTCAATTGGAGGTAATCATTTAAACATATATTCAAATTTAAAAAGTAGAAAAAAACAATTATCTAATAATACTATAAGATATATTTTTCGTTTGATATGAATATATATACATATCTCTCTATATATAAATAGATATGCTATGGTAATATTTGGTAATATTATGTAAATTTGTGGTATTCTGTCTACAGTTTATTACTAATTATCTCATTGGAGATTTGGTTAAAATATTGCGAGAACTTGATTTTTTTTTTAATTCAAATATATATATATATATATATATATATATATAAACATATATATATAATGTATATAAACATATATATACTATTGTTAGTTACATTTCCTTTATGCATTTACATTTTACAATGAACGTAGAAAAACATGTTTATATTCCACGTTCTTCTTTAAAAAAAAAAAAAAAAAAAAAAAAAAATTACCAAATATATAATCAATTATTATTTTTGGCAAATTACATTTCAAACACTAAAAGTTTTAATTTCTTTATTAATCCACCAGCATATTTTTTATCTCTAGCATTTATAAAAACTGCAACTTTGAGTCGTTTAATTTAAAAACCACACACTTGAAAAACATATTTATATTTTTTTTTACCAAAGTAAAAAAAGGGATAATTTTTATCATTGTTTTCTTTGAATCAGGATTTTTTTAATTGACATTAAAAGTATTTTAAAACTTTTTTATAATAAATAAGAATATGATATTATTCAAGAATGATGTTAAAAATGAAAGATGAAGTTGAATACAATTATTTTTCTTTATTATTTTTATTATTATTTTTCTTTAATCAAAGCATTATTTTAGTTTGTGTTTCGATTGTTAGACTTTTAGAAATAATAAAAAATATATTTTTAGTTTCCAATTTTTAATTGCTAATTTCTAAATTGCTTTGCCACTTTTTCGATAGGTTTATAAAAAATATTTTTTAAATAATACACATACTTTTAAACTATAGTATTTTTTTTTAAATCTTTTTTTTTTTTGGTTCTTAATTTAAACTCTATTTTCAAAGTTCGATATTCTACTATCGTTTGAGATTTATATACGTAAACAGCATGTAAACGTTGATGATAATGTTTCGATTAAACGAGAATTTTAGAAACAAATGAAGAATTTTACAGGATACTTTAAGGAGATATTTCTAATGTTGAGAGTGATTTCAGAATATAATTAATGGAATATAATATCAAATCGAATCAGAATATAATATCAAATCGAATCAGAATATAATATCAAATCGAATCAGAATATAATAACATGAGCTCTAAAATAAAATTACAAGCATTTAATCTGACTGTCAAATTTGCGAATTTTGACATATTTTTAAACAATTGTCTCTCAATATATCCTTACGTAACTTTAAGTCTTTGAAATCCCTATTTTTTTTCCTTTTTTAATGTATGTGAAACAATAAAAAAAAATAGAATTTTAATTTAACTTAAAAAAATATATATGAAACAGGATATGTTACAATTTAATATATAATTAAGGTAGCGCTGTTAAAAAAGAAAATCATAATACATGACTATGTAAATAAAACTTAATTATGTTCTAAAACATGCAAAATAATCATTGCAATTCCTTAAACTATTTTATTCCTTTCAGCGGAAAAGTACTTCTATACGTAAAATGCAGAAGTGATTGAATGACACTATAATTTACAAACAAATTTATTTGAAAATAGATACTTTTCTTTACGTACTTACTAAAAGAAAAAAAAATATTCCAAAATGATGGTATATAATTAATTGTGGCATTTAAGGGTTAAAATTAAGCGGTCCATAAATGAATCACACGCTTTTCGAGAGGTTAAACGGCTCGTAAAATTAATTCAGAACAGAATGAGATAAGAAATATCTGAAATGAAACTAGCTGCATACGTTCTTTTGTTGAATTACACACAAATTCCAGAAATATTAAAATATTAATTTTCATGTGTGTTTATGAGAGTTTAAAAAATATTATTAAGTATGAAAATTTATAAAAGCTTTTCTTTACGTACTTACTAAAATTAAAATTTGTATTCCAAAACGCTGATCTTGATGTGGCATTTAGGAATTAAAATTACACTGTTAAAAATAAATCCATTAATTCACGGTAAAACTACTGGCAGCAAAGTTGCCGGACTTTTCCCGTTCCATTAGTTGATTTTCCGTTTTGAGAGATAAAAGGTGGAAAAACTTCGTTTGAAGAATCGGTAACTTTCTGTTATGAAGAAACTCGGTTAAAAAATAAAAAAATCACATGTCTCTTTGTGCTGTCGACTATTATGGGAGTATTTAAAATTTGATATACTTCAGGAATATTTTCTGGCCGACCTGAGGACGCTTGTGCCTTGAGCCAAGTGTTTTACCGTAAGACCAGCGGGACCTTGCTATATTACGAGTTTGAAACAATGATACGGGGTATCTTCAAATCGCTGTTTGGGACTTGAACAATTTGGGGCTTAGAAATCTGGTAATTTCGAAGTTAATTGCGGGGATATTTCGTAATGAGATGATGGTTGAAAACTTTAGCATTAATAGAGGATAAAAACATTAATTATATATATTCTTAATTTAACTGTTGGATGTAAAATTTGAATAATATATTTTGAATTAAATTCGATAAAACAGTTTTGCTTTTTTGAGAAAATCGATTTTTAATCAACTATTATGTATTTTTTAAATGTGTTCGTTTAGAATATATTTTCAGTGCGAGTGTTTTTTATAGCTTTAAAAAATAAATTGCGAATAATTTTAAAGGAAAGAGAAAATTATTGAATGAAAATTATAAGAATGAAGAAATGAGAAAATTATTTGTTATTTTTTTTAATTCGAAAGTATAATTTTTGTTTGTTGCTTTTTTGAGTAAAATCGATTTTTTTCACTTAATTTAACTATTATATATATATATATATCTGATTGTTTAGAATATATTTTAAGTGCGAATATTTTTTTTTATAACTTTGAAAAATGAATTGCAAATAATTTTAAAAGAATGGAAACTCGAAATTTTACTTTATTGAATTTTTAGTTTTTCTGTGCAGCAACATATCCGTTTTTGAAACATTGAAAATAAATATGCAACAGATAACGGAATATCTCCGTTTGCTACTTTCTTCTCCGTCCGTTCCGTTGTTTTCAGGAAATATGAGGAAATTTTCTACTGTTAACGGAAATGCCCTTTTGTCTTGAAAAGGGACTTTTTCTGTGAAATTCAGGAAAAAAATACCCGTGATTTTTAGATTATTGTTAACAGTGTAAGTGGTCCATAAATGAATCACACGCCTTTCGAGAGGTTAAACGGCTCGTAAAATTAATTAATAACAGAATGAGGTAAGACATATTTGAAATGAAACTAGCTTCATACGTTCTTTTGTTGAATTACACACAAATTTAATAAATATTAAAATAGTATTTTTCATGTGAGATTTTTAAAAATATAGTGCCAAGACAGTTAATGCATAAATTGTATTATACTAACTATTAAACTGAATTAAATCTCCTAAAAAATCAATTAAAAGCTCTTGTATGTAAACCAAAAGTTTGGAAACTGTTGAAATATGTTTAAAAGGTAATGATTGTTCACCACAGCGACACGATGGACAAACCGCCGTAGTTTCCACTGCGTATAAATAGTACTTTAGAAAAACGAATGCACATGAGTGATTGCTTCGATTTCAGAAACAGGTTAAATAGGACTTCACAGCAGGTGAAAATGATGGTTATTTGAATATCTGACACTGCCAGCATTATGGGAGATTGTGTACACTACATTATTCCTCACAAAAAGCGCATTGCCATGTGGAACGATGCGTGACGCAACAGGTTTCATTTAACCTTGTAATTTAATTTATGATTTGTAACAAAGTTTTGATTTATTAAACAATTGCAACTATAAGTTAGAAAGGGCTATTTCATTTGATATTCTTGTCTTTTATTATTTTTAGTACTATTTGATATATTTTTTTATTAAAATAAAACTTAACAAGCCACAATTTTTTAAGAAAACATAGCTCTATAAATTATTTAGCACCATATTTGTCAAGGAAAAAAACTTTAAAAAACTTTTTTGAAGAAATACTATTGATATAATTATTATTTTTTCAAATCTGAAACAGTTTATTGACGTTGAAAAATGTATAACTGTGATAACACATTTTGGTAATTAAATAAAGCCTTTATGAGAGCTTTATAATATTCTATGTTATAGATTTTAAACTATCTAATTATAGAAACCAATTAGAATGCATATTGTGTAAGATTCAAAGAATAATGATAAATTGTATTGGATATTTCCAGAAAAATGGAGTTGTTACGCATGTGTATTATATTTTCAAGGAAACATAAATATTCGATTTACCAAAACTTTTTATATAGAAAGAGATATTTACAGGAACAAGGTATAAAATTTATTTTTGTTAATGTATTTTGATTTAAACTTTTGATACTTTTACATGCGCAACTATGATATGAGAATCATATATTAAGTTTTAACCTCCTCTGTTCTTTATTTGAATTATATTTTCCCCTGCTTTTTCTAAATTTAAGGCGTTATATTTAACTCGAAACAATAATCCCTCCTTAATTAAATTATTTTCTCATCACGGTCACTTTTGCTGGCTGGCCCATATCCGACGTTCTTTCAATAAAAAATAAAAAAAAAGAATTAAATTATCACAGATTATTTTTCTGCAGGTTACTTTCCAAATCACGTTTCTAACATAATGTCTTCATATGCATTTTTGTGGCCAGAGTGTCAGTTATAATATGTCTATCATTTCACCCGGCACATATACATCTCCTTATGAATATCGATAATAAGTCGCTCAACACACCCTGTTCTAAAAATACATTCTGTTCGTTAAAAGCTCGGCAATGTGGCTCGCTTAAAAATGTCTATCACGTGAGAAATATGCATCAACCGTTGCATTCTTCTTGACAAAGTTAGTTTTTGAAATAAAATGTATTCCTATGCCAAAATCTGGTAGCCCTGTTGGATAAATACCATTCATTACATTATGCTCCCTCTGGAATTTTTAATCGCCAAGGTAACCCTAGTTGGCGAGTGAATATGTCAGTCCGATTCTAAGTTGATATGTGAAAATATCCTCACTTCGCTCTTGACTTTTGCTCCGGTCGCCTGTCTAATTTGTAATAAGCCCCTTCTCGGTACATACATGAGTTCGGCTTAACATGTGCTCTCTGCCCGGCGTGTGTCCGGCTTAAAGACGAACCTGGATACATTTCTTGTACTTCCTTGATCTGCAATAAATCTCTCCATCTGTTTTATGTTTGCAATAGTACTTTCACGGCTCCATGATCACAAACTGCTCTTTCTCGAACATATGAAAACATATATAATATCACAGCAACTGAAAAAGGTTGTGATTTAGAGTTTAAATATAATTAAAATTATAATTTACATGGGATGAGTTAAATAAGGATTGAATCACTAGATTATTTTTTATCACCTTTGAGTCATTAAAAAACTGTCTTTTAAAAAATAACAAAATATCCATGCATAAGAAAAGTGTTAAATACGGAGTACCCCAAAAGGATTTTAAATTATTATAATTTTTTATGTTTTGTAGATATGTACACAATGTAAATTTCAAAAGAATTGAAAGTGAGGTAGGAATTAAGATAATCTTGATAAACATTGCTGCCAATAATTTTTTAAAAAATTACACTTTTTAAAGTTTTATAACATATCTGGGTTTTATAAGTTATATTTAGAAGAAATTTCTACATGCTCTCACATGTTCAACAATTAATTTTCCGTTTTTCTACAACCGAAATCCTGCGAGTTACGATGCTTTAAAATTTTTGTAACTTCAAAGCGTTCCTGCACTGAAAAATATATTTTCTTTTTATCCGTGCATTGCTCCAAAATTTTATAAATTTTAAAATGCCGTGACACGATTACTCTATGTCATAAAAGAATGAAATTTTTATTATTGTACTTCACAGAGAAAAAAAAAATTCTAAACATAACTTATAGGACCCAATGACCGTATAAAAATTTTAAATGTGCAACTTTTGGAAAATCAATGGCTAGTATATTTCATACGTATCATTATAACATATCTGGGTTTTATAAGTTATAATTAGAAGAATTTTCTACATGTTCTCACATGTTCAGCAATAAAATTTCCAGGTGTCTACAACCGAAATTCTCCTAGTTATAGTGTTTTATGAAGTTTATATAACAACGAAGCGTTCCTGCACTGAAAACTAACTTTTCTTTTTATTTCCGCATTGCTCCAAAATTTTATAATTTTTAAAATGCCTTAACACGATTACTTTATGTCGTAAAAGAATGGAATTTCTATTATTGTACTTCACAGAGCAAAGGAAATTATTTTTCTAAACCTAACTTATAAGACCTAATGACAGTATAAAAATTTTAAAAACTCAACTTTTGGAAAATTAATGTCTGGTATATTTCCTACACATTTTAATTCTTACCTTATTTTCAACAATTTAGCAATTTAAATTGTGTACATATTTTCAGCAAGTGAAAAATTAAAGAACGTTTAAATCTTTTCGGACACCCTGTATACGTAATGCTAACGGCACAGTCATTTGGATTATAATTCCATCAGAAAGTCATTAAGGGAAATTTTTAGTCTTAACATTCATTTTCTATCAGATAGTACCTAACAAGATAATGATACGGTATAATTAAAATTTTGTTGAAAAACAGACATAATAAGAAAAAATATCTAATTACATGAATAACATTATTTGTTCTCGGTCTCAGATGCATTGATTAATATCCATTCGGTGAATTAGTTTTTTTCTTCATTATTATCTTTTACCAACTATGTTAAAGTGATTCATTTAAATATTTCAGGATATTCAGAAATGCTTATAGTTTTGAACAAATACTTTAGTTATGTAATATAAATTAAATTAGCATAAATCGTACATAAATGGATTTTGTTCTACTATTTCAAACAAAATTTATTTCTTGAGTGCAGTGCTTTAAATAATTAAAATAGTTGAGAAACAACTTATATTGAATTAAATACTTTTTATGTGCCGATTAAAAAATAATTAAATTTAAATTCATATAGATTAAGACGCACAAAATCTACCAAAAAGGAATAAATCTAAACTAAATGTATAGAACCACTAACTTTAGTAGTACATTCTTGAAGAATAGTATTTTACTAATATCTATTGAGAAATTAATTTTATTTAACTTGCATATTCAGTAATTAAATAATTTCTTTGATAATTTTTGTTATTCATTTTAAAATTTATATCTATCTATCTATCTATATATCTATATATATATATATATGTGTGTGTGTGTGTGTGTGTGTGTATTTAATATAGAGGTGATTCGTATATAGTGATGCTGATTTTTAAGAAAAACCTTAATTTAGAGCCAGATATAATCGACTAAAAAAACATAGTCATTTATATATGAATATATTAATTTAAATTATATTTCGTACCGAATTTACGAGAAGGTATGAATGGAAACAGAAAAAAAAAACATCATTATATAATAGTTATGACTAGATTTCTGAGAAGCGTCTTGCGAAAGACTGCAATATTTCAGCAAAGACCATTTTATTTAACAAGAGGGAAGCAGGTTTCTGCTTCATCCATATATCGGCATAAAATTAAACCATACTAAGTAGACTGCTTGTGCAACACTGACTGAATTAAAATAATGAATTAATTTAATTTAAGGGTTTAAAAAAAAGTTTTAAATGCAAAATTTATATTACATTTTTTAAATATATTTTAAAATATATTTAAAATACCTTCTTATTCTTTTTTTGAAATCCTAATGTAAAAGTATATTGCTTTATTATGTAATTGATAATAATTTATCAGAATTAATTTAAATAAATGGTGGTTTTTTTTGTTTGTTTGTTATTTACATAAATTTCATAGAATTCTTTTACTGAAAACATATGTATTGGTATGAGAATTGTTTTGATTTTTTTTACTAATTTAATAAAAATAATTTGCTTGTTTAAATAAGATTTAGCTTAAGTTTTTGGAATGTAATTGATATATAAAATTTTTAATATTTAATATTTTCTCTTTTATTAAGTATAAATTCAAAATATCATTATGAAAAATAAAATTCCAGAGGGTTCTTTAAATTAAACTTTTCTTGTTTCTGAACAAATGCAAAAATAATAGTTTAAAATAACTCTTCATGAATTTCTTAAAAAATGATAATAGTTATAAAAAGTTCTTCCTGTGACTATCCTGAATTTTTTCAATTTATTATATGACATCAAAAGCTAGTAAATATTAAACAAAATTTCTTTAATGTTAAAAAAAAAGAAAAAGAAGGGAGAAATATATTTTATAACCGTAATATGCTCAGAATTATATGTGTTTATGTACTTCAATATATGTATCATGCATAATTTTCCTACCTGTTTATATATTTAAAATAATAATAATAATAATAATAATAATAAATTCTGTCGACACTTTAAGTAGTCTTGAGACTAGCAGCTGTTACTACTGGAGTGTTTATTTATTTATTTTTCCTTTAAAGTTAATGTCAGATTTACTAGCATATGACGTCATGTAATAAATTACAAAAATTTAGGGTAGTCACAGAAAGAACATATTATAACTATTGTTATTTTTTATGAATACTGGGAAGAGTTATTTTAATTCCTTATTTTTGCACTTTGTTAAGAAACAGGAAAAAATTAATAATAATAATAATAATAATAAAACCGAGGACCTTATTTTTCATAATAAGATTCTGAATTTATACTTAATAAAAGAGAAAGGGTGAGAAAAAGTAAAATATTAATAATTTTAGCTATCAATTACCTTTTAATAATCTTAGCTAAATCTTACTTAAACATGTAAACGATTTTTATAAAAAAAATAGTACAATTTATTCAAAACCATTCTCATAGCCATCCATAAATTATTTATAATTTAATAGAGAAAATAAATGATTCTTTATGTAAAAAACCAATAACAAAAAAGGGACTCCATTTATTTAAATTAATTTGGATAAATAATCGACTAAGAGTGTATTACATAAAAAAAAGCAATATACCTTTACTTTGGATTTTAAAATAATAATAATAAGGTATATATTTTTAAATACATTTAAAAAATAACAATCTAAATTTTGCATTTGCAACTTTTTTTAAACTCTATAAATTAATTCATTAATTTAATTCAATCTGTATAGTACACTAAATTCAATTCTTCAACTTAGTATGACTGCATTTCATGCCAATATATAGCGGAAGCAAGCGACTTACTTTACTCTCAGTGAAAACAAGGCCTTAGCTGAAATATTGCCCTCTTTCCCGAGATGTTTGAGATTTCTGTACATCTGTATAGCAATACCCGCATACCTTGAATGGTCAAAAAACTGATAAGTTGAGGAACTGTATATTGTGGCTGCTACTTCTGGGCAATGGGAGAACTTTACGCTCTATCTTTGAGCCTCCTACATAAAAAGCATATTTATGTAACGTATAATGCATTTTGTTCATTATTAACACTTTCCAACCTAGTTGAAAAGTGTTTATGACTCCGGTTTGTCTGGCCGTCTGCCGTCTGTCCGTGCTCTAACTCCCATAAATATGCTCGGTATGCCCTGCAATTTTTATATGTTATAATCGTTACCTATAGCATGTTCCCTATTTCAACGGAAGTGTGTAGCACTTATAGTTTTTTTACAGGGATACTCAAAAGAATTCCGTTACATTGCGGTCTATGGGGAAAAAACATTTGCGGTTTATTTAAATAATGTTTCACTATTTTAAACGCATTGAAATTTATATATATCATTAAGGTGCATTAGAAGAAGCTTAATATGGAATAGTGTGTGCATAGCACTTATACTTACTTTACAGAGACAGTCAAAAGAATTCCGTTACATTACGTCTATGGAGAAAAATCGTCTGCGGTTTATTTAAATAATGTTTCACTATTTTAAACGCATTGAAATTTATATAAGGTTCATTACAAGAGACTTACTACACAATATTGTGTGTATAGCAGTCATCGTTCATTTACAGGGACACACAAAAGAATTCTCTACTGTATGTTAACAATAATTCCTGGAAGTGCGTTTTAAGTTACTGAATGCGATTTTAATTTTAAATCGCATTTTGTATATTACGTGGTGTGTATAAATTCTGTAGATCCTATACAGGGAAGCACAAAAGTTCGGGAACACATTTCCGTATTATTTAACTCCAGATGGAGAATTTTAAACTGTGCTACGTGTTTCCTAACTGAACTAAAATTTAGCATCCTATGTAGTATACAGGGTGATTCTGAATTCATCATCAATATTTGGTGGGGAGGTAGGGAATAGGAAAAGAACACTATTTCACATAGGAAAGCATGGGCGCAGACGTCATGTAGTAGGGCAATATGAATCCGGTTAAATGATGGAAAGAAAACATAACAAGAAAGTGGTAAGAGAAAAAACATTTATTTGTGCATCTTTTGTACAGACTTACAATAGGTGCTCGAAATTCTGACCATTTGCTAGAGTACATGCCTCACAACGACGTTGCATGGACAACCGAACTTTCTGGAATATGCCTGGCGTTTCCCGGATGTTTGCGGCGGCAACCGATATGCGTGCTACAAGGTCCATAGCACTGGCAACAGGGGTCTCGTACACCATGTTTTTCATGGCACCCCATACAAAGAAGTCTATTGGAGATAAATCCGGTGACCGTGGTGGCCAACAAACTGGTCCACCGCGACCAATCCATTGAGCTCCAAATTTTCTGGTCAGGTAACAACGCACATCATTTGCGAAATGTGCTGGAGCGCCGTCATGCTGGAACCACATTCGCCGGAGAATAACAGCAGGAACCTCGTTCATAAGACCCGGTAACACAGTCTGAAGAAATATGAGGTAGTTTGCGCAATCTAAACGGGATGGTAGTAAATACGGTACCAGCAAACAGTCGCCGACGATCCCAGTCCACACATTGACGGCAAAGCGTTGTTGCGCAGCTCTAACTCTCGTACCGTGTGGATTCTGATTAGCCCACACATGCGAATTGTGTGTGTTGAAGACACCTTCACGAGTGAAGGACGCTTCATCTGTGAAAAGAACATACGTTGGGAAATTGGGATCAACGGCTGTTCTCTGCATGAACCACTAACAAAAAGTAACACGCTTGGGATAGTCCTCTGCTTCCAGTAACTGCACTCTTTGCAAATGAAAAGGATGTAAACGTTCCTCGTTTAGTATCCGCCACACTGTTGATTGTGAAACTCCAAACTGGCGAGCCATACCTCGTGTGCTAGAACTTGGCTGTTCTTCGATAGACTGTAGGACAGCTTCCTCGACTGAAACTGTCCGTGTTGATCGGCGGCTGCCTCGATCAACATTAATACCAGCAAATGATCCAGTTTCGCACAGTTGTCGATGAACACGTGAAAACATTTGATGCTGTGGCACGCGCCGGTTGGGGTAGCGCTCTGCATACATTTGCCTAGCTCTAAGACAGCTTTCTCCTGCGGCACCGTAAGTTAGATGCATATCTGCAAGTTCTTGAAACGTATACCGGTTCATGTTACTTCTGCGAAGTCACCTTGTCGAATGACGACTGGCTGCACACGGCAGACAGCTATGCGCGTTCATGGGAGATGCGGACACAAAGCGCCCTCTATACACCGTCATGCGTTCGTTTGTGCCTATGCTTTCCTATGTGAAATAGTGTTCTTTTCCAATTCCCTACCTGCCCACCAAATATTGATGATGAATTCAGAATCACCCTGTATATACAAATCTATAGATCCTATACAGGGCTGAATAAAAGTATTCGGATTACTTAGATGTTATCTTTTTAGCTTATTAAAGAGTAGGATTCGTAAAATTATTTTGGAAGCGTTGGAAAGTGTTACATAATGTATGCTTGACGCATGATTTTTCGTTCTTGTTTTTTAAATAGAATTGTAATGGTACACAGTTAAACACACAACATATTTTACACTTTCTTATTTGCATCTTTTTCTTTTCTTGTCCTTTTTTTTCTTTTTTTTCGCAAAAACAAATTAGTTCAAATATGTTTTCTTTAATCAGCGTGTTAAAATTGTACCATAATAAATCAAAAATGAATAATATAGATATAATTATTAAAAAAAAGTATTTTTTTAATACACTCTTTTATAAGCATTGAATGTTTATCTTGAAAATCACGCCTCATTTCATGACTGCAATTCCTGATTTTTCCAAAAAAATTACCGAATACCATTATGGAAAATTTACAGTTTTTTAATTTTCATTTACGCTCGGTTGAAACATCGAGAAATTAAAAATATATACATTATTTTTGCCCTTTTTCTTTCTTAAAATATGGTAACAGAAAACAATAAAATAATTATTTAAGCTATCTTTTTTTTTAGGATTTCTAAATTGATTAAAGCCAATAAATTATTTCTCAACATATAATAATTTATTTGATGTGAAAATGCTTATTGAATGAGGCGGATTAAATAAATATATATATATTGCAGTATTCATTTTTTATTTATATTTACTATTTTTTAATTTTTTAAATATTTCGTTGCTGCAGCTTCACAGCCATTTGGCCTTTTATGGCGAGCATGTTTTGACGTATAATTAAATGTATTTTTCTGTAACTCGTTTGCAATTGTAAAGTAATATTGAGTTTAAACTAAGTTATTAATTTGTAATTAACATCTAAAAATATTAAAGTGTTGTATTGTCATCAAAAACACACTTTTGTACACCGTATTTATAATTGTAGCATATTAGGAAGTAAGCAAAAAATCGATTACAAAATGCCATATTTACATACGGTAACAAGATGAACGAAATAAAAGAATGTAATAATAACTTGTAGAATGAATTAAACAATTAAAATATTATTAATAAAATTATTTTCTATTCTTAAATATCGTTTTCTTTTAAAAGAAAAAAAATCACTTTTATAATCATTAATTTAATATTGTGTTTCTTCAGTTATACAAAAGTATATTTATTTCAAAACAAGGCAGCCTAAACAAAAAATACGTTAAATAATATGAAGCGGCATCCATACATGATTCATTTTAATTAATTATACTTTTCATATACTTATTTCCTGTTTTGTTTTATCCTTTCACAAAATAAAATTATTTCAAACACGCTTTCTTTAATGGATGTGTTTACAGTTTTGCGGAAATAAAACAATGTAGAACAAAATAAAAATAACAACATATTGATAGAAATAAATAATTGAAATATTCTATTTGAAAACATTATCTAATATTTCAAATATATCTTTTTCTTAATAAAAGCATGAGTTTTAAATTTCTTTTTCAAATTTTTTTTTCTTGTTTTATAAAAAGAAACAATATTTTAGAAATTTTTAAATTACAACAGCATTAACAAATTTTTCGGCTCAACTTTTCTTTTGTTTAATGTACATACATTAGATTTCATAGAAATTAAACAAATTGGTCTCATTCTTTCTAAGTTCGCTATTTTGGCAACAAAGATAATTTGGATGGAAATTTTAACCAAGCTTACTAAATGTAATTGAATGGATATGAGGTTAGTACATGAAAAAACTTTAAATTTGCCGAAATCGTAATTTAAAAAATCCCTGACGGCTCGGCCTACAGGCACAGGTAGATTTCGAAGACGCAGAACGTGGGGTGCCTGTTTGTCGGGAATTGCGGAAGAAATGACCTTTTTGCGATGATGCTGCAGTTGGAACCGCCTACTTCAAAACGAAACTTGTTTGCAGGCGGAGCCAGCAAGGATTTTTTTTTTTTTTTTTTTTTTTTTTTTTGCTATAAGAGTTGGTCTTATAAAAAACATGTCAATATAAAAGTTTTAGATAATATTAAGAGGATTTATAATATATTTAAGCGGATTTGAAATATTGGGAATTGACGAAGTTATGAATTTTTTTCTTCTAAAACCCCCCTTCCCTCCCCCCCCTTAAGGCAATTTTTAATTATATCAAAAATCTGTCATACATAAGTTTTTGGCCCTGTTCCTAGAAGTAATAATAACTTCAAACGGATTCTATACGTATCATAATTAAGAAATTATGGGGTTTTTTTCTGTTTTCACAAAAAGCCCCCCCTCCCCCCCCCGCTTGGTTTGATTTTGCCCATTAACGAACTTGACCGAGATTTTATGTCCCTTGATTTTATGTATCAGTTTCGAAAAGATGCGGGAGTTGGAACCGCCTACTTCGAAAAATAACTTGTTTGCAGGCGAAGCCGGCAGGGATTTTTTTTTGTTTTTAATTTTTTTTTTTGCTATAACGGTTGGTCCTATAAAAAACTTGTCAATATAAAAGTTTTAGATAATACTAAGAGGATTAATAATAAATTTACGCGGATTTGATATTTTGTGAATTGACGAAGCTATGATTTTTTTTCTCCTAAAACCCCCCTTTTTCCCCCCCTTGGGGCCATTTTTCATTATATCAAAAATCTGTCATACATACATTTTCGGCCCTTTTCCTAGAAGTAATAATAACTTTAAACGGATTCGATACGTATAATAATAAAGAAATTATGAGGATTTTTCTGTTTTCACAAAAACCCCCCCATTTCCCCCCCCCCCCTTTGTTCGATTTTGCCCATTAACGAACTTGACCGAGATTTTATGATCCTTGATTTTATGTATCAGTTTCGAAAAGATGCGGGAGTTGGAACCGCCTACTTGGAAAAATAACTTGTTTGCAGGCGGAGCCGGCAGGGATTTGTTTTGTTTTTAATTTTTTTTTGCTATAACGGTTGGTCCTATAAAAAACTTGTCAATATAAAAGTTTTAGATAATACTAAGAGGATTAATAATAAATTTACGCGGATTTAATATCTTCTGAATTGACGAAGCTATGATTTTTTTTCTTCTGAAACCCCCCTTTTTCCCCCCCTTGGGGCCATTTTTAATTATATCAAAAATCTGTCATACATAAATTTTCGGCCTTCTTCCTAGAAGTAATAATAACCTTAAACGGATTCGATACGTATAATAATAAAGAAATTATGAGGATTTTTCTGTTTTCACAAAAAGCCCCCCATTTCCCCCCCCCCCCCCCTTGGTTCGATTTTGCCCATTAACGAACTTGACCGAGATTTTATGACCCTTGATTTTATGTATCAGTTTGGAAGAGATTTATGCAGAATTTTTTCAGTTATCGTGGTCAGAAAAAAGTGACATAGATAGATAGATAGATAGATAGATAGATAGATAGATAGATAGATAAACTTTTGAACTGGGGGTGGTTTTGGGTTCTGGGAGTCATGATCGGCGTAGATCTGCAAAAATTTTTCAAAATTTCCAACTTAGGTGAGAATGTAATAGGTAGTATTTCTTACGAAATCTACCTAAAAAAACGTCAGTAAGCTGTATTGTAACCCAAACCACCTAATGAATGCCAAAATTTGTGTGTTCCTATTGTAATTTAGCGTTGAAATTGAAGTTTTTAAATCGTAATTTAAAAAAACGTCAGTAATCTGTATTGTAACCCAAACCATCTAATGAATGCCAAAATTTGTGTGTTCCTATTGAAATTTGGCGTTGAAATTGAAGTTTTTTAAAACGTAATTTAAAAAACGTCAGTAATCTGTATTGTAACCCAAACCATCTAATGAATGCCAAAATTTGTGTATTCCTATTGAAATTTGGCGTTGAAATTGAAGTTTTTTAAATCGTAATTTAAAAAACGTCAGTAATCTGTATTGCAACCCAAACCATCTAATGAATGCCAAAATTTGTGTATTCCTATTGAAATTTGGCGTTGAAATTGAAGTTTTTTAAATCGTAATTTAAAAAACGTCAATAATCTGTATTGTAACCCAAATCATCTAATGAATGCTAAAATTTGTGTGTACCTGTAAACAAACTATAAGAGATACAGACGATAGATTGACAGATAGATAGATAGATAGATAAACTAAGTGTTTGAAAAAGGTTGCCTAAAAATTAGTTGATACATCTGGAATACTTTCATCTTTCAAAATATTTTTATTATATATTTCAAAATACTACTTATTTAAAAACGAGACTGCTTAAACATAAGCCATGAGTGAAGAACAAGGAAACAGAATAAATAAGTAGGTCCTTTAACTTCAACATATTTTTCATATTCTTACTTGTTCCTTTCTGTTTTTTCATAAAAGCATATTATTTAAAATATGCTTTAGGTAATGGGTCTGGTAAAGTTTTTCGAAAATAAAACAAAAGAAAACATTATAAAAATAACAACTTTTTGAAGAACATAAACAATTAAAATATCCTTGATAAAATTTATTTTCTGTTCTTTGAAGTGATTTCTTAAACAAATGAAGTGGGATCAACAGATCGGTTCCTTTGCTTCAACATATTTTCCATATACTTATTAGTTTTTTTTTTCTTAATTTAAAAAAAGAACATTATTTGAAGTATTTACTGTTTAATGCGTTTGCCAATTGCTGTAGAAAAATTGCAAAAGAGATAATATAAAATTAATAATCCTTGAAGAACAGAAACATAACACACGCTTAATAAATTCTTTTCTTTCTTTCTTTTTTTTTTTTTTTTTTTTTTGAAATTTTTTATATATATATTTTTAAGAAAAGCACTTTTATATTCATTCCTTTTTTACTAATTTTTTCCTTGAGTACTAAAAGAAAATATTTTTACAGGCTTTTACAGAACATATTTAAAAAGAATTTTTTTTTTCCCCAGTTTTCAGATATGAAAGTCTTATGTGCTTAATTTTTTTCTGTAACTAAGATTTTAAAATTCTATACAGTTTTTAATTCCGATTCCGTTTTTCTGACAACCATTTTCGAAAGTATTTTTCTGGTAATTATTCATAGTTTACGTACTAACTGGCTTCATAAATCTTTGATTCTAGAAAGTATGTTTTTTGTATATCTTGAAACTAGATAACAAATAATGGTATAATAGAATACTTTGGAATGTATCATGCAATAATTTATATTTAGATTCCAAATTAAAAAAATGAATACTGATATTTCTCGTTCATGAGAAATATCTTAATTATTCAAAAATAGAAAATTAGTGACATCTATATAATTAAATAAAAGTCAATGAAATTCATAAAATTATTTATTATTTTTTGTAATTAACGACGCCAATATCGATCGATTGTTTAAATGTTACTTTACATAAATGTCAGTAGAAAAATGGTATATTTAATGAAAACAACTTACAAGATATCCCAAAAATTACACCCAAAATTTCACATTAACCGATTCAATAGATATAATTAAACATAAAGATAAATTACACGCTGTTAAAAATTTGTAGCAATCTGTCCAGTCATTTGACCGTTTTTATAGAAAATTGTCACATAACCACAATTTAACTCTATCCTGACCATAATATAAGCAATAATATGGTTATAATACAGTTATATTATGATTATGTAACTGTTTTCTATAAAAACGGTCAAATGACTGGACAGTTTGCTGCAAAGTTTTAACAGTGCATGATATACTTATAAGGTACCTCATAAAATTTGTGTACAGTGATTTTAAAAAAATGGTTATTTTTTTTTATTTATCAAAGTTGTATTTTATTATCCTTCAAGAATTAAAACTGTAATGTACAAATTAATCTGTTGGATTGTATTAAGTCATCAGTTACCTTTTAAGCTGTCAAATTACATGTAAAAATTATCCTCTGATAGGGATTGCAATAATTCCACATCTAATTAACTTTTGGATATAACATTTTAAACACATATAAAAAGAGGTATATTTGAACAGTTATTGTTAGTATAAAAGTGTAGATGCACATATTTTTTTTTTATTTATTTAACTTGAAATTTAGTGTTTTCTTTTTTTTTTTTTTTTTTTTTTTTTTGTTAAATAAATTAATTCACTTTATATGCATTTGGCACAGAATTCCTCATAAATGAACTGTCTAAAAATAGTTTATTGAGTAGATATGTAATGTGTGTTTAAAAAGATCTACACTGGAATAAATATAATGATTAGTTCTTGATTAAAAATAAATTTCATCACAAGTTCCGGTTACCGATTTGCTTCGCACAATACCGGTTAGTAGAAGACCACAGGTAGAAAACAGCCTTGAAGTAATTAGCCACCCACTCTCAAAAATCCTAATCCTATATATTATTTCTGTTGTCAACATCCCTTTTTCTAAGCAAATAAAAAACGCAGAACGAAAAATGAGATATCATATGAAAGGATTCTGACATAGTACACTCAAATTTCGTTAAAACATGTATTTTGTTTAAAAATTGAAGTATTTAAAAAATAAATCGGCATTGTTTTCATAAATGAAATAAAAGATTTAGCTCAAATTTGTGTTGACACAAAAATAAAATAATAAAATATCGCAACAATGATTATAAAAAAAATTTCAATAAAGATAAAGTGAGACATAGTTTCTGCACGGGTTTCTTTTACTATATTTATGATTAAAAAGCGAAAATTAAGTTAAAATGCTCAATTTATTTTTCTTTATCCCATTTTTTTCTCTTTCCAAACAGATGACGTCATCCTCTAATACAGTTAAAATACAAATGATTTTTTTTTCTTTTTCCGTTTGCTATTTTCGGTTAGTTTTTACTGTAACTGTCATGGAATAAATGAGATGATATTCTGTCTTGACTAATGTTGTTTGCAGATATTTTTAGTCCTCATTTTTTATATGTTTAAACCTCCATCTAAAAATATTAGATATTGCTAAAAAATATTAGACTGCAGTGTGAAATCTTCGCACGGGTCCACTGGTCAAATTATAAATGTGAAAGTGTGTGTGAATGTGAAACGTCAAAACGGATGTTTTAATGCCCCTGTATCTTTGCATAAAGATATATCTAACCCAAAAATGAACATAGGCTGTGTTTATTTATTTCAGTCAAATATTTTTCTTAATAATTAGAAATTCAATTTTATTTTATTTTATATCTTCGAAACCAGTTTCGAAATTGAAAGTATTTTCGTAAAAACAAATTTGCAAAGGAAATCGAAAAAGTAATCAAAGGCTGAAATAGATACTGATCTCTGCTATCCAATGAGAAAAAATCGTTTAAAAATATTCAAATGTAAACGAGATATTAGAAATACAATGCCCCATAAAATTAAGATTAGCGACCGTGTGTTTTCGCGTGAGATTAGAGTACGCTTAAGGAAATAATCTGTCTCACTTCCCGACATTCCATGGTCTGCATTCATATTAAACCGTAAAACAGTCGTTATACTTTTTTAATTTCAAATCTATTCTACAAATATTTCCATATTTCTTTTTTATTCCAATGAAACATACATTAATTAGAAAATGAATAGAATACCTACTGTAAAATGTTTATGTAATTTGAAGATTCTTACGTGTAACTGATGAGTATTTCGAAACAAAAATGCACTTTTAATAACGTTTCTTTATTTAACCCTCTAATTCCCATGTAGAATACGTTCTAGATATTCCATAATTCAGAAAATCTGAATTCGTACCAGAAAAATTCAATAATGTATTTAGTTTTATTTAATGACGAAGTGTTTGTTATTAAATACAGCAAATATTGCTATTTTAAATTTCTGGAATGAATATAGAATATCTGAATTAAAAAATATACTTCATTGGAAACAGTGGTAGCATATATGCTACCATGGGCATTAGAAAGTTAATCTCATTCATTAAAAAAAATTATTTTTGCGTCTAAAAAAATAAAAAAAAAAAAAGAAAAAAAAGAAAAAAAAAGAAAAAAAGGAAAAAAAAAACAGCAATTTAATCTCAATGCCCTTATTGAATCCATTCGAATATAAATTATTCATTAAAGCAAATCTCCGACTTTTAAATACATTTCAAAACATGAACTTACATAATACTAACAGAGGTAATATAAATTAAAGTTCAATAAAGTATATAAACACAAAAAAATTCCCTGTATAACACAAAAGACGTTATCTATCCTCTAAAATGTATCTCTAGTAATTAACTTTTCAGAAATTTTGAACTGTAGGATCAAAATGAAAATCCTCATTTTGAATAGTTTCACAAACATTTGAAATGATCTTTTCAGCTTATTAAGTTAGAAAATAAATTTTAAAATATATAATATGAAAGCTGTAGGCTTATAGACTAAATCAAATTCTTTTATTTTCACTATATTTTAAAATATTACAATAAGACGAAATATTCTAATAGGCTTCTTTTTGTAATATTTTTATATTAATAACTTCATTTTCAATTAGTGGAACTAATAAAAGCTTTAAATTAATTGTTATCTCTATTTTCAGACATTTTTTTTTACATTTTTACATTATTATACTCCATATATTTAATATGTAACAATAATTACTGCGGAATTATTAAAAGTTTATATAACATCTCAAACAAAATGAGCTTGCCGAAATACCTTAATTTAAGAAAAATCTTAGCATATCCTACAGTTAGCTGTACGTATTTAAACGGTATATTTCTTGTACATTAAATTGTGTATTTCTTCTTTTGTTCTGGTTAGGGATTAGCATACAAATGATTGTCACACTTAAAACTTTAATAAATGATTTTAATCTGCAAAAATTTCCATATTTTATTATTTTTTATTATTTTTTTAATGTAGAGAATAATTTAAAGAATTTAAGTGTTAGAAAGGGACTGAAAATTTTCCATTGCGTTTCCTTTTTTTTTTATTATTTATTAACACCTTATAATGACATAATTGTATCGTTTAATAGAATGCTGAGAGTAAAAGACAACATATTAACATATGTTGTCCATAGCAATAAAACATAACCATTTTCGAATGTCTTACGCCGTCAAACTTCATCTTCAAAATTAATGATTTTTTTTTTTATTATTGAGAAGATATTCTACAGAAGAAATTTAATGATGTGTTAAACAATGTTCAATGCTTTTTTTCATAAAAAGTATGCATAGTTGTACATGAAAGTTCCTTTAGTAGTAAAATATATTTTTAAAACTAAAACATTGCAACACATTTAAAAAACTACAAACTTAGAAACATCTAAAAAAAAACTTTCCAAACTGTTATTTTTTTTTCTAAGTTTCATAATCATATTCATATTGTTTTACGGCCAGGAAATTACTTGACCTTTCAAACATAAACATAGTACACTGTAAAAAATGACCAATGTTTCTTATTTTATGAAAATATAATATAACCACGAACGAAAATATAATATAATTTTCTGAATTATCCGAAATTCCGAATAGCGTGTTCCATTGTCTTTTGAATCTCCAGAAACCAATACATTTCAAAAATTTAAAGAATTATTTATAAAAAACAAAGTATTTTTCGCTGCCCGTATTTTTCAGAAACGTTTCCGAAGGGTTTTTATAGTGTATTAATTAGTGTCCTCAACCTGGAATACCTGTTTTTCGAATATCATCAATTCTCAAGTAAACCTTTTCAGCCGCATATGTTAATTTGTACATGAAAGAGTAAAGAAATAATCTTAATTTTAATGTTATTGTTAACGCTGTTAATTTTGCATATTTTTTGAGCATGAAAATGTTTACTTGAGAATTGATAGAATTCCATAAACAGGTATTCCAGGCTGAGGACACTAATTAATACACTATAAAAACCCTTCGGAAACGTTTCAGATAAGTACGGGCAGCGAAAAATACTTTGTTTTTAGAAATAATTCTTTAAATTTTGGAAATGTATTGGTTTTGGGGGATTCAAAAGACAATGGAACATGCTATTCGGAATTTTGGATAACTCAGAAGATTATATTATTTTTTCGTTCGTGGTTATAGTATGTTTTCATAAAATAAGAAACATTGGTCATTTTTTACAGTGTACCTTTAAATTATTTATTCCGTTTAAAGTTTTTTTATTTTTTTTATTTTATATTTAGTTTAAAACACGACATCAGAAATTGAAAACATGAAAGAAATAAAATAACTTGAATTGGGATCACTCTCATGGCTCTTTTGAAAAGAATGGCAAACTTTCCGTTTGTGATTGTTAAAAGGAATGGTTCGCTGGTACATGAAAACTCCTTTAACTTTAGAATATTTTTAAAAAATGGAACTTTTGAAATATCCTATAAAAAATAAATAAATACATTTATGATCATATTCATATTGGTATTGATAAAAGTAACTTGTAGTTTAAATTATAAAACAAGAATTTTTTTTTTTTTAATTTCTTCGTTCCTCTAAAACACGATTTTTATATTTATTTCAAAACAACACACCTGAACTTTAAAACATGGATGAAATAACTTGAAATGGAATCGATATATTGATTATTTTGTTTCAACGTACTTTTCACGTTCTTATTCGTTTATTTTTGCCGCTTTTCTCAAAAACAAATTCAATCAAATAAGTTTTCTTTCATCAGTGTGTAAATCTTAGTAACTATTTTGCGGAATTAAAAGGAAAAGATATATAAAAGCAATACTTTCTTAAAAGAAATTAAATAATCAAAAAAGAAGTTTAATAAGATTAATTCCTGTTCTTTCAAAAAACTCTCTTTTTACTGAAAAAAAAAAAACATATTTATAAATTCGGAAATCATTCTTTTATCTTAGTTTACATGGATTGTAAAAGAAAATATATTTAAAAGATTAAATTTTCTAACAGAAAGGTTTCCAGAGAAAAAATAATTTTTGTTTAAAATAACTTTTTTCTGTGGTACCTTTGAGTTGTTTGCCGTCGAGTTTTGACGGGTTCCATATAGTTGAACGATAATTTCACAGTAAGTATTTATATACCGCATCCTCATTCCAGGATTTTATTTTTATTTATTTATTTATTTATTTATTTACATACTGAATCGAGATAAAATAAAGGTAACTTTCATAATAAAGAGGGTAGTTGGTGTACGTACAATGCAAATATTAAAATTTCCAATCGAGTTCACACTTGCTGGGTTTTTTTTTTTTTACAATAAACGATTAAATAAACTTATAAATATTGAATTTTTGAGAGAAAAATACTTTATTTATGCTTTAAATTTATCAAAATCAATGAAGTATATATTAAAATTTTGTGTTTAATGTTTTTTTTTTTTTTTTTTTTTTTTTTTTTTACATTAACAATGCCAAGAATGAACGTTCTTCAAAAGGATACACTTTCAAATCCTCTTCAGAAGAATTGTGTATTTAATATATATATACACACAGACACACATACACACACACACACACACACACACACACATATATATATATATATATATATATATATATATATATATATATATATATATATATATATATATATATAATATCTTTGAATTTCAAAAAACATTAATCAAGTTCTCGCAACATTCTAACCTAATCTCCAATGAGATAATTAGTAATAAAGTGTAGACAGAACACTACAAAGTTAATAAATTAACAAGTTCAAACATAATAGTACCATAGCAATTTCAATGATGGTAATCACGCAAAAATACTGAAATTTGTGAAGAATATTTAAAAAAAAAAAAAAAAAAAAAAAAAAAAAAAAAAGAAGAAGAAAAAAATATATATAATATACCATTAAATGTAAGATAATTGGATGTTGGATATCAAGTGAATTCAAATGTAATTTGAAATGAAAAATGATCTAATATGACATAAAATGTAATACAATGTAAATTTGGATATCCAGAGTAAAGTATAGATGAAATATTTTACTCACTATAATTTTCAAACATGTTTCAAACACATAGAGTTCAATTCATGACAATCAGAAATCTTGATAAAATAGTCAAGTTGAGACAACATATTGATAAAATAGTCAAGTAGAGACAAAAGTTTTTGAAATAACACCTAAAATATTACAATTCACTACAAATTGATTTAAAACACACTAAAATTATTTTTGTGAATAAAATAATTAAATAAAATCAAAAACATATTTATATTTGTGAATAAATAAATTTCCTAAATAATTTTAATATTTAAAAGTGAATTCTAAAGACAAATGCTCCACCTATAGGTAAAAATTTTTAACATTATTTTGACAAGAAAATGTGCTACCCTCTGTAGGATAAATAATTATACAAAAGTAAGTTTGATATACACATCTTTAATTTTAGCTTAAAAATGTATAAATATTAATAAATAATAATATAATTGTAGCTTTACACTAACATCAAACATATTCTCATTATAAGAAATAAAGCATTGTCTGACACTGTTCAAAAACTCTTACATTGAGTCAAATTATGAGCTAAATACCTAAATATGAACTCTTGTTATTTATTAAAATACATAGAGCTGCCACCTATTGGCAATCTCTTAATATATATAGATTGATGGATAGATAAATGGATAGATACAGATATAGATAGACAGAGGTAAATAGATATTTGTACGCATGTGTAACTATAGTGTTCAAATGATGTAGTTCATCCCTATTCTTAAATGATAAAATCATCCAGAATTATAAAAAAATCATTCAGAATAATTCAAATATTCATAAATCTTCACTATTCCCAAATTTTTCAAACAGAAAGTTTGTACCTTTTTTTATGTTTTTCAAAACAAGATGGCAGAACATAAAAATATATTTGAAATAATATTATATTAACCCTTTTTGTTAAATGTATTTTTCATAATATCTTTCTTTTCGAAAATAAAAATTTTGTTTTCGCCTATGAACATTTTTCTGGTTACATTTTTCCTGTAATAAAAAAAAAGTCTTAAAAAAAACACTTAGAAATATTTTTAATAAATTTAATTTTTGATGTATGAAATAAGTTAATTTCAAATGTAAAGTTATTATTGTTAAACAGTTCTCTCTTAAAAAAAAAAAAAAAATAAATAAATAAATTAAGAAAACAGTTTTTTTTCCCTCAAAATAATTTGTGAAATATTTTACTTTTTATTTTGGAATAAGATTTTTTAAGCAATATTTTTTTCTATTTTCGTGTTCGAATCTTTTTACAACCACCATTGGTGATTTATTTTATATCGGTAATTAATTATTATTTACATACTAAGATAATAACTCTGTATTAGCTATAGGAAAGAAAAATAAATAATATATTAAAGCAAAGATGGGAAAATGTATATATTGGTTTCCTTTTTTGAATTATTTGGAAATGACCCGTTTTATATATAACCTATTTATATTAAAGAATACATTAAAATTCTACTGCAGACTATGCTTTATCCTAGTTCGCACAGCTACTAATGCCATTGAATAACAGGAACATGACAGCTAATAACTAGTAAATCTACATTTGAAGTAAACAAAAATATTACGTCTGAACATATTTATATTTATATTAAAATCATTAAAATTACAGACATAACATCACACTTTCATAAAACATTAAAAACATATTAAATATGGACGTTTCGGATTTACATGAAAATCCCTCTTCAACAAACATTTTCCTTAACGTAAGACACAGTTCAAAATTATCAACAAATAGAAAATGCAACGTATCAAAATTTCGAAGCCAAAGTTACAGTTATAATTACACTGAGTATTCATTCGGGATTGTACCTGCTTCATTAAGAGGTAAATCTGTAATTTTCGTATACCATGCTTCTAATTAAGCATTTACAATTATCCCAATGCGTTATTTTCTTTTCGCGAAATGTTAAAATTAAAAAATCGTCTGACTTCCCATTGAAAAGCATTATGACTAAAAATAAAATGTTCTATATTTTTCGAACGAATGAACCAAATTTAACCAAAAACTATACAGCTAATTCCGAGTACCACGCCAACATACCCACCAAAAATCAACCTAATCGGACCCTTTTTGCGGCAGTTATCGCGGAACAGACAGACAGACAAACAGACAGAAACCAAACACTTTTCGGGTCTCAACACTGAGCCTTCAACGACAACATGAGCAAACTCACACTCTCCAATTCAAACAATCAGGGAGGCTTGCAAAGGAGCATGGGATTTTCTTCTGTTGATGTTTTAGGTAGATTTCGTAAGAAATACTACCTATTACATTCTCACCTAAGTTGGAAATTCTGAAAATTTTTTGCAGATCTACGCCGATCATGACTCCCAGAACCCAAAACCACCCCCAGTTCAAAAGTTTATATATCTATCTATCTATCTATCTATCTATCTATCTATCTATCTATCTATGTCACTTTTTTCTGACCACGATAACTGGAAAAATTCTGCAGAAATCTCTTCCAAACTGATACATAAATTCAAGGGTCATAAAATATCGGTCAAGTTCGTTAATGGGCAAAATCGAACCAAGGGGGGGGGAAATGGGGGGGCTTTTTGTGAAAACAAAAAAAACCCTCATAATTTCTTTATTATTATACGTATCGAATCCGTTTAAAGTTATTATTACTTCTAGGAAGAAGGCCGAAAATTTATGTATGACAGATTTTTGATATAATTAAAAATGGCCCCAAGGGGGGAAAAAAGGGGGGTTTTAGAAGAAAAAAAATCATAGCTTCGTCAATTCAGAAGATATCAAATCCGCATAAATTTATTATTAATCCTCTTAGTATTATCTAAAACTTTTATATTGACAAGTTTTTTATAGGACCAACCGTTATAGCAAAAAAATTAAAAACAAACAAAATCCCTACCGGCTCCGCCTGCAAACAAATTATTTTTCGAATTAGGCGGTTCCAACTCCCGCATCTTTTCGAAACTGATACATAAAATCAAGGGGCATAAAATCTCGGTCAAGTTCGTTAATGGGCAAAATCGAACCAAGTGGGGGGGATGGGGGGCTTTTTGTGAAAACAGAAAAAAACCCATAATTTCTTAATTATGATACTTATCGAATCCGTTTAAAGTTATTATTACTTCTAGGAACAGGGCCAAAAACTTATGTATGACAGATTTTTGATATAATTAAAAATTGCCTTAAGGGGGGGAGGGAAGGAAAGTTTAGAAGAAAAAAATTCATAACTTCGTCAGTTCCCAAGCTTTCAAATCCGCTTAAATTTATTATAAATCCTCTTAATATTATCTAAAACTTTTTGATTGACAAGTTTTTTATAGGACCAACCGTTATAGCAAAAAAAAAATTAAAAACAAAAAAATCCCTGCTGGCTCCGCCTGCAAACAAGTTATTTTTCGAAGTAGGCGGTTCCAACTCCAGCATCTTTTTGAAACTGATACATAAAATCAAGGGGCATAAAATCTCGGTCAAGTTCGTTAATGGGCAAAATCGAACCAAGGGGGGGGATGGGGGGACTTTTTGTGAAAACAGAAAAAACCCCATAATTTCTTAATTATGATACGTATCCAATCCGTTTGAAGTTATTATTACTTCTAGGAGAAGGGCCGAAAATTTATGTATGACAGATTTTTGATATAATTAAAAATTGCTTTAAGGGGGGGGGGAAGGGTGTTTTAGAAGAAAAAAATTCATAATTTCGTCAATTCCCAAGATTTCAAGTCCGCTTAAATTTATTATAAATCCTCTTAATATTATCTAAAACTTTTATATTGACATGTTTTTTATAGGACCAACTCTTATAACAAAAAAAAATCCTTGCTGGCTCAGCCTGCAAACAAGTTTGGTTTCGAAGTAGGCGGTTCCAACTGCAGCATCATCGCAAAAAGGTCATTTCTTCCGCAATTCCCGACAAACAGACGCCCCACGGTCTGCGTCTTCGAAATCTACCTGTGCCTGTAGGCCAAGCCGTCAGGGATTTTTTTTAAACTTGCTCCACTAACTATTAAGTTTTTAGAAACAACTGAGCTCTTTTCTCTATCACTGGACATAGTTTTTTACCACCAAGCAGGGTATTTGGGATTACAGAAAATGTAATCAGGAAGAAAGAGGTAATTTACCAACCTTCAGAGTACATAGGCGCTATAAAGAAACATGCTAAAGTTGTGAAAGTGGGTGAAGATGACCAGTTTCTTGATTCTAAGAAAGAAAAATATACCTTTATGAGGAAACCAGCTCAGTTTCACTTTGAGCTTGCAGCATATAGGAGAATAGTTGTGAAAAAAAAGCTAAAGAACGGAGTGTACTCGTTAGATAAGAATATACGTACATGTCACCTTGGAACATACTAGGCCAGGAAGTGTAATGTTCAACATGAATCCACCAGTTATCTCTAAATCAAACACAATAAAACAATAAAAGAAGGATGACGTTAATAATTTGTTAAAGAAACACTATGGTGATCAATAGAAAAAAAAATAAAGATTTTTTTTTTTTTTTTTTTTTTTTTTTTTTTTTTTTTTTACAAAAACATTATTGATGAGGCAACTACTAATAACAATCAAGATGAACCATCTTCTGAGCCAAAAACAGAAGTAAATTACGTTAATGTTTAAAGAAGTAAAAAGTAGTGTAAAAAATGTTCCACTAGTTTAATGACAGTGAAGAAGTTGAGACATTTCTAATAGTAAACTTTTCGCACAAATTATTTTTAATAAATGTTTTTTACGTTTTGCTTTTTGTTGTTTATTACCCTCCAAAATAACATAATGAAAACTAATGTTAATTTTTTTTTGTTCTTGTTGTTTTAAACGCATAACTATTTTGGTTTATAACTGACATTACCCATAAAAGTTTACTGCAAAACTCACATTTTCCAAATTTAACATTAAATTCTAGCTTTACCAGAATTATTACACGTTTAGGACTATGTGCAAGTAGTTGTTATGGCAACAAACATATCACAAAAGAAATTGTACCAATATATCATGTTTATTAATATAATCAGTTTTTTGCACTTTTCTAAAAACTAGGTAAAGTGGAGAGTGTGAATTCTGCATCTACACCCTTCATATATATTATATCACTTATTTATAATTTAATGTATTACATATTTTTAACACAAAGATTTATCGACAAGTTTTTCTAAGACAAAAAATATTTTCCTATCTGTTTATTTCTTAATTTTAATTATTTTGGTGGAATAAAATAAATTAATGAAGTAATAGATATTTTTGGGGGTGGGGGGAGATCATAATATAAATAATGTAACCGAAAAAAACCATGTTTCGAAAGTTTTAGTTCAACAACGGTAAAACTATAAATTTCTCTGTGTCAAGCAGACACAGATAAGAAATAAATCTCATATCGTGGTCATCCTTTTCTGCCAGAGCATTTGGGGCTTTTGCCTTTGTATTGAATTTTTCTTTCAAGTTATAAAGATAGATGAATGAAATGAAAAAAAAAAAAAAAAATTCGAGATTTTAAAAATAGTACATTCTCCGAAATAGGATTTAATCAGAAGAATATGTTTAGAAATATAAAAGGGAAAAGTACTTTTCATAAAAAGGATCCTACTAGAAATATTTAAAAAATTGCACCAGATTCTTAAATAATTTTTCATCAATCTAATATCACAAACTGATTTATACATATTTATTTATATCTTTCAAATTTATATTCTACATTTAATAAAAAATAGCTGAGACTTAAATTACATTTGATCATAGTTCTTGTTCAATAAACATGATTTGAAATAAAAATTCAATAAAAGCATCACGCAAAATTGATAACGCATATATAAATCCGTATACCTTATAATTTTTTATACAAATCTTAATCCAAGGGTTTTTCTAAAGAAAAAAATTATTAATATTTAATTTAATGATTTTAATCGTTTTCTTGCATATAAATAAATGAATTCATCATATGTATATTTTTAATTACCGTAGTAGCGCATTGACTAATATTTAAAATTTGCATATATTTATAAATGTTTACAATTTTTCATTTTTTTAAACGTTATTATTCCGATTCAAACGTCAAAATTGTTGATATTGTTTTTTTAGTTTCAAAATTATATCAGTACTGTTTTTCAATTTGTTTTCTCAAAGAAAATATTCCAAGCGTCATAATTCATGTCATTACATGGACATTTTTTACTTTTGCAAACTTATAATCACATCAACAATTGTTTTTTATAACAATATTTTCATAGAATATTTTATAACAATCCAAAGATATTGATATTAATATGATGAATTAAAATGAAATACAAAAATTCTGATTTCTTCATATTTTATATAAATAGAACCATTTAATGATTTAAAACGTTATTGAATTTTGAAAGAAAACCTTGGGAAAATTTTAATGTAAAATATTTAAATTTCTTTTTAGTGTCATCATATTTTAAAGTAATTTTAAAATAAAATCCAAAATCCAAAAAAAAAAAGAAAAATATTTTTAATTTATCGCTTGAAATCACCAATACAATTTGAAAAAAAAATCTATAAATACCTTTTAATAATAAATTAAAAGTGTTATTAGGGAATTTCCAATGCGTAAATGTCTTTTCAAATTAGGCCATCAAGTATTATTACTTTAAATTAATCTCATTCACTGAGACAAAAAGAATTTATTTTAAGACGAAAACAACGATTTAGTCTGAATTCTTCTAATGAATTCGTGCATATTAAAAATTCATTAAATATTCATTAAATTAAATCACTGACTGTTAAAAATATCATTGTTACCAAGAGTTTGGATAATGCTTAAAAAACTGCATATAATTAAAACGTAGTGAGGCAGATACGAGTACCAATGCATAATAATTTCTCTAGAAGATAACGCAAATTACGTTATCTTTTCTTGATTCAATAACAGATACCAGCGTAATTACCATTTCAGAAATTTGCATCCTATGGATACGAATTGATAAAACGAATACGAAATCGAGATTGAGCAATGAAAATCTCATCTTCAGCCAGACACGTGGATACCGCCAGTAATAATTTAACATTTAACAGGAAGCTAAAGGTTAAAATTTAAATATTTTAAAATAAGAGATCCACCTTAAATTGGACAGATTTGTTTTTATTTCCTGAATTAATATTTAGATAGGAGATAAGAATTTTTTTTCTTGTGTTATACTTATTTAAGTACAACTCATTCTATTTTATTGAAAAAATTATATTAAAATCGTTTTATGCAACTTTATAATACATTCTTTCATTTTTATATGACTCAATTTATTCTGACGTGTTCTAAAATTAAATTTTATATTTGTGTTTTTGATGAATATTTTTAAATTGAATAGCTTAAGTACGAGATTCGTATAGAAAGATTTGCCATGCAAATTCAAAAATGCTTTTTGGTTTCGCATTTATGCAATATTATTTAATTATTTTATAATCATAAGAGTTATTACTTTTAAGCATAATTTTTTTCTGAGTTATAATTTTAAAGACTACTTGCTAAAAGTCTTTTTAAATTTTTTAACAATCTATCTTATATATATATATATATATATGTGTGTGTGTGTGTGTGTGTTTATGTACAGGGTGTCCGAAAATTCAGGAAACGATTGAATAATTTGAAATATATACACCGGATTGAAAAAAGGAAAATATGTGTTCGATATATTTTAAAAATATATTTGGGGATATCAACGTTGCTCTTCAACTTTTCCCCCTGGGAGGATAGAGGGTAACTTTGAAATCTAAATTGATAACCCCCACCTCCACCCCTCAACCCTTTTCTATTGCAGATTTGGATTGTACGTGAAAAAATACGTAATTTTTGTATTTAACATTTTCATTGAAAAATCGTAGAGGGCACAGAAATCGAGTAAAATTCAGTGAGAATCGTTTCCATTGAAAAGTCTGGAAACGGTCGAATAACTCAACAAATATACATCGGATTGAAAAATAGAAAAAAGCATGTTCAAAATTTTAAAAAAATCTATTTAGGTATATCTAAGTTGCCCCACCAAACTCTGCCCTCTGGGGGGAAAGGGAGGGTCAACTTTAAAATTTTAAATGATAATCCCCTTTTTATTGCAGATTTGGATTCTACGGGAAAAAATACGTAACTTTTGTATTTAAGATTTTATTCGGAAAATCGTAGATGACGCTGAAATCAAGTTACATGCAGTGAGAATCGTTTCTGTTGAAAGTCAGTAAACGGTCGAATAACTCGAGAACTATATATCGGATTGAAAAATGGAAAAATAAGTGTTCAATATTTTAGAAAAATGGCAACTTTGTTATCCCTAAATAGATTTTTCTAAAATATTGAACACGTATTCTCTCTTTTTCAATCCGATGTATATTTCTCGAGTTATTCGAACGTTTCCAGACTTTTCAATGGAAACAATTATTTCTGTATTTTCCTCGATTACAGTGTCATCTACGATTTTCCAAAGAAAACATTAAATAAGAAAGTTACGTATCTTTACCCGTAGAATCCAAACCGGCAATAAAAAAGAGGGGTTATCATTTAAGGTTTCAAAGTTGCCCACCCCACTCATTGTCTCTCAGGAAGCAGAATAGGGGTGGGGGAAAATTTGATATACATAAATCGATTTTATAAAAATATTGAACCTATATTTTTTTAGTGTTTCAATCCGTATAATTCTCGAGTAATTCGACCGTTTCAAGACTTTTCAAAGGAAACGATAAGCACTGCATTTTACTCGATTACAGCGCCATCTATAATTTTTCGAAGAAAATGTTAAATGCAAAAGTTACGTCTTTTTTCCAGTACAATCTGAATCTGTAATAAAAAGGGGAATTATCCTTAAAGATTTCACAGTTTCCCCCAGGGGGAAGAGTTGGGAGGAGCAATTTTGATATCCCCTAAACAGATTTTTCAGAAATATTGAACACACAATTTCCGTTTTTCAATCCGATGTATATTTCTCGAGTTATTCCACCGTTTCCGGACTTTTCGGACACCCTGTATATATAATACAAATGGGAATTTCTTTCCAGCCCCTTATAACTTGAGGTCTGATGAATGGATTTTGATAGGATTTGCACTTTTATATAGATAATTTTTCAGGGATGGTTTTGGTATATAACATATTGTTTTACGTTGCTTATTTATAGAATTATGGGTAAAGTTCTATAATTATGCGAACCATATTAGGAAAGATTAGCATTTTGAAAAGAATCTAAATAAAATTTGAACAGAATTCTCAAAATGATCAACAAAATCAGTTGGTCCTTAACAGCCGCATGTTTGCCTGACACCTTTTGAAAATTTATTAACGCAATGGCTTTAGTACTGTTTTCGACAATGCGGAAGGACATTCCCGGTAAAGGTCCATCTTATATATTAAAACGAGGAGCAAAAGTCTTAATTTTTCAGAGCAAATGTGACCTTACTGCGCATGCCTCAATTTTTTTTGAACGGCGAATAAAGAAGCAACTAGAATTAAGAAGAATCAAGAGCGCTGGGAAAAGAATAGCTCGAATATTGGCCTTCACTGCTCACAATCCTACTCCTAGGAAGTACTCCTTCTAAATTCTTCTTAATTCTATTCTTATTTTCCCTTCCTGGATGCAGCATCCATTTTTCAACATACTTTGTTTGAGAAAAGGGTGAACAAAAGGGAATTGAGGATTGCAAAGGAAATGGATGGATTGAAAAGGGAGATAGGCGCTTTAACTTTTTTTTAAACAGGTATATAAAGGGAAATGGGAGGGGTGGGAAGTTCTCCCCTTTGATAGAATTTGAAAAAAGGGTCGTTTTCAGGTGAAGAAAACATATTTATTTTACAACAACATAACAATATTTCTTATGAAATTTTTACATGGGCTATAAAACATTTATATTTATAACCATTAAAAATTTCAAAGGGTTTGGACAACAAAAGCATTTTTTAAACGTTTTGTTACAAGTACTGTTATCACTAATTACCAGTATTTTTTATTTGGGGTTCATTTAAGGTTTTATCACGGGCTCGGGCAACGCCGGGTGGGTGAACTAGTATTGCTTTAAAACACATGTTCAAATTCACCCATATATTTTGTTTGACACAAGGTTCGTTTGGAGAAACCGACCAGCGTAGCGGGCGGAACCTGCTATTCTACTAATATATTAATATAATTTTTTTGTATGTATTAAGCAATCAGCCACAAATGCTGCTTAATCATTATAATTCTTTAATTTTAAATGAATGCCAACATATAGTTAAAAAATAATTTTTTATTCCAGTGAACATTTCTCTTAGCAGAAATGTATTACGATTATTATAGTAAAATGTTTATGTAATCCGAGTGTTCATATGTGTAAATTATGAATATTTCAAAACCGTGAATTTATTCGTGAGTACGTTTAAATTTTAAGCTCATTCATTTTGATAAAACTCACTTGCGCAACGCAATAAAGAATTCTGAAAATGATCCGGCACGGTTCATAAAATATTCATTAGTGTAAATCTCTGACTTTTAAATACCTTTTCAAATACGAACTTCTTTAATACTGGAAAGACGCAATATACAATAAAATGAAATAATGTATATAGACAAAAAAAATAAAAACCCTAAATAACACGAAAGCTTTTCTCGACTCTAGATACTAAATCACTTGTTATTACTATTTCAGAAATTTTGAACTTTTGGAAAGAAATGAAAATGTCGATTTCTATAGTCTAATAAATATTTGTAATGATATTTTTAGCTTATTCAGCTAGAAAATAAATGTTAAAATACATCAAATAAAAGCTGTATGATTAAGCACTAAATCAGCTCACCTTCTTTCCATAATATTTTAAACATGTTATAAACTGAAGGAAATTTCTAACAGTTTCTTTGTATAAACTAAATTAGGATGAAATAAAGGTAACTTTCATGATAAATAGGGTGTATGGCGTAAATACGATGTAAACATTAAAACTTCTATTCGAGATAATTCTTGCTGTTTTTTTTTTTTTTTTTTTATAGTGATGCTAATGTAAACTAATAAATATGCAATTTCGAGGGAAACATTCCCTATTTATTCTTTAAATTTATAAAATTTAAAAGAAAGTGTTCTTTAAAACAAATCACTTGATTTTTTAAAAACATTTTTGTATATTTAGTTCAAAATGACGCATCTCTAAATTTTAAACAAAAAGAAAATGAAATATGATCGATATATTCAATATTCATTTCACTGTACTTTTTCACGTTCTTGTTTGCTTATTTTTGCTGCTTTTTTCAAAAGAAAATTAAGTCAAATAAGTTTTATTTCTTGAGTGCGTAAACCTTAGAAAGAAAATTTTAAAACAAAATAATCAAAAAACAGTTTTAATATGATTAAATTAGGTACCTTCAAATAATTTTTTTTTTTTAATGTAAATTCGAAAATCATTCTTTAAACTTATTTTACATGAATTGTAAAAGGAAATATGTTTAAAAGATTAATCTGTTCTAACACATCTGTTCTAATAGAATGATTTTCAGAGGAAAAAAAATAAAGATACTTTTAAATTCAGATATATTTTTACGCTTACTTATTTTTCTGGCAATAGGATTACTTTATACTATACTTTCAGTTAAATTTTTCAGACAAACATTAACTATGATGTTTTAGAAATAATTGTACATTATTTACACAGTAAGTAATTATGTTCAGCTTCCTCATTCCAGGACATTTTGTTTTTTGTAAGCATTGAATTGAAATGAAATAAAGATAACTTTCATGATAAACAGAGCACTTGGCGTAAGTACAAAGCAAAAATTAAATCTTTCAAACAAATTATTACTAGCTGCCTTTTACTAAAAGATAATATTAAGCAATTAATAATCAAATTTCGTTTTAATAAGTTTTGTTTTATATTTGTATTTTGCGACAGCAACATTGAACTATATACAAAAATATACTCTATTGAATTCTCTGCTGAATAAATAGAATTTTTAATATATATATAGATATATATATATATGTGTGTGTGTGTGTCTGTTTGTGTGTGTGTGTGTGTTACAATTGGTGCATATTCTTCTGTATAATCAGTAGTTGACATGATTTGATAGCTTTCTAATTACCTGGAAAGCATTCCACTCTTACAATCTAAAATGAAGACTTTCTTAAACTCAATTCATCTTTCGATGCTCAGACTTTAGCAGCATAATTTCCAAACTCTAATTCGCAAATCAGTAGGTACTCAAAATATTAATAAGAATTGCAAGTGAAATTCTTACTAGAATAATACTAAGTTAATTACAGTCACCGATGTTTTTTTTTCTTTTAAATAAGAAAGGTAGCAGATGTTGTAAGAATGTAGGGTGTTTCTTGGTGAACTCATAGACACTAATCCATCAAAGGAAAAAAAAAGTTATTCCAATCGAAAGTTAAACAAAACCAGAACATTCTCCACACGCTAAAAATCCATAGCGTACAATATTATGATCTACGAACTTTTGCCGATTTATACTCTACCCAAATAATCAATCAGCATCTACATTATGAAACGGTGTTATAAGATGTTTTCCGTACTATTAATCAAGACATTACGCATTGATGACATGCTTAGATGTTAGGAATGGAAAACAACAAAAGAATTCTGTCTCTGATACTCATGAAAGCTGATAAATACTGTCTCGCAAGTCTACAATATCTGCAATGCAACAGACGGTTTCAGCGAATTAAAAAGCTAAAAAGATAGACTATATGGAAGCGTTAAAATAGGTATTAAAATAGGACAATTTAGTAGGGAATAGAAAATCAGGATTGCATATTGAATTTGGGCGTGAAATAGATATAAAAAGACCTTGAAAGCCTGACACATTGACTCCGTGAAGAAAAAATAATACCTGAATTGTTTAAAAAAAAACGTTTTTTGAAAAGAAATGTAAATGAAACGTATGCATTTTGATATTTGGAAAACTGATAAAATGAATTATTGGAATATTTTTTTAAAGGCAGGTGAAAAATAAATGTTATTCTACGCGAAATAAATAAACTAGGGTTAGAAAAAATGTATTAGATGTGAAAAATTTATAGAATAATTACAAGAGAGAACAGGATTTTTAATTTCTTTATATATATATATATATATATATACAGATAGAGAGAGAGAGAGAGAGAGAGATAGAGAGAGAGATTAATACAGATATATATAGATACAGATATATATGTGCATGTGTACGTACATGTGAGTGTGGTATGGAATTTATATTGTTCGTCATAATTCCTAAATGTTAAAATTATTCAGAATTATGAATTGTAATGTTTGAAATTTTGTTTTTCTAAAAAAAAATTTAAACAGAAAGTTTTACACTTTTTTTTATTTCTAAATAAAAATAACAGATGCTTAAAACATAGTTAAAATAGTATGAGTACATTAATTCTTTTCATAAAAGAAAATTGTGTTTTTGCTGATGAATATTTTTCAAGTTATAATTTTCCTGTAATAAAATAAAAAATAAAAATCTAATGAAAACTCTTCTAAAGAAAGACAACTAGAAATATCTTTAATATATTCGTTTCCTGTTGTTTGAAATTACTACGTTTCAAATGAAAAAAAAAGTGTAATATATCATTATTTATTGATAATTATTTGTTTTAAGAAAACAAAATATTTTTTAAATATGAATCAATTAACAGAATGCATTTTAAATGTAAAACCATCTTGTTATTCATGTTCGCTTTTTTTTTGGTATTAGGATATTACAGTTTCTTTCTTTACAAAAAAAAAAATCTATATTGAGCTTTTCTCTATCTCTTTTGTTAAAAAAAAAAAAAAAAAAAAAAAAAAAAGTTACTTTTTATTGTGGTAAAAGGATTTTTAAATAAATTCATTTTTTTCTCTATCCCGCGTTCGACTCTTCTCACAACCACTGTTGAATTATTTTATATCGGTCATTAATTATCTTTTAAATTCTTACTGAGTTATAAAATCTGTATAAGTAGGAAATAAAAAGCAATAACACATTAACCATAACTGTAAAAATGTATAAATTTATCTTCTTAGTTAATTAGATAGGACCGATTAGATGCTATTACAATACAGATTGTCATCAAAGAATTAAAATTCTCCTTGCAGACAATGATTTATCCTTACCAAGAACACTACTTTATTTCTACTTTTAAATAAATGACGAAAAGAACGGATAATTAATTCTTATCATTTAATTATATTGTGGCGAAAAGATTTATAGTGGAAAATATCGTATATACTATGAAGGAAAAATGTTTAGGAATGTCTGTATTTCCGTTTCTTCTGTTATTTGTGTAACAAATAAGATAAATACACTGCAAATTTTGTACTTCATGTAAGTTCAATGCAATAATTCAAACATATACAGGGTGCGGAAAAAGTTTTGGATGGGAATAAATTCCATTATTTTCGAGAAAACCGCAAATGTCAACAATTTATTAACAAATACATTAAATTTAATACCATATAAATGGAAAAGCAGATTGGATCCCAATGTATCCACCCTTTTCTTTGATGCATGCCCTTAGCCGTTTTGGGATAACATTGACTGCGGCACGGAGTACCTCATCGGGAGATTGGTCCATTACTTAATCAATTTTGATTTCAGATCATCCAAACTTTGATGGGAAGTAGCCAAGACCCTTGCCTTCAAAATTCCCCAAATGGGAAAATCCATTGGAAATGATGTCGGGCGAGTTAGAATGTTTTATAAAAACACAAATGAATACGTTAATTCTTAGTTACTTTTTGAATTGTATGATAATGAACTCTCTGAATTGAAAACGAATATATTAAAAGTACAAATTAAAAATCAGAAAAAGTTTCATCAATATCTATAATAATAAAGATAGATGTGTGTGTAAGTTTCTGAGGAGATCGCTGCTCGCACAGCTACAAAATTTCTTTCGAAATTACCTGTATGTCTGAAATTATTTTTGAGATTTTTCGCGTTTTGTGTCGATTTTTGCACATTTTAAAAAGGAATCCGGTTTCAGTTTTCAGTTCCGGTTTCACCGGATTCCAGAAATTAATCTTTGTCGTATTTTTAATATAATTTATTAGGAATTTGCACGACAATTTTTTAATCTTTAGCAAATTTTTTAGAACTGTTTCGTGTTTCTGACATTTTAAAAGGAATTCCGGTATCATTCTTTTTTGGTCGAATACTGTAAATTTTCTCCTTTGCTATTTTTGAAATTTCTCGAATTTTAATGACAATTTTTTTACATTTGTAAAGAAACTCGTTTTCAAGCTTTTATCCCAATGTAGTAAATTTGGTCCTATGTGATTTTTGTATTTTTTTTACGAATATTTTAGGAAAATGTTACCTATTTGTTCGTAGGTCACGACGAAAAGAAAATTTAAAAAGTTTAAAAAATTGCGTTTCGCGGGGATTTCTCAGCATTTGTGAAAAGCGTCCATTTTCAATCTTTTAGCCCAATGTAATAAATTTCTCGTCTATAAATGTATAATTTTTTCCAATATTTTTATGCGCTTTTTAAAGTTTTTTCGCATTCTGCAGTGATTTTTTTTCATACATTTAAAGAACGCAGTTTGAAACATTTTGCCTAGCTTAGTAAATTTTTTCATCTGCAAATATTGAAATTTCACGAATTTTATATGTGATTTTTAGCATTTTTTTCGCTTTTCGCTGCGATTTTTGAACATTCGTAAAATGAATCCTGTTTCAATCTTTTAACCCAATATAACATATTTGACCCTCAGCGATTTTTGCATTTTTCGCTAAACTTTTATGTGATTTTTAACGTTATTTCGCCTTTCACGGTGATTTTTTGACATTTGGAAAAAAAAAACCTGTTTCAATATTTTAGTCCAAAATAGTAAAGTTTCCCCCGAATTTTTATCCAATATCCATAGGTAGTTTCTTTTTCTTTCTTTCTTTTTTTTTTTTTTTTTTTTTTTTTTTTTTTTTTTCGGCGATTTTTTGCAATTTTTTTTAAAAAAACAAAATGAGCTTTACAGTAAATATCAGTACTGCCGTGATTAAATTCAAGTTGAAAGAAAAGCAAATTTGTCCCTATAGCAACATGAACAACGATGCTGAAAATTTTTATTTAATCTGGGTCAAAATAAAAAGTCACAATGAATCAAGGTTCGTAATTTGAGACCGGAGTGGGCGTAACCTACACCGGTGTACTCTGCCGAGAAAACAGTGTATGTGAAAGCACCTATCCTAGCTTTTCCTTAACAGACAGTGAGTAATTTCTTCGGTGACGACATGGTGTCGAACCATATGCCGGTAGTATGTATGGTAGTCTTCTTAAACTACCCCCCCCCCCCCCCGCCCAGCAGAAATCCCAAAATATTCGTTTTGGGCTCAATACTTAAAGCATCCAAATTGTTCGCATGCGTAATTTAGTAATCAAGCTTGTTTCCTTTTCGATGAGGAGGGCGTCTTTAAATTGCAAAAGAGTACACCCAATGCTGCCCAGATAAATATCCAGGACCACCAGGTTCCAATTAAAAAAATCCTTAATCATTCAATGACTCATTTTAAGCAATTTAGCTATGTAATCTTAACGCTAACGGTATGTATATTCCAAGCGAAATCCAACATTTTTTAACAAAAAGTTAAATAGAGACTACATTTCAATTCAGTACATTCAAAGTGACTCGGCAACTGTATCTACTAAATATACAAATAAGATAAGCAAAAACGCTAAGAAAAGTAAAAATAAATTACTAGTCGGTTTCGCCAATCCCAAAACTTTCTTTTATCTCATAAATGTTAATACTTTAAAAAGCGTAATTTTGTAAATTACGCATTTTAGAATCTGAAAATGCAGCATAACACTGCTACTTGTTATATTATTTACAATAAAACCTAATCAGAACCAACTTATGTCTATTTCTAACAAAATATAAAGTTTGAAAAAATTCTGGTGCATTAATTCTTCATATATGACTATCGCTAAAATCGTGTAAATCCTGAAAAATGCAGCATAGCAGCATCACCTGTTCGGCTATTTACACCAAAACCTAAGCAGCAACAGCATTTATCAACGTCTAACTTAATCTCAAGTTGGATGAAAATTCGTACATTAGTTCTTGAGATAGCGTTATTGCGGATATCGTGAATAATGCAGCATAGCAGCGCCAACTGTTGCGCGATTTGCCCAAAACCTAATAAGCAAAACCTAAAGTCAAAATCTAAGAGAATGTGAAGTTTGATGAAAATACGTGTATTGGTTTTTTGAATTTGATTACAAGTTTTTTTTATTGAGATACTTTTACTTTCGGAACGGGTTTCGAAAGTGAAAGTATCCTCAATAATAATAAAAAAAAAACGTAACAAAAATCGAAAAAGTAGAAAAGAGCGTGCATAGAAATTCACTTCAGCTATCCAAAGCAAAAAAATCATTTAAAAATATTGAAATGCGAACGAGCTATCTTCAAAAATTTCCTCCATAGGATTAACATTAGAGAGCGGGTGTTTTCGTCTGAGTGAAGTAGCCCCTTAAGAATAATCTAACGGATAATAAAACTTGTTTCAAACGTTTTAATTCAGTAACAGTTAAAAGATAATTTTTCCTGTGTCGAGTAGCAACAGATAAGAAATAAATCTTGTATCATGGTCATTATTTTCTGGCAGCGCATTTTCTGATTTTTTTTTTTTTTTTTTTTTAATATTTCTTTGAACTTAACAAGTAAAGAAAAATATTTTTTAAAGAATTTAATTATACGAAACAGGGTTAGATAAGAAACAGTCAATTAAAAATATAAAATGAAAAATTACTTTCAATATTGTCATTCAAAAAAGACAAATCGAAGCATTAATAAAAATTAAATGTACATTTACAGTTACACAGTCCCTTAACTTTTAACCCACAAATAATGGAAGCATTAAAATCTTATTTAAATATAATATATTTTAAATACTTGTATAGATATGTACAAAATCATTCTAAGAACAGTCTAATTTTCATTTTTTTGTTATCAAAATCTTTGCTTTAGTCAGAAACAAATGACATTATTTTCGGTGCATACAAATTTTAAATGGAAAACATTTGATTAACACAAAGATCTTTTTTGAATTTATTTTTTTTTAAAAACAATTGCTTAAATTTTAGACGTTTGCTGCAAACGTAACTTTTTCCAAACGTTTATTAAATTTAATGGAGCCTTTGAAAAAATTATATTCAATTTTGTTGTAAGCTATACGCGAATATATGAGCAGGTTTTCGCAACAGATAAACAACAACTAAATTTTTTTTTCACTTCAATTGTTAGTCAAATGCCAGTCTCAGAAAAATAAATAATATAAAAAATGTCAAGATCCAATTTCTGTTTCCCTTCCCCAAAGCTAACTACGTAAGAGCCTACTTTTAAAATTGTCAAAGTCTTCTACATTTTAAGCTTGCATGAATAATTCAAGGCACATTTATGAGCAGTATTCCAAATACGAAGCGAGCTCATAGAAATAAAAATGTATATTTCTACGAGAATATACCCTTTTTAATGATACTGGAACTGTGACGGTTCTTTAAGGGTTTTGCATCCAACACCTCTCTAAAGGCCTTCATCTTATTTTTGTTCAAAAATATTTCATAAATAAGGCAATGAAGAAAAAAGTATGCCAAAGCGAGGCTGTGAAAAATTCATCCGCAAACAGTTTCGTTTCGTCGTTTTTTTTTTTTAACTTGTCATATTTTAGTCTCATTAATCTACGTTTATTTAAATCTCAGTTTTGTAACAGTTATTAGAACAAAATAAAGAATTCCTGATTTTTAAATGTCACATAATCAGTAGAGCCATGCGAAAATTTTGCACTGCAATATTTGAGACCAACTGGTAAGTTTTTTGAATAAATATTTAATTAATTACACTGTTTCTCAATCTATTATAACCATAAACGAAAATTTAGAATTTCTTCTGAATTACCAAAGATTTCTTTTTTTCTTTTAAAACCTCAGAAACAAATATATTTTCGAGATTTAAAGAAGTATTTATAAGAACAAAGTTTCTTTTGCTGCTACTGATTTTTGAAAACGCATCCGAGTAGTTTTATAAAGTATTAGTCAATTTTCTCACACTACAATAACAGTTTTTAGGATGCTACGAAGTCTCAATTAAATATTTTCAGCTGTGCAATTGAATTTATACATCCAGGAGAAATAAAATAATATTTATTTTAATGTTATTTAAAATACTGTTAATTTATCATGTCGGTCTAAAAAACATATTTGTTGAACATGAAAATATTTACATGAAAATTGATAGAATTCGAAAAACCTATATACCTGATTGTGAACATTGATTAATATACGCTAAAAACTACTCGGAAACGTTTCCGAAAGACAGTGGCATCTAAAGATTTTTTTTCTGCTTATTAAACTCTGAGAAATATATTGGTTCCTGCGGTTTCTAAATATAAAAAATTCAAAAAATCGTTATCAAAAAACGTGTTTTAATGAAATGTGAAAGTACTCTATCAAAAGCTTTTTTCGAAAATATTTCGAGTGATACTTCATTCTCTTTTGTGCGTTTTGTATGTGCTCAAAAAAGGAATGTTGACATTAAAAAAACATGTATGATAATTTCATTAAATAATTTCGTAGTTCTCCGATTTTCACTTTGTATGTTCTAAGATTGATTTTCAGACGAATACTCTGTTTAGTATGTAATATAATAATTTGGCACTTGTGAAAGGGAAAACGATTGGATATTATGTCAATATTATGATATCACAGTAACGTTATTAAATTTTATTAACTACAATAAATTCTTCGTTTTATCATTCATAAATAAATATTGTAAGTTTTATAAATAAAGATTACGTCATTTTTGCATATCAGAACCATATATGGATAAATCAACATTTACCCTTTTATTCTCTTCTTTGCTTTCTTTCTAACATGTGGCAAAAGCATATTAAGAAAGCATTTTATATGAAATATATTAAATAAACTGCATGTAAATAACGAAATGTTGAATTTTATATACCTGTACACACTTAAATAGGATAAAAAGCAGCGTGTGATTTTTCTCGGTTATAATCCGATTATATGAAAAGTTTAAAAGTAATTAATTCAGCAATTTCGATGACCTTGGTTGATCTCGGAACGAGGCTAACGAAAAAGACAGGCTACCGCGGTGCATTCTACTTATCTTTTTTTACAGACCGCTAGAGTGACGTGTTACTCTTTTCGTACACCTGCATTGGTGAATTCGAGCATCACCTGACTCCGGCGGTCTGTAAAAAAAGATATGCGTAAAGCACCGCGGTAGCCTTTCTTTTTCGTTAGCCTCGTCTCGGAATCTATGACGTAATTTGAGCAAATAGATGCTATTGGCTATGCCGGAATGCATTCATTTGTTCCTTACAGTTGTATTTATAATTGTTTTTAATCAACTGCATTTTTTAATCAAGCAGAATATTTTAACGAAAGATGAGTGTATTATGTGAGAAACTTATTCAAAACCTTTCGATGGATACTTAATTCATCGTTGTGCCCTTTGTATTTTCATACGAAAGGATTTTGACAACAGAAATAATATTTAGGATCAATCTTTTTTAATTATTAAAATAGAGTAATGTGTTTGAAGTGTCGTTAGATATATCTGATTAAATAATTTTAAAGAAGGTAATTCTAGTGTTTTAATAATTTTTCTACTTTTCATGATATCGCGGTGTACGTATTTAAAAAATTTCTATAGATAGAAACTTATAGAAACTTATTTCTATTGATATGTTTATATTACTTCAGTTGTGTGCAACTCTTTATTGAAAAAAAAAATGCATGTGTTATCTGAATATTTCTTTTCTCTTTAATAATATTATATTACAGGAATTAATCTTTTAAAACGCCAAACAATTGTTTGAAATGCATTTGAAGATTATTTTTCTGTATGTCTGCAAAAACTTTGAATTTTAACGCAGTTTTAAAAAGCAATCCTATATGCTCATGAAAGCTCGAACTTTTGCATCATATAAACCGATTTTCAAAATATTTTATTTTTATCCATTTGTTTTGTTAAATTTCATGTAAAATAATAATAATAATAATAATAATAATAATAATAATAAATTTCTTTATTTACAAAGATCCAATTTAATTTTTAAAACTCCAAATATAGCTACAAAACTGCATACTTTAAAATTTCTCGAAATCTGACAAACATAATGGCTACATGAATAATTCTACGCTCATTTATGAGCCCTATATTCCTAATGTAAAGCAAAATCATGTAAACAAAAATCTATATTTCAAGTAGAATCTATTCATTGTAATGATACTTGAAGAGTGACAGTTCTTCCAGGCTTTTTGCATCCAAAACCTCTTTCAACGCCTTCACCTTATTTTATTCCCATTTCTGTTATGAATAAGGCTACCAAAAAAAAATAATGTAAAAAAAAGGGCTATGAAAAATCCAACCGTAAAAAGCTTTGCTTCATCGCCTTTTGAAAACATGGCATCTTTTTGATTTAGTTATTTCAGCTTTCCTAATGCTCTTTGTAACAAGTATATGATTTTTTTTCTTTTTTTACAAAAGCGTTTACAAGTCTTTTACATATATGATAATATTATATTTTATGTTATTAAACATAATAATATTGTTGAAATGTCGTTCAGTTAACGTAAACAAATGATTTTTATTTTAACAATAAAGTTCTACATTTCTGATATTTATGTTTATTCTTCCTTTTACACTAGATTCTTTTACAACATATTATTTTAAACTATTGTAAAATCTTATTATATTACATTCTTTATTTTAATACATCTGTATAAAATTTAAAATTAAAAAAAAATGTTTTTGAAAACTTATATTTTCTTTAATATTATTATTTTACAGGAATTAATATCTAAAGGATCAAAGAATTCTTTAAATACTGATATATCTTTTCTAAAAGTTTTGAAGACATTTCACTCAAAGCGTTCAACACAATTTACTTATACAAACATTTTTAACTATATCCACATGTATGTCCGCATTTAGGCGTACATTAAAGAAATTTTTTTTAAGTTTCTGTTTCTTTCATTTTCTTTATTTACTTTAAATAAATTTCTTACAGGAAAAAAAAAAACTTAAAAATACCTTTTAGTTACCAAAATTCAATTTCAGTTTTCCTCTCTATAAAAGAATACTTTAAAAATTTCCAAATACTGTCAAATGTTAAGTTGACATGAATAATTCTAGGCACATTTATGATACTGGTATTTCAAACTCGAATTCAGCTCAAGGAAATAAAAAGGAATATTTCTACCAGAATCTACAAATTTTAATGAAACTGGAAGAGTGACAGTTCTTCCAGGGTTTTCATGCAACGAAGGCATTCTCTCAAAGAATTCGCCTCTTTTTTTTTTTTTTTTTTTTTTTTTTTTTTTTTTGATAAATAAGAATGTGCAGAAGAAAGAAAGTAAAAACGAAACTATTAAAAATATATCCGTAAAAATTTTTGCTTCGTTACTTTTTGAAAACTTGGCATCTTTTAAACACAGTTATCGAAGATTTTTCTAAATGTTCTATGTGGCAAGCATTAGAAATTTGACAAAAAACTTTTCTAAACATTTTCTTTTAAATATATTATAATAATTCCTCTTTATGTATTAAACAGAGTACTATTGTCAAAATGTTGTTTAGTTAATCTTATTCAGGGGGTCTCACGAATTGCAATTTTGACAAACAAAAGTCTAGGACAAGAGTGCAACAATTCAACCAACTATCCATCTTCTTTTCTACTTGACACTAGAGGGAGGTAACTTCATGTTATCTTTATTTTTTCGGTATCAAGAATATCGGCACGTATCTAATAGCAACTTTCAAGTTATTATTTTAAGAACTAGAGAGTTAAAAATATGTTTTCCTGTTATTGAAGTTATGTTATTGTAAATAAGCGCTTCTAAAGCAATGATATTATGATTTTTTTTTATGAAAATAAAAGTTGTTTATATGTTTTGCTTGCAACAGCGTGCATTGTTCTTACAACTCTTTGAAGCGACTTGTGAGAAACAAACATCCGGATAAAATTAATGTTCCGACTACAGGTTTGAGAAGCCCTTATTGTTTAGTACCGAATTTCCCAGCATTAATGTGATTCCTAGGAAACGCAGTTGCTGCATTCAGCGTTATATATATATATATATATATATATATACACATATATATATGTAAGTAAATGATATATAAACAGTCACTTTACTGAACCAATATGACAAATAATCTATGAACAACAGAATACTAACTTTAATTTCAACTACACTGTTAAAACTAGAGGTGACATTTCGGTGCCTTTTGGGAACCCGGGGTGAAATTCTGGTGCCGTTTGAAACGCTAGGGTGCCGTACAGGCTTGAAAATGTGATTAGGGTGCCATTTGGTCACTCACTGGGTGATTGAAGCTAATTAGGGTGCCGTATAATGCATATTGCTCGAACTTTTTCACCCCGCCATTCGACTGGTATCTTGCGCATGCGCTGATTCGTTTCCTCTTCATGAGGTGTTGACTTGTTTCCTCTCATTTTTCGCAAGTCATAGGGGAGTTCGAACAGGATGGCTGACTTTGAATTTCAGTGCATCGCTGCTGCATAATCGTTGCCGCATAATTATTAATATAATAACTAAATAACGACATTTATTTAGAATAAATAAACCAGGGGAGTCAATAAAAAGAATCACTCTTTATATACAGGTATGTGAAATGTTTCAGTGTTGTTTGTATATTATGTTTTATTATTATAAAAAGATTTTATATTATGTTGTATTACAAGTGGCTCCACACATTATTTTCAAGCAGACATTTTAAGTTATAATCTTGATGTGGAAAGTTCAAATTTGTATCTCGTGAAATTAGAATGATGTAGCCTCACCTATTTGCTTGTTTTTTAAATTATTATTTATGCAGAGCTTATAATAATTTCATTTTATTCATATTTTTATCTAATGAATTTTCTCGCACAGTTTTTGTTGTTTACGATCTAGAAATAAATTTAATGATGCATTATAGTAATAAAAAATATAGAGAGAGAAACATAAGTTGTTATATTTAAAAAATAGTTTAATTTCTTATTTTTCTGATATATAAACAAACTATTTGTAAACAATTAAAGAATTTACAAGTTTTAAAGGGAATTTTTACTAACTTGAAACGTATTAATTTGAATATTTGACAATTTTAAATTAGTTGATAATATGAAATAGTAAACTTTGTAACATAAGAAATAATAAATTTTGTAACATAAGAAATAGTAAACTTTGTAACATAAGAAATAGTAAACTTTGTAACATAAGAAATAGTAAACTTGATAGAATATAAATTTCTGCAGATGTTTTTACTAATCAAATACTTTTTACTATCGAAATTTTTAGAGCTTGTGTTTGATGATGAAATGAACTAAAAATATACCTCATTACATATTATGAATTATTAACAAAATAAATAAATCGTAATTCCTGAATTGATATTTGACATTTATACATGTGTCTTCTTGAAAAATGTTTTGTGAGTCTCTTGTACTATAACATATTAATAATAATAAAACACTGGAACATTTCACAGTAGTGTGGCTGGGATGTAAGAATGGCTTAGATGATTGAGTGACTTATGTAAATATATTTAACTCGCATAGCTAGAAGATTTTTTTTCCCTCTTAAAATAATAATGATAAATAAATATCTCTGTACTAACTACATCTAACTTAAAATGGTAATAAATACTAATATATATGGTAATAAATACTAACCGGTTTTGAAGGTAACAAAAATGACCTGATGATGTATATAATACATTTCTCATAGATATTAACCTGCACATGCAGGGGTCGATGCAAGTTTTTTTTTGTGTGTGTGTGGGGGGGGGGGCATTTTGTGAAATTTATTTATTATATTTTTCACAAAATGCCTCCCTCCCCCCCCCTTGTCTAGCAATTGTATTGAAAAGAATTTGAAAATTCTTATACTTAAAAAAGAAAAAAAAAAGGCTATACATATATAATTATAATGCAATGTTTCACTTTTCAGCAATAAAATCATCAATACTTCATTTTCTCTGCTGAAATTTATACAAAGTTAAAAGTTGATCATCTCATGTCAAGGGTCGATCCAGGCAAAATTTTGGGCCTTTTCAGAGCTCCTTCACAAAGATCTATTTAATAAAACAGGCTCCTTCACAAAAATCAATTTAATAAATTGGGCCCCTTCAGTAACATCTATTTCATAAACTGGTCCCTTCACAAAATTCCTTTTAATAAAACAGGTATATTGAGAAAATTCCTTTTAATAAAATAGGCCCTTTCACAAAATTCTATTCCATAGAAACTTACTATTTTTATTAATTATTCATTATTTTGATATGTTTTAAAATGTGTAATTTGTAAACAATCTTTCGAACCAAACATTTATTAACATAACACAAACTTTTTAAAGTCCTATTTGTTTTCCTTTCTGGTGAACTTGATTGTTTACAAATTGCACATTTTAAAACATAACAAAATAATAAACAATTAATAAAAATAGTATGGTTTTATGGAATAGAATTTTGTGAAAAGACCTATTTTATTAAAAGGAATTTTGTGAAGGGATTTGTTTTATTAAAAGAAATTTTGTGAAGGTGTCATTTTATCAAATTGATTTTTCTGAAGGGGCCCATTTTATAAAATTGATTTTTGTGAAGGAGCCTGTTTTATTAAATAGATTTTTGTGAAGGAGCTCTGAATAGGCCCCAAATTTTGCCGGGATTGACTGATCAACTTTTAACTTTGTATAAATTTCAACAGAGAAAATGAAGTATTGATCAGTTTATTGCAGCTAAAGTTAAACATTGCATTATAAATATATATGTTTAGCTTTTTCTTTTCTTTTTTAAGTATGAGAATTTACAAACTCTTTTCAATATAATTGCTAGACAAGGGTGGGGGGGGGGGAGATGCTTTCATTTGTGGAGTGTCGCTGGGCACCTTAGAGTAGAGGTGCCATTATTCTCCCCTGGGTGCCATCCTTTCACCCCTTGGGGCACCCTGTATTAGGGGTGCCATCCTTTCACCCTAGTTAAGGGTGCCATTTTGGCTCCCCTAGGGGTGTCACCAGTGAGACAAGCCTTTCACCCCTTTTGGGTGCCATGTGTCACCTGTAGTTTTAACAGTGTAGTAATACACTTTTAGCAGAAACTATATATAACAACAATTTAGCTTACAGCAATCCGGCGAGGCCTAATAATACCTTTCTCCGGCTATATTACTTTTATATATCGCTTCATAATAAAAATTAGAACAGTGGCTCTTAGCCAAATCTCGCGATTCAAACTATTTACAACTCGCGCATGAAAGTCATGGATAATAATAGAGTGTCAGTTCAGTGTCAGTTCATTTGATGATCATTTACGTGAAGTGTTTCAACTGAAATCCGACAAATCGGTCATCCTGACGTGATGGCGTCTCGACATCAGCATCTTCATTTGTTATTTTTTTTTCATGCCTAACAGTTATTTTTTTGAGATTTTTATTTCTTTCTGAGTATTGCTCTCTGTCTTTAGGATCAGCATATCTAATATCTCTGTGATTCCTTTCCGAATATTGCTCTCTATATTTAGAAACTACATAACTATTGCTTCTAGAATGATAAGAATTTGAATAAGCATCTCGTTCACTATAAACTCCTTTAAATCCATGCTGAGAATTATTTTTATGTGATGGTTGTGAATATCTTTGTTCATTATAACTAGCCTTGCACGATCGTCGACCACCATAATTATAATTATTTCGACCATGATAGTAGCCTCTGTTGATGTATCTAGGGGAAAATTTTTGATTATAACTTGTTTTTGAATAAGGTGAAGCATTTACTGTTATGTCTGGAGGTATCAAAGAATTTTCAGTTACAAAGTTTCCAGGAATCTCAGAATTATTTTGGCAATAATTCTCGGAACTCTGCTTCCCATATCCATATTTATTGTAATTTCCATGGTTAAGTGACTGTTTAAAATATCTCTGGCCATCTCTATTATTGCTTCTGTTATCAAATGGTCTATTAAAATTTCTGTTCTTTCCCTTATGATCAAAAATCCTATTGCGATCTTTCACATAGTCTTTTCTACCATGTGCAGGACTACTACTTTCATAATTTTCTTCTGGAGATGCATTCCATTCATCGGATAATCCTGTATCTTTTGTCCTATTCGGCTTATACGGTTTTATTAATCTCCTTATTTTCTTCCTGTTCACTAAATTCGTAATCTGTGTCAAATTCACCCCGTCATTTACGCAGTCGATTTTAACCATATCTTCATAACCTCGATTATCGTTGTTTATACTTGCTTCATTAATTTTTGTCGGTACTTCGTTAATTTTAATGTATCCTACTCGAACTTTGTTGCCGCTTGCTATTCTAACACCACCTTCCTTTACTTTTAACGGTATGCCTTCTACTGCTTTTCTACCTATTATTAAATCGCAGTCTGTCTCTTGTACCACATAAAATTTATCCTGGATTTCTGTATCGTCCACGTAGACTTTATGCTAGAAAAAACCTGTTGGCTTAATTTTTCCTCCACCTATGCCTGATATGTATATATTGTCGCTAGTTAGTTTTGGCGCATTTATTGCAGTAGGATATCTTGAACTGGCGATTGAAATATCTCTTGCTGTATCGATTATTACGTTTGCTTTTACTCCGCTAATATCTAAGATTCTTCCTTTTTTACCATTTAACATGCCCATATTAACTATTTTTCTTTGCGTGTTTTGGGTCTCATTTTGGTATTTTGTTTCTCGCAAATTTTGATTACGTTGCGGGTAAAAATTTGAATAGTCTTGTTCTGTATTATTCGCCATGGCACATTTCGCACTCACGTGACCAGGGTTGCCACACGCAAAACAGATTATATGCGACTCTTTGCTTCCATAATTCATACTGTGTCTATTGTCAATTTGGCGTCTTTTCAAATTGGCGTAATCAGCCACTCGCGATCTTCCGTCATCAAAACCGCTACTTGTATCCTTAACTGACTGTTTATTGTAAACCCTTCGTGCTGTTTCGTAATTATCTAATTTATTAACTAATTCATCAATTTTCTTTATTACCAATAATTCCTCTATGAAATGTGTCTTTGTTTCTGTAGGTAAATTATGTCTGATTTGATTAACAACAATTAATTCCGCCAAATCTTCAAAGTTATTTACGTGAAGGCCTGCAATCCATTGTTGAAAATACACCTTTATCTCATAAGCGAAATCTCGCCAATTGGCTGATGGCTCCTTTTTAGATGAGAAAAACTTCAGCCTAAACTCCTCTGGTGATAGCTTGTAGCGTTTTAGTAGAATATTTTTTATATAATCATAATCGTGAATTTCAGGTTCGTTTTCCCTTGTTATTATATTGATCACATCTAACGGCATTAGATTAATTAAATAATTTACCCATTCTTTTTTATCAATGACTGTTTGCGCCATTTGCCTTTCGTACATAGCTAAGTATAAACTGATATCATTCGATCTGTCATATTTAGTTAATAATCTAAGCAATTCAAATTGCTTACCTGGATTTGTCTTTGGGTCTTCATTAATATGTTCTCTTGAATTTTCTTGTATCTGTAATTTCTTAATTTCAAAATTCTGCTCCGATTCTATTTTCCATTTTCTCTCTTCCATTTCCATTTTCAATCTATTTTCTTCAATCTCTGCTTGTAATTTCTTCTCTTCTCTTTCTCTTTCTGCTTGTAATTTCTTCTCTTCCAGTTCTGCTTGTAATTTCTTCTCTTTCTCTTTCTCTTCTCTTTCTTCTTTCTCTTTTCTACTTGCTATCACTACTTCCAATCGATCTCTTATAAAATCTTCTTCGTAACTCTCCCAACTTTTGATCAGCTTTATTAGGACAGGTATTGTCGGTTTTTCTGGTGCTTCAATTCCGCATTCCTCGCAGAGGTTTATTAGATCAATTCTCTTAGCTTTATTTAGAGTTCCCATCTTTCAAAAATTGTACTTGAAGTGATACGATTAAGGTTTCACCTTGCTAATTCTTAACCCAACTTTTGATACTGGCGTTTTACAATAAATTTACGTTTGGTTTCCATTTCAATACTAGTGGCTTTTACTTTTATTAATCCCGGCCGAGCCCCCAAAAATGTAAGTAAATGATATATAAACAGTCACTTTACTGAACCAATATGACAAATAATCGATGAACAACAGAATACTAACTTTAATTTCAACTAATACACTTTTAGCAGAAACTATATATAACAACAATTTAGCTTACAGCAATCCGGCGAGGCCTAATAATACCTTTCTCCGGCTATATTCCTTTTATATATCGCTTCATAATAAAAATTAGGACACTGGTTCTTAGCCAAATCTCGCGATTCGAACTATTTACAACTCGCGCATCAAAGTCATGGATAATAATATAGTGTCAGTTCAGTGTCAGTTCATTTGATGATCATTTGTGTGAAGTGTTTCAACTGAAATCCTACAAATATATATATATATATATATATATATATATATATATATATATATATATATATATATATATATATATATATATATATATATATATATATATATATATATAAACGCAAAGCGCACATACATGCGTTTTTGTGATCCCGACATTACCGAATTTCACACATTTTTGTTACTCTCAGGTTGGTGCATCTAGTGATGTTTTTGTTTTGTTGTTGTTGTTGTTTGTTTATTTAATGGGCGCGAATTTGTATTTAATGTTCGCAGCATTACCGATCTATGCGCATTTTTGGGATTTCTATGCAAGATCGTTGTGTAGAAACATGGATGTGTAGAAAAACCAAAAGTGTAGTAGGTATTAGATATTAACTAAAAGAGAAAAAAGTAAAAGATTAAATATTAAGGATTTTAGCTAGAGATAACTTTCCAAATATTTTACCTAAATATTTCGTGAACATGTAAATGATTTTGTTTATAAAAATAGTACAATTTATTTGAAACAATTCTCATAGGCATGAATAAGTTTTTAATAATTTAATAGAAAAAAAATAATGATTTTAAATGTAAAAATATGCATTATTTATTTGAACTAATTTAGATAAATATTCAACTTCGAGCGTGATATATAACGAAAAAATACTCATACATTTTGATTTAAAAAAATAATAACAAGGTGTTTTTTTAAATATACCTTGAAAGTTGCCAGCTTCCATTTGATACGTTTCGATATTTTTAACACCCAAAAATTATGGAAACGTGGAGTTACCTTCCTTTAGTAGAAAGCGAGGGTTGAATAACGGTTAACAGTTTTAACGGTTGAATAGTTGCACTCTTTCTCGAGACGCTTATTAATTTTGACACGTGTTTTAACTTTCTGGGTTCGATTCCCGGCCTGGAGAATATTTTGCTCAGTTGAAAAAATTACAACTAATTTTTCCTCCCAATCAGTGTGATTGTGTTGAAAACAATTACGTGTAATTCAGAAATTCCCAAACTTTGGTGTACCACTAAATCGAAATTTACACTTTACTTTACCACCAGATGAAAAGGTTACGTTAACTGGGACTGAGTATTGGATTCGTGAAAATTTTCAACTTCCGGTTTTCGATGGATTTCTACCCTTTCGGAGATCTTGAACTCGATTTGTCTGTTTTTAGAAAATGTGTGTCCGTGAGTCTGTGTGTCTGTCTGTCTGTCTGTATCCTATAAAACTTTTTTGGACGCTCTAACTCACAAACTACTATGTAGAATAGAACGAAATTTTATATGACGTTTTATCCTTATGCAAACTGGTGCTGATTAAATTAACCCTTAATTGCATAGTGATGTAAATTTCCATCACTGTTTATTTAACTTTTAATAAATAAATCAACTTCTTCTCCACCACTATATTTATATAGAAATATTAATCCAATAAATTTCCCGTGAACTATGTTGCTGAACAAAGTTAAAAATCTATCTTAAAATTTCTGGTATCTAATATTTAATATATGTATAAAAAAAACACAATTGTAAAAGAAAAACTCATGCAAAGAAGGGTTAAGAGAAAAATATCCCCAATCGATTATTTGCTCCATTTATGTTATGCTTATATATTCAGTTTATGTGTGCCGAATTCAAGGAAACATCAAATGTCGAATCCTTATGATAGGTATGCATTGTCATTCAATATTGGTTGCGGTCATCTAAGAAGGGATGCTGAAATACGATTATTTGTTCGAAATATTTAATGCTTATATCATTAGTTTAAATGCACAGAATTAGACGAAACTTCACGCTTAGCATCCTGAATAAGGAAATACATTGTGTAAAAATTCTATTTCATAGATCGGTGTAATTTCATGTAATATTTAAATCATTTAATTGATTTGATTTATATAGAAAAAAAGTTTTGTGATGGCTACAAAATACTAGTTTATTTTTCGGAAGCATTGTTTAAATGCTTTAATTTTGTTTTTTAATCCCTGTATGATATTTTAAAGCATTTTGAAGACTTTGTACTGAAAATTTTAACACAATTTACTAACGTACATTTTTTTAGATATACGAACTTACATGCGAGGACATTTGCATCAAATAAATAATATATTTTTTTTTCTTTCATTTGGTTTAATTACGTTAAAATCGCCTGTTTCGGATAAAAGTAGAATAAAATGACAAATAAATATTTTATTTATCGATATTCAATTTCTTTCATTTCACCAAAGTTAACTACATAAAGGCATATATTAAATATTGCCAAAGTCTTTTAAAGGTAAAGTTGAGATAAATAATTCTAGGCACGTTTACGAGTTTACTATTCCAAATTCAAAACAAACTTAAGAGAGAAAATATTATATTTTTTTATTCGAATCTACTTATTGTAATGATACTGGAAGAGTGACAATTCTTCCAACGTTTTGCATCCAACCCTTCTCTCGACGATTTCACCTCATTTTTGTTCCTATTTCTTTTTTGAATAAGGTTTTGGAGAAGAAAGAGTGTAAAAGCGAAGCCATGAAATATTCATCCGTAAAAAGTTTCGCTTCATCGCTTTTGAGAACTTGGCATCATGTAAACTCAGTTATCGACGTTAGTCTGAATGTTCTTTGTGAGAAGCATTTTAACAAAATATACACAATAGTGTTTATAGAATTTTCTGCGTTTTAAACACTTTTAAATATATTATAAGATCACTTTTTGAGGCATTAAACAGAGTAATATTGCTGAAATGTCGCGGGGTTAATCTGGTAAAATGGGTTTCAAATAGATATAGATCTGGTGTTTTAATATTTATTGCATTTTTTTTAAACACTGTCAGCTGCAGTGGCGTATTTATTAAAACAATCGCAAATACTTTATATATTTATATATTTTTTCTTTATTTGTATATGCCTTTTTAGTGAAAAAAAATATATCTGTTAACTTAATACTTATTTTTTATTTACTATTATTGTACTAGGTTACAAACATTTTCTTCACATGTTCACATTACTACTCTAAAAAGTTTCAAGAAATGTTACTGAAAACAGAATTTATTAAGTATTCTTTTTAGATATACGGACATGTATAAGCGGAATTCTGCGTCAGGAAAATGAATGTTAAACGGTTTTTCCATCATTTCCTTTACTTAATTTTTTTTAAAGCTTTCACTTAACTTTATTTATGTATTTAAAAATGTAATTTTGCAATCGATTTGTCACTCACTTATTGATATGTTAGAATTATATAAATTGTGTAGAATGACGTGTTTTGGATGACAATATAATATTTAAAGATTTTTAGAACGTAATTATAAATTAATAAATTAAGTTTAAATCATTTTTTTTTGTTATCTGTTATGTGATAAATCGCCAAATATTCTTTATGGTTTCAGCTATTTACGAATTACAAAAACAATGGAGCTAATTATGCGTCAAACCTCTCTCATCAAAATATGACAACTGACTGTGAAATTGCAACAAAGAAATATTTTAAACACAAAGAAGTAGAAAATAGGAATACAAAATAAAGAGTATATTAAAAAAAATTACTCTTTTACCATTTAATAGTTTAAAATTAATTAAAATAGGATGATACATTGAAAAAACTGTTTAAAGATACTTAATTGATTATTTAAATAATGATTTTTCTTCTTTAGTGCTGCCATATCTTAAAAAAGAGACATAATAAAAATATTTTTTTAAATAAATTCACTACCTCGCGCATTCTATCAAGCGAAATCAAAGCGGTGAATTTACATAAAGCTTTTACTTCCGAAGATCCAATTTCAGTTTTATTTCAATAAAGTTAAGTACATAAAAGCATACATGAAAATTTTTCAATGTGTGTTAAATATAAATTTTACATAAATAATTTTACGCACATTTATGAGTTTTATATTTCAAATGCACAGTAATTCTATTGGGGACAGTTCTACCAGGGTTTGCATGCCACCTTTATTCTGCTAAACTTTCTTACTCATATCACATATTTCAGTCACTATTAGATCAAAATCTAACAGCTCCTAATTTTAACGTATAAATATATATATTTTTTTGACTTTTCGGAAGAGATTTATAATTCTCTATCATGTTCGTACCTTTTTAAATTCTTAAAACATGTTTCGTTTTCAGGAACAAACTGAAAATAGGAACTTGTTTATGTTAGGTCATTATGTAATGAAGGGTTATATAAGGTCCAATAGTATTTTGCAGATAATATAAATATAACGCCAACAAAAAAGAGAAATTTAGGTATAATCAAGCGTTGATTACATAATACATTTTACTTATGTAAACAAAAAAAAATAATTTAAAAAATCTTACTTAGTGTAACTTTTTCCTTATTCTAACATAGATAATTAATCTTAAAATTACTTAATTACAAAAACGTAAACTCACAAAAAAAAAAAAAAAAAAAAAAAGTCTATCATCTTTAGGATACAAATAATAATAATAATAAATTCATTAAATTTGTATGGTTTTAAAAATGTTTTTACTAACACATAATAAAGTTAAATTTTTAACATTCGTTATTTAAAGTTTAGATTTTGTTTACAATAATAATTGTAAGCAAGTTAACTATATTTTATTTCAGTTATGTGTAAATTTTTTATTAAAAAAAAAAACGTTGTGATAACAAAAAACTAATTTATTATTACTAATACTATGTAAAACGTAATGTTTTTAAGGACAAAAAATTGCTTGAATTTTAAGAAATCTTGAAAAGATCTTTTCTGAAAGCCTTGAAGAAATTTTATTCAACGCTTTCAACACAATTTCCTAAAGAATTTTTATGTGATACTAGTGGGCTACGCCCGCTTTGCTGGTCGATTTTTACAAATGAACCTCAAATCATTAAAACATCTTTTAGTACCACATCCACCGCCAAAGAGCTCATTCTGTAATAAACAAAATGAGCCCCATGGCGTGCTTTCCGAACAAACCTCTGGAACGGAACCCAACAGCCTACGTTACCGTACAGCAGGTGTGCTGAAAACGTGCTGCAAAATCTTTTAGTGCCACCTTCCACCACCAGGGGGTGCATTATATTCTAAATGAATCTCCGGCATGTGTTCCCTCTGACTACGGCACCAAATAGCAGGCGTTCTGAGCACGTTCTGCAAAGATAAATTATTTTCACCTTCCACAGTCGAGGGGCGCCATATCTATATACCTTTAACATTAATACGATATTTAAATTACAACCGAAATCCTCCTCCCTTTAAAATTTAACTAAGGACCTTTAAAATTAACAAATATCGGTAACTTTAGAACAGAAACAAAATGGCGTGTTTTTTTCGTATGACTTTGCATTTTATTTTCGTGAGGGGTCACTTTTTTCAAATATTAAGAAAAAGATACAAGTCGATTTTTACAGAAATTGGATTTTCGAATGCAGAAAATATTTCTACATATGTGTACTGAGTTTTAAATCGATACCTCAAATAATTTTTTTATTAATATATATTTGCAAATTAGTGAAAATTATGTTTAATTTTCTAATCAAACCACTCGTTGCCATGAGCAAATTAAAAATAACCGCTTTTTCCCCGCCACGTATTTTAACGTTTAATATATATACATATGTATACATTTGTCTCACATTTGTGCGGACTTTCATATAAACAAAATCTAGAACTTGCTTTTTTTGGTGACGAAGTTCTATTTCTTCCACTACTGACTTTTCGTCGCCTCCATAAATTCATAAATCATGTTTGGCCAGCTTCCAAACATGATTGCTATTTTTTGAAATGTACAGTGGTAACGACCGCGGCTTCACTTTTGCTTTAATTGCTCTGGCACGACTTCTAAATATCTCATAATTTGAATTTTTACATCATCGAATGAGACAAAAACCTACTTTCGGGTGAAATTTATCTGAAAACTGTAAAAAAATTCGCTGCCATTTTATGGCTTTGTAAAATAATTTTCAAGCACAATTTTTTTTAATTTATGTCAACACTGCACATTTTTGCAAAGTTAAAACATTTGGTAATTGCCACATTTACCACATTTTGTGCAGATAAAATTAAAAAGCAAAAACAAAAAAGAAACAGATTAATCATAAGATGAACATAAGGAACCGCACTTCTCGGTGAATTCAAATAGGTCAACGCAAATACACCTTTCCATTTTATGCTGAATATAAAATAAATATTCAGGTAAGAAAAGTGGTAAACGGTATGTTGAATCAGAACGTGTTCGGAATTGTATTAAATTACTTAGTGAGAAACACAGATTCTCTAGAGAAATCTTCAATAATTGGGATTTTGGAAAAATTGGCGCATATTCACAGCGGCGATTTCAATTCTTTATTTATGTTAAAAACTCCTGTAACAGTAAGACTAAAATAAAATAAAAATTTATCTTTTATTTACCACGGAACAATTTCAGTTTCACTTCTCCAAAGATTCTGGCATACTTTTGAAATAGTCGCAGTCTCTTAAATGTAAATTTGACATGAATAATTCTAGGGACATTTATGAGTTCCGTATTCTAAATACGAAACGAACTCAACAAAATAAAAATATATATTTCTACCAGAAGCCGTTCATTGTAATGATACAGGAAGAGCGACAACTTTTCCAGAGTTTTGCATCCAAGCCCTCTCTCAACGCTTTCACTTTATTTTTGTTCCCATTTCTTTTATAAATAAGGCTGTGGAGAAGAAAAAAAAGTAAAAGCGAGGCCATGAAAAATTCATCCGTAAAAAAGTTTCGCTTCATCGCTTTTTGAGATCTTGGCATCTTTTAAACTCAGTTATATACATTTTACTAAATGTTACTAGTGACAAGAATTTACACAAAATTGTCATAAAAGTGTTTATAAAACTTTCTGACTTATAAATGCAGCATATTACTTTATTACGTATTAGTTAGAATAATAATGTTGACATTTTTTTGTGTTACTGTGAATAAATAATTTTAAATACATAATTATTCCTTTAGTATAACTTAATCTCACTTTTTTTTCTTTTGTTTTCTTTTTGTTCTCACTACTGTTTGATTCGGGTTTTTTTTTATTATTATTGGAGCACTACGGTCATATTTTGTAATAAAATAAATATTCAGGTAAGAAAAGTGGTAAACGGTATGTTGAATCGCAACGTGTACGGAATTGTATTAAATTACTTAGTGATAAACACAGATTCTCTAGAGAAATCTTCAATAATTGGGGTTTTGGAAAAATTGGCGCATATTCACGGCGGCGATTTCAATTCTTTATTTATGTTAAAAACTCCTGTAACAGAAAGACTAAAATAACATAAAAATTTATCTTTTATTTACCACGGAACAATTTCAGTTTCACTTCTCCAAAGATTCTGGCATACTTTTGAAATAGTCGCAGTCTCTTAAATGTAAATTTGACATGAATAATTCTAGGGACATTTATGAGTTCCGTATTCTAAATACGAAACGAACTCAACAAAATAAAAATATATATTTCTACCAGAAGCCGTTCATTGTAATGATACAGGAAGAGCGACAACTTTTCCAGAGTTTTGCATCCAAGCCCTCTCTCAACGCTTTCACTTTATTTTTGTTCCCATTTCTTTTATAAATAAGGCTGTGGAGAAGAAAAAAAAGTAAAAGCGAGGCCATGAAAAATTCATCCGTAAAAAAGTTTCACTTCATCGCTTTTTGAGATCTTGGCATCTTTTAAACTCAGTTATATACATTTTACTAAATGTTACTAGTGACAAGAATTTACACAAAATTGTCATAAAAGTGTTTATAAAACTTTCTGACTTATAAATGCAGCATATTACTTTATTACGTATTAGTTAGAATAATAATGTTGACATTTTTTTGTGTTATTGTGAATAAATAATTTTAAATACATAATTATTCCTTTAGTATAACTTAATCTCACTTTTTTTTCTTTTGTTTTCTTTTTGTTCTCACTACTGTTTGATTTGGGTTTTTTTTTATTATTATTGGAGCACTACGGTCATATTTTGTAATAAAATAAATATTCAGGTAAGAAAAGTGGTAAACGGTATGTTGAATCGCAACGTGTACGGAATTGTATTAAATTACTTAGTGATAAACACAGATTCTCTAGAGAAATCTTCAATAATTGGGGTTTTGGAAAAATTAGCGCATATTCACGGCGGCGATTTCAATTCTTTATTTATGTTAAAAACTCCTGTAACAGAAAGACTAAAATAACATAAAAATTTATCTTTTATTTACCACGGAACAATTTCAATTTCACTTCTCCAAAGCTACTACATAATAGGGTGGATCGAAAAATTTGTTTTCACAATTTCAAAACCTACTTATGCGGAAAAGATGTTCTGTTGTATGGAGATTAAGAGAAAAATAATTAAAAAAATTAATTTCAAAATTTAATACTGCCGCAATGGGGTTGAAATTTCTAAAAAAGTGAAAAAAAGACTTAATTTTGGTTAGATGATTTTTGAATAAAAATAATTGTTTTAATATTAATCAAAACCTACCTATGCCGAAAAGATGTTCTATTGTATGGTGATTAAGAAAAAAATAATTAAGAAAATTAATTTCAAAATTTAATACTGCCGCAAGGTGTTTGAAATTTATGTATTTGAGTCTTTTTACGGTAAAAAGTCAAAGTGATTTTTGTTAAATGAAATATACATTTTAGTAATTTTAAATATTAATTGGAATAAGAGGACACTTACTTGGTTACAAGAAAAGACGTCAGCTTCTTATTTACCAGCTTCTTTATTATTAAATAAAGAAAAACATTTAAAATCGTCGAAATTACAGTGGGCGATAATCACGTTTGGTGTTGAAAATTGACATGAGGTTTCGTGATTCGATGCGATTTTTTATAAAACCGTCTCTTCTATATGATCAACAAACAGCAGAAGATGCTTTCGTGACTGTTTTGACTATCCGTTCTGTAGCTTGAGTGTGGCACGGAAACCCCTTGATAGTAGATATTATTGCCGTCGGAATAATTGCTGGATTTACTATTTCTTCTGAAATCATGTCGTCACTAAATTGTTCAGTTAGTTGAGGTTCTGTCACATTTTTCCATGTAATCAAATCAATATAATCCGTCGCACAAAGTTCAAAAGCTGGTAAATTAAAGATACGGATATTATTCTTTGAAGATACGGATATTATTCTTTGAAATGTTTGGGATTGCAGTAGACCGTTTGACTTCGCTCATTTTTAGAATTCTTCGAAGGGACAATTGCTTTATGTGAGTTCCGTCGTCAGGTAACATCGATATCAGGATATTTTCAGGATGGCAAAAAACCCATTTCTCGTAATAACAAGGTCCTATTCCACCAGTGAAGCTTCTGATCCCAGTCGTAATTCCATCTACGTACGCGAAAAGATGACGTATTGGAAGCTCATTGGCGTGTAATTGGCACACAAATCATTGAAGTGTACGCTTCAGAATCAGTTCTAAATTTCAAATAATACCTTCTTTAGCACCTGTGTTAATAGATGTTCCTTCGCTACCGATCGCAACCAACTTTGTTACATCTATATTGTTATCAACGCAGGACAAAAAAATTATGATGTCTTTTCCAATGACTTGCACTCTCCCAGAATTTACAGATACGTGTCCGATGTACTCGGAACTAGGTTCTTTTACCAAGCTTACGTGTTCTTCTATTATGACTTTTCTTCTGTTATCTCCTAGTGATATAGTCCTGTCTTTACGTTCATCGAAGTATAAACCAAATTGGTCATGGTCAGAATCTTTCACAACTGACTGAGACGGTAGACTTGTTCTTGCCTTTGTTCTCTCACGTCGATTTTTATTTCTGTCAACGACGTTCGATCCATCGCCTTGTGAGATTCTACCCACATCTTGAGACGCAGCTGACACGATGGCAGCGCTTGCTCGGTCGGAAATGCCAAAACGGTCCAATGTCTTTGCTACGGCATGTAATTTCGCCACGACAGATGTGACAGTGACACCGTCAGCGTTTTGGGCGTCGCTTTCAACGATAGCTGATAATGAAAAAAGTCAGTATGCTCGCATATACGTCGCTTCAATTTACACCTGTTATTCATATTCATATTCAAATATATTGAACTGGAAGAAACATCAGGCAGTGTTTTGTTTTTCTCCACGTATCGCCCTTGCTTTAATTTTCGTTTCTCGGCCTTAGTTATTTGTAAAGTGACTTTCCAATCCAGCGACCCGATTACTATTTTTCTTACAGTTCGCATGTCTAATAGAAATTCTCTCTCGTTCATTGGTACTTTCCATTCTTTCTTACAGAAGCAACATTCACATGATTTACAAGTACACGCCGATATAACAAAAACAGCATTTGCGTTTTTCCGGAAGACGTCAATCTGCTTGCGATAGCTTTCAATCCCTTTTCTGGCTTTGTAAAATTTAAGAAGACCGCGATATTGGTCGTGGTATAATCGAACTTTTCTCAAAATGCTATAGTGGTCAATTATTGGGATTGAAGCTCGTTTCCAGGTCTCTTCTAACTTATTAGCAACTTCTTCACATGAGGAGGAAAGTGTAGATGTAGACAATGTGTCCTTGCTTCGGTATTCTTTTGAATGCCAACATACACATTTTATTACGTTACTGTAGGTAGAAAGCATATTCGTTGGCATATCACAACCAGACCAATATATAGGGCAAATCATGTCTTTTCTTAACATAGCCATGGTGCAATAATATTCAATGTACACTACGCAACACAATACACTTACAAAGAAAACTTACACAATGAAACCGAAATTTATTTCACTTTTCGAGAACAGCGCCCGATTCCGTAAGTCGCTAGCTTTGAACTGAATGAGCGAGCGGTGGGAACACGTTTATCCAATATTACTCAGAGTAAGGCTCCTTTAACTATTATAGAAGCCCTAATTCAGAGCCGCGTGGGCGTATCATATGATGTAGAGAAGATTCCATGACTTAGCGCTTCCAACTTATGGAGGGGTGGAAGGATAAAGTGGAAGAATGATAAAGCTGGAAATGCCCTTTTTTTCGAAAATCCAACCCCCTTGCGGCAGTATTAAATTTTGAAATTATTATTTTTTATTAATTTTCTTTTAATCTCCATACAATATAACATGTTTTCCGCATAGGTATGTTTTGATTAAAATTAAAACAATTATTTTGAATCAAAAATCACCTAACCAAAATGAGGTCTTTTTCCAATTATTTTTCGAAAATTCAAACTCTTTGCGGCAGTATTAAATTTTAAAATTAATTTTTTTAATTATTTTTCTCTTAATCTCCATACAATAGAACATCTTTTCCGCATAGGTAGGTTTTGATTAATAATATTTATTTTTTCACCATATACCATCGATCCACCCTACTACATAAAGGCATACTTTTGAAATAGTAGCAGTCTGTTAAATGTAAAGTTGACATGAATAATTCCAGGGACATTTATGAGTTCCGTATTCTAAATACGAAGCGATCTCAACAAAATGAAAATATATATTTCTACTAAAAGCTGTTCATTGTAATGATACTGGAAGAGCGACAACTTTTCCAGAGTTTTGCATCCAACCCCTCTCTCAACGCTTTCACTTTATTTTTGTTCCCATTTCTTTTATAAATAATGCTGTGGAGAAGAAAAAAAAGTAAAAGCGAGGCCATGAAAAATTCATAAATAAAAAAGTTTCGCTTCATCGCTTTTTGAGATCTTGGCATCTTTTAAACTCAGTTATTTACATTTTACTAAATGCTACTAGTGACAAGAATTTACACAAAATTGTCATAAAAGTGTTTATAAAACTTTATTGCTTTTAAATGTAGCATATTACTTTATTACGTATTAGCTAGAATAATAATGCTATTTTTTTTTTTTGTGTTACTATGAATAAATAATTTTAAATACATAGTTATTCCTTTAATTTAACTTAATCTCACTTTTTTTCTTTTTTTTTTCTTTTTTTTTCTCACTACTGTTTGATTTGGTTTTGTTTGATTGGAGCACTACGGTCATATTTTGCACACATATAATAAAAATATGGACAAACCGGAACCTCCGTTTAAAATAGAGTTCGACCAACTGAAAACATCCATGTGTATTTGGATTTCAATACCAGTAGCCAATGACCTAACCCCTATGCTAGCAGATGATCTTCTCACTATGGTAGTGTATATGTTTTTTTATTAACCATTGGGAAAATGGTTGTTGTTTTCGGTCGAGAATGGACCTCTTGGCGTCGTCACTTTATTTTTTTAAGCGTTTTTAACGAAATTCTGTAACTTTAGAAGAATTTTTCTTTGAATAGGCAATAGAAATGCATAAAATCGTTACAAAAATGTTAAAGTTACAAAAAAGATACAAACTATCGGATATGAATAAAAAAACGAATTCAAAAATTGACGTCGGATGAGAAATAGTCTTATAAAGCAAAAAACGTGGTCTTCAACTTTAATTTCCTCAAAATACCTTTAGCTCAGACATCAGTCTAAACAAGAGTTATGAAGTTATTGTAAGAAGGACCCGACAAAATATTAAGGTATATATTAAGGATAAGGTATAGTAATGGAAAATGCGTTTGAATAACTGCGGCGATGGTTTAAACGAATAATTTTGCTAGGACGGAGAATGCCACGATCTCTTCAACTGTAGTAATGGAAAATGCGTTTATTTGTAAATGGTTCGGATGAATATTTTTGATTAATTAATATTTTTAATTAATTGGAATTTTTTTAAATTAATTTATTTGTTTAAGCATTCGGAACATTTTCTCAATGGTTGTTGCAATTTGTTAAATTACAATTTTTTTAATGAAATTTTGCTCATTATTAGCGATTTTCTTAATGCCAGAAAAAAAAGATATCGCTATTCTAACTGTTGAATTGAAATATAAGTGGACATACAAGGTGTTTCTAAAGACTTGCAAGAATCTTTAATAGAGAAAAAACACATATCTAAACGAACACGAATCACCGTTACAAACATAATGGGAACTCAGATTTTGTAAGATACAAAGCGATTTCAAAATGTGGTGGAGTTGTTTGCTATAAATTCTAACAAATAATAATTGGATTTTGTTAGCAAAAAAATGAAAAAAAATAAGAAGAAAATGCAATTAATAATTAAAAAAAATTATAGACCTTCATGATAAACTTTAAGAAAACATTTAATTGAAATCTGCAAATGAAATGGTTTACATAATTGTGATTCCATATATATTTACAGACTGGCCGTTCATGGAATACTTGGACTGCAGGAACACATACTTGGCTTTCAAATCTGGCAATTTATGTTCAAAACTAGCTACACATACAACAGAAACTGACCAAATACCAGATCTTGAAAAAATAAAATTATATAAGTGTAACTGTAATAATTATAAAAACGGACAGTTTTAAGTAGGGTAGTTTACAATTCTACAATGCTCGCTCTAAATAAGCACAGCAACTCCTGTCGATTATGCTGTTCTACTTTGGAAAACATTCCTGAAATTTTAAACTGTTGTTCTCTATCGATAACTGCATTGATGATGGGTTTCTGTAAAACATGAAATGTGTACATTATTGTTTTATTTTGTGCTTTTACTATATATTTATTCATTAAATATGTGAATCGTATGTCTCTTTCTTAATAAAAAGATTCAATCATTTGTAATTATGTTTAAATATTTTAACTAATTCTCTTAGCATTACTTAGAAAATGCAAATACTATTTACTTAGAAAATGCAAAATGTATTAATCCATGTTTGAAACGTATTAGCATGGAAAAAAACCTTTTTGTTTCTTTTTCTGGCAAAAATAACAATTTATAAGAACATATTTCGAGAAATAGAATGGAATTCCTTTCGGCTTAGGAAAATTATTACAAAATAAAGAAATTATAATACCATTAAATTTTATAACAAATTTCGCAGATAAATAGTTATACGAAATTTTTCTATAAAAAACTTGTTATCCACTATAACTATTATTTCTCTTTTGAAATCCTAATTGAAGCCATGTTTGTTAAGTTTGATTGCATATTTTGTAAAATGAGAAAAAAATCATTCTTGCGTGTAGATATGAAATTTCTACGAAAATATTAATCATCGAAGACAAATATGTGCTTACGATCAAAATATTTGAAAAAAATGATTTTTTAAGTTACCTTTTAATTACAAATACTTGGTTGGGATTGAGAAGTTTTATTTTATTTTTTTATGTTTTATATTTTTCAAAAAGTCAAAATAGTTTTCTTAACACTCTTTTATAAGTATTCAATGTCTATCTTAAAAATTACACCTAATTTCTTGACTCCAATTCATTCACTTTACAATTTGGCGGGAAACCCAATTATTGAAATACATTAATTTCATTTTGGGTTGATAGAAAACGCAAACTGGTGAATTCATTAAAATATGTATATTTTTTCTATATATGACTAAATGTAATTTCCATTTTATATCTATTTTTAACACTTTCCAACCTAGTTGAAAAGTGTTTATAACTTCAGTTTGTCTGCCGTATGGCCGTCTGGCCGTCTGCCGTCTGGCAGTTTGCCGTCTGTCCGTGCTCTAACTCCCGTAAATATGCTGGGATTGCACTGCAATTTTTATATGTTATTGTCGTTATCTGTAGCATGATGCCTATTTCAACTGAAGTGTGTAGCACTTATATTTTATTTTACAGGGACACTCAAAAGAATTCCGTTAGATTACGGTCTATGGGGAAAAATCATTTGCGGTTTATTTGAATAATGTTACACAATTTCAAATATATTGCAATTGATATATATCACTAAGGTACATTACAAGAAGCTTAATAGGGAATAGGTTGTGCATAGCGCTTATATTTACTTTACACGGACAGTCAAAAGTATTCATTTACATTACGTCTATGGAGAAAAATCGTTTGCGGTTTAATTAAATAATGTTTCACTATTTTAAACGCATTGACATTTATAAATATCACTAAGGTGCGTTACAAGAGGCTTACTACAGAATAGTGTGTGTATAGCAGTCATCGCTCATTACAGGGACACACAAAAGAATTCTCCACTGTCTGTTAACAATAATTCTTAGAAGTACGTTTTATGTTGCTGACCGCGATTTTAAAATTTAGCTCACTTTTTGTCTATTACAAGGTGTGTACAAATTCTGTATTTCATATACAGGGCAGCACAAATGTTCGCAAACAAATTTCCGTTTATTGAAAGAAACTCCAGAAAGAGAATTTTAAACTGTGCTACGCGTTTCCTAACTAAAATAAAATTTAGCATCCTATGTAGTATATATACAAATCTATAGATCCTATACAGGGCTGAATAAAAGCATTCGGATATTTTTCCGAATATTGTATATGTTGGAAATTCCTGAAATTACGCTTTTAAATATGTTATGCGTTTTCCAAATTGTTTACTTAGATGTTATCTTTCAGCTTATTAAACGGTAATGATTTGTAAAATTATTTTGGAAGTGTTGGAAAGTGTTACATAATCTATGCTTGACGGATGATTTTTCGTTCTTGTTTTAGATATGGTAACAGGATAAAAAAGCATCATTCAAACTATATATTCAGGATTTCTAAATTGCTTGCTGAACATTTAAACATAATTTAATTAATATTAAACTATTGAATAATAAAAGAGTATTTTTTAAATATATTACATTCGTATTTTTTTTTTCTACTTTTTAGTGTTTAAAATATTTCCTTGTTGCAGTTTCACATACAGTTGCCATATTTTGGCGATAATGGTTTCACGTATCATTCACAAATCATTTTCGTAACTCGTAAACTGCTATGACCATAAAGATTTATAATTAAGTTCTAAGAAATATTAAAAGGTTGCATTTTAATCGGAAATACAGCTGTGTACATATTTTTTAAATAATTCTAGCATATTAGTAAATGACTGAAAAATTCATTAGAAATTCCCATCTTTACATGGAAAAACAAGTTTTATTAAATAAAAGCGTGTAAAAAACAAGGAACACTTTGCTTATTTTTTATTTGAATATAAAATTTTATAAAATTTTTAAATAACCATTTCAATATAAATTACATAAGCACAGTTTTCTAACTTTTCCTACTTTTCTATATATATGCATACCGTTTCTGCATTTTCTTTAACTATTTTATAAATACTCGAATTCTGTTTATTCCTTACAGTTGCTGCTCATTTCAAAACTCCTTTTCGAGTGCACAGGGTTAGCAAAGGAGAATCTCTAAATATTTTATGCGAAGCATATGGGGAAAAGCCAATCACGATCGAATGGTCTAAAGATAAAGTTCTTCTAAATCCAAACGCTGAAACAAGGTAAGTTATATTTTTCAAAAGCATGAAGAAATATATATATCACATTATAATATTTTCTTTGGAAAAAAAAAATCTGTTTTAATCCTTAGATCGCATAGTATCTAATCAAAATTATAACATTGTAGTACATTTGAAAATAAAGATCATTAATACATTTATAAGTTTTAGTTAGTTAATCGAAATCCTTGTGATTTTTTTAATGTATAGAAATAGCCATAAATCTAGATACTCAAAACTGTCTTCATTTTTATCCAAATCATCAAGCATTTTTCGTTAAATATCTGTTAGAACAGATAATGTAAATATGTATTTAAAAAATAATGTAAATATGTATTTTAAAAGGTAATGTAAAGATGTATTAGAAAATTTTAAATAATGAATCAGTAGATGTTAATATATTGTGAATAACACAATTACCAAATTTTATGCAATAGTTCCGAGTCTTTCATATGCAATGCTCAGACATTTCTAACGCTGATTTCATTCGTGAGTAATTAAAAAATGTCCTTATAACATTACTTAACACAATCCTATAAATAATATTTACATTTTAAAGTGGGCTAATTATATGGTATGGCTGCATATGGTATTTCTAATGATTATTTTAATTTTAATGGAATAAAATAACATTACAAGAAAGTAAAATAAATGTAAAATGAACAACACTGAAATGATTATTAAAAACTCCAGGCTTTTCAAACGAAAAGGGTGGCAATACCTGTATATTGGATAGAGAGTCTTTATAAGAGAGTTGCAACACGTTCAAAGGGCGCATGCTCAGATTGGAAGTTATCTGAAACCTTTGGCAGCACAAATTACAAAACGTAGCGATACACGCTTTGTTATCTCGTTCATTGAGACGTTACACTAGTAAACAGCCATTAGCTTGATGACAATGGAAAGTTCGCCAAGTTTGAGAAAATGTCAGACTAGCTTTTTCCAAATTATTATCAATCAATAGGAATTTACAGCTCAATTTTTACCTTTGCGAACGGCTAAAAAACGCCGCGCAGATAGAAATAAACAGAAACTTATTTTAAGGAACAGCAGATCATCAGCTGTTACTTCTTTTGTGTCTATGTTTGTAAGGTTTTGCAAGTGTTTTTCACTTCATTTTTTTTATTTTTATAATTTGTATAGTGCACTTTTAGAAAATTGTATCCTATATTTAATGCCAGTTTTACATTACTTGTCCATCTCTTGACGTGTTTGATCTTCTAGTGTTTGTAAATTAGCATCAGCAAATCATAGAAGTGTGTCTGTATTCAAAGGAATCAGAGGATTTGACCCGGATTACCCGCGTTAGAGACAGTGTACAGAGAATGGCTAAAAATCGTTTTTATTTCAAAACTCGATCAGTTTTTTTTAAAAAAACTATTATACTTTTCTTAATATTGCCCGAAAACTACATTAAAAAGCACATTTTTACGTTTTCAAGTATAATATATATTTAAAATTTATTTTTAAAAAATAGTACGTTTGAAAAGTACCCAGTGTCCTAATCTCATTACTATTCTGTTTAAATAGAAAATTTCTTTACTATTTTACGAGAGAAAATGCACTTTTTTTGTTGCACTAGGGGGGCTCTGCTCCCTAGTGTAACAAACTTCTCTATAAAGCTACCATTACTCTATAAAACCACTATTTCTCTATAAAAATACCATTTTGAATATTTTTATATGCAATAGTTTTCGGAATATTAGCTTAGAAAGACCTCAAGGCACAAAAAATTCATTGACAGCGGTGACAGTGGTGGTTTCTTTTTTTTTTTTTTAATATAGAGAGATACGTGTAATAGGGGCAAAAAGAGCTCTTGCTAAGAACAGGCAATCTATTGCCAATAGTAGTAACATTTCTTCTAAATTTTACAGGTTTATTTATAGCAATGTAACTGGTATTTTCCATTACAACAAATGATTTAAACAAAATTCATACTACAAAATTATAAATGAAATCATACAATTGTAAATATTGAGTTAAGAATTCAAACATTTTTTTAAGTGTTTTATTTATATTTGGTGGTGCAGAAATTTAAATTATACAATATTTAGAATAGCATATATATGCTATAAAAGGTAAGCAGATACTACGTTTCCATCATCGTTATGGCGCCAGATTTAGTGACGAACATGTCTCTGCTATACAAAATAGACATTTAAAATGACAATTTTATAATAATTTTTGTCAACTAATATTTGTATGCTACTTAAAACTGCAACATGGGATGTTTTAGATTTAAGACAAATATGAGAGAAACGTCAAATCAATATTTGCTATTTTTGTATTTTTATTTTGTATTTTGTTTTTATAAATATTCACATCCCACTTACTTTTTGTACTTTAAGTTACCATCAGCTTCAACAACTTTTCAGGCAATGGCTGAGCCAACTCTTCATTGCATCCGATTTTCCATGAGAAATTGCTTCAACTCCTTGTGTGATAGCGATCATGAATATTCCTAATTTCTTAATCACAACTCATAAATAATCGCCCGTAACTGCAATTTCTCCTCCGATAATCATATAAAAAATATGTGTTTTGGTATGTTATCAAAATAGTAATAAATAGTAACAACTGGTAATATTAATAACATGTTTTATTATTCTTGTAGCAACAATAATAACCCTTCTTTCACTTTGTACGCTGAAAAATTGGCTTTAAAATCTGCATAAATGTTGACTGCAGGAAATTTATTTGAATTTGATAGCAACTTTAGATTTAATATTTTGACATGAATATCAACAATTCACTTTTAATTGACATTTTACCACGATATGCCAGAAGTTTATTTTAGAAGATATACATGTAAACTCAATAAAAAGGCAACAAATGTTTTGAGATTGAAATTTTACTGTTCAGCAATATTTTAACTAATGAAATTTTGAAATGAAAAAAGGGGAATGCTTGTAAAGGATAACTTTTAGATTTAATATCTTTTATATATTAAATTTACTTTGTTTACATAGAAAACAATTTTTTTTAACTTAATACATACCAAAAATACCAATATCTAAGACAAACAAAATTTGTCCACAAGACTAAAAATATTTATACCATATTGACATTTTATGGATCCGTTATTAAACTTTTTTCCTTTTTAACATTTGTTTTCGCTTAGTACAATATAAAATCGATTATTTTTTATAAATCGAAATAATCAAAGTAATGTCTTCTATTCATTTTTTTCAATAAAAAAAATTCTTAGTAAAATTGTTTTCAAATTTTTAATACTTCTCGGTTAATAATTTATCGTTTAATTTCTTATTATTAATATAACTTTTGACATTTAAGATTAAAAAATATATAGTTTTTGGAATTAAAAAAATTATATTTAGGATATTTTTTAATCTGTCATAAATATAAAAAGAGACGTGTGTGTACCTATATTTCACTTAGCAGCTACAACTACCCAGCGCAGACCAGTGGTGTTTGTGTGTGGTAGTAGCTTCCAGTCTCCCAGACAACTGGTGTTTGTGTGTAGTAGTAGCTTCGAGTCTTCCAGACAACTGGTGTTTGTGTGTGGTAGTAGCTTCGAGTCTTCCAGACAACTGTGTTTGTGTTTAGTAGTAGCCTCGAGTCTCCCATTGTGCAGTATGGTGGTTGCGTGTCGGTAGCTGTGGGGGTGTGGTAGATATGATGGTTGAATATTGGTCAACCTCGGGTATTTTCATATTTAGACCAAAGTGTTCTAAAAAATATTTGGAATCTCCTTTAACGGGAATTGTTTCATTCAACTGAACATGAACTAATTAAGATATACTAATTAAGTATTAAGTAAAACGATTTCGCGTATCTTTAAGTAAGAGGATTTCGCGTCAAAGATTTCGCGATTTTAAGTAAGATGATTTCACGCCTCCTAGCGGTGGAAATTGAAACTAAACGATATTGCACCGCGTGCGTAGCACGCTTGATATACAATACCGTAGGCAGCGCGGACAAGTGCTGGAGTTCCGTTCGGAAAGAGGTTTGTTTAGAACAGAATTCGCGCCTAAAATGACTATTTTTATCGAGTCCGCAAAAGAAAGTTACTTATTTCCGGGCAACGCCAGACGGATCAGCTAGTTTATAATATTTTTTCGCTTAAAAAAAGCTTTTTATCGTAAAATATCTCTTGCCTAAAAATAATATCTTGAAAATAATATCTCCTGACACAATGGAATAGACATTTTGTAAAACTTAAATACTCTGAAACAATGTAGTATCATCTTGTCTTATTATTTTAGAAATAATTATACTTAATAAAACGTTATTTAGTTTACATATCTTAAAAACGACATTATATTGAGTAAATAAAAATTATATATAATTTAATATTTCTCAACAATATAAATATTGAGTACATTAATTTGCATTCGAAAATTTAAACTAATTATTTAGTCTCAGAAAAAAAATTTAATCGAACTTGTGTCATATGTTCATAATGTTTTTCCTATTACGTCTTGAAAAAAAAAAAAACCTCTACTAGTAATAGAGTATTTTCATATTTGGACCAAAGTGTTCTAAAAAATATTTGGAATCTCCTTTAACGGGAATTGTTTCATTCAACTGAACATGAACTAATTAAGATATACTGATTAAGTATTAAGTAAAACGATTTCGCGTATCTTTAAGTAAGAGGATTTCGCGTCGAAGATTTCCCGATTTTAAGTAAGATGATTTCACGCTTTGAATTTTTAATAACACCAGGCAATCCACCCTGGAATACTTTTAAATTTCCGATATAATACTCGGTGTATATAGATAAATATAACGCAACGTAAAAATAAACGTAGACAAAAATATTAGTTTTTGATTGAAAACACTAAAAGAATTTTTACATTTGGTATAATTTCTATAGATATTAGTATATTTTCTATTTCTATAGAACTACACTAAAGAGGAATTTTCTTATTAGCCGCATGTCAGCGGTAAATAGAGGAACACTTCACAGTTTATTCAACATATCACTTTTGTGACTTTTATTATTTCAGTGTTAAAGTTCGTAGTTGATTACATATTTGTTAAATTCGCTTTTATTTATTTACTTGTAAAATTTTAATTTAGTTTGGCAATTTAGTTATGGAATATTACACTTCAACAAACAAATGCTGATTAATTAATGTTGTTTTAAATTCAAATGGCTTAATCTTCCGCAATTGGATTGAAGACTTAAAAATATTAATACTTGAAATTATAAAAACCATAAAAACACTAAATTGAGGTACAGTTTACAAACAAATTGCATTTGAAACTACATTTTTTTTGACGGTGTAAAACTTGAAATTGTGCTATGTTTAGAAGTTAAAATAATTTCAGTAAAAGCGAAAATTATTGGTTAGGTCGTTGCCACCATAATTATGACGTCAGCGTTACTAATGGACACAGGTTTTCGCTTTATACTATACATTAAATCACATTCTTTTCTTCCAAGAATTTGTTAGAGCTTTATGTGTGACTTTCTAAATGTCATCAAACAAAGGATGTCACATATTACGTTTTTATGGGAGATTTCAATGCAACTCCCCACATAACTTTTGAACGGAAGCATATATTTTGATTTTTTTTTTTTTTTTTTTTGTTCTGAAGTTCTTTTCTTTTTTGTCTATGTGCTTATTCATTTTTTTTTTGTCTTATTTTTTACTTTTTACACTCAAATTTTCATAAGGATTGAATATAGTATTTAAGGACAAAGTAGAGATAAGACGGTCTCAACCTGAACCCATGAACCGGACTTCGATCTCGTGTCCGAAACGGGCTCGGTCTCTGTTTTTATACCAGTCTTTTTGTTCGGACTCAAAGTAAAAGTTTTATTTATTCACGAGTTGAAAAAATGAAAAAAAATTGCTCTTTCAGAAATAAGAATGTAGTCTAAGTTTCTTAAAGTGCTTTACAATCCTCTAAAATTCCATTTGAAAAGGAATTGAATTGTTACTTGTTCTATATATAAAAAAATATTCTATCCGATTTTGAACTCTCGGCACAGATTTTTGAAACATTAAGAAGACGTAGTATGTCCCTTGTTTATTGTCGCTTTCTATTTGAAGACATTTTCCAGACTTATTAGACAACAGAATTCATGTCTTCCTGCCATATTTGTACAATGAATTTTGACGTTTGCATATTTCTTCCACTTGTGGGGTATAGACAACAAATTTGTTATTTTAAACAGATTTTTAGGGCCATAAAATCACAAAACATTGTCACGAGGGTGTATTTAGGCTTAATACTTATTTTTATCTAAAAAGATACAAAACTTATGAATTTAAATGAGAAAATAAATCTTGAAATAATTATAAAAGTTGTTAACAATCTTCTACTGCGTACTTTTGGTAACTGGATCAAACTCTAAAAAAGAGCCTGAACTCATCTCTATTACAAAATACTACACTACAAAAAAAAAATAAAAAAAATAAAAAAAAATAATGCTAGTTCCCCAGCTGCCAGTATTATACCGTAAAATTAATAGTAATAAACAGTAAAATAAGCTATAATACTTTGCTGTGCATGCGCGGTAGTGTATTACTGCTTATTTTACTGTTTATTACTGTTAATTTTACGGTATGATACTGACAAGTGGGACACCAGTATTATACCATAAAAACAACATTTTTTCGCAGTGTAATTTACGTTTTAAAAATAATCGCCATACATTCCTCAGTTTTGTTTTATAAATATAATTTTTTTATAACATCGTCTTACGTAAACATCATCAAATTTTATCTTTGATGTTTACAATTATTTTAAATTGAATGTGAATTTAAATATAGAATTGTAAAAAAAAAAAAAAAAAAAAAGAAAGCACGCATTTGTGCCAAATCAGTCTGATACTAACTACATACTACCACAACATACTAACCACGTCTGATACTACACTAATGGGAATGTAATAATTAAATAAATAAAAAATAAACTCCCAACTACTGATTCATTTTTCCACATTCATTTAACTCCGGAATTTTCTGTACGGGTATAATCAGTAGGTATAGAACGAAAACTAAAAAAAAAAAAAGAAAAAAAAGTTCTATTAAGACATGAAATAAATTTCTACATCTGCTGCTTTCTAACGTTCGTGGAAAAAAATGAATACTTTAGGTAAGTATTTAAGATTCTTTAAATATTGAATACAGTTTTACAAAAAAATTTAATAGAATTTTTCGGCTGTTTTCACTGCAGAATAATATTAAAAATTATGCGATTAAATGAGACAATTACGAATTATACGATTTAAATACAGGGTGGTTATAATATAAATATCTCTATTTGAAGCTGTCTGTAGCTCGAAGGAATAACCCTAATGAAACCAAAATCGGTACAGTTACTATTCAAGAAGGGGGAAGAAGAATGGAACAATAAAAAAATAATTTCAATAATCACCGATAGATGGCGCTGTTGACTGTGGCATGTAATGTGTATTACAAGAACAAAGAATTAAGGCGTCACACCGGATGGCATACCTAACTTATTGGAAAATGGCGCAGTGAATGTTGTTACGCTTTCACATGGCGGTGCCGATCATGTTCTAATTCCACATGGCCATTGTCCTGGAGGACACAATCCATGCGGTGCACGACTTGATCAACTGCGGAATGTAATCCATCAGGAGTGATGTTTCGCACATGTTGTGATATGCGGTAAAGTCATAAAGGTTTGAAACACCTTCACGGTACACAATATTACAAATTACATTTCACATTTAAAAGCGCCATCTGTAGGCGATAATTGAAATTAATGTTTTTATTCTTCCATTCTTCTTCCCCCTTCTCGAATAGTAAGTGCACCGCTTTTGGTTTCATTCCGGATATTACTTCAAGCTACAGACAGCTCCAAATAGAGATATTTATTTTAGAACCACCCGGTATTAAATAGAAAATTTCTAAAATGAAATAGTGATCCCATACTCCTTGGAAATTCCTTGGAATCTAGATACCTAGAATGAAAAGTGCATTATTAAAGAAACTTTACAGAAATATTACAAAATAAAGATATTTTTTATTTTAAGTGATTTCTTATACCGAATGTTCAGTTTGTTTATTTGGGGTGATATACACTACACTCGAGATATTTTCTATAAAATATAAATCTCCAAAATCAACTAAAAAATATATGCTTGAAACAAAAACATATGCGATGTTATTCTTTTCCTGTGCTTTCATAAAATGTTATCATTTTTCTCTGTGTTTTCATATTATATTTGTGAATATATTTCTTTTACTCTTGAATAAATACTAAGATATAAAAAATAAATGCAAACTTTAAATATCTCATCTCTATTCAAAATATAAATATTTGACCTTCAGTTCCTTTGCGATAAATTTTAATTTAAAAATATAGTTTTGTTCTACAAGTATGCTTATTATATCTAAAATTTGTAATTTTTTTTAAGAATTCACGCAATTGCGTAGAAATGTAAGTATTATAGTCTATCAGTCATAACAAACACGTATAATGCTTCTGACATCAAGTAAATGGGAGTGCATTTTTTGGTGTTTTATCTTACAGTTTGGCGATAGTTTTTTGTTACGAAAAGTGGTCGACGGGATAATAGAAAAGTACCTAAATTTTCTTAATTATTAAAATGAGGAGAAAAATTTTAAAATCTATGATGAACATAATTTGCGATATTTCTAAATATATTTTGTCTATTAAATAAATAAGAGAAGCTTTAAAAACTTCCTTAAACTCGTAAACAATAAAAATACAATAAACTTGTAAATAGTAAGTTTTTATTAAGCGTAAAAAGCATTTAATTTAAAATTGATATTTAATAAAATCTAATCAGATATCATTCATATAATTATCAATAAAGAAAAACCAAACAAAAGTTATTATCCTTGTTTCTCAAATATTAAATCTAAAAATGGCTTCTAGAACGAAATGCTAATATACGAATTTTTAATTATAGAAAATTCGATGTCTACTACATTTATTCAGACTCTAGATATAATATTACTTCATATATAACTTCACTTCATAAAACTATTTATTTGTGATTAATAGAGATATCTTAATTAATCGAAGATATCCCTTTGAGTCAATCGAAGAAAATGTGTCATACACGCAGATAAATATTACAATACAGAGAAAGAAAGACGAGTCATATGACAAGAACTTCTGCATTGAGCACACACTATTACTACTAGTAAAAACTAGTCGTTGGGGGCCACCGTAATACTTACCCATCATGTATATGTATAATGTAAAATATTAAAATAAAAATGTGTAAACTACTTATAAAATGCATTGCAATTCAAATAAAATCGTGGCTTGATGACGTCATAAAAAGGCTCGATTACTGAATTGCTTGAAAGAGGTTTTTCCTTATAACTCCAAAAATAATACTCCTATTAACTAGCGGTTTATTGCATCTGATTAAGCGTCAAATTTCCAATTAAAATATATCTTTGAAGTGAAATTTGGATGAAATACAGGGTCATGAAAAATCGAAGAGTGTGGAAAATAGGATTACAAATATCTCGGCAACTCATTATCCGATCGACTTCATGTTTTATGCAAAATTTATGTTTTTTTATTGTGTTTTATATTTACTACTTAAAATAAACAATTTCGAAAATTTTTATATACCTTTCATCAGAACGAATATTTCGAGAGTCCGAAAAAAGTGTTCCGGTTAATCGAGGTTATTGAAATGAAATAGGCTTCTTCCCATTATTACATACTAAGTACATACCAAATTGCAAGTCTCTATCTCAATTTGTTCGGGAGATAGAGCGTTTACAGACACACAGACACACACACACACAGATACACAGACACACAGACGGACGGCAATTTTTTTTTTTCTAAAAATATATTTTTTGGAATCTCCAGTGTCTGAAACGTGTAAATCCGTCAAAAAAAATTTTTCGATTTTCAAAACGATTACAAGACTTACCCTATACTACGTATGATGGGTAAGTAAAATACGGTTTCAAGTAACGTAAAATATTAACACATTGACGAACAGTAGGAACAAGTGAAGTTCGAAAATGTACACTATATGTTTCTGTAATTTTTAGAATATTAGAAGTATAGTTTTACTGTTTCTGCTTAAATAAACTTAATTTTGATTAATTCAGCACCTTTAATTAGGTTGCACTACTCCCTTCACAACCACGTCAGGGTGGCTAGTGGTCAGAGAAAAATACAGTAAAAAAAAAGTGATAAATTTATCTTGATTATTCGATCAAATAATCAATTTGAAATTTTCTATAAGAATATGCTGGTAATTATCATTTTTTACTGTATTTTTCCCTGACCACTAGCCACCCTGTACGTGCATACTGAAGTGGAAAACAAACAGGTGGAAAACGAACTTCATCCTAAAAAACTGTTTCCAAAACATGACACTGGGCTTCTACTTCTACGCCGGTAAATGCACATTTGTGCTGCTATAGCCGTAGTGTCTAAAAACGACCGTTTCGTTTTGGACGGCTATTGCCGTCATGCCACATAGTGAACTTCGCTTTGAGGGCTATAGCCGCAAGTGTCCGTCAACGTGTTAAACCAGTTGGAAATTGTACATTAAACGTGACATAGGAGGTGCGATCGTTTTAGAACTGGTTTCACAATGTAAAAAAAAATCATCCTTATTATTTCAGTGAAATGAATTATATCGTCTGCTATGAGCGAAATGAATATGCATTTTCTATGCCACGTGTACAAAAGCGAATTTTTTCTACACCAGACAGCACTGTAAAATTCACCATGGAGATTTTGCTTTGCGAATGATTATGTCCGTGGTTTAATATTTTTATGACTTATAATGAAAGAAACTCCTGTGTTTATTTACTCTAATGGATTGAGATATTCGGCTGTTAACGTAATTTCCACGGAAGTTATCTCAGAATCTATACATTTTTTAACGTAACTCATCTCTCAAACAAACAATTTTTCTCAACGATCTTTCTAAAAATGTAACTTTTCAGCAATTTTATTCTAAAAAAATAATTTTGAATAAAAATGGCCGCCTGGCATATGAAAAAAGAAGTGGTTTGCCTGTATTTGTTTTCCTCAGTCACATGACTTGCGCTTTTATTATATAGATTACGTACGATTGGATTTAATAGAATAAAGAAAACTTTTATTAACATCTTTTTAAGTTTTGATTCAATTTTCATAAAAAATAAAAAGACTCGACAAAATTTTACAACGACAATATATATTAAATTTCAAACCATTCGGTTGGGTAGTTTTTGCGTTGTTATATGCGGACGGACGGATCAGACGACGACTATAGGTGCTACGTATTTATATAATTACGAACGCACCTAACAATATCAAAATTGTACATATACATGGGGCGAAACACATTGTTGTTTTATTTCCAACACAGTTGAAAAGCGTGTGTAGGACTTCGGTTTGTCCGGCCGTCTGTCTGTCAGTGCTCTAACTCGCGTAAATAAACTTAGCTTCAAGCTTCGTATATGTTATTGTGGATCAACTTAGGACATTCCCTATCAAAAATGGAGTGTGTCGTGTGGCAGTTATAGTTCGTTTACAGGAACCAACAAAATAATTCCGTCGCATTACGTTATATGAGAGAAAATCTTTTGCCGTGTATTTTAATGAACTTACACTATTTCAAACATAATGAAATTGATATTCATTATAGAGATGCAATACAACAAAAGGTCTGGAGAAAATTAAATACATTTACGATTTATTTACAGGGACACACAAAATAATTCATTTACATTATTGTCCATGCTGAAAAATCTATTGCTCTTGGTTATACTATTTCAAACATAATGAAATTGATGTGTATTTCTGAGGTGCACTACGGTATGCTTACTGTTAAACATGTAGTACATAGCATTTCTTTTTTCATTTCCAGAGACAGATAAAATAATTCGGCTGCACTGTATATGAGCGATAATCACTGAAAGCGTGTTTTCAGATATGGTATGCGTTTTTATACTTAACAAAATTTGAATCCATTAAGTGGTGTGTATAAATTTTATAGCTCTTACGCAGAATTTATGCACAAAACAAATTCGCAAGAATTGCTGTCTATGAACATATTGCTTAGAGATAATTTTCATCGTGTTATAAATTTTCCAGCTAAACTTTATTTAATATAGTAAGATGAGTTTGTAGAATATAAATAAATTTAAACAAAGAGCTGCTCAAAAATTCGTATATATTGCCATGTATGTGTGATAATTGCTGGATTGTGATTTTGAGTTGTGCGATGCGTTTCCTAGCATAATTCAATTTCTACTTAATATATGTTGCATATAAAAATTTGTAGATCATATACAAGGCTGCACAAAACGTTTCAAGTTATTTTCTGTGGGCGGTAATTGTTAAAAGTATGTATATTCAAGTGTGTTTTGGGTTTTTAGCTCAATTTTAATTTTAGCGAACCATGGGGTGCGCATTCAAAAATATAGATCATATGCATGGCTACTGAAAATTTTTCAAATACCTTACCGAATGTTGATGATAATTACTGAAGTTTGGTATTCAACTGCTGTATGCATTTTCAAAAAATTTATTTAGATGTCTTATTTTACCTTATAAAAGGAGGGAAATTAAAGTATCCTTGAAGTGTTGGAAAGTGTTTCAAGATGTACACGTAAAAGCATGAGTTTTCTTTTTTGTTAACATCTGCTGTCCTGTTTTAACAGATATCAAGGAATCTGTTCAGTCATCACCTGGATATGATTCCTGATAGTGAATCTGAAACAATTTTCAAACTCTGAAAAATATTTTCCCGGAAAATGCAAATATATTTGGCATTAGGTATTAGAAGTAGATATTAGCAAATATATTTGTTATATAGGTATTTGAAATCTTTTCAGTAACCTTGCAAATGATCTATATTTTTGTATAGAAAAATAAATTTAATCTGATCTAGATAAAAAGCCAGAATGGAAATTAATTTTCTTGTTTATTCCAAAAGTATTATTTTCCAAATATCTATAACTTTTAAAAAGTATTTTTCATTTATTTATACATAAATTTTTAAAATAAACTTATGCTCTTTTTTTACTTAAAATATGTAATTTTTTAATTAGTATTTTTAAGAAAACATTTTTAAGAAAACATTTTTAAGAAAACATTTTTATTTTTTCACATTTCAAAAAATAATGTTATATAAATATAATTTATTTTATTTTTATATTCTTATAAAATGAATTTTTCTTATGTTTGTAATTCTGGTCCGTTTCTATTTATGTCAAACTTAATATTAGTGTTTTATTATTATTATTATTATTATTATTATGTCTAAGGTTTTATTCCAGAGCTTAAAATAATACGATATCTTAAATCTAATCTGTTAAGTTCCGTAACTAGAATAATTTTCTTACATCCTGATGGTTTCAACCAAAATTAATGCTGACAGCAGAGATTTGCCAGAAAGAGCTACTAGAACATTAATTGGGTGGGAGGTAGAGTGTCTAGTTATATGAGAATATATTTTTTTCTATATGAAATAAACGCTTTTTTGACCGACTGCATTTAAATTGAATTAATTATTTATGTATCGTATAAAAGAGCAATATTTTTTAAGACATGTTTTGTATTTTCACATTTAAAATCATTGTTTTTTAAAGAATATATATTTATCTCTTCTTATTAAATTCCTACTATTAGCTCACACTCTCTCTATATATACCTTGTTGGAATTTTCAATCGTTAATAAAATATTTTCTATTCATCCATTCAAGTTCAAATAAATTTTTTTAAACTTGTACTGGATGACAATTGATGTTAATACAGTTTTTTCAAATATTAATGCATTAATTAAATTAAATTAATTAATTTTAATTTTATATTTCATTTCTGTTCAAAAGTATAGACTCACTCCATATTTATAGTCTCCCCTTCACACGTAAAAAGATAATGGGGCTGTTCACGGTCGAAGATCAGGCGGCTCGCGGGCGAAGGAGACTATAAATGTGGAGTGAGTCTATACTTTTGAACAGAAATTAAGTCTAAAACTAAAATTAAATAATAAAATTTAATTAATTAATTAATATTTGAAAAAAAACTGTATTATCGCTAACTGTAACATCGCTATGGCCCTTTATTGTGAAGTCTGGTAATTATTTTAATTCAATATTTGAAAAACGGCATAATCATTAGATTTTGAAATTTATATCAAGAAAAATACAATTTTTTTACCTTTCTAACGCAGTTTGTCTAACAATTTTGTGAGAAATACTTTTCGAGCTATTAATTTTTGGTATTTTAGCTATTCATTTTTTATTTAATTTTTAATACATTTCAAAAATTTCTCTTATGTAAGATATTTAGCAGGATATAAATTTAGCAATAAATACCGCCAGTGGCGAAGCATGTAGATCGCTGGAAAAAAATTTCTATTTGACCTAAGTAGGAATTGACTTTAAAAAAAAGTTTTTATATTACTTGTTTTATATTTTATATTCTTTAAAGAAAAATATTTTATTATTGTGCGACTCTGCTTACTTTCTCATATTGTCAGAATTACTGATGAAACTTTTTTGATACTTACCAAAAGTGATGGAAGCGATCTCAAGTTTTGAACCGAAGCAAAATGTGATACAACATCTTAAATCTAATCTGTAAAATTTCATAACTGGAATAAAGTTCTTACTCCTTTAAAGGTGCAACCGAAATTAAAACTGACAACTGAGATTTGTTCGAAAGAGCTTCTTTAACAATAACTGAAAAACGTAACTGTATAGATATACTTATTTTAAATGAAAAGTACTGCCTACGTGTCAGACCGATATTAAACTGAAATAAATAATAATGAATCAAACAAGTTGGAAATTGTACGTCAAACGTGACAAATGAGGTGCGTTCGTACTATGGCTAGTTATATAAATATTCAGATCTTGATGATTTTTAATTCTGTGAAATGAATTATATCGTCTGCAGATTAATTTCTGTCATAAAATAAGTATCTCGGTCGCTTGACGATTCAACCTCGGAAGCTCCTAAAACAAGAAAGCACCGATTAAAAAAAAATCACATTTCTTAATAAATGTTTTTATTAATATTTTCTTAAGTTTTGATTCGATTTTTATAAAATTTGAAATGTGTCGACAAAATTCTGCAAAGTTAATATATCTTAAATTTCAAACCATTCGGTTGGGTAGTTTTTGCGTTGTTATATGCGGACGGACGGGCAGACAGACGGACAGACGGACGGACCAGACGACGACTACGGTGCTACGTATTTATATAATTACGAACGCACCTAATAAAAGTGTAATTAAAATCAATGTGTTTATAAATATATTCGATAGTTTCATATTTAAAGAACATTTCTTTTTAAACGAAATATTTGTATATCTTATTATTTTACGTTTGAAATTCTGAAAAAGAAAACCTTTTTCAATCTTTTCGTTTTCTGAATGTCAGAATTACTAATCATGAAACTTTTTTTATATTTACGAAAAACGATGCAAGTGACCTAAAGTTTAATGCTGAAGCTCAACATGGTACGGCATCTTAAATCTAGCCTGTTAAATTTCGGAAACATAAGTATGTTTTTACTTTCTGATGTTTCAACCAAAATTATAGTTGACAGCGGAGATTTGCCAGAAAGAGCTACCAGAACAATATGAGAATAAAGATATTTTATTTATGTGAAATAAAAGTTTATTCGACAGACTACAGTTAAAATAAATTAATTATTTATGAATCATATAGAAGCATAATATTTTTAAAAATATATTTTTGTATTTTTAAATTTAAAAAACATCGTTTTTTAAACAAAATATTTTTATCTCTCATTATTTTTTCTTTTATATTCTGTAAAGAAAAATCTTTTTATTATTGTGTGTGACTCTACTTGTTTTCTCTTAATGTCAGAATTTAGATGAAACGTTTTGATACTTATCCAAAAGTAATACAAGCTATCTCACGTTTTGAACCGGAAGTACATGTGATACAACACATGTACTTAAATCTAATCTGTAAAATTTTATAACAGGGAAAAAGTTCTTACTCCTTTAAAAGTTCAACCGAAGTTAAAACCGACAACTGAGATTCCCCAGAAAAAATTTCAAGAACAATAACCGAGAGACAAAAAGCTTGATCTATGAAAATATATACTACTCCCATTAAATGAAAAGTATGTCTACTTGACAGACTGATATTAAACTGAAATAAATAATAATGAGTCAAAAGCGTAATTAAAATCAATGTGTTTATAAATATGTTTGATATTTTCACATTTAAAGAACATCGCTTTTTAAACGAAATATTTGTATCTCTTATTATTTTACTTTCGAAATTCCGAAAAAAAAAAAAAACCTTTACATTTGTGTGCGATTGTGTTTAGTTTTTCTAAATGTCAGAATTATTAATCATGAAACATTTTATATTTACGAAAAACGATACAAGTTTTCTAAAGTTTAATGCTGAAGCTCAACGTGATACGACATCTTAAATATAATCTGTTAAATTTCGGATCTAAAAGAATGTTCTTACTTCCTGATTGTTTCAAAGAAAATTATAATTGACAGCGGAGATTTCCCAGAAAGAGCTGCCAGAGCAATATCAGAATAAAAATATTTTATTTACATGAAATAAACGTTCATTTGACAGACTACAGTTAAACTAAATTAATTGTATATGAATCATATAAAAGCATAATATTTTTGAAAAGCATGCTTTGTATTTTTATATTTGAAAAAAAAAGAAAAATATATATATATATATATTTTTTTATCTCTTCTTATTTTATATTTCATACTTTGAAAAAGAAAATCTTTTTATTATTGAGTGTAACTCTGCTTACTTTCTCATATTGTCAGAATTATTGATGAAACATTTTTATACTTGCCAAAAGTAATGCAAGAGATCTCAATTTTTGAACCGAAGCACGATGTGATACGACATCTTAAATCTAATCTGTAAATTTCTGTAACCGGGAGAAAATACTCACTTCTTGATGGGCTCAATCGAAATCAAAGCTGACAGCTGAGATTTGCTAGAAAGAGCTAAAATAACAGTGAAAGACAAAAAGCTTGTTACATGAAAAAATATATACTTTTCTTTAAATTAAAAGTATGCATACGTGACAAAATGCAATTAAACTAAAATAAATACACTGAGAAAAATTACACTTTCAAATCTGAATAAATCGATGTTTTCATTTTGTTATGAAACTTTTTGTTTCAAATATGACGACACATTGCTTTCAATTCTGAAATACCAGAAATACTCAGAATATTGAAACAGAGACATACTCAAAACTGAGCACATAGAGGTCAGTTCATACTCATTTTTGAAACTTGGACATAATAAAAAAATCCCTGATGGTTCGGCCTACAGGCACAGGTAGATTTCAAAGGCGCAGACCGTGGGGCACCTGTTTGTAGGGAATTGCGGAAGAAATGACATTTTTGCCATGATGCGGCGGTTGGAACAACCCACTTCAAAACCTAACTTGTTTGCAAGCGGAGCCGGCAGGGATATTTTTTTTTGTTTTTATTTATTTATTTATTTATTTATTTGCTATAAGGGTTGGTCCTATAAAAAACTTGTCAATATAAAAGTTTTAGATGATATTAAGAGGAATTGTATTAAATTTAAGCAAATTTTATATCTTGTGAATTGACGGAGTTATGAATTTTTTTTCTTCTAACCCCCCCCCCTGGGGCCATTTTTAATGATATAAAAAAATCTGTCATACATAAGTTTTCGGCCGTTTTCCTAGAAGTAATAATAACTTTAAACGGAATCGATACCTATCATAGTTAAGAAATTATGGGGGGGGGGGTCTGCTTTTACAAAAATCCCCCCCCCCCTTTGGTTCGATTTTGCCCATTAACGAGCTTGACCGAGATTTATGCCCCTTGATTTTATGCATCAGTTTAGAAGAGATTTGTGCAGAATTATTGAATTTATCGTGTCCATAAAAACGTGACACAGATAGATAGATATATAAATAGATAGACAGATAGATAAAGTTTTGAATTGGGGGTAGTTTTGGGTTCTGGGAGTCATGATCGGCGTAGATCTGCAATTTTTTTTTTTTCAAAAATTCCAAATTAGGGGAGAATGTAATAGGTAGTATTTATTACGAAATCTACCTAAAATGATTAGAATCAGTTCAAATTCCTTTAAAAAACATCGAAATATTAAAAAATGAGCACATAGACGCCAGTTCATACACATTTTTGAAACATGGATACTCAAATATGAGCTCATGATGTTTTATTCTTGAGTGTGTGCACGTTTTCAGAAATGAGTATACACATGTTTCAAACGAATAATTTTGATTCGGAGCCATTTTTACTATGCGACATACTCAGATTTGAACATTTTTTGCTCAGTTTTGAAAATGTAATTTTTAGAGTGTAAGAATGAGTCTTATAAAAGCGTAAATAAATTTATAAATATGTCTGATATTTTCACATTTAAAAAAACATTGCTTTTTTAAACGAAATGCTTGTATCTCTTATTGTGTCACTTTTAGTATTCTGAAAATAAATAAATATATATATATATATAAACACTGCATACTGCATGACCAGTCTTAAAAGCCGGTCTTTGGCAAGCTGCCAGAAAAATAGACTATTCCGAAGGGATGGAAGGATTGGATTAGGAGTCGATAAAGTTCAGGTTTCTCTTAACTTGTCTGACCGCATATAATTTGTTCGCTGACTGTTCTTGTACTAGTAAATACGAAACTAGTTGAATTCTCCTATTCACCCCCCCCCCCCCCCACAAAAACAAAACTAGGAGAGACTTCCCTTTCATTACCTACTTCGCTATTATCAAGTATATAATCGTCTTACTCAGACCTGTTACTCAATTGATCAGTCTTTAAAGCTTGGCTCATCAGTATTTATGTGCATGAATCTATATAGTGTTTCTGAATGTCAGATTTACACCTCGTGAAACTTTTTTAATATTTACGAAAATCAATGCAAATGATCGAGTATCATACGAAAGTAGTGCATGATTTTACCTCATAGATTGAATCTAGAAATTTTTAGAACTCTAATAAAGTTCTTACTGTATGATCTTTACAAATTATAAGTGACATGGGAGATTTGTCGGAAAATGCTTACCAGAACAATAATTGGATACAAAAAATGAATGTGAGACTAGAATTATTGACTTTAAATTAAATGTACGCATATTTCAGAGATTTCTTGTAAACTTAGATGTGAATGGATCGTAAAAATATATATATTTTTTAATTCTGTCTATTTTCTATATTTTTCATACCAATATGGTTATCTACACATAAATCAATAAATTCTAAGCTTACACCCCTGATTTTATAAGGCTTTAACTTCTTTCATCTGACCTTAAGTAAATATATACTTTTTTTTTTTCACTTTGATGTAAGTATTGATTTCAGAACAATTTTTGTTTCTATACAGTTATTTTCAAAAATAGAAAAATAGAAAGAAAAAACGCTCGTTTAATGAAAAATAATCTTTTATTTCTCGTTAATTATTTACTCTTTTAATGTATTTTGATGTGCAAAATTTATACAGGCATTGAAAATTGTATTTACATATTTGGTTACATTTGCCTTTTTTTTTTGAAAATTTTATAGAATATTTTATATCATTCTTTTTTTTAAGTCGGGAGACATTCAGCTCATTCCACTAACAGCCGCTACTTCACGGAGCAGCCTCGCCAATAATTTTATTTAAAAATATCTTTAAAAAATAAAAACATATTAATAGATCAATGATATTTAGAAATTAGTTCGGTATCCTTTTTTTTAACTGTTGGTATTCAATATTCATTTCAATTTCATTTTGAAGAAATCTGAAAAAACTTGATATTAGAATTGAATAGCTCAGGATGTACATGAAAATTTATGTAAAACAACTTGCAGTGTTTCATTATTTTAAGGGTAGTATACATTCAAAAATTAATTTTAATGTTTTAGTTCTTCTAACTGTATGTTTTCATGTATAATATGAACGTTGTAGCAATTATAAGTTACGCTATGTATGGATATTTGTTTTAAATTCTGATGTATTGTTGCAAGAAATTTCATTCTATTCTAAGCATAAATAGCTTAAAAACATGTCATATATTTCAATTAAATAAAACTTCCAATCGTAAGATAACATGGCTAAATGTTATACTGAATCAAAGTGGTATTTTATCTATAACAAATAAATTTATACCTAAGAAAAGTATATACATATATTTTTTGTAAATTAAACCAATCAGAATAAAATTGCTATAGATTAAAATGAGATATGGCTAAATTTTAATATTTCAAATAGAATTTATTACGCATTAATTGCATAAAATCCTTAAACTGTTGAATATACTATCCAGTTTTGTTATTTTGTAATTACCAAAGTACATTATACATTTTAATTTCTAATTTTCAAAAATTGTTATAAAACTTTTGTTGCACAATCTTCGAAAAACACAGTATTTAACTCAAATAGGAAATATCCTCAGAATTATATATAGTACATTATACTACTATTCAGAACAAATGAATGCGTGTTAAATTATCCAGTTCATTTGATTTATCTGTCCCTGTTATGTATATGACAGAATAATCAAATTCCTTGCCTAAGGGAACATTCTCCGAATTATTCAAAATTTAATTCATAATTTTTTTACATAATTGAAATAAATAGACAAATGTCACAAAATGGTCACAAATGCTAAAAGTAGTTATAAAACTTTAAAAGGCATAAAACATAGCGACCAGTTTCAATACCAATTGTGTCGTTATAAAACTTTAAAACCAACTTTTGTGAAACCGTAGTAATGACACCGTTGGTGTTGCAACTAGTAGGTATGTTTACGAGCTTTAAAGTTTTAAACCACTTTTAGAAATTGTGACCTTGTGTTTTAAAAACAATAATGATAATAATTGGATTTAAATATATGTTTAAGAGACAGCTTCATTTATTACTCTTGGGGAAAAAAGAAATGTATACAGATTTTGAATACCATACAGTTATTCTGAATCCACTAGAAATATGCAGCTTCAGTGCTTATGAAATTAATTTAATTTGATTAAAGTTTTACTCGATTTTGAATAATTTACATTAAGTCTATGGTTTAATATTAATTTTTGTGAAAGAATTTGTGACGCATATAAGTACTTTTAGTCTCTTAAACTATTAGATATTTGTCGTCGTTTGAATATTTCTTAATACACAATACTTCTGAATTTGTACTTGTCAGAATCTGTCATTTAGAGGCTACTTCACACCCGCTCACTAACGTTAATACTATGGCACAGTTATTTTATAATATCTCGTTTGCATTTCAATATTTTTTTTTCTTTATTGGATAGCTGAGATTGATCACTACGCAGCCGTTTTGTACTTTTTCGATTTTGTTTGCAGGTATTTTTTGTTAGCATAATTTCACTTTCGAAACCGTTTTCGAAAGTGAAAGTATCGTCATTAAAAAAATCTGTAAACAATATACAGAGATCGACCTCAGATGTCCAATGCACTGTTAAAAATGTGCAGCAAACTGTCCAGTCATTTGACCTTTTTTATAGAAAACTTAAATTACGGTTATGTAACCATTTTCTCTAAAAACGGTCAAATGTCTGGAGAGTCTGCTGCAAATCATTACCAGTGTGCAAAAAAATTATTTAAAAATATCGAAATGCAATCGAGATATTATAAAGTAACGGAGCCATAGAATTAACATTTTCATGCGTGAGTGTTCGCGAGAGCGAAGTAGCCTCTTAAGTTTTTGTTATATCATATTTGCAAAAAAAAAAAATAATAATAATAACGCATTTAACTCAAACGCAAAATATCCTCAGCATAATATAACCAATACATTACACCACTACTCAGAAAAGATTATTACTAATTTATCTAGTTCATTTATTTTATTCATTCGTATTATGTATAGTAATGAGACATCAAATTCATCTGCCAAAATTTACATGATTATTCTTGAGAATTAATGGTTGTGTTGCATAGCTGAAATAAATGACACACTGTTCTATTTATTCATCTAGCTAGAGGAAAAAGAGAGATTTATATAGACTAGTCATTCCTAAAATATGGATTGCGCTGCATCGTGTAATATGTTTCATTGGGTCAAAGAACGACCATTCAGGTCTTTAAAAGTGTTTAATTAACTTTATACGCAGCAAAAGTATAACTTAAATATTATAACTAAATACGAATAATATGAATAAATAAATATATGTTACAATCTTAGAAACAACATTAATAAAAAAGGTATACATAAACAACGTATCGAAAAATATTTTTTTTATTAAACTTTGTGTAAAGAGTGCATTGAAGCTGATATTTCAAAAGGTTAAACCCTGATATTGATAGTGGCATCGCTACAAAACTCCAAATTTATAAATTACATTGATTTTAACAATTTTTTTATACATTTATTAATAAGCGTATTTTTCTTTATGTAGTAAAATAAGATTTTTTTATCTCTAATATTCACATTATTATTATTATCTATTTATGTTCCAGTGAGCTTGATTACTTAGAAAGTTTGCCTTTTTCGTAAAATAGTTTATAAAAAAGGCTCTATAAATTAATTATTAATCGTAAATTATTAATTTAACTAAAATTAAAATATGATTAAACGTTGGAAAACTATTTAGAAATCCTTAATAAATTGTTTACATATTCATTTTTTTTTCTGTCTTGTTTTCCTATTTTAAAAAGTATACATAAAGAAAAAAGTAAATTCATTAGTTTGCGCTTGTTTCTAAACGTAAATAAAACCTGTGAATTTTGCATAATTTTGGCCCAGGCCAAATTAATGTAATTTAATGAAATTTGTTTGTAACAACATGATTTGCAGTCATGATATTCGTGGTGACGATTAATATAAATATTGAATGATAACAAAACAGTTTCGAGTCTCTTAAAACCATTTTTACTTTTATAATTATTAACATAATGGTGTAAAAATGTAACACATAAAAAGAGAACGTTCTCTCATTAAATTCAGTCCATTAATAAGGATGATTTTTAAAAATCCTTTGCCCTTTCACATTGTATGATTTATATAATAAGGTGAAACTACAAATAAGGACTTTTATATAACATGTAGTGTAACTATGTATGTGTATGAATGATTTTAATATATTTTTTTTTCTTACAAAGGGTTACATTTATCTCCACGTGAATGTTATAATAATTAGCTTTGTTTATTGTATACTCTCTTACAACGATGTTTACTGTTTTTCTTTTGCATTTTTACTTATATCTCCCTTCGAAAAATAAAAGTTCAGAATATCCACTTCATTCTATAAATTATTAATATGTTAAGAAACAAACATTTATATCTAAACATTTCTGAAATTCACATAAAAAATATTTACGAATACGATCAAAATAATTGATAGATCTATTAAAAAAAAAAAAAAAATCGTTATTTAAGAATTTTTAACGTTAGGTTTATATTTGCATTTTTAAACAAAACACAATAGAAATTAATGTTAAAATTCAGTCAAATCTTCACAATTTCTGAATTATTTATCATGGATAATGGGTAGAAAATAATTCTTATAATAATAAATAAAATTATTATTTATTATTATAATATACTATTTTTTAATATTCATGAAAACAAATGTAAACATGATTTCAAACAAAACATTTTAAAATAAACCACTTGCATTCATTAATATTGAGGTATATGTATCAACTAAAAATGAGTGAAGACATCATTAAGACACAAAGCGTTATCGTGTGATCGGATTATTAGATAAGATTATTTTTCTTCTGAAACATTCTCTTTTATTAATGATAAATTTAGAAACGTTTTCAGTTTGAAAGGAAAATGTTTTCTTTGTTTTACAGGATCGTGTTCGTTGCACCGTATAAAACAACAGCTCCCTAGATAAATGAAAAAGTAAATAAATTAAACTTCTTGTGTTTTAAAAAGCGCTAACTATTTAACATTAAAGATTATTTTCAAGTGCCAAGTGTAGATTACTAACAAATAATAAAAACAGATTTTTTTTAAACCAAAATCCATTTTAATTTCACAAAATATTGAATGAAACCACTTAGAAAATATAAGGCAATTTACAGTTTTTTTTTTTACGGTTTGAATATTTTCTGAAGTTTCATTATTCAAAATATCGTTTGAAGAAAAAATAACTGAACAATATAAATATCAAGTTCTGAAAATATAGCATGGCTGTAAGTTTATTTTCTTGATTAGTTTTATAATACATTTTTACACTTCAATGTAAATAGACATTTTTATAAAAATTCTCTGTTTTTTTTTCTCGTTTCAATTGTTTTCTTATATTAACATTTGGATAGAAGAAAATATATTATAAAAAACTCAATTTCTATTCTCATTTTTCAATTTTCTACTTTAGAAACAAAGATTAATACTGAAATAAAAATAATTATAAACTTGTCCGTATGAAAAAAAATCTATAACGCAAAATTAACTCTAACTTTTTTCAAATTTTACATAATTAAAGTATGATATGGTGTCAAACTTTTCGTAGTTCATAAAAAAAATAAAATATCACCCAGACAGCAATCAGGTTATATCCAACTCAAACCCGAAAATCTATTTAAAGACAACACAAAGGCGACAAAAGAATTCTAGTTCACGCGCAAGCCATCCTAAACCGGACAAAAATATTTTGTTCGACCCGCAATCCGACCCTAACCAAAAATATTTCAACACGAACCCGACAGGAAACGAGTTAAATCTAGTTAATCCGAATCCGACCCACAATAAAATATATTAGCTCCAACCTGACGCAACCCTAATCGCGGAACGGGTCGTTTCTGAGTAAAATCAGGTTACCTCGGCCTAATATTTCACATATGCTCAAGCTCATGGCTAACTCCACCGGAAGGAATACTGTACTCTTATTGGTTGAATGTTGTTTGTCACTGCCGTAGTTTACAATTTTGTCGTAAGCGAGTTGATTTGAGCGCACCATAAAGAAATATGGTCTTAAAGATCTACACAAGATGAGTGATTTAATACATATTTTGTCACCGATATCGAATTTAAAGTTATTTAAAGTACGTATACTTCAAAGAGAAAACTTTTGAAAGAAGGTAACCTAAATATAGTTAAAGAGTTCAAAGAAGAAATTGAAAGAATTGGATTATTATTAGAACAAAATAAGACAGATGTTAATTTAAAGAAACAAGCAGAAAAATAACTTTCAAAGATTTAAGTGGTACACAATTGTATCATTTTTGTACAACTGCAGTTGCAAGCCTATATAAAGTATCTGGAAGGAAAATCAGAGTTCAACTTACATCTACAGCACGTAGAAAAGTTACAACTCCAAAAGGGAGTTTATGTAGGCATGCTGGTAAACCTCTTTCATGCGTAAATAAATCGGACAAGTGCGAGTATAACTCGCGCTCAAAGGGTTTCGTACGTTAAATTTATTAATTAATAATACGTTAAATTAATTAATTAATAATAAACTCCTACTACCCCTAATTTTTTCATAATTTTAGTTTCAATAGATTCTGAAATAGGAGGGGGAGGGGCATATTTTTCCAGTATACTCTCGACGATATCTCTGAAATATATAATACTTAAAATTAAAACAAATATATTTTTTAATTCGATGTTACGAGAGCAATTGAACAATAACCTACTCATTATATACAACTTTTTTTTTCAAGTAACTTTATTAATACCTCAGCTAATTAACGAAATTGTTTTTCGAAAATCATTATCAAATGTCCTTGGATGATTCTGCGTCGATATATACCTCGAGCGCCCGTCAACTCTCCCATTGTCCGCCCGAAATAAAAGTTTGTGTGTAACGGAAAAATGAATTTTTCTCAAAAACTATAAACATATAAAAATCGCTATATTTTTCATGCAGGGTTTAAATAAACTCCTACTACCCATAATTTTTTCATAATTTTAGTTTCAGTAGATTCGGAAATAGAGAGGGGGGGGGGGGGGGGTGACATATTTTTGAAGTGCATTTTCAAAGATATCTCTGAAAATATAATACCTAAGATTAAAAAAAATATATAATTTTGAGTTCGGTATTACGAAATCTTTCACACGATATACAAAAAGAAAACTTTTTTTTTTCAAGTAACTTAATTAGCTCTCCCCTAAGCATATTGGTGAATGACTAATAATCTGAAAATATGTGAGTAAAAAAAAATCTTTATAACTTTCCTACGTTTGAACTTTGCACGTCCCATAGTTTACGAGAAAAAGGGCTCTGATAGACGGACAGGCAGACACAGGCGTGATCTTAAAATGGTTCCGTTTTTACTTTTTAATTACGGATCACTAAAAAAAAAAAAAAAATCCTGCAGATTCCTAGCATATAAATGCCATGTTAAAAAAATGCAGTAATGGTGATGGACATTAAATATTTTGGATTTTGTTTCTTTTTTAACGATTTAAAAGAGTCGGAAAATTGTATTACAGATAGGTAAAGGACAGTTTTCTTGAATTTAAATATAATCTTAATCTCTGAATTAATGAAATACAGTCCTTCGAAGAAATCAAGCTTTTCATCAACACAATTTCAAAACAAGAACGAAAAATCATGCGTCAAGCATAGATTATGTGACACTTTCCAACGCTTCCAAAATAATTTTACAAATCATACCGTTTAATAAGCTAAAAGATAACATCTGAGAAATCCGAATACTTTTATTCAGCCCTGTATAGGATCTATAGATTTGTATATATACTACATAGGATGCTAAATTTTAGTTAGGAAACGCGTAGCACAGTTTAAAATTCTCCGCCTGGAGTTAAATAACACGGAAATGTGTTCGCGAACTTTTGTGCTTCCCTGTATAGGATCTACAGAATTTATACACACCACGTAATAGACAAAAAGCGAGTTAAAATTAAAATCGCATTCAGTAACCTAAAACGCACTTCCAGGAATTATTGTTAACATACAGTAGAGAATTCTTTTGTGTGTCCTTGTAAATGAACGATGACTGCTATACACACAATAGTCTGTAGTAAGCCTCTTGTAATGCACCTTAGTGATATATATAAATTCCAATGCGCTTAAAATAGTGAAACATTATTTAAATAAACCGCAGACGATTTTTCTCCATAGACGTAATGTAACGGAATTCTTTTAACTGTCCCTGTAAAATAACTATAAGTGCTATGCACACCCTATTCCATATTAAGCTTCTTCTGATACACCTTAGTGATATATATAAATTTCAATGCGTTTCAAATAGGGAAACATTATTTAAATAAACCGCAAATGATTTTTCCCATAGACCGCAATGTAACGGAATTATTTTGAGTGTCCCTGCAAAAAAACTATCAGTGCTACACACTTCCGTTGAAATAGGGAACATGCTATAGATAACGACAATAACATATAAAAATTGCAGAGCAATCCGAGCATATTTACGGGAGTTAGAGCACGGGCAGACGGCCAGACGGCAGACAACCCGAAGGTTTCAACTAGGTTGGAAAGTGTTAAAAAATATGGCTTTATGTCATTGAAATTTTTAGAACCATCATTACATATGTTTCTGATAAACAGATACGCTTTCGAAATATAATTATACATTTAATGTAATTACATTTTTACAATTCCTTTATTTACTTGAGATAAAATTGACGTGAAAATAAAGGATAAATATTTTTATAAGTTATGTAATAATAATAATAAATTGTTTAAATCTTGTTGTTATTTATCAATTGTAATTTAATTATTTAAATACAATTCATAATATGTAGCATTTAATCAAGGCATTTAAAAAATATATTAGATTCTTATAATTGATGAATCTAGAGTATTTTTTCAATAGTATAAGACATGTTCTGGAAAAGAAACTTCAAAGAACACAAATCTAAAGAAATGAAAAATTCTCAAAGAGTGAGAAAATTTGTAATTTCTAACTATCAAATCTAATTATTTAACTGAAGAGGAGAAAGCAACATATTTCTAATTTTATTTATTTGTGTCTACGTTACATCATAATGAATTTGCTAAAAAATAATTAAAATATTCGGCTAATCTAATATAAATAAAGGGATATGCGGTGAAGAGGTAGACAAAGAGATTATGATTAAATAAATAAATAAATAAATAAATAAACATTTCACAGAGGCGTAGCTTGGGTAGTTTTAGGTGTGAAAAGTCAAAATTTTCCCAACTCGAATCGCCTAATTTCCAGTTCATATAATATGTGAAAAGTTTTGACAGCAAAAAAGAAAAAAGGTCCTCTGAAACTAGAATTTCACAACTATGGGCTAAAATTTACCAAATCTTCACATATGCTCTGGCCTTTCATCATTCTTATTAGATTTACAAAATATTCAAATAAATATGATAGAATCACAGTCAAACTGGTCGTCTATAGTTTTATGGGGTTATCTTTACATCGGAGCGAGAATACAGGTCCGATATGTCCATACGATATGTTTTTCTAAGGCCTTAGAAAAACATAAAATGAATAAACAGGTAAAGGATAAACTTCAGTTTATAGCTACTATAAAGTATAGCAATAAACTGAATATATAACTGTATTATGTATAGAGATTATTTTAAACTGAAATATTAACAATTTATATTAGTAATATTATTAATTTAATAAATTATAAATAATTATTAAAAATATTTAAATTTGTATATATTAAATGTATCAATTGTTTTAATTATTAATGAGTAGCAATTATTTATCAATTAATTGTTTTTATTAAAATTCCAAATTCCTGTGTTAAAATATGCACGAAATTCGTTTTCAAAATTACCTCACCAAATTAATAATCGAATAACAACGTATAATTTTTGCAATTAGATAAATCAATATATATGCTGAACAATCTTACTACAGTGTCATGCGAAGAAATGATATGTTTCTGAATTTTACATATAAAATTCAATTGTGAGACGACCTGAGAAGAATATTTATAAAATTCAATTAGAATATGCCACAAAATAAATGTTAAAATGTGTACGAAATTCGTTTTCAAAATTATCACACAACATTAACAATCCAATAAAACGTATAATCTTTATAATTAAATAAATCAATACATATGCTGAACAATCTTACTGTAATGTCATGCGAAGAAATGATATCTTTCTGAATTTTAAATGTAAAAGTAACTGCGATTGCTGTGTCTAAAGCTTTTTTCCATACACTCTAAATACGACATTTTCAAAAGTGAGTAAAAAATACTCAAATCTGAGTATGTCGCATAGTCAAAATGGCTCCGAATCAAAATTACTCAAGTTTGAAATATGTCTATACTTATTTCTGAAAACATGTACACACTCAAAAATAAAACATCATTTACTCATATTTGAGTATGTCTATGTTTCAAAAATGAGTATGAACTGACTTCTATGTGCTCATTTTTGAGTGTTTTCATGTTTCAAAAATAACTTTGAATAGATTCTATTCATTTTTGAGTATTTCCATGTTTCAAAAATGAGTATGAACTCATCTTTATGTGCTCAGTTTTGAGTATGTCCATTTTTCAATATTCTGAGTATTTCTCGTATTTCAGAATTGAAAGTATTGGGTCGTCATATTTGAAACAAAAAGTTTCCTAACAAAATGAACACATCGATTTACTCAGATTTGAAAGTGTCATTTTTCTCAGTGTATTGTCCGCATTTTTAGTACATCTGTTATATTTACGAAAAGAATAAATTACATTTATAATTCTAAAGAATGAAAGAGATTTACATGCTGATTTAATAATAAATGTTTTCGTAAACAAACACATACATGCTTTATAAATTTTTAATATCGTTCATCTGTACTATTCTTATAAATTTTCCTTTTGAATTTCAAATATATATCTTATTTTTACATGGATGCAATTTAAGATTCGATAAAATGTTTCTCTTTCAAAATTGCATAGTGTGATTTATACTTTACTATATAAGTATGGTCAAGTTTCTTTGATGCATATCTGAAAAACACCTTTGACACGTAATATATTTTATAAATTGATACTCTAGATATCGGCTACTAAATATTTCTTCCAAAACGTATAAGGTAGTAATAAACTGTTTTCAAAAAAATCTTCAATCATTCTCAAGTGAAGTTTTCCCTTCGAAAGTTCTTCGATTTATTTGAAATATGTTACAGAACTGTTTGACAACTTCACAATTTTATTGGAAGAAAGTTACACATGATGCCTGTATTTTGCAAGTGATAGCTCACATTTGTAACTCAAAATTTAAATTTAATGCATATGCGAATAGGCTCAAATGTTTAAGTATCGAAAAAAAAATTTAAGCATTCAATTAATCTGACATTCATATTTTGACATTCAATTATTTTGAAATCGGTTACGAAAAAACTCATGACAAGATACAATCGTCATTTTGCTGAAAGGTTTTGTTAAACATGAATGAAATTGTAAAGTTTTGTTTTAATACATTTCATTGTTTGCATTCACATTTAACATGTTATGTGGAAAAAGGGGCTTTTGATGTTGGATTAAATTTCTGCATTAATGATAAATCAATATTTTTATAATAACTAGTACAAACGTTTATCTTTTTTAATAAAATAGAATTATGCTTTTAAAAATTCTGGTAGGGGGCTATCAAATATACTTTTTAGGTGTGTTCGTTTTTATATAAACACGTAGCACCTATAGTCATCGTCTTGTCCGTCCATCTGACCATCTATCCACATATAACAGCGCAATACTCAAAACTAACCAAGCGAATGGTTTGAAATTTATATGTATAATTGTTGCAGAATTTTGTCGAGTCATTTTAAATTTTATGAAAATCGAATCAAAACTTAAAAAGATATTAATAAAAGTTTTCTTTTAATTCCTAATCTTATTTATTCCATTAAATCCTATCATACGTAATTAATTCAATAATATCCCATGATAGGTAATAATTCTATGTTGCCATGGTGATTACGTAATATTTAAGATAGAGTCATATTATTTCCGTATTACTAAATTTAAAAACAGAATTTGTATATTAAAATTGTTTAATATTAGCAATCTTAGAATCTACCGACATATTTTTGGACAGATGTTTTCAGAGAAATAGATATTAAATGGAAAAAGAAGAGTTCTGAAATTTTCAAATCTAGGCTTAAGTTTCCCTTTGGAATTTTCAGAAAATGTCAACAAAATATAAAATGTTGCCAACTTAAAATGTTCTTATTTTATTACGGAAATTAATCATATAATTAACAGACGATATAATTAATTTCACTGAAACTATTTATAGTACGAACGCACTTCATTTGTCACGTTTGAGGTACAATTTCCAACTTGTTTTCATTTAAAATAACCGGGTAACCGATGTGGACAAGTAGAAGAAAATCTTTTTTTTATTGAAAACTTTAATAGATTTTTTACATTTAGTATATTTGCTATGATTGCCCACAAACTACATCAAAAACAATTTTTGGTGCTTCTGTATTATCTGCTATCCAGTAGATAATCCAGTCGCAAAAAAAAATCCCAATATATATCAGCCATTGAGATTCCGTCTATTTAAGCATAGTTCCATTATATGTCTGTTAAATTCACGCGTTATCTATTTATTTATATGTGAAGTTTTAATTTTCTTTGGCAATTTGGTTACGAAACATTACACAGAAAAAAAAATGCTGATTTAATTACATTGTTTTAAGTGCAGGGTAAACGGGTTAATCTTTCGTAATTGGGTTGCACGCAGGTGTAAAAAGATTCATGCTTGAAAATTATTTTAACATTTTGAGATACAGTATTCAAACAAAATGCATTTGGAAGCACAATGTTATTTCAATTTGACATTGTAAAAATTGAAATACTGCGACGGTTAGAAGTTAAAAGAAAAACATTGCAGTAAAAGCGAAATTTAATAGACAGGCCGTCAATATGACGTTAGTGTTACTCACATAAATGTTTTTGTTTTATAATATAAATAAAATTATATTAGTGTTTAATCTAGGTACTGCTTTTTCACGCACATATAAATGGAAAATGATCTTTATTCTGTTGATTGTATCACGAATATAATGAAAACTGTCGTTTAGTTTGTATGCGATAGATCACTCTCTGTGTTTATAAGATAGAGAATTCGTGATGTTTTCTGCTTACATTCTGACACATTGCAATTTTTTCTCACGTATGTATTCATCCATAAATTTATATCAAAAACAACCTAGCTTAAGAAATACTTTTTCCTCCTCAAGTTTCTAATTTTGTATTCTTTTATATAAGGTAATAAAAATATAAAAAGAATATTTGATCAATGGAATCCAATTACTCCAGTGAACGTCAAACGGAATCTTGATGAAGATATTGAATATATATTCAAAAATCAGTGAAGATGATAAATATCTTTCAAAGTTTATGAAAATATTTATTTTTAAACTATGTTTTTAATGTGATATGAGCTTTTTGTCCCAAATCGAAAGATATTTTTTATATATTATTTTGCAAGTCTCTAAAATTTTACCATGGCATCAGAATTGCCGAAGAAACATGGAAGTTGTAATTATTACGTCTAAAAGTTAAGAACTATAAACACCCACATAAAACTGGTTAAAATTTATAAATAAAAACGAAGTGTAAGAATTATTTAAATGATATCTCAGAAAATTAACTTTGAAATAGGGGAAAAAGTACAACGTATTATTTTGCAGATTATTGCTTTTCTTTTCTGTATCACAGGAATTAAGTTATTAAAAAAAATTATGTAGGAAATCTTGAAAGCTGTTTCAGATATTTATCGAGATTAAGCAATTACAAAAATTTTAAGATAAAATAGAAAAACATTCAGAAAAATTTTATAATGCATTTTGGAGATTTCTAAACATCTCAACGTTAATTCGCAGGAACTAATAATCTCCAAAAGATCCGTATTAATAAAAACAATTCTAAATTAAAGGAAATTTATAAAATTTATTAAAATTTACATAAATAACATTAAACATTTTGAAGCATCGAGAATTTACCCAAACAGTTTTGTGATAGTTAAAACACTTGGCCATGTACTACAGCGCATATACCATTTTATAAATTTCAAACTATCCTGATAAAATTATACAATTAAATATTAAAGAAAAAGGATAAGGTAAAGCCAGGAGAGATGACGCGGTCGGAGAGATTGCGCACATAGAGGTTCGGGGGGAAGGAGTAGAGTGAGTACGCAGCGACATCCAGGTAGTTGTACAACAGCAGTAGCGGAGTGTCTACTTGAAAGTGCACGTTGATTGCTTTGAGCGTCTAAGATAAAGTATTGCTATTTTGTTTTGTTTTCCCAAAGTAAGTGCTTGAATTTTGATAGCTATTCATCAGAATTTCTATACAATGTCAATAGTACAAAATGTTTTAAACTTACACGATTTCTCATAAGCTACTAATCTAGACTAACAATGTGAACATCAACGGTTCGTTTTAGAAGAGGTCATCTACTATATATATAAAACACAAACGAAAATTTCGTTCCGTTCCTTTATAACTCGAGTTCCGCTAAATGGATTTAGATGGAACTTGCACTGTTCGATAGATAATGTTTCAGGGAGGGTTTTAGTATATATCATATCGTTCTATGTAGATTAGTTATAGAATTATGGTGGAAAGTTCTGTTATTTTGGACGAATAGGTTACCATTCCTCATGTTTGGCGACCATTATTGTTGGAGAAAGAATTGAAACGGCTGTACACCTCGAAAAATAAAAAATAAAACTGTTACTAATTTTATTTTTATTATTTAAAGAAAGAAAAGGAAAGAAAAAGAAAAACAGTTTTCATGAGAGATAATATAAAGCATAAATATTTAATTTAAACATGATTGGGAATATTCGTAATGTTTAAAAAAATATTCAATGTGCAAGATTGCGATTGAAACAATATTTGGCGGTTAATCTTTTGTTTTTAGAGTTTTTGATTTTATGTTTGTCGCCAAATAGTTTGACTTTAAGCCAAAAGATGTTTTTTCAAGTGTATGACATCATTTTTGGAGTTTTTTTTTTTAATTCAAATGTAAATTATATTAATCTAATCTACTTCTATTTACTTCTATTATATACAGGGTGTCTCAGTACAACGTTTCAGAACTTCTAGGAGAGGTAGGGTGCACCAAAACGACTAGGAATCATACAGCAATGTAGGGTCGGAAATAATCTCCTGACGGGGTAGATTGCGTTGCGCGAAAGTTCTCAGCGTTCTTGCAGGGAATCGTCATTTCGCACAAGGGTGCAGAGTTAGTAGAATGGCTAATTATAGGAACGCGGAGTTAGACGTTATGCTTCAGACTTACGTGGCCGCGGATTGTAGTGGGCCAGCCGGGGGGATCCGAGACATGGCTGAAACATACCCGAATATTCGGAATTCCATGCGCCGAAGAACTGAGGCTGGCATTGAAGTCGATGGACGAAACTTTGAACTCTATCTTTGACCCATATTACTTTTGTTCATGTACATTTATTATTATTTATATAAATTCAAGTAAATTTATCATTAAACCGAGTATTTACTAACTTATTTATTTTTATTTCTGATGTTTCTGTGTAAACCACTACGCCAGGAATGTATTTCCGACCCTGCACAGCTATATGATTCCGAGTCGTCGTCTTGCACCCTACCCCACCTAGAAGTACTGAAACGTTGTACTGAGACACCCTGCGTATGAAATTTTGTTCCAGCTGCTTTAACTGGAGCTCTGCTGGATGCATTTTCATAGAACTTAAACTGTTAGATAGATAATTTTTCAGGGGAGGTTTTATTATATAACATATCGTTCTACGCGGATTAGTTATAGAATCATGATGGAATGTTCTATAATCAGATGAACCCGATTATGAAAGATTAGCCTTTTTAAAAGATTCTGCCAAATGGATTTCGATGGGACCTACACTGTTAGATATTTTTAAGGAATGTTTTATTATATAACGTATCATTCTACATTGCTTAGTTCTTAGAATTATAGGAGGAAATTTGAAAATCAGGTGACCCTTTTATCAAATATTACTTATTTCAAAAAGTTCTAATAAACGGTTTTTAATGGGACTTGCGCTGATAGTTTGATAATTTTTCAAAGATAATTTTTATTATATGAAATATTGTTGTACATTGCTTAGTTATAGAGCAATGGGAGTAAAGTCTGTAATCAGAGAACCCATTTATGACAGACCTCGGATGACAGCTTTGCTATTTGACTAACCGTCGTCTATTAATAAGGAAATATTCGTAAATGGAACTAATCAGTCAATTCCCGACTGATATTTGACGCCATACGAGGCCGTAATTCATTAATATATGCGTCGGAATTGTATCTTTTATGACCATCACTATTTCCCTACAAAATGCTTTTTAATATATTTCTCTTACAAATGTCCTATAAACTTGCTACATGAACAGGTTTCCCGTACTTTTATGTTAGTCGGGTGCAAATCTCGCCAATAGCATTTTTTTCTTGGCAATAACAGATTATATTTTTCACGTGTGCAAATTAGAAACAATACTTTGATGATGAAATAGACTGTTTCTATTTATAGCATTATTCCTTATTTTTATTCTTTTGTATTTTTAATGAAATTTGTGAAAGGCGTATGTTTTAAATGTATGTAATATGTGTATTTTATATGTATGTATTTTAAATTAAATGAGCGAAAGTTTTATATTTTAAATTAAATGAATGCAAGAGGAATGATGGTGTCATAACTCCTGTGTTCCGAGCGGGATCTCTCTATTTCGGTAACGTAGAAACACGGGAGACAGGTTTCTTATTTAAAACCAGAAGAATTTTATTCACTGGAAATTTACAAGTTGTGATGAATCAATGAAAGTACTTTTATCCTCAAATTCATCGGTTGTGTTTTTCGTCAGAGTCCGTGGACGGTCTAGAGTTTGTGGGATACAGTCTCTATTCATTTAAATCATGGGGCCCTAAAGGTACCAGTCACTTTCACTTAGCGGCGCTGAGCCCTCTTCTTCCTCTCACGCAACAACCGGGGTCGTCTTCCCTCAGATGCAGGGGAAAAGCCCTCTTCCTTCAAACTCGAATTGTCACTTCTTCGAAGCAGAGAGAAAGCTCTCATCTCCCTTCGGATCTCCAAAAACAGAATCCTCTCTTCGGCCATTTTCTCCAAAGTCACTCCCGGTGGGGGGGGGAGATGGGCGGTGACCTCCGTAACATTTAGTCCTATCATAGGCGACTTACAACTCTATTGGGTCACGGCCATTTCATCATCTCGATTGCTCTGGGAAGCAAAGTTGTAACCGTGACAATATTGGGGGTCTGGGTCATCCATTTAAGTGTCATGCAATGTCGCCACCGAGTCTGGCCTTTTCAATTTAGCAGTCTCAATTGTCATCAGGAAAAGATCGAACAGTGCTTTTGATGTTCCGACCTGCATAGGTGGTCTACTTTAAGACGTGTGAACTGTTCTTAGGCGAGAACCTATTTTTATTAGCTGGGAAAGCTTCAAGATCTCACAATGGCGATGAAAACAATATTTGGCTATTTATCACATGCGCCCAGCTAACATTTCTTTGCAATTGTTGTAGTAACCTATGACTAGAATAATTAAAAATTATTGGCGGCCAAAAAAACGACCGCTCCGGGGACTCTTAATAATGTCAGAAATATTGTTAATATTGAATGTTATGATTTCGTACGTCAAACTGAAATACCGCTACAATGACAGACATATTTACTACATCCAGCTGTAACCACTGAACCTGATTAGAAAGTAGGTGTAGTTTGTATCATGTGCATTAATTAAGTAGGTAAACTACATAATCGGGTCTACATACATTTGTCGTAAGTTCCCGGGCGTTGTTTGACGCATAATTAACTTATAAAAACGGTTAAATTGATTCTGTGTTTTTTAAGTGGACTTATTCCATAATCGAGGCTACAGAGAATTAGCGTAATTTGGAACAACGTTTTCAGATAATTTTGGTAATTTTCCGTTATACCAACATCATGCCAAAATGTATGCTAAGGCGCCATTTATTTCAACTCTGAACGTGCCAAAAATTTTTATTGCAAACAGGGCCAAACATTGCGACTCACTATTTATGGAATGCAAATGTCTTTCTTTAAAAAATACTATTTAATTGTAAGAATGCAAAACTTTTAAATTACGTCATTTTGACGCAATTGCAGTATTTTTTTAGAAAATACAACGAGAAATAACTTGCAGATTCATAAATTTTAATGATTAATATTCTTATATCTTTTCAGATAAAATTTTAGTGTATAACATATCGTTCTATGTTGCTTAGTTAAAGAGTTATGGAGGAAAGTTTTACAATCAGGTGAACTCTAATATAAAAGATTAGCACTTTTAAAAAGTTTTACTAAACGGATTTTAATGAGACTTTCATTGCTAAGTAGGTAATTTTTCAAGAATGGTTGTTTCAAGAAGGGTTTTAATATTAATCGTTCTATGTTGCTTAGTTAAATAGTTAAGTGCGGAGTTATATAATCAGGTGAACCCGTTTACGAAAGATTAGCCTTTTTAAAAAGTTCTACTCAATAGTTAGATAATATTTAGGGATGGTTTTTGTATATTGCATGTAGTTCTGTCATTCTTTGCCAAATCCTACTTTAAATGATAAGAAAAAAGAGTCGGTCCTTAACAGCTAAAATTTTGACTGCACATTAGAAAATATAATAATGCAATGGCGTTCGTATAATTTTCAGTAATGCGGAAAGATATTCCAGGTAAGGCTACAGATTACTTTAAATATAAGGTAAAATCTACCGCTATATTTCGTTTGATTAAAGGTTCATTTGGAGAAACCGACCAGCGCAGCGGGCGCAGCTTGCTAGTGTTTAAATAAAAGGCCGCGCAATCTCTCCTACCAAAATTGGAGAGATTGCGTATCTGCTACTTAGGAGAGATGACGCAGTGTTCCCATTAGTTTCTATGCTAGGAGAGATTACGCAGCTTATTGATAAATTTGCATCTAAAAATGAAAAATGAAAATGGACTAATTTTAAGTTAAACGTATTTTTTAGTAACATAATTTTATTTTGTAATCTTATCTGGAATCGCTTTTTCTGATTCTTTAATTTTTTTCCCTTTAATTAAAATTTTTTAATCGTTTTTTAAATTATTTCCTTTTTCTGATTCTTTAATAATTAGGTTGAAATATTCACTCCTAATACAATAATATTTGTTCACAAAAACCTTACAGCAATGTCGTTTAAGTGTAATTATTTTTTAACAATTTAATTGTAGTTATTATTAGTGCTCCTACCCATGTGCGCAATCACACCAACCCTGTAAGGACAGATTGCGCAAATTAACTTTCTTGGTTTTATTACAACTGTTCTATTAAATTGCAACATAACAACAAAATAGCAATGGAAATGCATAAAAAACAAATGAAGTAAAAATTATTCATGAATAGTTTAGCAAAAAAATAATACTTAAATTTTTTTATTGCTATTCTTTTGAATTGTGCGCAACTATCCTAGCTTTACCTTACATTAAATAGAAAACTACACAATTAAAGCTTTGTAATATTTTTGCTGTTACTTTTGATTTTGATAAACTTTTTTAGATTATTTTTTGTTAACTCATCAAATTTAGAAATTCGAATATTAAGCTATATTTGTTCCTAACTAATATTTGATTAGAGTTAATTCAGTTAAAATATTAATTAATAATAGACAATTAAAAAGATAAAAAAAAACCTTTAAAAAACAATTAAAAAACCTTTTAAACAATTAAAAAACCTCTTAAAAATCTAGATAAACAAAATAAATTCTAATATTTTTCAATATCTTGATATTAAAATTTAGATTACTCTTAATACATCAAACAGACATCAGTGAATACATCCTCCGGTCATGTGAATTAGCTCCAAATATACTATTACTTTTTCATTTATATGCTAAACAACAGAATCTTTTTCTTCTGTGACACTAGTTTTAATTACAGATTTTCTAATAACAAGAAATAATGTTGGTATTCAATATTTGCAGAATAAGAACACTGTTATATAAATACAAAAATATGAGATGAAAGTAATTTGAGTTTTTTTTATATATATAAACTATAATACAAAATGATTGATGGGTTTGTGTCTAGAAAGAGATTATATTATTTGTATGCTCTGAAATGAAATAAATAGAGCAGGATTCATAACGAGGATCAATACATAACGGTATATTCGTTATCAATGTTTACGTCAGCTAAAGAAATAGATCATACCTTTCGGATACCTAGAGCAAAAAAAAAATCGGTACTTGAAGAAAAGATAAATCACAATAAAGAAATGATGGAAAAAAAAGAAATGTGTTGGTATTAAAGATTAATTTTTGAAACATGAAATACATTTGAATGTTATATTTTAATAAGGGATCAAACCCGGGCTAACAGGGTTCCAGAATATAAATAAAAACCTTTTTTTTTTTTTTTTTTTTACTGAAAAATCTTACAGATATTTTACATTGAATATATATATTTATTTAGATTGAAGACTAACAATACCAGAATGCATTTTTATAGGAAAATACTAATTGCGTGTTCAAATAAAGTTTGGAAATTTATTAAAAGCTATACATTCGTATTAGCCGCATGCCCAAAGTTAATAAACGAATAAATTCCTAAATAGGTCGATACTTATAGCAGCCTTTTCGATTATGAGATTCAGTGGTTTAACTCTCTGACTGCTTATCCCGCGATTTCCACGGGCAAGACATTTGTAGAAAAATTTATGTAATTTACAATTTTTTAAGCAATTTTGTATTAAAAATTAAACAGTCAAAGGTTGAAAATAAAAATAATAAATGTATTACATTTTTCGTATACAGGATGATTTGAAATATGTGATAGTATAGGAAATAAAGGTCGATTACATATTGGTCGAAAGGATTTTGAAATAAAATTGAGCAGTCAGAGGGTTAAGCATGCAGTTCGATTATATGTATGTAAAATTTGTGTTTTACTTATATATTTTTTTATTTATTGATGAAGTTTTAATTTCGTTACGGAATATACATTTTTATATTGTTTTAAGTGGCAAATTAGTTAATTTTTCGCAATCAGGCTGCCCTCAATAAAGATAGTTTTATTTTTATTTTATCATGCTTGAAAATTACTTTGAAACCCACTTAAAAACAGTAAATTGGGGTACAGTTTAAAAAAAATTCCATTTGGAAGTACTTTTTTTCCTATTCGACGGTGTAAAAAGTGAAATTGTGCGATGTTTAGAAGTTACAATTGCAGTAAAAGCGAAATTTAATGTCCAGGTATTGCCACTGTTAATATGACGTCAACATTACTAACGAACATGTTTTTACTTTATAATCCTAAATTTTCTAATATAATATACCGGGTGTGCTAAAATTGACTGACTGATTTTAAAATTCAATAACTTGCAAATGGGGAAAGATATTTAAAAAAATTCTTGCAGGATGTTTATATAAGATGTCATGAGTTTTTTTAATGTGATTCCTGATTTTAGCAATAGATGACACTGCGAGCAATATACTTCCAATCGAATCAGAAGCAGAAATCACCTAGCATTGCTGAGAAGGAAGGAGTTTAAGTATATGGAGTGGGTCTCATTCACCAATACAATCTTGTTCTTAGGGCCCGATTCTGAACTCAGTCGGAATGATTTCGATATCGTAGGAGTCAGAGAAAGAATAAAGAAAAGTATTGTTTCTACAGAAACAACTCCTTCAGGGTCGAAATGTACAACAAAAACGTTAAAAATACCGACCCTTCCAATCGGGCCCTCAGAAAAACATTGTATTAGCGAATGAGACCCACTCCATATATTTAACTTCCTTCTTTTGCATCAATGCTGTATGATTGTATTTTCGGCCTCACTGGAGAACCTATTGCTTTCATAGTCCTCTATCGCTGCTTCTTGAAAGTAAAACCGGAAATCGCAGTAAAAAAAAAAAAATATATATATATATATATATATATATATCATGACATCGCACATTACTCTCCTGAAAGGTTTTTTAAAATATTTGTCTCCGTTTGCAAGTTATGGAATTTTAAAATCATTCAATGCATTTTAGGACACCCGGAAAAAAAAAATATATATATATACTTAGATTGAGGAATTTAAATAAGATCCAAAGCTATGTACATGATTATAAATAAAACTGGGAAAAAAATAAAGAATGCAGACTGTAATTTCAAAACATTCAAATTTTAAGAAAGTATTGTTGTTATCTCTTATACGTGATACTCATAAATATACTGGTGGTGATGCATAACATTGCAAACATTCTAATCAATCGATAAAAAGGAAAAGTTAAACACGTTTAAAACACGTTAGTAACTTTACCAAACTTGTTTATTACCTGAAATGTGTACAAATGTTAGTATTCTGTATTAGTACAACCAGATATCGAAATCCATGCAGTAAGCAATTGTATATATATATATATATATATATATATATATATATATATATATATATATATATATATATATATATATATATATATTAAGTACGTGTATTGCTTCTTGATTTCTCGTATAAAAATTATTTTTTTTATATAAAAGTTTTGATAATAACTTTTTGAAAACTATAATTTTTGAAGATTTTGCTTTAATTTCTTTGAATTACTCTGCTGCTTTCACGCAGAAAACTTAAAAGCTTGTGAAAAGATAGGATACGTTAAAAAACAGAGCAGATTTAAGTATAGCTTTCCCAATTATTTATTTTGTATTAAAATTCTGTATTATTTCACTATACATCGAAAATTCTCCCAACCACTGTTTCGATTTACATAGTTTATTTAAAACCTCAGCATTTTTATATTGATATATTCAATATAATTGAAAACAACATTAATAAAATGGGTTTTTTTTGTCTTAATTGGATTAAATGATGTTTCTAGATGCATCGATTTTGTTTTCTAAAAAAATATTTATTTGGAAGCCAGATTTAGAGTGTATTGTCCACAACAATATTTCACAAACACAATATTTTATTTTTTGCAAAATAGCATTCGTTATACCGAATGTTCAGTTTGGTTATTTGATTATTTATGTTTCATTCGAAGCGTTCGCTATGAAGCATAAATTTGCAAATTCAACTGTAAAGCGTTTGTTTGAAACAAAAACACGTATGATATTTTTCTATTCTATGCTTTTATAAAATTTTATAATTTTTTACTGCGTTTTATATTATATATTTGAAATATAGAATATATTTACTTTACTTTTGAATAGATACTAAATTCTGTAAAATAAATAAAAATTTTATAAATTCCACATTTATTCAAAATACTAAAGTGTACCCCTTATTTTTAGCAATAATTTTAATTTAAATAAGATTTATTCATTTATGTTACTTATTACTAAAATTTATACATTGTTTTTGAATTCGTTTAATTGTACTGCAAGATATATAACTACTATCCAATTAATATTTTACCACCATACATTCAGCAGAAAAAGAGCAGAGTATACACTACCATAATAATTTATTTCTTAGAATATATAATCAAAATATTTTCCATGAATATTTTGAACGATATCATTATTACAGACTTCTTATTGCATCATAGTGTTAAATTCTACAGTCCTTGACTTTACACTATGTTTTACATTATTATTTCAAACAATAAAAAGGAGCCGTCGCCAAACAGTAATCTTTAAATCACCAACTGTGGTAACTCTGCCACTTTCTCATTAGTTTAGTATATTCATTCATGTCTCTACAATTGTATTTTCGCCCTATTGGTGAAAGCAAATATTCATAATTTGATCACTAATTAACAGACTTAATATTTACATGATTTTTAAATTTTGTAAAAAAACATATAAGAAACGATAAATTATGTTATAATTTTCATAAAAATATTACATGAAAGCATTTTTATTTCTGTTCGATGATGTGACTATTGAAATATTTCTATGTTTAAAAGCAAAGATGTATGCGATCAAACTAAAAGGATAACATATGACGTGATTTTTATGTTATTTTTTAGTTTAGTGTTAACGGCGGACCTGTTGTTGCATTATATTTTAGAATATATTTTCTTTTATAAAAATATGTTCTAAATATTGAATATCCTTTGAGCAAATTGTAAAAAAGTGTTATCTAGACACACATGTTAATACATACTTATACTATCTGTAAAACCTGTTCTCAGCACAAACAGAATGAAAAAGTACTGAACTCTAAACATAGAACGATGAATATATCGATGAATATTACACATGCAAAAATATATCTGAAAATTCACCTCTTTTTAAAAAAAAGTGTTATAAATAAATCTAGACACATATGCTAATAGACCTAATATGACCTATATTTATCGAAATTTCTAAATCCAGAAAACAGTTCATTATATGGAAAATACTTTAAATAGAGATTCACATTTTTAAATACTTTAATCTGCATAAAGACAAATTTTAAGTTCATAAAAAATAAATATGACACAAAACGTAATTAATTACAATTTTTGATAAATTATATCCATTTGTTTTAGTTATTTTAGTCATTAAACATATTTCTAGAAAAAGCAAGAATAAAACAGCATTACTGTCAAGGAATACACTATATTTTTAGTTAAAGAAAAAATATATATATTTTAATTTATTGATTTTGTCTTTTTTACTTACCCATCATACGTAGTATAGGGTAAGTCTTGCAATCGTTTTAAAAATCGACAAAAAATTTTGACGGATTTACACGTTTCAGACACTGGAGATTCCGAAAAAACATATTTTTAGAAAAAAAAAATTGCCGTTCGTCTGTCTCTGTGTCTGTGTGCTGTAAACGCTTTATCTCTCGAACAAATTGAGATAGAGACTTGAAATTTGGTATGTTCTTAGTATGTAGTAATGGGAAGAAGCTTGTAAAATTTCCGTAACCTCGATTATCCGGAACTACTTTTTCCGGACTCTTGAAATATTCGTTCTGATAACAGGTATATAAAATTTTTCAAAATTGTTTATTTTAAGTAGTGAATATAAAATACAATAAAAATCATACATTTTGCATAAAGAATAAAGTCGATCGTATAATTAGTTGCCGAGATATTTGGAATCCTATTTTCCACACTTTTCAATTTTTCGTAACCCGATATTTCATTCAAATTGCAGTTCAAAGATATATCTTAATTGGAAATAAGATGCTTAATCTGACGCAGTAAACTGTTAATTAATATGATTATCATTTTTGGAGTTATAAGGTTGTTTCTTTTACGCAATTCAGTAATAGAGCATGTAAGGTTTATGACGTCGTCAAGCAACAATTTCATTCGAATTGCGATGCATTTCATAAATACTTTACACATGTTTTATTTTCATATTTTATAGTATGCATATCCATGATGGGAAGTATTACGGTGGCCCCTAACGGCTAATTTCACGATATTACCGTATTTATTATAGCAAAATAATAATAATAATAATAATAATAACAATACTAAGCATACATTACCACACTTGTCTTTCAAATTAATTACGAAAAATGTCTCTTAATTTTGTCTGAAACGTTTGTTCGAAAAAGTTTTTTCGCTCCTATAATACATACTACTGTGGGCAAAAAATAGTAAGACTTTCTAATTTAAATTTCGCGCGAAAACCCATTCGTCGAAATATTTTTTTTCTAGGTCGGTATGACTGTCAGTGACATCTGTGCCAAATGTCACATAAAAATAATCATTAGTGTTTAGTATGCGCTTGTCTTTCTGAAGTACAAAAAGTGCATTCGGCGATTTTTACAATGAGTGAAATTATTCATCAAAGAAGTTCCATTAAATTTTGTGTGCGGAATCAAATTTCTGGTGCCGAAACGTTCAGAATGTTGCAAAGGGCCTTCGGTGATAATTGTTTGTCGCGAGCAAGTGCTTTTAATTGGTACAAATTATTCAAAGAGGGTCGAGAACGCGTTGACGACGAACCACGTCCAGGACGGCCATCAACATCAACTGATGATCAACACGTCAATAAAATCAAGGAATTGGTGCTTGAGAATCGACGATTAACAATCAGAGACCTTTCTGGCATCGTTGGAATATCGGAAGGATCAGTGAAAACCATTTTGAAAGATGCACCGATAATGCACCGTCGCATACTGCATTAATTCTTCGTGAGTTTTCCGCCAAATTTTCAACCAATATCGTGCCGCAACCACCGTATTCGCCTGATTTAGCTCCGTGTGACTTCTGGCTATTCAGCAAACTCAAACGACCGCTCCGGGGAAACCGTTTTGAGTCAATTGAAGACATTAAACGTGAATCGCTACGCGCATTGAAGGCTATTCCGGAAATCGGTTTTAACAACTGTTTCGAGGATTGGAATAAACGTTGGCACAAGTGTATTGGGGCCAGGGGGGATTACTTTGAGGGGGACGAAATAGATTTGGAAGAATAAATTAAGAATTTTAAAATTATGAACAAAGTCTTACTATTTTTTGCCCACAGTAGTACCTCATCTTTGCAATTGTGTACTGCCTGGAAGACATGCAAAGTATGAAATGGCGATTTTTTTACTTTGGACGGGTATCTGCTCGATAAAACCAGTTCATGGTCATTGTGCATAAAGATTACGTTTGAAACATCTAGAAATATTTTCAGAGATAGGGAGAAAAGAAATTTTAGATCACATGAAAAAGTTTGTTAAATAGAGAATACAATTCGCGATTTGGGGGTTAATTGACAAGTAAAGGCGTAAAATGTTCTTGAATCCAAAGAAAAGTTCTTAAAATAGAAGAATTTGCAAAATAGAGGTCCTTTAAATAAAGATAAGGCTTTATATAAAAATTCCAGAAATAAATCCGTTCTTCACACGGAGAGAATGAAAGATAAATTACTTATAAACTCTAAACATAGAAAGATTGAACTCTCCCACCGATGAATAAGATATATATAAAAGTATATCGGCTAGTTCATCTATAAAAGAGGAAACATATCACATTGACTATTTAAAGGAGATGTACTTTTCACTTTTATTTTCAACCTATACTGAGATTAAAATCCCATTCACAAGGTTTTTTTTTTTTTTTTTTTTTTTTTTTTTTTTTTTTTTTAACGGATAAACGAGGCAGTGAACCTATTATAGAGACAAAATGGCGAAAATCCTTCAGTGAAAGTGAGTCATTTTAAGAGAAAATGTACATTTTCCTACACTAATTTGAAGCATTTGACTTACGATTGCATAAAAATGAAGTATTTTCCCCTCCCGACAGAAGGCGCGCACCCAGCACTAACGTTGGAGTTCGCGCGGGGTGACTGGGTCACCCCAATCAGTTTTATAGAAATATTGTGCTATAAACAAGAAAAAATATCGTTTGATTTTAACAATAAGTTCATTAAATCATTAAGAAAATATACTTCTTTAGTTAAAAAAACTTTTGTAATGTTTAAGAAAACTTTACAATCAAAATAATTACATACCTTTATCAGGAATTTTAAATCTACATACATTTCTGGTAAACATAAAGAGAATGATTTTTACAGGTAAAATTATCATACTTTTTGCAAGAAATTGTAGTTTTATTGTCTTTAAATCTGTTTAGTTCTGTTATATTGTGTGCGATAATTTTTACTTCTGCTAAATGACTTATTATATTTTAAGTGCACGTTTTCACTTTTTGATTTGTTTTTTGTTCTTTTTCCAAAACTGTTTTAATTTTGCTAACAAAAATACTTTCTTCTGAATCAGAATTTTCGTAATCTTTATCCTTTTGCTCAAACTCTCTTTCGCTGTCGTGAGAACTGTATATTTCCTCAACAGGTTCATTTTCTTGATCAATTTCTTCTTCAGAAGACTCAACTTCATCTAATAAATTTTTCAAAAGTTCCATTAATTTTCAATAGTCTGTAAGTTTACGTTTGCACTCCATTATTTATTAAATAATTCAACGAAAAAAACAACATAAACACTTCAGAACTGAAAACTACGTTGCTTGGAATGAGAAATTTCGAAGCAATAACGGTAGCGTGCGGAGACTGAGTCACCTCTTTTTTTACATGGATTAAAAAAAACGATTATTTCACGCGCAGAAAGGAAAATAATGTAAAAATAACATTACATCTAGCAAGGGGAGATTCAGACAGGAGGATACTGAAAGGATGATTAATTACAGATAAACATTTTTCACGGGACTGAGTTTTTCTAAGACTGGGGTGACTCTGTGCCCCGCGCGATCTCTCTCGGGTTAAGAATGCTTACTATAAGAACCAAAATGGCGCATTTATGATTTGGCAATTTTTATTTTCTCAAAATTGAAATTATAAAAATATGTTTCACACGCAGAAAGGAAAATAATGTAAAAATAACATTACATCTAGCAAGGGGAGATTCAGACAGGAGGATACTGAAAGGATGATTAATTACAGATAAACATTTTTCACGGGACTGAGTTTTTCTAAGACTGGGGTGACTCTGTGCCCCGCGCGATCTCTCTCGGGTTAAGAATGCTTACTATAAGAACCAAAATGGCGCAATTATGATTTGGCAATTTTTATTTTCTCAAAATTGAAATTATAAAAAATAACATTATTAATGTCTCATAATGAAGGTCTCCTTAAAGCGCATACTCAGAATATTTTGAAAAGAAATACTAATGAAACTACTTATATGCACATTAAAGGATCAACCAAATTTACGTGCGAAATTCCTGTAGAAAATCTGTAAAAAAATAAAATACTTCCGAGGACTTTTGCGCAAAAAGACGCAATTTGGCAAGCAACCCATTTTCCTTGTCAAATGCAAGCGATTTTAATGCATTTGAAAATTTCTGGTTAAATGAGTGTTAAAATGCTCAGTTCTTTATGAATTTGAACTTCAAGGATTAAATAGTTTATTATTTTTGCAATAAGCTTATGTAATATAAATAAAAGTTACGTGCTGCTGAAGTTATTTTATTTTACACGGTTTCACCGGCTGGATAAGTTTTAAGTGGATTGTAATAGTTACTGTCGGATAAAGAAAGCTCTCATTATACATTTCCATATTTAATAAGTCGTTGTTTCCAGGGCAACTATACATTTCTCGTGTTGTCTCCGAAACTAACAATATCGAAGTCAAAGCGCTGAGAATCGGACCTTAATTTTTAGTTTGAATCATTTTTATCAATTTAAATCTTGCTCTAAGCCGTAGAGAACCATCGTTTATATATATATATATATATATATATATATATACATATCAATGTATGTGAGAAAACAGTAATAAACGTGCATTGATTTAAGTTCAACTTACTTAAACTAGTTCAGTATAAAGAGTAGAAAAAGATTTTTCCTAAAAGAGTTTTATCGTAAAAGCTCATTTTTTTTTCATTGTGTCGCCAACCAGCGATAAATCGCCAAAATGTTCTATCATAATCAGACCTATTTGAAACAATGGCAGTAAATTTACATTTTAGATTAATTTGAACATTAATCAAACATGAAACAGAAACATTAAATTTCTCCCTTCTAATTCCTAATTTTTTCAAAGTTTTGAGAAATATATGACAAATTTGATCCCACGTAAATAAGTACCCATGCATTCATAAATTCACCACACACACTTTCAACATAAATCAAAACAGTAGATAAAATTGGGTTATTATTTTTTTTAGATGCATTATTTACAAAAGTACGAATGGAATCATTAATATTTTTATTTTCAAAACATTTAGCTTTGGGATTTAAGCTTTGTGTCCCCTCATTCGCAGAAAATATTGAACTCGAGCTTGCTGTCTCAACTCAATCTGTGGAGAATCGTTTACTTTTTCTTTTTGAATGTGGATGAGAGAATTATAATGTTTGGAGCAATGAATACAGTTCGAAGAGCAGTTTCTCGCGGAATGATTTGAACTATTAAATAAACAATTGAAACATGTTTAATTTATTTTTACAAAATCTATGCGATTATTTATTGGCATTCTCTGAAATGCGTTACATCTAAATAACGAGTGAGAATTTTCACTTTTGCACAAATACACATAGAAATTTTCACACTGGAATAAAATGGTTTCGTTTTTTATTTTTGCTTATATATTTTCTGACTCGCGGTGTTTAGAAGCTTCTAAGGTGCGAACATGGTTAGAAAAGAAATCAACTGTTCGACCTTAGGCAATTCATCTGCTTTGTATTTTCGTTCCCACCAAAGCTTATAAGAATAATCCAGATTATGAATTAAAGCGTATGCAAATGTGATTTCTGAAAATCTCTCTGTTTTTTGCTCGAGAACTTCTAATGACATAATGCCTTCAGTAACGCTGTCTTCTAATTTTAAAACAGATGACGAATTTTCAATCTGAATTAAAGGAATAGACATAAAACGCTTTAAATGGGGAAATATTTTATCTCTTTTAGTTGTAAATCTATCTCGTAAAAGATTCCACGCTATCGCATAATTAGCCTCATTAATAGGGATCGACTGATTAATTTTTGAAAGATCTGCATGCATCGATAACTTTAAATAGGAAAACTTTTGAGAATCTGACAAAGCTGCATTATTGTGAATACTTGAAAGAAAATATCCCAAAATGATACCTATTCATGCAATTGGCTACTAAACTTTGGAATATTTAATTTAAGCAATCGGATTGTTTCACTAACACTTCCTTCAGTTATCGTTAAAACTGGAGTTAATTCAGATAACTTTCATTTTACTGTTAAGCATATTTGATCTATGTTCTCTTGAAGATTGTTGTTCAGCCATATATTTATCGAAATCCCGAAAGATTTCCCAAACAATATTTGTGCATCCTTTTTCAAAAGTAGACAACTTTTTCTGGTAAAGTTGTAACTCAAATTTAGCTAAACCCGTTTTATTTGCTAGATTATTTGACGTCTTAGTTATATTTGATTTCAAGCCTCTTTTTCTTTTAAATGAACTTCCATTTTATTATTATTTTTAAATAAATACCCAATTTATAAGAGAAAAATAAAGAGCTCGCCTTACCTCTATCATCGTGTCAAGGGATTATTTCAAAACACTTAGTTCGTTTTGCGGTTAATGTTCTCAATCACATAATAAATTTTATTCGCGTGCTGTATCTGCACTTCGTTTTAGTCACACTGTTAACCATTATCACAGAATAACCATTATCATTGTCACAGAGATCTACTGTATTACTGTGGGGTAGGCTCGAAAGCCAAAGCACCGCGACCAGGGGTCTATTGTACTATCCCCCCAGATCTCCTAATTTTGAACCAATTGCAGATGAGAGACCTGCATCTGGATTGGCACCCCCAGAGGTAGCGCTTTTACAGAACTTGGAGGACTTTGGAGCCAGGAACAGATTTAACGTGCACCAGCTCCCATTAACTTACACGGTCCCACAGCAGAGGCAGACGAGAGAGGATAGACGATGCACCCTCCCAAACAGTGACCGTGGTCGATGCTGCTTGGCTTTCGGCGATCTTACGAGAGCCGAGCTTTACCGTCCGCGCCACTGCGGGACCACAGAGAGCTAACATAATCACAGACAGTTCTTTATTTTTTATTCATTTATGTGTATTTATTAGTGCCATCGGCTTTCACAAATAACGTTAATTTATTTATTAATTTATGTGTATTTATTAGTACCATCGGCTTTCAAAAATAATGTTATTTTATTTATTACTTTATCGGAAACTTTTCTAATTGTTTATATTATATTTGTTAAGGAAATATCTACAAATAATAAAGCTAACAAATAAAATATAACACTCTTAAAAACTAATAAAACAATTAGAATGAAGCGTAAATTCCGAAATAATTACGTGACATAATCTTTTTCTCTTGACAGATATGAGCGCGCTTGCGCTTAGTGACTTATCTTCCCTTATATACTGCTGATAAGAGTGTAATCGAGTGTTAAGTGCAGTTTATATTTGAATGTTGAATATGTAACTTGTTTTTTTCCGAGTGAAAATTAAAATATTTCACTTGCAACCTATTATTAGTTGTTATGATACAGCATAAGTAGTATTTTTTTATTTGATGGACCCATTGATGTTAAAATTGAATTATTTTAAAATTAAGTTAAGAGATTTAGCAATATTAACTATACAGAATTATTTAAAATAATATTTTTAAACATATGCTTTATTATTTATTTTACATTAAAACGATTCTTCAAGTATTTTACATTAAACTCCTGAAAAAATATTCGCTTTATATTTAAGTGTTTGAATATGCTTAATGTCTATTCTAATGCTTTATTCTAGATGTATTAGACATGAAGCTACTTTTTAAATTGACGAAAACCGATTCAAGTACTTTCAAGTTTTATATCGGAGTACAATGTGATACGACATCCTAAATCTAATCTGTAAAATTTCAGAACAAGGAGCAAGTTTTCTCTTCCTGATGGTTTTAACCAAAATTAAACTGACAGCTAGTTGTCTGAATAAGCTACCAACAAATACTAGAGGAAAAAAGACTTGCTATATTACAATAATAGAAAGAATCACTTTATATTAAATATACTTTTATTTTATAACTGACGTAGCAGTTCGATGTGTTGCATTTTTAACGCATGACATCTTTCGATTTTAGTGTGGGGGGGATGTAATTTAATTCTACATTTAAAAAAGATTAATAATATTAATTTTATGAAATTTGATATTATAAAAAAAATCATGTTTGCAATTTAAATGAACTGAATTATACGAAAGTTACAATTTTGTGTTATGTGATTGTGGTGCAAATATAGTATAGGGTGATTCAAAATGAATGTATCGATTACAAACGGCTATAACTATTTAATCGAAAAGAATTTATTGATAAGAATTACACAGGATGTAAAAGGAAGTTAAAAAGTTTGTTTACATACTTTATAAATGTCCTATTGACTTCCCTTGATCTATAGGACAACATCTAATTTTGATATCTAACATCTAAAATTTGATATTCTAGGAGGAGTCGTTGTGAAATAAAAACACACTGTCAGATTTTAATATAATCGAGGCTACAAGTAAACTTGATTAAATCATTGAGACTGCATCATTTTTAAAAGTTTTAAAAAGTACTTTTTTATGTTATTCATTTATATTTTAGTTTTCATAGTTTAAAAAAATACTCCTATTATTTTAATTCAAAATTCTTAAAAGTATTCCCTTTGTATTTAAGTATGTGCATTGTGATCAATTTATCGGAATTCCAGATATACTTCTCATGAAACTTTTTTTTAAACTACAAAAACGATACAAGTAATCTGAAGTTTTATACCGGAAAAAAATGCGATACGACATCTTAAATCTAATCTGTAAAATTTCAGAAGGCGGAGAAAGTTCTCTCTGCCTGATGGTTTCAACCAAAATTATACTGACAGCTATGATTTGCTAGAAAGAGCTACCATCTGAACAACTGATGGAAGAAAAAAACTTGCTATTTTAGAATAGAAAAAAATCCCTGTATCTGAAAAATACGTTTATTTTATATCCTGAAATAAACAGAATTAATTCAGAATGCATCTTTTAAGAATGTTTTTAAAAAGTAATTTTTAATGTTACACATTCATTTTTAGTTATCATAGTTTTAAAAAATACTCATATTATTTTACTTCAAAATCGTTAAAAAAATATTTGCTTTATATTTAAGTGTATCAATATGTTCAATTTCTCAGAGTTCTGGATATTCTACTCATGAAACTTTCTTAAATTACAAAAACAGATACAAGTAATCTGAAGTGTTATACCGAAGAGCAATGCGATACGACATCTTAAATCTAATCTGTAAAATTTCAGAACGCGGAGAAAGTTCTCTCTGCCTGATGGTTTCAACCAAAATTATACTGACAACTAGGATTTTCTAGAAAGAGCTACCATCAGAAGAACTGAGGGAAGAAAAAAACTTGCTATTTTAGAATAGAAAAAAAATCCCTGTATCTGAAAAATACGTTTATTTTATATACTGCATGTAAACAGAATTAATTCTTCAGAATCTTTTGATTAATTGATCAGAATCTTTTAAGAATATCTTTAAAAAGTAATTTTTAATGTTACACATTCATTTTTAACTATCATAGTTTTAAAAAATACTCTTATTATTTTACTTCAAAAGCGTTAACAAAATATTTGCTTTATATTTAAGTGGGTCAATATGTTCAATTTCTCAGAGTTCTGGATATACTACTCATGAAACTTTTTTAAATTACGAAAACAGATACAAGTAATCTGAAGTGTTATACCGAAGAGCAATGCGATACGACATCTTAAATCTAATCTGTAAAATTTCAGAACGCGGAGAAAGTTCTGTCTTCCTGATGCTTTCAACCAAAATTAAACTGACAGCTAGGATTTGCCAGAAAGAACTACCATAACAAGAATTGAAAGAAGAAAAATGACTTCTTATATTAGAATAGAAATTCACTGTATATAAAATATACGTTTAAAAAAAAATACTACAAATAAACTGAATTAATTGAGAATGCATCATATAAGTGCGTTTTAAAAAGTATTTTTTATTGTTATTCACTATATTTAATACTGATAAACTGAAATTAAAACAACACAACATAGAAGTTGAAAATATTGGAAAAAAATCGCCAGACATTAAAGATAAAACTTAACGATTTTGATATTTGGTCTCAATACGTTAAAGTGTTCATTTTTAAGAAAAATTTCATTTCGTAACTATTCATGTTTTAAGAAAAAACGATACAAGATTAAAAATCCTTTTGATGATAAGGAAATTTCCGTTTTTTTTTTTTTCCTCTAGCAAAATTTCCAAAGTCTTTTCAGTTTGATGTATACTACCATCATATTCCTTTTTTTCTTTTTTGAGAATTGTCGCTGCTTATTTTATCATAACATCTGCATACTTTTAAATAATTTGATAAGATTCAGCTCATTCAAAGTCTGATTCCACAGTATTTTTGTATTAAAAAGCAATGTTTACAGACTCCATCATACTTAACAGTTGTGATATGTCCTTCCGGACTGTGCAGTCAAAGGGAAGCCATGACAGATTTAACAGAAAAACACACAAGTTTATTTAAAGCGGTAATAAGAGAATAGGCAGAAGAGCGAGTATAAATATAGGCGATCAAAAATAGGCGCAATTTCAGTAAAACTGAGTGAGAAAATTCTTTCCTAAAAGATTAATTAAATTCAAATCACTTAACTCAAATCAAAATGGTTACACTGTTCGTCCTGCAAGAAAGTCATTTTAAATCACTGCAAAATATCACTACAATTCAGTGGTTGGAGTATCGTAGTTGAGATTTATTCCAACAGAGCGAAAAATGCCGGTACCAGGATTCGAACCTGGGCACCCAGGCCTGCCGTGCCAACGCTCCTCCCACTGAACCCTCCCCACGATATCCTGGCCGGCATACATCACTCTTATTTCTTGGAGAAGTCTGCGAATTGCAGCGCTAATTTCATTCATCCAAGCTATAACTATAGCATTGTACATGATGAATCTGAAATAACACGGAAACTCCTGTATACCATGTAATTAGGCCATAATGAACAGAAGAAAGTATTTTCAATTAGGTAAATTATATTCAATGGTTGAAGTATCATACTTGAAATTTATTCCAACAGAGCGAAAAATGCTGGACCAGGATTCGAACATGGACATCGTGGCCTGGGCACCTGGCATTTTTGCTCTGTTGGAATAAATCTCAACTATGATACTCCAACCATTGAATATAATTTACCTAGTTGAAAATAATTTCCTCTGTTCATTATATCACTATAATGTCAATACAAAAATGGAAGCCCTTGGAAACCAATAATAATTTATTCGAAATACGAAGCTTAACTTCTTACAACGCCTGCGAAAAACTCTTTCACGTAGAATCTATTTGAAATAGCTAATGCGAAAATCATCTTGAACTCAACACGTTGAGAACTTGAATAATAAGAAGGAGAGATGCGTCAAAAATCCAGAACTAAAATACCTTAACGTCGGAATGCTTTCCAAATCCATAGGCTCTATCTCCTACCACATTATATATAGGAACTACACAACCACAGTTATATAATTATCTTATCACTTCAAAAAGAACCATTGGCAATCACATTTACGAAGATTCGCACATACTTTTCGAAATTTAAAGTAATAGCAGAATAGGTCTCATTCATGCACAAATGTTAGAATGCAGTAACACCACGATCTCAGATAAAATCTCACAAATAACTCACACACCAGCGAACTAAGGTACTATGCTACAAATTAAATTAATGTTATTTATTTTTTATAGCAAAAAATGAAAATTAACAACCTAAAAATGAAAATTAATATCCAAACTGGTATTAGAAAAGAATGTCGGAAGATTATTAAAAAAAATTATGATAAGTATTTTTCAATTTTCAACTAAATTACAGATAGTATTGATTCAATTTTTATTTACGTTTAATTTCTTATGAATACAATTTTTCATCTAAAAAATAAAATATTGTAAACAATTATAACATCTTGTGTGTGAAGAGAAAGTGTCTGCTTTCATTTAGGATGAATTTACTTGCTTTCTATTAATATTATTTGGGATCTTATTCATTTTATATAATACTAGCGGCCCTCCCTCGCTTTGCTTCGGGTTAACCTTGAAAACCTTCATCTCTTTGTGTTTTCTGTAGACCTTTTTAATGTGTACAATAATTAGTACATTATTTTGATAAATCTTGTAGGGTTCAGCCTGCGTTTGCAATGTATAAGCGGGAAAAATGAAATTATTTACGACATCACATTAAAAACCTCAAAAATAACAGTATTTCTCCACTATTTAATGGATGTTATTATACATATAAACCTTCCTCTTGAATCACTCTATTTATTAAAAAAACCGCATCAAAATACGTTGCGTAGTTTTAAAGATTTAAGCGTACATAGGGATATAGGGACAGAAAAAGCGACTTAAACCTCAAAAATAACAGTATTTCTCCACTATTTAATGGATGTTATTATACATATAAACCTTCCTCTTGAATCACTCTATCTATTAAAAAAAACCGCATCAAAATCCGTTGCGTAGTTTTAAAGATTTAAGCGTACATAGGGATATAGGGACAGAAAAAGCGACTTTGTTTTATACTATGTTAAGATTTTCCTGAGATTTTTCTCTTTTCTGGAAAAAAACAATTGTTTCATTGCTATTATTTTAAGAATATTTTCTTTAAAACATATAAATACATATATTTGTGTTAAACCCAAAATAACTGAATAATAAAATCGAAAATAATAAAAATGATAAAATACCTAACAGTTAAAGTGTCTATATAATAAATTACACTGAGTTTATTTTATAAAAAAGTAAATTAGACCTTAAGGTAATTTTTTTTACATTGTTTTTGCGAATTGAATCTTTTTTATTTTTAAATAAATGTAACTAAAACCGTTAGAACCGTTACATAACATATATATTTGTCTAAATCATAACTTATTAAATCTTAATAATGTATAAAATATTAGAAAAAATAGATTTTGAAAAAGAAAAATAAACTGATTAAACTCAATATAAGAAAAATAATACAGATATTTGTGCTGTACAAAATTTAAAGTATCGATCTAATTAATACATGTAAGGATCAAAATTAATATTTCATGCGTTTAAATAGCTCTAGTCCTTCTTAAAATATTCAACATAAATTGGTGCTATCAATCTGTATCTTGATTATGCTATGCACCGGGTGTTTCACGAATGACCCCTAACTTTTAAAATGAATAACTCGGAAACGGTGATAGATAGAAGCATGAAACTAGCTGAATATTTATTAAAAAACACGTAAGAATCTGATACAGAAACTTCAAAATTTTAGTAAAAAAATAGTGCTGATAGATGGCACTGCAGGCAATATTACGGGTCCTATACAGAGAGCTCAACAGCAAAATCTTTGCCGTTGAAACGTGATCGCTATTGGCGTATGAGAAAGAATCTTTTATGAATAATGCGTAGATACTGTACATTTTCGTATCGTAGTCTTTGTAACATTCAAAATGACGAAAGTCGTATTTCATTAGATTGGTAGAAAAATATCCAAATGTATATATGCATTATTGTATATATGAAGAGAAAATATCTTTATATATATTTCAAGAAAATGTAAAAAATATGTACAATTTAATAATTGTTTTTATTTTAATGCCATGTTATGTTGTCTGCATTATGCCATGTTATGTCCATCCTTGTATAATTTTACGCACGATATGATGGAACATTAGAATTGAGGCACATTCATAACAAAAAATTCACTATCATTTGTAAATTATTTAAAACTAGCGTGCTACGCCCGCTGTGCTGGGCCATTTTTCTAAATGTACCTTAAATAAAACGAAATGGCTTTGTATTTTAAAGGAATGTGGATCTTCACCTACAGATGCTACCTTAGTAAATATTTTCAAACGAATTATATCAATGGATTTCCGCATGTATTTTAAAGCAATAGGGACGTTCACCTGGATTTTCCTTCAATATTGCTGTAAACGATGTGAACGACATTGCGTTACATTACATCACACATTGGACAAAATTTGGGCTAAAAGAAGCAACTCATTTAGTTGATCATTTATAGTAGAGTTTGGTAGGGAAATGAGGCCATTATGAGATTATGACAACGGGAACTAACATGTTCTCTAGTCAACATACTACTAAAAGAGAAAGCATTACAATGATTGCATAGATTGACCATTGGACTTAAATAATGTTCGGGTGATTAATTTTCGTCTGTAAGTTCTTGAACTCCGTCCCTCTTTCTTGTCTCCATATGAGATTCTGGTAACGTAAGTACAATCTCACTGTATGTTACGTTATATTTCGCAATATACGTCCTCTTCTGACAAATCTACTACGGTTTTTCATCTTTCGATTCCAACAGAGTAAATACAGTGAAAATTGTAATAAATTAGTTGCACATAAAGAACAGTGTTTAACTTTCATATTTAAAAAAATGGTGAAACATAAAAAAGTGAAATTTTAAAGCTGAATATGAATAAAATTAAAAGGACGCCATTTTCACTGTCTTTCAATTTTTTAGACCAGTTACATTCGTGCAACCGTTAATCTGAAAAAAAAAAACAATGATTAGCTCTGGTCGAAGAATAAACCTCTAGTTTGTATCCAATAAAATCTTCCTAATCTTCCATAAACTTGCCGATATCCAAGTTTGACGTCAAATATTAGAAGTGCTTGAAACGATATGGTTACTAATTTACCAGAGTTAGTTACAAAACGAAGTTATTTACGCGCCAAGCTATGTTCCATTAAATAATGTCAAATTACTGTTAATTCAATTATAGATCTTTCATTAACAAAATTCCATACCTTAAATAAAACTGACAATGATAAAGTTAGTTATGCAAAATGTTTAGTAATATTATTTTTGGTGAATACTTAAACCGAAGATTTTTTTTTGTATTTCTCTAAAGGACATAACACGCAGAAATAAATTCATTTCTCACTATGTTTAACTGCTACGGATGTGTGTAGGTCGAAAAGGCTTGATAATGATCGAAATATTATCTAATCAGAATTTCAGGTACTCGTTTTTTCTTATCCAGTCTGAAATGGTAAATCGACAAATATTATTTATTCCATTCGCCACCATTGACATTACAAAGTTTTTCCGTATATTGAAAGCGCCAAAACAGTGGCTGAGATGTTCTGCTCTCAAAGATGGCATACGGGAAGTGCTGGTTTCAAACCCCTGTCGTGCTCGTTGACCTAACCGTTCGGAGTTCTCCATGGTTTTCTTCGAACATTGCCGTAAATACGGGTTAGGATCCTTTAGAAAGACCCCCCACGGAGGGAACTCCTCCCAGGGTCTATATCCCTCGTGTAGATAATCGACCGTCATAAAATCAACCAACCGTACATTAGAAGCATTGCTTTTTTGGTAAAACTTTGCTTCATAATGACAAAAACCCATAAATTTAGCAATCGCTAATTTCAAAAGTCGTCTAATTTTCTGTAATCTGAATCGTCGTACAGAGTAACCTTCAAACAAAAACGAAACATCCAACAATATAGTAAAAATGTCAACTAGTCTAAGAGCTAGCAACGTTTTCGTCACATGATTTTAGCATGGCTCATTTTTCTATATATTCTCCGTCTTTATTGTGTAGTACGAATGCGGCCGGTCTGGCTGGTGGAAGTGGTTGCGTTTACCTGTGGGGGGAGGGGCAATGCAGGTAAAAAAGTGACAAAATTACGTCATTTTAGCATGGATTTTGTTTATAAAACTTGAATCTGCTAACTATTTGTGATATTAAGTTATTAGTCTGGCACCGTTTAACCTTGCCAACACCGTGCCAGACCCTCATTTATAGGCTAAATAAGGTGTCAAATTCACGTCATTTTAGCATAGCTGAAATTTTAGTATGTTATACTTTGGCTATCAGATAAGCCATAATTAATTTACCAGACCGAAATTCGGTTGCTAAATTACTGCCAGACGCCGATTTAAATCTGGCAGAGAAAGCACCTATTATGAGAGTTTGCAGCTTTTGTAGTGCTTTGGCTACTTTCAATACACAATAAAGCCGTAATTGTTGCCAAAGCAACGATCTTTGCTTTGGATAAAAGTATCTCTCTCTCTCTCTATCTATCTATCTACCCTATATATACAAAATCCTAATGAAACGAATTTGTGAAACGATTTTATGAAACGAATTTATGAAACGATTTTATGAAACGACTGATTAAACGACTGATTATGTTTGAAGGCTATTTTTAATAAAATATTAAACGCTTGATGGTGAAATTAATACCAATTGTTCATAAAAATCCTCGGATGTCAAAACTGGTAATAGAATTTCGAAATTGGAATTAGTTTTCGAGATATTAATTTTTTTCTAATTTTAATGACATTTCTGTAATGATGGCAACTAATTACTCAGTTTTTTTGTGACAAAAAAGGGAAAAAAATTGAAAAGGATCCCGATAAGGATTATTGATTTCTTTTTATTCGTCATTTTCAAATTGAAATTGAATTTATCTTTTATTTCAATCGATAATGAAGACAAGATTGTGATTAAATTATGTTTTTCAGGAAAATCACATTTCTATCGTCAGGATTCAATCGTCTGTCAGCATTTAATTTAATTTATAAACTGAAAATGTTTTGAATAAATTCGTCCAAATGACGTCATTTAGGTAAACGCAAAAGAAAGGGAGGAAAAGTAATTAATAGTAATTATTATTTATTGATATCATTTTGTTATTTTTTTGTAAAATTTAACTAAAAGAATTTATAAAATCATTAATTCGGATATTTGAAACTAATATATAAAATAATAATTGCCCAATAACTGAACGGAAGAATAAAATATCCTGCTTGGTTTTCTATCCTGCTTGGTTTTTTCCGCCAAGCTTTTTAAAAAAGCGTCAAGACCTCTATAATAGAAAAGCACCAAAAGTTTATTGGGTTTATTTTCATAACTTTTGGCAACAAATCTATGTATATTAACGAATCTATCCCTTTTTGAAGCTCGAATTACGCCAAACCTAAAAGCAAAGGATCCTATAATGGAAAAAAGTACCCGATTGTCTTATGGACAATATTCAAGTGACAGAACACGGTGTAAAATTACCGCGGATAGCAAATTTGTTTAAATATCTCATCAATTGATGCCGAATAAATGCAGGCATGCATGCACAAAATATTTAATTAATTTTGTATGATAAATAATTATTAGAAAATTCGTATATACATATTAATTGTCGGAGCAAAGCTCCGGCTTCCCATGAAAAATTACACTTTTGTGTACACGATAGCGGCCAAAATATTTGCTGCATTGATACCAAAATTGGACTGGAAGTCGGTAGTGCCAAAATCTCGCCGGGGATTGAAAAACAGAAAAATTCGTCAACTCTAACGCCTGGAATCGTCTGCTCTAGAATTTTCCATTTCCCCATAGAGATAACATTGCGATTGTTTGAATTAAATAAAAAGAAAATTGAAATAATTTATATTGTTGCCATTTTTTATCATGAAAACTTATTTAAATAACAATATACTCGGAAACAACCTTTTAGTAAAAGCTCTTAATCTCGGTCGCATATATTTTACTTTTATATATTTTACATATATTTTACTTTTCTGAAATAAGGACCCCATACATTTTTATCTTAAAACACGTGCAATGAAGTTTAAATCGTATTAAGTACATGAATTTAGTTTTTTTTAATCGAACTCAGCAATTGGTGTAATTAAACTTTTTGTTTCCATTTCAAAATATTTTTTTTCTGTTCATTCAAGCTTATTGTATAAAAGAAGTATGAGAGTAAATCTGTTTATTTTGATATAGTCCAGCCAATCCAGGATAAAATATATATATATATATTAAGAAACATTTTATATATGAACGGATTATATGTTTTTATTATATAGAATTTGCAAGGATGCCAGTTAAGAGAAAGCAATCAGCTGAAATGAGAAGAATTGCGAATCGTAATTCAATGCGGAGAAGTCGCACAAGTCAGTTACCTTCAGATTTTTTGCCGAGTACCGGTATACTGACAACTCAAATGAATGAAGCAATCAGGTTTGATAGAGAGGTATCGCAAATCACCTATGTGTCCTGTAATACGTGTCACAGAGCTTTCCCTGATATCATATTAAATACTGCTGGGCTCTGCCAGACATGCAAGTGTAGAGACGGTGCTTTCAAGTTTTCTGCCACTAATTCGATGGACCCAGGTCCAGTTCCTATTTGTCTCAAAGATCTGAGCTACATTGAACAAATGATGATCGCTCAAATACATCCAGTGGTTTCTCTTTACCGTATACGAGGCTCACAGTATGCATACAGTGGAAATGTAATCAGCTTTAAACAAAATTAAATAAAAAGAGTTTTATTTCGCGCCTGCCTGTCAATCCTTCAGATATGACTTCAACTGTGTTAGTGACAAAAGATACTTTATCAGGATGTGCAGAGTTTTCTGTTCGCTCACAACGCCTTCTAGAAGCACTCAGATGGCTTAAAGCTCACAATCCTTATTATTCAAATATCACAATTGATGAAGATTTGATCGCTACATTACCTGAGAATGGTGACGTATCTCAAATGTTACCAACAGCAACCGATATTACTGAGGATATTGATACTTTGAATGAGGAAATAAGGCGCGAATCATTTAGACCACTACTTGAACCAGTAGATCAAAACAACTTAATAAATGACGAATTCGTGTGCCTCACATTTCATTAAATTCACAGCCTATCAACGAATTTCAAGAAGAGGGTTACATAGCACGTGCTTTTCCTCATCTTTTTCCACATGGTACAGCTGACTTGCGACAACCTCGTCAAAAAGCAGTCTCTCCTGATGAATATTTTAAGTTCCTAATGAAGTATGAAGATGGGCGATTTGCTAAAGACCCCCGATTTCGCTACTTTGCCATGAATTCAATTCTTCGGTGGCAGTCTTTAGCTAAAGGGCGTTTTTTCGTTCAACGAAATAGGTTTAGCAATAAGACGGTAGAGCACTAAGACACTAGACATGACTAACGCTGAAAATGTAGCAGCCGTAACAGCATATTTTGAAAAACTATGCAGTGCTGTTAATCCTGACAAGGACGTCCTCGTAAATGATATACACCGCTGTCGAGTTCGCTTTTCGGACATTTCCAGTGAAGATCGTGAAAAAGATCTCGCTCAGCTCTTAAATCAAGTCCAACGTCACACAAGACATGGAAATTATTGCCTAAGGAAAAAAAGAGGTACAAATAGTTATAGCTGCAGATTTGGTTTTTCCAAAAGCAGAGTGCGACTCTCCAAAGCTTCAAGTAGAAAATGGCAAATTAGCTTTTTGCCAAAAAGAAACGATTCTGAAATGAATACCTACAATTGCTTCGTGTCACAAGTTTGGAGAGCTAACATGGATTTCAGTCCTATTGCATCAAAGGATGCGGTTTTGCATTACATTGCCAAATATGCCTCAAAATCAGAATCAGCTTCTGTTCCTTACAAGGAATTGTTATCTGAGATTTTAAATAAGATGAATGAAACAAATCCAGCGGTTCAAGCAGTCCAAAAACTTATTTTGTCTTCTGTTTCTGAAAGGGATTACTCAGCCCAAGAGGTAGTACACATATTAATGGGATGGCCAATGTATCACAGTAGTCGGGAAGTAGTTACAATACGGCTTCATGATAAGAACTGGGAAGAAATCAACTTTTCAAGCGACGAAAGACCATCAAAAAGCATGCTTCAGAAATATTGCGCGCGGCCGGAGAAACTTACTTCCTGCACGCTTCTTAAGTTTGCAAAATCTTTCTCAGTAAGAGGAGTCGATTATCACCAAAGAAGAAAAGATGCAGTTTTCAGAGTTTTTCCTCTTACATCACTCAACCACGACCCAATTCTAGCCGAAGAATACTATAGGCAACAAGTATTACTCAATTATCTTTGGAGAGGTAATTCTGACTCTTTATTGCAAGAAGGCCTGCCGTCTGCGTATCACTCATGGGAGGAAGCATTCAATGATCTAAATATTGATGCACACGAAGAAATAAATTTTCCTGCTGTTAGCAGTACACATGAGACAGAAATCCTGCAAGAAGAATACCGCGAGATTGATCCATATATCGCAGCAGCTGCCATAGTTCCTGTGCACACAAACGAGGATACTTTGGGGCAACGCGTGATTGATCATACATGTGAGTGGAAAAGTGAGAGTTACAAGTACCCTGTTTGCAATTTTACTTCATTTTTAAATTACTGTAAAGAACAACAACTTACAGTGCACCAAAATTACGATACGTCTGAGATCAGATTTACAGATGAGCAGCAAAAAATACTTCACTTATGCACGCAACAGCTTTCGTCTTTGCAATCAATATTTATAAATTGCCCTAAACGTACTTTTATTATTGGGAAAGCCGGAGCTGGAAAAAGTACGGTAATAAAAGAAATTCGTAAAAGAGTTACCGAGCAGTTAGGACCGGAAGCTATTATGGTTTTGGCTCCAACAGGTGCTGCTGCAATTAATGTCGAGGGCAAAACAATTCACTCTGCACTAAAAGTACCAACATGTTTTAAATCGTTTGCTGATTTAGGAAGTGAAGCTGCAAGAAATCTACAGCTCAGCATGAATCCAGTTTCATTTCTCATTATTGACGAATTTTCAATTATCGGATGCCGTCTGATGGCTGCACTTGAGCAAAGATGTCGCGAAGGTAAACCAGACAGCATTGAACCTTTTGGAGGCTTATTTGTTTACCTGATTGGAGATATTAGGCAACTACAGCCTGTAAAAGACACACCTCTATATAGGAGACATTCTATAAAAGACATTTTGGCTTTACGTGGACAAACAGTTCTTAAGATGTTTGAAAAATGTTTCACCTTAACAAAGTCAATGAGACAAAGAGACGATCAGCAAATACAGTTTAGAGAGACTCTTGATTCGCTTTCCGTAGGCGAAGTTACAGGAGATCAATACGTATCCCTTATGCAACGACGTAAAGCTATACAGCCTCCGGCTGAACTTGAAAGATTTCAAGATGCCATACGCCTTTTTCCCACAAACAAGCAAGCGGAAGAACATAATCAAGAAGTACTTCGTAAATCAAAATGGCCAGTGGCAAGAATATTAGCAGACCACAATAATCAAATAGCAAGATGGAGTGAAGATGAGCACGCGTCTGGACTTCAGGCTGAACTTTTTTTAGCAATTGGATGCAGAATTATGTTGCGTACCAATCTGTGGACAGAGGGAGGAATTGGTCAACGGTGCACTTGGTACGGTAAAAGATATTGTCTACGGACCAGGATTACGGCCTCCAGGCTTGCCACAGGCAGTAATGGTTCATTTTGATGATTATCGGGGACCATTTCTCACTGAAAGACTTTTTCCTGTCACACCTATTGCAAAGTCTTGGAAAGAAAACAATGTCTCATGCTCCCGTACTCAGTTACCTTTAACAGTTTCATACGCTGTCACCATACACATTTCCCAAGGTTTAACTTTGTCAAAAATAGCTGTGGACATTCGTCAAAAGGAGTTGTCACTTGGAGCAACTTATGTCGCGTTTAGCAGGGTTCGTCGTTTAGAGGATGTTCTGATTGAAGTGCCTTTCGCAAAGGATAGGCTAGACCAAATTAGAAGAATGGGGGCACTTGCTGATAGATTAGCATTTGAGCAGTATCTGAGGCAACTGTTGACCGAATAAACACTTGAAGAGTCAACAGCTGTTATTGTAAATTTTCTTTTATACTATTAAACAGTAAATATAAAAATAAAAAATATATATTATATATTGTTAATGTTATATTTTATGTTTATCCCACTCAATGCTCCGACATTTCGGCCTGACGGATTCTAGTTAAAAAAATAATTTACATATTTAAAATAACATGAAAATATGCATGATGGTGCACTAAAATAGAGAGAAAATTAAAACCTGTTACTGAAAATGTCTATAACATAGTACTTTTCAATACCGTGGTTCTTAATGTTATTCACAAGCAGATGGAATTTTTCTCATCCTTAAACGCAAAGGAAGAATAGAATAGAGATTGTTGTTATAAAAGTCCGAGAGGTAGTCACAATTTAAACCTAACCATTTTAGACAAGCTGGTTTTCAAGTAGTAATTGATTTTACTTATCAATCCCGAAAACAGTCGTCAGTTGCCGCAACAGCTGCGTATGAGGCCATGATAATCGAAAAATGTCCCATTAAAATGTTAAAAGCATGGCAACCCAATTACAGATTTACCAATATTTTTAAAATAAAGCACGCTGTCATGTTTTTAGAGGCCTCGAAGTCTGAGCGGGGATTGGCGAGCGTAGCTCGCAGGGGGTAGGCCCCTTAGTATATATATATATATGAATAGCCGCCCGTCCCGAATTCGCGTGGGTGCACAATGTGTCGACTACAATGCAGGGTAGGTGGTAGGTAATTAAACATTATTCTAAATAATATTCTAAAATAATTCTAAATAGGATAGAAGTGGAGGTGAGAAAAAACTGCAGTACTTACAAATTTTAAACTTTAAATAAAAGCTTGTAAAAATGTGATGAGTAATGTTTTTCTATTTATGTACATAATGACAATAATAAATTAATTTTAATATAGCAGAACCACCAGGCTTCACCCGAGTTAACCTTGGTCTACCAGGTAACATAAGTAAAAATTCAATATTCTAAAAATAAGCCGATCACAATAACACTTCGGCGTCCATAAACCGTCAAAATGACATTCAGAAAAAACATATGTTATTTTGACGCAATCATGCTAAATCCCTCAGCTTTATAATTGATTAAATGAATTTCTTTTAAAATATGTCTTACGCAAAATATCTAATAAAAATCAGCAGTAGTTTTCTTATTCGTCTAATCTTCCATAATCGAGTTCATATCCTTTGTTTAACCCCCTTAGTGGGTGAATTTCTAAAATTTCTTTAAACACGTGTTTAACTATTATTCTTTAGTAGAATTATTATCCTAAATTTCATGCTCCTACCTGAAACTGCTGCTGAGATACGGTGATATCACATAAAACGTTTGACAATCCATTTAACCCCCTTAGTAGTTGAATTTCTAAAATCGCTGAAATACGTGTTTAAACTATTTTTTTAGTAGATTTGTTATCCTGAATTTTGTGCTCCTATCTAAAACTGCTGCTGAGATATGGTGAAATGACCTAAAACGTTCGAACCTGCATTTAACCCCTTTAGTGAATTAACTTTTTTTAATATTCTCTCTTAACTTTTAAATAATTTAGTAAATATTTTCTCTTAATTATCTGAATAAACTTATATAACCTTATTTGACGGTCTGGCTGGCAGAAGATGTTGTGTTTACTTGTGAAAGTAAGGGCAATGCAGGTGAAAAAATTACAAAATTAAATTTTGATAACATGAGTTTTTTTTTATAACATTTGTTTCTGCAAACTATTTGTGATATTAAGCCTTAATGCCAGACGGTTTCAACGTTTTTAAGACCGTGCCAGACTCTGATTTATAGGTAAAAAATAAATCATCTACACGTCAAACACGTCATCTACACACAGTTCAAATTTAAATGTGTTATTCTTTGGGTATCAGACAAACCATAATTAATTAGCCAGACACCAATTCTGTTGCTTAATTAATGCTAACATCTAGAAAGAAGTAAGCAAGCAATAAAATTAAGTATGAAAATACGTCGTAGTTGATAATAATAAATAATTAAAAATAATATAATAATAGGCATAAATTAGCAATAACAGGTCAGCGAACTGTAGCGAACAGGTAGACGAAAGAAAAAGTGAATACATTCCATTTTGAGTTTTCAAAAAATATATTATAATGAAAAGTAAGTGCTATACATAAGTGCTATATATAATAATGAAAAATAAGTGCTATATATAATAATAAAAATAAGTGCTGAATATAATGAAAAATAAGTGCGAAAAAGTACATTAACTTAAAATATTATTTCAAAATTATTTCGCCTTGTGCATTTTCACTGCGTCACTGCTGTCATCATTATAAGAATTATTATCATCTTTATCATCATTAACATTGCCTATTTCTTTCTAACTACTATAAGTTTATTTAGAAAATTAAGAGAAAAAAATATATGTTGTATAGTTTAAAATTAACAGCGAATATTAATAAAGATTAATTATAATATTACTTAAAAATTAAGACAGAATTTAAATAAATGGTTGACAATTTACGGTGGAGTTTCAGTTTTGCTCTTTTTTCGTTCCTTTGGCGATTTTATACATCTCTATAACTATAAAAGAGCATGTCCTCATGACTCAGAATCAACGCCGAGTCTCAACCGCTGCTCCTAGGACTACGAAATTTGGAAGATATGTACCCACTAAGAAAGTATTTTTGAAAATTCAGCCCTACGGGGTTTAAATGGGAGGTTCGAAAGATTTAGGTCATTTCTCCATATCTCTGCAGCAGTTTTACGTAGGAATATGACATTCAGGATAACAAATCTAGTAAAAAAATAGTTAAACATTTATTTCATGGATTTTAGAAATTCAATCACTAAGGGAGTTAAATGGGGGTGGTTGAGAGTTTAGGTCATTTCCCAACCATATCTGAAAAGCAGTTTGAGATAGGAGTGTGAAATTCAGCCTACCAATTCTACTAAAAAAGGAGTTAAACATATATTTCAGCTATTTTGGAACAAGCTATTTTAGAACAAGCGATTTTAGAGCCAGCGATTTTAGAGCCAACATCGACTATGAACTCGGTTATGAAAGACTAAACGAATAAGACATCTGTTGCTATTTTTTTATTAGATATTTTGCGTGGCATTTTTCAAATCATAAATATATGTACTTTTATAGAAAGCAACAATCGTTGCTTTGGCGACAATCATGGCTTGGCTGTGTATTGATAGTAACCCACACGAAGTCGGGACGGGCGGCTATTCATATATATATATATATATATATATATATATATATATATAGAGAGAGAGAGAGAGAGAGAGAGAGATACTTTTATCTAAAGCAAGGATCGTTGCTTTGGCAACAATTACGGCTTTATTGTGTATTGAAAGTAGACAAAGCACTACAAAAGCTGCAAACTCTCAGAATAGGCGCTTTCTCTACCAGATTTAAATCGGCGTCTGGCAGTAATTTAGCAACCGAATTTCGGTCTGGCAAATTAATTATGGCTTATCTGATAGCCAAAGTATAACATTCTAAAATTTCAGCCATGCTAAAATGACGTGAATTTGACACCTCATTTTGAATATAAATGAGGGTCTGGCACGGTGTTGGCAACGTTAAAACGGTGCCAGACTAATAACTTAATATCACAAATAGTTAGCAGATTCAAGTTTTATAAACAAAATTCATGCTAAAATGACTTGTCACTTTTTTTACCTGCATTGCCCCTCCCCCCACAGGTAAACGCAACCACTTTCACCAGCCAGACCGGCCGCATTCGTACTACACAAAAAAGACGGAGAATATATAGAAAAATGAGCCTTGCTAAAATCACGTGTTTTCTGACGTTGCTAGCTCTTAGACTAAACAGGCAGGTGACCGGAATACGGACAATTAGTCCAATGTCTTTTAAAAACGTTTCCTGAAAGAATGGAAGATATGCAGAAAAAACTAAAAAGAAATGACGAAACAAAAAGAGCATCGAAAATTTATTTCAGCAAACAATTTTTATTGCAAAATGTAGCCTTTTGTGATAGTAATAACGCATAAATGCACACATCTCCTTAAGAATATTCTTTGGTTCCTAACTTTTGAAACAGTGAATATTTATATAAGTGAAATTGGCGATATATTAAAAAAATAATAAAATAAAAATAAAAGAATAGACAATATTCGCTGGTCTGAGTTCGAGGCTATAAAAATAATATGTTTGGTGAAAACAAACCGGCATGTTTCCGTAGTAAATTTTTAAATGTCTAAAATTTAATAAATTTACAATATGTGTTTTGAGTGGCAGACATTCACTAAAATTTAAATATTTGATCCCATATTCATAACAATAACTGCTATTTATATAATTTGCATTTGAATATAAAAATTTATTCCAAAAAAGGATCTTGTATACACGAAAAAACACTATTATTGCTAATACCGCTCAAGCTGATGTCACGCTTATGCATTTTTGGCTTAAAATCACATTGCTTGGCGACAAAAGTAAAATCAAAACCGTGAATAAACAAATAACATGTAACTCATAAATGCAGTCATTTTTACAATTACAAATTACATCTGCTAGTTCCTCCTGTAAGGACACATGATAGGGGAGTTAATAAAAAAAAATTAACAGAAACAAAAAAAAGGAAAAAAAATTACTCATATTTTATTGAATCAAATTATCAGATGCATCTTTGTTAATCTGTCGCAAACGATAAATCGCCAAATATTGACTTAATCTGAATTGCAATATCTGGCATTACAAATATTTCTAAGCATTACAAACATTCTTTTGGGGTTTAAATTAAATATTATGCCGCATTAAAACAGTTTTTTTTCTTTCTTTTTCTTTTTCTGCAGGGAGGGGTGGGGGGGGGGATTTTAAATAAAATTAATAACATAATTTTTATTTTATTTTTCTATGTGTTTGCATTATTTTCTGATATAGCCGTTTCAATTCTTTCGCCAACGATAATGGTCGCAAAAAATGACCTATGGTAACCTTATCGTCCAAAATAACAGAACTTTCCATAATAATTCTATAACTAATCTACGTAGAACTATGTGTTATATACTAAAACCTTCCCTGAAAAATTATTTATCCAACAGTGCAAGTTTCATCAAATTCCATTCAGCAGAACTTGAGTTATAAAGGAACGGAACGAAATTTCCGTTTGTGTTTTATATATATATAGTAGATGTATATAAATAGAAAGTTACTATGGCTTAAATTGTGAGGGTGTATTACTAGCATACTGCTTCTTCTTATTAAGCCTATTATTCAGCAAACGATTTAATGTCCATGGTCCTTCAGAATAATGTTGATATTGAATGTCAAATTTAGAAATATTTTTCAGTTTAACATTATGAACGTTTAAACATTTCCCTAGATCATTATCGTACTACAGGGTAAGTACTCTGATAGTCAGCCACAGCAACATAAAAATCTTTATAAATATTTTATTTTTAGTTCAAAATAAAATATCATAATTCTCTAATGTTCAGAATCATTTCATCAATCATCAGCTAACAGCAAATAATTGTGGGTATTTCTTTTTCATTATAGTAATCCGCCTTTCTTTCTGGGGTAAGAGGCCGACTGCTAAAATTATGTGGTACTTTTACCCTTTAACCCCTTGAAGGGCGATGGTTCAATTTTGGACCACTTAATTTTAATTTCTAAATGCCACATTGTCTCCAGAATTTTGAATGAAAGTTTTCTTTTTATTGAGTACGTAAAAAAAAGCTTTGAATTATTTTAAGTTTTTTAGTAAATTTTAGTGTCATTCAAGTATTTCAATATTTTACGAATAGAAGTACTTTGCCCCTGAAAGGGTTTACTGTTACTTTTACAAAAATCTAAAAACTTCTTGTTTATATTTAAAATATGAAAACATTGTAAGTCTGTAAAATGCCATTAAAGACAATTTTTTAAAAACCATACTTTTTTATACAGTTAATAGCCTCAAATGACAAAAACAAAACAGTATAAAAAACATGAACATTATCACCCAGAAAAAGAAATTTATTAAAACTACAAAACATGTTTTGTTGAGTACATTTTGGTTGTTTCAAAATGGGTTTCAAGATGGTTCAAAATTTTGGTTTCAAGCAAAGTTTTGTTGCATGGACAAAAGCATATTGTTAACACTCTTACAAAATTTTCACAAAATTTCATCTATTTTACTTGAATTAACAAAATCTGTTTTTTTTTTACAACAATTTTGTAATTTAAATTTGTAATTCCAGCAAAATTTTGTTGCTTTTGCAAACTTTAAATTGTTCTGTAGAATCTATAACTCTCTCACGTAACTTGGTTTATTTGACTTGTATAGCTATATAATTAAAGGATTGACATAATTTTTGGATAATTAAAACTTTTTGAATTGTGACGGACCAAGGCAGTTTTAAAAATCCCCCCTATCCCATTTGTTACTTTCTTTTATATTTACAAGAAGAAAGTATTGGATTCATGAAAATTTTCGACTTCCGGTTTTCGACGGATTTTAGAAGGTCCTAAACACGATTTGACTGTTTTTAGAAAATGACTGTCTATGACTCTTGTCTGTCTGTCTCTATGTGAAAAAAAATTGGGCACTCTACATCAAGAACTAATGCACGGAATTTAATAAAACTTTATATTCAGTTACTTCCTGATATAAATTGGTGCTGATTAGTTGTTGGCATAAATCGCGTAACAGGTGGCGCTGCTATGTTGCATTTTTCACGATATCTGCAACAGCTCTATCTCAAGAACAAATGTACTGATTTACATCAAATTACAGATAATGTTAGACCTTGGCATAAATAAGGTCATATATAAGTAAATCATCATAATCAATCATAAATAAATTTTAGCTGATACCTTTTTGGTGTAGATATCCCAACAAAAGGTATGGCGCTGCTATGCTACTTTTTTCAGGATTTTTATGATAGCTATATCTCAAGAACTATTGCACAGAATTTCATCAAACTTCAGATTCTGTTAGAACTTAACATACCTGGATGCTGATTACGTTTTGGTGTAAATAGGCCAACAGGTGGTGCTGCTATGCTAAGTTTTTCATGATTTTCTACTATATCTCAAGAACTAATGAACGGTTTAATTTTTAATTCATTTTTAGCAGTGAATTACGCCTGTAATTCTTTAATAATAACCAGGGAATTTTTATCCTGCTTTTTTTCAAACGTAAACCGACAGAGTGAGAAATGTCCCAAGCCGGGAATCGGACCCAGGTCCTCAGAATATCACTCTGAGGCTCTACCACTGAGATAAAAGGAACGATATCCCAAATCAGCATTTCTCATTCTTATATATGTCGGACCGGCTGCAACCGCAGCACAAGATGGAAATGTCATCATGAGCACACAGATTTCTGCGGCAAACATGATACGACAATACAAAGCCCAGCATACGGCAACACAGTTAATTTTTAATTCATTTTATGCAGCGAATTACGCCTGTAATCCTTGAATAATAACCAGTGAATTTTTATCTTGCTTTTTACAGGCGTAATACACTGATGAAAATGAATTAAAAATGAACTATGTGTTGCCGTATGCTGAGCTTTGTATTGTCGCCCCATGCTTGCCGCAGAAATTTGCATGCTCATGATGACAATGCTATCTTGTGCTGCGGTTGCAGCCTGTCTGACATATATAAGAGTGAGAAATGCCGAGTTAGGATATCGTTCCTTGTAGGTCAGTGGTAGAGCCCCGAGTTCTGAGGACCCGAGTTCGATTCCCAGCTTGGGACATTGTTCAATCTTTCCGTTTAAGCTTAAAAAAAGCAGGATAAAAATTCACTCGTTATTATTCAATGATTACAGGCGTAATTCACTGCTGAAAATAAATTAAAAATTGCCAGAAAAATAGTTAAGATTACATATTAGATTGGTTCATTTAACAAAACTGTTTGTAGTGTAAACAAAACAATTTCGTAATATAACATATTTTATTATTTAAACAAACAAAATATATTTTGTTTAAAAAATAAAATAGATTGTTAAAATAATACATAGTATATATCTATGTAACAAAAAGATTTTGTTATCAAAACAAAAAATAATTTTAAAGTAAATATTATAGTTGTTTCTTTAACAAAAAAACTTTTGTTGTTAAAACAAAGAAAGTTCTTAAAATTGCACAAAACAATTGTTCTTTAAACAAAAGTTTGTGCTAAAAAGAACTCTTAAAGTAAGAGATAATTATATTTATTTTGAGAAAACTTTCAACAAAACAATTTTGTTAATTCAAGTAAAATTGGACCATTTTACTTGAATTAACAAAACATTTTTTTGTTGATGATACAATTTTTTTTTGTTGGAATTGCAAAAAAAATCAACAATATTTTTTTGTTGATTCAAACAAAAATTCCATTGACCCATATTTAAACGAAAAGTTTTGTTGGGCCAACCAAATGTTTGTTTATTCAACAAAACTTTTCTTTGGGTGTATAATATATCAAGACGTTTCGTAACGTATCGCGATACCTGATCAGGTTCTTGTTTATAACCGAAGATTTATCTTGTCAAAGGATTACGTGCATGATTTTTATCTTAGCTTACTTCATTTCAATTAATTTATCTTTATAGTATTTCATATCTACTATTTTAACTTATGTAAATAATAATGCCTAATGAAAAATGCTAAAGAAAATTATTTGAAAATTAATAATAAATATTTCATTTTCTATTTAATAAAAGGAACTCTGCAAAATTGGAATTCAAACGTGAAATACATCACATTATATAGTCAAACAGAGAATACACCATTTACGCTTTTTCTAAATTATGGAACTTATTGTTTGTTATAAAAAAATAAGCTCGCTAGATAAACTAAATACAGATTAAATTAAACCCTAGCGCTTAAAATCTTTCAACTATTTCTGATAATAAGAAACTTTTATGTGTCAAATGTAATATGTTAAAGAATAAAAAGAAATACAGTTTGTGAAAGAAAAATCAATTTTAAATTTACAAAACTATTGAATGAGAACATCTGGACGTGGTATGATTATTTGCAGTTTTTTAGTGTATTTCAGTACATAGTGGTTTGAGTCTTTTCAGGCGGAAATTGCCTTTGTCAAAATTTGATTTGAAAAAAATAAATTAAGCAATATGGAAGTATTGTTCTGAAAATATAAAATGAATAAAAGTATTTGGTCTTCAATTTATTTACTAAATAGATTTCACTTTGCACAGTAAGTCGATAATTGAACGACCAAGATTATTTTTATTGAAACTAACATTTTTCTCATAATCTAAAATTATAATAATAAAAAACAATAAAAACATTCTTTATTTTCATTTTTCATTTTTACTTTCTTCTATCTATAAAAGAAGAAAGTATTGTAATCGAAATTTTTTTCGACTTCCGGTTTTCGACGGATTTACACGTTTTAGGGGTCAGAGATTCCGAAAAACACGTTTTTACAAAATGTCTGTCTGTCCGTCTGTCCGTCCGTCCGTCTGTCCGTCTGTCCGTCTGTCCGTCTGTGTGTCTTCATTGTATCATCGAAAGGTGTATGAAGTTATGCTTCGAATTGAACCTAATTTTTTTTCTATGTTTTTGGCTATGGCAAGCAGGATCTATTAGAATTTGGGGATATTTCGATGAAAGGGGGCGCTGTGATCGATATTTTTGTTCCATTTTCACTATTGTACCATCTAAAAGTGTATGAAGTTATGCTTCAAATTGAACCAATTTTTTTTTTCTATGTTTTTGGCTATGGTAAGCAGATTCTATCAGAATTTGGGGATATTTCGACGAAAGGGGGCGCTGTGATCGATATTTTTGTTCCATTTTCACTATTGTACCATCTAAAAGTGTATGAAGCTATGCTTCAAATTGAACATATTTTTTTTCTATGTTTTTGGCTATGACAAGCAGATTCTATCAGAATTTGGGGATATTTCGACGAAAGGGGGCGCTGTGATCGATATTTTTGTTCCATTTTCACTATTGTACCATCGAAAAGTGTATGAAGCTATGCTTCAAACTAAACCTAATTTTTTTTCTATGTTTTTGGCTATGGCAAGCAGATTCTATCAGAATTTGGGGATATTTCGACGAAAGGGGGCGCTGTAATCGATATTTTTGTTCCATTTTCACTATTGTATCATCGAAAAGTGTCTGAAGTTATGCAGATAATTGAACCAATTTTTTTTCTATGTTTTTTTACCATAGCCTGCAGGTCCAGGTTGAATTCAGGGATATTTCAACGAAAGGGGGCGCTGCCATCGCGATTTTTGTTCGATTTTCACTATTGTATCATCGAAAAGTGTATGATGTTATGCAGATAATTAAACAAAAAATTTTTAACATGTTTTTGGCTGTAGCCAGAAGGTCCTACTAGAATGTGGGGATATTCCGCCGGAAGGGGCCGCTGTGATAGCCATTTAAAGATTTCAAATTCAAAAAGATGTATAAAAAAATTAGAAATCCTAAAAGTTTTTTCCGTTAAATATTCGGCCTTGATCCGGAGAATACGAAGCAGTTTTTGTTTTGTCTCTATATTAAAAATGGCGGAGATATAGCGGTTTGAAATTTTAGGGTGGTTGACATTTTCAAACAAGACAGCAGAATTCATCCATAAACGGGTTTAATTTATGAGTCTTAGTTAACAGGGTTTCGGCAAATTTTCTTTCATTTTTGTAACCATTGTTCCTATTGTTAAGTGCTTAACACTATATATTTATATTCGCCAACGTCAAATTCTCGCCAAGCTTGGCGGCAATTGACGAAGTATCGCCAAATTTGGCGACAAAAATAGGTTGCCACAAATGAAGCCAACTTGGCTATTGAAGACTAATTTGGAGATATTCTCATTCAAATTCAATGTTGACGAGAACTGGGAATGAATCTTCTTTAATTGGGTTCCACGCATTTTAGCTTCATGTTTTCCAGTAAAATTAGCTAAATTCGTAAAACCAAGGAATAGGGAGGCTATCTGTTCCGATCGGTACAGGCCAAAAGAACTTTTCGTAGTTTAGTATACATCAGTTGATTGCATCCCGGTAACCCGATGATTCGCTAGCAACTGACGTACAACAGAATGACGAAAAATATTGATTTTATTGGCGATGTGAGGACGAAATTAGAAGTATTAACATGATTGAGATAGAAGAAAGTTTTGGGATTGGCACATCCGACTAGTTTTTTAATTATTTCAAACGTAAAGATTGCGAATTACAATCTCAAACAAGAACGTAATTACTTGAATAAAATCTTCGTGTAATATATTATTATCTTTGTGTATTTCTGGATTTTACATTATTAAACTTGATATAATGTCAAACTTTCATCAATTCAAAATATAGATATATACTAAGCGTATTTTGTTTTTCGAGTTCATTTTTTCATACAGAATTAGTTTTTCTTTGCTTTATTATAAACGATTACTGATTTATTTGACATAATTTTGAAGACGAATGATGAAGCCCACTATCATAATAAAGTTAAAATAAATTTTTACGTAGTTCTTAAATGTACAAAAAACAGAAAAATTACAAATTATATAATAACAGTACAATATACGATAGGTTCATATCTTGACAAAATATTTTGCATATATTTCATGAAGGTGGATAGTTTGTATGGTGATCTGGTGTCGCGATCTCAATCAATTTCAAATGCCTGTTGAATTGGAGTAATGAACATTTAAGTTATGTTAAAGAGTTCTGCAATTGAGATCTATTTATGGATGTGCCTCGATTTAACAGCTGGGGTGATTCTTAACTGTTTTGATATGGAGAGAGCTCGCATTTTCATGCCAGACAACAAACGTAAAAAACACCATTTCAGATAAAGTAGTTGGCATTTTTAAATTGTATGTTTTTCCTTTTGGTCAAGTATCACGTCGCAATCCTACATCCTGTAGTTTCTCTTTTTATAGGTGCATTGGAAACAGATATAATATTTATGGAGAATAATGTGTTGCCAGAAAATAAATCACTCATCCTTAGTTAAGTGAAGACCAAAATATGTGCATTCATTGATTTTCAAGATCTCTATATCAGTATATGATGTAACATAAGTGAGGCATGCTGCGAATATGAATATGAATTGAAAGCCGCAATGTTTTAGCAAGGACCATCCAAGAGCTCACACACGCTTACGTACAATATTACTATCTTCACAATAAGCTACCGACATTATTATTGAAGACAGTACACCCAGAAAAAAGTTTTGTTGAATCAACAAAAATTTGGTTGACCCAACAAAACTTTTTGTTTAAATATAGGTCAATGGAAATTTTGTTTGAATCAATAATAAAAAAAAAAAAATTCTTGTAATTCCAAAAAAAATTTTTGTATCGTCAGCAAAAAATGTTTTGTTAATTCAAGTAAAATGGTTCAATTTTACTTGAATTTTGCTAAAACAACCAAAATGTACTCAACAAAACATGTTTTGTAGTTTTAATCAATTCCTTTTTCTGGGTGTAGTCGCACTTTTTCAGGGTTTTTTTAATTTCTTTTTAGACCGCTGACCAGGTCCCTACCTGCCGGTATTTTGTCCAGCTTAACGGGTTAATGCCTGGCAACGGGTGAGGATTCGTCTAATCTCCGCAGGCCAAGATCTGTTGTATAAGCCTCTAGGCTGACGTGGCTTCAGTGCATCTTGTTGCCTAATTTGCTTTTCTTTATTTGGCCGGATGCTAATTGATGTTTGAATGAGTTGATTCAGCACTGCACAGTGTAGCGAAGTCATGCTGGACGGATGTGAGATGCTGGAGCATTTACTAATTTCACGCTGCATCGTACACCCATACATCATGCCATCGCTATGCGAGCTGGCCTCGTTATTTGGAACCTTGATCAGGTGACGAGACCTTCACCTGACTAGGCACCTCCAGAGGTATAACTCACAGGGAACTTGGAGGACTTTGCACCCGCGAAGAATTTTACATGCACTGGACACCATTAACGTACATGATCGCCAAGTAGCGGCGCTCCACACGGCTAGTTTGACTTTTTCATAGTGGCTTGTCGCTGCCATGTTTGTCGCCTCTATTATGGTATGGTCTCTTTGTTTTGTTTATTTGATTCTATTAGGGTCTTTGCCGCTTTTATGGGCTCATCCCTATTGGGTTAATTTGTCTCCCTCTTTGTCTTTGGGTGGTTTGTCACTATCATGTTTATTGCCGCTTTTATGGGCTGGTCTCAATTTGTGTTTATTTCTTTCTGTTAGAGTTTTTTGCCCCTTTTATGAACTCATCCCTATTGGATTGTTTCGGACATTCTCTTGGTGAGTTATGTCTTGTCATTGACTTGTTTGTCTATTATCATTAACTTGTTGCTTGCGATGTTTGTCACTTTCTTGGGTGTTAGTCACTTGCGATACTTTAGCTGGTTATTTGCCACATTTATTGGGTTTGCCACATTGCGACTTTTGTCGCTGGTATTTGTCACATTCCTTGTTGTTTCACATTCAATTACTTTATCACATTATCTTATTTCTTCTCTTGCTTTAATTGCTTTGGGGTACTTATTATATTTGTAGCTTCGTGAATGCGCTTTATGCGATCAGTCCATTGAATCCTAATGGCTGTAATCACTATTTGATTTTCTTTTCATGTACAACTTGTTGATTACTTATTTGAGAAGCTTGGCATTTACATTTCAACTAGAAGGTTTCATGCATGCTATATATCATATATATAGTGTCATTGTGCAATCTTTAAATGCAGTTAATATGCAAACAATATTATAGTTACAATCTAAGTATGTTTTCCTAAAGATATATGGTGTACTGCACACATTTATTCATGAAAATAATTTATGTATATTTCGACTGATACGCAAATAAATAGAATTTATTTTATTCACAAATATTGCTTTATTGCGTATTTTGGAACATCAGAGCGTTACTCTCACAAATATTTATTAAAATAATATACTTAATAATAACTAGTCTAAGAGAATATCACTAAAATAATGCTACGATTGCTTTGGCCTAATATAAATACTGAATTTCGCCTGAGACAAATGTTTGTAACAGCTAACTAACACAAAATGAACCTGAGAGGAATTTTTAAGTTATTTACAATGTGACTCTTAATTAACCGACAAATTTAAACTGAAATAACTTCTCAGAGCCTCACTAACTAGCTACACGAATGCATGCAGTGAGAAAGGACATAAAATAATTTTGTTTAGTGTCAGTTTCACGCAAATGAAAATGTCTCCCAAAGAGTCATATGCAAATGAAGATCGTAATTGTATTGTTAAAGAGTGGTGTGTTCATCGATGACTATTGTTTCATTAAGGACGGTTCCGCTTCGCATAGAACAGGCAGTGTTTTTGCTACCATTAACAGTGAGTTTGGAACACGAGTTATCGTCTCTAAATACACAAAACGTTATCCAATTGCATTTAATTGGCCACCTTATTCACCAGATATGAATCTTTGTGTTTTCTATCTTAAAGATAGTATGAAAGATATGGTTTACATAAGCATAAGCCGACAAACAATATTAACCTCTAAAGTTCCATAACTAACTCATTTTCAAGCACCAAAAAATAAACGCTCAATTTTGTTATTGACAACTTTGTAATTATGTTGCGCTAATGTATAACCTTTTATGGTTCTCACTTTGAAAACCTTATCCAATAAATTTCTTTTTCCACGTTCTTTTCATTAAGAAAAAAATGTTTGTAGTGCGACGACTCAAGAAATATTTCAGTTAAAAGTTGTAGGGTAATGAAAAGTCATTTTCCATAGAGGATCCTATCTTTTACTGCATTTCCATATTACATAGTTTTTATGATATAATTCTATTTCAAAGAATGACTAAGTCTTTGAAATTCTACATCAAAGAGAATTTATATCTTTGCAAATTTATAAAAACAGTTTTGTATATACAGGGTGATTATAAAAAAACTATCCCGATATATGAGTCCTTAACTATCACACCGTTCACAGAAACTGTCTGAAATTTTGGTTTTAAGTATTTTGAGGTATGCGCTCAAAAATCGTATGAAAAACAACAGTTAAACTCTAACAGTTACGGTTACAGTGACAAAATTTTGAAATTTTCAAATGGCAACACCTATTTTTTTTATTGGAATGTGATCTTCATAGTGAAAAATCATAAAAAGCGTTGGAACGGTAACTGTAGCACTAAAATTGCCGGCGGTAGATAGACTAAGAACAAAAGTGAAAACAACGAATAAGGACAGAGAATCAACAGAAAATAAAACATTTTATTGTGTTTCACATATTTTCCACGTCACATACGAAGACACGTTACATGCGGCAGATGGTGGATAGCACTGAATATTAAAATGTTTTACTTTCTGTTACTTCTCTGTCCTTTATTCGTTGTTTTCACTTTTCTTCTTAATATCTCTAGTGCTGGCAATTTTCGTGTTACTGGTACCCTTTCAACGCTTTTTATGTTTTTTCACTATGAAGATCACATTCCAATAAAAAAAATAGGTGTTGTCATTTGAAATTTTCATAATTTTGTCACTTTAAGCGTAACTGTTAGAGTTTAACTGTTGTTTTTCATACGATTCTTGAGCGCATATCTCAAAATACTTAAAACCAAAATTTCAGTCAGTTTCTGTGAACGGTGTGATAGTTAAGGACTCATATATCGGGATAGTTTTTTCATAATCACCCTGTATTTAAAAATTTACATAATCTATACTACATTTTTAAAAGAATAAAATGTAATAACATGCGATAACTAATTATAAAATTCACATATAAATTTTTTCGTTAAAGTTATTGTTGGTTTTTAAAATGTGTTTTAATTACATTTATTTCCATTTCTTTTCATATAACTTGTCTATTATGATTAATATGATATAAAATGGCAAACGAACCACTAGAATTTTATCTGTAATTCACATTTTACACTGCCATATTGCTTAGAATGCACACATAAAAATTGAAACGCACATATCTTGAGATAGAAATTTGTTGTTCTGCAATTTTTTCCTCCTTGGATCCTTTCAAATAAAATATTTTCAAATGAAAACAAAACATAAGAAAGGTAAACTTTGATTTCGCATTTCCTTGATATTAAATTTACTTTGTTTACATTGGAGGCAGGTTATTTCTTTGACGCAAGTCGAAAATACAAATATTCTAATATAAAAAGTCTTTTGTGGTTAAAAATGAAAAACAAAAAATCTATATATCATGCTCTCATTTTATCTCACCGTTCTTAATAATTTTCGCTTTTAATGTTTGTTTAACGTCGTGCAATTTCTAATCCAGTTTACTTTTATTTGAATAAACGTAAAAAACAACGGCTGTAAAAAACTTATCTTTTAACAATTTAAGAATGAAAAAATCAAAACATTAATAAACGTTTTATTCATTTTGTTAAACATTAAGTTATTTTTTTCAAACAAAAAAATATTCCATTTATAGCAATATTCACAATAAATAAAATGCGAATGAACCTGTTCCTTGGTAATGATATTTAGCACAAATAAATTATAATATTTAAACAATGAATTAACTGGCATCCTCTCATCGTATTATTTTTATGATAATTAGACATAACACATAACGATTCAAAATTACCAAGATTGCTTACTGTAAACTAGTTAGAAAAGTATGTCTGTACTAAAGACTTTTATATTAATTATAAAACAAAAACTATTTCATCTTTAGTTAAAATTTACAGACATATTTTAAAAGTAGATAAGAAAACTGATGGTTGCAAAAACTATAGAAAGATGTGTCCCGAGTCTGTAAATATTCACACGTGGAAAATCAAAACAAGTCGAAGGGGAAATAACATTGCCTAAAAAATGTATTAAAAAATATAAAATGTGATACATCTCAATAAAAGTACTTCAAAATATCACTTTTTTAAAACATTTATCAAGCTACTATTAATATCCTAAAAACGTCGTACCATTACTATTAAAAACTTTCAAGACCTCATAATTTCACTAACGATGAGTTAAAATTACGAATGTATAACTTTGCAACCCCATATACACAGTAAGTGACATCGCAACTCAAATATCGATGAATTACATGCTTGGTAGTTCTAATACTCTTTCTTCTTTCAGCTACCCCCTTTCTGCTCAAATAGAGTATTAATTTCCTATGACGGCTTGTACGACTTTCTTGCTTATTTTGCCTAATGTGGTTCTCATTGGGGATGCATCATGACTACGGATATTTCAATCAGGAGCGCGAAAAGGTGTGTCAACGAGTATCTTTGACAGTATAGATTCCCCTTTCTTTTCCCCCAATATTTCCATCCTCTCCCGTACAGCTGACATCAAGCCGTTTCCTTCAACCGCGTGTTGTATTTACACCTAATGAAAAATGAAAGATCAATTTCACATGATTCGAAACCGTGATGTTGCGTCTATTGTAATAATTTTTATGGTATTAATTTTTGTATTAATAACATTATATTTTGTATTATTTTTTTATCAACAAAATTTTCAACTTTATTTATGATAAAAATAATATACTATTTTTTTTTTTTTAGAATATACTCAACATTTGGCCTAATAAGGGAAAGTGCCATACCGTGTGCATTGAACTTTCAAACTTTCAATACAGACATTACTCCCATCTTGAATAATTATATGGGGCAAACAAAATATCTTTTAACTCCATAAAGGTATCGCATGATAAAATGTAAATAAAAAATAATGATATTTGCAAATTCTCAGAACAATTATGCACCGTACCATAATCGCAAGTCTTCCCAGTTTGTTTCAACAATCTTCTCAACCAATCACATTTTACTACCCGTATATCCTCATTCTCTTATAAAGGCATTCTAATATAATTGCAATAGTACCACATAATTTAAAAAAATGTAATTTGCATAATTTTTGGTTAGTTTACATTTTAAATATGATTTCTTACTCATAAGAAAGACGAGCAGGGAAGACCGAGCCATGCTCGGTCAAAATTAAATTTGAGTTTAAATATCATGACCCATGACCAAAATGACCCACTAATTGAATTTTTTCGAACATGTGACTTAGCCCAACAGTCTTCTCATGCCCGAAAATCCTAGGATGTAAAATTTAGTGTAAATTGAGCCGCTTTGTAGATCTTAACCCACAATGACCCAGAAGTGACCCACTAATCGAATTTTCTCAAACATGTGACCTGGCCCAATGATTTTCGCGTGCCCGAAACTCGTAGGATACAAAATTTAATCAAAATCGTTAGAGCCGTTTTTTAGATAAAATTATTTTGACCCGCTTTGACCCAAAAAGGACCCACTAATCGAAAGTTCTCGAACATGTGACCCAGCCCAATAGTCTTCTCGTGCTCGAAAATAGTCGGATAAAAAATTTCGTCAAAATCGTTTGAACCGTTTTTTAGATACAATTAGCTTGACCATGACCCAAAATGACCCAAAATGACAAACTAATTGAATTTTCTCGAACATGTGACCTAGCCCAACAGTCTTCTCGTGCCCGAAAACCATTGGATGCAAAATTTAGTGTAAATTGAGCCGCTTTTTAGATCTTGACCCACAATGGCCCAGAAATGACCCACTAATCGAATTTTCTCGGACATGTGACCTAGCCCAATGATTTTATCATGCTCGAAACTCATAGGAAACAAAATTTAATCAAAATCGTTAGAGCCGATTTTTAGATAAAATTAATTTGACCCGCGTTGACCCCAAAATGACCCACTAATCGAAAGTTCTCGAACATGTGACCCAGCCCAATAGTCTTCTCGTGCCCGAAAATGGTCGGATACAAAATTTCGTCAAAATCGTTTGAACCGTTTTTTAGATACAATTAGCTAGACCATGACCCAAAATGACCCAAAATGACCCACTAATCGAATTTTCTCGAACATGTGACCTAGCCCAATGGTTTTCTGGTGCACCAAAACGGTAGGATACGAAACTTCGTCAAAATTGTTAGAGCCGTTTTTAAGATAAGATTTGCATATATATATATATATATATATATATATATATATATATATATATATATATATATAACCACACACAAGATTTGCTCGTATTAGAATATATGATAAGAAAATTAATGTTTTCTGATAAAATGCAAATGCACATCGCCAACTAATAATGTTATTTATGCTGTGTATGATTTAGTTGATTGCTATTGAATGTATGGAAGGATACCTACTTTATTGAAATAAAACGTACGTGTTTTGCTGGATAATATTAAATAAATTATAAAACTATGTTCATATTTTAGAAATGACACAATTAGCTGTGAGTCTTAATACAAATTTGTTTGTAAAAAAAAAAAAAAAAAAAAAAAAAAAAACATTCAATTTATATTTTGAAGAAATTTGAAATATTTGCATTTTTTATAATTTAATATTTATTAGTAAACAAACATATAAACATATTTTCCATTTCAAATATAATATGAAAACACAATGATAAATGATAATATTTTATGAAAATATAGGTAAAATATAATATCATAATTTTTTTTTTCGTTTCAAACGTACATTTTACAGGTTTTTTTTTTTTTCAGCTTTATGCTTTACGGGAGATATCTTGAATGTAATATTGATCATTCTAAATAAACAAACTGAAAATCTAGTATAACAAATACATTAAAGTAAAAAAAAAAAAACTTAGTTTGTAATATTTTTCAGGGAAGTTTATTTTACGATGTATATTTAGTTCTAAGTTATGTCATATAATTTTTACATCCGAATATCAGAAATCAATGGAACAATACATTGACTTTGTATCGAATTAAAACTAAAAGAAACTATTTGTTTTTATGAAAAGCACTAGCCAACTCAGTAACACAGAATCCAATATACTATTAAGTGAATAAAATACTGAAGAAATCTATTTACATAATAATATGTACAGATGAGATTTTTTTCAAGTAGCAGGGAGTCATAATTGAAATATTTCGAACTAGCTGATTTGCCCGTCGTTGCCCGGTCCCGTCATAAAATAACACGAAATGTGAAATCACTCTAACATCGCTGCACGAAACCGTTCCTCTGGAAACTCTTTGTCATTCGGCAATTAAATAGAGATGGACCCTGAAGCGGAAGTAAATTCAAAACCACCTCCTGAAATGCCAGGATCATTTGATCCAAAGCTGATCCGTTTTTGGTCAAAATTTAAAAAAAAAAAACGTTACCGCCAGATTTTCAAAAAAATTGCATTTTTGGAATAAAAAAAAATAAACTACGTTCAGACTGTGAGTTTCGATTAAATACCTCCAATACTTTTCTTAATACTCGAGGATGAGTGAAAATGAAACTATTTCCTTGTCTGGTCAAATCGGTAACTTTCTTTTGCGGTTTTAATAAAAATAGCAATTTTTGGCGCACGCGCAGGAAATTCTTTTAGTTTCACCACCAAAGGATGCATTCTGTTGTAAACAAATTTCCGACACGTGTCCCCGCTCCCTACGATACCGTGTATAGCAGACGAGCTGCGCACGCGATGCTGAATCTTTAAGTTCCAGTTGCCACCACCAGATGGAGCATTCTCTTCTGAATAAACCTCTTTCCGAACGAAACTCCGACACTCGTTCCCGCTGCTTACAGCACGATGAAGAAGGCATGCTGTGCACGCGTAGAAAATGTATTAGTTCCACATTCCGCCGCCAAGCGGTACCAAATCTATATCTTAATTAATATGTCTTAATTAATTAGCTGTATCTTAATTAGTTCATGTTAAGTTGAATGAACCTTTTCCGTTGAAATCGGGGCCATAGAACCCGAGAAAAAAATCACCACCATGGATATTAATATTCAAAAATAGTGGTAACAAAGGGCTGAAAAAAAATTACACCGAAATTTATTTAGTATCTGGGTGACCTCAGAAGAATGTTAGAAATTATTTCGTTTGCATCGAACCAAGATTAAATGCAAAGTCTTCCAGTTAATTTTTCCACCGAAAGGGGGCGCACTCTGTTTTAAACAATCCTCTTTCCGAACGAAACTCCAACACGTGTCCACGTTGCTCATGGCACCGTGACGCGTTAAAAATCTTTTAGTTCCACTTTCACCTCTAGGGGGCTCCAAATCTATGTCTTAATTGTTATCTATATCTTAATAAGACCATGTTAAGTTGAATCCATCAATTTTCGTTGAAATTGGGCCCTTTGTTTAAATCGAGACAATTTTAAATGCAAAATATTTTAGTTCCACTTCCCACCGCTAGGGGCGCTCTCTGTTCTGAATAAAACTCTTTCCGATTTAAACTTTGGCACGTGTCCCTCCTACCTACTACACCGTATAGTAGGCGCGCTATGCACCACAGGCTAAAGCCATATGGTAGGCCTCCCTGCTTGGTTGAATCTGTTGAATCTGCAGACGCTGCAACGTCTTTTAGTTCCATTTTCTACAACCAGGTGGAGCCAAATCTGTATCTTAAATAGTTGTCTATGTCTTAATTAGTTAGTGTTAAGTTGAATGAACTAATTCTCTTTGAAAATGGACCCATACAACCCGAGAAAATACACCTCCCTAGTGATTAATGTTCCGATGTAGTGGTAACCAAGGGCTGAAAAAATGTTACCGCAGTTTATCTAGTACAAAGTTACCTGAGAAAATGTCTCGTTTGAATGGGACTAATAATAAGAAAGTTCTGATTTTAGAGGCAGGGTTTGGAAGGAGGGAGCTTCGATCAGAGCATCCAGACACTCCCCCCCCCCACACACACACAGAGAATTAAACCAATGACGTTAAAAAAATACGAATGATCATTAACTTTTGAAAAACAGAAGCAAAATGATTTTTTTTGTTTGTTTTGACATATAAAAACAGTAAGTTATCGTTGCCAATTTCTGAAATCAAATACATAAATGACGTCGAGTACATGAAAAAACTCCAAAAATCGTATAAAACAAATCGCGAAAAAATTCGCAACTAGCTGTTCGATTTGCAATCAGCTGACGACCTTTTCATCTGCCAATCACAATTTCCCGGTTGACTTCCAGCTGTGCCTTCAATCAATTCATGTACCAGTCGTAACTGCCTTCCAACGCTGTTTGACTTCTAGTGAGCGATTTGTGACGTCATTGGAAACAAAAGCGTTGCAAAACATGATAAAAATGTTAAAAAACGCATGAAAAATTAAATAAGAAAATCGGGAGGATTAATAATCTGCCATTCCCTTTTTAAAATCATTATTTTTTATCTGTAAAGAATTATCATCTCTCTCCAAGCTAAAAAAAAAAAAAAATGACGATTCCGAGCGTAGCGTAGTCAGAAATGGAAGAAACCACAGAACCAATCAAGCATTCTGGGTAAAATTTCTTAGTGTCGAACAAAACAATTCGCCAAAAATTCAAAAATTGCTGTATGAATTTCGCACTAACTTTATGGAAAAGAGGATAAGATTTACTATACTGGGCTAAAAGATTGGATCTAGATTCCTGTTACTAATGTGGAAAAATCTCAGCGAAACGGGAAAAAACACTAAAAATCGCCTAAAAAATTTAATTTAAAAAAAAGATCTATTCAAAAATTCCAAACACGGGCTTCATTGTGCACCACTAAATTCATAGAGGTACTTTTCCACCAAATTTTGTAGCTCTGCGTGCAGCGGTCTTTTCAGAGCACAACCGAGAATCACACACACAAACTTCCTTGTTTGTTATAAATATTCGCTTTTTTAAGTAGATTATTATATGTATATATATGTGTGTGTGTGTAAAGTTTAATATTAAATAAATACAATAGTACAAGAATATGTTATGTTATTTAAAAAAAAAAAGTTGTATTTTATGAATAAAGTATTTATGAGGTAATATATAAATGTGATCACGGTACAACAATAAGATTCTAATTAGTCTTCAACGCATGAAAAATTATTTCAATATTTAATACTTTAATATATAATAATTTAAAGAATATAAAGAATTTAATATTTGGTACAAGAATATGTTATGTTACATTTTTTAAAAAAGAGTTTTATTTTATAAATGAAATATTTATGAGGTAATATATCATGTGATAAAGCTACAATACTAAAATTCTAATTAGCCTTCAACATACGAAAAATTATCGTCACTATTTAATACTTTAATATATAATAATTTAAAGAATATAAATAATTTAATATTTGAAAATTTAGTGTGATTACATTTTACTCGAAGAGTTTACACTGTAAAAAAAAAAATGTAAATTCACGAGTATTCTCCGTGAATTGCTGCCGTAATTTTACGGAAACTACCCCTTTTTCAAGGTAAACGGTCAATTTCCGTAAATTTCATGTTATTACGGGCAAAAACCGTTTGTGCAAGAGCAAAGTCCGTTTATCTAGCGACAAAACCCATTTTCTTACGGACATTGTCTGGGTCTCTGCTGCAGTAATTTTACTGTAGCAATTTTTTACAGTGTATTACCACCTGCTATAGTTTTAAACATATAATACCACAAAATATGTTTCACATCAATTTTCTCAAAATTTAAATTCTGTTACATAGCATCTTCTTCCACTAGGCCCATGAATTGCCGGATATATCGAATTATCTAGTGTGAATTCATATATCACGGTCCTGTGCACATGGTGTAGGTAGTACACCATGGTACAGGGTGCATTGCTCCAAAAAAAAAGAATAAAAATAAAAACTTGTCGGATGTACCAATCCCAAAACTTTCTTCAATCACATGCAGGTTTCACATATACCAAAACCCAAATCATCAGCAATTTTTATCAAAGTCTAACTTAATCTAAATTTTTATTAAATTCCGTTCTTGAGATATGACTATCGCTAAAATCGTGTAAATCCTAAAAAATGCAGCACAGTACGCCACTTGTTGGGAGATTTACGCCAAAACGAAATAAGCGTCCATTTATGTCAAGGTCTAACAGAATCTGCAGTTTGGTGAAATTCTGTGCATTAGTTCTTGAGATATAGCTATTGTGAAAATCATGAAAAAAGTAGCATTGTGGCTCTACCTTTTGGGCTATTTACACCAAAAAGTAATCGCCGTTTATTTATGTCATGGTCTAACAGAATCAATGTCTAACATCAACTATCAATGTCTAACATAATCTGAATTTTTTTGAAATTCCGTGCATTAGTGTTTGAGCCATAGCTATCGTGAAAATTTGAAAAATGCTACATAACAGCACCACCTGTTGGGCAATTTACACCCGAAACTAATCAGCACCAATTTGTATTAATGTCTAACTGAAAATGAAGTTTTATTAAATTCCGTGCATTAGTTATAGAGATATAGCGCCCACAAAATGTTTGTCACTTACAGACAGACTCATGAACAGACATTTTATAAACAATCAAATCTTGTTCAGAACCTTCCAAAACGTATAAATCCGTCGAAAACTGGAAGTAAAAGATTTTCATAAATCAAATACTTTCTTCTTATAAAGATAGAAGAAAGTATAATAAACTCGCTACCTATAAGAATCAGAAAATAAATTACCGACATATAGTTTTGAAATCCGTTATTTGAAAAAAAAAAAAAAAAAAAAAAAAAAAAAAAAGTTAGCTATTAGCTGCTGGAAACATAACTTTTTTAAAGAAAAGTCAATTTTAAATTATCAAAATATTGAACGAAAGCATCTGGAATGGTAACGACTATTTACTGATTTTATAGTGCAATACAAAAGAAGGTTGTTTGAGTCTTTTCAGAGTGAATTTTCCTTTTTTTCCAATTACATAATTCTGAAAAATAAATAAATCAATATAGAAATCTTGTTCTTCAAATATAAACTGATGATAAGTTTATTGTCTTCATTGATTTCGTAAAATATTTTCACCTTCCAGAGTAAATCGATGATTAAACGACTAACATTTCTGTTTTCCATCATTGTATAATTCTTTTCAAAAATAACATTGAGAAAATATAAAATATTTTTCCAAAATTCCAATTTATTTTTTGTATTAAATTTTCGATTTGAAACTTCGCAATTCAGACTAAAGTAAAAAGCAAGAAACAAAAATCTTGCATTCAGCATAGATTATGAAACACTTTCCAACACTTTCAGATTACTGTAACGACACTTCACTGTTCAATACGATGAAAGATTATTTCTAAGCAAAAGATTTAAAAAACACATAACACATTTAAAAACCCCATTTTGGTGATTATAGCCTATAATTCTAAAAGTGGTGGAATTCTTTTGTGCTGCCCTGTGTATGATCTATAAAAAGTGTTTCAAACTTTCAATTCTTCACGGATTGGACATGATTTCATCCCTGAAATAACTTTCTATGGTTATGGAGCTCCCATGAATAGAAAAATGTTATTTAAATTTATTATTAACACGTTGACTCACCACGAATGCACTTTGTCTCATGCGGGATTTTTTAATACATTATGTGCACTGTGAGAACATACGTTCTCATGCGCAGTGTGCCCTAGATTCGTCTCCGATTGTTGCTTAAGTGAGTGTTGTCGAAAGCTGGTGATGGAAAGAAATCAGATGCATAAGTGATAGCTTGGATGGTTTCCAAAAGTAATCTATTTAAGGCTGTGTGAAATTAACAACACTGAATTTATAAGAATGTTTTTTCTTTCAATTAAACACGTTTCATTTCTCAAAAGATTTTTTTTTTCACAGAATCCTCTTTAATAAAAAACTACGCGTTGCTGACGGCTGGCTTTTTCTCTAATTGTTGCCACAGAGTAATCTCGGAAAGTGAAACATTTGAAGTTACTGAAAAAATTAATAGCTGAAAAATTATTCGTCAGAAAATTGTTTGACAAATTGCGTTAAAAAGGTAAAAAATTTTATTTTTCTTGGTATAAATTTCAAATCTAATGATTATGCTGTTTTTCAAATATTGAATTTCAAAAATGACCTAATTTCACAATGTAGTACCATAGCGATACTTTCACGCGTAAAAAGATAATGATAACAGCAATGTGTCCTGACGTGTATACTGGCTATAGCACAAGTCACAAATTACAGTAGCCTTATTATTCCGTTAAAATATAAAAGTGAATTATGATGTCACGAGTGCATATTTTTTATTTAATTCTCGACGAATATCATATTTTAGTCCACCTCAGTGAGGCATATCATTTTCAAATATTTGAAGTATTGTAACTTCATTAAAATCCAACGGAAATGATTTTCTCCATAGACACCATAATGTAACACAATTATTCTTTTTTAAAGCTGACCTATTCATTAATAGAGTCTACAGAGAATTGGCCTAATTTGGAACGAAGCTTTTTGGATACCTTTTTGTACTTTTCCGTTTTACCAACATCTTGACAAAATGCGTCATTTATGTCAACCCTGAATATGCAAATAATTTTTATTTCAAACCATGCGAATCACAGTGACTCGCTATTTATTCAACACGAATCTCTTTTTAACACTTTCCAACCTAGCTGAAAAGTGTTTATGACTTTGGTTTGTCTGCCGTCTGGCCGTGTGCCGTCTGTCCGTGCTCTAACTCCCGTAATTATGCTCGGATTGCTCTGCAATTTTTATATGTTATTGTTGTTATCAATAGCATGTTCCCTATTTCAAATGAAGTGTGTAGCACTTATAGTTTTTTTACAGGGACACTCAAAAGAATTCCGTTACATTACGGTCTATCTGGAAAAATCATTTGCGGTTTATTTTAATGATGTTACACAATTTCAAATACATTGTAATTGATATATATCACTAAGTTGCATTACAAGAAGCTCAATATGGAACAGGGTGTGCATAGCACTTATAGTTACTTTACAGGACAGTCAAAAGAATTCCGTTACATTACGTCTATGGAGAAAAATCGTTTGCGGTTTAATTAAATAATGTTTCACTATTTTAAACGCATTGAAATTTATATATATCACTAAGGTGCATTACAAGAGGCTTACTACAGAATAGTGTGTGTATAGCAGTCATCGTTCATTTACAAGGACACACAAAAGAATTCTCTACTGTCTGTTATCAATAATTCCTGGAAGTGCGTTTTAAGTTACTGAACGCGATTTTAAGTTTAACTCGCTTTTTATCTATTACGTGGTGTGTATAAATTCTGTAGATCCTATACAGGAAAGCACTAAAGTTCGCGAACATATTTCCGTTTATTGACAGGAACTCCAGCCGGAGAATTTTAAACTGTGCTACGCGTTTCCTAACTGAACTAAAATTTAGCATCCTATGTAGTATATACACAAATCTATAGATCCTATACAGGGCTGAATTAAAGTATTCAGATATTTTTCCGAATATTGTATATGTTGGAAATTCCTGAAATTATGTTTTTAAATATGTTATGCGTTTTCCAAATTGTTTACTTAGATGTTATCTTTTAGCTTATTAAACGGTATGATTTGTAAAATTATTTTGGAAGCGTTGAAAAGTGTTACATAATCTATGCTTGACGCAATATTTTTCGTTCTTGTTTTTTTCTTAAATATTATTTAATCGTAAGCATGAAAATATTTTACTTTACTATTATTTTAATCGTAAATACTTTTTATTAAGTTGTAATTTACATTTTTGCTGATTCAAAACGGAAATGTTTACTAACCTTGCGGAATGGATTTTGTCGGGACTTGCACTGTTAGTTATATAATTTATCAGAGATGGTTTTAGTATACGGCATATCGTTCTACTTTGCTTAGTTATAGAATTATGGGGAGAAATTTTATAATCAAATGAACCCGATTATGAAAGCTTAGCGTTTTAAAAATATTCTGCCGAATGGATTTGACGGAACCTTCACTGTTAGTTAGGTGGGTTTTCAAGGTGGTTATGGTACATAGCATACCATTTTATCGTTCTTTACGAAATCTTACTGCAAATGATCAATTAAAAGAGTTTGTCTTTATAAGCGCAAAATTTGTCTGACACATTAAAAGTGTAATAACGCAATGGCGTTCGTATCGTTTCAGAAATGCAGAAAGACATTCCAAGTAAAGGTCCATATGGTTTTAAAGCACAAGCTCAAATTCAAGATCAATATTTATTTTGATTAAAGGTGCGTTAAGAGAAAGTAACCAGCGTAGCGGTTGTAGCTTGTTAGTAAATTATATGTTGCAATTCAAATAGGTCTGGGAGCATCAAAAAGAGTCCGCATCCGCAGTTGGAAACCACTGAATTGTAGCTTTGCATCTATGCTACATATTATGCTAAAATTTAGTATCGTTAGAAAACGCATAACACAGTTGAAAATACACCTTTAACAATTTCAGCTCAATAGGCTAAATTGTGGTTTATATATTTTGTACAGATTTTTATACACACCACATATTAAAGTAAAATTTATTTAGATAAAAATTGCATAACAGAACTAAAAACGCATTTGAAACAATTACCAATTATAAACGACAGTGTATCCAGTTCATTGTGCAGCCCTGCATACTAATTTAATTATACTCTATAAATATATCTCAGTATATTAATTGTAGTTCAGCTAGAAAATGCATAATACAATTAAAACAACCCTTAAGATATTCACCACAAAAGACAGCAATGCTTAAGATTTAATTTATGGAATCAATGCTATGACATATAATGACGTAATTTATACATATCATTAATTAATTTTGTAAAGCTTAGAAATATGTACCACATGTGAAAATGTACTTTCATTGATTATCGCACATAGAGAGTTGTGTAAGCAAATGCTTTTTTGGCATCATGTAAATGAACAATAAATGTAATTCAAAGAATATTCTACATTAAGTACTTTTAATGTACCTCATTAATGTATATTATTTCCATGATGTTTGAAATAATATAACATCATTAAAATCCACTGCAAACAATTCTATCCCTATACCATAATGTAATTGAATTATTTTGTATGCCCTGTTAATCAGTGATAAATGCTTTTCACTTCATATCCTACAGAAAGCATGTTTTAATGCACCTCAGAAATGTAATATCTATTTTATTTTGTTTTAAATAAGGTAACATCATTAAAGTACACTGAAAATCATTTTTCCAAAAGGGCATAATGTAATGGAGTTATTTTGAATGTCCTTGTGAACAAACAGTAAATGCTACATACTTTATTTTAAATAATAAACATCCTATTGTAAACATTAGTAACATATACCAATTACGTGGCAATACGAGTGTATTTAGGAGAAGTAGAATACAGGGATGTGGCAAGACAGACAGGCGACAGCACACAAACCGAAGTCGTAAATACTTTCAACTGTGTTGGAAAGTGTTGTAAAATATAGCATTACACATAAAAAGTTTTGTGTATAACATATAATTATCACTACAGCATTAAGCCTGTCACGTTAGTAAAATGTGATACGATGTCAGACTTGTTTTAGTTCAGACACAAAGAACATTCCTTAAATTAATGAATGAATTGTATCTGAAGCAACTCAAATAGGTTTTCTGTAGTTTTTGTTTATTAGCAATAGCAGTATGACATTTTTTAGTATTATTATAAAAAAACAAGTATTTATTTTATATATATTTGGTGAGATATAACTTAAAGCCCACATATATTATTGTTTGTAAATGTATTTTTAAGAAGTTTCTAATTATACAGAAATATAATAGTTTGTTTTTTATTCAAAATAATTTTATTTCGAAAAAGTTTTGTTTCCAGTTCTGAGAAAATATCAGAATAACATAAAAGGTGATTCCTAAATGTATAATCTTTTCAATGCGTTGTAAAATAAGTACTATATAATTCATTTTTCTATTATTTTTTAAACATTTATAAGAGGATCTTTTAAAAGTTTTAGAGAAATCTTAAATATTATATGTGTACACTCGTTGTCACATTCCACACTTCAAGCTGCCTGTAATTCATTCCTGTCGAAGAATAATTTCGACATCTGAAGAGTACATCAATAGTGATGTAATACATTGTTTCATCTCTGCTAGATCAGACGAAAGACAGACGACAAATGCTACAAAAGACGTCATAAGGTGTTAGGACGTGAATTAGCCATTGAGCCAGTCTCATATTGTAATCTGCAGCATGTCGAATCCATTCTGAAGTTCACCTGCACTTTACACTGAATCATTTGCTGTTCTATCTCAAAATTCTCTTGTGTAATATGTACTTTATCTCAATTCTGCTGATTGGGCATATGACATTTTTGAGATATCTAGGTCACGTTTTCTGGAACAGCATCCATGCTTTAATCATGCTTAGTAGATCTGCATAATGGTTTGCCAGTTTTAATCAGTGTTTTCAAATATTACGAATTCATAGCATCTTGAAAATGAATACGTCTTCCTAAATTACCTGTTTTAAACAACTCAAACTGAAAATATGTTTGAAAAATATAAAATATTCAGAACATTCCTGTCATATATTTTTCATAAAAGTATCCTTTTATGCTATAACTTAATAAGTTGTGTACTACATAATTATTAAGTAGCACGCGACAATCTTATTCCAATGCCACAAGACGAATTCATATATTTTTAATTTTGAAAAAGTTTATGCATTGGAAAATTCTGTGGAGTAAAAAATATAGTTTGAACAATTACGTATTATTAGACATATTTCCTAAATATAAATACAATATTTAATAAATTTCAAGCAAACGAATATGTTTTTCTTTTAATAATACTCTGAAACGTTTACTTCCACAATCACATACATACAGCGAAATATTTAAAATTTTTTCAATGTACATGTATATTAGTTTTCTATGAGCGAATTAAAATTTCTATTCTAAAATATTAAATATAAATCTCACTTTTACGTGTGCCCAGTTCTAGATTAATAAATGCTTTTGTCTCAAACTTACATGGTTTTATTTATACAGGCTGTTTCAAAACTCATGTTACAATACTCAATATCATGTGTGTATCTATCTATAATCTTTAATAGCGCTGGACAAAAACATTCAGTTGCATTGAAATCTATCGGCAGTTACTGTTGGAAGAGCTTTTTAACACTTTCCAACATAGTTGAAAAGTGTTTATGAATTCTGTTTGTCTGTCTGTCTGCCGGCTGTCTGCCCGTACTCCGTTTGAGTATTGAGATAGAACAGACATGATAAAGCACAATTAATTATACAGGGCATTCCAAAATTCTACCGACAAATTAAGAAAGGTGATAGAAGGCATCAAGAGGATGAAAACTTACAATAAAACATAGGTTCGCAAACCAAGTTTAGTGGGAGAAATTCGCAAAAATATTTATGAAGAGTGTGATTTCGAGTGAAACAAAACGGGCCAATAATAAACAGAAAAAATACATTTATTTGACGTAAAGCATGATTACAATGCATTACAGTTCAACGTCAGAAAGGAGACAACGTGACATTTTTATAGGAATAAGTTTTAATGCGCCGAGCAATCCTTCGCACGTCAGTTTCGGCTGTGCAATGACCTTCGTGGCCGCAAAGTGTAACAATTTCTATAAAAATGCGTCGCCGTCTCCTTTCTGTCGTTGAACTGCAATGCATTGTAATCATGCTTGACGTCATAAAAATGTTTCACCTATTTATTATTGGCCCTATTTGTTCCACTCGACGTCAAAACCAGTCTTAACTATTTTTACGATTTTCTCCCACTAAACGTGGTTGGCGACCCCATGTTCTATAGTAAGTTTTCATGCTATTGGTGCCTTCTATCATCCCTCTTAATTTGTCAGTCAAATTTTAAAACACCCTGTATAAAGTACGGTCGTAAATCAAGCGGAAAGGCATTAAAGTACGTTTGCAGATAATTGATGATTTTATTTGGATAGCATTTTTCCCAATCAGAATGCTGTTATGGATGGTAATTACAAAAAAAAAAAAAAATCAAAAAATTAGAAAGTAAGATTCTGTAACAACTGTACTCAATAAGGGAGATGAATTTTAAATTGGGCTAATTTTTTCTAAGAGAAATCGCACTAAAAATGTCAAACCTTCAAAAAAGATTTTTGAAAAGAAAATTATACGAATTCTTAATTATGAGAAATTATTATGAAAGAATGAGAAAAAATACCTAATCCCATGAATGAATATTTTCATTAATCCTAAATAAAGCTTCTTTGTTATATTACGTGGTTTTTTGCGTCTTTTTAATTATTTTTATTTGATATCCTCTTTGCTAATGTTATTACAAAAAGCAAATTTGGTCAATTATTTGGTGGAATTTATTGAGTAAATGCGTCTTTGTTACAATCACAAATTAGCCTGGAGCGCTTCATCGCTTAAGTTTCTGCTTTCCATTGTAAGGTTATTTGAACTTGTTTGCGTGTGTTCTATCTACTCTTAAAATTTGTACCACGAGTTTTGAAACGTATGACGTTTTACTCTGTAAGCACGGTAAAGTATTTTTGACGTATAGCTCAAAGCCCCACTGACACATAATATATTTTATAAATCGGTGCTCCACATATAGACTTCTGAATATTTCTTCCAAAACATATAAAGTGTTATAAATTGTCTGCGGAAAAATGTTCAATCATTCTCGAATGACATTTTTGTTTCGAATATTCTTCATTTTATTTGAAATATGCTATAGATTTTTTTCACAAAATCAAAGTTTTAACACGGAAGAGTCATACATGACATTTTCATTTAGCAGAAATTAAATTATCTCTATTATGCGAATATTAATCCATAGTAAGATATCAAAGAGTTTATGCCCTGTAAAGGCCATTTTTATATAATTTTTGCTATTAATGTATCAAAATATAATCTTCTTTTCAATGTGGAGAATAATTAATTGTTAACATTTCTTCATTACTAAAGAGACTATATTTAAAAATTAACAATTCTATTATATCCGAAACTGAAAATAATATATAAAATAAATGAGAAAAATATAAAGTTCGGGGAAAGTATAACATTATAATTGAATTATTATTATGAATAAAAACACATTTTTATAAAATTAGACGCCTTTTTCCTCGACAGTGGAAATATCTGATTAGTTCTGAATAAATGTCGTTGTCGTAATTCTAATTTAAAGACTAATTCTAACCAATGTCATAATTCTAAGAACAAAGAATCTTTTAAACATTACATACAGTGTTTCCCTTAAACATTAAATATTACATGTGCACGAAATTTTTCATGTGCGTTTTATGTATCTTTTTTATAAGTATCAAAATTTTTATGAAAATGCTCTTGATTTACACTTCATTGAAAAGAAAATATATTTTTTTACATAAACAGAAACATTCGTCTTCCACTTTAATACTACAGATTACAACGCGGTTTGTGTGGTAAAATAAAGTTGGTTTCAAAAAAATTTGCTGCTTTTTATCAGTACATTTGTTTCGTAAATTACACTATATACGTGTACGTGAGCACATTTTCTTATTTGCATTCCTGTATCACGTGGTATGTGGATGAACATGTTTTTAAAGTTGCATTATATTTGTAAACGAAAGTAAAATATTTTAAAGTTACTTAGCGAAAGTCTACGATTTCACCATTTAAATAGAATTTTATTCTTCAAAATGTATAAAAAAGACAAATTGGTTTATATGTAATTTAAATTTATAATTTGAAACTAGGGGTTTTTAAACCCTTCGCTCTTTGAGCGCCAACCACTAGACCTGCAATGGATTTGTGCATTGGAAATTTCTTTAAAATTTATCCACTGGCCGAAATCACTGTAAACTACTTCCACAATAACAATTTATAAATTTTTGTATTTAAGAACACTTTTTAGAAATTTAAATTGCATATGGACTAATGGGTCGATTAATTACATCTATCTTGCATTTTGTTTAATTATGTAACATCTTATTTGGTTTTTTATTACTTTGTTGTTAATTTGTAATTGTTTCCATACTTATAATTTAAAGTTTTGTTTGTATTGAAAATTATTTTAAATTCCTGACCACTTGCCTGGGGAAAAGAATTACTGTGGCAGGCAGTTTTAGAAGGAAGTTTATGGCTAAGAATTTTCAAAAATATTCTTAATTATTATATTATGCTAGAGATATTGTTCTGCATTTGAATAAAAACTTTAATTTTTTTCGATAATTGTTGTAATTACTGAAGATATTAATAGATAAACAAACAATATAAATTTTAACGTTTTGTTAATATTTGAACAGGATTTTCGAGAACTCGGTGTGTTATTTCGAAGTTGTCAATATATTTAATGGCGTAATTTTATCGCCAAAACGGCAAAATTTCAAACAACATTACCAAGTTTCGTGGATATTTAAAGACCATTGTCATTACTTCAGATTTTTCTCGAAGACCCTCTCGAATGACAGATGGACAGACAAACGAAATGGTCTGTATTTTCATAGAAATGACCTAAAATTTTCGTGCTTGTGAAAATCATTCAAAAACCTTTGAAAGAAACTCTCGATAATAACAGACCATAAACGATAATATTTTTTCCATTGCTCTGTAAATGAATGCCATGTGTAACATTTTCAGTAAAGAGCGTATCGTAGTGTAGCTCAATACGATGTACGAATTTCGTTCGCTTTTAAATGGCATAAAACCATTAAATCGGATTTCTGTCAATTTTCCAGCTATGGACAATAACATATCCGAATTCTATTTTGAAACCCTGTAAAATAACTATCAAATTAAAACAAATCACGTGAAAAAATGCCATGTTCTATTTGAGTAATTTCTTGACCAAAATATATTTGAAATTTAAAATAATGGTGAGTTCTTTTTATATACTAAACCTTATATCAAGTGTTTAATAATCAGGGATAGTACGCATTGAAAGCAAATAATCTGGCTCGAATTTGGCATTCTTCATTTTCAGTTAAAACTTAATTAAGAAGCGTTTTCATGTCTAATTTTTCATACTTAGGATCATTGTCAAATGGTGAATGTTAATGATTGTGATTTGGCGCAAAAGAGCCCCATTTGAATCTTTCATTTTATTTAAATTACTTTTAAAGGATGTGATCAACATTAGTGGTGTTTTATAGCAGCTGTTTTCAGTGAACTCGATTACGGAAGGTTAATCTGGCATGTTTTACACCAAAAAAATATAAAAAGTTTGTACTTCCGTAGTTAATTTCAAAACATATTTTTTATTATTATTATTAAATCCTATTTCCATACAAGAAAGGAATTTACCTTAGATTTTATGTTTTTAACTATTCCAGTGAACAAAAGTAGTCAAGTATAGTACAGGCCTAAAAAGAAATTATTTTGAGTTTCCCTGTAAAGGAAATATAGGTTCTATGCACACCAAATTCTTCAGTTCGCCTCTTGTGGTGCACCTAAGTTATATATATCAATTTCACTATGTTTAAAATAGTGTAACATCATTAAAATAAACTGGAAATGATTTTTCCCCATAGTCCGTAATGTAACGGAATTATTTTGAATATCCCTGTAAAGGAAATATAAGTGATACACACTTTCAATATCCAATAAGCCATAGTTAATCTCAATAACATATATCAATTGCATGACAATCCGAGTATTACAGTACGGGCAGACAACCGGCTGACAGACAGACAGACAGATAGACGGCAGACAGACAGACAAACCGTATTCATAAACACTTTTCAACTATGTTGGAAAGCGTTAAAAACTTTTCCGACAGTAACTGCTGATATATTTCAATGCATCTGACCGCGCATCCAGCACTTATTCATAAATTTTAAACCCTATATTTTCAACTGAAAACTTTTCGTAATGAACATACGTATAAGTAACACATGAAAATATCGCAGAGTTTCAAATAACATAATGGTATTAAAATACATATTAAGTAATTACCGCACATAGACGGTAGTGTAATCAAATATTATGCCCGCAAAATATTTATAAATCATATACAAACGTCTTCAAGATGCTGCGGGTGGCTATAACAAGACATTAAAATTCCGTTAACTTCCGCGTCCTACAAATCATACAGTTGCACAAATATTTTTTTAAAAATCGTTACATTATGATTTCATATGTAGAGAGAGTAGTTAAATGCATAAAATTAGTAGGTCATTTAAGTGTTACCTACAGTATTATTAGTAATATTCGTTATCAATTTATTTATATTAGGAATGTTTTAGAAAATTATGTTTAGTTCGAATGCGATGAAACTCTTTCACTTTTTATAAAGTAAAGAATTCTGGAAATTCGTAGCTTACATTCTGATGCATTGCAAGCATTTCTTTTGTCTATAATCTTCAATAAAACTTCTTTTAGTTTCTAGAAAACTCATATGAAAGATATCCAGCTTTAGAAAAGCTTTTTCTCACCCTACTTTCTAATTATATCCTCTTTCATAAAAGCTACTAAAATTGGTGTTCATTGAAAGGAATGCAATTATATTGAATGACGGTTAGACGATATCTAGTGTATTAAACATTTATTGAAGATTATGAGTATTATTGCGACTAAAATTATGAAAACATGATGTGAAAAACTTTTTCTCACCCTACTTTCTAATTATATCCTCTTTCATAAAAGCTACTAAAAATGGTGTTCATTGAAAGGAATGCAATTATATTGAATGACGGTTAGACGATATCTAGTGTATTAAACATTTATGGAATATTATGAGTATTATTGCGACTAAAATTATGAAAACATGATGGGAAAAACTTTTTCTCACCCTACTTTCTAATTATATCCTCTTTCATAAAAGCTACTAAAAATGGTGTTCATTGAATGGAATGCAATTATATTGAATGACGGTTAGACGATATCTAGTGTATTAAACATTTATGGAATATTATGAGTATTATTACGACTAAAATTATGAAAACATGATGTGAAAAACTTTTTCTCACCCTACTTTCTAATTATATCCTCTTTCATAAAAGCTACTAAAAATGTATTATTGCGAATAAAATTAAGAAAACATGATGTGATAACTTTATAACTTCAAATAGAAACATATTTTCAGTATATCTTTAATTGATGCATCGAACATTTTTATAGCTAAACCGTAAAGGGATACAAAAGAGTACGAGACATCGGAAATAGCACATCTAAAAATCCAAATAGCTTAATATTTATAGGCAGAACAATCTAATAGCATTTCTTAAGAATAGTTTAAGAAAACAAACTGTAATTTGAGATTTGGGAAATCATAGGCACTTCCGTTAAATTTTTATTATATTTAAAGCTATAATAGAAATATTCAGTAAGAAATTGTGCATAAAATATTTAAAAAAAATAAAAGAATAAAAAGGACGATTAATATTATTTTAGGGTAAAAGAAAAATATTAAGAATTTTTTTCACAACTTATTATGAACAAATCGGTACTTAAAAATATAAATATGTAGATATTAATACTTTTCAAATGAAAAGTAATTTAAATTTTCTAAATTACAGAATATGACTAAATTCTTGCAAGAAATACCATATTTCGGGGAGGAGGAGCGTCAATTTCCACACCAAAGCGTTGAGCGAGTCTATCATTTTAATCACTTACTGCAGAATTTGCAGAATTATTTTCCGTCGTTTCGAACCAAGACCCTTTTCATTTATATGACCTGTTAAATAATGCTTTGCCTATATTCATTTTGTCAGCAGTGAAACTATCATTTGTCGACGATTGGTAGCGCAACATACCAGAAAAATCACCAGAATACACGGTCGAGAGTGAATTCTGATTTGAAAGGTGGTATGAAGGGTCCGAAGATACCTCTGCCTGTGAGAAATCTCCTTGTAATTAAACTATTTGTTGTCGACGATTGAGAGTACCACCTATCGGCAAAATCTCGAGAATACGAGGCACAAAGCGAAGTCTGATTGGGTAGGTGTCCTAGGTAAGGAAGTCTTTTTTTAGAATACTAGAATGAGAGTGGTAAAATTGAACAATTTCTGACATGGACAAAACTATCCTAATAAAAGAACGTTGTTTGTCTGTCTGTGTGCGATGAATAGCAAAATCTAGCGCACGTAGGGGTCTGAATATTTGGATGAGGAACAGACTTTTTATTATTTGATTATTAGCCTAGATATTAATTAAAATCTAATAGAAAACACATTCTTTTTCCTGAAAATTGGCAAACGCGCCCGAGAATGCTCATCTCGGAGCTTTCAGGAGGTCGTACAAGGAAAAAAAAATTCCTGTTTGTCATAACGCCCATTAGTCGAACCGTTTTGGGATACCAAAGGAAGATTGACATATTTTAAAATTTCGTACTTATACGTCTTAAACGAGTTTGAAATGAGTTTGAAAAAAATATTGCTGTGAACTAAAATAACTTTAACAATAAAAGAAAATTCGAAACAAAAGATTCGCCTTTGTTTATTCACTATAAGAGAAACAATTTTTTTTATAAAAAATTATTTTAATTTACATGTTACTAAAATAGACGTAAGATAAAAAACAAATGTACAAATGTCTTAAAAACTTTAAAACAGTAGACCTTAGTAGTATATACCTCTCCTAGCGCTTCCGGCTCTACACTAAGCCATTATCAAGGACCTTCGACCAGCGGAGACCACAGCACAGATGTTGTTCAAGACCAGAACTCAGACCAGTTGAGTTCTAGTTATCTCTTCTGACTGAATCTCCTTAGCTTTAGGCATCTTGAATAACAAAAGCTATCACAAGGTAAACTTAAATACTTGAAGTTTGCGTCATCATTAATTTCTAATTTGCACTTTTTCACGACTAGTTCAAATAATTGAAGACTGTATCTAAATTAATGTATTATTATAATTCGTGTTTAGTTTAAAAAATTTAATACTTTATTACATTTAAAGACATTTCAAGCTCTACTTTGTTCCAAACATCTTCTAAAATGCGAATTACACAGTTTTTGTAACATAACAATTTGCTTTCATTAAATTGGGAACAAATATGATCATTGCCTAAGCTTTTGAACCACCGTATACTATGCATTACGCATTGTTCGTCGTTATGAATGCTGCATTATTTTTCATATTTGAGTATAGAAATAGTATAACCGATTTCTGTTCACAAAGTCATCGAACATTTTCTGTGACAGTTTATAAAATAACTCAAATTATTTCCTCCTTATGTTCTATCACTGTAAAAAATGACGAATGTTTCTGAATATACGAAAATATAATATAATACGAAAAATTTATAATATAAACTCATCCTTGCTAATCATGATTCTGAACAGTGTTTCTTTATCTTTAGAAACTTCAGACATCAATGGCATTTCGAGATTTAAAGAATCGTTCAGAAAAACAAAATTTTTCTAGCTGCCCGTAATTTTCCGAAACGTTTACGAGTAGCTTTTAAAGTGTATTAATCAGTTTTCTAAGCCCGGAATATAGTCTTTTCCTATGCTATCCATTCTCAAGTAAACATTTTCATGTTCAATCAATATGTTTAACAGACAAACATGCAAAATTAACAGCGTTAACATTAACATTAAAATTAAAATTATTTCTTTACTGTTTCATGTATAAATTAACTTATGCAGCTGAAAACGTGTACTTCCGAGTTAATGACATTCGATAAATAGGTATTTCAGGCTGAGGAAACTGTTTAATACAATATAAAAACTATTCGGAAACGTTTCTGAAAAATACGGGCAGCAAAAAATACTTTGCTTTTATAAATAATTCTTTAAATTTTGGAAATGTATTGGTTTCTGGGGATTCAAAAGACAATGGAACACGCTTTTCGGAATTTCGGATAACTCAGAAGATTATATTATATTTTCGTTCGTGGTTATAGTAATATTTTCATAAAATAAGAAACATTGATAATTTTTTACAGTGTAGAACACATTTATTTCTTCATATACCTGAAACATGATAGTGCAAATTTCTACTTTCAGCTTATTAGTTGGTTGGATATCATTTTTATCTATCTAAGTTTTTTCAGAAACGCGAATATGTATCCCTACGGAGAAGTATTACAACAGATTTTGGGAAAATGAAACAGATGAATTATACTGGTTGTAAACATTAAAACGACGTTTTTCCAAAAATTTGAAATTTGTACATTCATATTACTGACGTAAGGGGGACAACATAACATTGTTTCCTAATCGTAAAATATTCAAAATTAATATTATCTCTGGAAAGAAGAAAAAATTTTATTAGTACGTATGTAAACAAAGGAATCGTGCTGTGTTATTTAAAACTACAAACGGAAACGTGAGTCGGTTCTCGGCTGCATGAGGTTTGCGGCCTAAGTTTGTGCCCTTGAGGGCAACCGTAGAGTCTCACCTATGGTTCGTGGTCGGTAACGCCCGCCGACGTGGGATTCAGTTTGATGTCTCTTTACCGACCACGATCCATAAGTGAGACTCTGCGGTGGTGCTCTAGGGCACAGCCTTATGCCGCAAACCTCCTGCAACCGAGAACCAACTCAAAGCAGGAGATTGCCTGAAATCGTGTGGGCGGCAAGTACACCCAACCTCCGGCACTATCGGCTAATCGGACACCACTTTAATACCGGTGCACCAATTGAGGTGGTGGTTTGTCAGCTTACCTGGCCCCGTCGTGTCGAAGAACATCTCGCATTGCCGGGCTTGCGGTAATCTCCTCCACTTAAGGGGCCGGTTCGGAATCACCCGGAGGGGCTACTTTAGTGTAAAAACTTTGATACATTTGGACGAAAATAATTATTTAAAGAAAATAAATCTGAAAATTTTTGATGAAAACGCTAAATCGCGGCTATATCGGCGCGGCTTTGCTCGGCTTCGGTTCGTGTTTACAACAAAAAATATGCATATTTTTTTCCACGACATTTTAAAGAGAGCTTAGATACAGTTATATTGATAATCGATTAAAATTTCAAAAAGTTTCAAGGATAATAACTATTTTTTTTATATATGTTAAAGGACCCGACGAGAAAACAAAACAAAAAAAAAGCGAGAAGAAAACATATTTATTTTACAGTTAAATTGATGTTAATATTTTTCACAAAATGTTCACCCTGGCTACAAAACCGTTATATTTATAAGGATAAATATTTCAAAGAGTTCGGACAACAATTATCTGTTTGTTTTAAACAATGAGACTACTCTACATGAAAGAAGAAGAAAATGTCTTCTTATGAGCGCTTTTATGACTAAATATCAATATTTTTTTTCAATACTTTTTCTTTTAAAAATATAAATTCATACAAAATCGGGTTAAATATATAAAATCATACAAGTATGATGTTTATTTATGGTTATTATCACGGGCTTGAAAAACACCGGGAGGGTCAGCTAGTCTATAATAAAAAGCAAAAATACTAAATTGAAAATTGTGAAATTCAAGCTATGTAACATTTGTGTTATTAATGTTGGAATTTTTTTAATTATTCAGATTTTCTTTGTATTATTCTCTGTTAAAAAACGGAATATCTTTAATATGTTCATAAAAATCATCACAATTTTCATTAAATTTGATGCTGAAAAATACTAATTAATTTTAAATGACAAGACGATTTTTTTCAAAAACGTTACAGTATTTACTGTATAGTACAAATATACAGTAAAAATGTTACAAAGCCAGACGGCGTAAATATTTGTTATAAAAACAGAACGTTGAAATTATTGAAACACGTTAGTAATGAAGTTTCGATTTCCCTTAATATATTAATCATACAACGGAATAGAAAACCTCATTTCAAATGAAATAGCCGCAGGCAAATATCATCTGATACGTTTTTCATTTCCGTCTTTAGTTTTAAATAACATAGCACGATTCCTTTGTTTACATACGTATTAATTAAAAAGTTTCTTCTTTCCAGGAATAATATTAATTTTGAATATTTTACGATTAGGAAACAATGCTATATTGTCCCCCTTACGCCAGTAACATGAATGTACAAATTTCAATTTTTTGGAAAAATGGTGTTTTAATGTTTACTACCAGTATAATTCATTTGTTTCATTTTACCCAAATCTGTTGTAATATTGCTCCGTAGGGATACATATTCGCGTTTCTGAAAAAACTTAGATAGATAAAAAATATATCCAACCAACTAATAAGCCGAAAGGGGAAATTTACGCTATCATGTTTCTGGTATATGAAGAAATAAATATATTCTAGAATATCAGGAGAAAATAATTTGAGTTATTTTATAAACTCTTTCAGAAAATGATTGATATCTTTGTGAACAGAAATCGGTTATGCTATTTCTATACTCAAAAATGAAAAATAGTGTAGGATTCATAAGGACGATCAATACGTAATGTATAGTATACGGTGGTTCAAAAGTTTAGACAATGATCACATTTCTTTCAAATTTAATGAAAGCAAATTGGTATGTTACAAAAACTGTCTAATTCGCATTTTAGAAGATGTTTGGAACAATGTAGAGCTTAAATGTCTTTAAATGTAATGTAATAATATATATATATATATATATATATATATATATATATATATATATATATATATATATATATTAACTAAACACAAATTGGAATAACGGATTAATTTAGACACAGTCTTGAATTATTTGAACTAGTCGTGAACAAGTGAAAATTAGAAATGAATGATGTCACACACTTCAAGTATTTAAGTTTACCTTGTGATAGCTTCCGTTATTCAAGATGCCTAAAGCAAATGCGATTCAGTCGAAAGAGATAACTAGGATATAAAAATTGAAATCAGAATATTGGCATGTTTATGAATTTGATGAACTTTTAAATCTTTCAAAATAGTCTGTGTAGAGTAATATAAGTAAAGAAAAACAGAACTGGAAGATCACGTATCCCAAGTAAACGGGACGATACAAGATTTCGGAAGTTGGCGTCTACACAAAAATTGTCAAATAATCGTATTAGTATCAAGATATATAATTTCTAGACGAATAATAATAATAAAACTGGTGTCATTTTTCAACGCAAAATGAGGAGGCACCCAGATCTGAAATTTTAGCACAAGTTGCAGAGAATGAATTGGGCCTGTAAGAAAATGATTTAAATAAAAGTATTCAGCAATATTCAGTGGGATACAGCAATATTCAGTGGGATACAAAAATTGAATATAGATGGACCAGTGGTGGATTCAACTACTGCTTCTACTAATGCAAAGACCCACGCAGTATTGGTAGTTGAGTGATTCTTTATGCTGCAGACCATTTTAACGGATCTCTGATCTTTCTCGATAAACGCCATACAGTCAAAGCATGCGCACTAGCATTTTATAATAATTTACTATATTTTTCATAACTTTTAGAAAGTCAACAATGGACATTTTAGTAAGACAATGCTCGGACACATTGGGCATGTATTTCAAATCTCTGACTTAATTCGAAGCAGATTCTTGATTGATCATCTTATAGTCCTGATATTAAGCTAATCGAGAACCTATTGGGCATCATGATTCACATATTTTCCGCTTACATTCGGCGATATTTCTATAGAAACAAATTAAAAGTTTCAATAGAGAAAGCATGGTACGGAATTGAGCCAGAAATAATGCAAAATATCATTTCTTCATATTTGAAATAGTTAAGAAGAATGGTAGTCCTATTATATTTTGAATTTTTGTCTAAACTTTTGAGACCATGTAATTATGTCCTTTTTTTTTATTAAAGTATATTTTAAGCAATGTACATATGGCAAAGTTATCTTGCTCTGTGTAAAGTCTATAAGGAGTATTTAATATATGGGGATATTTATGTTACATTTGAAACAGTATTTTCTCAGAAACTATGGGAATTAATTCCTTATCTAAACTTTTGTATATAGGGCTTAGTTGTCAAAGTATATGTCAGATGAAGGCATAGATAATGTATTTCGGATACTTATGTAAACAAACAAGGTACTCGAAGAAAAGGTAGATGGAAAAAAATGGAATTTTGAAATAAATAGAGGAAGTATGTTGATAATAAAGATTGATTTTTTAATCATAAAAAAGCATTTGAATGATATATTTTATACTCCAAATGTTTTTCCAAAAACATTAACCGTATAAATTACAACTTATACATAGACGCTTATAAAAATGGTTGTAAACATTTTTATTATCGAATATGTTCTGCTGTATTTCAACTTTAACCTTCCAAATAAAATAGTTTGAAATGAAAAAAAAAAAAAAAAATCTGCAAAGCATAGGTTTTTGATTTCGTATTTCCCTGATATTAAATTTACTTTGTTTACAAGAGAAACATGTTGTTACTTTGCCATAAATGAAAAGTGCAAATATTATAAGAAAAACAAAATTTGTTCATAAGAATCAAAACCAAATATCATACTGTTGTTTTAAGTCTCCGCTATTGATATTTCTTTTTCTTAACATCAGTCAATACTAATTAAATCTATATTTGTTGGAAAAAACTTAAACACAACGGTAATAAGGAGAAACAATTCCTTCACTTTTATTCTAGTAAAATTTTGTATAGATATAAATATATAGTGTACTTTTTAATAGATTAAAATTTACAAATTTGCAAATTAAGAAGTTGTTTTAACATTTATGTTTTTAAAAATACAGTGTTGTTTCTTTAAGCCTTTTTTAAGGTACGGTATTTATTCGTGTATAATGCGCACTTTGTTTCCAAAATTTTATGACTAAATGTATTTCAACTTTAACCTTCCAAATAAAATAGTTTGAAATGAAAAAAAAAAAATCTGCTAAGCATAAGTTTTTGATTTTGTATTTCCCTGATATTAAATTTACTTTGTTTACAAGAAAAACATGTTGTTACTTTGCCATAAATGAAAAGTACAAATATTATAAGAAAAACAAAATTTGTTCATCAGAATCAAAACCAAATATCATACTGTTGTTTTAAGTCTCCGTTATTGATATTTCTTTTTCTTAACATCATTCAATACTAATTAAATATATATTTGTTGGAAAAAACTTAAACACAACGGTAATAAGGAGAAACATTTCCTTCACTTTTATTCTAGTAAAATTTTGTATTGATATAAAAATATAGTGTACTTTTTAATAGATTAAACTTTACATATTTGCAAATTAATAGTTGTTTTAACATTTATCTTTTAAAAAATACAGTGTTGTTTCTTTAAACCTTTTTTTAAGGTACGGTGTTTATTCGTGTATAATGCGCACTTTGTTTCCAAAATTTTAGGACTAAATGCGGAGTGCGCATTATACAACATCGAATTTTCGGCCTGTAGCTCTGTTTTATTTAGTGTAATGTAAAATTTGCAGTTTGAAAGTGGCAGTGTAACTTTGCAGAAGAACTCCTTGTTTGTAAGAGTAATCTAGTGCGAGGGTGCATTTTGAGATTTTACGTGCTATCGCGGTGACTTGAATACTAACATTTTTGAGTGAATGAGACCTAGACTGTGAATGCTTTAGATTCCCAAAGTACGGATGTATCTCCAGGAATCTGGTTGTAACGGTTATTTGCACGATGAAATGTGATATTTCGAAAAACTATAAAATCATACATGCTTTCAGTAAGTCACGGTACTACCTTTAGATTTATTTATTTATTTTTAGTTTCTTTTCTTCCTTCCTCTATAAAAGTATACAAGACTCGTCAACATAGAATTTTCGAGCTGTTTCCTACTTTTGAGCATCAAATTTTCGAGCTGTTATGCACACATTGTTTCCAAAATTTTAGGACTAAATACGGAGTGCGCATTATACACGGGATATTTCGGAAAACTGGGAATCATACATGTTTTCACTGAATCACCACTTTTAGGGTGGAGCGTTTTTTAAGTTTTTCTTCTTCCTTCCTCTATAACAGTATGCAAGACTCGCCAACATGGAATTTTTGAGCTGTTTTTAAGTTTTGAGCTTCGAATTTTCGAGCTGTTATGCACACTTTGTTTCCATAATTTTAGGACTAAATATGGAGTGCGCATTATACTCGGGATATTTCGGAGAACTATGAAATCATATATGCTTTCATTAAGTCGCCGAATCACCACTTTTAGGATGGTGCTTTTTTTTTAAGTTATTCGTCTTCCTTCTCTACAATAGTATTCAAGACTCGCCAACATCGAATTTTCGAGCTGTAGCTCTGTTTTATTTAGTGTAATGTAAAATTTGCAGTTTGAAAGTGGCAGTGTAACTTTGTAGAAGAACACCTTGTTTCTAAGAGTAATCTAGTGCAAGGGTGGATTTTGAGATTTTACGTGCTATCGCGGTGACTTGAATACTAACATTTTTGAGTGAATGAGACCTAGACTGTGAATGCTGGTTCCCAAAGTACGGATGTATCTCCAGGAATCTGGTTGTAACGGTTATTTGCACAATGATATGTTAATTAGGTAATTATGACAGTGTATTCGCAATATATATATAATGTGGTAGTAGTGGAGATCAGTGGTTTTGGAACGCTTGTGAAAACGGGTTTGTTCGTTCTCTAGTGGAATTTGAGCCACGTGTTGCCTCCAAATCGTGGAGTTTTCTATTAGCAGTTTGGATAGCGTTTTTGGCTGTAAGTTTTCGCCTGTTTGGTAAGAAGTTGGGCTTTCTATTTTAATAAAAAGTCATCAGAATCCATGGGATTATATTTATAGTGATATTATCTGATTAAGTGTATTTTTAGGTTCCTGTAGAACGATCGATTAGCAAATAATTTTCTTTTTGGAACCGCTTTATGTGAGTTAAACGTAATAAATTTTGGGAAAAGATTTTTTATCCTCTCTGTCTTTCGTATATTGAGCTTTTTTTAATTATATGCACTAAATGTAGCCGCTCCACTGCTAATTTCATTTTTACTGTTATAAAAAATTGTTCTGTTTGGATAAATCTGTGTAATGGCTTCCTTCCCAGTTGACAGCCTTGAAGAGTATGGTCATCCACGAGTGGATAATTTCTGTAATTTATTTCTTCTCTATCTTAATCGCTCACTCTATGTAAACGCAATAAATTAAAATGAGCGTTTTTTTTTCCGCCTTTAACAAATTCTAATAATTATTAATACTGGGTGTATCATAATTTTCTCCGGTATCTGGGAACGATATTCTTAAAAAACTGTTATTAAAACAGCAGAATGTTTCATTTTATGATATAAAAAATCCCTTCAAAATATATTGATCGTTACAAGTGTTCAGTGCACCCTTGGTGGCGCTGCATACTTCAATTATAAAACCATGTTCTTACCATGCGCGTACCGACATCTTACGCTCAATGCTAGCAAATGCATATGTGATTCTTTCTCGCAATTTTGTTAAATCACCTGACATGGGGAGGGGGAAACAAATGAACTGCGATGTAACTCCATAGGAAATAATCATTTATGTTAAGTGAGGTGAGAACCAGGGATATGGAAGAAGAAGATTGTTGTATTGCGAATCATGACCAGCCCAATATTTTAAAACGTGAAGTGATTTTCATATGATTACAAGAAATTTTCATCTCTATTCATAGTATTGTTTTAAGATTAAATTTTCAAGACACCGAGAGAATCAGGATATACCCTATAAAATATTTATATTTTATTATTAATAATATTATTATTATATTTCTGGTGTGGATAACTATTTTAAAACAAATTTCAAATCTGAAGAAAAGTATATATTGCTATAACCTTAATTTTATGGTATTTTATGGTATGATAATTATACAAGAGTAAATACGGTAGTTTAGGTTTGATTTTCTTTCTTTCTTTTCTTTTCTTTATTTCTTTTTTCTTTTTTTTTTTGGTGAGTCAGGCGTTTATAATTATTATTAGTATTATATTGCTGCCGAGAATAAATATTTTAAAACAAATTTCCAATCTGATAAACTTATACACTGTGGAAACCTTAATTTTCTAATACTTTATTGTGTGACGAATATACAAGAGTAAATTCGGTAATTTGGGTTAGAATTTATTTATTTTATTTTATTTATTTATTTATTTATTTATTTATTTTTATTTTATTTATTTATTTATTTTTATTTATTATTATTTTTTTTCTTGTGAGTCAGGAGTTTTACAGAATTTTTCATATTCCTGGATATTTTACCTTTAAAATAATTACAATTTTCTACCTTTACACAAGAGATTTTTTTTTTTTTTTTTTTTTTTTTTGCGATCAAAAAATTATGGGTGCATTATACACGAGAGCGCGCTATACATGAGAAAATACCGTACAATTTTAATAGATTTAAATTAATGCTTTCATAATTCTTTTAAGGTTTAACAATAAAAAATACTGTACATTTCTTTAAGAGTAGATTTTTAAAATTTAAAATAGGTGGATTGAACTTTCTTCCGTTATATTAAAATAAATGATAAATGCAAAAATTGCACAAATAAAATTTATATAAAATAGCAGACAGCTGTTTCGGAGCCTCTAAAGCTCCATCATCAGTGCAAAGGTTAAAAAGATTAAAAACAGATTTAAAAGTTTAGGCCATGTAAGTATGCTTGCGTCTCCTTTCGTGACCGAGGTGGAATGACGGCGAGTGTTTAAAAACAACAGCGGAGTTAGGAGTCCCATGGGACGTATGAGATCAATCAGAATCGTTCCGCCAGTCTGGTTGAGTTGAAGTACGGAAAAAAAAGGGAGGAGGGAGAGTGAAGAAAATGAATTAAATGAAAGGTAGCCGGACATTTGAAAAATTTGGTGTACTGGACATATCATTATCTAAGTTGCCCGAATTCTTCCATATATGATACGCTTCCCAAAAATCAAGGTCGTAAATCGATGAGCACTTCTGAATTATTGAACCTTCAGAAAAAATTAAAACTCTGATTGTTAGACCAGCGATGGTTAGCAATCGCAGAGCGATTAATGGCCCATTTTTTAACACAGTTTTTATGTTCTCCTAAGCGGACCTTAAGAGGCTGTTTAGCTTGACCTATGTACATTCAATCACACTCGAAAAATATCTTATAAATTCCCCAATGTGAAAATCTCTCAATTGGATGATTGAGATCTGTAAATTTGATTTTGTTAATTCGTGCATAAATGATTTTAAAATCGAATCTTTTCAAAACTCTCTATATTTGAAGGCTAATTCTCGGAAAATACGGAATAATAATTAAATTTTCATTGCGAACATTGTTAACATTGGAATATGTACGTTTAATTAGTATTTTATGAATTGAATCCACGATTTCAACAGAATAACCCTAGTCAATGGCAATCGATTTAATGGTGTAAAATGGAAAATTTAACCTATTGAAAATGTTTGATTCGAAGTAATGCGTATACAAATCACTGAAGATTGGGCTAAAGGGGGAGCTCATAGACAAACCGTCAGTCATGCGATAAAAAGTACTGCTAAATATGAACATAATACTTCATAGTTCATATTTAACGTAATTTGTATCGCATGACAATGCGCATATGGCTTGCATATGGGTTTCCCCCTCAGCCCAATCCTGAGTGATTTTATATGCATTACATCGAATCAAACCATTTCAATAGCTTAAATTTTCTATTTTACACCCATTATGTCGATGACTGCTTCGCATTATTGGATTCTAGTGATATGGATATCCTTCTTATTCTGTATATGAACATATACAGTTTAAATCTGAATTTGAAAATAACAACCAACTACCTTTCCTTTATATTTTGGTTTACCGCGAAAATGACTCATTCCAAACCGCAGTTTACCGCAAACTCTTCGCAGTTTCTTTACACCCACATCGTCTTTCATCTCACCATCCTAATCAAAAATTGGCTGCTTTTAATACTAACATTTAGTTCATTTTTTTTTTTTTTACGGAGTTTACTCAAAGTAGAATTAGACCACATAAAATTCGTTGCCATTGACCGGGATTACCCTGTTGAAATCTTTGATTCAAATCTTAATAAACTAATTAAACGCACACATTCCAACGTTAACAATGTTTGCATTGAAAATTTAACTGTACTTCCATATTTTCCGAGAATTAGCCATCAAATATCCAGAGTTTTCAAAAGATTCGATTTTAAATTCATTTATGCACCATTTAATAAAATCAAATTTACAGATCTCAATCATCCAATTGACAGATTTTCACATTGGGGAATTTATAAGAAGATACCTTGTGAGCGATAGAATGTACATAAGTCAAACTAAGCGACCTCTTAAAGTCCGCTTGTAGGAACATAAAAACTATGTTAAAAATTGTGACATTTAACGCTGTGCGATTGCTAACCATTGCTGGTCTAACAATCACAGTTTTATTTTTTTAGAAGGTTCAATAAATCAGAAGTGCTGATCAATTTACCACCTTGATTTTTAGGAAGCTTATCATATATGGTAGAATTCAGACGACTTAGTTAATGATATCTCCAGTACACCAAATTTTTCAAATATCTGGCTACAATTCATTTAATTCATTCTCTTCACTTTCCCCTCCCCTTTTTTCTTTTCCGTATTTAAACTCATCCAGACTGGCGAAGCGCTTCTGATTGGTGTCCTAGGTCACATGAGACTCCTGACTCCGCTGTTGTTTTTAAACACTCGGAGCCATTCCTTGTTCGCGAGTGGAGATGCAAGCATACTTACATGGCCTAAACATTTAAATTAGTTTAATCTTTTTAACTTTGGCGCTGGTGATGGAGCTTTAGAGGCTCCGAAACAGCTGTTTGCTATTTCATATATATTTTATTTGTGCTATTTTTATGTCGATCATTTATTTTAATAGATTTTTGTTAGAATTTTTTTTTTTTTTTTTTTTTTTTTTACAATATTGAATTAAAAGAAATGTTTGTCTTAAAATATCTATTTATTTACAAAAAGAAAATGAAAAAAAAAATATTTTCCATTTGTAATCGAGTTTTCATAAATTCAAATACAAACAAAACTGCTTATTGGAGTAATATTTTATGAAAAATGTTGTTGTTGTTTGTAATTTCCCCAGACCGAGCGCAACAATAGAATATGTATACAAAAAATGAACAATACAGGTTTAAGTATCTGGAGGCACGGCAGTGCCTCCGCCAAGTCGAGAAAGCATGGCCGTAAGCATACTTTTCTGGAAGCAACTCAGGGCACTTTTGACACCCCCCCCCCTCATATCTCCACGCTGGAGTATCCCAAAAATTTGAAACTTCGTTTATATAGGGTATTTGGCACACAGGACCAACATTTTAAATTACAACTCTCTGTCTTTTCTAGTTCAGACGATATATGAACTCAAACATTCGATTTTTTGTCACTCACTCACTCACTCATTCACGCGTCATCAAAAAGATTAGGTAGATCCCGTAGCCCTAGAAAATTGACATTTGGAAAAAAGGTAGTGTTTAGGATACAAAGAAAGGAAAAATTATAAAATCCGGAAAATTCGAAAAGAAAACATTCGAAAATTCAACAAATACCATCAAAATTGAAAATTGAAAATAATGCGATCTTGTAGTCTTAGAAACTTAAGATTTGGTGTGAAGGTAATGTTTAGCATCCAGAAAAAGAAAACATCAAAAACACCAAAAAAATCGATAGCAAAATTGAAAAAATCGAAAAAAACCGAAAATTTTCAAATAATCCGATTTTGTTACGCTAGAAACTTGGAATTCGGAATAAAGGTCGTATTTAGCATGCAAAAGAAGGAAAAATTAAAAAATCCGGAAAATTCGAAAAAAAAATTCAAAATTTCGAAAAATTTGAAAAAACTTGAAAAAATTAAAATAATTTTATCTTTTAGCCTTAGAAATTTAAATTCGCGGAAAAAGATAGTCTTTAGGATTCAGATTAAGTTAAAATAAAAAAACGCAATAAAATTCGAAAATAAAATCAAAAAATCGAAAAAATCGAAAAATAAGGAAAATTTGAAAATAATTCGATTTCATAGCGCTGGAAACTTGAAATTTGGAATAAAGGTAATATTTAAGATACTAAATAAGGAAAAATTAAGAAATATGGATAATTCGAAAAATACCCATAAATTAGAGCAGACGATATATAAACTCAAAGTTTCGATTTTTTGTCACTCACACACTCCCTAACTGTCGCGTCATCAAAAAGATTGGGTAGATTGAAAATAACACGATCTTGTAGTCTTAAAAACTTAAAATTTGGTGTGAAGGTAGTGTTTAAAATTCAGAAAAAGAACGCATCAAAAACACAAAAAAAAATCGAAAATAAAATCGAAAAATCGAAAATTTTCAAATAATCCGATTTTGTTGCGCTAGAAACTTGGAATTCGGAATAAAGTTAGCATTTAGGATGCAAAATAAGAAAAAATAAAAAAATCCGAAAAAAAATCAAAAATTCGAAAAAAATTGAAAAAATTTAAATAACTTGATCTTTTAGCCTTAGAAACTTAAAATTCGCGGAAAAGATAGTGTTTATGATTCAGAATAAGTTAAAATAAAAAACACAATAAAATTCAAAAATAAAATCAAAAAATCGAAAAAAATCGGAAAAATCGAAAAATAAGGAACATTTGAAAATAATTCGATTTCATAGCGCTAGAAACTTGAAATTTGGAATAAAGGTAATATTTCAGAGACTAAATAAGGAAACATTAAAAAATATGGATAATTCGAAAAAAAAATCGAAAATTTCAAAAATTAAAAAAAAAAAGAAAGAAAGAAAAAGAAAAAGAAAAAGTGAGAAATTGAAAATAATATGATCTCGTAGTCTTAGAAACTGAAAAATTGGTGTAAAGGTAGTGTTTAGGATTCAGAAAAAGAAAAAAATTAAAAACACAACAAAGATTGAAAATAAAATAAAAAAAATCGAAAAAATACGAAAATTTGAAAATAATTCGATTTTGTAGACTTAAAACTTAAAATTTGGAATAAAGGTAGTATTTAGGAAACAAAAAAAAAGAAAAAAAAAGAAAAAATCTGTAAAATTCGAAAAAAAATCGAAAAATTGAAAAAATTCGATTTTGTAGCTTTAGAACTTAAAATTCGGCGTAAACTTATTGTTTAGGATACAGGAAAAGGAAAAAATAAAACACAATAAATTCGAAAATAGAATAAAAAACTCGAAAAAGATCGGAAATGTCAAAATAATTCGATTTTGTCGCGCTAGAAACTTGAAATTTGTAATAAAGGATAAAAATAAGAAAAAAATTAAAAAATCCAGAAAATTATTTTAAAAAATCGAAAAAAACAAAAATTGAAAATAATTTTATCTGGTAGTCTTAGAAACTTAAAACTTGGTGTAAAGGTAGTATTTACTATTCAATAAAAGGAACAATTAAAAAATTCGTTAAATTCGAAAATAAAATCGAAAAATAGAAATATCTTTAAAAAATTGAAAATTCGAAAACAATTTGATACTGCTAGAAACATTAGTTTTAAGATAATTGTCCTATTAGCTAGCACAACGCCCCTAATTGTTTTATGTTATTTACCCCGGATTATGGTTTTCTTTTCTTTCGTTTATGAATTTCGTTATAGAAAAGTTCCGCAATAGACTGGCTACGTTATAGGCGATTTCTTTATAAGCAGGTTTGTTTTCTTTCACAGGTTATAATCTATTTACTTTGCATATGAAATACGGATTGTTAAATGATGTTAGCCCCACAAAAATTTTCACAGCTCCCCCTACCCTCCCGACATCACTGGCTGGTTACGGCTTGATAGTCCTTTCTAAATAAAATCATGATGACTCTAAGATTCACTTGATTTATCTCTAAATTGAACCTAAATGATCTTAAGAAGACGGATCGAAGAATTACTATAGTGCCATGACAATCAGGTAATTTAGAATTAAAATCAAAAAATCAATAAATTTATAAAAAGTCGAAAATTTGAAAATAATTCGATTTTGTAGTCCTAGAAGCTTGACATTTTGCAGAAAGGTAGGGTTTAGTATACAAAGTAAGAAAAAATTAAAAAATCCGTAAAATGAAAAAAAAGACTAAAAAAACGAAAAAAAAAAACATCTAAAAAATGAATATAGTTTGATTTATTGGAAATTTCCTTGGCTTTCTTTTTATGCTAAAAAGTACTTTATGCTAAATATCAAGTATCTAGGGCTGCGAGTAATATCTCAGATGGATAGCACCTATCCTGGAAGCAATTGAGAGTACTTTTGACACTCCCCCTCTCATAGCTTAGTGCTTGCCTAGGAACCTGAAATCTCTTTTTATCTACAGTACTTTGCAAACGAAACCAAAGCTTCAATTTTTTTATACCTGTAAATAATAGGGACAGAGTGTGGGCTTAGCAAAAATCAGTGGATGATCTCCAAAAAGAACCCAAAATCAAGAAAAGGAGGATTACTTACAAAAAGAAGTGAAATCTCATCAAAAACGTCACCTGTAAAAAATGCAGCCAAGTCTCGTGACTCTTTTTCCGTAAAAAGTTCTGAGATCGTGTAAAGCCAAGTTTAGCTATCTTATTAACTCTGAAATTTTCATTCACAAATCACTCCTAGTCTCTACATCTTTAGTTAAATATTATTTTGTGACTTGGCAATTACGTAGCACAAGAATGTGATGTATATAATTAGTCTTAACAAATAATACCATGACATCCGATAACATATTAAGGTGTAATAACTTCCCTGTACATATATAATTAGCCTTAATCATATTATCTCATCCCATCCCATAACATAGTAAGGTGTAATAACTTCGCTATGCTGCGTAATTGCCATGTCACAAAATAATATTTAACTAAAGATGTAGAGACTAGGAGTGATTTGTGAATGAAAATTTCAGAGTTAATAAGATAGCTAAACTTGGCTTTACACGATCTCAGAACTTTTTACGGAAAAAGAGTCACGAGACTTGGCTGCATTTTTTACAGGTGACATTTTTGATGAGATAATCTTTTCAAAAACATGTAAATTATATAAAATAGAAAACAAAATTACGAAAAATGTAAATATATATACGTTCTTTTTTTGTAGAATATTAAATTTAGTTATATCTAAAGCTATCGTTATGTCAAGCAACAGAAAAAAAAATATTTTTGATTTATGAGCACATATTCATTTGTATCTTATAGCTTTAAAAACGCCATTTTATTTTTTTTAATATTTGTTTAATCATTGAAAAAATAACATATAACATTCGTCTCTTATCTTCCCTTTTGAAATCGTTTTAATTGCTATTTTTCGCATAACAAAAAATTATTTTCCTCTTATTCTTTTACACAGATGTTCTGAAATAATTCTCTCTATATTTCTGTGTATCAGCTTGCTCAACTTCTTCAAACGTCATATTTAGTACTCTTAAAACTTTTCGATGTTTACCGGAACTAATGCAAGATGTCTCAAATTTTATACCGCAGTACAATGTGATACGACATCTTAAATTGAATCTGTAAAATTTAGGAACTTGGAGAAAGTTCTTACTTCCTGACGGCTTTATCTAAAATTTAAGTTGACAGCAAAGATTTTCCAGAAACCTTCCTTAGCAGTAATTGTAGGAAGTAAGCTTGTCATATGAGAATGGAACAATTTATTTTATATGAAACATACTCCATTTCGGCGCTCCTATTTAAACTGAAATCATTTAGAATTAATAACATATGAATGATTTGAAATTTTGAATTGTTATGTAATTCGATAAAATAAATACCTGTACACAGTAAATAACAGTACACAATTACAACGTAAACAAAACGTAAAGTAAAATCTGAAATGGTAAAATTATGAAGTTTTACCTTTTTCACGCATTTCTATCTGACTCATTTCTATCATGATCACTGCAGACTGTGACGAAGTGACTTTTTTAACAGATATCAACAAAGCAGATTTTAGTGTTTATCGAGTTGGTTTACAGTTCCCAATCGTGGAAATACTTATTAATTTTACACATTTACAATTCAAAATTAACAAATTTTACACGTTGAACGTCAAATTAAAATCACTAAACATGCCTTGGGGGCTACGAGGTTCTTTTATTAAATAAATAGTAATGGGGATGTTCATGACACACATACTCGTGTGGTATAGCGCCACAGAAAATATTAATGGCAGCTTACGTACTCGTGTGGTATGGCGCATCTGGAAATATCGCTGACACACATGTTCATGTGTTACTGCAGTCAATTTTTTAAGTATTGGTTTTATAATCCTCTTAAATGTTCATTATTTTCAACAAAATGATAAAAAATAGAAACAATTCTTTTGAAGAAATGCAAATCTTTGTTTTAGCTTATACATTTTTTTTGTAGTGTTTCTTATGTGAAAATTTTGTAAGGGCATTTACATTTGTTTGAAAACATTCGGTGCTTTGTCATTATATAGATGCCGTTTTTGCAAATCTGGAGCTATTGAGAAAATTTCTATACCTTTTCATATAGCTTATAAACACTAACACGATGTTTATAGCTAGAAGTTATTTTAAAGAATTGTTATAATTAAATGCCCATTACCTTCAGCTTTGTGTCGATTCACCTAGTAAGGATGTAAAAAAAAAATCAGTAACATAAGAATTTGAATGATTATTCAGAAAATATTTTCTATGTTACAATTGTATGCTATTTTCTTGATATTATACATGATGAAACTGCCAATCACAAAATAATATTCATGATTAAAAACAATAGCTGTCGTAGAAAATATACTTTTAGCACTCGAAACGGCGACTTAAACGCACAAAAAAGTATTGAGCACAACAAATGAGCCCACGGAAATGACAAAAAGCAATCGTTTTAGTCGGATTACAAAATGCTCAATTATTTGCCTTCAAAATTTTCACGTTTTATTGTGGGAAACAATGGTAATGTGTAGAATATCACGTCTAATTTAGTTTTTAAGCCATATTCACGACGTGCATACTTTTAAATTCGACGTGTATACCTTAAATTTTAAAGACTCCATTACCCATAGTTCGTGTGAACATGTTGTTCACGAAAATGCGAAACTATGGTACAAGGCAATGTCACCAAACTGTTCTTACAGCTCATGAAGATCCCTAAATGTTATACTTTGCGATTATTTCTAGTTTTTTTTCCTGTGCTCGAAGTACTGTTTCAATGCAATTTATGTTTGTTCACTGTAAAAGTCATTTTGCAATGAAAATATTCCATCGTTTGTATTTGCATTTTCAAAAAATTTTCACTATAACTCCTACTATGAGAACTCGAAAGTTCTTCTAAGCTTCATACTTGAGATTATACCTTGAAATAGCCACATCCAAAATGGCATCCCTTTCACTTGAACGGTACGGTCACTAAAACCTCATATATTGGCAAATTTCCTTTTTTTGTGAACACTCTGCGCATATAATCCTAAAGAAATAAAAACTCAGTAATTTGCCATAATTTTGAATTGCTGTTTTTATATTCAATGCTGTTTTTAATGTATTTGAATAATATAATATTTAATTTTCTTGGACACCACCTACTGAAACTTAACCCTTCTTTGCATGAGTTTTTCTTTTACAATTGTGTTTTTTATACATATATTAAATATTAGAAACCAGAAATTTTAAGATAGATTTTTAACTTTGTTCAGCAACATAGTTCACGGGAAATTTACTGGATTAATATTTCTATATAAATATAGTGGTGACGAAGAAGTTGATTTATTTATTAAAAGTTAAATAAAAAGTGAAGGAAATTTACATCACTATGCAATTAAGGGTTAATGGATAAATTATTCGTAAAGATGTGATGTTTTGTGAACACATTTAATTGATTAAGAGAAATAAAATAATTGTTATAATTTCTTCAGTAAATTTCAGCAAAAAAAATTAATAATTCATCACAAAACAATGTATATATTCTATATTAATATTGACTAAATTATTGAAATTGTTAAATAAATCATATGAGATGTAATTTTCCCAACTGGACGAAACAGTCCGGGCCAGAATTCGAACCATAGATCTCTTGGCTGAAGCTGCCAATGCTTTACCAACTGAGTAACCTCGGATTGGCCCGGACTCCTTCGCCCAATTATGCAAATTACTTTTCAATATATAAATATATATATTATTCAATACTGATATCTAAAAAAACATTTATTTCGTATTACAATATTTATAGTCCACTTTGAACTATTGAATATTCTTATCGTGTTACTTGGTATCGTAGATATATACAATATATTTAAATAAAATACCACATTTAATCAGACATAAAAGTTACATAAAATGCAATTAAAACATTAAAAACATTAAAAATTACTGCAAACGTTCCAGGCTATAATTTAGCCCCTCATCAGTGCAACTACGTACGTTGACAGGAGAATTTTCAATCATGTTTACAGTTAATAAAGTTATCCAGTTAAAACTTGAAAAATTTTGACGAATTTCCATTAGAGCAAGATTGTGTACTCAGATGGAACAGCACAAGATTCATTAATTGGCGAAGTCTGTTTACGAGTGAACCAACCCTCAAGAAATACTCTACTCTTAACGTTATTGCAGCTGGATCTGATTACTGCGATACTTCCCAAATCCGGAATATGGTCAGTATCCAAAGAATGCTGTACTAGTTTTCATTGAAGGCTACCAGATTTATAGGCACGTTTATGTTCGGCAAGACGAATTGCGCAAACTAAAAAACTACGCTTCTTGAAAAATTGTTTAGTTATTTTAATATACAATATACTTTTAGATATACACAATATCTCAATTTCTAATTTATCTGTGTTTATCGTAAATCAAATATTGTATCATCTTTGCTACAAATGGCGCATTTAACTCAAATGGGAAATATCATCAGCAGAATAAGTGGTATATCTTATAAATATTCATAACAATTGAATCATAATGTATCCAGTTAATTTATTTTATCCTTTCCTATTATGTTCATTAATGAAACAACAAAATCACCTGTCAAAGAGGGCATTCCCATGATTATACGGAATAATTAATAATTGTGTTATAGTATTTATTGAAATAAATGTCTCGTGATTCTATTTATGCCTGGTATATAAAACAAAATTATGCAAAAGCTCTTTCCAGTACTTTGATTATTCTTAATCGACAAAAAAATTTATTGTTTTAACATTATTAAACAAATTTAAACTTTTAAAAACTTCAACTTTCAATAGACATCATTTAAGATATCAGTTTATGATTATTATATTTGTAAATTTTAAAGCTGTTGGGTATAAAAAATAAACATTAAATGTATTTAAATGATTTGAATTAATTTTATTTTATAAGTTGCGTATTATATAACCATAAATATACATTTTATTTTTGTTTCTAATATCACCTTGCCAACTATAATTGCAGAATGCACTGTGCGAAAAGGGTAAAAGTAAGCTGCGCCACAGGCGCCCTGAGGGAGCGCACCGCGCGTCAGACGACCACCGAACCCAAGTCCTGAGGGACTTATATCGCGCCAGCAAGTTTATCTCCCTGCGGCGCTTCGGCCGTTCAGAGGACCGTCACCTACGGATCCTCTAACCTTGAACCCACGTGTCGAGGACGTAGGCTGTTGCGATACGCGGTGAAACCACGGGGAGTCAGCGCGAAACACTTGGAGACGAGCCGGCGACCCCAACAGCTTCGGAGATGTAAACCCAAACGGGAACCAGGCCCTAGGCCTTAAGTCGGGATGCACTTGCTCTAATATACACCTTGCTCTAATATCTTTACCACAACTCGAGGGGTGTGAAAACCTACAGAGGTAGTCACGGTTCCCTTTCGTAGTGGACCCTGCGAAAAGGGTAAAATGAAAGCTACGGCTACCGAAGGCACTCTTACGTCACCGCCGATTCCAGGCTCTCGTTAGCCCATACGAAATACAACAAAGAAGGAGCCGGTTTGCCCGGACACCACCAAAGTGGTGCTCTTCAGCCGGGGGAGCAGCGGGAGCGGGAGCCTACCTGCACTTCGTCACCCTTTAACAAATGAATTGACGACAAAGGTCGAGGCGATACGGTGGAGCCCAAACTAGAGGACACCACCACTACACACTTGGGCGGAACGCGGGAGTGAACTACAGCCTCGTAGCCGGGATCCCATAAGGGACCGGGTCCTAAGCCCATGTTGAACACTGCCAAGACACATTAATGTACCACACCTTCCGAATATCGAATCCTAGGGAAGGAGGAAGCGACTAGCTCATTTGGTGGCGAACAGGAGGAGCTTCTCGCCAACCCGGAACCTCGAAAAAACTTGATCCCAAGCTCATAGTCACGCCTCGCTAGGTTGTCACCATCAAATGGAATTCTCCATTCAACGGATCACGCACATATCATATCACTACAAAAGAGCAGTAGGTGCGAAAAGGGTAAAGCTTAAGTTTGACCAGTCAAAACACACGGGGATGACTGGAAAGAATTTAATGTTTTTCACTCAGTTTCATCTTTACCAAAAGAGGTAATATTTCAGATAGGTTCCTTTCACAAACCTCCGATGTTTCTGCTACCCAAATTTCCATAAATCTCATTGTCCATTAAGGTTTGTCACATCCACATATAGCAAACATCAGAACATTGTTGCACAGAAGGTCTCCTTTCTTAAGCATTCAACTCTTTTTTACTCCAATATTCGGAGGAAAACCGGTGTTTTACAGCATATTTTTCTATTAAAAACCTAATAAAAATCTTAATTTTTTTTATTTCATAATGATGGCAACAAACTATCATATACATCTTCATATCATATACAAAATATTCGCATTTTCCTTTGCACAGAATAATAATTAGCTTTGTCCTGATTGCTTCATCATACGACAATGATTCTTATTCCTTCTTTCATACTTTAGTATGTTTTTACCTTGCAAAAAGTATGCTTGTTGAAATAACTCTATTTTATAGTAAAACGCAAGAGCACATTATGAAAAAAATATTTAGGCATAGTGCTTGTTACTTCATAACGCTGAAAGTTCAGTTTCATAATGTTAATACAAAAAAAAATTGTAGATCCTGAACAGGAAGTTTTCTGCATATATGATTAATGAAAAGGCAAGAAAAAATATAATAAATTTATTTATTTAAAACATTTAATATTAAATTTACATCACCATTTTTTACACGTGTCGTGAAGGAACACCTCCGTTGAAAATAAATTAAAAATTAAAATCCTTTATCGGTTATTTATCAGTCACAATGAACAGAAAAGGATAATAATAATAATGATAATAATAATAATAATAATAATAATAACAATAACAATAGAACATCATTCTTGAATATTGATTGCATATAATTTGGCAATTAGGCATGGCGTTTAAAATTTCTATAACATAATTAAATCTATAGGGTGGATGTAACCGCATTAAAGATGTAATGATTAGCAAAAAATAGGTTAGTTTATATAGTTCTTTGTCCACCAAACCTATGCTTGTGTTATGTCAATAGAGCATAAAGCGCTGGTGCTGGATCAGTAGTGAACCTGTTGAGAAGTGTTTTTAGAGAAATGTTGATATTTAAATGTTCTATATTAGAGTTTGAAGACGAAATCATCCTATAAATCTTACGCGTAAAACATTTTTCTAAAAGGAGATTTACCATTTCAGAGATTTACGTTTTTTAGAAGAGTTACCATTTCGCAAGCTTGTCGTAAACCAAAAAATGCTAAAATTACATTTTAACTCATTACTATTTACAATGTAAACTGTTTGTAATAGTCATAAATTTTATTTTACAAATATATTTTTATACAAATTTGTTTTTTGGTTTTATTTTAGATTATTTCGTATTACTTTTCTTTAATTAATAATTACGAACAAAAAATTATAATGAAAATAAAGTGAAAATCACAGATAAATAAACCAATTTTAAGTAATTACAAAATGTAAAATGAATTTCATGTGTGACTTAGACGTTATCTAGTAAAAAATAATTTTAAACATTTGCTCTATTTTAAACACAAAATTTCAATGTTAGACGCAAAATATGAGCTCTTCTAGAATAGAAAGAGAAAGAAAAAATAAATACCTAGCAAAGTAAAATCCGTTAACAAAAAATATATATTTCTAAAAGAAGAACCAATTTTCAATTCATAAAATATTGAACGAAAACATCTGGAAACTTAAAGTCTGTTTATAGATTATTTAGTACAATACAGACGAATGTGGTTTGAATATTTTCAAACTCAATTTTCTTTTTACAAAAATAATTTGAAAATTTAATCAATTTTGAACTTTGTTCGCAAAACATGAAATGATGATAGCTCTATTGTCTTCATCGATTTTTTAACACATTTTTTGATTTTGCAATAAATCGATAATTAAACTCCTTACAGTCCTTTCATTAATTGTACTATATTCGATTAGTTTCCTTTTTTTTTCCAATTTATTTTCATTTTACAGTTTTTTTAATTCAAACATAAAGATTAATCCATGAATAAGAAAAATATATAGCACTACTCAAATAAAAACAACGTATAATTTAAAACTCATTCAGTGTTTTTCCAAATATTGCATTATTAAAGAATATGATGTCAAACTTTCTGAGTTCAAATAAAGATCATATCATAAAATCAATTAATAAAAGTACTGTATCTTAAAAGAACTCGCACAAAATTTCTGCTTTTCTCGTTTGTTAGCGAAAACAATCTGATTTTATTTTATTTTTTTATATTATAAACAAGCAGGACTTTATTTTACATGTTTTTGGAAATAAATAAATTCAAAAGCACATTCAAAATAGTTTTAAAGTGAATTTGAAGTAGTTTCTAGATATATAGAAAACAAAATGCTCAAAATTCTTTCTTTGTAATAAACTTTATTAATAAGAAATATTCTGAATTGTTTCAAGACGAAGTGAGAGTAATATATTTACATTTCAGTTGGAATGTGTTTCTAAATAAAATTAAAAATATCCAAGAAATTCCTTGCATAATTCATTTTAAAAAAGCCTTTTTTAATTCAATAACTAACTTATTATATTTCATTCAGTTGCACAATTTTATTTCATCTCTCATATTTTCGAAAAGTAAATATTTTTTTTTCTTAAGTAATCAAACAGTTTTTTCTGATGTTTTGTTAATTCTCTAAAATATTTACCTAATCACACATACGAAATGGAATGTATTATATGATTTTCAAATATAAATATATTTAACACTTTCCAATAAAATTTAAAGTGTTTATAAATTCAGTTTGTCTGGCTGTCTGTTCACCTGTCCGTAATCTAACTCTCGTAAACGTACTCACATTGCCATGTAATTTCTTTATGTTATTGAAATTTGCTACAGAATGATCAGTATTGAAAATGAAGCGTGTAGTGTTGTTCATAGTTCATTTACAAAAACACAAAATATTTCGGTTACAGTATTGTATATACACTGAGAAAAATTACACTTTCAAATCGGAGTAAATCGATATTTTGATTTTGTTATGAAACTTTTTGTTTCAATCATGACGACCCAATGCAAATACTCAGAATGTTGAAACATGGACACACTCAAAACTGAACACATAGAGGTCAGTTCATACTCATTTTTGAAACATGGACATACTCAAAAATCATTCGAATCAATTCAAACTCATTTTTGAAACATGGGCAAACGCAAATGTGAGCACGTGATGTTTTATTCTTGAGTGTGTGCATGTTTTCAGAAATGAGTTATGATATGATTATGATATTATGATATGATTAATTTCTGTAATAAAAAATATACATTTTAAATTGGCAACATTTTATCTTTTGTTGACATTTACCGAAAATCCCAATGGATAACCCAAGCCTAGCTTTGAAATTTTCAGAACTTGAAATCTATATTTAGACTCTTTTTTTTATTTAATATTTATTTCTAGGGAAACATATATCGAAAAAACTGTCGGAAGAGTATATGATTGCTATAATTAAAAAAAACGTATTATACAAATTCGTTTTTTAAATTCAGTAATACTGAAATAACATGACTCCATCTTAAATATGACGTAATAACCATGGCAATCTAGAATCATTAAGTATCATGGGATATCATTGAATTAATTACATATGATAGGATTTAATAGAATTAAGAAAACTTTTATTAATATCTCTTTAAGTTTTGATTCGATTTTCATAAATTTTGAAAAGCATCGACAAAATTCTGCAACGATTATATATATTAAATTTCAAACCATTCGGTTGGGTAGTTTTTGCGCTGTGATATGTCGACAGGCGGACAGACGGACGCACCAGACGACGACTATGGGTGCTACTTATATAATTACGAATGCACCTAAAAATAATCAAAATGCTACCTTACATCATGTTTTTTCTTGAATATGGAGTACATAGCACTTATCGTTCATTTATTGCGACGCACAAAAGAATTCGGTAACCTGACTGACTATGATCGATAATTGATGAAAGGACGTTTTCTGCTGTGATATGCATCTTTAAATTTTTCAAATTTTTAGTGTATTACGTAATGTGTATACATTCTATAAATCACATACAGGGCTGCACAAAATAATTCGCACAGATTATTGGATATGGAAAACAATTGATGAATATGGATTTTTACTGTTTTATGTGTTTTTTAAGTTACTTATTTAGGTATTTCATTGCACTGTATGAAGAAATGAAATTTCTTAGTAATATTCTGTTAGTGTTGGATAGTGTATCATAATCTATGTTTCATGCATTATCTTCAGTTCCTGTTTATCTGTGAATATTAAATATGTATTTTATTTGTACTTGCGCATGGTTCTGGATTTGATAAAATGTCTCTCTTCAAAAGTACTTACTTTGATTTATATTTTTCTATATGAGTACAAGAGAGTTTCATAAACACATATCTGAAAAACACCATTGACACATACATATTTTTTATAAATTGATGCTCTCAATACAGATACCTAAATATTTCTTCCGAAACGTATAAGGTGTTATAAACTGTTTTCAGAAAAATCGTCAATCATTCTCAAATGAATTTCTTTTTCGAAAATTCTTCGATTGTTTATTTAAATATTTCACAGAACTGTTGGAAAAAGTCGATTCTTTATCGAAATAAAGTTATAGCTATATGATATATGTATTTTTCAAATTATACCTTACATTTTTTTCATAAATAACAATGCATACAAACAAACTTAAATATTTCACTTTCGGTACCACATGATTAAGAAGTTCTTTTTAGTTTAACAAAAATATAACTATATATCTTTACTCGAACGAAATGTATAATTACATATTCTTCCATATCACTCCTATTTTAGGATTTTAACACTCAACAAAATCTAATGTGCCAGCAACTAAGGACCTCATATATAATACATTGAATATAGGCAATTTACGTCAATATCATTCAATTAATGTCACACCTTGTAGTCGACATTTCTATATAAAAATATCAAGATTTTATTATCTGAAACATTCTAAAATGAATCACAATTTTATTTGAAACCCATAATCTGAACCCATAATTTGAACAATCTACTATTTTTTAAAGAGTTATTGTCTAAAAAATGTTAAAAGATGGAATTAGTTCTTCAAAGAAATTTCTTATCAGGCTTGACTATTAAATAGCATTTTCACGTTATTTTATTATATAAAATTTGAGTCTAGAAACTAGAAATAAACAAGTTGTAAATTGTACTTCAAACGTGACAAATGAAGTGCGATGGTACTGCTATTATTTCGGTGAAATGAATTATATCGTCTGTTATTATAATTTGCTTAATTTCCGTGATAAAATAAGTGCATTTTAAGTTGGCAACATTTTATCTTTTGTTGATATTTACTGAAAATTTCAATGGGAAACTTAAGCCTAGATTTGAAAATTTCAGAACTTAAACTCCATATTTAGACTCAGAGGCATATCAACTACCACCCGGGACCCTAGGCTTGTTCTTTTTTTGTCCCCCCCCTACAAAGAAATATATACAGGGTGATTCAAAATACATGTTTGCTCATTTATTTCTTAGACCACGGATGATAGAAACATAATTCCAATTACAACAAGTACAGTTTTCAGACATGGCATTTGTTTTACAAAGGGCTTTATAGATATTAAAATGCGGAATTTTAATTTTATACGGCCCCTGTGTTTTTTATGTTATACCATAGTTGTTATATATTCTATATTTATATATTTTCTATATTTAAAAAAATGTCCTTCCTTTACGAAGAACACAAAAAAAATTTTCAATTCTTTTATGACCAAAACTTACTAAAATATTATATTTCGTATTTTATGAAAATTTCAGTGTTTCCTGACACTAAAAACGGAATGAAGCACTGTTAGTGCAGGTAAACGTTGAAAAACCATTAACTCTAAAGTGTCATAATTCGGTACAAACTGGAAGCCGAAAATTTTCATGAATGCAGTTTTTTCTTCTTATGAATATAAAAGAAATTAAAAGGTTAATAGCATTTGGAATACTATGTATTTATTAATAACCTGAAATATTCAATAAATGAGTGAAAAAAAGAATATTGTACATCATTTCTCTTTTGCATAAAATATCAGCTCAATATGAAGAAAAAACCCACAAGAAAATCTTAACACAGGGGCCCTTTTCTTCCGGGCCCCTAGGCTTCAGCCTACTCAGCCTAATGGGTAATCCGCCTCTGTTTAGACTATTTTTCCATTTAATAAGTATTTCTCCGGAAACATCTATCCAAAAAAAACTGTCGGTAGATTATTTTATTGCTATCACTAAATATTTTTAGTATACCGATTCAGTTTTTAAATTCAGTAATACGGAAATAATATGACTCCATCTTAAATATGAAGTAATCACCATGGAAACCTAGTATCATTACCTATCATGGCGTATCGTTCAATGAATGAGTATTATAGGATTTGATAGAATGAAGAATGTAACTATAAGTTATAAAATGTCACATGCGTCATATATGACCATAACGTCATACATGTCAGATAACCTGGCGATACATCTTGGTCGCCTGACGATTAATTCTTGGAACATGCTATAACAAGGAAGTCCCGATTTAAAAAGATTTTAAATTACTTACTAAATAATTTTATTGATATACTAGCAAGCTACGCCCACTACGCTGGTCAAATTCTTTTAACGAACCTTTAATCAAACAAAATATTGACATTTCACAATTCACTTTTATATTTTAACAGACTAATAAGGCTACTATAATTTGTGACTCCTGCTATAGCCAATATACACGTCAGGACACGTCGCCTCTATCATTATCTTTTTACGCGTGAAGGTTTCGCTATGGTACTCTATTGTGAAATTTGGTAATTTTTGAAATTCAATATTTGAAAAATGGCACAATCATTAGATTTGAAATTTATATGAAGAAATATACAATTTTTTACCTTTCAAACGCAGTTTGTCTAACAATTTTCTGACAAATACTTTTCGAGCTATTATTTTTTTCAGTAATTTCAAATGTTTCATTTTCCGAGATTAATCTGTGGCAAAGATTAGCGAAAAACCCAGTCGTCAGCAACGCATAGCTTTATATTAAAGAGGATATTGGAGCAGGGATTGTCACCATCCCTTTTGAAATCGGTTCTGTAGTTCCAGAGATTCCATAAACATTGTAAGTTAGAATTATTTTAGAACGCTTTTCGGTCATTTCATCCTTTTAAATTTCGATTTTTTTTAAATTTATTCTTAGAGAGCATTTACATCTTATGAGTAACTACAATGCCAAATTTCAAATTTCTAGCTCCTTCAGTATAAAAAAAATAATTTTAGAACGTTTTTTGCTCCTGCACCACCCTGGGATTAGTGGCACCGACGTAAAATATAGCCTAAGTTGGAGCAGGGATTGTCATAAAAAATTTGCCACCATCACTTTTGAAAACAGTTCTGTAGTTCCAGAAATTTCATAGAAATTGTAATTTAGAATGTTTTTATAACGCGTTTCGCTCATCTCACCCTTTTAAATTTCGATTTTTTTTTAGAATTTGTTCTTAGAGAGCATTTACATCTTATAAATAACTACCATACAAAATTACATGTTTCTAGCTCCTTCAGTATAAAAAAAATCGAAATTTTAGAATGTTTTTCGCTCTTGCACACCCCTGTGGTAGTGGCACCGACATAAAATATAGCCTGTGTTACAGCAGAGACTGTTACCATCAATTTGCCACCATTACTTTTGAAAATGGTTCTGTAGTTCCAGAGATTCCATAGAAATTGTAATTTAGAATGTTTTTAGAACGCTTTTAGCTCATCTCACCCTTTTAAATTTCGAATTTTTTTAAAATTTGTTCTTAGAGAGCATCTACATCTTATAAGTAACTACCATGCTAAATTTCATGTTTCTAACACTTTCAGTGTAAAAAAATCGAAATTTTAGAACGTTTTTCGTTTCTGCACCCCCTAGGGGTAGTGGCACCGAAATAAAATATAGCCTATGTTGGAGTAGGGATTGTCACCATCAATTTACCACCATCACTTTTGAAATCGTCTCAGTAGTTCAAGAGATTACCCCTACAAACAAACAAGCAAACAAACAAACAAACAAACAAACTATCTTTACTACTTTATAATATTAGTATAGATTTTTAAGTTTTGATTCGATTTTCATAAAATTTGAAATGACTCGATAAAATTCTGAAACGATTATGTATATTCAGTGCTAATATGGTATGCTTGAACTTTTGCCTTATAGATGGGTTATGGTAATTACCTCAGATTAACAACTATTTCGATAACTGTATGTTGAAGTCCCATAGCCAATGACGTGTGAATCAACAATCCGTCATTCTCGATGTTGTATTTGCTCTGACAAAGAAATGACAAATAAATGTGAAATTTTTCGCTGTTGTACTCCTAAGTAAGTATTTTCGGAAACACCTTGCAAACGCATTACGATGTAGTACCTCCTCTACGCAGATCCGAGTAAAGGGTGTTATTTGGCAGCGTACGGAACAAATACGAAGAGAATTTATCTATGCCTCTAATAGAATTTTTATTGAATAAACAAATGCAAGTTCTATATGAAAGCACAGAAATGGTTATACAGCATTTAAAATTAAATTGAAATAAGTTTTAGGGTCATCGGCATGTTGATTAAGTTTCTAGCAAATAAAGTCAGACTCAACAGTCAAAGTTCAATAATTTACGGCTTGCTGCCGGCGTAATGTTCAATTCTTCGGGCACTTGACGCACCCTCTCCCACACTGGGTTTTTCCTTCTTGCTAGGAGTAATCGGTACAGAGTCCTATTTCACGGGCACTCGGCGTACCCTTCCATTGATGGGGCTTTTCCTGATACACGGAATATCAACAATCGAGGTCAGACACCTCTCCAGCGTTTAACTACGCTGTCTCAGAAATCTGGCGTTTCTAATTATCTCCTCAGAGAGAAACCAACACTTTTCGTTATCTTTCTCCAAACTGAATCTCTAACTTCAAAATCTCTCACTCAGGATTTTCACTGGAGGAGGGGATCTGGTCATAGGAGGGGCATATTGGGGCCACTCAGCATCTGAGCACCTCTGGGAACCGACATCCCCATTCAGAACTAGTCCGTAATTGGTTTCTCCATAACATCGGACATAAATCGTGCAGCATTCGTTTTCACACGGAGATGCTATCTTTCTCACGGGTCCGGTAATCAGCAAAGCACAGAGTTACGTCTTGGGAGATCTTAGCGATCAATCACTCTCCGAGAGTTTCTCTCGATCCACAAAGACGTTCGGTATTTCACACTACTTCAAAATATCACCGACGTGAGAAAATATGCTAGAAATAGTTCTTTTAGAATATTCTCACGGGAACTTTTGGGACCACACATATGAACACCGGAATGAAGAAACTCAATTCTTTACAACGATAACCCAAGCATTCAATAATCGTTTTAAACAGAACGTACATCTATTAAGAAAGTGAACACCTATTTGTCTTAATACACTGAGAAACTAGGCGAACCAGTTCAACATTATTTGTTTAAAGTTATATAAAAAAGAAAAATGGAATACAATAAATGTATTGTCTAGATTAGCACTTGCATCATAAAAGCTGTATTTTACAATTATTTAGAGAAAAATTGTTATTTTTTGTTTAATTGTGACTGAATCATTTAAACATTTTCTCATTAAATACCATTTATGAGATATTTTCTTAAAACGTTAAATTTTCTTTTCAACTTTATCCAAAAAAAAAAACGTAATAATAATAATTAGCCACCAATGACTGTATGAATCCAAAACAATAATAATAATTTTAAATTAATTTTTCAGAATGTATAAAATATTTTATTTCAATAAAACTCGACATAAATTTGTTGAAAGACCTTAAAAACAAAATGTTATACTTTCATATCCTGCAGGCAACTTTTTTATTTAATCTTTAAACTTGCTTTTTGGAAGATTTTAATATATTTTTATGTTAAAAGTTTCTACTTTTATAGCCTTAGTTTTCGTGTTCGCGGTAGCATAACCTTGCTTGGGCTTCACGCCCCATAAATTTTTTTCTTCAAAAGAGTAACAATACGTGCTTTTTACGAAGTGAAATTTCGATAGTAAAAACTTGCAATCGAAGTTAAGCTTTTAGTGTGTTGGGTGAATGAAGATAAGTTTACTTTGATTTTTTAAAGGCTTTAATTTAATCTCTTTTTCAATAATAGCAAAGAAAAGATTATTTCCAAGGGTTTTTTTTTTTTTTTTTTTTAGTAGATTCAGAGAATAGTTATGTTAAAATTAGCAAAATGTTGTAGCATGTTTCTGAAAACATACACACACACACACACATATATAATATTAATATTAAACTACATTTTTTTTTTTTGAGATAAAAAATTAAACATAAAAGAGCTTTCATTTTAAAATGGCTTTTGGATTTATGAGTAAAAAAGTAAAAAAAAATTAAGCTTTTTTTTTTCTTATAGCTCATTGCATAAAATGGGAGTCTATATATTTTAGGTAATTTAATTTTTAAATACTTGAATAAAAATCTTTAAATACAAAAATATGAGAGAAAAATATAAATTAAACAAAATAAATAAATTAGTTGAAAATAATAGTCTTAAATTAAGTAGAAACTTCATGTGTAAATTTTTATAATTCAGATTTTCAATAAAATATATAATCTATAAACATTTCTGTAGTTTCCAATTTAGTCAAATAATTACTTCTGCAACAGAAAAGCATGTTTCAATTAAATGTGTTACTTTCTCAAATAAATCTATTTAAAACACAAATTTTCATTAAAATAGATATGACATTTTATTTTAATTTATGAATATTGCTCCGAATGTATTGATAAAGAAATGATACAAGGTTAATTTCATATTTTTTTCATTTAAGCTTTAGCCATCGTGCAAAGAACAGTCATTGTCTGACATGCACCAGACCAGGAATCCACTCGGTTAGTGTAATAATGATAAAAATCTAAATAAGCAGCAATCGACAGAGCATAGTGAAACGTGTTTTTTGACGCATAAATCAATTGCCGTCTCCCCGTTATCGAGATATAAAGTCTTACAATTTGTTAATTTATTGATTTAATAGGATGGAAGAAGGAGTCATTACGTTTTCAACGTAAAAATATCATCAAACTCCAGTCACTTGTCTATTCTAGTTTAGTGCTCCGCAATACTCAGACATGATTCGATATGCTTCGTACAAGTCTGGGTGAGTGCAAACTACCCACTTGCATTTGAAACGCCCTGACAATTTTTTTTTTTTTTTCGCAGGAGGTGGACCACTGTAATGATTGCATTAGAATTAAGTTCATGAAATGTTATTGGTTCCACTATTTTCTATGCTTAAATCATTTTTTAATTCAGTACAATATTTGTCAATAGAATATTTTTGCGGGCTTCTTTCATTTTCATTTTACTATATCTAAATATGTTTTGAATTTTACATTAATCTGATTATTAAAATTTCTGAATCAGAACCACGCCTTTCCTCCCTAAATTAAACAAATAAATTATCAGAATTTAGGACTTTATATCTCGGATAACGAAGAGACGAGGGCAAATTATTTATGTGTAAAAACACATTTCAGTACACTGTTAAAAATAATCTGAAATTCACGGGTATTTTTTTCCTGAATTTCACAGAAAAAGTCCCTTTTCACCACAAAAGGGCATTTTCCGTTAAAAACAGAAAGTTTCTTCATATTTCCTAAAAACAACGGAACAGAAGGAGAAGAAAGTGGCTAACGGAGATATTCCGTTATCTGCTGCATATTTATTTCCAATGTTTAAAAAACTGACATGTTGCAGCACAGAAGAACTAAAAATTCAATAAATTAAAAATTCGAGTTTATTTAAAAGAACAAAATAGTTCTTTCGAATTTAAAAAGCAACACTTTATTTTCCCATGCTTTAAAAATTATTAGCAATTTATTTTTTAAAGTTACAAAAAAATATTCACACTTAAAATATATTCGAAACAAATAGCTTAGTATATATATATATGCTTTTTTGCGTAAAATCTATTTTTTTTCACTTAATTTAACTTATATATATATATATATATATATATAATAGTTAAATTAAGTGAAAAAAAATCGATTTTACGCAAAAAAGCAACAAACAAAAATAATGCTTCCGAATAAAAAAAAAATAAGAAATAACTTTCCCATTCCTTTGAAATTATTCGTAATTTGCTTTTTAAAGTTATAAAAGACACTCTCAATGAAAATATATTCTAACAGAACACATTTAAAAAATATATAATAGTTGAAAAAAAATCGATTTTCTCAAAAAAGCCAACGTACTTTATCGAATTTAATTCAAAATACAATATTCATATTTTGCATCTAACAATCAAATTAAGAATTAATATAATTCATGTTTCAATCCTCTATTAATACTAAATTTTTCAGTCATAATCTTATAACAAAATAATCTCCCACTTAATTTCAAAGTTACTAGGTTTCTGAACCCCAGATTGTTTAAGTTCCAAGCAGCGATTTGAAGAAATCCCCGTATCATCCTTTCAAACTCCTATTCTACCAAGGGCCCGCTGGTCTTGAGGTAAAACACTCGGTTCAAGGCGCTGTCATCCCTAGTTCGAACCCCAAGGGCAACCAGTATCAGGTATCTGTACCAGGGAGTATTTATTATTAAAATATCAAGTATTAAACTAAATACTCCTGTTATAGTCAACAGATGGCAGCACAAACAGTTTTTTTTTTTTTAACCGAGGTCATTCATAACAGAAAGTTTCCGTTTCCTTCAATCTTTCAAAACGGAAAATCTACTAACGGAACGGAAAAAGTCCGGCAACTTAGCTGACAGTACTTTTCCCGTGAATTAACGGATTTATTTTTGACAGTGTATGCTCTTTCGATTGCTACTTACTTAGATTTTTTTTCATAATTACACTATGGCATGGATCTCCTGGTGAGTTTAGTTTAGCTGAGTTTAGGACTGGGTACTCAAAGCATAGATCGTCGTGATGTGGACCCGCTGCATGAACCCCCAAGCTCATCTGATTTTTCCGGTCTTTAAGTCAATTTGTATAAAAACTTAAAAGTATGATGGAGGATCGACGGTAATGTCGCAAGGAGACCCCACGAAGGACTGGGGATTACAATTCCGGGATTCGGGATCCAGGAATTTCGTGATCCAGGGTTTTCGAGAACACGGATGTGTTTTTATCAAGAAAATCCCACGATTACTTTGTGCTAAATACCGTTATTTTCGGGCTAGATAAAAAATCGACACTATTCAGAAATCTATCAAGACACCTTCACAAAAAGTTAAAATTTGCATAAATTTTCAAAGAATCTATCACACACTATTATCATGGAAGAGTTGCTTTACAAGTATTGGAACATTTCTTGCAAAATAAAACTCATATTTTCAAATACTTGTAAAATAGTCTATCAGAATAATACCAAAATTTTAGATTAGTATCTTATCTCTAACAGTCTGAGAAAAAATGTATGTGAAATTGAAAGTGTACCAGTATAATAGTTACTATAATAATAAAATAAAAAGTAATCAGAAGCATTTTATCACAAAAGGCGATTTTCCGGAATGCATACCATGAGAGTTACATATTTTATAGAATATATATAAAAGGTTTTGCCAGTAAATAGTCATAAGATCTGCTGGGAAACTACTACTTTAATATTTTTATACAAAGTTTTCGAAAACAAATAAAATTTTTAACTGAAAGTTTAAATAACTCTTATAAGAAAAATGCAATAAAGAAAAGGTGTAAATAACAGAAAGCAGCACTAATAATGATATTGCAGTGTGAAGTAAGATAAAAAAAAACTAATACTAAGAGGAAAAAAAAACTAATACAAAGAGGAAAAAATACTGAAAATGTTATAACCTATTCCAAAGAATTTTGAATTTTCACTTCCACTAATGGAGCGAGATGTTTATTCTAAGAAGGGATTAGAACGCGCATCATTATTTAGAATATGAAAGTGTAAGTAATGTGTATGGGAATTCATTTTGGCAGTATCAAATCTGTTCAAATTTCAAGGAACTGTGCTCCAGGAAGATTTTCTAAAGAGAAAGTACTCAAATTCTCTTTAAAGTATATATATAAGACCGAAAGTTTTTCTCTTTCACATCATTCATTCGTACTATAGTCTCATGGAATCGGCTGGAAATCGAAATTTTCATCTTGGTTGTAAGATGCCAATAACAAGACCGAACAGGCTCACTTATAGAACTGGACTAATAATATCTCTTACTAATATCTCCTATGATTGTTGAATATTGCGAACATTTCCAGAATCCTATTCTATTAGAAAAAAAAATTGACAAAGAAAGAAACCCTGGATATTTTCTTCAATCATCACATTTTCAAAAAAATACAACCGAGTTGATTAATCGCAATTTATCATAAACTTCGTAAATCAAGTCAATTTATCACTTTTTCTTTTATATAACATTTTAAAAGAAATTGATATATTTTTGCGGAAATGTAAACTACATTTCTACGTAGATTACAATTTCTGAAAGATAATTTCATTTTGTTATTGAAGGGAAAAAATAACAATATTGGGAAAATTTTTGTTCGCAAAACTCCGGGATACTTGGTATTCAATTACACAATCCCGTAATCACGGGATTGAAAATTAGGTTCGGAATTAGATTCCCTATGCAACATTCACTAGCTCGCAATTAAACAGGTACATCGGCAATAGTACTTGAATTTTACGTTCAATGTCCGATATTTTTTGAATAACAAAATTTTTAGACGATATATCGAAGAATGAATATAACGATTTTTTTTTCATCAAAAGTTGTGATTGAAAAAAATTTCTTCTTATATTTTAAAAATATTGTGCATTTTATGCTTTTAAGAGACTGAAACGTTTAAAAATCGAATTTCCTTCCAAGGCAAAAATGTAATTAATATACTCATATTTGTATTTGCCATTGTATTTTAACATGTCTTAAGAAAAGACGATAATTATATAATTTTATTTATCCGCAGAAATTCCGTCATTAAATAAGTCGAATGTTATTTTTCGGAAATAGTGGTACTCAAACTCGAAGACTTGTTGAAAAACTGATTTCGATGCGTACTATCATTCGGTAACATTGTACTAGGGTAAAATTGAAGATAATGTTTTAAAAAAGCGCAGATTAACATATATATATATACCGGGTGAACCAAAATGTCGTTAAAACTTTAAAAAATCATAAAAAAGGAATTAATTATGATAATGAAGTGTGGTTTGCAAGAAAGGGCTCATAATGTAGTCGGATTTTTTTTTAGCAGCAAAAAGAAATTTTAGTTTAAAATGTCACTAGCAGAGGGTGCTGACGACCTGAAACACAATGAACAGAACAAGAGTACGCTTAATCCATTTATTCGTGCAACAACAATTGTTCAACTTGACCTCCAGACCCCATTCTTCGTCTTCAGTCCTTTCGCCGTGTGAAATTTTCGCAACGCAACAGTTGCTGACTCTCCGTTCAAATAGAACAACTTCGCCAACAACACTCGATTGGGTAATGATAATATTCTGAAAGCGAATGAGAAATCCTCGTGTATCCCGGTCTTTTATTGCAGGATTAATTGCATCATTCTGGTGAATTATGCATGGTGAATTATTCTGGATATTAGCGCCATCTACAGGTGACTTTTAACTAAACATTTTTTTTTTTGCTGCTAGAAAAAATCCGTCTACCTTGTGTGCCCTTTCTTACAAACGCACTTCTTTATTATAATTTCTTCCTTTTTTATGAAATTTTAAAGTTTTAATGAACTTTTGGTTCACCCGGTATATATATATAAAGAAGAAAAATCGATTAATGTCCTTTGAAAATATGCAGTTGAAGATTGTTATAAAGAAGAGAAAAACGCTGAATGTCAACGTTCTTACAAAATTTAATGATGAATAAATGTAATCTATCTGTGACCATAGTCGTTTTCCGACCATACCTACATATTGCAAACTTTAATCATCATTCATTTTACAAACTTTATCATTTGGGAATACTTCCTTTAAAGATTCTAATATAATGAATTAAATATGAGTACATATTTTTTTAAGTCCTTCAACGTAGCTTAATTCACATTTAATTCATATAAATGAAGAAACAATTTCATAAAAAAAAATATTTCAAAGTTAAAAAGAAAATAAGTGTCGTGTTATGTTATCTGCAAAGACCTTTTTTTCTGAAAAAATAGTTTTTTATGCGTCATACAATTTAAAACTATTTACAATCAAAAATGATTACATTCAAATTTAAAACGGATTGAGAAAAAAAATATATTTAACGGAAAAAAGCAATTTTATTTATTTTTATTTTTATTTATTTATTTATTGCAACTTAAAGTCATTTTAGAAAAAAAAAACGATATGACACTTAATTTAAGAAAATGTTCACATCGATATATTTCTAAAATATTTTTCATGTATCTTGCTGATGTAATTGAAAATAAATTCTTATTTTATTTTAAAAGCTTTTCTTAATGGAAATGTTGTGCATTTAATATTTATAATGCATAAACAGCAGAAATATAATTTCCTTTTAAAGCAGAAAACAATTTATCATATTCATATTTATGATTAGCCATTGTGTTTTAAATTCTCTTACAAAAAAAAACAAAACAATGAATTTATAGGTTTATCGTTTAATTTATTGCGGAATATATTTTAATTGCCTTTTTTGTTGGATGGTGATGTTTCCTGAAAAAGACATTTAATTCTATGTTTCCCGTAGCGCGTCACTAAGAAGTAAATTTTAAAATTTTAGCACTGTACTATGTTCATAAATTTGTGTCGTATTAAAAAAAAATTGCAATATCATTCATGTTAGATTGTGAACTGGTTGTTTGTAATTACTTGCGTAATAGGTATGCTAATAAAGCAATCTTAAAGCTTTTTTTTTTTGTATCTTTTTTTAAAGACCGGGAGGCGGCAGCACAGACAATCACCTCATCGAGTTCATGGCTGAAATTCCAGAATTAGTTAAAACTCGATTCGCATATTAAAACGCAATCGGTCTGCCAAGTCATATCTGGGTGGAAAACACGTGAAAACCCAATTCTAGCGGTTGACTCGTAGGTTTACCGTTGTGTTTTCCTGCACCCAGCTCTCCATGCTTTCATACTTTTGTGTGCAGGAAAACACAATGTTAAACCTACGAGTCAACCGCTAAAATCGGGTTTTTACGTGTTTTTCACCAAGATATGACTTGGCAGACCGATTGCGTTTTAATATGCGAATCGGGTTTTAACTAATTCTGGAATTTCAGCCGTGAACTCGATGAGGTGATTATCTGTGCTGCCGCCTCCCGGTCTATAATCTTAGAAAAAAAACATATGTTATTTTATAATACATTTATTTATTTAACACTTTTGAGAGAGCAAAATCGCCGAAATTAAGACATTACAAAATGCATTAGTGGGGATTTACCTTTATCCTTTTTCTAAGTAGACATAGAAAACAAGTCTTTGTACTTTTCTTATTTTAAAACGATTTCATTATTACATGCTTTATTTTACTTTACAATTATGCATGTATGTGGCAGTCAAATCTTGTCACTCATTTTTCACCCACTTCCTGTTGACATAGAGCTTTGAAATTTGGAATATATATGTATTCCTGGGGCCAATATATGAATTCAACTTTGTTTTTTTTAAATTCGATTCCTAAAGTGGGGGGACGTAATGTCGGCGCAAAACTTGTATTTTCCCCATAGAAATAAAGTTGCAATTGTATAGTTCCATTGTTGCAACATTCATCCATTTTAATAACATTTTTGCCGCATCATTACGATATCAGCATTAATATGAAATATATATGAATGAGTATGTATTGATGAATACATATGAATACAATGCGTATTTGTTGAAAAGTACTTCGTTAGAAGTCCTTATCTATTTCTATGTTTGTGGCTGTAGTGTAGCAGTATCAGTGTCCAAGAAACCGGGCCGTATACCGAGAACAAGCAGATAATCAACCTCAGCTGAAAGGGTGGAAAAAGTGAGAGAGTATTTTGTGCGAAGTCCCAAGAAATCGTTACGAACGACCTCATGTGAATTACAGATGTCAAAAGGTTACTTGTGATACCAGTGTTTCCCTCTCACACACACACACACACACTGAGCTTTTTCCTGATTTCTGAATATTTCTGGTTTCATCAACTATGACACTCCTACCATGAACATCCAAATAGATAAGGACTTCTAACGAAATAGCCTTTTGAAGAAGAAAATCATTCTTTGAAAAATGTTTCAAATAGATGGTGCTTGTGTAGGACAGTTGCTCTATACGTCACCAGTTCGTCTGCTTCTGGTGGGTATCCGATATATAGTTTGGTTTGTTGTTGTATCAGGCGCTACCTTAGCAGAGGTGCTCACCGTTTGCGCAGAACCGTGCGCGTAGCTGCGCAACTGCCATTAAGTCACGACAGTATATTAACACTATTTCGCTAGACGTCCTTATATATTTCTATGTTCGTGGCTGTAGTGTAGCAAGTGTCAGTGTCCAAGAAAGCAGACCGCTTACCGAGAATAAGCAGATAATTAACCTCAGCTGAAAGGATGGGAAAAGTGAGACAGTCTTTTGTGCAAAGTCCAAAGAAATCTTTGCGAACGGCCTCATGTGAATTACAGAGGCCAAAAGGTACTCGTAATGCCCCACACTCTGAGCTTTTTCCTGATTTCTGAAAATTTCCGGTTTCATCAACCATGACACTCCTACCATGAACATCTAAATAGATAAGGACTTCTAACGAAATAGTCTTTTGAAGTAAAAAATAATTCCTTGAAAAATGTTTCAAATAGGTGGCTCCTGTGTAGGACAGTTGCCCTATACGTCACCAGTTCGTCTGCCTCTTAAAATCGTCGGCTTTACAGCCATCGTCTGGTGGGTATCCGATATACAACTTCGGTTTGTCATTACAGGTGGCGCTATATTAGCAGGATGCTCGCCGGCTGCGCAGTATCGTGCGCGTAGCTGCCATTAAGTTCAAAATTCGCGACACGATATTAACAATATTTCGTTAGAAGTGCTTATCTATATCTATGTTCATGACTGCTACAAAACAGCCATGTTCCGGAAACCTGCAATAGAAATCTTTGGTTAGTTTTCCAACATTTTGTCACCAGTTTCACATGTCTAGCGGATATGAAAGATTTTGTAATCAAGGGAAGACTTGTCAGACACCCTGTGTATTTGTAATGAATAGTTTACTATATTATTCTGACTTCAAAGCAACATGCCCAACACCATAGACGTCATTCTGGGTGGGTATTGTGTTGCTTTGTTAAGCGTATTCAGTGCTTTCATCCTTTTTTTAACAAATAAAAATGTTCAGGGTGCTTTTTAAAAGACCCTGTACGTTTAAAATAAATAAGTCATAACTAATAATCTTGAAGATAAAATGAATGACGTGTTTTGGGTACCTTAAAAAACGGTATACTCAATATAAATCGGAATATATAATTTTAAAATCATTCAACGCATCTTAAATTATATTTAATTCATAAAAATGAAAAAAAAAAAAAACATAAGAATATAATATTTTAACGTTTAAAGAAATTAAGTGTCATGTTACATTATTTTTCGAGGACCTTTTTCCTATAAAATATATATATTTTTTAATTCGCCATTGAAATTAAAAGCATTTACTATCAACACTGATTATTTCAAAAATTAAAACTCTTGAAAAAAATATTTTTACAAAAAAAAATAATATTTTTTCTTTCAACATAAAAGCTATTTTTGAAGTATTATTTGACACTTAATTTTTAAAAATGTCCACATTGAGATATTTTGAAAATTCATTTTAACGTGATTTGTTTTTGTAATTTCAATAAAACTCTTCTTTTATTTTAAAAACATTGTTTAATGGAAATATAGAGCTTTTAAGGTTAAGCAGCAAAAAATTAATTTATTTTTATTGTATAAAATCAATTATAATGTTCATATTTTCAATTTTAATTGTACTTGGGGATAAATGCTGATAAATATAAAGGTTAATTGTTTTGATTTTCTAGACGTTACTTTCAAGGTGAATATCATTTTTTTTTTAAGAGTGCATAAAATCACAAATATTTAAAACTTATACATGTTTCAAAAGTAATTTGCTTCCATCATTTTTTTTTAATAATCAATAACATGTTTTCATGTATTTCTGATAGCTATTTTTCCAAATAATTTCAATTATAATTGAATTTAATATTTTCTTACGTAAAAATTAATAAATACAAGTACTTTCAGAAAAAGATAAATGACTAATAAATAGCGGTATGAAAGATATGTTTTTATCGTTTTGTCTAATATGTTTTATTATATCATTCAAACATTGTGCTCCACATATACACTGAAAAAAAAAGACAAACGTCTCTTATCTACGAAAATATAGTAAAGTCACGAACGAAAATATACAATGACCTCTTCCGAATTCCCCCATGATTCCGACAAGCATTCTTTAGCTTTAGAAAACTCAGGCGCCAATATATTTTCAAGATTCAAAGAAGCATTTATAAAAACGGAATTTCTATTGCTGCAACGGATTTTCGGAAACGTTTCCGAGTAGTTTTTATAGTGTATTAATCAGTTTTCTCAAATCGAAATACTGTGAAATTGATTGGAAATTGACTGGAAAAAAATTTATTAGTATGTTACACTGTTAAAAATAATCTGAAATTCACGGGTATTTTTTTCCTGAATTTCACAGAAAAAGTCCCTTTTCACCACAAAAGGGCATTTTCCGTTAAAAACAGAAAGTTTCTTCATATTTCCTGAAAACAACGGAACAGAAGGAGAAGAAAGTGGCTAACGGAGATATTCCGTTATCTGCTGCATATTTATTTCCAATGTTTAAAAAACTGACATGTTGCAGCACAGAAAAACTAAAAATTCAATAAATTAAAAATTCGAGTTTATTTAAAAGAACAAAATAGTTCTTTCGAATTTAAAAAGCAACACTTTATTTTTCCATGCTTTAAAAATTATTAGCAATTTATTTTTTAAAGTTACAAAAAAATATTCACACTTAAAATATATTCGAAACAAATAGCTTAGTATATATATATATGCTTTTTTGCGTAAAATCTATTTTTTTTCACTTAATTTAACTTATATATATATATATATATATATATATATATATATATATATATATATATATATATATATATATATATAATAGTTAAATTAAGTGAAAAAAAATCGATTTTACGCAAAAAAGCAACAAACAAAAATAATGCTTCCGAATAAAAAAAAAAAAATAAGAAATAACTTTCCCATTCCTTTGAAATTATTCGTAATTTGCTTTTTAAAGTTATAAAAGACACTCTCAATGAAAATATATTCTAACAAAACACATTTAAAATATATATAATAGTTGAAAAAAAATCGATTTTCTCAAAAAAGCCAACATACTTCATCGAATTTAATTCAAAATACAATATTCATATTTTGCATCTAACAATCAAATTAAGAATTAATATAATTCATGTTTCAATCCTCTATTAATACAAAATTTTTCAGTCATAATCTTATAACAAAATAATCTCCCACTTAATTTCAAAGTTACTTAGGTTTCTGAACCCCAGATTATTTAAGTTCCAAGCAGCGATTTGAAGAAATCCCCGTATCATCCTTTCAAACTCCTATTCTTGCAAGGGCCCGCTGGTCTTGAGGTAAAACACTCGGTGCAAGGCGCTGTCATCCCTAGTTCGAACCCCAAAGGGCAACCAGTATCAGGTATCTGTACCAGGGAGTATTTAATATTAAAATATCAAGTATTAAACTAAATACTCCTGTTATAGTCAACAGATGGCAGCACAAACAGTTTTTTTTTAAACCGAGGTCATTCATAACAGAAAGTTTCCGTTTCTTCAATCTTTCAAAACGGAAAATCTACTAACGGAACGGAAAAAGTCCGGCAACTTAGCTGACAGTACTTTTCCCGTGAATTAACGGATTTATTTTTGACAGTGTATATATTCTCAATTAAACATTTTCAGCAGCATAACTAAATTTATATATACAATCGTAACAAAATAATATTAATTTTAATGCTAATGTTAATGTTCGTAGCGTCAATTTATCATATTTGTTTGTAAAAAATGTTTGTTGAACATTAAAATGTTTCCTTGCGAATTGATAGCATCCAAAAATTCTATATGCCAGGTTCAGAAAATTAATGAGAATACTATAAAGATTGTTCGAAAACGTTATTTCCAAAAATTAGTGGCAACAAAAGAAACTGAGATATGATGTCTTACACTGACGCACCATTATTTTTAATTGGTTATAAAAAAGGAAAAAAAAAAAAGGAAAAAATTTGCCAAATTTTGGGATTTTTTTCCCTTAATGGTAACCTGGCTATTGTATTAAGTTATTGGTTCTGCGCAGGCTTGGAAATCGATCCAATCGAAAAGTCGCCAAACATCAGTGCGTGAGTTTAACACATCTGTTCCAGAAACTGTTTTTATAAATGCTTCTTTACATTAAAAAAATTAGTTGCTGCGGTTTTGAAGATAAAGAACGCTTTTTGGAGACGTAAGTAATTCGGAAGAGTTTATTGTAAATTTTCGTATAAGGTTATATTAAATTTTCCTAGATTAAAAATCATTTGTGTTTATTTTTACAATGTGAGGTTGTTTTTGTATATTTAATTGTTTTAAAGTGGTTGTTTTTTGCTTTAATGATTTTGTTGTTGTTGTTGTTTGCAAATGAAAATATAAGAGTGATAGAAGGAATAAAGTTAACGCGTACCTTCTTATATAGGCTCAAAAAGTAATACGTAACATCAATTTCAAAAGTTCATTATCTATAGTAAATATAAAGATTAAATAAATTATATATTTGCAACTACTTTATTTTTTATTTACTGTAATTTCAAAAATGTTTATGTTGCCTTCAATATATTGCAATGCACTCTTTCAAAATGTAAGATTGCTCAAACTAACATGTACTACTGCATCACATGATTTTATTTTGTTTTCTATTTATTATATTTAGATTTCTAAATGTATTAATATTTTACAAAAAAAATGTATTGATATTTTGATATTAAGGCGTCATTTACATTTTAAACTGCGAAATCGCACACTGTAAAAAATGACAAAAAAAAAGTAACAATTAATTCTTGAAAAATAAATAAATTTTCATTTTTTAATAACAATATTAATAACTTCTGAATTTCTTACTTGACGAACAAGTATCTTATCGAGTGAAAGTAATCAAATTCATCATCAATTCAAATAAATCACTTTCAAGAAAAATTAATAAATACTGAGTAATAGCTGCGAAAGCAATATTTATTTTACATTAAGATTTAAAAACATGATTAGAATGGTATTTTTTATTTATATTAGACACAGAATAACGTAAAAGAATTATAGGCAGGTGGACAATTGCTAAAGATGGATGACAATATAAACGATAACAGCTATAAAACCGAATGCAGAATTGCATGTGGAATTGAGCAACCGAATGCATGTGGAATTGAGCATAAGAGCGAGATGCAGTAAGAAATCTGTTGCGTATGGAATATTTTTTTTCCGCGAGTGTTGGTCACGTGATAGCCCTGATAATGTATTAAAATGATTTGGTGCACGTTGTCGTTAAAAGTGAAATTGTAACGCATAATAATGACATGACGACATTGAAATGTTAGATATGTCTTGCTAACATCACTTCGGTGATTTTAGATATGGACGTGTTACTTGAAAGTTCGAAGAAGGACGACAAATAACAGATGTTACCAAGAAATTCGACATCAGACACAGCTTTTTCCCCAGCTTTGGAAAGCCTGTCGAAGAACCGGGATGTGTAGCAAGCGTCACGGCTCAACGGCCGCAGAAGACAGGTATATTGTGCTATCGGCAGAAAAGAACCGGCGCACCACAGTTAGTCAAGTTTCAAATCCATTTCTTACTGCCACATGTAAATAGATATCCCCAAAATTGTCGCCAGGTTTTGCATCACGAGTATTATACTTCAGAAGAGCTGTTACTTGTGACGCATTGCCCATTTACAATGGTATTGTCAGAATTGCAACTAGACCAAAAATTCCCAGGTTTCTGTACTGCTGTCAGATACCTTTCAAAGTAATTTCCTCGTCGTTAAGCAATCACTTCATTAAGCTCACACTATCACTCGCACACCAGATCAATTTTCGTCTATGATCAGTTAACAAACAGAACAGACTCTCATCTAAGATGAGTACTCAAACCAAGCCGTTCTCGGTCCACTTGCGATGTTGACGATATCATTCCAAACGGGAAAAACGGTAAACTCTTGAAAATAGGACACACAAATCAGTCTTTCGGGCGTAGAGTCTTCTTAGATGGAAACGCCTAGGATACAGTTTTTGGGGATGTATGCTTTTCTGCACCAAGAAGCTGGTGTGCCAGCGCACAAGTTGTGGTGCGTCGGTCCCTTTTTTGCCCGTAGGACAATCTTCATGTCATATTTAGACGTCTCACTGCAAATACGACCTGTCGCGAGAAGTGCCTGCTACACATCCCAATTTTTTAAATGCTCTCCAAATCTAGGATAGAACACGTTGTGTGATGCCAAATTCATTGACAGCATCTGTTATTTTTCTCTTTTCTTAGACATTTCCAATAATACGGCCACGTCTAAAAATAATGTAAATGGTATCGGCTACTCAAACCTTCACAGATTTTTTTATTCTTTCGCGTTCAAATTTCACTTTCAAAAACAACTACTAACGCGCACGAAAATACTTTAAATCATTTGTCAGAGATATCACATGATTACCATATGTGGAAACCAAAAAATTACATACACACATTATGTCTTACTTCATCCCAAGTATATGCTAATTTCCACATGCTGCTGCTTTTGATTTTGTGTAGTAGTTATCGTTTGAAGTGTCATCCGTCCTTAGTAATTGCCTTCCAGTGTATATAGTAAAATCTGCGTAAATTTATGAGTACACAGAGATATTAATGACACGTATATTTGTTTAGCGTAAAAATACACATTGTTTTAAAATTCATATTGCACATTGTTCTTGTTTTTAAACTACAATCTATCTTAAATAGCTTTGTAAGTCTATCTTTCTGGCCTAATATTAGTCTACATTACTATATTTTACAATTTTGTTTAAATAAGTAAATTATTTTGTGTATAAAAAATACATAAATCTTTTGTTTGAAGTAAAAAAATTTTTTAAATAAATTGCCCAGAAAAAGTATTAAAACCGTATAGTCATTTAAAAACGGTTTAATATATAAAAATATTTGTCAGGATAATACTTTGCACATTATTTGCTAGTAACAATTTTACAATTTATTCTAACCTGATTTTCGAAATATAATTTTTATTTTCAATTTTTAACAATCATGGATTAAAAACTACATGAAAATCGTTAGTTTTTGATGCATTTGTAATTTCTAGAAATATTAGCTGTATAATGATTTTGTAAAATAAACAGTTTTATAATACTTTTATGGTTCCTACTTTTTATAATAATTTTATGATACATATTTCAGGTATAATATAAAAGAGGTGTTAACGCAGAATGGCAAAACATCAACACTTACAGTTTCAGTTCCGGATAGACGAGATTCTGCCTTATTTTCCTGCAGTGCTGTAAATGCATTTGGAAAGGACGATACCAATATCCAAGTCTTAGTTGAAGGTGAGTTCATATTATAGAATATGATTGGTACAAATTAATGACATTAAAATGTAATTTGATTTTATAAATTTTTATGAATAGCTTTTCTATACTGAATCTTTAGCATACAGTTTTTTATATTACAGAAATTTAAAAAAGTTGTTTTACTGAATATTCTATATATTTTTGTTATACGAAAAATTTCAATATAATGATTTATATGCCTAAAACGTAGCTTATGTCATGTGCAATAATTTTAAAGCACTTTCAAATATCGTTCAAAAATGTTTATGAACTCTGTTTCTCTGTTCGTTTGTCCATATGGCCGTGCTCTAATTTCCGTTAATAGGATACTCGGATAGGCTCTGTAGAATGTTCGCTTTTGAAAATGAAATGTGTAGCATTTATAGTTCGTTTACATAGCACATAAAGAATTCCGATACATTATGGTATATGGGAAAAAATGGTTTGCGATGCATTTTATTTAAATTGCTTGTTTAGCTATACTTTCATTGTATGAAAAAAAAATAATTTTCTTAATAATATTCAATTATTGTTAGAAAGTGCTTCATAATCTATGCTTGATGCATGATTTTTAATTCTTGTTCTAATCACATGCAAAAATCTGTAGAAGGAAGAAGGATGGAGGCAGGTTCTTTGATCGAGCATTTAGTTTACCTGATTCTTTTGAAAAAATCTTTGCGTAAACTCACTAATTATAACAATACACATGATCCTATGATTGTTGGTCTTTTTAGTTATAAATTTAATACTATGCCTCTCAAAATTGTGTTTGCGATGCGTTTACAAAGCTTTAATACTCTATTTTTACATATTGATATCACTTTAGCCATTCGGGATGGCATTCAATCTAATGAAATTTTTAATCATGAATAAAAAACCCATCATCAAAATTAAATAATAGTAAGGAGACGTGTTAAATGAATAAGAATGCAAATCCACCTCTACGTATGAATAAGATGGTTGTCATGAATTTCGATTAGCGACACTAAGTAATTAGACATTCTCAATTTCTTTCATTTACAGGAATGAATATTCAGTAAAAAACCATGAAAATTATACAACAAGAACGGAAAATCATGCGTAAAGCATAGATTATGCAACACTTTCCATCACATCTCGAAAAATGTACCGAAACTTCACCATTAAATAAGGTGAAAGAATATACGTACATAAACAGTATAGAAAATACATAACACATTTAAAAATACAGTTTTAGCAATTACCTTTCATTGTCAATAGAGTAATCTAACTGTTTTTTGCAACCCTTTATATGATCTCTGGATTTCCATATATAATACATAGTATTCTAAAATTTAGTTTACTTAGAAGATTCACTTTCCAGAAATTTTCGCCTGTATGCTATGTAAAGTCTTTTAAACACAACACATATAAGGCTAACATTTAATTAACGTAAAAAACGTACATAACACAACTTAAAATTCACTTACAGGCATTAACAACCATAAACGGCACTGTATCTTGTTTTTTACGCATAGGAATTTATATTTAACAAACTTTTATTATATACTAAATATAGTTCAGGAAGAAAATGTATAACACATTTAAAAATTAACTTCAAGCAGTTCACTCCGATAGTCAGTAATACCTATGAATTCTTTTGTGTAGCCCTGTATATGATCAATCGAATTTCTGCAAACCACGTACTATGAAAAAATTTAGTTAAACTTAACAAGGCAAACAAAAGTTGAAAACGCACTTTCAGCATTTATCGCTTATAAACAGTATTGTAACCGAATTATTTTGTATGTCCCTGTAAATAAACTATAAATGCAATTCACACCATACTTTTCAATAAGGAACGTACAGTGCACCTCAATAATGCATATAATATTCATTAAGTTTAAAATAGTGTAACAACATTAAAATATACTGCAAACGATGTTTTACCGTTATGTAATAGAATATCTTGTGTGTGTAAATTAATAATAAATGCCTTGCACCCCATATTCAACAGAAATCATGTTTTAGTGCACTTTATAAATGCATATCTGTTTCATTATGTTTGAAATGGTTTAGCATCATGAAAATGCACTTGAAATGGGTTTTTCGATTGACAGTAATATAAATGAATACTTTTGACTGTCCCTGTAAATGAACTATACATGCTACACACTTCATTTTCTATAGCTACCGTGCTATAGTAAGCGTCAATACCATATAAAAATTTCATAACAATCCGAGTATATTTATGAGAGTTACAGTATGGACCGATGAACAGAATAATCGAAGTCATGAACACTTTTCAACTATATTGAAAAGTGTTACAAGACTTAGAGAAGTTAACACGTTTTATTTAAATTTTTATAAAAAGCTTTTTTGTCTAGGAAAACATGTATAAAAACAATTTATTTTAAATAAAAGGAATCAGGAAAAGTTCACTCAGATTTCTTAATTAATAAAAATAATCATCAGTATTGATTATGTTGTGACTAGTGTTTTGTTTTAACTTGTAGAAAATTATATTCATTTTACATTCACACATTTTGTTTATTATTCGGTTAAAAGATTTAAAACATTTTCTTTTTGTTTTTCTTTGCAGTACATGCAAGATTCAGTAATGCGCAAGTTAAATGTATAAATACGCATATTTGGAACTTTATTAGAAACTATATTTCTATCAAGAAAAGAAACTATTTTTAGCAGTCAAAAATTTATTAACTTTCGAAGACATTTTTACATGTTTCAAAGATGCGGAAAATCAATTTTTTCTAACGACATTAAAGGAGTTTTTCCATTTTTAGCTCACAGGCCTTGATAGCCCGAACGTATGTATGTACGTATGTATGTATGTACGTAACACGATAACTCTTGAGAAAAATATCCGATTTGCATAAAATTTTGTATATAGGTTCATTCTGATAAGGAGCTTCTCTGATTGGTTTCGGGGATTCATTGGTTATTAAGGCGGGAATAGGGGCTAATACACCCTTAACTTAAATACATGGGTTTTCATGCAGAATTATCCAATTTGGTATACAGGTTAATTATGATAAAGCGATTTCCTGATTTGTTATGTAGGTTTATTGGTTAAGTATAAGGGGGGAAACGGAGGCTAATCCCCCTTTAATTTAGTTTAATGGGTATTTCATGCCGAATTGTCCAATTTGTTTCAAATTTGGTATATAAGTTTATTGTCAATTTCTTTATTTTTCGAGGGGCATTATTCTTTGAAATAAGATGTAATATACAATTAGTGTGAATCACTTGTGAGCTCAATGCCATCAGTTTAACTGGGAACTTTTTCTTTTATTAACACTTCCACCATTGTTGAAAATTCTTTATGACTTAGGTTTGTCTGGCCGTCTAGCAGTGTTCTAACTCTTGCAATTCGAATTACTCTGAAAATTTTGTATGTTACTGACGTTTACTATAGCATGATCGATATTAAAAATGAAGTGTGTAGCATGTATTAGTTTATTTACAGGGAAAGTTAAAAGGTTTTCCTTACTTTACTGTCTATGGTGAAAAATAGTTTTCTGTACATTTTAATGTTAAACTATATCAAGCATAATAAAATGGATAAGCATTTTTGAAATTCAATAAAACATGCCTTCTGTTGAATATAGAGTGCAAAGTATTCTTTATTCATTTACAGGGTCACACAAAAGAATTATGTTACATCATGGTCGTTTGCAGTATATTTTAATGTTGTTACACTATCTCATACATAATGAAATTTATATGCATTACTGAGATGTACTGTAAGTTTTTACGGAAATGTATGGTATTCACTGCATTTACCATTCAGTTACAGGGTCAGCCAGCATTCCGTTACATAACGGTCTATGGGGAAATACCGTTTGCGATGCATTTTAATGATGTTAAAATATTTCAATCATAATAAAATTGATATGCATTTATAAAGTGCAATAAAACATGATTTTTGTTGAATATGGAAGCATTTGTTCATTTAGGGTATCAAGCGAAATAATTCTGTTACACAATGGTCTATAGGCAAAAATTGTGCACAGTAAATTTTAATTTTTATACACTCTTTCAACATAATAAAATTTATATGTGGTACAATATAAGTTTCTTACGGGAAATTATGGCGTTCAAAGCATTTATCGTTCATTTATAGGGACATACAAAAGATTTCAGTTACTGTACTGTCTCTGAGTGATAATTGCTGGAAGTGTGTTTTCAACTTTTGTTTGCGTTTTTACGTTCATTTGTAATTATATAAATACGTAGCACCTAGAGTCGTCGTCTGGTCCGTCCGTCTGTCCATCTGTACGCATTTAACAGCACAAAAACTACCCAACCGAATGGTTTGAAATTTAATATATATAATCGTTGCAAAATTTTGTCGACTCATTTCAAATTTTCTGAAAATCGAATCAAAAGTTAAAGAGGTATTAATAAAAGTTTTCTTCATTCTATTAAATCCTATCATACGTAATTAATTCAATGATATTCCATGATAGGTAACGATTCTATGTTGTCATATTGATTACGTTATATTTAAGATGGAGTCTTATTATTTCCGTATTACTGAATTTAAAACCGCATTTGTATAATAAAATTGTTTAATTATAACGATTATATAATCTACCGACAGTTTTTTGGATAGATGATTCCGGAGAAATAGATATTAAATGAAAAAAATAGTCTAAATATGTATTTCAAGTTCTGAAATTTTCAAATCTAGGCTTAAGTTCCCCATTGGAATTTCCCGTAAATGTCAATAACCCAACTTAAAATGTACTTATTTTATTACGGAAATTAATCATATCAGAATAACACACGAATTCATTTCACTAAAACTACTTATAGTACAAACGCACCTCATTTGCCACGTTTGACGTACAATTTTCAACTTGCTAACACTTTCCAACATAGTTTAAAAGTGTTTATGAATTCGGTTTGTCTGGTCGTATGGCCGTTTTAAGTTGTGTTATGCATTTTTTACAATTTAGCTTCATATGTTTTGATTACAGAAGATTGTAGATAAAATACAGTGTTGTACAAAAGTATTGGAGTGTATTTACATCTGTCGGTGAAAATTTTTCTGTAGAACATATAAAGGATTGCACAAAATAATTCGACTATTTTTTTACTATGGAAGTTGATTGCCAAAACTGGATTTTCAAATGTGTTATATGTTTTCTAAACTATTTACTTACATATCTTCTTGCACCTTATTTAACGGGAGAGCTTCGTTACACTTTTTCGGATGTGTTGGAAAGTGTTTCATATTCCATTCTTTCTTCATACATGGTTTTTCGTTCTTGTTTAAAAATTTCTTTAAAAAAAAACATTAACAACATTTGTAGTCTTTTAATGTATATAACTAGATCATAACGTTATGTTATCATCAAGTGATATGTTTTAGATAATTATCGTTCTTATCTTCAAAAGTTATTTATATTTCTTAGCAACATATTATATTTCCACATAGTTATTCAAATTATTTAAAAAATAATTTGTATATTGGTGTTCGTATGACATTTCACGTTTAATATATAACAATGTTCTATTCAATACATTATTTAATTGGGAATAGAAAATGAAAAAGTAAATATTTTAAATTAAAAACGATGAAATATTTTGAAATCTAAAGAATCACTACTAGGACTTCCCTCAAAGGGATTAGTCTGAGTGATATTGCTGAGAACATGGGGTTAACAATTACGAAATAAAGAAGATACAATATATGAAAAAGAGCAAATTAAATGATAGAATTACAAAATATCATATATAAATTCATATATACTGTTATGTTTTCATCTATATTTTTTTATAACATTTGGCAAAGCATCTCATTTTCTTAAGCGGGTATTGCTAAAAAAGCCGGATCTTTTAAAACGCCAAGCATTTTAAAGTTTCGTAATCGGATTTGCAACAAAGAGCGTATTTTAGCAAGCGTAGTTTAACGCAAATTTAATTTCATTGATGCAACATTTTCTTTCTAGAAAAATATTTACATTTGAATTAAAAAATATTCCTTCCTGTTTATTGAAATAACTATTTATAAAAACTCGTACACTTCAAACCACATTGATAACATGCTTTGATACAAACCTGATTACCAAATTGTAGCCTAAATTCCTACTAAAGTACATAAAAAAATCTTTCGATGACTTCTGTAAAGATAAATTTTACATTAAATCTCCATATCGGCGAAATAGAAAAAAAAAATATTTCAAAGATAATACTTCTTGATTATTTTCTAGGAGGCTCTCCCCCCTGCGCCTTTACTGCATCAAACCCCAGACTTTTCTTCTGCCTGCCTGTCTGTCTCTCTCTACAATCTGTTTGTTTCCCTATCCGTTTTCTACCCATCTCTCTACCCGATTGACTCTCTCTCTCCACATCACTCTACATGTCTGTATATTTCTTTACTGGTCTCGCTAGCCACCTATCTGTTTCTCTAACCATCTGTCTACCCGTCTAACTACCCGTATGTCTTGCCGTGTCTCTATACCGTGTCTCTCTCCCTACCCATCTGTCTACTGTCTCTCTACTCTCCTGTATACCCATCTCACTATCCGCGAATTTTTTCCTCGCCAATTTGGCGAAAACCGTTTGTTATGTTTATTTACTTTTATTTTTTATTTTAATTCTATAGATTATTTTTATATGTATATCAATATTTATTTATATCAAACTATTATTTATTAATTTTTATTTCCTTTTTTAAAATAATAGAAGCTATTTCATTTATTATGTTGCATTTTTATATTGAAATAAAAATTCACGTCCATTATTGCACGCTAATTTGTAACTAATATTCAAAAATAAAGTTTTCGCCAAATTGGCGGGGGAAAAAATCGCGCCAACGTGGTGTGTATAGGACATCTATGCCTTGTTTTCATTTCACATATGTATTGGTACTTTCATGTTAACTTGGCGCAGTTGATAAATCGCCAAATATTGTTTTCATAACATCTTAATATTTCATTAATTTCATTTAACTATAAATCTTTCACTCATTTCACTTGACATACATACATGAAAAATACATGTATTTTACTCATTTAATTTAAAATACATGCCTTTCACTAATTCCATTTAAAATGCTAAAAAGGAAAAGAAAATAAGAAGAAATAATGCCACAAAAAAACTTTTATTTAAACATCAAATAAATGTTTCTGATTTACACACGCGAAATAAAAAAGTTAGACTAGTGGTGAGATTTGCGCCAAATCTCTAATACTAAGTTATTGCGGGGTTTTTTTCTTTCAAACAGAAAAAAAAATCGAGATTAATTTTCCATTTTTATTAAATGGAAATATGCTTTATTGTACTGATTTGATCATTGTACTGAAATTGTATTTGACTGTGCGTGCATATTTTTTTGCTCAGTGTTACTTCATGAACTTTTGAAATCCTATTATTTACGAAACTCTCCGCCGGTGAAATTGACGTATGCACTAAATTTTCGTGACGTATGTACTTTAATTGTGCTTTTTTATTTATTTTTAAAATAATTTCCAAACGGTTTGACATTTATTCTTGGTAATAAATAGGCGTCGTTGTCACCTTTATGCTGTACCACCTGCTGTAAAAATTTGAACGAAATCTTAAATATTTTATGAGTTATGCTTGACGAAAGGTTTTAATATTCATCGTAGCTATATATGGGGCAAAGTAATACTGCGCTGTGTATGAGTCTTCGTGTTCACTCAGACAATTAAAGTTTGGCTCTCTCAATATCCATTATTTCTGCTTTCCAAATGCATTTAAATTATTAGTAATTTTACTAAAGAAAATGATTTGTGGAATATATGATTAAGCGCTAAAATTATTTTCAACTCAACTAGATGTGGAAGAAATACAGATAAAAAAAAATAATATTTCCATAGCGTAATTAAGAGATCGTGAATTAGTTTATGTTTTAAAACATCTATATTCATCTAAAATTTAATAAATGGATATGTAAATTGAGGAATTCTTCCAAAATCAAAATGTCAAATAGTTTTTGGTAAAAATGTATTTTTAACAATAACAAAACTTACATTATTTTTATAAAGTATCGGGTTTTTTTTTCAATGATCAATGTGACTTTCATAAATCACATACTATCTTTCCAGTGACTGAAGCATAGGTGCTTTTCCTATAACAACGTCAACATAGTTTCGTATATATATTTATTAACTCACAAAACTCATTTCAGTTCCAAATTATAATTCAAAAACTTCCCTAAACTCTTTCTATCTACATTTTAACAACATCCTAATAATGTTCTGTTCGAAATTCATAAATCATTAAACAATGAAATGTAATGAACCGTTCTTATGATTTCTAAATGAATATGCATTTTACATTCATGCTTATCAGTAAACATGCATGGAAGAATACAATTTTACACTTAGAAGATTACAAATTAAATAAAATATCAAATGGAATAATAAAGGAAACAATGTGAAATACACCATTATTAAATCTTCAAATAAACCCAAGTTCAAGTTACAAAGTGAATCATTTATCACTACAATAGTTTTAACTGAATGTTTGTATGACCATTTTAAAGTTTGCAAGACAAAATTATACTACTTACAAAAGCGGAAATGTTACATTCAAATATTATAAATGCATTTTCTAGTTGCATTAGCTAAGTCTTTGATTTAATAAGATGGATTTTCTTATTGTGGATCATTTACAAAGAAGTTTTATTTTCTAACAATTACTGCAGTAAGCATTATGTATATCATTTATAAGTGTAATTGTTCTAGCTTTCTCATTTTTACATTTTTACATTTTTATATATAGATATAAACTTTAATAAAAATGCTTGATACATGCTAAAACAACTTGAACTTTACCATACTTAAACATTTCGGAATTTTTTTTAAATAAAATATTTTATTTAATTTATCTATATAATAATTCGGTTCATTATAAAGACTACTCGAAAAATAAATTGTCTGGAAAAAACAAAAAACAAAAAAATTTAACGTCCCTTGTTTGGAATCATGACTTTTCTTTATCCCTTATTCATTTTTGTATGTATTTAGATTATTTGTAGCAACTGTAACTATATCGCATTTATGTGCAGAATTTTTTTTTTCTTAATAACATATGCTTTTTATCGTATGTCTATTTTTTAGAAAAACAAATACCTGTAAATAACTTTATACAATAAATTCCCCGGTCAAGAATGGCGTGCGTGAAAAAATGCAGAAATGAGTTAAGGGGAAAAAAAGCTTTCTTCAGTGATTGTTTTGAAAAAAGGATAAAAAAGCGACTTTTCATAGTATATGTAATGAGCCAACATGAAAAAAAAAAATTAGCAAACCAATTTTCTGCTTGGTCAATTTATACGCGCACATCTTAAGCCAAAAAAAGTTAATTACAAAGTGGCAAAGTTTTGTTTGTCAAAGTTTTTTTAAGCATATTGTTTTTTAGTTTTCACCTGATATCTTTTCAGAATTTTTTTCGTAAAACAATATGTACTCACAAAGTAAAATAACTATTTGGTGGAAAAAAACAGTATGTTTTTCTTATCATAGTATACTTTAATTTTTTTTACTTCTGTCTTTTTTAGCATAATTTACCCTTTCTTTACATAAAAAGAGTTTATGATGTAGGAGAGAACGCGTAAAGTACCAAGAATTTATATATATATATATATATATATATATATATATATATATATATATATATATATTAATAATATTAGTTAAGATTACCAAATGTATTTATTAAAGCAGTCTATATTATAATTCTAAGTATTCCCATAATCTTATTTACATTTTCTTAACTTTTTAACAAGGTAAAACTTGTTAGACACAATCGTGCATTTTTCCTAACTTGTCTTAAAAGAGTGTACGGTTGAGGTAGATTGTCATTTATAAATAATATATCACTCTTTTTCTTTGCATTAAAACTAAACTTCAATATAAAGATTCATAGCGTGATAATAAAGTCTCATTAAAACACGAAAGAAGTAAGAGACAAGTTTTTAACAAAGTAAAATTTCTTAGACACAATCGTGAAAATTTTCTAACTTTCCTTGAAAGAGAGTACGATTGAGATAGATTGACATTTATAACTACAATATCACTATTTTTCTTTGCATTAATCCTAAACTTTAATATAAAGATTCATAGTGCGATAATAAATTCTGATTAAAACTGTATAAAAATAAAGACAAGTTTTTAACAACGTCAAATTTGTTAGATAAAATCGTGATTTTTTCCTAATTTTACTCCAAAGAGAGTACGATTGAGGTAATTGTCATTTATAACTACAATATCCCTATTTTTCTTTGCATTGATCCTAAATTTCAATATAAAGTTTCATCGCGTGATAATCGAGTTATTTAAAACTAGAGACACATTTTAGCAGTTTATTCTATATGAAATATTTCCTAAAATTAAATGTCAATGACATTCACATAGGCTTGATGACCTAATGAAATCATCTCAAAAACCAGTCGGTTGTGCCAATCCCAAAACTTTCTTCTATCTCACACCGGTATCGCATACACTAAAAAGAATCAGCAACCAATTTATATCAGGGTCTAACTGAATCTAAACTTTTATTATATTCCGTACGCTAGTTCTTGAGATAAGACTATTGCTAAAATTGTGTAAATCCTGCAAAATGTAGCATACCAGCACCACCTGTAGGGAGCTTTAGGCCAAAATCTAATCAACAATAGCTTATGACAACGCCTAACTGAATCTGAAGTTTGATGAAAATCCTTGCATTAGTTCTTGAGATATAGTTATCATGATAATAGTGAAAAAAGTAGCATAGTAGCGCCACCTGTTGAACTATTTACACCAAAGCGTAATCAGCATCTATTTATGTCAAGGTCTAACAGAATCTGAAGTTTGATGAAATTCCATGCATTAGTTCTTGAGATATAGCTAGACAGACAGAGTCACAGACTCACAGACAAACATTTTCTAAAAACAGCCAAATCGTGTTCAGGACCTTCTAAAGCTTATAAATCCACCGAAAACCGGTAGTCGAAAATTTTCATGAATCTAATACTTTCTTCTTTTAAAGATAGAAGAATGTAAAAATATATACTTTTAAACTTACAGGGAAATATATGAACATAAGGGGATCTAAATACAGGGCATGATGAATGAAGTTGAATTTGTGCGAAAAACATTAATGTCTATAATTCTATAATTTTAGTTTCGTCTATTCTCATTTCTATTGAGAATGCTTCCCGAACTATTTATGTGAATCATTCGGACAGTTATTTTTAGAGATTTCTACAAAATATTTCCGCTTCTTTCTCATAAGTGCATTAAAAGTCATTTAAATTAACATTGTTTTTTTTTCTCTAACACAAACTCTAAGTTATTAAAAGATATTTCTACATTCTGTATTTTCAAATCATTTTTCTTTTGATACTAAAAGGGCAACTTTAGGATGACTCGGTGTAAACAGAAATTTCCAATCCGCGATATAATACTTATTCATTATTCATATATATATATATATATAAAAAAAAAAAAAAAAAAAAAAAAAAAAAAATCTGCCAGAAATTAATTTTTTATATAAATAATATATTTCGATATAAAAAATAACTAAAAATCAATTAAAAAAATTCTATGCTTGGATGATGGCCACGTTTTAAAAATAATTTACAACTTTACTCCACGCAAAGTGATAAAAAGACGTACATATTTCCTTTTTCAAATAAATACATTTTTTCTTCGTGCTTCTACTGTTATTTTATACATACGATGAAAGTAGAGTTTTTAATCAAATATTTTGTAAAATATGGTTTATATTTTGGAAAACTATTATTATTGTTAGTATTTTTATAACGTTATTATGTAAAAATAATACTTATAAGCAATGCAATAAAAATCTAAATTTCGAAAATAATTGTTTTTGATCACTAAAATATTTAAAGCGATTATATTGCTCGGTGTATTTTTTTTATTCGGCAAACTTCATATTGCATATTCTGTTATGATATTTCTATAATTCTCGTTAATTATTTAATCGAAATGCTAGATACTTCATATGTAATGATTTTTTTAATGCAATTATGAAAAGTGAGCTACAATTATATCTCTAATACCAATTTTATCTTTTATATGGGAAAAGGGACATGTCTATATTCTTTAAAATTCCAATATAGTAAAACCTCTAAATAGCGGACACCTCGTGATCGTTGAAAAGAGTGCTGCATCCGGTCGTGTTTTATTATTCTTTTTATCGGGTTGGGGTGACTACAAATGTATTTCTGTCGATTAGATTCACCCTAGCATGTTTCTTGCGGGACAGATTTATATTTCTGTAAGTCAGGTTGTTGGGGTAATCACAAAATGTTTGAGCAGAAAAATGTTTTCGAGGAAAATAAATATCATATAATAAACATATTTGAATATTAATGTGTACATCTTCCTTTTACTGCATGATAAATAAAATGTATATAAGAAATGTGATCATAGATTATTATTTCTTCATAGTACAATTAAAAAACCCTTTTTCATCCGGGAATATGAACAATATTACGACCATTTTTCTTTTGATACGCACAAGAAAACATTTATCGTATTTGTGGTAATTTATGTAGATCGTGTGTGTAGATACGAAGGTGTCTACTACTCAGAGGTATAAAGGTACAAATATACAAGTATCAGGAACTGAAAAAGTTTTCGTTAAATTGAATTGTCCACTATTTGAGCATGTATGTTATAGTAATTTTGTTGTACATAGATTTTTCATCTAAAAAATATTTTGAACATTATTTTGAATAACGGAATCCACCCAAACCCGACCCGCAAAAATCAAAACCCAAACCGTAACCGAAACATTGAAAGTCAAAACAACTGAATCCAACACGCATAAAAAAATCAGAACTCAACCCGAATCGATGCTGGAATATACTCCCTCTAGACTCTTCTAAACTCTCTAAACTCTACATTCTGAACTTTCTCATAAATAAATAATTAAGAATATATATGTTTGATTATCGATTGCAATTATCATTGTAACTAATATTCTAAACATACAGTTTATGCATATTTGATTAGAAAATATTATCAATTAAGAAACTTTTTTTTTTCATTTCCTAAAATCTCCTGAATAACATTCTACTATCGCCATTTTATTATTTTTTTTGTAAATTGATGACTATAAACCAGAAAATTTTTATCACTGAATTCTAAAACAAAATTATCAAGAGAAAATTTAACATAATAAAAAAATAAATATATTATTTGAGAAAACTTAGATGAAAATATATGCTTTTAAAACGAAGATTTGTTATTAAAAATGTGTGATGACAATTTAATCTCTATCGAAAATTAAACAAACAAATTAATCCTTGTTATATTAATTTTGTATTGTTGAAATAAGTCAAACATTTTTACATTAAAATTTTGAATAATTTCTTTCTTAATTACAGCCTTCTCTGAACCATTATATTGCAAGTCAAGACATAATTAAACATATATTGACACCTTTGTTCTTGTTTATAAATTTTACTGACAAAGAACAAATTATAACGATATGTTATTCGCAAAGCTAATTGCAATGTGATGCAGATTTACTGAGCGCAAAGTAGATGCGAAAAGTGACAATTAAATATGCGAATGGAAGATTTATTTTCGTAAAATATTTTAATAATATTTCTAAAGTGGTTTTTAAATGAATATTTTCAAAAATTAAACCTTTAATTTCGTATCATTTATTTTATTGATATATTTTCAAGGGTGTTTTCTGTGTTTCTAAAATTAAGCTGTTGAAATATTTAATTATTTTCTGAAAGATATCATTTTAGTATTTGATGAAAGAAATTACGAATTATAATTAACAGCTGTGCCTGAACATTTTAATATGAAGTTGAATAAATCATGTCAATAAAAATTAATGTTGTTTAATGTTATTTTAAGGGTGTTTTTACTTGTTATGGAGTTAGATTGATATTATAAAATATTAAAATAAACTGCAAAACATAAGAAATAAGAAATTTTGCAAGAGTTTAAAAGTTAGTTTAAATAGTTTGATTATTTAGCTAACCTAAAAATATTACCAATTAACATAACAAACATTTATCACGTGAAGATATAGTAAAGGCATGTTAAAAAAATGAGAGACGGAATGTGCATTACAAACCTAACCAAACGAGATATTGTTTTTAACTGTGTGTGCTGTGTTCATATTCATTGTAATCTGTCAATTTTAAAGAATAAGACAAAATTTCAAATAATATTTCTAAAGTGAGTTTATGTTATTAATAAGTGATATATAGTGAGTTATTTATAAATGAATTTTTTAATTAATGCTTTAATTCCGTATAATTTATTCTGTTTATATATTCGTAAGGGTGTATTCTGGTTTTCAAAAATTAATTGCTGAAATATATAAGTATTTTTCTGAAAGGTATTATTTTAATATTTGATGGAAAATTCGCGATTTCTTTACTGTGCATATTTATTTGTTCATATTCATTGTAATATGTCAGTTTAAAATATATATATATATAAAACAAACTTCTAATACTATTTTGATAAAGACTGGAGTTAAGTAATGGTCAATATCAAACATGAGAGTGAGAAGTAAAAATAACCTTAACAGAAAATTTAACACACATATGTTCAAAAAAGCTAGAATTCTCATACCTTTTTTTTACGTTGAAAAATCAAAGTCTTTAGCTAGTTTCTGCTACTTTAGTCTTTTTAGTTTTGTTTTTTTCTGTCAAATATTTTTTTAACCTATGGAATCATTCAACTGGCATTTTTCTTACATATGCCTATCTCCTACATTAAATGGAAAGCCTGACGTTCATGTAAAATGTGTTTAATAAAATCCTTTCAAAATTTCAAAAATAGACAACAGTGTAAAAAATAGTCTAAATACAATAAAAACTGCACGCCAACTCAATTTTATGACTATAAACTGCAAGCTTGTTCTTTCAAGCAGTGTTTTTCATTATAGGGTCATAAAATACATACCTAGATGTCAACAAAATATAAACCAGAGTTCTTCTAAATAGTAAAAGTGTTGTTCAACTGAATCGTAGAAAAATGATCCAAGTCTTACAATCTACTTATTTTTTGTTTCAATCCTAAGATACATTTTAATAAATGTATCTTAGTAGTGACAATGTGGATATTTTTGTATTTTTTAATCATAATTATTTATTAAATATGAAAGTATAAATACTCCATCGAAGAAAAGTAGAAGAAATCATTATTTAGAAGGTTTAGATTCTTAGACTGCTCAATGTACAGAATTTCTAAACAAATAAATTCCGTTGAAATTATATACTGTTTTATATAAACGATCTAACTTCGCTTATTTGTTAAACGAAATAATGAAAAAAAGTGTGATACATACGTAGATAATACGTTTTCAATATCTCCAAAATGAATAACTTCGATTGAGATCTTAGTCTAAAGTGCGAGAATACTATTTTGCATCTAATAATCCCATTCAAAATATTACAATCCCCTTCTGCTGTTATTCCTCTTCATACAGTTACAATGTCACGAAAATAAAAGTAAACAGTAATTAATATGAATATTGACAGCAAAATTATAAAATAATTAGTTATTTACATTTTTACAGTGGGGGGTGGAGAAGGGGACACACTGTACTTTGAAAATTTGAAAACGCAAACGAAAAAAATTTATTATTATTTTTAGAAAAACAATAATTAAACTTAAAAATTAGTCGCGGAAAATCATTTTTTTTATCTGATTAAAAATAATTATTTATATGCATCCTAATTAAAATACGTAATATTACAATTAAACACAGAAATATAAATCCCTATCAAGCTATACAATTTTAAACATGGATTACTTAACTAACAGTCTTTTAAGGTATACTTAAGTACAAAATGATTAACTGATTCAATTAAATTAAGATATTTATATTCTATGCTTAATTATTAAAGCAAGTCAAATATATGAACTATATGCTCAGTAAATCAAGTAAGATAAAATAATTATTAAAATTGCCTTTTAGACATTTCAAATAAAGTCATGAACTGTGTATTAAAAAATAATATTTTTCCTTATTTTTGGTGTTTAAAGTTTAATTAAAACATTAATCAGTATTTCTCAGTATTTAGTGTGATTAATTACATATTGAACAAGTTGGTGTTATTGAAAGATAATTAACGATGTACTTAATTATTTTCTGTCAAAGAATTTTTGTTTTACTTCTATGTATTGCGCACCTTTTTTAATTTCTTTTATATTCTCTGTTTGAGAAACTTTCGATGTAAGGGAAAGTTACAAACACAAATTTCTTCAGCACTTGATTATTTGGCGGTTTTTATGCTTTAAATTGCGCCTTATCAATATTACTTCTTTATTAAAAAGTTAATTCAAAAGTTTGAGTAGGGCATTATGAGCAGTTTTGTTTGTGCTAATGAATAAATACTTTACTTTTAATGTACTTTAACATATATATATATGAAACAAATTAAAAAAAAATTTCGCCGTTGGCCTCATCAAAACTATAATTCTGTGTAAATTCCATTATTCTAAATTATTTTCTCGTTCTAGTATTTCGACTGTCAAAATTCCATCTAGCTAAAAATACTTTATTCTAAATTCATTCTCTTAAAAAATGGCTTTGATCGCTGTTCTATTAAAATTATGCACTTTTGTTTCATTAAATAAATGCATCCTAGAATTTAATTATTTTAAACATCAATCTTCCAGCTAAAAATATTTTAACTCTCTTGAAATAACAACCTATGTCTTTTTATTTTTTTTATTTTTATTTCCCTATGTTTTCTGACAAAACAATATTCTTTCTCAAAATTATGAAAGCTAACTTCAGTCTCAATGTAAAATCTTATCTTGACATCTTGCCCATTCTCAGTAAAACCTACGTATTTTTTTTCTTATTATTTATTCGAAGGAATTAGATTGTTCGGTAATGTTCTAGAAATATTTTTCACGCATTTTTTCAGCCTACGGTCTGATAACGTCAAATTCATACCGCCAGAGAATTTAGTCCCGTAGCGCTGATTGGTCGAAAGACTGTTTAATGAAACTGTATTCTGGGGCGTTAGATAATAGTTATACGCGGAGTTTTCCCGCGTAGAGTCAGTTTTATTCCTGGAGCCGGTTGTACATGTAACCCCAACGCGTACTTCACGATGATGGAATAAATGTCCGTGGCTGCAGATAGAAAAAACGACTGCCTGTAAGAACAAAATGTCTTCTTAAAATATTAAATTAATTCACCAAGTTTCTCCACGGTATTAAAATCATCATGTACGGAATTAGCATCGTAATTAGTAAAGCATGGCCATTTTCCTTTGAATTCGAATAAAAAGTGAACCGGAACCGACTGCCTCTTATTTGCATTCTGTACGCACACTATAAATTGGATTCTCGGCGACCGACTACAAATTCCTCGGAGGAAACCCTTTCCCGGATAATGTGAAGCATTCTTAATTTGGCTAGTTGTTTTATGATATGATAAATATTATCCCATTATTGTTTATTTATCTGGTACAAATTCGGCCTTGTTCTCAAAATTTTAATTAATCTTTTTTAACACTGAGATTTTGGAAAGATCAGGTATCTAAGAGGGATGTGAGTAACACACCTTTTTCCTCAATCATTTAGCAATATGTTTAATACATAATATTAAATTATTAGCAGATTACGCCCGCTGCGCTGGTCGGTTTCTCCAAAAAGAACCTTGAATCAAACGAAATATATCGGTGAATTTAACCTTGTATTTTTAAAGTAATCTGTACCTTTACCTGGAATATCCTAAAATAAAATAAAAACGGATACTTATTTCACTAAGTTGTGTTTTTTTAATACGGTTTACTATTACGTTTACAATTTATTACTTATTGTTTTCCATTGATTTATATGTTTTATAGCTACATTTTTTATTATCGTGAATTAACCTATATTATTCACAACTACAAAGAAATGGCGCATCTAGTATATTTGTCGAAAAATTAAATAAAAATCATGCACTCGTGACATCATAATTCACTTTTATATTTTAACAGTTTTATATTTTAATATATAATTACACGGTTACTACAATTTGTAACTCGTGCTGACACATTGCTGTTGTTATTATTTTTTTTACGCGTGAAGTTTTCGCTATATGGTACTCCATTGTAAAATTTGGTAATTTTTTTAATTCAATATTTGAAAAAGTGCATAATCAGTGGATTTGAAATTTATATCAAGAAAAATACATTTTTTTACCTTTCTAACGCAGTTTGTCTAACAATTTTCTGACAAATACTTTTCGAGCAATTAATTTTTTCAGCAACTTCAAACGGTTCATTTTCCGAGATTAATCTGTGGCAACGATTATCGAAAATCCCAGTCGTCAGCAACACGTATATTTTTATTAAAGAGGATAATATATAAGATACTGGGTATTCAAAAAGTCTTTCCGTGGTTACAAAATTTATTCATATCCGCAATGTATAAGGAAACTGGTTGCAAAACGTTGGAAAACTAACCAGGTTTTTTGTTGCAGGTTTCCGTGACGTGGCTGTAGTGTAGCAGTTTCAGTGTCCAGAAAACCGGAAATGTTCACAAATCAGGAAAAAGCTCAGTACGTCCTCTGGTATCGCGAGACCCTTTTGTCATATGCCATTCAGTTGAGCGAATGTACTTTGATTCACGTGAGTGTACTGATTTCTTGGTACTTCGCACAAAAGACTGTCTCACTTTTCACACCTTTTCAGCTGATATTGATGGTCGGCCAGTTATCGGTACGTAGTCAGTTTTCCTGGACACTGACGCTGCGACATTACCGCCATGTTACGGAAACCTGCAACAGAAAAACGTGGTTAGTTTTCAAACATTTTGACACTGCACTGTAAAAAATGACCGATGTTTCTTATTTTATGAAAATATGCTATAACCACGAACGAAAATATAATATAATCTTCTGAGTTATCCGAAATTTCAAATAGCATGTTCCATTGTCTTTTGAATCCCCAGAAACGAATGCATCTTCAAAATTTAAAGAATAATTTATAAAAACAAATTAATTTTAGCTGCCCGAATTTTTTAGAAACGTTTCCGAAGGGTTTTTATAGTGTATTAATTAGTGTCCTCAGGATGGAATACCTGTTTTTCGAATGTTATCCATTCTCAAGTACACGTTTTCAGCCGCATAAGTTAATATATACATGAAAGAGTAAATAAATAATCTTAATTTTAATGATATTGTTAACGCTGTTAATTTTGCATGTTTCTCTGTTAAACATTTTTTTTAGCATGAAAATGTTTACTTCAGAATGGATAGCATTCGAAAAACAGGTATTCCAGGCTAAGGACACTACTTAATACACTATAAAAACCCTTCGGAAACGTTTCTGAAAAATTCGGGCAGCTAAAAATAATTTGTTTTTATAAATTATTCTTTCAATTTTGAAGTTGTATTTGTTTCTGTGGATTCAAAAGACAATGTAACATGCTATTTGAAATTTCGGATAACTCAGAAGATTATATTATATTTTCGTTCGTGGTTATAGCATATTTTCATAAAATAAGAAACATCGGTCATTTTTTACAGTGTGGTTTCACAGTCTACCTTATATATAAAGGATATGAATAAATTGTATAATGAGGGAGTTAATAACTTTTTGGTATAATTTATAATTTCAATATTCAAATGTCAGAGTGGTTATATATTACTAAAAATTCTTATTGATTTTCTGGATATTTCTATATTGCTTCGTATGATTTTCTATGTATTCAAAATAATAAAACAGATTTTTTTCCTGAAGAATTAGATTTAAGGGATACATCATTAATCATTAAAAATTGTTACCGATACTCCAGACGCTTCCTAGTTACCTCAACGTGTTTTTAAATTTCATCACTAAAGATGACTGGAGTTCTTGGAATACAAAATACTTCATTTTAATTCCATTGCACAACAGAGTTGGCAAAATTATTTAAATGTTTATAATTAACGATTATACATAATATTTTATCTACCAGAATGCACACTATCTCTAAAAGGTAAATACATATATTAAAATGTATATCACAATTAAATATCAAAGAGAAATAATTAAAAATATCTAAACAATTGCTATAGGATAAATGGCGTTGCCACGATATTCAATGTAGCGGACATGAATGTTTCGCGTAGCAGAATGTTTTCCTAACCTCTCACTAAAATGAATATAAAATAAGATGTCATTTAAGATTATTAGAAAAATAGACAATTTATAAAACTTTAGGCGTGATTCAAATATAGAGAAGCAATATATCTATTCCGCGTGCTTTATTAAAAGACACGTTGAAATAATCTTTTGGATATAAACAACAATGAAAATATAGCAATAAATTAGCTAAATAATAAAAAGTTGGGCTGATTTACTTTTTAAGTTTAACCTAGTATTTAAACGTTTTAATATATAAGGGCTTTTACACAATCAGTAAACGAGTACATCTATTTTCATAACTTATTAAGAGTATTTGCATGAGAAAAAAAGTCCAAATGATGGCTACCACTTTTATTTTCAATCTAGATCCTACAATTTAAAAATTTAGTTGAGGAAAAAGTCATGGCTGGGTAGCTTGATATGTTACACATACTCTTAGAAAAAGAAAATTAAGTTTAGAAAACGTTTTCTGTTTTTTAAAAGAAAAATTCCGAAAGTCTGCAATTTTTGAGTTTTGAAAATTGTGTTTAAAAACCACCTACCTCTATTTTTTGTTTTCAAAAGAATCACACATATTGGCCTAATTTTGCTAACTAAGAGAGAATAATATTGTTTTAATAACTTTTATTTATTAATAACATTTAATATGTATGGAAATAAAAATCTTTTTTTTTAATAAATAAGCATTTTTGTCAACTTTATAAAAATCTTAACGACTATCTCTGACAATCTTCTTTCCATTCTGTTTTTTTTTTTTTTTTTTTTTTTTTTTTTTTTTTTTTTTTTTTAACAAAAAAAGCTTGCTGTTTCACATGTAGATTACTTTATCTACAAAAATCACAAACATAGTACTAACTCAATGTGTCGGTGCAGTGGACGATGTGCGCACATACCGCATTCTAGGCAACGAATACAGAGTTCTCCCTTCTTGTCCTCACAGAAAGCACCTCGCAGAAGACACAAATTGCATCATTTTCCTCCATTGAATACCTTCCTTTTTTACCTTTTTAAAATTTAATTTTTGGCCTTTTCCCCTGCATTCTCTTACAGTTTCCTTCGTCAATTTTCTTCTTTTCTTCCCATTTGTTGCGGATGATTTTCACGAACATTGTAACCATAGTCACACTTATAACAGTCGCATGACGTAACAAAGCCACACAGTATCCGTGATCCCCTAAATAAATTCATTTACGGAACGAACTTAAACCTGTTCAAATACTGGCAGCTGGGATTTAAATCACTCTGGGTGGCCGGTAGTTGGACCACTTCAATGTTTAAGTTAAGACCTCTATTATTCATTCCTATAGTAAAATACCAATAACGTGCTTGCGGCAATGGGAGCTAAATATGTGTAGAAAACAATTTAATCGTCATTTCAATATGTCATGGCCAATATAAGGTCAGTATATATATATTTTAATTAGAAACACATGCCTGAAAAAGTTTTCATATCTTATATTTCGTCTTGTTCACACTTTTACTCTTCCAGTTTGTAAATTACACAGACTTCAGCGAAGTAATTCTCGTTACATTCTTCTCTCAATTAAATGTACAAACTCTGCCTATCGCCTCTGGACTGCTCTGCGCTCAGTTTTCAGAACACCTAGTAGCCGGCATTTGGTCATTATCTCCTCTACTACATAAACTGAATACATTATTTATTATGCCGTATATATTTATACATAAAGATATAGACTGATTATTAACTATCAAAATTTTCTTTTTCCAAACAAAAAATATATGAATAAGTTTTACATTTTCTATACACAATAGAATAAATTACGCTTAGGTATGGATTTAGCGTAATAATTTAATAACATTATTATCATATAATAACTATACTACAAAGTTTATACTTCAGTCATGTGGAAATGTGTCTTTTTCATTGCATTTTATGGTACAATTATTTCTTGCATATCAAACAAATTTTTGTAATAATCCATGCATAAAATTAACAAACGTATTTCGTACTTAATTTAGAAATAGCGTTTTCATGTTAATTAACATATTTCGATGTTTAACAGTCTGTTACGTTAACAACGGTTATCCGATGAAAGATTTCTTGTAACTGCGGTTACAGCAAGCGTATAATAAATGATATTCGCAGAGATTATTCAGATGGATAATAATTTACATGTTTGTATGAACTCGTGGTTTTGCTTCTAATCTCATTCTGCATATCTGTGAATAAAGATCTGATTCTAATATTGAAACTACTTTAGATAATAAATGAAATAATAGGAAATATTAACCATAGCAAAAATTTAACCTTTAAAGGTGCTTTATTAGGCAGCAATTACGACATTTTTTTATGAAATTGTATATTCGAAATTTAGCAGTTAAAAGAAGTTTTGTGTTTTCAAAGAAACATATATTATTAATTAAATAAGTAAAATATTTTTTTAATTATTATTTCATGATAGATGTGTGTGAATGTAATGTAAATTTAAAATTAATTTTTATCTTGTCAAGCAAATCCATTAAATATTCAATACGAACACTATTAATTAAAATTTTAAAATTAGAGAGTTCGAAATTTCTCAATAGTATACAAAACGGCATTGACAATTATGAGATTCAGCAAATTCAATCAATTCTATAATCACAATTTTCCGCAAATATTTATTTACTTAACTATTACGTTAAGATTAAAATTTCAAGTTAGGGCAAACAATTACCAAAAAAAAAAAAAAAAAAAGTTGCTATGTTACAAGAAAATTTACCATCAAATTACACACTATAGTGCTATAAATATAAATTATTTCAGAGACCGTAGAACTCACATCTGGATCCAAAATTAAAATGTAGCAATATGAAAATTATTTACATTTCCCAAATAATACCATGCTAAAAATGTGACCGCAAGGGTAATGTATTGTGACCAAAATTGAACTTTTAGTCTAGTCATTGACTCCATGTGACATGAAAGGTGAGTCGCATGCCGGATGCTGTGATGTCGATATTCCCGTTTTGTAACGAGCCTCAAATGACTAAAACAGCCGATAGGGGTTACTTCACAAAAAGTCAGAAATGTTTGTCCATTTCTGATGCCAGAAGTGTCTTTGAAGTCCAAAATTACAAACATTAAGAGCTTACACTACACGGGAAGAAACTCGTAAGCTAATGTTAAACCTATGAGAGCGTTCTTTTAAGGTTTCCCACTTTTATTTTAATATTTGTTAATTCTTTTTTTTTTCCATAGAATAACTGAATAACGTTGTTAGTTTGTACTTTTTCGATTTTGGTTGCATTTTTTTTTTTTTTTCAATGAGGCTACTTTCACTTTCGGAACCGCTTGCGAAAGTGAAATTGACTTTATTAAAAACCATTCTGCCACCAAAATGGAAAAAGTAAAATCTAACAAAGTTATAAATCGACCTCAGGTATTCTTAGGAAAAAGAATCATTCAAAAATCATAAAATTCAAGCGAGAAATCTGAAAAGAACACTTCGATAGGTTTAACATTAGTGTGCGAGTTTTTTCGCGTAACTAGTGTAAACTCTTAAGCTTTTAGAAAGCAAATAACGACAATTTATTAGCAAAATAAATAAGGAATTTTGCAATAGAACAATATGACTTTAACTTAAAATCCGAAGTCATAATAATTATGTTTGAAGAAAACCACACTGTTTTTTTTTTTAATTTCTGTACACTACACAAAATTGACCTGTTATAGGTGACTAGATCAAAACAATGTCTAAAAATACTCAAAGCCTTGTGACTTCAAACACAATTTTATTGGAATAAATCAATGATTTTATGTTTACACACAGAGACACTCCACTTGGCCGTTACGAAATCGTCTTTGGCCATGCTAAATATCTAATTCTCTCTAATAAGATTATATGTGAATATCGTTCCTGAGTTCTGAACACTTTCGTAGGTTTCTTGTAAAAATCCAAGAGATCAATGAAAACGTCACAATTTATCAGAAACAACAACATGCAAAGACTAATATTATCATATATTATCAAACTACAGATAAATGATCCAATTCAAATTAGTGTTTCATGCTTTGTGAAATTTAAAGGAAAAAATAACAGGATTCAGATTCACATACGATATTAATGCGCAAGACAACCCTTATACATCCAAATCTGAATCACTCGCTAGAGACCACCCTATCACCACGCTATTCTAAAGAGTAGCACGGGTAACTCGTTACAGCTTGAGCGAATTAACGAATTAACTAAGTTACCCAACTGTGATTTTTGGCAATTGTGAATGCATATCACTTAGCTGTGTTCTAGACCTGTTTAGATTTGTCATATGAGAAGCAAGTTGAAAGACTCTATATACAGGTTGTCCCAAAAATATTGAAACGAGCTTTAAAATATTAAACGTTGAAGATACGTATGCAATGTACATTGAAAAAGTGTTCGAAATAAGGTAGAAATTATGATTATGTTGGTGAAATATTCCTGCAGTTAATTTTCAAAAAGGTTACACTTTTAAAATTTTATATGGTCCCTAGGTCCTATATGTCATATTTTAAAAACCTTTATCCCTGTTCTGACAAGTACTACAGTAAACATTTCATTCTTAATATATCGTCTGTCCGATTTTATTGCCGGAAAGCTTCGAAATTTTATAAAATTCAAAGTATCATCTCGGAGAATTTCCATCGTAGAAAAATGTATGTTTAACTGTGTGCACAAAGAGTTTTTTTCTATATATTCTCTATATTTTCTATATATATTAAAGGACCCAGTGACCATATAAAGATTTAAAAAGTGTAACCTTTCTGAAAATTAATGGCAGGACTATATCATCGACATACTTCCTACCTTATTTTGAACACTTTTGGGTTTTAAACTGCCAAAGTATCTGCAACAGGTAAAAAATTAAGTACGTTTCAATCTTTTTTGGAACAACCTGTATACCGCAAAACAAGCCGATGATTAGTGATTTATATTTTTACGTCTTTTAATGATATTAGGTAAATATATAAATAAATGTTGGATTATAATAGTTTTATTCCTTATTGTGTTTTAAATGCATTTTAATACGTATTCCTTATCCGTTACCTTTATTACTGCGTGAAAATAGTATTACCAATCTTTTGCGTGAAACGATAAAAAAGCATGCTTCTCCTTTTAAATTCATTAAGTAACATCTAACGAAATACCTCTTCACTTCCAATCATCATTTCCTTCAAATAATATTTTGTTTCTTTGAATCCCAGTTACTTTCATGATTTATTAAACTCCTTTTATATTATAAATATACTTATACAAAGTGCACATGTGCACAAATCCAAATATCGCTTGAGGTATATCAATCTAGAACAAGGAACTTTCGTATAACAAACTATGTTCGACATAAATATATTTAGTCAAACAGTGAGAGCGTTTTATTCCAGTCAGTGCACATATTATTTTTAGTATCTTTAAATTAATGAAGATATTTTTTATAAAATATGCAGCAGACTGATCTTTCTTTACGCTATTTTTATGTAATATATAACGATATCAAGAAAGGTATTGCAAGTATCCACCCTCCTCATTCAAAAAGCACTAAACTAGGCGATTAACGCATCAAAATGTTGTTCATATTACATAAGGTGTTACTGAGCGAATTACTGTATTCTTCCATCACTTATCGTACTCTTATCACACTTTACACAAAGCAAACAAAATTTCTTTAAAGTACATTTAAGTCATAACACCTTGTAGTTATATACTTTTTTTTAATTGCTAAAATGTGTAAAATAAAATGATTATAAACAGTAAAATAGATTTTATTAGACTGTTGACGTATGTTTCAGTAAAAAAATAAATAAAAATAAAAAATAATATGTCAACAGTCATAAATATGTCAAAATATGTCATATGTATAATAGGTATTATATGTCATATGTATAATATAATATGTCATAATATATGTATATCATAATATTCATATATTATATCATATGTATATCATATTATAATATGTCATAATATAATATAATATATCATATGTCATATGTATAATATAACATGTCATATGTGTAATAAACATGTCAACATATGTCAACAGTCTAGTAAAACCTATTTTACTGTTTATAATCTTTTTATTTTACACCTTTAAACAATTAAAAAGGAGTATACATTTAATGTTATTAAAATTACTAGCAAATCCGCCCGGCGTCAAAAAAAAAAATATGAAACGCGAAATCACTCTAAAAATAGCTGCACGAAACCCTTCTTCTGGTAACTCTTTGTCTTTCGGAAATTAAATAGAGAGATTTACCCGAAGCGGAAGTAAATTTAATGCTACTCCCTCAAATGTCTCGATCATTTGATTCAAAACGGGTCAATTTTCGGTCAAAATTTTTAAAAAAATGTTACCGTCTGATTTTTACAAAATTTGCATTTTCGGAATCAGAAGCAAACTGAGTTTCGATTCAAATAATCCAATATATTTCTTAATACTCGAGAATGAGTGAAAATGAAACTTTTTCGTTTCCTGGGATTATCAAATCGGCAACTCTATTTTGCGGTTTCACTAAAAATAGTCATTTTTGGCGCACGCGCAGGAAAATCTTTTAATTCCACCGCCATGTGATGCATTTTGTTCTAAACAAATTAACCCACACGTGTCACCGCTGCCTACGCTACCGTGTATAGCAGACTTGCTAGGCCCGCGCTGCAACATATTTTACTTCCAGTTTCTACCACCAGGTGGAGCATTCTGTTTTAAATAAACCTATTTCCGAACGAAACTCCGGCACTCGTTCCTGTTGCTTAGGGAACCGTGTAAAAGGCGTGCCGTGCATGCGCGAAAAATCTGTTAGTTCCACTTTCCACCGCCAGAGATAATTAGCTATATCTTAATTAGTTCATGTTAAGTTGAGTGAACCGATTCCCGTTGAAATCAGACCCACAGAAGACGAGAAAATAAATCACCCCCTGGATATTAATATTCATAAATGGTGGTAACCAAGTGTTGAAAAAATGATACCGAAGTTTATTTAGTAACTGGGATGGGTCGGAAGAATGTTAGAAAAGATTTCGTTTGAATCGGACCAAGATTAAATGTAAAATCTTATAGTTACATTTTCCACCGCCAGGGAGTGCACTCTGTTCTAAATAAACTCTTTCCGAACGAAACTCCGGAACGTGTCCCCGCTGCTTCTGACAACGTATAGATGGTGTTCTGTGCACGTGCAGAAAATCTTTTAGTTCCACTTTCCACCGCCAGGGGTGCCAAATCTATATCTTAATTAGTTATCTATATTTTAATTAGTTCATGTTAAATTGAATGAATCAATAGTCGTTGAAAAGTCTGAATCGTCTGATGATCGTTGCATGTCTGAATCTGACAAAATTTAAATGCAAAATTGTTTAGTTTCACTTCCCCCCGCTAGGGGTGCACTTCTAATAACTCCGGGACGTGTCCCTGCTGCCTATGACACCGTAAGCAGGCGTGCTGCGCACGCGCTGAAAAATATTTTTTAAAATTTAGTTATATTTTCAACGGACAATTGGCGCTAAATATGTATCTTAAATAGTTATCTATACCTTAATTAGTTCGCGTTAAGTTGAATGAACTAATTCTCATTGAAATTGGGCCCATGGAACCCGAGAAAATACCCCTCCCTGATCATTAATGTTCAGAAATAGTGGTAACCAAGGGCTGAAAAAATTATACCAAAGTTCATCTAGTATCTGGGGACCTGAGAAAAGGTTTAGTTTGAATCGGACATAAAATTATATAGTTCTGATTTTGGAGGCAGGGAGGAAAGAGGGAGTTTCGATCAGAGCATTAACGCGATATTTACACTACAACCGAACACTCACTTCCCCTCCTACCAACAGAATTTAACCAACGACGTTAAAAAATTAGGACATATTATTAACTTTCTAAACAGAAACAAAATGACTTTTTTTACATACAAAAACAGTAAGTTACCGTTGTTAATTTCTGAAATCAAATACATAAATGACGTATACATGAAAAAACTATAAAAATCGCATAAAACAAATCTCAAAAATCCACAAATCGTTGTGCGAATTGCAATCGGCTGACGACCAATCACAACTGCCCGGTTGACTTCCAGCTGTGCCTACAATTCTATCAGCCACCAATCACAACTGTCCTGCAATGGTGTTTGACTTGTAGTGGGCGATTTGTGACGTCATTTGAAACAAAAAACGCTGCTAAACATGAAAAAAAGTTCAAAAACGCATAAAAAATGAAATTAAAAGAAAAAGTCTAATAAAAAAATCGGAATAATAAATAATCCTACCTTCCCTTTTAAAATTATGATTTTTTTTATCTGAGAAGAATTATCAACTTTCTCCAAGCCAAAAAGAGTAAAAAAAAATGACGATTCTGAGCGCATCCGAGGCTGAAATGGAAGCAATCACCGAACCAATCAAGCATTCTGGGCAAAATTACTTAGTGTCGAAGGAAAGTTCGCCAAAAAATCAAAAATTGCTGTACGAATTTCGCATAAACTTTATTGAAAAAGAGATTAAAAAAAAGGGGGTATATTGTACTAAAAGATTGGAACCGGATTCCGGTTACTAATGTGGGTAAATCCCAACAAAACGTCAAAAAACACTAAAAATCGCATTTTTTAAATTATGATTTTTTTATCTGTAAAGAATTAGCAACTTCTCCAAGCTAAAAAAGAGGAAAAAAACTGACGATTCTGAACGTATCTGAAACTGAAATGGAAGCTCAACCATCGAACCAATCAAGCATTCTGGTAACATTTCTTAGTGTCGAAGGAAAAAATTCGCCAAAAATTAAAAAATTGCTGTACAAATTTCGCATAAATTTATTGAAAAGAGGATAAAATTTACTATATTGTGCCAAAAGATTGGAACCGTATTCCCGTTACTAATGTGGAAAAAACGCAGCAAAACGTGAAAATACACTAAAAATCGCATTAAAATTTAAAAAAAAAATCTATTTAAAAATTCCAAAATCTGGCTTCGAGGGGCAAACCTACATGCACACCTTCCCACCAAATTTTGTAGCTCTGCGTGCAGCGGTCTCTTCAGAACACAACCGAGAAACAGACAGACAAACTGACTGACACACACACAGACTTCCTTCTTTATTATAGTTGGAGATAAACAAAATACGGGTTAGATAAGGCACCCTGCTTTTTTGACTGCGTAAATGGATTAGGCCTCGTTTCGTATGCAAAATTTGCGTGTTATAGTGTGTTTTATCTTATGTCAAAGTTTGTATATGTAGTACCGAGACACCCTGAACAGATATATTTCCATATTAAAAGAAATCTAAATATACAATATATAAATTGGTATAACAAAAATAGCACTATTGCTATTAAAAAATGTCGCAAAATAAAAATCTCTCTGCAGCTAAATCAGTGCGTAGGTGTTTGTTCCTTATACATATCCACAATTTTTGGCCGATTTTTACGAAACTTCATATATATACGTTTCAAGAAAACAGAAAAATGACTAGTTTAAAATTACTATTTCAGCTATTACTATATTAGCTGAAATAAACTATTTCAAAATTTCTCAGACCACTCTTTACCATTTATTTCAATCACCTGCCATAGTTCGCATTTATACAAATCTATTTTTTTCTAATGCATTTTTTTTTCATTACTATTGCCACATCCTAGAAAATGTTGCTAGAAGTTTAAAAGAAAGATAACACGTGTATTTCGTTTTTTGAGCCAATAAGAATTCAGACACAATCGCTATTATATTTTTGCATACTAAATTGATGTCATTCTGAACAAATAACTTTTCCAAACATACAATTAAAAATATTACTATAAGTACGTTAAAATAATGTAATCATTATAGGATTAGATTTTTTAAATAAAATTGTAAGTTTTCATTTTAAAATAACGCTATACCAAATAGAATTTTAGTAAATGCTACTCTATTTTGTTGAATTTGTCGCATATTTATTGACGCGTTGTCAGGGAAATCGTATATTTTCTCATACACGCGTCAAAGAAAACCTCCATTCTCAATTAGAAAGATGAGAGCGTCAAAGTAACGTCATTTTTTTCTGATCGTCTTTTTAATGATTTATGGTTTCAAATACAGTGATCTCCATTATTATGATTGCCATATTATTGCATTTTTATTTATTTTACTCATAATGCACCCATGAATAACATGCCAGGTGGTTCTGCTAGTTATTTTTTTTTCAGCAGATAAGCATAATGTAGAATGATTTTAACATAATATTTTATGCGTAGCATCCACGTTTGTTTAAAAAAGTTATGTGCTTTTCCAAGTGACCAAGCAAATAGTAATTATTTAAAGAATTCTGAAATTTATAGTTTTCGAAAACATATAAGGCAGTGCCTAAAAATGCTTACACGCAGAATTGTCAATTTTAAGAATTTTTTTTTATTAAAAATATTTAACTTTTCCCCAATAGTATAATATTTGCCTTTTTTGAGAATTAAAAACTGGCTATATTCGCAATAATATTTGTATATTTAAACTTTGCCCTAAATTTATTCGTGCTAATTTTAAATCATCATCTTATCTCAATTCTTTTTAAGGAGGCTGGATAGCGAAAAGATCCCAAGAGCTTTATTTTCATATATTGAAAAATGTTTTTAAAAGCAAATTACGCTATTATTTCTTGATTATAGTGACCTTTTTTATATAAACGTACTTAAAAAAGTAAACAAAAACTATTAATTGTTTAGCAACTCATAAATTATTACAGCTTCCAAAAAGCACACGACATTAGTTAAAAGTTTAATTAATCCTTTATCAATATGAATTTTTAGAAAGGATCATTTCAGTTTTACAAATATGACTTCAACCAATGTTAAACATTTTTATTGATTATTACGAGTTTAACCGATATTACAACATGAATAATTTCTACTTATGATTAAATTGAAGTAAACCAGAAGATATAACCCAAGCTTCCAGTTTACAGAATATATTGCGCAGTATGCAGTGTACATAACATAGGTGGAAACCATTTATTTATTAAATATTCTAATAGATGTTTTACATTTAATGTAATTTTTTTTAAATTGCCCTGTAGAGCACAAAAAATCATTTTTTAATGAAAATATCAATTATGTATTCAAATAAAGTTTTCTAAAATTTTAAAAGCATTAGCTGCATGACAGAAGTTAATAGCCGAAGAAATCGCCAAAGATTATGCTACTTACAGTAGCATTTTTTATTCTGATTATTTCACTGTTTTAGCACGTAGTTTGATTACATATATGAGTTAAATTTGCATTTTATTTATGTTGTTTTATTTATTTATTTATTGATGAAGTATTAATTCTGTTATGGAATATTAACCAGAAACCAACGCTGAACTATTTTTATTGTTTTAAAGTGCAAACGGGTTAATATTTCGTAATCGAGTTCCACGTAATACATATTTTAAAAAAACATTCTTGAAATTTATTTATTTTTAAACTGTAAATTGAGATACAGTTTTCAAACAAATTGCATATTTGAAAGTGTTTTTTTTCCATAGTGGACGGTGTAAAAATTTTAATTTTGGGATGTTTAGAAGCAATTAAATTTGCAAAAAAAGGGAAATAAATTGCTTACACCCTTGCCACCGTGAATATGATGTCAACGTTTTTCACAGACACGTTTTTGTTTTACATTTATATTACTTTATATTTTATATACATATACTTTGAGCAAACCGCTCTATTTCCTTGCGCAGCCTCATACTTGAAATGCATATCGGCTGTTGTTCGAAATCCGTGAATTACGATTTAAGCCAATGAAGCGCCTTCATTCGCTGAACTCAACAGCGCCCACTACTGCCTCAACGCTGCATTTCCGCACCCACATTCCTGTAATAAAACTGCTTATTTAGATCCCTTCTACCTGCCTTTACGTTTCTGACATTGATGGAATGCTACAGAGTGATCAATTAAATTATTTGAATTTAAGTCTGACTGCATAGGATTTACCACTATATTGCTGTTAATTGATTAATATGAGTATTTTAAATTATCCGAGACGTATAGTATTTATTTTGCACCTATGACTCTAAGGATCTGATATGATAATTTACTTAGAAAATTTTATTAGACAAATTATCAATTAATTACAGAAAAGAAAAAGTTGCGTTGTGAATTATTTTTGAAGTTCGGATCCTCTTTGAGCCAATTACAATCATCAAAGGTTACCTGCAGAGAGTTATGTAACATTAAATATATAATGGCTTATTTTAAAACCTAGATTGTAATATTAAAGAAAACATTTCCTAAAATAAAAGACTTAATATTAATTCAATAAATTAAGTAAACAAAAGGAAAACTGACTAAAATTAATTGAATATAAAATTGAGTTTATTTACAAGGTAATTATAAGCATATGATTAAAAACAAATATAAATGTTTTAAAAAAATAAAAATATTCAATCCTAGTTGAGAACTGTATTCTCAACATTTATTTTCTGAGAATTACAGTTTATCTTACTGAATTAACAAATTCGATTTTGAAAGGCAGAGTTCCATACCCTAGAAGTATTTATTTGATTAGCCTTTTTATGTTTAGATCGGGGTAGGATCTTCATACACACGTAAATTCGTATTATTAAAAGAATATAGCTTAATTAAATAAAATGGAACAATGGTGAAAGAAGATTGTTTGTTACCTTATATTACTAGATAACGTTGACAGCAGGAGGTAATGGCTGACGCGTTTTCGCTTTTTCTTAGCGCGTACATTTCCATCTATTGGCACACACACTCAAAATCTGTTTTTTTAGTTAGAGAGCAGTCAACCTTCTACTTTTCCATCTTTTTTGAATCTGAACTCTCAAAAAAAAATCACATTCTTTTCGTGGAGCAAAAAAAAAAAGGATGGAATCATTCTTCCCTTTTCACATAAAATTAAGGCCTTATACATATAACTTCTTGAAAATTTGCATGTTTCGGCCATACCTCTGATTTTAGAGAGATGACCATTGGCAGGCGGGAGAATTTTGGTACTCCCCTTGAGTGTTTCATAGGCCCGTCGGTACAATAGTGATTCCTCTTGACGCCGTGCTGTGTCTGGGAGGTAAAGATGCTTTTACTTGTGAGGTCTTCGTGCCTATTTAAGCTCTCATAAATAAATGTGTCATATTATTGTTCTGACAATTTTCTCCATGACATTTTTATTAGGTGTAGTTAAATCATTCGTGGGAACGGAAAACCAAATATTTCCTTGACTGCCGTGGTTCACTTTGTTCCACAATTATCTATCTGTATGCGCTGATCCTAAAATGGATCATTAATTTGTATTGTTCACTGTTCACTGATTAAAATGATACCAAATACTCTGCTAATATGCAGAAAAAAAAAACAAATACTTTTTTTTTTATAGTGTGTGCTAGTTTAGATCTAGATGGTGGTATTTCTCACCATCATCTCTTCCCCCGACATTAGAAAAAAAAAAGGTCCACAGTATCTTTTTTTTTATATATATATATAGCCACAAAGTACTCGATGAAAGTCCATCGTCGTATTATATTGAAGATCAAAACTGAAAATGTTCACATGGAAAAGTCTAGGAACTTGGGATAAGCTGGGGTGTCACTAGGTTTGGAGTGTAAGTAGGTTTGCAACACCAGAAAAAAGTTTTACACATTGGTGAAATAAAGCGTAATCAAAAGTTCACTGTTGAAAAATCTGATGAAAGACATGACTTCTTCAGCAAGTTATCATGTGTAGTTGGTTTCAATTTCCATTGTTCCAAAAACATTTATTAAAATTTTGAGTTTTAATAGGTCCAAATCCAAATAAAGCAGGAAAATTTGAATAAGCCAAATAATAAAATAAAATGCCCGAGAGAAGAAAGAAAAAAAAAATTAATTTTCTTTTCCACTCTTATATTTTTAGTTATTACATACATATAAATTGGCAAATCTTTTATTTTAATTATTACAGGCTAATTAGGTACCCATACGTTGAAACACAATATACAGAATCATTTAAAACAAATACTCAATATAATCAGTAAACTGTATGCATTGTATAATTAATACCATACATTAAAAATATATATATATATATTATATCAAAAACATAGAGAGAAAATAGATATACATAATCTCACATGAAATGTCTCTCTTGAGCAAAAAGGCAAACATCTTTATTTTATTTTATATAATATACATAAAGAAAATGTTATGTGAAAAAAACATCTTATCATTCTTACTAAAACAATTTTGTTTTGGGATCTTATAAAAGGATGACTTTTCTGAATGAAAGATATTTTCAATAATATATTTTCATAAAAGAAACAGGTCTAAAAAATGAATTTTCCTCTTTCCTTTGCTACCAAAATTTTAATTATCCGTTGGTAAAATCAAAACAAGTACAATTTCACTGCCCGGCTCCTAGAATGAACAAGGTTGAAAGAGAACGAAGAAAAGAAAAAGAAGAAAAAAAAAATCTCCTCTCTTTCCTATCGATCCATCAAATTGCTAAGGGGAAGGATTCCAAATGACAGTTACTGAGCTCACCTGTGGAAAAACTGACCCCCCCTTTTTTTTTTTTTTTTTTTTTTTTTCATTCGTATCCAGGTGTACACAAGGGAAGATTTGCGAAATGCATGTACTAGCGATCGTTGCTATCCCTCAGGTGTATGATTACTAAACTCCTGGATTTTCGACTCTACAAAAAGGGGTGAAATGTGTTAATTGCACGTGTAATTGGTGAAAGGTAGTGCAGCTATGATTTACAGCTAGGAATTATGATTTATGTTGTTAAAAATAAAAATTATACTGTGTGGTTAAAAAAAAAGTCGTGTATACCCGGCTTGGATTTAAAAATAAATGGGGTATGTAATTAAATCTGTATATCTGCTTAATATTTTCTATAAAAAAAAAATCGGTACACGTGTAACGTGGTCAAATCCGTTTGCATCGCACTATCTTCTCGTCAATTTATATATTTACTTATTTATTTATATTGTGTATAAAAACGTAATGTATTATAATATATATATTTTTTTAATATAATATTGATTTTCTAGTTACAATTTAAGTTAGCGAGAACAAGCGAGCGTTGCTTTGCACAAACGAAAATGTGCATGCAATTGTAAAATAATTATTTAATTATTTATTCTTCTTATTATTATTATTTTAAAATCTATTAACGTGTAAATATACATATTTAAGGAATGGAAAGCGAGCGTTCGCTTTTCTTTTCTTTTCTTTTTTTTTTGTTTTATAAAATATTACATATAATAGTTAGAGAAAAAAAAATTAAACAAATTCTTTTTTTTTTTTGTAAAGTTTGGAAATTTAGTTAATTAGAAATATCTCAGCTAAATGCATTATTAGATGCTCTGCGCAGATAGTCTCAATTTCGCCTGCAAAAACGAGACTTTAACATCCAATAAATTGCTGAAATGATCATTAACATGTATCCAACACCTTTTTATTATTATTATTTTTTAAGTATGAAATAATTTACCTAAATATTTAAGGTATAAATTAAACATCCAATTTATGTTTTGTAATAATTGAAACGTTCAATGGTATTTTTTTTTTATTTATTATTATTATTATTTTTTTTTAATTATCTGAAATGTTAATCCTTAGGGACAACTAATAATTTTTTTTTTTTACTTGTTTGTTTTATAATATGAAATCGTACGATTATTCTAAAATTAAAATTGAAACGCGTTGTTCTAACCAAGTTATAGATTATATCAAATATTAAACTAAAATAATTTTGTAAAATCTGACCGATTTTTTTTTTTGTTATAATAATTCAAGTGGATTCGTCAATCCGTGGCTTTAAGCAAAGGATGAATTATTATAAATATTGGTCAATATAAAATGTTGTATTATTATTATTTATATTTGTGTCGCCGAGTGAATAGATGTTGACTTGTAATTTTAAATCGATTAGTTATATGTTTTGTGCTACATATAAAGACTTTTATTTTCACTTTTAGTAGAGGGGGTAAGGTTATATATTAAAATTTTTTTTTGTTTTGTTATATAAATTAGTATAAAATGGGTTTGAAAGGGTGATACCCTGGCAAGGCTGCCTCTGTTTTTATTTTTACCGTAATTATTATTATTTTTTATTTAACGTGCATGTTTGTTCATAACTCCCTCTGACGAGCCAAATCCCTCAGTAGTACACTGTGTAGCAAAGAAAAAAAAACTTGCAGTATCCTCCCTAAATGATCTTTTTTTTTTAAAATAGTAACCTGTCCTCAATGTACTGTAAATAAACAATAATGGAAAATTATAAAATGTGTACTAAACTAAAGAAAAATAAGACATCTATAAACGATAAAAATTTAAAATAAATATATACATATTGCCTCGACAGCAATAAAAGAGAAAAAAAATTTCTCGCTTCCCTATCTAGGAATTTATGTGTATAGTCTGTGATTCCACTTTCGTTGGGGAGAATAATTTATTTATGTGGCGTTTAATAGTCGCTTTATCTGGGAATGCAATTTCCTTTAATAGGTAATTGTTATTCCTAAGCTTCCTTACCACCTCGAATGGTCCCAAGAATTTTGGCTGAAGTACACCTGGTTTACCCACGACTTTCAAGTAGCATTCTTGTCCCGTTTGTAGAAATTTTACTTTTTGGACTGGAGTACTGTCGATGTACTCCGCCATCATTTTTTTGGTTTTGTAAGGCTAATTTCTTTATTTCCTCAATATGTTGGACTCTATTTTTAACGTAGGTTTTGACAATTATGTCTTGGTCAGGCAAGTGTATGGAAAAAGGAGTTCTTATTTCTCTACCGAAAAATAGAAGTGCCGGAGAAAATCCCGTAGCTCTGTGCGGCGTACTGTTATAATTAATTTTAAAAAAATCAATCCTGGTATCCCATTCTAAAGAGTTTTTACACATAGCCACAATTGAATTTTTTAATATTTTATTACTGATTTCACAGAGCCCATTACTGCGTGGATTATTCACGGACGTAAAATCTAGGTCTATGTTAAGAGAATCCATGTATTCTTTGAATAAATCAGAGTGAAAATACCGGCCATTATCCAATTTTATGGATCGCGCCAATCCGAAATTACTAAAATAGCGATTCAATACATTTAGAAGTGTTTGTGATTCACAATTGCGAACCGGTACAGCCTCCAAGAATCTTGATGTGGAATCAATAATCATAAATACAAATTTATTTTTGCGTAGCGTCATTGGAAGCAAACCAATTAAATCTATATGCAAAAGTGATCCGATTTCTTTATCTTTGATTATTTTTTGTGTGGGAACTTTAATAGTTTGATGTTGTTTAGTCGTGTTACATGGTATACATTTAGTACAATAATTCTTTACATCCCTGTACATCCCGTACCAGTAGAATCTAGCTTTTATTATTTGATAAGTTTTAAAAAATCCGAAATGTGGTTTATGAGCTTCCTGTATTATTTCAGCTTTAAGTTTATCCGGAGCAATTAACAGTTCATTTGTATCAGAGCCTGGCTTTAATATTAATATTTCTTTTTGATTGAGAGTAAATTTTTTTGTGGTTTTGTTTTGTTTGTCAGTTTTAATTTTGTTTATTATTTTATTTAATTTTTCGTCTTCTAATTGTTGTAGTTTAATGTTTTCATCTGATAGAGCTTTGTTTACCGTAAACAATGAATTTTGCAATTTTTCTCTTGAAATTATATTATTAATGTTCCTCGAAACATAATCAGCAGGATTTTTAGATCCCTCGATATGCTGAAAAGAGTAGTTAAAAGGGGACAAATTGTCCAACCACCTTGCTACAATGTCTGGTTGCTTTTCCAAATTTAAAAAATACGTTAGCGCTTTGGAGTCTGTATAAATATTAAATTTTCTCCCTGCGAGAATATGCTTGAAATACATCACCGCTTCATGAACCGCCAGTAGTTCGAGTTTGAAACTGGGGTAGTTCTTTTCGGGATCCCTTAATTTTCGCCCAAAATGTTCAATTGGCAGCTGTTCTCCGTCGTATTCTTGTGCTAAAATTCCAGAAATAGCTGTTTTAGAAGCGTCTGTGATTAAAATGAAATCTTTTGAGAAATCCGGGGGTTTTAATGTGGGATTTTTAACTATCGCTGCTTGGATTTCTTTGAAAGCATTTTCTTCTATGTCAGACCATTTAAATTTCACTTTGTCTTTAGTAAGATTAATTAATGGGTCAACTATTTTAGAATAGTCTTTAATAAGCGATCTAAAATAATTCGAAAGACCAAGTAGAGATTTAACTCCCTTCTTATTTTTAGGTTTAACTAAATTTTGAATTTTATCTATGTTTCTTTTTGAAGGAGAGTATCCTTCGCTGTTTAGGGTGAAACCGAGAAATTCGATTTCTGACATACAGACTTGTATTTTAGTAGGCTCAATAGTTAAATTATTTTCAATAAAAGCTTTAAGGACTTTGTCTAACAGATCTAACATTTCTTCGAGTGAGTCGGCTGCTAGGATCACATCGTCAATAAAATAAGCGACTTGATCTTCATTAAAGTGGCCCAACACTTTATCAATTAATTCTGCAAACACCGCAGTACTGAGTCGCGTTCCGAAAGGCAATCTTAAAAAGGAGAATTTACCGTGCTCCGTTATGAAAGCTAATTTTTCAGTGTCTTCTTCACGTAAATTTATTTGGAAAAACGCACTGTGTAGATCCAGTACTGTATAATATTTTTTTTCCACTCATTCTCCGCAGAATCTCTTTAATTTCGGGTATGGGGTACGCATAATTTTGAAGTATTTCATTTAAAAGTCTATAATCGACCGCCATACGATATTTAACTTCATTAGCCTGTTCGTTTTTCTGCAAAGATTTTTTTTTAACGAAAATAACAGGGAAAGCGTAATCAGAGTTGGATTTACGAATGATATTTGCTCTCAAAAGTTTTTCAATTTCTTTTTTAGCATACTCCTTAACATTGTGTGCAGTTTTGTATGGTTTAGTCTGCAGAGGATAATTATGTATTAAATTAAATCTTGGGACGACTAATGAAGATTGTCCGAGTGTATCGTAATTCTTAGAAAAGGCATGTGCATTATTTAGAAGTATTTTTTTTAATTTTTCTGCTGTGTCCGAGTCTAAATGTTGTAAATTAAAGTCGTCTGATCTAAGTTCTGCTTTTCTCCGTTCACGAACTTGCTCTAAATTCAGATTATTAATGTGCACTACCTGCCTCGTTACTTCTTGACCCTCAGTGTCAACTGATTTTATTTCAAAATGTTTAGAAATTTTGCCAATGTTCATTCCCTCTGTTAAGATTAATTTTTGTTGTGATTTGTTAGTGATTATTATATGAATTTTATTATCCTTGGCAATTTCGTGAATTGATGTTTTATAATAAATTTTCATATTATGTTTAATCGGTTCCAAGAGTATTGTATTTGTAGTTGCGAATTTATCTGGATCTAATAGTAATGCAACAATTTTTTTTTTCGCCTGGTAGTAACTCCGTTGTCTGTGTTAGTTTTGCTGTAACAAAATTTTTGTGCGAGATACTTTTTTTTTCTTTTTGCGTATTGTTTCTTTATTTTGATTCTCATTAGAGTTAGCAGTTAAGTTACTTATCAGACTTTGAGGTTCATTTTCTAGAAATTGAAGTGCAATGTTTTTGTTTTTTAATTTCATGGTTTTATCTTCAAAATCTAGGATAATATTATTTGTTTTGAGGAAATCGAATCCCAATAGCATATTGTAGTTCCGACCAAAATCTTGAGTTGTAACATAGAATGCCCCCGATACAAAAACGTTTTCCAATTTGAAAGTTAATTTAACGCATTGCTTAAAAGAGATTGTCGAATTTGTTAATGTTTGAATTTTTACCTGGTTACAGAGATTTTTATATTTTACGTGTGCATTCTTTAATTGTTCGAACAATATAGGTGATGCCAAAGTTACTGCCGCCCCACTGTCTGTCAAAGCATTAATCTTAACACCATTAATTTCAAAAGTAATAATCGGAAGTTGAGAATTGTCATTACTTTTGACACTAGCAATAATTTTGTTATTTTTTTTAGACCCGCAGTGAGACTTACGCGGGTGCCTTGTATTTGAGAATGTAAGTCCCGACTTTAGTTTCCCTTATTGTTACTAGAATTCTGATCATGATCTTTATCTTGTTTATTGTTTTCAAATGTCTGCTGTGAATTATTTTTTTTTGTATAATCATGTTTTTTATAATTATTTTGCTTGTAGCCCCCTCTATGCCCTCTATAATTTCTTCGCTGGTCATATGATCTCTGTTCGTTGAAATTGCCTCCATAATTTCCGAAACTGGGATATGATATCGGCATAAATTGTTGGTGGGGTGGGGGTGGTGCATAGTACATGTACTGAGGAGCAGAATATTGCATAGGGTTGAAGTTTTGGTGCGTGTAATTTGGGGTTTGCTGAAAGTTTCCCTGAGCTTGTTGGTTTCCCCCTTGATAAAAATTTGGTTTTTCGATTTGAATATTCTCAGGAATTTTTTTATTTTCGTCCACGTAATTACTGCTGTTTTGTTCGTTGCCCTTGTAAAACCAACAATGTGGGTTCGTATGAGATGTGGATTTACAGTACTTGCAAAACCTAGTTGTATCATTGTTAGTGGCATTTACCTTTAATTTTATGTTATTTAATTCCGCGGTTAATAATTTTATATTCTCTGCACTTTCTACATTGAGTTTAAGCAGTTCATTTAACAAATCAGAATCTTTAGTTTTGGAAATGTTGTTGATGTCCTTTAAATTGACATGTGAATAAGCCTCCTCTAATTTTAAGGCTATGTTGCACGCTGTTTTAAAGTCCGGCGGAGAGTTTTTTCTTACTTCCAGACTTAAATCACTACGAATTGATTCCAAAAACTGAGATAATTTGATCATTTCCATGAATGTAGAGCTGTTGTTAGCTCCTATATCTTGCCCACTTTTTTTTAGATAAAGGTCTGCTGCCGCATTAAATTCTAATATAAATTCGTTCATGTTTTGTTCCGGTTTTTGTTTGAGATTGCAAAATTTCTTTTGCGCTTCTAGAAATGTGGTTTTGGGTTCGAATAATTGTTTTAACTTTGTTTTAAAGGTTTCTAAGTTCTGTTCCACGAACAAATTTTGATCCCTCATCAATTTATCTTTAGCAGGTCCTACAATTTTCGCCTTTAATATAGTTAATTTAGAATCATTATTCAATTCAGTTTTATTGATGAGATTGTCAAATTGTAAGAAAAAATGGTTAATATTTGCTTCCTTTTTTCCATCATAGTATGGAATCAGATTAATTAGGCTATCTGCATTTGGGGTGTCCATTGTAGTAATTTTAGGAGTAGCTTTTTCAGAATTTATAATTTTCTTCTCTTTCTTTTTTTTCTTATTATTATTATTACTATTATTACAAATAATATTAGTGTCTACAGTTTGATTATTTAATTCGCGTAATTGTTGTCTAGTTTTGACACCAGTATCTATTCTACTAATTCTTTGACTTTTACGCTTATCCATCCAATTAAAGTACAAAAATCATAAAATAGAGAGAGAGCAAAAAAAAAATTGTTTAACATAAAATAAAAGATACCCAATGGTGAATTGTTATGCACTGTTCGAGAAATTAATTATATATAATATATATCATTTCAATATTTGAGCATTATTATGTATTTATTTTATATTTGCTGCTGTTGCAGTATATGTAACACAAGTCATATTTTCAATTCTTTGTTAATACAAATCAATCCAATAACACTTATTATTATTTAATATATCATTATATATTTAGTGAGGTACCCAAAAAGAATTGCCAGGTATATGCATGTTACAGAGTGTGTATGAAGATTCCCCAATGAATGCTTAAATTTTTTTTTTATTAGTTGTTGAAAAGAGGAAAAAAAAATTTTTCAAAAGAATTAGAATTAAGAACAATTATGTTAGCAAAAAAAATTTTTTTTTTTAGTCTTAATATTGCATATATATTTTTATATTTAAAAAATTATACAATAACCTAAAGTTCTATTTCTAAAATTAAATTAATATATTAAAATAATTTAGAAAGAGGTAACGGTACCACTTCTAATTCGGTAAACCCTATGATGGAATGCTACAGAGTGATCAATTAAATTATTTGAATTTAAGTCTGACTGCATAGGATTTACCACTATATTGCTGTTAATTGATTAATATGAGTATTTTAAATTATCCGAGACGTATAGTATTTATTTTGCACCTATGACTCTAAGGATCTGATATGATAATTTACTTAGAAAATTTTATTAGACAAATTATCAATTAATTATAGAAAAGAAAAAGTTGCGTTGTGAATTATTTTTGAAGTTCGGATCCTCTTTGAGCCAATTACAATCATCAAAGGTTACCTGCAGAGAGTTATGTAACATTAAATATATAATGGCTTATTTTAAAACCTAGATTGTAATATTAAAGAAAACATTTCCTAAAATAAAAGACTTAATATTAATTCAATAAATTAAGTAAACAAAAGGAAAACTGACTAAAATTAATTGAATATAAAATTGAGTTTATTTACAAGGTAATTATAAGCATATGATTAAAAACAAATATAAATGTTTTAAAAAAATAAAAATATTCAATCCTAGTTGAGAACTGTATTCTCAATATTTATTTTCTGAGAATTACAGTTTATCTTACTGAATTAACAAATTCGATTTTGAAAGGCAGAGTTCCATACCCTAGAAGTATTTATTTGATTAGCCTTTTTATGTTTAGATCGGGGTAGGATCTTCATACACACGTAAATTCGTATTATTAAAAGAATATAGCTTAATTAAATAAAATGGAACAATGGTGAAGGAAGATTGTTTGTTACCTTATATTACTAGATAACGTTGACAGCAGGAGGTAATGGCTGACGCGTTTTCGCTTTTTCTTAGCGCGTACATTTCCATCTATTGGCACACACACTCAAAATCTGTTTTTTTAGTTAGAGAGCAGTCAACCTTCTACTTTTCCATCTTTTTTGAATCTGAACTCTCAAAAAAAAATCACATTCTTTTCGTGGAGCAAAAAAAAAAAAGGATGGAATCATTCTTCCCTTTTCACATAAAATTAAGGCCTTATACATATAACTTCTTGAAAATTTGCATGTTTCGGCCATACCTCTGATTTTAGAGAGATGACCATTGGCAGGCGGGAGAATTTTGGTACTCCCCTTGAGTGTTTCATAGGCCCGTCGGTAGAATAGTGATTCCTCTTGACGCCGTGCTGTGTCTGGGAGGTAAAGATGCTTTTACTTGTGAGGTCTTCGTGCCTATTTAAGCTCTCATAAATAAATGTGTCATATTATTGTTCTGACAATTTTCTCCATGACATTTTTATTAGGTGTAGTTAAATCATTCGTGGGAACGGAAAACCAAATATTTCCTTGACTGCCGTGGTTCACTTTGTTCCACAATTATCTATCTGTATGCGCTGATCCTAAAATGGATCATTAATTTGTATTGTTCACTGTTCACTGATTAAAATGATACCAAATACTCTGCTAATATGCAGAAAAAAAACCAAATATTTTTTTTTATAGTGTGTGCTAGTTTAGATCTAGATGGTGGTATTTCTCACCATCAGACATATAGTTTTGAAAGACAATGTATATGATATAACCAATATTAGTACATATTTATTGCTTTACGTTTTATAATATCGATTTTTATAATATAGAAACGCGATTTTTTATTAATTAATTCACAAAAAATCGTGAATAAAGGTGTTGATAATCATACTGTATCAAATTAATTCCAATATATATTTCACAGAAGTCTTCGTTTATTACTGTTATTAAAATGATAATGAAAGCAGAGCATAAATATTAGCTTATGCCTTGATAATAATTAATTTTTTTATCAATATTAAATACTGCAATTAGTTATCGACTGCCTTATTTGTCTCATTTACTTTACAAATTAACAATTTTTAATGAATAACCGCTCAAAAAATTAAATTAGGCAATGAATTTTAATCATGCATAAAAAAGTATTCTTTAATCTTAAAACATTAGAATATATTTAAATATAATGCATCTTTTGATTATTTTATCGTTTTTATATTTAAATTTATCTCTAAAATTGATGATTTAAGAGAGTTTTATAAAATTAAAATTCGAGCAATTAACTGCGCAAATAACCTAAAGAGGTCGATAATTAATTTTGCTTAGCTCATTAATGTTAATACTCCATTCCTGAAATCACTTCATAAAAGACTGTATTTTTAATGGAAACTGTTTTAAAATGTTAATTTTTTCTTATATTTTTCGAATAAATGCAAATATTTTCCTTTAAGTACTACTTTTAAATTCAATATGTAATATTCTTTTTTTTATTTTTTTAAAATGAATAATGGTAAAATCCAACACGATCTATTTCTTAACTTTATTTAATCTATTTTAATTTGTCTAAAATATTTTTAATGCAAGTTTTGTGTATTGAATTGGGATTTTGGAAGAGAATAAATAATTCACTTTTTAATTCACTTTTTCTTTTGTTACACAACTATCTTTTTGTTTTGAAGATTTTAATTTTTCAGTTTTTGTATTTAAGTTCTATTTCATTAACTTTTATTTTTTAGAAGAATTAACACTTACTGACATTTATCTATGTCATTCAATAAAAGGAATAGAAATAAACTGAATAAATAAATGACACCCGGTATCTACCACGTGACGAAATTCTACAGTTTAAAGTGTTCTTCAAATATCGCCAAATAAGCTAGGTTTCGTCTTACAAACTTCATACACTTTTCGATAATACAATAATGAAATGGAACAAAAATCGCTATCATAGCGTCCCCTACCGACTGAATAGCCCCAAATTCAAGTGAGAAGTGCTGGCCATAGTTAAAAACATATAAATGATTTTTTTTAATTGTATGCATTACTTCATACATTTTTAAATGATAAAATGAGTACGGTCACGCGGACAGACGAACATACAGACATTGTATATAAACATGTTTGTACGGGACCTCTGACACCTAAAACGTGTAAATCCGTCAAAAACTGGAAGTAAAAAAAATAGATTACACTACTTTTTCTATTATATAGATAGAAGAAAATAAAAAACAAGCATTCTTTTTACTTTCTCCTACCTATAATAGAAGAAAGTTCTTTAATCGACTTCATACACTTTTCGATGATACAATGAGGATGGTCACGCGGACAGACGAACATACAGACATTTTATATAAATATGTTTTTACGGGACCTCTGACACCTAAAACGTGTAAATCCGTCAAAAACCGGAAGTCGAAAAAAAAATTCGATTACTCTACTTTTTCTATTATATAGATAGAAGAAAATAAAAAAACGAGCATTCTTTTTACTTTCTCCTACCTATAATAGAAGAAAGTACTTTAATCGAAATTTTTTTCATGTTTTCGACGAGGAAAATGTTCGAGAAATATTTTTTACGATCTGGGTTCTTTTATATTAAATGTAACGCCCTTTTTCGTGTGATTGAAAACAATAGCCACTACGTAACTAAAAATCGCCATAATTTTACTTATTACTCTAAAATTTGTGGAAAGTGCGTGTTCCCGGAAAAATGAGTTTTAAAATACCCTTAATGGGGTAGCCGCCAAAGGAAATTTATAAATAATCAGACAATAACGTGATATAAATTATTATATACAAATATTATTGAAAGTGCAAAATATATTTTTGAACTCACATAATTTGTTTCAAATCTAAATTTCATCAATAAACTTCGTCATGTTCCTGGAAACATTAGTTTTAAATTACCCTTAATGAGGTAGCCGCCAAAGAAAATTTATAAATAATTAGACAATACCATGATATAAATCATTATAATCAAATATTTTGGAGCAAAATATATTCATATGTATAAGATTACAATTGAAACAAAAATATAAAGTGAGCAATAAATGAAGCATTTTGGATTATGCCTTTACAAAATCTTCAAACAAACGTAAAATCGAGTTACAAAGTCAACTACTTATCACTGAGGTAGTTTCATCTGAATGTATGTATTACCATTTTAAAGTTTTCATCGCAAATGAAACTGCATACAAAAGCAGAAATGTTACATTCATATATTATATATGCGTTTTCTAGTTGCATTAGCAAGTCTTTGATTTATTAAGATGAACTTTCCCATTGTTGCTCATTCACAAAGGAAAGTGTTTTACTTCGCAATAATCAACGCAATAAATATTATATATATATATCATTTATCAGCGTACTAATCATTAATTGAAATCATTAGTTCATAAATGTATATAAAATGAGCTAAATTATTGTTACAATACTTCAAATATACGTGATAAAAAATATCAGATATACCAATGCTTAATACTTACTAGTTGCTATTGTATAATGCATTTTTGAATTTTTCTTCCTAGTTTTTTTGTTAAAAGATATCTTTATTTGAAATTAGTTAATTTTATTCATGAGGAAAAACAGAAATGCTGTTTAATAACTTATCCGCAGTATAAACTCTATCTATTGAGACTCCGATGTAGATATTATTTAAACCATTAATAGCTACTGTAATAATATCACGTACACATGCCGACATTCTTTTCGTATGCACAGACGTTTCTAGCGTATGTCCAGTTTTAAACATTTTTCGTCATAGTTGAAAAGTGTTTATGACATTAAAAACAGGTTTTCATTTGTTAATGTCTGTAACTTTACTTTTTATTGTCCATTTTACCATTTTCATTCAGACACTATTTAAAAAACATGGTCACAAATTTTTCACTAAAAACATCCCCCATTTAAAAAATGTAAAAACAGTTTCGAATAAAAAATCTTAACCACTCCACAAAAGCGCTTTCGACCCGGCTAGAGCATCATCAGTTGTGATCTTCAATTATCTGCCTCTCCGCTACATATTATATATGACTGCTGGTTGAAGAGCTCCCCCTATCGGCATTTAACTCTCTCTCTCTCTCTCTCTTTCTCTCCCCCTCTTCTAACATTTTTTTCCAGCTTCAATCAAGCAATGAATGAACCATATCATTGCATGCGACTTTTGATGCATTGATTTCTATTGATTCTTTTATTAAAGCATTATCTAAATTTTCGTAGTTCGCTATTTTCTGTATTTGTAGGGTTTCAAGTTTTATTGAGGTGTTAGTGTTTAATCTTGTAAGAGCTGTTGACTGTTTATTTAGTTTTATATCTCTGATATGTTATATTAATTTCTGATCTGTTATATTTAGTAACATATCAGAGATATAAAACTAAATAAACAGTCAACAGCTCTTGCAAAATTAAACACTAACACCCCAATAAATCTTGAAACCCTACAAATACAGAAAATAGCGATCTACGAAAATTTACATAATGCTTTCATAAGAGAATCAATAGAAATCAATGAATCCAAAGTCGCATGCAATGATATGGTTCATTCATTGCTTGATTGCCGCTGGAAAAAAAATGTTAGAAGAGGGGGAGAATTAAATGCCGATAGGGGGAGCTCTTCAACCAGCAGTCATATATATAGCGGAGAGGCAGAGAATTGAAGATCGCAACTGATGATGCTCTAGCTGGGGCGAAAGTGCTTTTGTGGAGTGGTGAAAATTTTTTATTCGAAACTGTTTTTACATTTTTTAAATGGGGGACGTTTTTAGTGAAAAATTTTTGACCGTGTTTTTTAAATAGTGTCTGAATGAAAATGGTAAAATGGACAATAAATAGTGTTTATGACTTTAGTTTTTCTGTCTGCCATCTGCCTGTCCGTGCTCTAACTTTAGTAAATGTACTCGTAATGACATGTAATTAATATAAACAATTGGGGTATACTATGAAATGTTCTCTATTCAAAATGGAGTGCGTAGCATTTATATTTCGTTTACAAGGATAGTCAAAAATAGTATGGTCTATGGAATAAAAATGTTTGCGGTGTATTTTAATGATGTTATACTATTTCGAGCATAATGAGATTAATATGCATTCCTGAGCAGCATTAAAAGATGCTTTCTATGGAATATGTAGTGCAAAGCATTTAACATTCATTTACAGTGTCAAATAAAAGAATTGGGTTACACAATGGTCTACGGTGAAAAATTGCTTGCAACGTTTGTTTTATTTTACACTATTACAAACATAAATAAATTTATATACACTAGATGGAACCCATCAAAACTTGACGCAAGAAAAATACTATAACAATATCAGTAAAATAAGCTTTTTATTATTTATGAAGGGGTGCGTATAAAACAGTCTTTCAAATATTTTTTCCCCAGTCAAATACAGTACTATTTCCGATGCAAGCTCCAAACAAACAATCCGTAAATAAATGTGTAATGCAAATCAGTTTGACATTACCACCATATTCCCCACGGCAAGAAAAAAAATTCATGGACCTATGAAGTATATACAAATAGTATATTCCTACGTTCATCTCATATTCAGTAAATAACAGAACATAGTAAATAAAGCAGACATCCCCCCCCCCTGTGATAATGCAACCGAATGAGCCCCTATGTGCATGTGCATTGCATCTGCCCAAAAGCACCGTCAATATTCGACGTTAAAAAAGTTTTAAAATGATTAAATTAAAAGTTTTAAAATTTCCTCTTTAATCATTGTTCGTTTCAAATCCATATCTTCTAAAACGCATCCATTGTTTTAAGCTAATAAATTTTTATGCAATGATTAAGAAGTTTTTTTTTTTACAGTAATAAATCTATCTGCAGATGAGGGAGATTTTTAATGTTTTCAAGTGTAATTTATTTGTATGGTTTCTTCGGTTCCTTGACATAATCAGGATGATTATCCCTTTTCCATCACAGTCGGGGATATTTTTCCTCTTATACAGTTGGCAAATGTAAAAAAAAAAAAAAAAAAAAAAAATACAATTCCTAGCATATATATTCATCAACGAATTCAACATATCAATTTTATGTTCAACATAAACTAAAAATAGTCTTTTTTTTCTTTTCTTTCTTTTTTTTTCCTGACAGATTTTTTTTAGCGCCAAAATGTTCTATCTTATGGATAATCTGATCTTATGATTTATCACTTTTTTTTTTTTAAATTATTATTCACTTTTTATGATGGTTAGGGAAATCTATTTTCAATTGTGGCAACTTTCCCAGGGGCTATTTTACATTATTGAAGAAAACTGGTGGTCATTGATAAGATAGAATTGAAAAACTTTTCATGCTTGAAAATTATTTAAAAGGTCGTTAAATTACGCGGCCGTTTTCAAATAAATTTCAATCGAAAGCTAATTTTTTTCTAATTGATGATGTAAGAATTGAAATTGTAAAATGTAGTAAAAAATAGAAATTTGTAGTATTTCGAATTGATGTAAGCGCGATTAAAGTTAAAGCGATAGCGCCTTTGTTGTCACAATTGTTGTACATTTCTAAAAATTGCCACTGTATTTTGGCTGGCGTCCAAAAGTAGAAAAACATTTTTTGACATTGAAAGAGAAATTCACAGTGAAAGAAATAGGACTTTGCGCTTATAAGGAACTGTTAAATGAACTTGTAATAAATCTACCAAAATAATTCCTATGAAATATTAGTCTTACATTGTTTATTCTAGCTAAAAATACAATCACTATTTCAAGATTTTTTTCTACCATAACATTATTTTTAATAACTTTAAATTTCCTGAAATCCTTTACTTTTGTGATTTTGTTTACTAAAAACGGAAATCTTCTATCCTATAATTTAAAAAAAAGCAATTGGTAACATGTAATGAAGGTATGCAATCAAGATGAAGAAATCAATGACGGCTCCAATTCTTATCTTTATAATTATGAATGCAAAAATCAGTAAAATTATGTCATGTTAACACAATCATATACATTTTTCTCTTTAGTTTTATCAATGTTAAAATGCACTTCAAGCTAAGCATAACGTCATTTTCACCGGCGCAAACTTTTCACACGTACTTCATATACCTTACATTAATGCTTAAACACCATGCACATAAATATAAATATATTTTGTATTTAATTGTAATGAAAAAATGGCATCGACAAAGTTATAATGCATAATGATACATTAAACCCAATGGACAATATTTCCGTGACGTCACGATAAATATGAATTTTTATTCGCTTATAAAACATGCGGCTAAGTATTTTTACCGAAAGTTAACTTGCAAATTAACAAATTCGGCCTTAAAACCGCGTGCTTTTAATATTTAATATTTCTCTTTTATTCAACCACAGAGTTTAGAGAATAAACTCTGTGCTTCGCAACAGTAGGCGTTATCCGATTATGACGTCATAAGCAGAAGAAAAACTTTAATTGAAAATTACGGCTAATTAATTAAATTTTCGAACAAACGAATGCACGATAACAAATCTGTGTCCAAATATCTTTCATTTAAAAAAATAATGATGTAATTTGATGCAGTAGTTTGTTGTCACGGATTGTCGAAAGAAATCGCTTAGCGTTTTAAATATATAGATTGTTTAGTTGCACTAGAAGATGCTTACTGTAGAACATGACGTGCATAAAAGTTATCCTTCATTTACAGGAACACCCGAAATCTTTCAGTACTATCTATGATCGATAAATGCTTTGAGTATATTCTAAGTTTTGGTATGCGTTTTTAAGTTTAAGTGATTTTTACGTACTACGTGGTATGTATAAATTCGATAGATAATGTACAAAGCTACATAAAAGAAATTGTAAGGATTACTATATAATGAGGGTAAATTTTTTAAGAGTTTTTTAATTGAGTTATGCATTTTCCAACTGAATTATATTCAGTATACTAAAAGATGAATCTAGAATACAAATTAATTAATAGACTGGGCCACGCAAAGAACTGGATATACTGCAGTCTGTGGATGGTTATTTCTGAAAGTATGTTTTCAGATGTTATACGTTTTCGAAATTGTTTACTAAGATATATCTTCTTTCACCTTATCAAACGACGAACATCCCTTGCAGTGTTTTGGAAGTGTTGGAAAGTGTTTCATAATCTATGCTTGACAGATGAATTTTCTTTCTTGTTCTTCTTTATAAAAAAAAAAATACTTTTAAATAACTTTACCTAATAAATCGGCCAGACAAAAATATAATATGTTTAACAATGATACATAAATAGAAAAACATTTTATCAGTGATTGGTGGTTTAAAAAAAAAAAGAAAAAGGTTTAAAAACCACTTTATATCGTAGCATAAGTAATGAACCAATAAAATCAGCTAACCGATTTTCTGCTTGGATAATTTTATACACGCATGCGCAGAAGAAAAATAAATTAATTGCAAAGAAACAAAGTTCTGTTTGTCTAATTGTTTTAACATACTTTTTTTGCAGTTTTCACATAGTATCTGGTCCAGATTTTTTTTCAAAAGAAAGGCGTGCTTGCCAAGTACAGGGACTGTTTCGAAAAAGAAGAAATATATTTTTGTTGCTATTGAATAGTTTGAATTATTCTGTACACCTTTATTTTATTTTACAGTATTTATTCTTTTTATTAAAAGAAATGTATAAGATTTATTTGAGACAGGACTAGTATTTACAGTTTTAATATTTTTTTTTTTATTTAACTGTAGTAACTAAAATTATCAGAAGTATATATTAGATAAGGAGAGTGGTGTTCGTCAAAATGTATTTAAAATCTACTTTATATTTTGTTAAAGTTTTTCGTGGCGTGATGATTGTTAAACAAAATGGTGAACTTTTTAATAACTTTCGTTGAAGACGACAATACATTCGCATCAATTAAGTACATTCTAAACGCATACAAAATGGCTGTTTTCATTGCATTATTAGAAAATCTCAATATAACGATAGGAATAATGATTATCGAAAAATATTGCGATTTGAGAATATTTTGAGCATATTGTTTTAAACGAATTTTTTCCTAAACATTTACATTTAGGTTCAACAATCCATCCTAACCAGCTTTATGAACCCCAATAATCTATAGAATCGTCCCGAATAAAATTAATTAAAAAAAAAAAAAAAAAAAAAAAAAACAGAAAATATACAAAAATCGTTGAGACCAATTTTTTTGCGAAACAGCGTTTTTGCCAAAAAACGTAATATAAAGAAGTAAAGATAAGTGGTTTTTCATTTATATTTTTCTAAATATCTCCTATGATATTCCTTTACATTTAGTAATTTTCAATAATATTCTTCGTGTGTCCATGCTATGAATAATAACGAAAAACTGCACTTGTCTTCATCAGTGTTTAGAATAGAATGACTGCGCATTTACTCCACAAAAATTAATTCACCTTATTTTGTATGTTTATAAGACATATACTCTCTATTATACTCTTGTTTTCTGTTATTTCTCATATATATTAATATAATTATATTTCTACAGATTTCCAAATGTGCAACAGAGTCTCTGGCATGATGTTCGATTGCTAACACTGCTAACCAAAAATATAAATATACTGTTTTTGCATATTTAATTACAAAATTATTTTGGTCATACAGACAATATCGATTTTACGTCTGGTAATCTACTAAAATAACTTTCTATTTTACAAATTTCTTTAATATTAATTTTATTTATAATGTTACAGATATTTAATAGTTAATTTAAATCAGAGATATCTGTAATTTCAAGGAAAAAAAAATAACACAACTTAAAAAGATTTTGGGGATTATCTTACATACTAAACTATCATTTTTAACTAATTATACTTAATAAATCTGCATGTAATATTTTGTCTTTCTATCAAGGATTAAATGAACAAATAATTTCTATATATATTTGTTTGTACTATTAAAATAAATCACGTATTTTTGAAATTAAAATTGTGAATAATTTCTTTCTTAATTACAGTCTCTCTGAACCATTATAGTGCAAGTAATGGGATAATTAAACAATTATTGACACCTTTGTTCTTGTTTATAAATTTTACTGAGAAAGAGCAAATTACGGTGCTCTGTTATTCTAAAACTTAATTACAGTGTAATGCAGATTAATTGAGCGATAAGTAGATGCGGAAAGTGATAATTAAACACATGAATGGGAAATTTATTTTCATAAAATATATCGGTAATATTTTTAAAGAGGTTTTTAAATGAAAGTTTAAAAATTAAAGCTTTATTTTCATATCATATATTTTGTCGATATATTAGCAAGGGAATATTCTGCGTTTTAGACAAAATAGCTTCTGAAAACTTTTATTATTTTCTAAAAGACTCGAAAGATTTCGCGAAAGAATTCGGAATTTTTTTAATTGTACGTATGGGTTTACATATATTAATTACCGACTGCTGAATTTAAAGAATCACAGTCTTATCAATGAATCTGAATAAATTTCATATTATATACTGGTAAAAGAAGAAGTTAAGGCTCAATTTCAAATATGAAGTAGAAAAAAATCAAAATTTAAAGTCACATTCAATAGTCATCTGCTAGTATTTAAACATTTACACTTATGTTTCATTCTAATAACGTTATATATTTATGTATTTTCTTTTTGTACTTCGAGTACTTTCCTTGCATCTCTTCTACTAAGTATATGTGTACTATCTAATATATTAAAGTGAGAAGCAAATGTCTTAATTTTTCAGTGCAAATTCGACTTTACTGCACATGCCTCAACTTTTTTGAAGGGTGAATAACGCAGGAAATAGAATTAAGAAGAATGAAGACTGTAGGGGAAAGAATACATTGCCTATTGGCCTTCACAGCTCACAACCGTGCCCCTAGGAAAAACTCCTTCTAAATTCTTCTTCCTTCTATTTTTATTCCCCCTTCTTCCTGGTGGGAGCATCCATTCTTCCACCTGCTTTGTTAGAGAGAGTGGTGAACAAAATGGTAAGGGAGGGATGCACTTTCCCTTTTTTTTGGAAGGCTGGAAAGGAAAATGGGTGGGGGGGGATTCTCCCCTTCTATAGAATTCGAAAAAGGGCCATTTTCTGGGGAAGAAACATAGTTACTTTACAACCAGATAAATATATTTCTGACGTAATTTTTACACGGGCTGTAAAACCTTTAAATTATCATTTTATTTTAAATTTTATCATTTTCATTTTTCATTTTAACCTTCATATCCATTAAAAATTTCATTTATCATTCATTTACAGTGTCAAATAAAAGAATTGGATTACACAATTGTCTACGGTGAAAAATTGCTTGCAGCGTTTGTTTTATTTTACACTATTTCAAACATAAATAAATTTATATACATTGTTTAGTTGCACTAGAAGATGCTTACTGTAGAACATGACGTGCATAAAAGTTATCCTTCATTTACAGGGACACCCGAAATCTTTCAGTACTATCTATGATCGATAAATGCTTTGAGTATATTCTAAGTTTTGGTATGCGATTTTAAGTTTAAGTGATTTTTTACGTACTACGTGGTATGTATAAATTCGATAGATAATGTACAAAGCTACACAAAAGAAATTGTAAGGATTACTATATAATGAGGGTAATTTTTTTAAGAGTTTTTTTAATTGAGTTATGCATTTTCCAACTGAATTATATTCAGTATACTAAAAGATGAATCTAGAATACAAATTAAATAATAGACTGGGCCACGCAAAGAACTGTATAAATTACAGTCTGTGGATGGTTATTTCTGATAGTATGTTTTCAGATGTTATACGTTTTCGAAATTGTTTACTAAGATATATCTTATTTCACCTTATCAAACGACGAACATCCCTTGCAGTATTTTGGAAGTGTTGGAAAGTGTTTCATCTTGACAGATGAATTTTCTTTCTTGTTATTCTTTATAAAAAAAAATACTTTTAAATAACTTTACCTAATAAATCGGCTAGACAAAAATATAATATGTTTAACAATGATACATAAATAGAAAAATATTTTATCAGTGATTGGTGGTTTAAAAAAAAAAGAAAAAGGTTTAAAAACCACTTTATATTGGACAACAAAAACTTTTTTTGTATGTTTTCTTACGAGCACTTTCATCACTAATTATCAGTATTTTTTATTTGGGATTCATTTAAGGTTTTATCACGGGCACGGGCAACGCCGGACGAGTCAACTAGTACCATGTGAAATAAACTTCAAATTATATACTTGTAAAAGAGGAAGTTAAGAAGGTTGGATTTCAAACATGAATTAAAAATAAATAAAATTTTGAAAGCACATTCAATGGTCATATATACTCCTATTTAAAAATTTCACACTTTTACATTCTAATATAACGCTATATATTTATGTATTTTCTTTATGTACTTCTTGTACTTTTCTTTTACTTCTTCTATTAAGAATTTATTTACTATACCATCTCTACCTTTTACGCAATTCATAAATTCTGCTTTTTACCTGTTAAACGACCGCAAAAGATAACTAGCAACTTGCATTTCGAAATGATATATTTTGAAGGTGTCACTTTATATCTCTTTTTATGTTTATATAAGAATTTCTGTGAATATTTTTATACTTTTAAAAGTTTTATATTAGTAGATAGTTATACTCATTCCAAAACCTAAATTAAATTTTTATTACTAATAAAATAATAATTAAAACTAGATTTTCGTCTCAAAAATATTATGGAGTTATTCTTATAACAAATACTAGCGGAGATGATCGAGCTACGCTTCTTTAAAACTAGATTTGTGTTCAACTCGATATAGTAACAATAAATTCTCATTATAAAAATTTGGGCACAAACTTCAATCGTTTCGTAGAATTTTTCGTAGAAAAATCTCTTGCAGATCAAAACATTCATTGCCCAACTTCACAGACATTAGGCTTCGACAGAAGCACTTTTTTATATAAGTGTGGGTAGTTCTATTTATCCTGATTCGTAAATTCTGTTTTCAAGAACGTTCTATTGACTCTGATTGATTGAATCATGTATTTCGGTTCCGATTGGAAACTTCTAGAAAATTCCTTCCGATTCTAAAAGCCAAATTTTTCGTTAAATGTCACCGAAATTTGGCGAAAAGTCAAATTTGGCGACAATCTTTCATTTTGTGCCAAGCACGTGTTTTGGCATTGGTAATCTTGAAAGTCAATTTTTCTGCCAAATCTCGCTAATGTGGCCAACATTTCTCCAGAAATCGCCAAATTTGGCGAAATGTTGCCAACTTTGCGACATTTTTTATTGTCAACTGTTCAACAACTTAATAACGGTTTCTACCTGCATTCCGATTGTGATGCAATGGTCTGTAGTGACCCCAAAATGACACACTAATGGATTTTTCTCGAATATGTGGACTAGCCTAACGAGTTTGTCGTACCCCAAAACGGCCGGATACAAAATTTAGTCAAATTGTTAGAGCCGTTTTTTAAAGTAAATTTTCATATATATATATATATACACACAAAATTTGTTCGTATTATAATGTATGATATGATTGCATACCCATTAAGGAGTATCGAAAAAATCTAAATTTCTTATATCTTTTTGCGGTAGTACGAAAAAGTTGTGAACTCCCTTTATTAAAAATTGTGCGAAACCTTAAAACTGTGGGTTGATATCTTCTGTCGCCTCAGTGGGACGAAAGTTCCAAAAATTGGACTAAAAATGATTAAGAATCAAAAATTACTAAATAATCACAGATTTTGCTCATCGGTTTGGGGTAGTGCGTACAAGTTACTATTTTGTAACAACAACAACCATAAAAAATTGTAGTATTATATATTAATATCTTCTGTCGCCTCATCGGCATTGAATTTTGGAAATTTTGAAGCATTTTGGTAGTTTTCTGCATAACTGTTTACTGCTTGCACAGTACACAATCGAGACAGACTGGGTTTTGCGGTCTGCCAAAATACTGAACACAATGTGGGAGCCTTCAAGGAGTGTTCAAATGCGTTTAAAACTGGACAACACAGTTCTTGTCAGTGAAAGGTATCGTGTATCCAACAGAGACATGGCTGCTATTGCATCGAGTGTTATGCAAGATTTTGGTTTAATATCGTAATCAGATACCAGCCTCGTACCAGACAAATATAAAATATGGAGGGAAAAATCGAGAATTTACAAAACATTGGTCTCAAAATCAAATTACAATCGTTCCACTCTGGCTTTTATTTTGATGGACTACATGACAAAACCTTAACATCAGAAACACTCGAGGACAAGCAGTTCCAAAGAACAATTGTAGAAGCGCATTGATGCATTTTATCGGAGCCTGGTTCTACGTATATGGAAGATGTTACACCTGAAAGCGGATCAAATCTTGATATATCTAATAGCATTTACGAATACGTAACAAGTTCTTCATTGGATGATTTTAGCAATCTTATTGTTCTCGGGTGTGATGGCACTGTAGTGAACACAGGGGTGTCTAATGGCGTAATTCGCAAGCTTGAAATTGAAACTTCAGAGGCCAGTCCAATGGATTATCTGCTTACTTTATTTCAGTGAGTTGCCATTACGACACTTGTTTGAATCCATAGACGGCAAGTCATCAGGCCCCAAATCTAACAACGGAGGCACTGGACGAAACCTCAAAGGATGCGAAAAGCTTTCAATTGTTGATTTTAATAGTATTGAATGCAAGTTGCCAAACATTAAGACTACCACCCTCAGTTCAGATCAGAAATAATTATTAGACATTTGTACCGCCATTATTTCTGGCATTTGTTGTTTAGATCTAGCTATCCAGGAACGTTGAATTTGTCCCGCTGGCTAACTACTTCCAATCGAATACTGAGGTTATATATATCTACATCAGGCCCATGAAATGAGTTGCTAACATTGGCTGTATTCATTCTAAGAGTGTATGCATCCTCATGGTTCCGAATTAAGATTCGTCATTCTATAAAGGATGGTGCTAGACACCTGTGGCATTTCATCAGCTCATCTCGGTAATTGCCAAAAAAGTATTGTGACATAATCTACCCAGTTATTTCACGCAACGCTTACTTTTCGGCTCAAGAAACATGATTTTGGCCATGTTAACTGATGATAGGTGCCCTATTAGGACCCTTGCAGCAAGGCGGATTATCAAGGCAAGAGAAATTAGCCCAGACAGAAATTGTTATTCATGCTGTTAACTTTGGAGCTACAGACTATGTAGATCTCATTGACTGTCAAGCTTATTATGTGATATCGCCTCCTGTTCTCAGAGAGATCAGTTCTCAAAAATTTCTGAATATGATACAAGGCAGTGTGCCAATGTATTGCTAGGACTTTATTAAATTTACTTCACACATACAAGAGGTTGAGCGGGTTGTGAAACCAGTGACTGCAGCCTCTGGGAAAACGGTTGGACCGCAAAACAGGGATAGATTTATTAGAGCGACACTAGATTCCAGAAAACACATGTCAAAATTTGAGACCAAAATGATTACAGGCAGTAATGCTTTTCTCATTGGTATGTTCGACAGGTAAAATAAAGTTTGTGTTCGCATTAAAATGAGGTAAGTGTGACGTGTATTTAATTAAAATTTTGCCTTCATTTTTCGAAATTTGGTGTCGATGAAGCGACAGAAGATATTAACGTATAATTCAAAAAATGTTTATGGCTGTTGTTGTTTCTCTGCGTGAAAATAGGGGTGTTCCACTATTTTGGCTGATCGACAAACCCAGTCTGTCTCGAATGTGCATTGTGAAATCAGTAAACAGATATGTAAAAAACTACCAAACTTCATCAAAATTTCAAAAATTCGATGCTGATGAGGCGACAGAAGATATTAACCTATAATTCTACAATTTTCTATGGTTGTTGTTGTTACAAAACAGTATATTTTAAGCACTACCCCAAACCCGATGAGAGAAATCTGTGATTATTTATTAACTTTTGTAATGTAATCATTTTTAGTCCAATTTTTGGAACTTTCAGCCCACTGAGGCGAAAGAAGATATCAACCCACAGTTTTAAGATTCTGCACACTTTTTAATAAAGGGAGTTCACAACTTTTCCGCACTACCGCTAAAAGATCTAAGAAATTTTGATTTTTTTCGATACGCCCTAATACCCATCCTATTTAAATAAATTAAAATCTAAAATCTATCTTCTAAAATCAGAAATATAAAGCCTTTTCAAGTTTATAAATATTAAGCCCCGCTATAATTGAAAACACCGTGAGACATACTTATGTACAACTTTATTAAATACTCCATTTAAATTTGAAAACTTACATTCTCTGCTTAATTATTAAGGAAAATCATACATATGAACTACATGCTTAGTAAATCAATAAAAAAAATAATTAAAATTCCCTTTCAGACAGTTTTAATAACAACTTGCACAATGCATTAAAAAATAATAATTTTTCTTAAGTGTTATGAGGTGAAGTTTAATTAAAAAATTAATCAATATTTCGCAGCATTTACTTTGATTAATCACACGATGAACATTTTGGTTTTATTGAAAATTAATTAACGAAGTACTTAATTGTTTTCTGAAAAAGATATTTTTATTTCTATTCAATGTACACTTACTCATTTAAATTCATTTTATATTCTCAGAATGAGAAAAATTCGTTGTACGAGAAAGTTACAAACAAAAATTATTTCACCACTTAATAATTTGGCACTTTCTATGTTTTATATCGCGTATTATGAAGACTATTTATTTTTTTTAAATATAATAAAGTGTTATAAACATTTTTGTTTTCGATAATAAGAAAATATTTCTTGACACTGAGTATGATTTTTTGATCATTATTTAGATTTTGACTAGTGTGATTTGATAAGTATTCTTTTGTTAAAATAGTTTTTTTTATTATTTTTTAATATAAGACAAATAAAGCGTTATTGCAAAACATTTTAACTAACCGTTCATTATTTAATTTTTTTAATAAATAAATCAACATTCAAATTTTGAAAGTCGAGAAATCTACTAGGTATATAAGGAAAAAAGCACATGTGTTTTACTGAAAAGTTTTGTTATTTAAATTTTATTAAATACTCATCAAAGTGGATGTTTCTGAATTTACATATTAATAAAATACGTGAGTGGTTTCCTAGATATCCATTTAATATTTCGTATGACTATTTAAATTTTCACGATAATAAAATATTCATTAATAATTTTATTTTTTAAAGTGCCATTCAAATATGCCATACAGGTACAATATATATATGTTAAGTCTATTAATAGTAGTCGAGTCTATTTCCGGATTTTTTTTACGTTTCCATATTACTACAGAAAATGTAGCAAGTTTGCTTCGAATGAAAGTTCCCTGTGTTTATTATAATGCACAACAGGTCACATAGTTGTTAAAATTTGTACAAATCTTATAATTAAGTATTATATATTGCATCTAGCAGAATAAATATTAGGTCTCAAAGAATAAATCCATTTTTAAAGACAAATATTACGATTAAATGTGACAGACTATTTACTGGATTTGTCTGCATACTGCTAGTATCAAGATATTTGATGTCACCTGAAAAAAATCTGCAATTCAACAAAGTTAAATAAAAACTTTAAACCGACGAACAAAAAAAAAACTGTAACAAACCACTAGAGAGCACTGCAGCGAAATCAACAAGGCTCTTGTCAGGTGAATCACAGCCATGCTGTGATCCGGCGAATATTGTCCCGTGCCCAAGTACTAACTCGTCAAGGTAGGTACTCATACTTGGCAGGTAGCGGTATAAAAAAAATTAAAAATAACGGATTTGGATAAGGTGGTTTAAAAAGTCATACAGAATAGCGGTATTTGTTACTATTTAGGCATCATATATCTCTGAATGTTTATTATATCCCTCTATACTTTTATAGTTTATAGAGCTATACCCAATCCTACGTTCTGTAGTTATTTTGCGAAGCCTTATTATTTTTTAGCAACGAATTTTTGTACTATTGCAGTTAGTAATTGCCGAAACGTCCCTTGAGGCTCACAGTGGAGACCCGAAAAGTTTTTTGTCTGTCTGTTTGTTTGTCTGTTTGTCTGTCTGTCTGTTCCGCGGTAACTGATGTAAAAATCGTCCTATTAGGTTGATTTTTGGTGGGTATGTTGGTGAGGTACCCGGAATTAGCTGTATAGTTTTTAGTTACATTTGGCTTATTGGCTGGTTGTTTTTATTACATTTGGCTGGTTACATTTGGCTCCAAAAGACAAATAAACGTTGAATTAAAAATTCTTCAATGAAATAACTAATACCTGTAACGCATCTGATGTCAACTGAAAGCGACACGAAGCCACGGTCATGCACGTTTGGCGTTAAATCATATATTTTAGCGACAGTTCTTTTCTGTTTATAGAAAGTAGTCGACGGGATAATGGAGAAATAACCATTTTTCTATAGCACCGTTATAAAATTATCCGATACAGTGACATTTTTTACATAATCATTTCACACAAGTTGATTTTTAAATCTTTAATTGATCTTATATAATCAATCAGGAAAAACAGTTGTTAGCTGTTTCGACAGCAGTTTATTCGACCTTAAAATCCCTCAGTCAAAGGAAAAGGAATGGAACACGGTTACAGCAGGTCGCCACTGGTCGTTTAATTATAATACAATCTTCCGTAATCGTTTTAGTGTTGATCAAATCAGAGTGTTTTGAAAGCTTGCGGTGTCAGAACTGTGGTTAGCGAGCTTAGCTCGTAGGGGGCAGAGCCCCCTATTATATATATATATACATAAATGCTCCAATATATATATATATATATATATATATACATAAGTTCAAATATATTTTTAAAAAACGAAAAAATATATGCAAATAAATCTTAAGTTCTCCAAATACACACACTAGAATAACTTATTCTTAGGTATCATTTAAGCATAACAATCGAATAGCTTTATTATTATGCAATAAGTATACCACAAAGTTTCTGCTTCCGTCATGTAGAAATGTATCCTTTTTCATAATTATTTCATAGTACAATTATTTCTTGCATATTAAACGAATTTGTGAATTAAGCCAGGCATTAAAATTTATAAATGTATTTCGTACTTAATTTAGAAGTAGAGTTTGCATGTTAATTAACATGTTTCGGCATTCAGCAACGTGTTACTTAGACAAAGGTTATCCGATGAACGATTGCTTTGAACTGAAGTTTCAGCAAGGGTATAATAAATGATTATCTCAAAGATTATTCAGCAGACTAATAATGCATATGCTTATATGAACTCGTAGTTCTGTTTCTAATCGCATTTTGCCAAACTATGAATAAAAGCACGATTCTAATTTTGAAACTGTTCTAGAAAATAAATGTATTATTAAGAGTATCAATGACTTAATCTTTTAAATTATGCTTTATTTAGGAGAAGTGATAATGAAGTATTTTTGTGAAATTGTGCATTCAAAATTTAATTAAAAACAAAGCACCTTTTTGAGACTCCACCATTAAAATGATTATTCTGACATTTTCGATTATAAAGTCGCTATACAGAGTGTCCATTAAAGTCTTGTTCATCCCCGTTAACTTCAGAACAACGACAGATATGGTCATGAACATGGCACCTAAATTTAGTAAAAGGGCTATGCGCAAAGCGATAGAAGGATCTCTACGATAGAGCTACTTTCAGCACCTCCTAGCGGTACACTGTGGAATTAGTGTTCTTATATTTAAAACTGCACCAGATACGAGATAAAAGCCAACTTCAAATGTGTCCTTAATTTAGTATGTAATAATGTCTTGCATGTAAAAACAGCTTTATTAGAAACCTGAAAATACAGATTTTGTTTTATATCCGATCAACAGCTTAAATACGACACTAATTTCATGAAGAAGTGAGGCATTTTAAGGCAGACAAACATTTACTGATACATTTAACATATTTAAGCAAGGTACAACTTATTTGAATAAGAAAAGCTAAATGTGCCCACCATTAGAAAACATACCGAATGCATGATGACGGACACATTTAAATACAATGGTGGGAGCATTTAGCACAGAAACTTGATTTTATTATTCAAATAAATTTTATCTTGCTTACATGAATTATTTTCATTAGTAAATATGTCTGTGCCTTACAATGCCATGCGCACAATTAGGGGCGTATTTAGGCTGTGTATGGATATAAAAAAATACATTTCAGTGCTTCTAATAATGTTATTTTTACATGTAAGAGACCATTTGATACTAAACTGAGGATGCTCTACAACTCGTAGTTGACAATTTTGTCGTATCTCGCACTTTTTTAAGATTGCAACGTCAACTGCGAAGTTTGCCACCATGTGTTGTTGTAAGCTGTCTCATCGGATAACGATAACAGTATATTTAGTATAACAGTATATTTAGTATAACATGATGCCACATTCGGGCCTATATCAGTCGTCGTTCTGAAATTAAAGGGACACAACTTTAGTGGGCACCATGTATATAAGGCAGTATAGTCAAAACAGACCAATGCCTAATGACTTTTTACCTTTCTTTTAAGCATGTTTGGTAAATATATATATAAATGTTGTATCGTTATAATTGTATTCTTTATTGTGTTTATCATGCATACTAGCGAATCCGTTCCCGAAAATATAGTGTCAAAATAGCATCAACAATCATTTGCATGATAATTTAAAATAAATCTACAGTCCTGGAAAATAAACACATCACACCTTATTAACTCTGTCGCAAATCATCGTATAAAAATGTAACTGGTACCAATTGATTAGTAATAACATCTACTAATTAAGCTATACTTAAATTTTGCTTAGGGAGTCGTCTACTTATAGAAATCGCAATAAAATTTATATTTCTTAATAGTAACAGCTAATTTTGGCATCTCGGTAAATTTTACGTTTGGATATTCAAAACGGAAAGTCATTTGTTCAAGTACTTTAATTATGCCGGTTTAAAATCTGGAATTTCTAATTTAAATTCTAATTAATTTTAATCGTTACAATACAGTTGGTAATGCGGGTATTTGTTGATGCATAACTCAAAAACTACTTTGAGGAAATTGCTGTAATATTGGATTCACATATTTGAAGCTTCTAGCAATCGATTTCTGGTAAAACATTTATAGGTTACATTTCTTTTTTATTATTATTAGTATTAATTTCGAAAGCATATACAAATTTTAAAATTATTTTTTTTTAAACAATATAAATTAAAGGCGTTAGAATGACAGTGGAGTGAATCAAATTTTTGAAAAATGTAGATAACCATATTTTCACTAAACGTATATTAATTTCTGTTCAGTGCGATTGTCAAATAAGTCAGAATTCCCTTAGGAAGTCGCTAGATGCCAAAACAAGTTGGACCACTTAATGCAACGGCAATACGACAAGTTTCACAAAACACTTCATTTCTCATATTACTAAATTTTAACTTACTCCACTGTCATTCTAACCCCTCAATTATCACAAAATAAACTTCAAAAACAATAATATTCTTTTTAATAGGAATCGAAGGCTTCAAAAATGTGAATCTAAATTTATAGCTCATACCTCCAAGTTGTTTTTGAGTTATGCTTAAACAACTACCTGGATTGCAATTTGTTTTGCAACGATTAAAAACGAAATTAACATTAAGTGTTCAAAACTTTAAACCTGCAGCACAATTTCCTAAACCGAATCACTTCCTGTTTGATAGCTGAAGGTAAAATTTACCGAAGAATACAAATATAATGTCAAATTTAGATATTAGCAGGACTTTACAAATTTGATAAAAACTGGTAGAAAACAAACATTTCCAGTCGCCAGTAAAAAAATGTCCCTTCCCCCACCCCCCGCTGCTCATCCGCCATTAATTTTCAAAAAAAAACAAAAGATTTTCTATAAATTGAGAAAACATAATAACAAGCATAGTTTAGAATCATTAGTTAAATAGTTTAGAATAGTACATAATTTAGAAAGATAATATAAAAAAAAATTCTAATGAACTTATATATCTCTGAAAAAGAAAGGAACACTGTAAAGTGAATCTTTTAAGTGAATGTGATAGATTAATCCGTTTCACTTCTGAACACAAAAATTTGATTTGAAACTTACAAAAAAATTTGGGCATTTTTTAGCATTGTATCCAATTTTAGATGCCACAGGGATTGGATTGACACTATTTTTTTACTGTTTTAGTAAAAACGCTCTCATCCTCCCCCCCCCCCCCACATTCTAATCACTTGACATGCTAGCTGTCTAGAGAGGAAAAGTATGGCGTTTCTGTGCATGAGAAATAAAATTCTTTCTAAACTTCGTTCTTCCATTAAAAGTACGAGAAAAGAAAAAGATCACTGATTACTGTGCACAAGAGCAAAATGACGTTAGTGCTAATTTCTTAGGTCAATTTTTGTACAAAAGGAAAACTGCCAAATTAAATAACTTAGTCGCCAAAAAAAAAAAAACCTTGGTCGCCAGGGGTGACCTGGCGAGCACATTTGTCATGCCCTGCGTGCTAGTATTAAAATTTTTAGATTTTGCTACAATTCATATAGGTAGAAGACGTCTTAACAACAATTTATGTATATTTTTAATTGATAGACGTTATTATTCATCGAATTGCCACAGTAATATTTTTATAAGGGGATTTGAGGCAGGGTTAGTAGGTTTGATGCGTTTATTGCTTTTGTTTTTGTTTTCTTCCAGGAATGTACATATATTTATATTTAAGTATCCTTAATCAAAATTAACTCTTTTTTTCAAACCACCTATATTATATTTTTGTAAATTAAGATACCTTTATCATTTTTTTAGTGTAAAAAATACTTCATTATAACTATGAATTTTAAAAACTATTATTTAAATTTTTAAATTAAATTTTTATATTTTTTATAAATTATTATTATTTTAACATATGTTACAGAATAAATAATTTCTACTTATGATTCAATTTAAATAATCCTTATAACACTAATTAATGCACGGCAATTCATGAAAAAAGAAATTTATAATCAGTGTTTATAATGTTAATTCCATTATGTATTTTACAAAAGCCATCGTTTATAACTATCATTAAAATTATATTTAAAGAATAGCATAAATAATACCATGTTCTTTAGTCATTATTAATATTTTTTATGAATATAAAATGTTGCAATTAGTTCTCGACGGTCTCATTTGCTCTATTTATTTTACAAATTAACATTTTTTAATGATTAACTGCACAAAAATAAAATCAGCAATGAATTTTAATCATGCATATAAAAAAATTCTTCATTCTTAATGCATTAGAATAAATTTAAATATAATGCATCTTTTGATTATTTCACTTTTTTATATATTTAAATTTATCTCTCAAGTTGATTATTCAAGGGAGCTTTATAAAATTAAAATTCGTGCAATTAAACTACGCAAACAGTCTAAAGAGGTCGATAAATAATTTGGCTTAGCTCATTAATATTAATACTCTATTCTCGAAACTCACTTCATGAATGATTGGGTTTTCAATGAAAACTATTTTAATATATTTATCTTACTTTCTTATATCTTTTTTTACATAAATTTAAATATTTCTATTTAAGTACTGCTTTTAAAACCAATCTGTGATATTTTTTGTTTTAATTATTCGTGATTATTGGCAAAAAACCAAGATGGTTTATCTATTTTTGTTTATTTAATCCTTTTTAATTTGTCTTAAAGTATTTTCTTTAAGGCGTTCTTTTTTTATATAAAAATTAGATATTCTGGAACGATAATAAAAAATTAACATTATAGTTTAGATATTTTGTGTTTGCTACTTATTAAAGCATAGTTTGATAGTGTTTTATTCTTATTTTTATTTTAGGTAGCTTTCAATACAAAAAAGTATAAAGCTACCTATTGCAGCCGTTCGGAGGAACTGGAAAATTTCGATATATTTTCACCGATCATGACCCCCAGACCCCAAAACCACCCTCCGTTCAAATGTTGATTTATATATATATATATATCTGAGCTATGTCATACGATAACGCTCGTATTTATAAATAAATTTTGATGAAACCAATTGTGTGTATTAAGCTCACCAATGTGTCGACCGAGTTCGTTGGCCAGCTCGGTTCGCCATTTTGTTTCAAGATGGCGGCCATTTAAAAATTTAAAACTAAAATAAATATACAAAATAGTTAAAAATTCAAATTTATTTTTTAATTAAGTGTTAGGCATTGATACGAGGATTCCAGAGCATTTTTTGTTTTACCTCTATCTTAAAAAATGGCTGAGATAGAGCAGTTTCAAATTCTAGGGTGGCTGACATTTTGAAACAAAACAGCACATTAACGCGATTATTCGCAAATTGTCGGAGGAAAAGGTAGCTTTCTTATATCTTCGTTTTAGAATTTTAGCTAATGTTTCACGAAAACAGCAAGCTAAAATGCAAAGAAAACGTTTACAAAAGATTCGTTAATACTGAATTAGAATAAGAAATTCGCCAAATTATTGAGCTATAGCCAAATTGGCTTCATTTATGAAGACTTATTTTGGTCGCCAAATTTGGCGATATTTCGCCAAATGTCGCCAAATTTGGTGAGAATTTGGCGCTGACGGATATGAATGTATAGTTTTATGCGTATGATTGGGAAAATGAATACAAAAATGAAAATTTTTGTAATGTGCTGTCTTGTTTCAAAATGTCAGCCACCCTAGAATTTCAAACTGCTCTATCTCAGCCATTTTTTAAGATAGAGGTAAAACAAAAAAAATGCTCTGGAATCCTTGTATTAAGGCCTAACACTTAATTAAAAACTAAATTTGAATTTTTAATTTTTTTGTATATTTATTTTAGTTTTAAATCTTTAAGTGGCCGCCATCTTGTTTCAAGATGGCGGACCAAGCTGGCCAACGAACTCGGTCGAAACATTGGTGAGCTTAATACACACAATTAGTTTCATCGAAATTGATTTATAAATACGAGCCGCTATCTCGTATTTATAAATCAGTATTTAAGTATGACATAGGTCAGATATATATATATATGGATATATCTATATATATAAATCAACATTTTAACGGAGGGTGGTTTTGGGGTCTGGGGGTCATGATCGGTAAAAATATATCGAAATTTTCTGGAACTGATTTCCTCCGAACAGCTGCAATAGGTAGCTTTATACTGTTTTGTATTGAAAGCTACCTAAAATCACTCACGTTATTTTTATTTTTTACTTTGATGTTTATTTTTATATTTGTAACCATGGAGTTAATCGAACCACAATTTTGGTAAATTAAATGATGCTGCATTGTTACCTACTGTAATTTTAAGTGTTACAATAACTATGGTTTCTTTTAAAATTGATTGATTGTATAGATTGCATGGGAAAATTATTTTACTTTCATTGAAATTTATTTGGATGCTTTCTAATTGATAGAATGTTGCCAGGTATGTGGTTTTTCTAGTATATTTAATATGTGCTCTTTTTTTCTGTAACTAAATTTCCTGCTTGTCAAGACAGTATAGTAATTATTTGATCCGTCTTCTTTAGTAAATGGTATTTCATATACTGCTGAACAATTCTCAAAATTAATTTGTGAATTTTACCGCAAATGATATTTTTTAATTTCTGAGGTAGTTTGACTATTAAACAGATATTGAAACATTTAAGGCTGCATTTTATGTATATATTCATAGATCGTGCATTTTTGTTTGTTTTCATAATGGTTCAGATTGATCTGAAACATATGTTAACAGTTTTTTTTTACACCTTTTATCAATTAAAAGAAGTATATAATTACAAAGTGTTATAATTCGTTATATGTATGTCCTTTAATAGAAGTATAAAAACGAGTTGTGATTGAATTTACCACTGAAAATTCTTTTAAACAGTAAACGTGGAATATGTGTTAGAAAAATTCTTTGAGGGTTTTATTAATCAATGTGCAATTACTTTAAATCAGAATAAATATAATTTTTTCTGAGGACACTTTCAGTTTAAAAACCGGTACCGAAAATGAAAGTACCCCAGAAAAACCTTAAACTAAAATCGAAAAGTATAAGAATTCTCGTTTTGACACTGATATCGGATATCATATGAAAAAAAATTATAAAAATTTAAATGAAATTGGGAAATGTGTACAGAAATCTGTCATTTTTTAGGGTTTCATTCATCTCACGAAAACCTATTCGTCTCACTTCACTGTCTGTCCGTCAGAGTCGATTCTCGGAAACTGTATCAGTCAGGGAATTGAAATTATTTGTACTTACAGCTGAATACATACTGTCACGCTGAAAAAAATAAAATTTTCAAAATGTTTTCATCAACGCAAGACATTAATTAAAACCCTAAAAACCCACTCATTAATGGAAAAAAATATTCAACTAAAGCGTAGATTTAATCAAACCGCAAAGAAATTAATTCAGAAACTCCAGAAGAGGGGCGAGGGTTGCCACAGTTAGAGCATTGCAATGGCGATAACAGATTGGGCGTTTTAAAGTCACCCCTATCTCATAAAATATTCCATCTAGGACGAGAAATTTCGGACACACACGCAGAAAACAAAATAGCCTTTAGAATTTCTAATTTTTTTTTTACTTACTACCACTAGAACTGAAAATATCAATTAAAAATTGAATTGAATAAATTCGTTTAATTTCTTTTCATTGGAAAACCACAGACGAATAATCTGACACCTATTCACAAAAATCAAAGATGGCGCACTAGATATTTCATTGGCTCGATAGAAATTTTTTCATTATCGCATTTATCGATTTGAAATTAACACATCTATGCGTATTTGTTTTACGTTGAACATAGAAATCTATTTTTTTAATAAATATGGCGTAATTAGAACAGAAATTACGAATTAATTTTGCGTTAATGAAAATATTTTTTATCCAAATCAAAAGAACGTTTGCAGCTGGTTGTGTAATCGGATTCTTATGCCCACTTATCAGCGAGACGGTTTGGCTTTTCGCGCTTTTCGTCTCAACTGTTGAAAAAAGGAAAATAAACTAGTCGGATGTGCCAATCCCAAAACTTTCTTCTATCTCAGTCATGTTAATACTTCAAAATTCGCTATCACATCGCCAATAAAATCAATATATTTCGTCATTCTGTTGTACGTCAGCTGCTTGCGAATCGTCGGGTTACAAGGATGTGAACAATCGATGTATACTAAACTACGAAAAGTCCTTCTGGCTTGAACGACAGGAATAGATAGCCTCCCTATTCCTTTGTTTTACGATTTTAGCTAATTTTACTGGAAAACACGAAGGTAAAATGCGTGGAACCTAAATAAAGAAGACTCAATCCCAGTTCTCGTCAACATTGAATTTGAATGAGAATATCGCCAAATTAGTCCTCTACAGCCAAGTTGGCTTCATTTATGGCAACTTACTTTGGTCGCCAAATTTGTCGATATTCCGCAAACTGTCGCCAAGTTTGGCGATAATTTGATGTTGGCGAATATAAATATATAGTGATAAGCATATAATAGGATTAATGGTTACAACAATGAAAGAAAATTTGCCGAAACCATGTTAACTAAAACTCATAAATTAAACCCGTTTATGGATGAATTCTGCTGTCTTGTTTGAAAATGTCAGCCACTCTAAAATTTCAAACCGCTCTATCTCAGCCATTTTTTTAAGATAGAAGCAAAACAAAAACTGCTCCGGATCAAGGCCGAACATTTAACGAAAAAAAGTTTTAGGATTTCTAATTTTTTTTAATTTGCACATCTTTTTGAATTTTAAATCTTTAAACGGCTATCACAGCGCCCCCTTTCGTCGAAATATCCCCAAATTGTAATAGAACCTGCTTACCATAGCCAAAAACAGAGAGAAAAAAATGTGGTTCAATTTGAAGCATAACTTCATACACTTTTCGATGATACAATAGTTAAAATGGAACAAAAATATCGATCACAGCGCCCCCTTTCGTCGAAATATCCCCAAATTCTGACAGAACCTGCTTGCCATAGCCAAAAACATAGAAAAAAATTTTGTTCAATTTGAAGCATAACATCATACACTTTTAGATGGTACAATAGTGTAAATGGAACAAAAATATCGATCACAGCGCCCCCTTTCGTCGAAATATCCCAAATTCTGATAGAACCTGCTGCCATAGCCAAAAACATAGAAAAAAATGTGGTTCAATTTGATGCATAACATCATACACTTTTAGATGGTACAATAGTGAAAATGGAACAAAAATATCGATCACAGCGCCCCCTTTCGTCGAAATATCCCCAAATTCTGATAGAACCTGCTTGCCATAGCCAAAAACATAGAGAAAAAATTTGGTTCAATTTGAAGCATAACATCATACACTTTTAGATGGTACAATGAAGACACACAGACGGACAGACGGACAGACGGACGGACGGACAGACGGACAGACGGACATTTTGTAAAAACATGTTTTTCGGAATATCTGACCTCTAAAACGTGTAAATCCGTTGAAAACTGGAAGTCGAAAAAAATTTCGATTACAATACTTTCTTCTATTATAGATAGAAGAAAGTAAACAAGAACGAAAAATCATGCGTCAAGCATAGATTATGTAGCACTTTCCAACGCTTCTAAAATAATTTTACAAATCATTACCGTTTAATAAGCTGAAAGATGACATCTAAGTAAACAATTTGGAAAACGCATAACATATTTAAAAACGTAATTTCAGGAATTTTCAATATATACAATATTCGGAAAAATATCCGAATACTTTTATGTAGCCCTGTATATGATCTATAGATTTGTATATATACATAGGATGCTAAATTTTAGTTTAGTTAGGAAACGAGTAGCACAGTTTAAATTCTCCTTCTGGAGTTTCTGTCAATAAACGGAAATGTGTTCGCGAACTTTTGTGCTGCCCTGTATAGGATCTACAGAATTTATACACACCACGTAATAGACAAAAAGCTAGTTAAGATTAAAATCGCGTTTAGTAACTTAAAACGCACTTCCAGGAATTATTGTTAACAGAGAGTAGAGAATTCTTTTGTGTGTCCCTGTAAATGAACGATGACTGCTATACACACACTATTCTGTAGTAAGCCTCTTGTAATGCACCTTAGTAATATATATAAACTTCAATGCGTTTAAAATAGTGGAACATTATTTAAATAAGCCGCAGACGATTTTTCTCCATAGACGTAATGTAACGGAATTCTTTTGACTGTCCCTGAAAAGTAACTCTAAGTACTATACACCTACTATTCCATATTAAGCTTCTTCTAATGCATCTTAGTGATCTATATAAATTTCAATGCGTTTACAATAGTGAAACATTTTTAAAATAAACCGCAAATGATTTTTCCCCTTAGACCGCAATGTAACGGAATTCTTTTGAGTGTCCCTGTAAGAAAACTATAAGTGCTACACACTTCAGCTGAAATAGGGAACGTGCCATAGATAACGACAATAACATATAAAAATTGCAGAGCAATCCGAGCATATTTACGGGAGTTAGAGCACGGACAGACGGCCAGACGGCCAGACGGCCATACGGCCAGACGGCCAGACAAACCGAAGCCATAAGCACTTTTCAACTAGGTTGGAAAGTGCTAAAAACAGATTTTGAGAGTAGTAACAGATTAAAAGCTCTATTATTATTATTACTTTCTTCTATCTATAATAGAAGAAAGTATTGTAATCGAAATTTTCTTCGACTTCCGGTTTTCGACGGATTTACACGTTTTAGGGGTAGGAGATTCCGAAAAACACGTTTTTACAAAATGTCCGTCTGTCCGTCTGTTCGTCTGTGTGTCATCATTTTATCATCGAAAAGTGTATGAAGTTATGCTTCAAATTGAACCTAATTTTTTTCTATGTTTTTGCCTATGGCAAGCAGGTTCTATTAGAATTTGGAGATATTTCGACGAAAGGGGACGCTGTGATCGATATTTTTGTTCCATTTTCACTATTGTACCATCTAAAAGTGTATGAAGTTATGCTTCAAATTGAACCTAATTTTGTTTCTATGTTTTTGGCTATGGCAAGCAGATTCTATCAGAATTTAGGGATATTTCGACGAAAGGGGGCGCTGTGATCGATATTTTTGTTCCATTTTCACTATTGTATCATCGAAAAGTGTATGAAGTTATGCAGATAATTGAAGCATTTTTTTTCTATGTTTTTGACCGTAGCCTGCAGGTCCAGGTTGAATTCGGGGATATTTCGACGAAAGGGGGCGCTGCCATCGCGATTTTTATTCGATTTTCACTATTGTATCATCGAAAAGTGTATGATGTTATGCAGATAATTAAACCAAAAATTTTTAATATGTTTTTGGCTGTAGCCAGCAAGTCCTACTAGAATGTGGGGATATTCCGCCGGAAGGGGGCGCTGTGATAGCCATTTAAAGATTTCAAATTCAAAAAGATGTATAAAAAAATTAGAAATCCTAAAAGTTTTTTCCGTTAAATGTTCGGCCCTGATTAGGAGAATCCGGAGCAGTTTTTGTTTTGTCTCTATATTAAAAAATGGCGGAGATATAGCGGTTTGAAATTTTAGGATGGTTGACATTTTCAAAGAAGACAACAGAATTCATCCATAAACGGGTTTAATTTATGAGTTTTAGTTAACAGGGTTTCAGCAAATTTTCTTTCATTGTTGTAACCATTGTTCCTATTCCTAAATGCTTAACACTATATATTTATATTCGCCAACGTCAAATTCTCGCCAAGCTTGGCGGCAATTGAAGAAATATCGCCAAATTTGGCGACAAAAATAGGTTGCAACAAATGACGCCAACTTGGCTATAGAAGACTAATTTGGCGATATTCTCATTCAAATTCAGTGTTGACTAGAACTGGGAATGAATCTTCTTTAATTGGGTTCCACGCATTTTAGATTCGTGTTTTCCAGTAAAATTAGCTAAAATCGTAAAACCAAGGAATAGGGAGGCTATCTGTTCCGGTCGGTACAGGCCAAAAGAACTTTTCGTAGTTTAGTATACATCAGTTGATTGCATCCCGGTAACCCGATGATTCGCAAGCAGCTGACGTACAACAGAATGACGAAAAATATTGATTTTATTGGCGATGTGAGGACGAAATTAGAAGTATTAACATGATTGAGATAGAAGAAAGTTTTGGGATTGGCACATCCGACTAGTTTTTTTTAATACTGCATTTACCGATTTGAAAATTTTGCATCTATGCATATTTTTTTTTTTTTTTGTACAGTGAATCCAGAAACCTACTTTTTATAAAGATAACATTAATAGAAACAATTTATATTTTATCATAAAAACGCTGATTTTTGTATAGAAAAAAGAAATAAAACGCTTATAGATAGTGATGTAATTAATAATGCGAATAGGGATTATTAAAAAAAGAAGGAGAGAGGGGGAAAAACTACTTTTTTTTTAAACATCGCATTTAGTCCCCATGACAGATATTGGTATGACAGAGCAGAATAGCGGCCTTCGCCCGCTACCGGGCCAGTTCAGAAATTCGAAAAATGCGAAAAACATACCATTAAATCTTTACTTTGTAAAACACGTGATTTTTTTTTCTGGAAAATGAAATTTATTTGGATTTATTAATTAAAGGATAAAGTGTTTTGAAAGGAATATTAAATGAAACCCTTTGTGCGATCTTCGTTACCCACTTTTTTTAACATTGTGTCTTCGAGCGACTATCCTGGCTCTCAACCCTTTAAAAGTGTCTAGTACACTTTAGCATGGGCAAAATTATTTTGAAAAAGAATATAAATCCTTTTTTCGATAGAACTTCAGACCTTTTTCTCGCATTTGCAGAATAAAAGTAACAACTGCCTTGATGAGTCTATTCTGTTATTTTATGGAAATTGTGATCTCTATAATATGCATTTATTTCTTCAAATGTCACCCAATAATGCCCAATGGCGTGGTACCAGAAAATATTCTGGCCCAACTCTACCAATTCTCCGACCCGGAATTAAGAAATTACTTAAATTTTTGTCTAATGATCATTTAAAATTCATATCTGAATCGCGTCATGATTGCCTTTAGGGATTATTTCTTATAGTCCGGGGACGAGCATTGCTTTTTGACTAGGTTACATCAGCTTTCGAAACTAAAAAGTTAACACATTTGATTTGTTACCATGCACAAAATTAAAAATCTTTAAGCTATGAAAAAGCCAATTTAAATCGAAAGGATATTCATTACTTTTTATTAAACGATGACACTGAATTTTTTATCAATTTTCCATTTCAAGATGACATTTTTAGATATATACATATACATATATATATATATATATATATTATGGTCATAGTTGCAACGATATTTACGAACGTTAAATTAAACCTATTAAATTACAAATGATTCAAATCTATATCATTTGAAACCTCATATTATGCTCAAGCAATCTTCATTAACAATATTAAGATAAATTAACATACCATTAGACAATTCCATGCAATAAATCTTTCTAGTACTTTATACATAATAATTATTTGAGGAAAATAAATTTACGAGTAAAAGATTTGAATTGGACTAAAAATATCAGAGAGAGCACAGAAGGAAAACATTTTTAATAACCTCATTGCATAATCTTCAAACAAATATGAGTATTAAAAAGTCAATTGTTTATCATTACGGTAGTTTAATTAGATGTTTATATGACCATATTAAAGTTTACTTAGCAAAATAATACTCTTTACAAAATTGGAAATATTATGTTCAAATAATATAATAGTTTCACCGTTTCAACGTCACCTCATCCAATTCCAGCGCCGACATCACCTGTCTCTGACACTTCGAAGACATGTGAATCTTTTCAACCGGCAGCATCTTCAAATTCATCATCTTCATTTTTTCAGACAACTTGATGTATCTCCACTTCCTTGTGAACTTCATGTTTGGTCATCCTCTAAAAAGAGGAAGCATGGTGGGGCAATAGTTCTGACTAGCACTCTTAATATTGTCGAAGCGAAGGCAAAAGCTGCTGAGAAACAATTCACATTCAAGAACTGCAGTTCTGCAGGCTAAGAAAAAAATTCGCTTTATTATATCCAATGATGACGAGAAAGACATGGATCTTTCTACCGATTGTGATGAAGATAAAGCCTGCCTTTATTTCAAAAATTTATTTAATCACACAAAAACGAAGGAGAAGTGCATAAAATGTGTTAAGTGTCCAAAGTGTGTACATATTGAATGTGCTGGTGTTTATTTGTGTGCAAGAAATGAATTTTATTTTATTTTAATGTATGTAAGTAAAATTAATAGCAATAAAATGGTGTGTTGTTCTAGGACAGCACTATAAATGAAATGACATAGTGCAGCATGTTATATGAAACATTATTATGACGTTGTGTACTTTTTAAAAGACACCATTTCATTTTGTATACTTTGCAAAGATAGTTTGTAAAAAATAATAATCATCAGAAAAAATGTGTAGAAGCCTTTTTATCTTAGGGTATGTCATTTTAGGATAGTTTCCCCTACCAATAACAATGCTTTCATTTTTAATTGAAATTATTATAAGCAAACAGAAGGAGTGCCCAATGGACTCCTCCATCTCCAGTTTATTGTCTAAACTAAAACTAAGACCACTTGAAGAACAGATTATCGCCAACTCCGATTTAAATCCCGATTTAGGGATCCGATACGTCGACGACATACTTATAATCTGGAAGCATGGAATTTCAAATTTGAAAAAATTCGTAGAACACGCCAATAGTATAGACAGCAAAATACAGTTTACCTTGGAAATAGGGAAAAATGGATCACTGCCCTTTCTGGATGTTGAAGAAATTAGGAATAACTTAACGTATAGTATAGACTGAAATATTTACAAAAAAGCATGTCGATCGAATAATACATTGACAAATAGCAGTGAAGTACAATTTAATCATAAGAAAGCAGCATATAGTTTTTATGTTAGAAGAGCGTTTAACGTATGTTCAAAGAATTAAATAAACGCAGAGTTAACCAGGATTTAAGAAATTGCAACCGAGAATGGATACTCCGAGAGATTTATTAACAAAGTAATTTATGAATTTAATAGCGGAAAATTAATGACCAAGAATAAAACGCAGTTTTCAAATTTTGTAGTATAGATTATATTCCCCAATTTGATGAAAGAATCCGATACGCTTTAAATAAATATGACAAAACATTAATTTCTAAACATCCAACTAAATTACAAAATCTGGTCCACAGGAAAATAGACCACATAGATATACATGAATAAGCAGCAATATAAATCATTCCATTTAAACGTAAAAATAAAAATGATATATTTGCATACATAGGAATGACAACAAGGAAATTACAAAACAGAATAAAACAGCATATGACAGACATAGCAAGAGGAAAACCATCTACAGTATTATCTCGTTTCAATTTAAAAACATAAATATATATGTATATTTCAGCAAACTAAAGATTATAGCACAAATGAATGGTTATAGTACATGTATACTGAGGAAGGTCTGTGGAAATACTGACGAAGGGTAGGAAATCTTGTAATGATATGTTATCATGCAATATACCAAAAATCTGGTTTAATCTGCTTGGCGTCAATGGTGCATTTGGTTTGGAGTAACCCACCCCCCTCAATAGACTCATCCATCCTCCTCCCGTTTTTTCACATTTGGTTTCACCTTCTGATATTTAACCAGTGTACATTCCAGAAGTTACAGATTTTTTTCTCATTTTCGCCTTCTTGAAGATGGCCAGGTTCTGGTCGAAAGCGCTCGAGACTCCGACGAAACTTTTTACATCTATAGAAGGGTTTTAATGTTTTAAAACCTTTATTTCATTTTACACCTATTTTAGTAATAAATAATAAATTGTAATTCATTGTAAATGTTTTCATGTTTTTAAATTTGTATACGAAGGTGAATTTAACGTTCCAATATTCGAAAACTAATCTATTTAATTAAACATATACGATTTTAAAATTCATAATGATTTTTAAAAAGGCTTATAATGTATTGCGTTTCTGTCAAAGAACTAATGAGTATATTACTTCTAGTTATATTTATTTTTAAATACTATAATAAGTAAAGCAATTTTAAATTAAACTGGTGAATAATTCTTTTGTTAAATACAGCCTCTTCTGAACCATTATAGCTCGAATAATAGAATAATTAAACAATTATGGACACTTTTCTCTATGTTTTTAAATTTTACTGACAAAAAACAATTTATAGAGTGCATATATTCTAATACTTAATTAGAGTGTAATGCAGATTAATTGAGCGATAATTGGATGTAGAAAGTGATAATTAAACATGTGAATTAGAAATCAATATTTTTAAAGTATTTTGGTAATATTTCTGAAGTGGTTTTGAAATGATAATTTAAAAATTAAAACTTTAGTTTCAAATAACATATTTTATGAATGTATTCTCAAACGGATATTTTGCGTTACAGAAATTTAGATGACGGAACATTTGTAATTTTTTCAATGAAATTCGTTTAATGTTTCATAAAATATATTTCAATAGAATTTTTCAGACTGCGTATCGGTTATATTAATATGATTTGTACCTTGTGAATTCTAAACAAAAGATTATACCGTTAAAACTTTATTTTTATATAAAATAAAGAATAATAAAAATTTTCGGTGCAATTTTGCTAAATGTTGTCAGATATTTTTAGATAGTATAGTGAAAATTTTCATTGCTCTACATTTTTATGCTTATAAAATCAATTTGATTTTGTAGTTATTTGTACTTTTGACGAATAATTTAAACTTTAGCTCATTTTTTAAAATCTTAAATTAATTGAACTAGAATATCATTTACATATGTTTATGTTCTAAGTTAGATTAAAAAACTTATATTTAGTATAAATCAAGTTTGGTATAATCATTTTGTGAAATTTTGCGATATTTTGTGACAGTGAATTAAAATTTACTAAATGGCACAAAAACGTACTTATTTGATAAAAAATAATATTATTTTCCATTATAGTTAACCTAGTAACATATAATACATAAACAGTATATACGTCTTAGTCTTTCCTACCTTCTGTCAGTATTGTTTAGCTCGAAATTGAAGTTCATAGTGACGTAGATTTCACAACCTGCGCTAGAGCTTGCCTGTTTGTAACAATTTCATATTTAAATATAAATAATGATATTTTCCTTTTCTTTGAATTTTGTTGATTAAGTGGTAGAACCTTTCTTCAACACGTACGATCCAAGTTACAGTTATATATATATGAGCGGTCAGCTAGTACAAATTAAATAAGTATTAATCTAAACAGGAATTTATCAGAATTATTCTAAAACGTTTAAATTATACATTTATTGTATTGTAGAGAAGCAATCGTGCTTTACCAATATTTATCCTTTAGGTTTAAAGAATTATGATTTGAATGTCAACAAGATTATAAACAACATTTCAAGCGAGAGAAATATTACTTTTTATAAAAGCATTTTTTCTTGTCTTTCAAAGTATAAACACTCTATCAAAGAAACTCTTCATAAGCCTGAGAGAATGGATTTTGTTTTGTTAGAAAGGGCTACTTTGAGAAGGGTAATTATAGAGTACAAATGAAATCATATATAATATATTAATAAAAGATTTTTAATATATATGTATATAACTTTTCTTATAATTTATGATTATATTATAATTTATTACATAAAGACTACTAATAAAATAAACTTGTTTTTACATAAATATAAATTTATGTATTATAGAGAATAACTAAAATTCACTGAATACGTAAACTGTATTAACAAAATGTTCTCAGCTGTAATTGTTTGTAAATAAAATCGTATACAGGTTGATATACCTGTTTTTTTAACGTCATTTTTGTTGTAGAAAAAGAAAATTGGGTGAAATTAGAAAAACATGTTTCTGCAGGCTTCATTTATTTTTTTTATTATCTAACCTTTTTATGACATGTAGAATATTTTTAGTTGTTATTATTTAGTACTAATTATTTGAACGTATTTTCATTCTAATGAATACAGAATGACATTTTTTTTAATTATTATTCTTATCCATTTCATGTTCCACAATTTTAAAATGCTCATGTTATAAAAATATAATAAATTGAACAAATATGAAAATAAACAACAAGATAATAAAAAGAAAAGTGCCCAATTAAACTGATGGCATTGAGCTCACAGGCTATTCACAATAATTGTATATTATACTCTTATTTCAAAGAATAATTCCCTCAAAAAATTTAAAAAAATCGATAATAAATTAAGGGGGGGTATTAACCCTCCTGCCCCCCTTTATACTTAACCAATGACCCTCCAAACTAATCAGGGTAGCGCCTTATCACAATGAACTTATATACAAAATTTGAAGCAAATAGGATAATTCTGCATGAAAAACCCATGTATCTAAATTAAGGGGGTATTAGGCCCCCATTCCCCCTTTTATACTTAACCAATGAAACCCCAAAACTAATCCGGGAAGCAACTTATCACAATGAACCTATAACCAAAATTTTAAACAAATCGGATATTTCTATCAAGAGTTATCGCGTTATGTACATACATACATACGTACATTCATACATACATACAGAACGGGCGGGCACATTATCTCTCAGGCTTTGGTAGCCTGTGAGCTAAAAATGAAAAATAACGTGCGTAATTTTAAACAGTACATGAAAATTAAATGATAGCATTTCAAATAGCAACTTCAAAGATCGTCCAATTATAGAATATTCTCATTTGTTTTAAATGTAATAAAAGTTATTTTATTGTATAATATGTTTTTCGTTTAGACATTTTAGCATTTACAGGAAATATACTCATGTTATCGTTCATGTATTTAAAAAAATCTTCAAATAATTCGATTGTTTAATAATAATAATTTGCTTCATATTGTATTTGAACTTTAATTTATTCAAAGTTACGAATTCATTTTTTTTTAAAGAGATTTTTTTCGCGTATCCTAATATTGTGATGCTGTATACAATTTCATTTAATAATACGATTTAACAGCAGATGATTTTGTAAGTGCAATATTAATTTATTAAATTTTTGTTGCATATGTTGTTTTAATTTTAAAGTATTATTAATATTATTAAACTTGTTTAATACTTTACATTTCTATAAAATTTAAAATAAATTAATTTTGATTAAATTAATATATTTAAATATTTAACTTTTTCACTTTACTTAATAATATGTATGACCGAGTTTTAAAATATATTTTTTTATTTGAAAAAGAAAGATTTAGAAAAAAATTAAGAGAAAAATAAGAAAAAACTAAATTTCAAATAATGTTACTTGATTTAAAAAAAAAGTAAATTATAGATAATCAAGTTAGATATAATGAAAGATATAAATGATTTTGAAAAACAATTATTCTTTAAAAATGAAAAAAATATTTAAAGAATTTAGTAAAAACTAAAAATAAGCAAGTATGTAACATGTCTATCATATAAAAATATTTTTAAATAAAGTTACAAATATTAAGTATTTTTGTATTCTTGCCCAGGAATTGTATAATCTATAAATTTTGTTTTTATATAGTTCTTAAACAGAGATTAATCATTACGAAATTAAAGTATGCAGAAATATTTAACTTACTTGACTTTTTCACGGTTTAATAAAGCTTAAACAACTGAGCATAATTTATAACAGACTTATCAGCATGTTTAGAGACGTAAGAAAAAAAACGAATTTACAAAAATCACATACAATTATATTTAATATGTTCACAAACAGGGTACAGAATACATTTTTAGCTAAGTAATTTAAAATGTATTTTTATTTTCTGTATAAAAGTTCAAACGTAATTAAAAATCAAACATTTAACAGAATGAACAGAATTTCATTTACTCGATTGAAAACACACAATTGTGAAAAAAAAATAGATGCATTATTTTATATTTTCCTAGAAAATATTTTATGTTTTACAGCAAGAGAAAATAAAATGAGAAAAAGTCGATTTTCTTCAGACCTTGGGAAAAGTAATTCTGGGAAATGTCTCTCTAAATGTTACTTATTGTATAATAAAATTTGCTTAATGTAGCTTTATAAAAGAAAATCAGATATATTTACAGTCTTATCGCATTTTGCAAAAATTTAATTTTTAAAGAAAAAACTATTTACTTTGTAATTATTGCATTTAGAAACATGAGAATTGAAATATTATTAAATCAGATCTAGATAAAAATTCAAAATAATCTAAAACAGAAAAAACACTTGCATAGTGCAAATGACTCTTATACAAAAGCAAAATGCTTTTGTATTAGACAAAAAAAAAATTAAATATATGCTGTTTCTTCTTCTTTAGTTAATATAATATGAAAGCGTGAATCCGATTTTTTAAAAGAGAGGGAGTTATCAATAGCAAAAAAGTATCCGTGAGGAGGCGGAGGGAGGTTGCTTACATGTGAAAAATAAATTTCACCTTTTTTTTTCAAAATAATAAAATAATCAAAGCTAAAAAGAAAATATATTTAAAATCATTTGGGATATACCTCCTCCCTCTGCGGCTAGCGCCCATGATAACGGATTCCTTTTGTTATTCTAATACTTGTCGATATCGGACTGCATTCGACAACAGTACGGATTAGTTATCGGTATACTGTCGGCGCAGTACCTCGCCGCAATCGGTATTGCCGATACATACCGGGCATATCTGTCGGACGTTAGTCGAAGAAGTTACGAAAGTGATACCGGCAACCGGTATTGTACCGATAAAACCGTAAACGGCAAGAGGCTATCAGCCGATTACTTACCGATCGATCTGTTTTTGCTGGGATACTCTACATTTCCTGTATTGAAAGTTTCGCTATTGTAAAAATAAAAAATAGTTGACTAGATTTTCGTCGCAAATATTTGTTATCTAATTAAAATATTTATTTATATGCATCGTCATTAAAGTACAGAGTGATTCATAAATAAGTATACAACTTCCACATGCTGTAAACCAAAAAACCTTTTAAGGCACGTTCCTCAAATGCAAGATTGAAGGTAGGTATACTCATAAAGTTCTTTTTTTCCCGCTGCTGTGCGAAGTGACATAGGCGATAGCTAGCGTGTCACGCAAATACCAGTAGAAATGGCTGCGTCTGCAGTGGAGAAGGCATTTTGTGTTCTAGAATTGAGCAAAATGGAATTTGCCAACATTGTGCAACAGTATTTTCGAACACGTTTTGGAAAAGAACCTCTAACCAGAAAATCCATTTATGATTAGTTTAAAATTTTTGAAACTACGGCCTGTTTTTGCAAAGTGGACTAAAATGAATTACCGGTTTGGTATGTGTCATGTGACTAAGGATGCACACATAGATTTTTTTAAACCCATCATAAATGTATTTTCTGGTTAGAGGTTCTTTTCCAAATCGTGTTCGAAAATGCCGTTGCACAATGGTGACAGATTTCATTTTGCTCAATTCAAGAACACAAAATGCCTTCTCCACTGCAGACACAGCCATTTCTACTGATATTCGCGTGACACGCTACATATTGCAATCGCCTATGTCACTTCGCACAGCAGCAGGGAAAAACAAGACCGAAAAAATCATGCGTAAAGCATAGATTATGAAACACTTTCCAACACAGCCAGAAAACTGTAACGAAACTTCACCGTTAAGTAAGGTGAAAGAAGATATGTAAGTAAACAGTTTAGAAAACATATACCACATTTAAAAATACAGTTTTCGAAATTACCTTCCAGTGTCTTAAAAGTAGTCGAATTATTTTGTACAACCCTATATATGATCAATAGATGTGGATATATAGTATAATAAAATTTAGTTCACTCGAAATCCTTTGTAGAGCCCTGTATATTATCTTAAGACTTTTGTACACATCACATATTAAGCTAAAAGGCAACTTAAAACTCACTCGCAGCAATTACCAACCGTAAACGGCAATGTATATTTTTCATTGCGTAGCCCTATATATGAATTTATTTATATTCCACAAACTTCTATTAGTCTACTAAATATATTATATTTCAGCCAGAAAATGCGTAACACAATTAAAAACTACCCTTAAGCAATTCACTCCGATAGTCTGTCATACTTACGGATTCCCTTGTGTAGCCCTGTATATGAGCAACCGAGTTTATAAACACACACGTACTATGCAAAAATTTAGTTAAACTTAAAAACGAAAACCAAAGTTGAAAACGCCCTTATGACACATAGACTGTAAATATTGCATATGTAATGTAACCGATATCTTTTGTGTGTCCCTGTAAATAAACGCAATGCACACCACAATTTCAAGAGAACAATTTATAGTGAACCTCAGTAATGCATATAATTTTCATTATGTTTGAGATACCGAAATATCACTAAATTACACTGAAAACGGTTTCTCCCCTAGAAAAATGTGTAACAGAATTATTTTGCTTGACTCTGTAAATGAATAATTAATGCTTTGCACCCCATATTCTACAAAAAGCATGTTTTAATGCGCTTCATTATTATATATCAATTTCATCATGTTTTGAATGACGTGACATCATCAAAATGCACTTGAACCGTTTATTTCCCATTGACTGTAATGTAACGGAACACTTTGACTGTCCCTGTAAAAAACTATAAATGCTACACACTTCAGTTGAAATCGGGAACATGCTATAGTAAACGACAATAACATACAAAAATTTCAGGGCGATCCTAGCATTTTTACGTGAGTTAGAGCACGAACAGACGGCAGACAGCAGACGGCAGACAAACCGAAGCAAACACTTTTCCACTAGGTTGGAAAGTGTTAAAAAAGGAGTACACAAACCTTACGATTTGCATTTGGGGAACGTGCCTTAAATTGTGCATGTTTTACAGCATCTGGAAGTTGTATACTTACTTATGAATCACCCTATACTTAAGATTACAATTATATTCGGAGATATAAATCCCTTTCAAGTTCTTAAATTTAAAGCCACGCTACGACTAAAAGTCTCTTGAAAAACACTTAAGTATACAATTATTAAATCCTATAATTAAATTAGGATATTTATTTTCCCAGTTTAGTTATTAAAACAGTTAACACATGTGAACTACATGGTATAAAAATTAGTAAAAAATAATAATTATAAAAAATCCCCTTTCAGACATTTTTAATAAGGACATAAACGACGCATTAAAAAATAATATTTTTTCTCCTTAAGTCTTTTCGACAAATGTTTAATTAAAACGTAAAAAAATATTTCGGAACATTCAGTTTCATTAATCACAAGTTGAACATTTTGGTGTTATTGAAAAATAATTGAAAAAGTACTTAATTGTGTTCTGGGAATATTTTTTTTTAGGGTCATAGTGCACTAACACATTTAAATGTTATTTATCGTCACAGAATTCGAAAAATTCAGTGTAAGAAAAAGTTACAAACACAGATTTGTGCAGAACTTAAATATTTGGCGGTTTTTTAATTTTGAATTCCCATTTATGAAGGGCCTCACCAGTGGCTGAGAGGTTCTGCTCTCGAAGCTGGTAGACGGGAGGTGCTGGGTTCGATCCCAATCGCGCCCGTCGGCCTAATCGTTCGGAGTTTTCGTGGTTTTCTTCGAGCCGTGGATTTATCCATGCGTAAATACGGGCTAGGTTCCCTTAGAAAGACCCCCACGAAGGGCACTCCCCCCCGGCCTATATCCTAAGTGTAGATAATTGGCCGTCAATAATCAACCCAACCCAACCCAACCCATTTATGAAGGTCATTTTTTAAAAAGGCTTAGTTAAAAGATTATAATAGGTGGTTCAGTAATTTTCGATGATATCAAGATATTTATTTCTCTACATTTCCCATTAAGCAAGACATTTTAAAACTCATTCAGAATTCGGCTAGTAGTTGTATATGTTATGGTATCATTTAAATAACAATATTTCAAATTTTATTTCCAAAATTCGTTTTTTGTTGTCACAATTTCCTATATGTTATTCTTCAGAAACACATTTTGTATTTTCGGGCATACCAGAATCATATACAACATACAAATAATATCTTTCTGTTCATGAAACTATTTCGTTTAAATTTTATTAAATGTATCTTATAGTAGTTGTATTAAGGTGTCCAAATGTTTTCGAAAATTGAGCACATACTCAAATGCGAAGACTGCAGATCACGCAGTTTTTGATATAAAACACTTATTACATTTTAAGAAGATGACAAATTGAAAGTTTTTAAAGATTCCCGTTATAAAACTTTTATAAAATTTGGTTACTGTAAGTATAGATATAAGTTTGGATAAAAATCTTGACATGCATTTATTATTTGACACATTATTTTACGTATGACATGCACTTTTTTTCTAAGATCGTTTTGTCACGTCACAGTGTAGGAAATCACGAAAAAACAAATGCGCGTTTTAACCATTCTATTCTTCGCATTAATGTCCACAAGGTGTCTTTTCGTACTAAATCGATGATGCTCTACAACTTTGTAAATCCCGTTTTTTCTCTATATCTTTCGGATAGTCGAGATAGGAATGCTAACTCTGCAACATGCCATCAGGTGGCGCCGTAGGTGGTTTCATTGAGTAGCGCATGGCTAATTTACTATACCTAGACGCTACTTTTATGAATATAGCAGCAGCCGTTCCGAAGTTAAGAGGTTGGCAAGGGACTTTAGTGGGCATACTGTATATATATATATATATATATATATATATATATATATATATTATACAACAATAATTCTTAATTATTTTTTTATAATTAACTCTATTTTAATAAATTTCGTAAATTGAAAAGAACCCATAAACGCTATGTTTTATAAAAGTTCTGGAATAACTACACTTTACGCATGATTTTTGAATTCATGTTCTTATTACCACATAATAACTATATCAAAAGATCATACTTTAGTCATGTGAAAATGCATTCTTTCTCATTTTATTTTATAATACAAATATTGCGGAAAGCAAGTTTATGTAATAAGTCGCACATTAATTTTTTTAATCCCATTTTTTTAGTACTTACTTTAGAAGTAGCTTCTCCTGGTTAATTAAAATGATTCAATGTCCAACAACCTGTTACGTTGACAACGGTTATCGGATAAAAGATTGCATTTCACTGCAGTTTAAGAGGCGGTATAATAAATGACATTCACAAAGATTATTCAGCACACTAATAATGGATATGCCTGTATGAACACGGTTTTGCTTCTAGCTCATTCTGCATAACTATGAATGCAGGTCTCATTCTAATTTTGAAATTATTCTGGAAAACCAATGTAATTAAGTGTAATATAAAGCATAGGAATAACTTTCGCTTTAAATGCTCTTCATTTGAGAGTAGTTATAATGATATTACTATTATGATAAAATTGGGTATTTAGTATTTAAATAACAATTTGAAAGAGATAAAACTAAAGTACATTCAAAATAAATTGTATTAATATGTAAGTAACAATGCTTTTCTTTACATATGAAGATCAAATTAAGTACATCGGGCGTAATTAATTAGGAACAATTACTCCTTTCTATAAAATATCAACAATAATTCCATTTATAAAAATAGCAAATAGAACCTTAGTGCAAGAATAGTAAAAGAAAGAATATGAACGTTAAAAATGCCCAAATAATACACAAAAAAGCAGCAGACAGCTGCTTTGGATCCCCAAACGAGATTCTTCTTCATTGCAACCAAGAGAAAAGCACAGCGTGCTAGAAAAAGCAAGACTGAAACCAGACTTGCTTTTTCTAGCACGCTGTGCTTTGCTCTTTGTCGCAATGAAAATGAATTTCACTTGTGGATTCAAAACAGCTGTTTTCTGCTTTTTGTGTATTATTTGGGCATTTTTAACTTATGTTCTTCTTTTTAATAATTCCATTAATTACAATTTTTTCAGGCAGCTAGAAATAGCTCAAAACAAATAATGTTGAAATTTATTAGATTAACAAATTATAGAACAGCGTTAACCCTTTATATCCTGAATTAATTTTCCAGCTACTTTTTAATTATATTTTTGCATCATTGGATAAGTTTTGGTGCAGAATAAACATAGGAAAGAGGAAAATAATTTTTATAGTGTTTTAGTGGTTAATTATGCAACTGTAACCACCATAAAAAAATTTACCTTATGACATAAAATAAAATAGTAAATTTCGAATAGTAAACTTCAAATAAAATATAGGAAATGTTCACCTGCAGAGTATAGAAAACAATAGAAAATAATAGTACTAAATAACCGGTAATAAACCACTAAAATTACTCAAATGAAGAACAACGTGCATGTCAATTCTATTGCAAAATGAATTTCGAATGTAGCGTGGCAAATGTAAAATCCCTACAATGCAAAGAAACAGGATATGTGCTTGAATTTGCCATCTCCTGCCTGCTATCAGAAATACACTATTTGTGCCATTGTGAATACCGTTAGGAAAAATGGTCATATTACGAATATATAGTTGTTTTATTAAAGTGGTACTTATAAGTACCGTCAGGATAAAAAGGGTTAAAACTAAAATAAAGCACATACCTTGAAAAAAAAGTAAATAGTGGTAAAGGAATTCACAGGTCGCACGTCCAGTTTTCAGAGACATATTTAATGTTCCCTTCAATTTAATCAAGGAAATCATTTATTATTTTTTTATTTAATGTTAGTTCATGACATTTAGACTATTTAATTTAAATAAAATAGATAATAACAGATAAGAAAAGTGACAAGGAATGGAAAAGAAAGCTCTAAAAATAATTAAGCTCCACTGATTTCGGGATATAAGCCAAAGCTAGCGGATGTTTCATTCGTCATAGAAGGTTATTAAAATTATGTTTCATGTGGCCTCAAATGAAAAATTAGATCAGATTATCTCTTGTTTATTCATATACACAACAGGACTAAAACTTACCGGTCACTTTCGATTTTAGACCTTTTATCGAAAAGTAAGAGAAATATTTCAGAAATTCTTCAGGGATATAAATAACACGTTTGATTATTTTTCACCAAAGATTTGATCCCGAGAGTAATTAGAGGACCAAAAACAAATTGAATACAAAAAATAATATTTGCGATCACCAAGTAAAATAAAATGAATCAAATATTTTGTAGCTGTAACATATGACCATATAGATATTTTATAATATTTACGTTGATTTATGCAAAAATAGCAAGCATATTAATTGAGATAAAAATATTTATTTAAAAAACTCAAGAAATTCCCTCGTGTTTTTTGTTTACAGCATGTAGTGTTTTCAAAAATTTTAACCCCATTTTCAGGAAACATGAAACTGTACACAAGAAAAACATGCTGTAAGTAGAATATAAATTTATTAATATTTAATTAAATATGATAATTTTTAAAAGAATATTTTTTAATCGCGCATGCGCTAATGAATATATATTTCTTTTTCTTTGCATATTTTTAATGAACTATATAGGGCAACGCATATAAAAAAAAACGAATATCATAAAAAACTCAGAAAGATGTCGGCGACATAGTGAGCCAAATTTCAGTTTATTTTTAAAAGTACCCTGATATTAAGTGATTTTCCACAACTTGTAATTTTTCATTTTCCTTTTATTCTTATTCGTGCTTCATAATGCTTTATATCTCCTTGGAAGAAACATCAGAATAAGGCCATTCGACCAAAAAAGAAATCAAAATCGAAACATCCATTCCAAAGTTGCGCATGTACTTAAGTTACATAATACAAACTATGTGTCTGAAGTTAGTTAATAAGAAATGACGATTAGTTGAAAATCCCTCATCTTCCATCTATAATTAGAAAGCAACTAGAGCTATTATTAGCTGAATCCGCTATTCGAATCCACAATCGAGATTATTTTTCATTGCGACAAAGAGAAAAGCACAGCGTGCTAGAGAAAGCAGCAAGTCTGAGCTCAGTCTTGCTTTTTTTAGCACGCTGTGCTTTGCTCTTTGTCGCAATGAAAAATAATCTCGCTTGCGGATTCGAAACAGCTCTTTGCTGCTTTTTTGTGTATTATTTGTGCATTTTTAACGTAGGTATTAATTTAGCTGACTTTATTGCTGATTTTTTTTTTTAATAAATTTTCACGATATTCAACTGGCAATTTTATATGAGTTGCCCTCTATAGTTGACTAATAAATTATGCACGAAAAAAATTTAATCGTTAGCACATGCGCAGTTAAACATAATTTCATACAAATTCTCATATTTTATCAAATATTTAATATAGTTATATTCGAACTATAGTATTTTATTTCTACTGTACCATGTCAAGTTTCTGGAAAGTAGAGTTAAATTTAGTTCAAAACCCTGCATGCTATATACAAAAAAACATGCGGAAATCGCTTGAATATTTTAAAGAAACTTTTATAACTCCATAAATGTACGTGCTATACACAAACGAGCACAAATGTTGTACAACATCTACATAGTCATTTGCTTACAGCTGCAGATCATTTCGATCATTTTATTTTATAAAGTGATCGCAAATTATTTTTTTTATTCAATTTGTTGTTGGTCTTCTAATAGTCTTTGTGATTAAACCTTCTCTGAAAATATGATATCAAACATGTTCTTTACATTTCTGAAGTTCTAGAAGAATTCGAAAGTGTCCGTTGACTTTTCGTGATTTAGTGTATATAATAATCTCCACTTTTTTTTAAAAACACAGTACATACAGAAATAATTACTAACAAACTAAAGAAAACTAGACGTTAAATTTTATTAAGCATCACTATTAGGAGAATTAATCTTAAAGGATAAAAATAAAAGAAACAATTAAAAACAAAAGAAAATTTATTCAAAAGGAGATTACTTAAGCTATTTTGATAAGCATGTAGAATGCAAGTAGAGAGTATTTTGAGAGAAAGAAAATTATAAAGTAGAACGATTCAGACAGAAATTATTATGTATAGCATGGGCGACATCGCTGGATTTAAAACACATAAGCAACACTAGATTAATGGATGAAAAATATAAGTAAATATAAAGCAAAATGTAAGTAAATATAAACAGTTTGCTTCGAAAATGTTTTTTTTTATTTCAACTTTATCATAAATGAAAATTATATGTCTCGATTTAAAATCAACATCTACTGCAATTACTCTTAGCGAAATTTTCATAGGACATAGAATCCAAACACTGTTTTCTCACATATTTAAAATGAGCATTGTAAGACAAACTATCAGTTTATTACTTAATAGTTATAATAAACTAAAATACTTATTACGTATTTAATGCATATTATATCATGGAGAGTTATTACTTATGATTCATTTTAAATTCTTTCCAACGATAACTGCTATCTAGTAAATTACCTCATACGAAGTAATGAAGGAAAGAATTGATGAGAATCCATTATAAAATTAATGAATTATATAAAAATTGTATATGACATATGTATTTTATAGAAACCATCGTTTATTAGTCATATTAAAAAGATAATCAAAAAGAGGATAAATATAAACATGTTCTTTTGATGAATATTGACTTTCTTATCAATTATACTTAATAGTTAAATACTTATTAATTACATAATAGTTATAATAAACTCGTTTTCCTTGTATACGTTTGTATTTAAAAACAAATAAGAACTTATTTCCGGGTACACTCGAATAAAGTATTATACATTTTATAAGTAACTAGCAAAACCCGTGACTTTGCCCACATAGTTCTTGAAAAATGCCAAATGGTATTATTTGGCCTATTTTCATTAGAGGAAATTTTACTGCCACAGATAATCCAGAAATTACTAATTAAGCCACACTAATGTAAAAAAAAATCAAAATTTAGAACTTTTTTTTTTTGCTCTTTCACCCCCACCCCCACCTGTGGTTGTCACCGATAAAAATATAGCCTATGTTACAGCCGGGACTGTTACCATCACTTTTGAAAATGGTTCTGTAGTTCCACAGATTCCATCTAAAATCGAAATTTTAGAACGTTTTTTGCTCTTGCACCCCTCCCCATTGTGGTAGTGGCACCGATGTAAAACATAGCTTATGTTACTGTAGGGACTGTTACCATGAATTTGTCACCATCACTTTTGAAAATGGTTCTGTAGTTCCAGAGATTCCATAGAAATTGTAATTTAGAATGTTTTTAGACCACTTTTCGCTCATTTCACCCTTTTAAATTTCAAATTTTTTTTAGAATTTGTTCTTAGAGAGCATTTACATTTTATAAATAACTACCATGCCAAATTTTAAATTTCTGGTTCCTTCAGTATAAAAAAAATCGAAATTTTAGAACATATTCGTTCTTGAACCCCACCTGTTGCAGTGGCATCGACATAAAATATAGCCTATGTTACAGGAGGAACTGTTACCATCAATTTGCCACCATCCCTTTTGAAAATGGTCCGGTAGTTCCAGAGATTTTATAGAAATTGTATTTTAGAATGCTTTTAGAACGTTCTTCGCTCATCTCACCCATTTTAAATTTCGAATTTTTTTAGAATTTGCTCTTAGAGAGCATTTATATCTTATAAATAACTACCATGCCAAATTTCATGTTTCTAGCTCCTTCAGTATAAAAATAATCGAAATTTTAGAACGTTTTTCGCTCTTGCACCCCCCTGGGAGTATTGACACAGACATAAAATATAGCCTATGTTGGAGCAGGGAATGTCACGATAAATTTGCCAACATCGCTTTTGAAAACGGTTCTGTAGTTCCAGAGATTCCATAGAAATTGTAATTTAGAATGTTTTTAGAACGCTTTTCGCTCATCTCACCCTTTTAAATTTCGAATTTTTTTAGAATTTGTTCTTAGAGAGCATTTACATCTTATAAGTAACTACCATGCCAAATTTTGTTTCTAGCTCCTTCAGTATAATAAAAATCGAAATTTTAGAACGGTTTTCGCTCTTGCAACCCCTGGGGGTAGTGGAACCGACATAATATATAGCCTATGTTGGAGCTGGGATTGTCACCATCAATTTGCGACCATCACTTTTGAAATCGATTCAGTAGTTCCAGAGATTACCCCCTACAAACAAACAAACTAACAATCTTTACTACTTTATAATATTAGTATAGACAAGACATCTACGCTATAAGATTACATTATAAGACTTACACAATACCACTTGAGTTTGTAAATGTGATGTTATACAATTTTAAATATTTTCATGCATTATTACGTATTTAATGCATATTATAGCATGGAGAGTTATTACTTATGATTCATTTTAAATATGATTCATTTTAAGTATATGATATATGTGTTTTATAGAAACTATCGTTTATTAGTCATATTAAAAAGATAATCAAAAAGAGGATAAATATAAGCATGTTCTTTTGATGAATATTGACTTTTTTTATCAATATTAAATCCTGTAATTAGTTATCGACTGTCTTATTTGCTTCATTTATTTTACAAATTAGCTTCTTTTTATAAGAATTCCTTATAAAATTAATTCTAATATATATTTTATAGAAACCATCGTTTATTACTCACATTACAATGATAATCAAAAAGGGGATACATATAAGCATGTTCTTTGATGAATATTAACTCTTTTTATCAATATTAAATCCCGTAATTAGTTATCGACGGTCTTATTTGCTTCATTTAATTTACAAATTAGCTTTTTTTTTCAATGAATAATCGCACAAAAAATGAATTTAGGTAATGAATTTTAATAGTGCTAAAGATATATTTTCCAATCTTAATGCATTAGAATTTATTTAAATGTAATGCATCTTTTCATTATTTTACCGCTTTTATATTTAAATTTATCTCTCAAAATGATGACTTAAAAGATCTTTATAAAATTAAATTTCGAGCAATTAACTGTGCAAAAAATCTAAAGATGTTAATAAATAATTTTGTTCAGTTCATAAATTATTATACGCCGTTCACGGAAATCACTTCATGAAAGATTCTGTTTTCAATGAAAACTATTTTCAAATATTAATTTGACTTTCTTATATATTACATAAAAAACTTAAATTTTCTTCTTTAAATACTTCTCTTTAAACCTTTCTTTTTTCTTTTAAGTTATTCAGGAATAATGGGCGAAAAACAACATGATTTATTTTTCTAAATATTATTTATTCTATTTGTCCAAATGTATTTTTAATGCAGTTTTTTTAAAGTCAGAAATGGGGATTCTGGAGTGAATAAATATTTTGTTTTTCATTTAGCTGTTATAGTTTTAATGTTATTTATTAAAGCTTGGTTTTATTTTTTTTTTCAGAAAGAGAAAACTAATCGTAGACCAATTTAATTGTTTATACCTTTTATAAGTTATATTTATAAAAATGTTGCTGTGTGTTTAAGAATTATATTTTAAAAAATACCAAAATTGCAAAGTTATGACATTTTAAATTTTATTAAATTTCAGGATGTTTCTACACTGAAATCGCATATTTAAGTTTAGAATTGCCCCCCAATAGCAACTGAGATGTTTTACACTCAAAACTGGTAGAATGTTGGTCCCGGGTTTAAGAGGTCTCACACCTTTTGAAATTTTTCCACCGCCAATAAAAAGTGATGTGGTTTCAAGTTCTCATTTTTTAAAATAATTATAATATAATATAATAAAAAATAAAGTTTAATTAGTACTGCAAATCTTTTTCACATGGTATGCCATAATCCGCACGATAACTTAACTTAGAATGAATACATGAACATAAAACTTATGTTAAAATAAACTTTAAACTATATTTTATAGAATGAATTAGTGATATATAAATGCATTTTCAGAAAATATTTAAAAATTTCAATTAAGTTAGAAAAAAAGGAAAAAAAGAAAAAAATAATTAATTAGTCATTAAAAAATATTGAAGATATTTAGCTATATCAATAATATTAATTTATTCTATAAAACAGTGTTTAGCGGTCATTTTAGCCTACGTTTTATGTTCATATATCCATTCTAAGTTATCGTGCGGTTTGTGACATATCATGTAAAACATTTTGCAATATTAACTGAATTTTTAAAAATTATTAATATTATGAGTGTTTATTTTTACATTTTATAAAGCCTGAAATATAGCTTAAATATATTACATAAGTGTGTGTAATTTCAGTAAGTATTTAAAAAGTTGTTAGAACTCGAAACAACATCTCTTTTTACTGGCAGTAGAAAGATTTCAAAAGGTATGAGACTCAAGGTTTAAACCCATGCCGTGATCGTCGGCCTGACCGTTCGTATTCTGCAAACGTTTTCTTCTAACCTTGCTTAGATTGCGTAAATACGGGCTAGGCTGCCTTAAAATGACCCTTACGGGGGGGGCACTCTCCCCCCTTCTACGGCCTATATCCATCGCTCAGATAATCGGTCTTAACAAAAATACCAAACACCGCTTTTAGTTAGTTGCATTGTGATTTATAAAATGCTTGTAGTAAGACTTTACGATTTTTCTTATTTATCTACTATTTTCTGCCACGTTTAATTAGAACTGTTTACATTTTAGATAGGTAGGTAGTTAAATTCATTCAAGACAGAATTTAACAAAAACGAAAAATCATGCGTCAAGCATAGATTATGAAACCCTTTACAACACATTCAGAATACATCAAAAAATCACAATTTAATAGCATGAAAGATTATAAACAAGGGATGACAAGGGGTGACCGACCGGGAAACTCAGCTTCCGCTTTTGAGTAAGTGCAATCCTGAGGGAAAGACGCAATCCCACTATTTACTTTAACATTCATACTATGAATTTTACATTACAGGGATGACCTTTACGTTTTACGAGGTTATAGTCAAATTTTTGAATAGCATTTTTACATGTATTCTAAACAAGTCTGCAAAAGTACAATAGTTAAAATAGTCTTGCTAAATTTAAAAATACTATTAATAAAGTACATAGGTCAAATTAGATTTTCAATTTACAAGTTACAGTTTGTTAAGAAGAAATACGGAAATGGAATACTAAATTAACATATGAGAGTAAGTAAATAATACTTACTATCAGATACAGAGTACTAAGTCATAAAAGTAAAAATACTCTTAATGAATTACACACGAAACTACAAATATGAAAAAGGGCGGTACCCGTAAGCAAACCAACTAAATGAAAAACACCACATATATATATATATATATATATATATATATATATATATATATATATATATATATATATATATATATATATATATATATATATATATATATATATATATACATAAACATATATATGCATACTATGTATTTATATATGTATATATATATACACATACACACACATATATACATTTACATGACAAATAAATATATTTGCGTTTTACAAGTTTATTGTCAAATTTTTTCACACCATTTCTACACATATTCTAAACAAGTTTACAAAAGTGCAATAGCTAAATTATTTTTGCTAAATTTAAAAATACTATTAAAGAAATACATAATATTTCCAATTTACAAGTTACTGTTTGTTAAGAAGAAATACTGAAATGGAATACTAAATTGGCATCTGATAAAATTATACACGAATATACAAAAATGAAATAGGACGATACCAGTGAACAAACAAACTAAATAGGAAAAAAATAAAATAAATAAATAAATAAATAACCCTTCAAGTGACAGGAGCTCCCATTCGGGAAGACGAAAGAGCCGGAGAAGCGATCCAAACGACTAGAAAGGTAAAGTATTTGAGAAGACATGTTCATTGTCCTCTATGAACTTCATACAATCTACTATACGATGTAAGAGGGCTGACCGGTGCAGTAGATGAAAACGCATAACATAGCTGTAAACCCAATTTCCGCAGTTACCATGAATAGTCGGAAAAATAGTCGAAATATTTTGAGCAGCTCTGTATATTATCTATAGAATTGTACATATAATGCATAGTAAGCAAAAATTTAGTTGAGGTAGGAAATGCATATCACAGCTGCAAATTCCCCTTCATCAGTTTCCGTCAATAAACGGAAATGTACTCAAGACATTTTGTGCAGCCTTGTATATGATCGATTGAATTTATACAATCATGTTATATGCAAAAAATTAGTTAAATTTAAAAACACATTCGGCAACCGAAAACGCACTTCCAGCAACTGTGGTTCATAGACCGAACAACAACCGAATTATTTTGTGTATCCCTGTAAATTAACGATGAATGCTATGAGCACGATATTCTACAATACGCATCTTTTGGTACACCTTAATGATATAATATCCATTTAAATATGTCTGAAATGGTGCAACAGCATTAAAATACACCGGAAACAATTTTTACCCATAGACCGTAATGGAATGGAGTTCTTTTGAGTGTCACGGTAAACGAACTATAAATTCTACATACTTCATTTTCAATACCTAACATGGCATAGTAAACCTTAATAACATATATCAATTCCATGACAATCCGGATATATTTACGAGAGTTCGAGCATGGACAGACGGCAGACAGGCAGACTGACAGACGGCAGACAAACAAACCGAATTCATGAACACTTTTTAACTATGTCGGAGAGCGTTAAAAAGTATTTTTATTAAAACTAATCATTAAAACTCTATCTTCTCCGGGAATATTTATAATTTAATTTGATTATTATTTTTTTATTCTTATTTTATTTTTTTTATTTTTTTGTTTACACCCTTATTAAAATACCCAAAACTACTGTTTCAAAGAAAAAATATTAATCTCTTTCATGTTTTTAAATATTAAGCAAGACTTTAACTAAAAATCTAAAGAGACATACTTAAGTACAAATTTATTAAGTACTTCAATTAAATTTGAATATTTATATTCCCTGCTTAATTATTAAGACAAGTCATACAGATGAACTACATGCTCAGTAAGTGTTTAAAAAAAATAATAATTAAAATTTCCTTTCGGACATTTTTAATAAGGGCATGAAGTACGCATTAAAAAATTTATAATTTTCTCTCTTAAATCTTTTGGGCGAAGTTTAATTAAAACATTAATCAATATTTCGCAGCGTTTAGTTTCATTAATCACACGTTGAACATATTTATGTTATTGAAAAATAATTAACGAAGTACTTAATTGTTTTCTAACAAAGAAGTTTTATTTTTATTTACAGTACACTTTCTCATTTAAATTCTTTTTATATTCTCAATATGAGAAAAATCCGACATAAAAAACTTACAAACACAAATTTGCTCAGTACTTAATTGTTCGACGCTTTTATTTCAGATTACACATTATGAAAACTATTTCTTTATTAAAAAAGGCACTTTAAATGTTGTTATAAGAGCTTGGTGACTATTTTTGTTTATGGTATTAAGAAAATATTCTTTCAAAGTTTGACACTAAGCAAGAAAATTTGAAAAGCATTCAGAATTTGTCTTGTAGTTGGATAGTATGAAGATTTTTTTTTTTTTTTTTTACGATAGCAGCATTCTTTATTATATTTCCTTACTTGGAGATTTTTGTCACAATCTCAAATGTATATTTTTAACAAAAAATTCATTTTACAAGTTGAGTAAAAGGGCGAGGTACTTAATAGGCACTTAAAAATTGCATGAAAAATTTACTTTATATAATTTTATTTTATTTTATTTTATTTTTAGAAATTTTATAAAAGATTTCCTGTTTTAAACTGAATGTTCGCAAAACTTTTCCATGAAATATCTTTAATTTTTTTTTTTTAATTTATTTGTAAACTTTCAATATATTTTATTTTATAATTATATTGAGATTTAATAAAAAAATATATATAAATTATATACTTTTCAAGTCTGATTTAATCCAGGGAACTTAAACAAAATGTCAAAAGTGTGAGTTTTCATTTGAAAACTGGAAGCTGTCACAATTTTTTATACGTAGACGACCTCTGAAGAAAAAATTATGAATATCATATAATTTCATACATTTATCCCAGTCGATTGATATCTTTGAGTGAAAATTAGTAAAAGGGAGATCTCATTTTTTTTATTCATTTCATCATCCAGGATTGTACATCAGAGGGACTTCTTATGAGTGATAATACAAATATTGATTACCCGTTAAGCTGGGTAAAAACCAGACAGATAGGGGCCTGGTCAGCTGTCTAAAAATTTATATATATTGATTGAAAAGATGAGCATAACACATGTCCTTATTAGATGCGTTCGTAATTATATATCACCTATAGTCTGGTCCTTCCGTCTGTCCGTTCATCCACATATAACAGTACAAAAACTACAAAACCTAATAGTTTGAAATTTAATATAATCAATTCATATTAATACTTGGAAATTTTTCCAGAGAACATTTCTCACGCCTTGCATTCATAATATTCAAATTTTATTTGCTTAATAGGCGTATAGCCAACATAGTGAAAAAGTACCCAAGCCGGGACTCGAACCCGGGTCATCAGGATGACCCGGGTTCGAGTCCCGGCTTGGGTACTTTTTTCACTATGTTGGCTATACGCCTATTAAGCAAATAAAATTTGAATATTATGAATGCAAGGCGTGAGAAATGTTCTCTGGAAAAATTTCCAAGTATTAATATGAATTTATTCAATTGTCGATGCTGGATTCTCTTTGATTTCGTGCTTGCCCCAGGGTTGGTGGCTCACTTAAAATATTCCATCTTGTGCTGCGTTTGTAGCCTTGCCAACATGTTATGGTGGAAAAAGTTCCGAGCTGGGTATCGTTCCCAAGTGGTTCAGTTGGTAGAACATCAGTGCGCTAATCTGATGACCCGGGTTCGAGTCCCGGCTTGGGTACTTTTTCACTATGTTGGCTATACGCCTATTAAGCAAATAAAATTTGAATATTTTAATATAATCGTTTCAGAATTTTGTCAAGTCATTTCAAATTTTATGAAAATCGAATCAAAACTTAAAAAGATATTAATAAAAGTTTTCTTAATTCTATTAAATACTATCATACATAATATATATATAATAAAAGCGCAAGTCATGTGACTGAGCAAAACAAATACATTTTCATATGCCAGGCGGCCATTTTTACTCAAATTTATTTTCTCGAATAAAATTGCCCAAAAGGTACGTTTTTAGAGAGATCGTTCAAAAAAATTGTTTGCTTGAGAGATGAGTTACATTCAAAAATGTATAGTTTCTGACATAACTTCAGTGGAAATTAGGTTAGCATCACATTATTTATCCCAATATCCATTAAAGTAAATAAACACAAGAGATTCGTTCATCGTGAATCATAGAAATATTAAACCATGGAGGTAATGATTCGCAAAGCAATATCGCCATGGTGAATTTTGGTGTCGAAAAAAAAATTGCATCTGTAAACGTGGCATGCGTAATATGAACAAGAACGAAAAATCATGCGTCAAGCATAGATTATGTAACACTTTCCAACGCTTCCAAAATAATTTTACAAATCATACCGTTTAATAAGCTGAGAGATAACATCTAAGTAAACAATTTGAAAAACGCATAACATAATTAAAAACATAATTTCAGGAATTTCCAACGTATACAATATTCGGAAAAATATCCGAATACTTTTATTCAGCCCTGTATATGATCTATAGATTTGTATATATACTACATAGGATGCTAAATTTTAGTTCAGTTAAGAAACGCGTAGCGCAGTTTAAAATTCTCCTTCTGGAGTTTCTGTCAATAAACGGAAATGTGTTCGCGAACTTTTGCATTTCCCTGTATATGATCTACAGAATTTATACATACCACGTAATAAACAAAAAGTGAGTTAAATTTAAAATCGCGTTCAGTAACTTAAAACGCACTTCCAGGAATTATTGTTAACAGAGAGTAGAGAATTGTTTTGTGTGTCCCTGTAAATGAACGATGACTGCTATACACACAGTATTCTGTAGTAAGCCTCTTGTAATGCACCTTAGTGATATATGTAAATTTCAATGTGTTTAAAATAGTGAAACATTTAAATAAACAGCAGACGATTTTTCTCCATAGACGTAATGTAACGGAATTCTTTTGACTGTCCCTGTAAATTAACTATAAGTGCTATCCACACCCTATTCCATATTAAGCTTCTTGCAATACATGTTAGTGATATATATCAATTACAATGTGTTTGCAATTGTGTAACATCATTAAAATAAACCGCAAATGATTTTTCCCCATAGACCGTCATGTAACGGAATTTTTTTAGTGTCCCTGTAAAAAAACTATAAGTGCTACACACTTCAGTTGAAATAGGGAACGTGCTATAGATAACGACAATAACATATAAAAATTGCAAGGCAATCCGAGCATATTTACGGGAGTTAGAGCACGGACAGACGGCAGACGGCCAGACGGCCAGACGACCAGACGGCTGACGGCCAGACAAACCGAAGTCATAAACACTTTTCAACTAGGTTGGAAAGTGTTAAAAAGAAAGGCATGCTCATTTCACTCATAACAGACGATTTAATTCATTTCACTGAAATAATAACGATGATTATTTTTACATTGTAAATCTAGTTATAGTAAGAACATTTGCCACGTTTAACGTACAATTTTCAACTTGTTATGTTTCGTATGGGGCTTCAAACAATCCAAATAAAATTTTCATTATTAATTAGTTTTACAAAAAACAAAATAGGTCATATCGATACAAACCTATATTAAATCTGTTAGTGATAGAGGAAGTGGTTTTCTGATACTTTATGATTTTATACTTCATAACTAGAGTTGGAGAGATTTAGAATTATAAGTATAAAATTTATAGGGAGTTATTGGAAACCCCTATATTTCTCTCTTCCAGATAGTGAATCACCAATTACACTAGCGGCAATTTTGGTGGCCTATAAAAAATGTGAGGTAAAGTGATCGCACAACCTGGGATAAACTTTTGGAAACAGCTAGAATTTATGATAATTAAATAATAATATAATATTAGATTGCTATCTCCCTAGAAAATGTGCAGCGTTGTGAATATTTTTGGAGAAAGTTGTCCTTATGGTTGAGTCACCAAGACTGCTATGAAGTTCTGCTAATGCATATTGATTAAGAAAATATCACACTAAATTAAACATAAATGAGACGACTAAGTTAAAATTAAACATAAAGAGTTTATTTACAAAAGTCATTTAAAATTATTAGAAAAAAGAATATAAAATAATTTACAAAATATTTGCACAACATATTTACATTTATAGGAGACTTGCAATATCAAGCAAGTAAATAATGATCTTAAACAGATAAAGGTAACGTTGCTGAACACTCAGCATTGTCATTTATTCTCAAAGAATATGTCTTAATGTAAAATTAGTTATAGTTTTCTTTTAATTAACTACAGATATCCCTGATCCTGGGATAGTGAGTAAACATTTCTCCTTAGCAAAATTTAATATTAAAATTAAATTAAGATGCACAGTAATTGGATTACTCGGAAATCGTACCTGGGTGTACTAAGGACAGTCTTGCATCAGTCTGATAGAAACATCAGAGCAACATCAGAGCAGTTCTTGATTTTGCACAACATCCACTCATATTTGTATATGATGATTAAAATAAATCTTAAGTTTAAAAAATACTAGATAATTTTAATACATAGGCGAGAACTGATCTCACTACCTTCGAAGACAACCTTTTAGAGGTACCACCTCTTACCTAGGAGTTCAAAGTCAACTGAATTTCTTTCAATTTTTTTTAGTTCTGAAAAAATAAAATTGTCCTGCATTTTTCTGTTGTCCTCTTTCGCCAATCTTGTCTCTTCTGTTCAAACTCCACGCCTATCTGATTTCAGGAATGGCCACTGTCTTATCTGATCTGCAAACATTTTATGCATGTCTTCTGTTTCATGGTAGTAAGACTCCTTCTTTTGGCGTGGTTTTTGTTCTTGAAAACATCTGTTGGTGTGGGAATCTGGCAATCCTAGGTTGGTGCTCTTGGCTAAATTTTGTGGCTATGTGAAACTCAACGTCATAAATGGCCTTCATATGTGACACTTAGCTCCCTGTCACAATCGGCGATAGGATGATTTTATGACGCTATTTTGTCTGGAAAATAGCCAAACACCTGTTGTTGTTGACGACTTGTAGAAATGTCTCTAATCAATTAGACGGTTTGCATGAAATTGCAAAATGCGGGATATTACTTCGTAATTCTATCCAGCAACTAGAAATGTCAAGAGTTCTCGGAATATAAACACATGATATTTGCTGCAGTGCACAACAGGCCACATAGAGGGTGAAACTTGTAAAATGTTTATAATTATATATTATATGGTCTTTTTATTAGAATGAACAGGAAAGAGTTATTACAAGGGTAGATTAAATAAATGGAGACTTTATATAAATATAAATAGAAATCTTTTATACTTGTTGCCATGGCAATTATGATAAGTTGTTTACAGTCTAAATATTTGTTTTGCATCGCTGTATTCTTCATACATTCATGTATGTACTCGCTATCATTATGAATAAACACAAAGTACCGAGTGTCGTCGCAAAAAAAGTATAATTAGAAAACTTTCAACAAATGAAAATATTTAATCTGTGGAAAATTGGTATGGATGGAAAATAACACACTCTATCAAGGTCCCAACTATGTAAATACCACAATTCGTTTAAAAAGGTGCGTGGAGAAGGTGAAACAAGGTGATCCAGTATGAAATATCACTCACAAAGTGAAACCGCTCCATTTAAGCAAAACCTAACAAAGTTCTCACTAATAATTTTTTGAATTTACGATATAATTCGTACGTCCATTTTCTTCATCAACGACGTAATATATTACAATATAGTAATGTTATATTTTAGAGTAGATTAAATTGTCAATTAAATATTATATGGCATATTTATTAGAATGGACATGAATTAGTTATTACAAGGGTAACTCAAATAAAAGAAGACTTTATATAAATAGAAATAGAAATGTTTTATGCTTGTTGCCATGCCAATTACGATAAGTTGTTTACAGTCTAACAATTTGTTTCCCATCGTTGTAAACTCAAACTCATGCCTATTTCTTTTTTCTTTTTTTTTGTAGGAGTTAAATTTGTTAAGACGAAATATTTCTTATAAACTAACATTTATAGACACTTCTCACATTGCAATGATTATATATTTATAACCTTTTGCTTTCGAATTGATAATTTCACGACGTTTTTGAATGAATAACGCGGAATTAATAAACGTTTGCCTCCACTACCTAAAATTTAATATAGCTAAAATTTTGCCTCTTTGCTCGGAGGTCAGGGGGTTTAAGAAACGTTTGAGAGACCAAGATTTTCATAAAGATGTCGCCGTGTAGTATATTCATACACATTCTAGTTACATATATATATATATATATATATATATAAGAAATTTTAAAAAAAGAAATCTCAATATGTTGCAAAAAATGTGTAGATGTTAATGAAAGCTATCCAGAAAAATAACTTGTCTATTAGGTAGCTTTCAATACAAAAAAGTATAAAGCTACCTATTGCAGCCGTTCGGAGGAAAGCAGTTCCGGAAAATTTCGATATACTTTCACCGATCATGACCCCCAGACCCCAAAACCACCCTCCGTTCAAATGTTGATTTTTATATATATATATATCTGACCTATGTCATACGATAACGCTCGTATTTATAAATCAATTTTGATGAAACTAATTGTGTGGATTAAGCTCACCAATGTCTCGACCGAGTTCGTTGGCCAGCTTGGTCCGCAATTTTGTTTCAAGATAGCGGCCACTTAAAAATTTAAAACTAAAATAAATATACAAAAAGTTAAAAATTCAAATTTATTTTTTAATTAAGTGTTAGGCCTTGATACAAGGATTCCAGAGCATTTTTTTGTTTTACCTCTATCTTAAAAAATGGCTGAGATACAGCAGTTTGAAATTCTAGGGTTGTTGACATTTTGAAACAAGACAGCACATTACACAAAACCAACGATTAATTTATGAGTGAACGCGATTTCTCGCACATTATTTTCTTTCATTGTTGTAATCATTTTCACAATCATACGCATAAAACTATATTCAAATCCGTTAGCATTAAATTCTCGCTAAATTTGGCGACACTTGGCGAAATATCGCCAAATTTGGCGACCAAAATAAGTCTTCATAAATGAAGCCAATTTGGCTATTGCTCAATAATTTGGCGAATTTCTTATTCAAATTCAGTATTAACGAATCTTTTGTAAAAGGTTTCTTTGTATTTTAGCTTGCTCTTTTCGAGTAACATTAGCTAAAATTTTAATATCTTATATAGGAAAGCTACCTTTTCCTCCCGGTACAGGCCGGAAGGACTTTTTTTTTTAATAATAGTTTTAAAATAATCTATTAATAAAGTCTCATTTGATGCACCCGAGTGTAAATAAGAAACGTGTATTGTATTACAGTTAAATATTGCCCAAATTTACTGAACTCGTCGGAAAATGTCTGGTATTATAAAATATCATATAAGGCGGATATCAAACATAAGGATAGACGACTTAATATACAAAATATTTATTCATATTCTATCAAATAAAATGCCTGTTAAAACGATTGCAAATATACAGAATTTAGGAAATTTTAGGTATATTAAATTTTAGATAGTGGAGGGTTTTAGGTCGTTTCTTAATTCCGCGTTATTCATTCAAAAACGTCTTAAACTTATCAATTCGAAAGCAAAAGTTTTTATATAATGATTACAATTTGAGAAGTATCTATAAATAGTTTATAAGGAATATTTCGTCTTAACTAATTTAATTCTTTATAAAAGAAAAAAAATAGGCATGAGTTTGAATCATACATCGTATGTTATATAACAGTAATATTCAGTTCAAATTATGCGAAAATATTTCTACTGGATCTACTAAAGTTAAATAAACATTTATTATAAGTTTTCTAAAATTTCAAAAATAACTAAATTTTATGGATGAGTTTTGCTCAGTAATCTAATTTTCTTACTACCTATATTTATAAAATAACTATACCAAAATGTTTATAATTCAGTCATGCGAAAATGTATCCTTTTTCATGATATGTGGTGCAGTTATTTTGAGCATATCAAACAAATTTACGTAATAAGTCATGCATTGAAATTAATAAATGCATTTTGCACTTAATTTAGAAGTAGCGTTTCCTGGTTAATTAACATGTTTCGATGCTCAACAGCCTGTTACGTCGACAACGGTTATCGGATGAAAGATTGCATTTCACTGCGGTCTCAGCAAGCGTATAATAAATGACATTCGCTAAGATTATTCAGGAGACTAATAATGAATATGCCTGTATGAACTCGTGGTTTTGCTTGTAATCCAATTCTGCAAAACTATGAATGCTGGTCTGATTCAAATTTTGAAACTACTAACGAGAATTAAATATCGCGTAATATTAAATGCAGCATTAACTTTAACCAGGATTGGACCAATACGGTTGTCTGGTCTACACTGGTGACCAAGTTTTTTTTATCAGGTGACCAAGTTATTTAAATTGACGGGTTTTTTTGTTTTGTTTTTTTGTACAAAAATTTATCTAATAAAAAAGATCGCACACCCAGAAAAAGAAATTGATTAAAACAACAAAACATGTTTTGTTGAGTACATTTTGGTTGTTTTAGCTAAATTTTTAGTTTAAGTAAAAAAATTAGTTTTGTTGCTTGGACAAAAAAAATTGTTAACACAATTACAAAATTTTAACAAAATTTCATCACTTTTACTTGAATTAACAAAATCTGTTTTTTTTAATTTTACAATAATTTTGTAGTTCCAGCAAAATTTTGTTGTTTTTGCAAAATTTAAATTGTTGTGTAGTAGCCATAACTCTCTCACGTAACTTGATTTATTTGACTTATATAGCTATATAATTAAAGGATTAACATAATTTTTGGATAATTAAAACTTTTTTTCATTGGGACGGACCAAGGTAGTTTTAAAAATCCCTCTGCCCCATTTATTACTTTCTTCTATCTTTACAAAAAGAAAGTATTGGAATCATGAAAATTTTCGACTTCCGGTTTCCGACGGATTTTAGAAGGTCCTGAACACGATTTGAGTGTTTTTAGAAAATTACTGTCAATGACTCTATCTATCTGTATGTGACAAAAATTTTGTGGGCGCTCTATCTCAAGAACTAATGCACAGAATTTAATAAAACTTTATATTCGGTTACTTTCTTATATAAATTGTTGCTGATTAGTTTTTGGTGTAAATCGCGCAACAGGTAGCGCAGCTATGTTGCATTTTTCGCGATTTCTGCAGAAGATCTATCTCATTTTCAACAGTAAATTCGCCTGTAATCTTTGAATAACCAGTGAATTTTTATCCCGCTTTTTTGCAGACGTTTGCAGGCACTGCTGAAATTGAATTAAAAATTAACTATGTGTTGCCGTATTCTGGGGTTTGTTTCATGTTTGCCGCAGAAATTTGCGTGCTCCTGATGACATTTCCATCTTGTGCTGCGGTTGGAGCCGTTCCGACATATATAAGAGTGAGAAATACCGATCTTAGACATCGTTCCTTGTAGCTCAGAGGTAGAACCTCAGAGCACTGTTCTGAGGACCTGGGATCGACTCCCGGTTTAGGCAATTTTCACTTGTTATTATTCAAGGTTTACAGGCGTAATTCACTGCTGAAAATGAATAAAAAAAATAGTTAAAATTGCATATTTAGATTGGTTCATTTAACAAAGGTTTTTGTAGTATAAACAAAACAAGTTCGTAATATAACATATTTTATTATTTAAACAAACAAAATATATCTTGTTGAAAAAAGAAAATAGATTGTTAAAATAACACAAAAAAGAATTTTGTTAATTCAAGTAAAATTGAACCATTTTGCTTGAATTAACAAAACATTTTTTTGCAGACGATACAAAAAAAATCAACATTTTTTTTTTTTTTTTTTTTTTTTTTTTTTTTTTTTTATTCAAACAATTTTTTTTTTTGGAAATAATTTGTCCGCAATGCGAAAAACGACGGAATTTGCTTTATTGAGGTAAAAAATAAGAAACCTAATTCGTTTTACGAATATAAAAAAAATCACCGTAAAACGCGAAAAAATCAAAAAATCGCTACAAAATTTTTAAAAAAAATCACAGAGGACAAAATTTACTAAGTTAAAAAATTGAAACCAGATTCCTTTTACAAACGTAAAAAAACCGCCATGGAACGCGAACAAACAAGCTACAAATCACATAAAAAATCGCTAAAAATTCAAAGCTTACAAAGGACCAAATTTAATAAAATTGGGCTAAAAGACTGAGAACGGATTCCTTTTACCACTATGAAAAAATCACAAGGAAACACAAAAAAAAATCGTTAACAAGAGGATAAAATTGACTATATTGCGCTAAAAGCTTGATGCAAGATGTCAAAAAATCGCAGCAAAACACGGAAAAACGTTAAAATTCGTATACAAAATTAATTTAAGAAATCTAATTTAAAATATTCCGTACTGCTCTAAACTATGTAACTAATAATTCTAAACTAAGCATGTTATTATTTTTTCTCAATGAATTCATAAATTATTTTTTTCTTTTGATTTTTTAAAATCAATAATGGGGAAGGGAGGAACGTAAATATTTTTTACTGGCGACTAATAACTTATATTTTTTGGCTCGCTACCAGATTTTATCATATTTGTAATACCCTACACTGTTAGAAATTTCCGTAAAATTCGGAGATTTGGCCGTTAATTTTTACGGCCATCTCCCTTTTTTGAGAAAAAAGTCCAGTGCCCGTTATTTGTAACAAAGTGCTGTAAAATTCGGAGAGTTGGCCGTATATTTAAACATCAGTGTCATTTTTCTGGAAAAAAGGGCAGAGGCCGTAATTTTTTCCTTCCGAAGAAAATATCTTTACCATGAGCACCTGCCATTGGCTGTTAGATATCATACGTCATCGCTACTACGTCGCGTCGAAGGAGGAAGGGTGGAAGGGAAGAATGCAAATGGCGACGTTCGCGTGCAGAATGTTTTTCAAGTATCGGTAATTTGGGTAAGTGTTTTATTGTATACTTTGTATAGTATTCTGATAATGTATTTTAGTTTAATCATTTGTATCTTGTTTATATGTCAGTATAACAGTGTAAATAACTGCATTCCGGCCCTGATTATTACCAAATAGGCACGACAAGGACATTTGTTGTTGCACATGCTTTCCTTAGAAAATTTGGCTTCAGAAGTTAAGCGGGTCCTGATTGAATTATAGGGTAGATAGATGTACCAGTAATGCAGACGTTTTAATGTGAATGTTTGTTTATAAAAAAAAGATAACCAATTAAAATTTAGCTCTTATTATTTTTTGATAACTTTCACTTGCATGTTTTATAATCTGGATTATTGTTTACATTTTTAATCAAATCAATCAGGAAGCAGAAAATAATGTTTCAAAATTTCACTATCCAGTAATATATCCAGAAGTTTCGGCTAGTTTAACTGTTAAAAATAGTGGGGAAATAAATGAATGTATGAACTAATATTCGAAAACTTTTTTTTTTTTTTTTTTACTACGCTAGCCCTCCCTCCCCCCCCCCCCACTGTTTCAATAATTTGATAACTGTAATTCCCTGTCATTTAGTATTTTAAACCATTTATCTAAAATAATTAAAATATTGAACTTGTGATAATCACAATAATTAATTTAAACAGTGAATTATTATTACAAATATTTTTTTAATTATCAATATCCTAATTATTTAAATTTATTTGAAAATAACTTGTTTCATTAGTATGCTTTCATTAAATTCTGGTTCTAAATAATACAGCCCCCCCCCCCAACCCCACCTTTTTTTTTTTTTTCGTCATTGTTTCTTTTGACACATTTCTTTTATTAACCTTTTTTAAGTGCATAGCTTCCAACTCCCCCCCCCCCCCCTTTTTTTTTTTTTTTGGTACTTTTCGGTTAGCCGGGTGCCAGTGATATATGTACATGTATAAATATATATGTATACACAGGTATATATATTCATACATGCAGGGGTGGGGAAATACATGTTTTTACTCGCTACTGGCGAGTGGATTTATTGACAAGGCGAATGTTTAGGAAATCTTTGAAAAATAGCAGACTATAGAAGATATGACAAAAACTTTATTTTTTTTTAGTTCACTATATTTTGTAACTTTCAAATTTACTGTGATATAAGCATGGTATTTACTATGTTCAATCCTATACTAAACTTTTCTCTGTTGTAGGGTAGATGTGCCAGTAATGGTCCGCCTTCCAGTAATGGGCCACCTTCAACATTTTTGGTTTATAAAAAAATAACCAATACAAATTCAGCTTTTTTTATTTCATTAATATGCTTTCTTTAAATTCTAGTTTTAAATACAATCATAATATCAGTTACTTTTTGTAGGGTGTCCATTACTGGAATTTAGGGCGTTTTGATTTATTTCTGTTATTTACAATTAAATTTTGATTCACATTGGGAAATGTGACTATGAGCATGGTTAAATATTGTTGGTAGATTAATATAATATTAAAAAATGTGGAATATAACAATTATAACTATTAATTTAAAAATAATTTTTAAAGAAATTCCCTAAGGGTGTCCATTACTGGCATATCTACCCTATATATTTCTTAATTTTATCGAAAAAAATATGAAAATGCATTGTAGCAGTGTAATTGACTATTTTTGAAGTCATGTACTACATTGTTATAACAATTTTCAATTCTATTCTGGCTGGTAAAATAAGTCTTTGGCTGGTAAGATTTTCTGAAAATTCCCCACCCCTGCATACATGTATATGTGTAGATCAGTGTTCAAAATTAGCAGTCGTTAGTTGTCAAATGAGACTACATTATAGCATTTGACGACAACAAAATTATTCCTGGGCATCAAATTTGACGCCTAGCTTTTTATAACATTTATTTTTTGCTTAACTTAGTCAATCACCCTCTTTTGAAAATCTGGTCTCGAACCAAACATAAACTATAATGTGAGACAGTTTAGCAGAGATTTTTAGCAAAGTGTACAAATCCAAATGAATATACAGTGTCTCACATAAGTGATGGGACACTTGTGCTTTACAAAAGGAAACTAATCAAATAAATTAAAAAAACATGTACACATTTTTTTTGTGGGTGTGTTTCATACTTAAATTTAGTAAAGATTATTACATAACATACATTTTGTCAAAATATTAAAATATTAATTTAATAAAAATACAAATGTTTAGAACGGAGCAAAAAATAGCTCACATAAGTGATGGGACACCATTATATATGCAACAAAAATCGCCTGAAATAAGCAATAAAAATATTTTTTGGGGTTTTATTTTTACTTAAAAGCAATTGGCAATAATTTATAAAATCGTCTGCAGTATTTCTCTCCAGTTTGTTTTGGAATTTTTGTGTTTTTTAGCTCTGTGTAGTCATGAATGCTAAACGAAAAGAAACTTCGCCTGAAATTCGAAAATTAGTTATTAATTTGCATATTGAACGTGGAAAATCTATTAGAAAAACTGCTGAAACAGTTAACTTGAGTCGTTCAACAGTTTTCAATATCATTAAACGATATAAAAAGAATCATATGATTCAGGATAAAAGAAGACCTGGCTGACCATCAAAGCTATCCAATGGAATAAAGCGAATTATCGTTCGAAATATTAAAAAAAATCCAAGAATTAGTGCTTCAAAAGTTGCTGCTGATTTACAAGCATTATATGGAATAATTGTTAATCCTGAAACTATTAGAAGGGTAATTCGATCTGCTGGATATCACGGTAGAGTAGCCAGGAAAAAATTCTTCGTAAGTGAAAAGAATAGAAAACTCAGACTAGCTTTCGCAAAATCCAACATAAATAAGAATTCTGATTACTGGAATAAAGTTATATTTGCTGATGAGAGTAAATTTAATATATTTGGTTCTGACGGTAGAATCTTGGTGTGGAGAAAACCCAGGGAAGAACTTCGCAAACAGAACTTGGTACCAACAGTAAAACATGGTGGAGGAGGAGTTATGGTATGGGGGTGTATGTCGTCCGCTGGAGTTGGTAATTTTGTTTTTATTGACAGTATAATGGATCAGTACAAGTATATTGATATTTTAAAGCAAAATTTGAAATCTTCAGCACGAAAATTGAACCTTCATAACGATTTTAAATTCTACCAGGACAATGACCCCAAGCACACTGCTCTGAACGTTAGACTCTGGCTGCTATATAACTGTCCTGAAATAATAAAAACACCACCACAATCTCCAGACTTAAATCCCATAGAGAATATTTGGCAAGAATTGGAATCAAGAATTCGCAAACACACCATTTCTTCAAAACAACAACTAAAATCGGTGCTTCAAGAAGAATGGGGTAAAATCACTCCAGAAATCACAAAAAAAATAGTCGAATCCATCCCAAAAAGATTAAATCATGTTTTAAAAGTAAAAGGAAATCCAACAAAATATTAAAACCTTTTAAAAAGTAAAATTTGTGGATAAATATTTGATGGAAAAGTAAGTGTCCCATCACTTATGTGAGCCATTTTTTGCTCCGTTCTGAACAATTGTATTTTTACTAAATTAATATTTTAATATTTTGACAAAATGTATGTTATGTAATAATTGTTACTAACTTTAAATATGAAACACACCCAAAAAATTTTTGCACATGTTTGTTTATTTATTTTATTGCAGTTTCTTTTTATAAAGCACAAGTGTCCCATCACTTTTGTGAGACACTGTATTAATTTATACAAACTTCTAAACTTTATATTGAACTTGCCATTTAGCACTGCTGAATGTGAAAAGGGATTTATTTAGTCAGTTTAATTTACTAAAAAATAATACACGTAACCATTTATCCACTGATACTGTTAATGATTTATTGGTGGTAAAACTTAGACCCAATTTAGCAGATTTTTATCCAGGTAAAGCTATAAATCCCTGAGAAATAATATAGCTGAAGGACAGTTAGACATCCTGATTTTAGTATCTACCTTTAATTAATTACTTAAAATTAGTGGGTATTGTTTGAGTTTCACCTTTGCAATCTATATGCAGTCAAGCATTGTTAGCATTAAATCGCTTAATATGAATTTTTGCTGAACATGAATTAATAATGCAGTCCCAACAGATAAGATGTACTATATTATTTTTACGGTTAACACACACAAAATGTGGTCCTTTAGATTTCATTTTAACAATATTTCTCTAATTATATTATATGTATAGTTTTTAAGTCTAATTATCAACACTGGGTAACATTTTTTTAGGTTTAATTTTTTTTTTTTTTTTTTTTTAACATGGTTAAGTGCATTTTTCTATTAATTTCTAAATGTAGTAGTAATTGTAAATGTGTTATCAGTTTTACAGTTGCTTCAATTATTATAATATTGCAGATTCAATAATTTAAATAAAAACAAAATATTCATGCTTTTCTATAAAGTAGCATATAATGATACAGTTATGTGAATTTTAGAAATTGCAACTAGAAATTTTCATTTGACGCCTAAGATATTTACAGTAGGTGTCATTTGACGTCTACCTTTCATGTCCCAATTTCTGTCACCGGTGTAGATATATGTATGTATGTGGCTGAATTTTGGCCAGTGACAGAGTATAAGTAGTAATGTCAGCTGCACTCTGAATAAAGGAATGTCTAGCTCATTGTTGTTTAGATATGAATAGTGGAAATTTCCAGCACTTATCGTGATTCACAGAAATCAAAGTAACTATCTTAAAAATATAGTTAAAATATCTTCAATATTATTAAAGTAACAAACGTAAATTCAAATTTGACCTGCAGTGAGATGCATTTTATTTTTGATTGAAAATAAGTGTGTTCTGACTCTGGTTTCCTGAACAAAAATTGTCTGTCTTGATGTCTATTATCACCTGAGAAAGTTTTTTTTTTCCATTTTGTTTAGAAACATATTATTTACTAGACAGACAATAATCATGAACTTGCATTTATTTGTACATCATTAATTCCTATGAAGGTTATCATTAATGGTTTATTTTCTTAAATGATACTTTTCAAACCGAAATAGGTCGAATACCGAATATTTGGTGCATCCCTAATGAAAATAAATTTAAAAAAATGTGTTCATAATTAAACATGTCTTAGTTACAAAACATTTTTTTACTTTTCCTTATGTGCATAAAACATTTAGACAACCTCAGAACCCCTTTTGGTTGAGAAAAGGCCTTCAAGTATGGAAACTGTATTTTTGAGATTCTTAAAAACACATTTTACTTACTCATCATACGTAGTATAGGGTAAGTCTTGTAATCGTTTTGAAAATCGAAAAAAAAAAATTGACTGATTTACACGTTTCAGACACTAGAGAATCCGAAAAACATATTTTTAGAAAAAAAAAATTGCCGTTCGTTTGTCTGTGTGTGTCTGTAAACGCTCTATCTCCCGAACAAATTGAGATAGAGACTTGAAATTTGGTATGTACTTAGTATGTGATAATGGGAAGAAGCTTATTGAATTTCAGTAACCTCGATTAACCGGAACTATTTTTTTCGAACTCTCGAAATATTCATTCTGATAAAAGGTATATAAAAAATTTCGAAATTGGTTATTTTAAGGCGTGAATATAAAAGACAATAAAAAAACATAAATTTTGCATAAAGAATGAAGTCTATCGGATAATGAGTTGCCGAGATATTTGTAATCCTATTTCCCACACTCTTCCATTTTTCATGACCCTGTATTTCATTTCAATTCAAAAATATAATTTAATTGGAAATGAGACGCTTAATCTGACGCAGTAAACCGTTCGTTAATATGATTATCATTTTAGGAGTTATAAGGATATTTCTTTTACGCAATTCAGCAATAGAGCATTTAAAGTTTAGGACGTCATCAAGCCACGATTTTATTCAAATTGCAATGCATTTTATAACTAGTTTACACATTTTTATTTTCATATTTTATATTATACATATCCATGATGGGTAAGTAATACTATGGCTCCCAACGACTAGTTTTATTTTAAAAACATTTTTAAATTTTAAAAGTCATAGCATTCGTTTGATGCGACGATTCAATAACTGTATAATTTTTTAAGCCTTAACATGAGACACGATTTTTTATTAGTTGTAAATATCGATTTTGAATAATATTTTTCTTTTATCTCTTAGTTTTAAGTAGTCTGCTTAGAAAGCTATATAGTAAAATTTTTTTTCAAAGAAAGGCCCATTTACATATTTAATACATAAACAAATAATACCTCAAAGGCACCTTTTTGACTGAGAGGCAATAAGGGTGCTGTTTTTCGCTGTTTCTACTTATTACATTTTAGAATGCAAACATTTTGTTCATACATTCAGTTTTGTCAGTGTTTTAAAAAATATACCATACTTTTTTTTAAAGTTTTGAATATTATAAAATATTTGAAATTTTGTTAAAACAGGCATAGTATTATTATTTTTTTTCTTTTTATGAAGAAATGCACTAATGATAAAAGTTTTTCAATTTTAGCCTGTGTAGTTCTAAAGTAACAGTGCGTGTAAACTCAAAATTTGCTAAATTGAGAAAACTCATTTTAAAGATTTAATATTCATTCGCCTTCAAAAATACTCCTATTTACTTGTTCATAAGTAAAATGCTTTACATGCATATGCAAGAGCTTCTTTTTCATCTTGGGGGGGGGGGGGGGGGGGCAATTAGACCTTGTAAAACAAACATGATTTTTTTTTTCTGACACAATTTGTTGTTTATCGAACATTATGAAGTGCAGCGCACATGTTGCAAACTCTTGGTTCATCAACAAATCAACTAATTTTATGTTTAAAGTTATTGTGTTTGTTCATTCATATTTAAATCTCTTCATTCTTGCAGGAAAACAAGCCTGGTGGATATATATGAAGAGGCACTAGTTACATGAAGAGGCATCATTCATTGCATGTATTGGTAAGTTCTTCTTTACTTATTAATATTATTAATATTTGTAGTTATGTTGCAATGAATAACAATTAACAGTGATTTTTGCATTTTTTATGAATTTGTTTACATGCAACTTTTAGTTTTTTTTTTTTGCTTCCCACGGCCATATTTTGACATTCATATAAAAAATTCGGTTTCATTCTTTTAGCCTAATATAGTAAATTTTGTAAAATTTTTATTTTTTTCTTCCGTCGTGCGACAATTTATTGCTGTTTACAATGTTTTAGCCCACTATAATAAATTTTGCTCTCTGCAATTTTAGAATTTCTAGCTTTTTGCTTTGTGGTGATTTTTACACATTAGTAAAAGGAATCCAATTTTAATATTTTAATCGATAAAATGTTTATTTTCAGAAAAGTTTATTCAAAATTCGTACAACTTTTTTTTTTTTTTTTTTTTTTTTTGCGAATTTTTTGATGAGATTGATTTTTAGATATTTTTCATGTTTTGCGGTAATTTTTTTACATTCATAAAAAGAATTTGATTTCAAACTTTTAATGTGAAATAGTAAAATTTCTCCTCTGAATTTTTTTTAAGTTTTTAGCATTTTTTTCTTTTAAGGGAGGCATTTCGCTATAAGTTTCGTAAAAAAATGCTGATTAAGGAAACGTCCGGATTTTGAAAAATGCTGTATTTGAGACTTTGCACTGTACAAACTGTTTTGTCAAAACGGTTTATTGCATTTTCTAAAAAGATTTGTATGTGATTAATATGTAAATAAATAAAAATGTTCTCAAATCAAAAAAGTCAACTTTGACCAAAAGTTGTAATTCATTTTTGCTTGGAAATACATGAAATTAGCAGGTGTTGTTATTAAAAAATTATGTGATTGAAAGACTTTTTCCATTTTTTGGTGAATACAAAAGATCTTTCAGAAAATACTGTCAAAATTGACATTTTGAACTGAATTTTCAGACAAAAAGAGTAAAGCCAGCCAGGCAGGAGAGAACAGGTTAGCACATGACCCCAAAATCACTTATAACTCAATAAATAATTTATCAAAAAATGGAAAACGTTTTTAGATTCTAAATCACTTCCATAGTCAGCCCAGCGAATTTTGTACCATCATGTTTAAAAATGAGTCAGTAAATGTGTCAGAAAGTTTCATGCTTGTTGATGAAAGATTTAAATGTTAATTCTTTAATTTTTACATCCTACCATTTATTAATGATTTAATAATTTTATCCAACGTATAAGATAGGGCTTGAAGAAAATTGGGGAAAACTGTACAGTTTACATATATTAACTGTTAAGTTGTAATGTGATTGTTCTTATGCAAATATAATTGTTTGATTTTTGTTTGTAGTTCACAACTGCAATTATACTTTTATTTCCTTTCTTCTAGGAAATCCTTTTGAGCTGGCTCCTGTATACCCTGTATTTGTTGAGAAGGAGCCGTTTGAAGCCAGTATCCCGTTATAGGCAGTTCTCGTGTGGTTCTCATTTAAAATGTCCTAAAGAATGCTGTACTACACAGGAATTTATTCAGAGGTATTATATATTATATATATATACATACTACTTGGAATTTGTGTATGCATTCATTTATTTCTTCTATTATATATTGTGGAGTTCTGGTAGTTTTCTTTATCACTTGGTTTATTTTTATGTATGTGTCAGGGATGAGATTTCATAAATGTTTATTGGGCAATTTGCCAACAAAAACTAGAAAAAAGGGCTGGATTTAATAAATATACTAAAATAATATAATTTTGTGTACATTATAATTGAGACTTAAATCAGAATATTAATTGGATATTTCATTAATATTATTTTGATTAATTAAATAATTTTCATTGATAATAGCAATCGAAAAATAAGTACAACATAATCAATTTTGTAAATAAATTTGTGTGATGGAGACATGAAGTAAAAATCCCCCCCCCTCCCCCCCCTCAAATTAATGTAGTAATGTTGCCTTTGAAAGTAATATATATATATATATATAACTTAATTCAACAGTTTCTACATTTAAGAAACATATAATTAAAAACAACATTAATAGTACATAAACATTTGTCAAATCAATCTTCATTTTATTTTTATTTGAGCCTCTAGGTATAACTTTTACAAATAATTTATTACTACAAAAATCTTTACAACAAAAACTTTAAAATCCTGATAACTTTTTTAAAGAGTTATTTGAAAAAAAAAAAGGATCTAGTTAGGTTATGGTTAGGTTATAATTAAGTTATGGTTATGGCACATTTGTGTTATGGTTAGGTTTTTTACCGCAGGATGAACATTATTCATATTTTGATTTTAAAAATATACTTTTATTTTATACAATAGCACCAAAATTTTAATACTGTATGCTAAACTTTCAGCTAATGATCGAGTATCGATTTGATCCACATTTAGTCAGATTTAGGGATGATATATAATCAGTTTGAAAATTAAAAAAATTCACTTAGGATTTCGATGTGAAATAAAATTTAAATGTATAACAGTGATTTTTAGTTAAATATCAATATTTCACTAGATTATTTTTAACACAATTATTTCAAATTGGTAAAGCAGTAATACAAGTTGTAATTTTCCAACTGGATGAAAAATGTCCGGGCCAGGATTCGAACCTGGGATCTCTTGGCTGAAGCCGCAATGCTCTACCAACTGAGCTATCCCGGTTGAATCTGGAGGGCCTAATTCATCCAGTTAACCTTCCAGTTCGCCATCGTGAAACGTTGATATATTTTTTTTAAAGATTAAGACCAAAACACATAACAAACATTATTGTTATCTTTTAATAAGATTTCAGAATGATCTGTTTAACACAGCAAACTATTAAATATATTCGAATAGCAATGTTATTCGTAACAGTTTTAACCTGATAATTTTATTTCACATAGACTGTGATTTAAATATATATATATAAACAAATATTTGAAGTGTGTTTTGATTTTTATAGTGCAAAATATTCTCACAAATTCAGATTTTCTTTCATATGTACTTTTGTCTGGCAGAATCAAAATAAGAAATATTGTTTTTCTGGCATTCCCCGCTATCATGATTGCTTAGCTTATACATATTTTGGTACTTTTCGGTTAGCCGGGCGGCAGTGATATATACATATACATATATTTACATGCATATATGTATGTATATGCAGATAGATATGTGTTTATATATTTATGTATGTACATATATCACTGGTGCCCGGCTAACCGAAAAGTACCCATATTTTTTTTTCTTGCTGGTTGCTACTAAATAGCTGAATTGCGTAACAAAATTAGTAAATAGAACATTATTTTCGTGGGGAAAAAATATATATACACACACTCATATATATAGCAATCTTTCTCTTTTTTTCTTTTTTTTTATTACTATCTTTACCTTCCCAATTTTTTTTAAACTTCATTCTAAGCACCACTTTATCTTATAAAAGCAAATTTTGTGTTGTGAGAACAGTCTATGCAGGTTTTTTTTTTCTTTTTTTTTTGGGGGGGGGGGTGGTAAATCCTTTTGCTGAAGTTTTCCTCTCTGGTGAACTTGTTTGTTTACAAATTACACATTTTAAAACATCACAAAATAACAAATACATAATAATTAGTCAGTTTTTATGGAATAGAATTTTGTGAAGTGGCCCATTTTATCAAATTGATTTTTGTGAACCGGTTCACTGTATCAAATTGATTTTTGTGAACCTCATCATTATTAAATATTACTATTACCCTCATTATCAAATTGATTTTTGTGAAGAGGCCCATTTTATCAAATTGATTTTTGTGAAGAGGCCCATTTTATCAAATTGATTTTTGTGAAGAGGTCCATTTTATCAAATTGATTTTCGTGAAGAGGTCCATTTTATCAAATTGATTTTTGTGAAGAGGCCCATTTTATCAAATTGATTTTTGTGAAGAGGCCCATTTTATCAAATTGATTTTTGTGAAGGGGCCTTAAATAGGCCCCAAATTTTCCTGGATCGACCCCTGCTTATTCTTGCTTGTTACTGAAAAGATTTTCTTTTCTTTGAGTCATTCTGCATTTGTGACTGTTGCTCATATATGAAGGTACAAACAGGGTTCGTATGGCTCCTGGAATTTTGCAACCAGAAAATTCTTTGATATCAGTATTTTGTTACAGGAAATATCTCCTTAAAAGAAGACAAAGTTTCGCGAGTTTAATCTAGATTTCTTTTTCTATAAAGAAAATACTGGTGAAACTCCTGGAAAATTTCCTCATCCGTACGAACCCTGTACAAAGTGTATGAGTAGTTTTAGTCATACGTGTAGAGTTTTGAAAATTATTGGTAGATTATAGTCTTAAATATATTTTTTTTTACACTAATACGCGTGTATCTGTGCATAATAGAAAATGCTTACCAATTTGATGTTGCTTTTTAGATTTTCTTTTAAAGAAATTAAACAGTTTCATCTTATTAATGAACTCACAAGAGTTAATTAAAAAGGTAAGACAATGCAAAAATTTGAATGTATAGCACCATTTATTAAAATGATATACTCTACATTATTCCCAAATCATTTGTAATAAAAATACAACAAAAATTGGCTTAAAATGTCTTTTTTGGAATATGAATTTTTTAAATCTTATTTTTGTATTTTAAAAGGCTTTTTCGCTACTAAAGTTAAACTGCTTAGCATTTTAATTTAAATATTGAACCAAAAGGGAAAGAATCTCGTACTGTTGTTTATTTCTAACAAAAGAAGAAAAAAAAAGATATCTGCTACAAAAAGACACATTAAAAGTTTCATAAAATATTAAAGCAAAAAACTAAACTTTTTTCATATACTTGAGGAAAAGAGTGTTTGTTCACTTATAGCAATTGGTGAGGTTCGAATCTGATGAGTTCAAACAACTTGAGGCCTATGCTTATAGTTGTTCACTTTTTTTATACATATATATATATAAGTTTAGAAACACAATTTGCCATAAATAAAAATAATTAAAAATTTAATAAATTAATACATTGTATTTTGCAATATTCACTTTATGATGGAAATTTTAACAATGAGTTAGAGTAATAAATGTATAATATGGCCTTAGAATCTTATGCCGAATGTACTGCTGGATAATCACAATATCCGGCTACTGCCAAAGCTCATTCTCACATTTCCAGCTTTTCTTAAAATGAATCAGATATATAAAATTTCGGATTTTTTTTTTTTTTTTTTTTTTTTTTTTTTTTTTTTTTTTAATATAGGGATTGACAGTATGTTAAAATTACTTTTTCCATAAACAAATCTGAAAGTCATGTACCTCTTATACTCAAAGCAGTCACTTAATTTAAGAGCTCTGTTTGTGTAATAGTATGCATTTAATTTGTTTGTCTTTAATTCTGTTTTAAGATATTCAAGCCTGTTTATTCAGTCTCATTGTATTTTCTTTATAGAGCATTGTTTGGGATAAACCCACATTCCAAAGGCTCCAAGATGGAAAAGATATTTGGAAAAAGAGTTGACATCCACCCTAAAGTCCTTACACGGATTAATAATGTAAAAGATTTTTCATCCAAATGGATTCACTTCAGAAGATTTTATTTATTTATTACTTGTAAATACTTGTTGCAATAAATGTTTTTTGTATTTTTTTAAATTAGTTGTTTTCTTTACTGTTCATATTTATAGAAATGTTACTGCTTTTCTAAAAGTAATTATTTTAAACTAGATAGTACCCATCAAGATTTGACGGTGAACTACTTGTAAGTTTCATTATAAAAATTTTTAGAATTTTATTTTGTTGCTTTTAAATTGGTTAAGTATTGAAAATTTGAAGAATTGTTATATAGTGCAATATAAGGTGATAGATAGCGCTGTCAGTTAAAGATATTCAATTAATGAAGTGAAAGAATTTTAAAACAGGAGATTAAAAAGTAATTGAATGAAGAGGGCATTTATTTTTACTTGCTACAATCTCTCTCTCTTTTTAAATAACAATATTTAGTATTTTGTCATTTTTTTTTTAAATTACACGACCTTTAAATTTTTTTTATTAATTTTATTTTTAACAGGCTGACAAAAGAACTTAAACTTTGCTGTTTGCAGCAAACGATTTATAATATATAATTTTTAAATTACTTGAATTTTATTTTACATTTTCATACATTTTTTATATATTAAACCATGGATATCAAGATGATTTCTATTATAGTTCTTGTATTAATTTTTTTTCCTTTCTTTTTTCTGTTTATATCTTCTTGATATATTTATATACTATATTATAGTACATAATAGTGATACAAAATATAAATAAAAGTTTACATCAATTTATTTAATCTATTACTACATGAAAAATCTTTTAATTTAAATATTTTTAATATAAAATTAGTAATTTAAAAAAAATATTGCCACTGTTAAATTTTACTTAGTTATAAAGTACTCAAATTAAAAAATATATGTACAAATTATATAACTTCTTCTCCTGAAGTTACATATGACATTATTAAAATGAATGAAGTGGGAATCGAACTGACAATTTCGCACTTGAAACCCAGCATATTAGACCACTCAGCCACGGTGACCTTGATCTGAGTTACTCTAAAACTAAATATGTTCTACATTTAATTTCATGCATGCACACAATTTCGCTAAAAGAACTCTCAATTGTTTCTTGCTAATTATCAAGATATATTTTCTGCGTAAATATGTATAAAGTATATGGCTGCAACAAAACACTTTTTTTTTAGATTCAAATTTTTAAATCGAAACAATTTTTGTCATATAAAACAAATTATGTAGGAATGCAAAAAAAAAAAGAAATTTTTGTGAGTGGATTAGTAACAATATCTGATTTTTAATGCTATACTTAATCTTTTCTTAGAGGGTTACCTACAATTGAAAATTGTTTCAAACTCAAAAATCCTCAGTACTAACCCATCATATTTAAATTCTACATGAAATTTTACCCCAGGATACCAAATTTCAAGTCATTTTCATCTAGTTATTTATGAATGTTTCAAGTTTGGAACCTCTCATGTTGAATTTGTTATTTATCATGGGAAAATTGTAATATGGATAGAATTTTTAAACCACAAAAATTACTGACATTTTTAATTTGCATAATTGAAGCTTCTAGAAATATATTTTTTTTTATCAAGCATTTTATAAGTTACAGTTCAAATACTTTTTGAAAATATCTGCTTTTGGAAATTTTGAAAGAAGCATGAATTGTCACATATATATTTTACAGAAATGGATTTTTAGAAGCTTTAAATATACAGATTCAAAATTACAGCTTACTTCATCCAGTAGTTTTTTAGTTATGTTTAAAAAACTATGTACTTTGTAATCGGTTTTCCAACAATAAATAACAAATCTAACATTGTTGGTAATCCATTCATACCAGTCATATATTTATACGATGATATGCAGCAAAGAATAACTGCTTGAACAAGTAGGCTGAACAAAGCCCGGGTTATATCCCGTTAGGGGCAGCAGAGTCCCCAAACTACCCATTGGGGTCCCTGAACTGCCCAGGTGAAGCCCGGCTATAGGTCCAATGACTTGTTAATTTTACGGGCAGTAATATTAAATTTATAAGGACCATATTAATTTATGGTCAGTGGACATAAAAAATGAAGGAAACTTTTACGAGCATAATGTTAATTTACGGTCACTGGACATTAAAAAATGAAGCTATCTTTTACGAGCATAACATTAATTTACGGTCACTGGCCTTTAAAAAATGAAGCTAATTTTTATGGGCATAACATTAATTTACGGTCACTGGACATTAAAAAATGAAGCTAAGTTTTACGGGCATAAAATTAATTTACGGTCAGTGACTTTAAATTTTACGGGCATAAGTTTACGGGTAAACTTGTATTTTTATGGTCATGATAGCTTTACGGTCATAACATTAATTTTACGGTCAGTGACTGGCACACTTTTTGCCAGTCACTGACCGTAATTTAGCAGTGAGATTTCTTAGAGTGTAGACTTAACCTTTAAATGTTCATTGCGAGTAGGTTTACGGACAATATTTTTTTCCATGAAATACTGGATTTAAAAAACAAATTTAACTATGAAACACTGCATTATTAAAAAAAATAAATAAATCTTTTGATAGAACTCTCTACTCTAAAAAAGGTAACTAACGCTGATGCTGTCGCAATTGAATTTATTGTTATATTTTAACTTTCTCGGCTAATCCTGCAAAAGCTATTGCATATTTAAAAATAAAAATAAAACTGGTAGTTTTGTAGAGAAATATATAATAAAAACGTTGAAAGAGACAGTTTTTAAATGAGAGAATTTTAATGAGCTATATTTATTGCGTTTTTTTCCTTTCCAAATGGCTCACTTAAACTACTTTTATAGGGAAAAAAACTATGAATAACAATTTAACCATCTTTCGCAGGCATATACTTAACTAGATTTTGGTATGCAGAGACCAGTCTTTTTTTTTTTGCTATCGTTATAAGTTTTATTTTTAAAAAATATTCAAAATTTCATTATGTAAATAAAGATTTAATTTATAGTTTGAAATAGCCGTTTTCATCTCACAATTTACAAAGCCCCCATAATAATATTTCCAAACCCTTTTCAATTGAAATATATATTTACACGCGAATATTTAAAAGAAAAACTTTAAAATAATTAAAATATTACGTTCGAAAACATTTAACATAGAAAATTATGTCATAGTTAAAACGATTACCTCATAACGTGTAAAAGAAATTTTTTCTTCTTGACGTTTTAAAAAATACGGAAGACATCCATTTTTCACTTATCCATTTTATACAATCTGATTTTCAAATGTGCAATTGATCTTACTTAATTAATCAAGAAAGCAGCCGCCAGCTGCTGCGACGACAGTAAATGCAGCCAACGAAGTCGAAAAATCTCGTAGTTAAAGGGAAATGAATGACAGAAGATGGATCACTCAGTCTTCCGTATTAGGATAATCTTTAAAAAAAATAATTCGAGTATTTAGAACATGAGAGGTCTGGACAGGGGTTCGGGAGCGTAACTCGTAGAGGCAGAGCCCTCTAACAATTAAAAAATATTCCTATATTTCAGATAAATGTTTATTATGATACATTATTTCTTCAAAAGCAATATTTGGTGTAAACTTTCGTTATTGAGATATCAAGAAACTGTCACTTGCAAAATAAAGATAACACCCCACCATTAAAAAATACAATCGATTCAAAAATTGCTAACGGCTGTTCACCATAGTATAGAATCAGAGTGTGTTGTAACAGGCCAATCTTTCGTGTATTTGAAAACTGGAAAATGGTGGGTAAATATGTCATTTGTTTAACTATCATATATAAAAGGGAGATATTACTTTAATTGAAGTAAAATTATGTAAGTACAGAAATTTCTATACATATTTTGCATGTCCAGTATATTTTATTATTTTGTATTAACAAATTGTCATTAACTTGCTTTTTTAATTTTTTAAACTTTCGAAAATAATTATGTATACACCATGTCTTCAAAAGCAATATTTGGTGTAAACTTTCGTTATTGAGATAGCAAGAATCTGTCAGTGACAAATTAAAGATGACACCCCACCACTAAAAAATACAATCGGTTCCAAAATTGATAACGGTTGTTCACCCATACCAGAATCAAAGTGTGATGTAACTGACCAAAATTTCGTGTGTCTGAAAACTGGAAAATGGCACGACAAAAATATTATCTGTTCAACTATCACAAAGAAATGCGAGATATTACTTTAATTAAAGTAAAATTATGTAAGTAAAGAAATTTAATATGCCCATTTTGTTTGTACTGGATAATTTATTATTTTGTATTAACGAATTGTCATTAATTTGTTTTTTTATTTTTTTTATTTCCGAAAATAGTTATGTACATTATTCCTTCAACAGCAATATTTGGTGTAAACTTTCGTTATTGAGATATCAAGAAACTGGCAGTGACAAAAGCAAGATAACATCCCACCACTAAAAAACACAATCGGTTCAAAAATTGATAAAGGCTGTTCGCCCATAGTAGAATCAAAGTGTGATGTAACAGACCAAAATTTCCTGTATCTCAAAACAGGAGAATGGGGGATAAAAATATCATTTGTTCAACTATCATATATAAATGGGAGGTATTACTTTTATTACAGTAAAATTATGTAAATACAGAAATTTCTATGCACATTTTATTTGTCTGGATATTTTATTATTTTTGTACTAACGAATTGTCATTAACTTGCTTTTTTAATTTTTCAAACTTTCGAAAATAGTTATGTATACACCATGTCTTCAAAAGCAATATTTGGGGTAAACTTTCGTTATTGAGATAGCAGGAAACTGTCAGTGACAAAATAAAGATAACATCTTTTACACAAATTACAAACTGAAAGAAAATGCTGTTTCTTTAAGCATAAAGATGTTAACCTAATTAATTTATGTAAACAAAACTGAATTCAATTTCTTCAACGCAAGGAATTATTTTACATCATTGAAATGCGTACATCGTTTAATGAGTAAATTGGATAGTGCGTATGAAAAATGGTCTCCCTTGGAAGTTCGCACTAACGAAAGTTCATTGTAGTCTAGCAAAAACCGGATACCTCAGTTTGATTCATTTTGAGCAACTTTGTAGCATGCAATGTCTGAAATACTTAGCTCTAGGCAAGCAACTATTATAATATTTCTACACAGGTATTTGTGTATTTTCCGTTTTGGGAAGGTCATTTTATCACATTGTTTTGTTTTAATGTTTGATAGTTTTCAAAATTCTTAAACATGATGCCATTTAAAGTTGTTGAAACTTTTTATATTATTGTGTGTAGTAAATTTAACAAGGATTTATTCCTATAATGAAAATGATGATAAGTACAATTATATAACTTGATTTGTTTTTCTTATTCTGTTGGGGTAAAACGGGATATCTTAAGTGGCACAAAAAGAATATTGAAAAATAATACTTGAAGAGCCCAAAACTTTTTTTAAAGAAATGGCAGTTGAACTATATTGACAAGAGTGATTATGATTTTATATAAACTGATAAAGAGGTGAAATTATTTTCTGCTGTTTCTTTTAATTGTAATGAAGATAATTATAGTTTTTTTTTATATTAAAAAATAGACTTATATTTGTAATATTACTAGTTTAGTTCCTTAGTTAAAGCTCTAAATTAAAATAAAATATATCGTTCCTTTTTAAAAGACGGTCTAAACTTCTACATTTCATGTAAGATTCACATATCTATGGGAACCTGCGCCCCCCAACCTGTGGGGTAAAACCGAATGATTTGTCTTTTAAAAAATAATAATTTAAATATAAGAATGCGATGAACTAATCATGTTATGTAACAAGGTTAAGTGTATAGGATGTACGCAAAGTTACATTAAATTCTGTTGAAATTCTGGCTTCAAAAAGCAACTAATAATTTTGTATGCGGTTTTGCCAAACTTTTTCCTACCCACAAATAACAGATTACAAGTTTAGAAACAACGAAATATATTTATAGTATCTATATATTTAAAAAGAAAAGCTCATTCTGTCAAATCCATATGAAAATCGTCTCTTTGCGCATGCGTCAACTTTTGTTGAAAGCTTCTACCCTCAGAAACGGGAAACCTGATTGGTTATCCCAACCCTCACCTGTTTAGCCTAGGGGGATTGAAAAGGGTTGATTGGAAACGGATGAATCCGTACCATTGCATTGAAAGTATAGACCTTCTAATATATTTTTGCTCTTAGGTTGAAAGCTAAAGCTTTTTTTAACCCTTTCCGGTGCGGAGTAAGTCTGTTTGTAAAATAATGAAATAATCGACTGACACCAGAAATTACAAACGAATTCATTAGAAAATGAAAACTTGCTTATTTTCCGGTACTTAACAAAAGGAAAATGTTAATTAAATATTCTTGGTGCCGTTTGTCAGTTTCGGAATTAAAATTAGGTGTCCTTTTTTGTGACCACCGCCCGTTAAAGGGTTAAAGAACTCATGTTTTCAATACTAAATATGCATATTTTTTCGCAAAATTTTAAAGAGAGTTTGGATGCAGTTATATTTATAACCGATTGAAATGAAAGAGAGTTCGGAAGATGAGAACTGGTTATTTTTTATTGCTGTGTTAAAGGAGCCGACGCGAAAACAAACAAACAAAAAAGTGAGAAGAAAACATTTCTTTTACAACTAGATAACAATATTTTTTCCCGAATTTTTTACACGGGCTGCAAAACCGTTTTATTTATCACCAATAAAGATTTCAAAGAGTTCGGACAAAAATAACTTTTTATTTTAAAACTATGAAATGACCCTAGGTAAAAAAAAAAAAAAAAAAAAAGCGCTTTTATCACTAAATAGCAAGTTGAAGATATAAAATAATAAAAAAATTATGTTTCTTTTTTAATTTATTATCATGGGTACGGGCAACGCCGGGCGGGGGTCACCTAGTAAAGATTAAATCTCAAAATTTTAAGATTAACTATCGCTTAGGTTTTTAAAATAAGAACCCATGAAAGTGTGGAGACTTTTCTTAATTACAACATATTTAACTCATATTAAAGCACGAATTATTTCTACTCATGATTAACTTCATATTATATACACCATAAGGAGATTTATTAAGTTAATCTATACCAATTAGTGAAAAAATACATTAATAAACATTCTTTATAAAATTAATTCCACTATGAATTTCACAGAAATCGCCGGTTATCACTACTATTAAAAAGATAATTAAAGAAAAACATGAATAATAGCATTCACATTAATAAATATTAAAAATTTTATAAATATCCAATGCTGCAATAACTTATGGGACCGTCTTATTTGATCCATTTATTTTATAAATTAACATTTTTACTGAGTAATTGCAAAACAATTATGATAGACAATAAATTTTAATCATGCATATAAAAACATTCTCCAATATTAATGCCATTAGAATATATTTAAATATAATGCATCTTTTGATTATTTTATCGTTTTTATATTTAAATATATCTCTTAAATTGATGAGTTAAGAGAGTTTTATAAAATTAAGATTCATGCAATTAACTGTGCAAATAATCATTAAAGAGGTCGATAAATAATTTCGTTCAGCTCATTAATATTAATTCTCTGTTCTCGGAATTCTCTTCATGAAAGACTGTGTTTTCAGTGTAAAATATTTTAAAATATTAGTTTTACTTTCAAATTTTTAAATCTAAATTTTAAAAAAAAATTTAATTTTAATTTTAAATTATATTTGTGATACTCTTTTATTTGAATAATTCATGAATAATAGAAAAAATGAAGATGGTCCATTTTTTTTTTCAATTTAATCTATTTTAATTTCTCTAAAAGCTTTTTGTTTAAATACTGTTTTCTAATACAAAAACTAAAACATTCAAAAGAGAATAAATATATTTTTTAATGCAGCTATTTTGTTTTTTGTTACTTAATAGTTTTATAGTTGTTGTTTTTTTTTTAACTTTTATTTCTTATTTCAATTTCATTTCATTATTCTTTACATTTTAAAAATATTAGGAGATCCAACCCAAGGCTTCCCGAGTTACAGAATATTGGTGAAAACGATTTTGTGTTTCATTGAAAACTAATAAATTTTAAACATCTAAAACAGTTTTTTACATTGCCCAAGTAACAACACCAAAAAGTATTTTTATATGAAAAAAAATAAATATATATTCAATTAAAGTTTTGAAATTTATTAAATGAGATACTTTCATATTATTCGAATGCCAGGAGTTATATATATTTACCAATATATATAACCAATTATATATATTTATCAATATTAATTAATTGAATGATAACGAAAAAAATGGCTTTTAAAAAAATTTAAATACTAAAATATAAGATTTAAAACATTCTACTGCAGATACATATTTAATATTTCATTTATTTTCACTTATACTACTGTATTTTACACTTAACCTAAATTTAAGAGTATATTAAATTCATTAGCATCTTTAATGACTTTTATAATGCTATTCACAAAATTTACCAAAAATTTGTAATTTAATTTTTCAATACAAAATTTTCTATGACAAAAATCAAGCTAAAATTAGGTTCAGCATACAAATATGCTCGAAAATTAATTATACGCAAAATTTCAAGATCCAATGATAATTAGTTTTTAAATGAGAGTGCGCGCAATGCCAAAAAACACCGTTTTGAGAAAAAGGGCTTGAAACTTAACTTTATTGCATAACAGCAAATGTTTTAATGCAAGACATTTTTAGCGATAACTTCTGTTCTAATTGAAACTTTTGTAAAATTCTTCTTGCAATGGATTTATAACATTTCAAAGTATCCAGGCTAAATTTTTTGAAAAATCGATTTTTTTTAAACCTTCAACATGATCTTTTCACTTAAGAGCTTGTTTTGATTTCATTTTTGTTTAGTTTGTTTGTTATTTATATTATTTCGTTGTTTTATTTACTTATGGATAAAGTTTTAACTTCATTATAGAATATTAACCAGAAACAAATGAAAAACTATTTATATTGTTTTAAGTGCAAACGGGTTAAACTTTTGTAATCGGACTTCACGCGATAGAGAGAGATTTTTAAATAAAAAAAGAAAACTGCCAATATAACTGAGGGCATTGAGCTCACAGGCTATTCACACTGATTGTATATTATACTCTTATTTCAAAGAATTTAAAATAAGCCCCTCGAAAAATAAATAAATTGACAATATATTAAGCGGGGGTCATCCTCCCGTTCCCCCGTCATAATTAATCAATAAACCCCAAAACTAATCAGGGAAGCGTCTTATTACAATGAACATATATACAAAATTTGAAGTTAATTGGATAATTCTGCATAAAAAACCCATTTATCTAAATTAAGGAGGGATTAGCCCCCGTATCCCCTTTATACTTAACCAATGAACCCCCAAAACTAATCAGGGAAGCGTCTTACCACAATGAACCTATATACAAAATTTCAAGAAAATTGATAATTCTGAATGAATGAAAAACCCATTTATCTAAATTAAGGGGAGCTAATCCCCTTTACCCCTTTATACTTAACAAATGACCCTTCAAAACTAATCAGGCGAGCGCCTTATCACAATGAACCTATATACAAAATTTGAAGAAAATCGGATAGCTCTGCAGGAAAAAAACACTTATCTAAATTAAAGGGGGTTAGCCCCCCCGTCCCCCCTTTTATACTTATCCAATGAACCCCCAAAACTAATCAGGGAAGCGTCTTATCACAATGAACCTACAAACAAAATTTGAAGCAAAACGATTATTTCTATCAAGAGTTATCGCGATGCGTACATACGTACATGCATACGTGCATACAGAACCGGCGGGCACATTAGCTCTCAGGCCAAGTGCCGGATAGCCTGTGAGCTAAAAATCAGGCTATAAAATTATTTTCAAAACTATAAAAAATTAGTAAATTGAGATACAGTTTTTAGACAAATTGCATATGAAAAACAGTCTTTTTCATATTTGACAATTTAAAAATTAAATTTGTACTTTGTTTAAAATTTTAAAAAAAAATTGCTTTAAAAGCTAAATCTATTACTCAAGTGTGGCCACTGTCAATATGACGTCAGCGTTACTCGAGGTCATGTTTTTGCTTTATAATAATATAGATTCGAAATGTTACACTGTTTATTTTTGCCTTCCAATGGAAGGAATAACAAGAAAGAAAAATCATGCACCAAGCATAGATTATGAAACAATTTCCAATACTAACAGAATACTTTAACAAACCATTGCTGTTTAACACTTTCCGGCACAGACAAAGTCTGTTCGTAAAATGAGAAATTACTGACTGACACCAGAGTTTACAAAAGACGTTTTTAGAAAATAAGAACTCCTAATTTTAAGCTTTCATTGTAGAAACAAAATTTTATTAAATATTACTGGTGTCGATTATAAGTTTGGAATTAAAATTAGGTGTGCCCGGAGTGGGACCACTGTGCCAGAAAGGGTTAATAAGGTAAATAAGGTATCTAAGTAAACATTTAAAAAAAAACACAAAACATATTTGAAAACCAGATTTCAGCAATTACCATCCACAGCCGGAAAAGTACTCCAATTCTTTACGGCAGTCCTGTATATAAATTATTTATTTGTATATACTCTATAGTATGTTACAATTTAGTTTAGTAATAAAACACATAACACAGTTGGAAATTCATCTTCAGCCGTTTCTACCAATAGATCGTATTGAATTATTTTGTACTTGAATTATTTTGTACAGCCCTGTATATTACCTTAAGCTATTTACACACACCACATATTAAGCTACAGTTTAATTCAGGAAAATACACGCTGAAATCACACTTCCAGAAATTCTCATACATAAGAAGCCATGTATTAAGTTCTTTGCGTGGCCCTGTATATGATTTTATTTATAATCTACAAACCTTTCTTGGTATACTAAATATATTTCACGTTCAAAATGCATATCTCAATTAAAATCCCATTTTAATCAATTTACGCTGATTCACCGTAATGCTTACGATTTTTTTTGTGTAGCCCTGTATATCATCTGTAGCATTTATACATACCTCCCAGCATTCAAAAATTTAGTTAAACACATACCTTACTAAAATCTCACTTCCAATTATAGCTTATAAACAATACTTCGGACAAAGTACTGCACCCGAAATATTGTGTGTGTCCTTGTAAATGAACGGTAAATGCTATGCACATAACAAGTATTTTGTAGTAAAACTCAATAATGTATATCAAGTTCATTATATTTGAAATGGCGTAACATAATTAAAATACGCTGCAATCGGTTTTTCTCCCGTAGACCATTATGTAAAGGAATACTTTTGTGTGGCACTGTAAATGACAGAAAAAACTTTACACTCCGTATTCTACAGAGCATGTCTTAGTGCATCTCAAAAATTGATATCGATATCATTATGTTTGCAATAGTGTAACATGATTAAAATGCGCCGCAAACGATTTTCCACATTATCCATAATGGAATAGAGTTATTTTCAGTTTCCCTGTAAACTAATTATAAGTGCTAGATGTACCATGTTCAATAGTAAGCATCTTGTAGTGTATTTCAGTGATGTATATCAGTTTCAATACATTTGAAATAGTGTCACATCATTAAAATGCACTGCAAAGGATTTTTCCCCGTAGACCATAATGTAGCGTCATTCTTTTTAGTGCCCCTGTGAAAGAAGTATAAGTGCTACACACTTCATTTTCAATACCGAACATACTACACTAAACCTCAATAACATATATCAATTGCATGACTATTCGGATATATTTACGCTAGTTAGAGCACGGACAGACAGACACATAACATAATTCATAAACACTTTTCAACTATTTTGGATTGGAAAGTGTTAAAAATAGAGAATTCAATCTTGGGATAAAGAGTTAAAACAAAAAAAGTGAAATAAAAGAATATCCGAATTTTATTCAGCAATTATGGCAATTTTTATTATATTAAATAAACATGAAATCTGTTCAGCGCACTGTAACCTGAGCACCAATATTTACTGGGGAAATGTCAATACTTCGGACATTCTCAAATATTAATTGAATAGTTGTAGTTGCTTCCATGAGGACACTCTGTTATGAAATTCTGCCATGTCTTGAATCTCTACATTATAAAAACTGTATACTTTACATATTACCAAAAATAAGTCGGACGGAGGAATAAATTGGAACAACTGGTCAATACTACCATCACATTTTCTGTCTAACGACCTTTCAAATTTACAAATTTACACATAAAAGTTGTCTGTCTTCTTTTTTTTTTTATCTTACAAGCAAATAACGAATATTGCTGTGTCACTGGATGAAACCGTTTTCACCGGAAACTAAACTGAATTAAATTAAATTAAATTTTCTATTGAGAAAAGAGTTCTGATCTTACCATATTCTACTTATAATAAAATCCGAAGGCAAGAAAGTGTCTACGTGTCTGTAACAATTCCGCGCGGGACCACTCTGGTCTGCGAATCGACCGTAGTTTAACGCCATGTTTGGCTTAATGAAAAACCTATGCTAACATATGACAGCTAAATGATAATATCTTCTACGTGAAATCATGTCTGTAAAGCATATTTTTCCTATAAAACATGTATATCATATCCTATTATAATGTTTTAAGTTCTTAATTAAAAATCCAGATTAAACCACGGATTCCCCGATATAAACAAACGAACACTGTTGCGAACAATATTGTTTTGGCTCCATTTGCCGACTTTAAAATGTACTTTTCTACAATACAAACCTTTCAATAATAAAATCTTCATGCTGCTTGTTTGTATGAAGTCTTATGAAAATGGAACGCAGATCAACAATCCATCATTTTTGACGGTGGTTATATACTAGTTTTAAAATAAAATTTGATATAAAATATATGGAGCGTTCAGAACCTAAGAGAATTATCTACATAAAATATTATTCAAGAATATTTAAGGGTGTTAATAGGCTGAATGCATGTCAGTTCAAAATAATAGAAGACCAGCACCATTTGTCGCTAACATTTTCAACTTAGGACTTGGTTTGTTGCAACACTCAAGAAATTCTTGCTTATAGCCCAAGAATTCCTCTCAAACTCGATTGGAGGAAAAAATGGACTTGACACAATTTGCCCCTAAACGCATCATATATCGATATAAATCGTTTCCATATATATTGTAAAGCAATTTTTGTGTCCATTGAATAATTTAGACAAAATTGTTTCTTATAAATTAATTTAACATCTGGGCAATGCGCAATGTTTTTTCAGTTCGGAAACGGTAAACACGTATTTCAATTAAAACATCAGACATGTGAAATCATCCTTTAAATTACAACTGCTAAAACAAATCATCTGCAAATATGCATTTACTGAATATAGAAACGAATTCACTAGAAATGCAGATACTTTTTACTGCTTCAGATGACAGAAAATATTTCGGATGATAAAAAATATCAAAGAGACGTACAATTAAAAAAAAATGTTCATCTTGCACAGAAATGTAATGAGAAACAAAAATCATGAATTTGTCCAAACATTACATATCCCGACTCTGTTATACAAAATAATAAAGACAGTTTTCATTCAGTTTCATGAAGAAACCGCCGTGTGCAGAGACACAGTATTTGTGCAGGGTGGTACCAAAATGTTTAGAATTATGCACTTCGAAGAAGTTTTATTAACTTTTAATAAGTATTTTCTTATTTTCTTTATTAATAAATTAGTTGAAGCTTGCTATTTTCATTTATTGGGCATTTTCAAAATATGGCAATAGATAGCACAATCATACACATTCAAAAAAGTAGTCATAAAAAGCCAGCCTTTTTTTTTTTTTTTTTTTAAAGAAATGAAATAAAAGTTACATGATCAGATTGTTTTTCCTTATAAATAAATATTGTTCAATTGCAGTTAAGGAAACAAACATTTCGCTTTTAATGAAATGGCAAAGCCTAACCCTATACTTGAATTTAACGAATATCTTTATTTCATTTCACAAATAAATACCACAATATAAAAGTTAATTTGTTTACTAGAATTTTTTTTGCACTGTATATTTGCTGCTGTGTGAAGTGTGGTTTAAAAACATATATTTAGAATTAAGTATGTTACAATTTCATTTCACAAAAATATTTCAGCAGCTTATTTTGATACTACATTACCTTTTCCAATTTCGGTGACAATAGAAGATGATTTATCCTATTTTTTCATATAAAATATGTAGAATATTTGTGCATATGCCGAAAGTGTAAATTTTGGCATTTCAATAAACAAAAGTCCCATTTGCTTTTAATAAATCAAGGAGACGGTGACATTTCACTAATTTAAACACTTATTTGTCTAATTCATAACGGTATAAATTTAATAATATCACTAACCCTAAACTAGCCTTAAAGAAAAATTGTTCTTTCATTTAAAAAATTTTCACAACGCTACAAAAAATCGTTTTTCAGAACAATCTTTTTTTAGTTTATCTCAGTACATTGCTAGTGTATAAAACGTGCTTTAAAAAATATATATATTTCACATTAAAACTGTTATTCTTACATTTCAGAGAAAAATATATCATCAGCTCATTTCGACACTAAATCATCTTTTTCAATTTTGCTGACTTCAAATATAACTCCTCACCTTCTCTTTTATATCTTGTTTCTAGAAGTACCTGATCCTCCTTCAGAAATACTTGCTCAAGATGTAAGTAGTCGTGGAGCGACTCTGAGCTGGAATGTTCCTTACACTGGAAACAGTCCAGTCACGAAATATCTTCTTCAGTGGAAATCCGCATCTGGTAAGATTTTGTCTCAATTTACACAGGTTCTATTTTTCTAACCTTAGCTTTCTTTTCAGGGAATAAAAAAATGCGTGACTGGGAAGCTAAATGTGTTCAAATTTCTTCGCCCAAACTTTTTTATTCAATTATAACGCGAAAAAAATATTTAGCTGAGAGATGGAAATGCACAATTTATGAACAATAAATGCAGCCTGCAAAATTATGTCTGCATTTTCTATTGGACTATTTTTCTTTAGGGTGTTTCTAAATTGACAAACTTTCTACTGTCGAGTATTTTGATTTCAATAGAGGAATAATGATACTGGATGTAGTGATAAGAGATGTCTGTCTTTATTTATTTCTTGTCACGAAGAAAAATAATATAATTCAGATAAAATTTATTTTTGTCGACCGAGATGTCGTTTTCCTTTGTAATTCTTATTTTAATATTATTGTATCCTTTAAATCAGTCTAAAATATTAATTGTGGCTACAATATGTTTCAATAAATTATTTTAAGTGTTAAATTTCAACATAGTTCATGAACAATAAATGCAGCCTGCTAATGCCTTTTTATAGACGTTGTTTTCAGATGTTTCTTAATTGATAAACTTTCTTCTGTCGAGTATTTTGATTTCAACAGATGGATAATGATACTGGATGTAATGATAAGAAATGTGTGTCTGTATATCCTTTTCGTCACGAAGAAAAATAATATAATTAAAAAAAATATTTTTTTAATGTCATTTTTTTTTTTGGAATTCCTATTGTAATGTTGTTTTATACCTTAAATCAGTCTAAAATATTAACTGTGACTACAATAGGTTTCGATTAAATTACTTTAAGTGTTAAATTTCAACATAGTCTATCAGAAGTTTTTCTTGTAAGTGCACTTTAATAAAAATTATCTAATGTTTCAAAAACTAAAGGTGAAGCTAAAAGTTTTAAAATTTCCTTCTCTGAAACATTTTAATTCAATTATAATGTGAAAAAACATTTAATTGCGAGATGGAAATGTACAATTCATGAACAATAAATGCAGCCTGGGAAAACAAATTACGTTTGCCTTTTTATGGACGTTGTTTTCACATGTTTCTTAATTGACAAACTTTCTTCTGTCGAGTACTTTGATATGAATAGAAGGATAATAATACTGGAAGGATAATGATACTGGATACATTATTATTCTACTGTGTCCGTAGAATTTTCTTTTTAAAATACACATACAAAATTAATAAAAAAAAAATAAGTTTTATTTTCACTTATTTATATGTTCATTTATGTTACAGATATGTTCATGTTTATTTATGTTACAGATATATGTTGATTTAGAAACTGAAAAAAAAGAGGGATTCAAAAGAAATGCTTAGAGAAAATAAATTTTAATTGGTTTCATTTCACAGAAGTATTGGAAATTTTGTAATGTTCTTTTAGCCATTAAGTTAGCCTAGTATATATATTTTAGCTGCAATAGGTTTTTGAGAAGATTACTATAAGTGTATATAGAACATAGTCCACCAGAAGGTCTTCTTTTAAGTGCACTTTAATAAACATTATCCAACATTTCTTAAACTAAAAGTGAAGCTAATTTTTTTTTAATTTCTTCGCTCAAACTTTTTTATTCAATTATAACGCGAACAAAATATTTACTTGGTAGATGGAAATGTACAATTCATGAACAATAAATGCAGCCTGTGAATGCCTTTTTTATGGAAATTGTTTTCAGATGTTTCTTAATTGACAAACTTTCTTCTGTCGAGTACTTTGATATGAATAGAAAGATAATGGTGCTGGGTGTAGTACTAATAAATGTTTTTTTTTTCATATATTTTCACGGAGAAATATATTATAATTCAGGTGAAATTTCTCTTTCATTATTACATTATTATTCTACTGTGCCGGTAGAACATTCTTTTTGAAATACGCACACAAAATTAATATAACTTTATCTTTTAACACTTTTATTTTCACTTATTTATATGTTTTTGTTCGTGTTTATTTATGTTACGGATATATGTTGGTTCATAAACTGAAAACAGAGGGATTAAAAATAAATGTTTAAAAAAAATTTAATGAATTTCATTTTACTGAAGTATTTGAAATATTGTAATGTTCTTTTATGCAATAAATTAGTGTAGTATAATAATCGTAGCTGCAATAGGTTTTTGATTAGATTACTTTAAGTATAAATAGAACATAGTCCATCAGTAGTTATTCTTTTAAATGCACTTTAATACAATAGCAGCGCATGCGGGACATGCACAAAATTGAGAAAAGCGAGTTAATTTGCAAACATTCATTTGTTGTCGTCAAACAGACATTGATAATTTTTATTTTTTAAATGAACATTAGCATGTTGACAGCAAAAATATATATTTACAAGGTGCAGAAAATTTTTTGGATGGACTTAAAATCCATGTTATCAATGTGGTTTGAAGTGTACAAGTTTCTATAAATAGTTATACAAATTATAGTTATATAAACTAGGAGTAAAAATTTTAAATTCAAATGTAAGTATTTGTCACAAATAAAATGTTGCAACAATGAAATTAAATTTGCGTTAAACCACGCTTGCTAAAATACGCTATTGGCAGCAAATCCGATTACGTAACTTTAAAAAGCTTGGCGTCTTAAAAAACCCGGCGTTTTTTTAAAAATATATATATGATATTTTGTAATTCTGTCATTTAATTTGCTCTTTTTCATTATATCGTAATTGTTAACCCTATGTTCTCAGCAATATCACTGAGACTAAGTCTCTTTGAGGGAAGTCCTAGTTGTAGAGAAAAATGTAAATGTCAACAATTTATTAACAAATATATTAAATTTAAAATTATACAAAGGAAAAAGCAGATTAGATCTCAAAATATCCGTCTTTTTTTTTTATGCATGCCCTTAGCCCTTTTGGGACATAATTGACTGCGGCACGAAGTATCTTATCGGGAAGATTGGTAAATTCCTTAATCAATTTTGCTTTCAGACCATCAAAACTTTGATGGTAAGTAGCAAAGACCTTTGCCTTCAAAATTCCCCTAATGGAAAAATCTATTGAATTGATGTCAGGCGAGTTAGCAGGCTTATTTTTTTTTAGGGAGAAATAAAGTCAATGTTCTCCGCCCTAAGCCAGCCAAGAATCTTGCGCGCACAATGGGCTAGTACTGAAACCCCAATTTCGTCCAGAAAAGTGTTTTTGAGCAAAAGGCTTGAGCACCTTCTGCAAAATCCCGTTCTGATTAGTAAAGTCATCCAAAACATTTTTCCACACTCGTTAATAGCTCTGGTAAAATTCTTGACTCTCAAACACTAAGACCTGTACCAAAGCTAAACAGTAGTCAAACAGAAATCTTTCATCCCTATTGAAATATGTACTGTTCAAAGGATTCTAAAAAGGAATTCTGAACGCATTCAAATTTCTTCACAAAATTCTAACAAAAGTATTCAGTTGTGAGATAAAAATGTACAATTCATGAACATCAAATGCAGCCAGCGAAAACAAACTAATTTTCTTTGCATTTATATTGTATGTTATTTTAAAATGTTTCTTAATTGACAAACTTTCTTCCATCGAGTAATTTTAAATATATACATAATTAATGATACTGAATGTAGTAACACGATACGTCTTTTCTTTATTTTCCTTCTGGTAGAAAAGCAGTTGAAATAAATCTTGTATCTCATTATTACATTATTATTGTATAGTTACGTTTTTCTCTCTGAAATACGCATACAAAGTTAATATATTTTTTTTTCATTTTATATTTATTCAATTATTTTCTATTTATTTATGTATTCGATGAATAGATGTAAGGTTATAATTTGAAAGGGAAAAAATTATTGAAGTATTATTTCGATAAAGAAAAATATTTTTAAAACTTTTCAATAAAACAGTTATTTTAAATTGCAGCACAGTTCGGGAATATTTCTTATTTTTGAAGCGGCGAATTACATTTGAATCTTTTACATTACAATCTTTTTGCTTTCCTTTATCTTTTTTTTTTTTTTTTTTTAGGAATTACAACTATTGAAAAATAAGTGGAATCTGTGAAACCAAACTAGTTTTCTTTAGATTTTTGATTGGATGTTATTTTCGGATACTTCTTAAATGATCTTTTGAACTCGTAACTGTCAAAATGTTCAAATTTCAGCGCAAAAGATTTTTCCAGATATAACACGAAAAATAAAATTGTAGTTGAGATTTATTTTATTTTTAGAAATGTACAATTGTTGAACAGTAAGTGTTAACTGATAAAACAAACAATTTTTGCTTGAATTTTTTATCGGATGTTCTTTTCTGATGCTTCTTAATTAATCTCTTGAACTAATAATTGTCAAATAATTCAAATTAAGTTTTTTTCCCCCAGATATAGCGCGAAAAATAAAATTTTATTGAGATTTATTTCATTTTTAGAAAATGTACAATTCTTGAACAATAAGTGCACCCTGCGAAAACAAACTAGTTTTGTTTGCATTTTTTATTGGGTGTTATTTTTGGATAATTCTTAAATGATCTATTAAACTAACAAATATTTCAAATTTCTTTGCAAAATATTAATTTTCATTTATAACACGAAAAATAAAATTCCAATTGAAATTTATTTCATTTTTAGAAAATGTACAATTCTTAAGTTATATGTGCATCCCGCTAAAACAAACTATTTTTGATTGCCTTTTTTATTGGATGTTATTTTCGGATACGTCTTAATTGACAAACTTTATTTTCTTTATTATTATGTCAGCAGTGCAAGGATAATGATACTGTATGTAGTAACGTAAATGTATTTTTTCTAAAGAAGAAAAGTAATTGAGATATTTTTTCTCCGTACTACATTATTGTTATACCAGTGGACCAGCGCAAAGATTTCACACTGCAATCTAATATTTTTTACCAATATCTAATATTTCTTAGATGCAGGTTTAAACTTCTAAAGAAAACTTAAGGATAAAAAATATCTAAAAACAACAGTAGTCAAGCCAGAATATCATCTCATTTATTTCATCAAAGTTACAGTAAAAACTGGTCGAAGATTGTAAAAAGCAAAAAATACATATACATCAATCGTAATTTAACTGCATTAGAGGATGACATCATCTGTTTCAGAAAAAGAAAAAAAAAAGAAAACATGGGGCAAAGAAAAATAAATTGAGCATTTGAAGTTCCATTTTGTTTTTTAATCATAAACATAAAATAAACCCGTGCATCAACAATTTCCCACTTTATCTTTATTGTACTATTTAATTTTTTTTTTTATAATTGTTGTTCAGCACGATATAATGCGATATTTAATTTTTGTGGCAAAACTGATTTGAGAAAAACCTTTCATTTCATTTATGAAAACAATGCTGATTTAATTTTTAATTAACTGCAATTTTTATCATAACTACATGTTTTAACGAAATGTGAGTGTACTATGTCAGAAGCCTGTTCAATATTCTTTCATATGATGTCTCATTTATCGTTCTGCATGTTTTATTTGCTTAGAAAAGGGGATGTTGACAACAAAAATAATATATATGGTGTTGATTGTCGATACGATTTTTTTTTTTAAATATCAGACTAAAACTAATACAGATATATATTTTTTGACATTTTCTTTTACTCTTATTTGCAGCTATTTATCTTTATAGGGTGTTATTTTGTATACTTCTTCATTGACATTATTTCTTCTATTTAGTATTTTCTACCAATATAAGCATAATGATAGTGCATGTAGCAACACGTAATACTATTTTTATTTCTCATTATAAAAAAAAGTAATTGAATTTTTTTTTCCTCATTACTACATTATTGTTCTATTTCCGACATGATTTGATTTTTTTTTCTAAAAGAACGCATCCAAAGTTAATACAAATATATAGTATATTCTTCATATTTATTTACTCTTATTTACCGATACTGGATGTTATTTTGGATACTTCGTAATTGACAAACTTTGTTCTGTTTATTATTTTGCTATCAATACAAAGATAATGATAATGTATGTAGTAATGAAAAATGTGTTTTGTATTTCTCTTTCAAAGAGAAGTAATTGAGATTTTTTTTTATTATTCAAATTACTACAGTATTGTTGTACTTTCGACATAATTTGTTTTCTAAAACTTCGCAGACAAAATTAATACAAATATATATTTTTACATTTTTATTTATTCCTACATTTTTAACATTTTCATTATTACATTATTGTTCTACTATCCACCAGATTTTTCTCTCAAAAATATGCAACCAAAATTAATTCAGATATATTTTTTTTTTACATTTCTAGGATTCCGTACTTAAAAATTAACAAGAACGAAAAACCATGCGTCAAGCATAGATTATGTAACACTTTCCAACGCTTCCAAAATAATTTTACGAATCATACTCTTTAATAAGCTAAAAGATAACATCTAAGTAATCCGAATACTTTTATTCAGCCCTGTATAGGATCTATAGATTTGTATATATACTACATAGGATGCTAAATTTTAGTTCAGTTAGGAAACACGTAGCACAGTTTAAAATTCTCCGTCTGGAGTTAAATAATACGGAAATGTGTTCCCGAACTTCTGTGCTTCCCTGTATAGGATCTACAGAATTTATACACACCACGTAATATACAAAAAGCGATTTAAAATTAAAATCGCATTCAGTAACTTAAAACGCACTTGCAGGAATTATTGTTAACATACAGTAGAGAATTCTTTTGTGTGTCCCTGTAAATGAACGATGACTGCTATACACACAATATTCTGTAGTAAGTCTCTTGTAATGAACCTTATATAAATTTCAATTCGTTTAAAATAGTGAAACATTATTTAAATAAACCGCAAATGATTTTTCCCCATAGACCGCAATGTATAGGAATTCTTTTGAGTGTCCCTGTAAAAAAACTATAAGTGATACACACTTCCGTTGAAATAGGGAACATGCTATAGATAACGATTATAACATATAAAAATTGCAGGGCAATCCGAGCATATTTACGGGAGTTAGAGCACGGACAGACGGACAGACGGCAGACGGCCAGACAAACCGAAGTCATAAACACTTTTCAACTAGGTTGGAAAGTGTTAAAAACGGAACCATTATAAGATCACTCCTGTGTGTTTGTCCGTCATTCAGAGCCCCTTTTCTCGTAAACTATGGCACGTAGAAAGTTCAAACTTGGGAAAGTTATAAAGCCTTTTTACCCCCACAATTTTAGATTATTAGCCATTTACAAATATGTTTAGGAAAAATTTAAGGGGCTAATGAAATTACTTGAAAAGAAAAAGTTTTCTTTTTGTATATCGTGTGGTATATCATGTGAAAGGTCTCGTAATACAGAACTCAAAAATCTATCTATTTTAATTTTAGTTATTATATTTTCAGAGATATCGTCGAAAATGCACTGAAAAATTATGCCCCCCCCCCCAGCACCCTCCCTGTATTTCCAATTCTACTGTAACTAAAAATATAAAAAAAATAGGGGTAGTAGAAGTTTATTTATACCTTGCAGGAAAACTATAGAAAATTTCCTAGGTAACATAGTTTTTGAAAAAAAAAAAAAAATAACGCATTTTTCCGTTACACACAAACATTAATTTTCGGGCTGTCAGAGGTAGAGTTGACAGGATCGCGAGGTATCTATCGACGCAGAATCATCCAAGGATATTTGATAATGATTTTCGATAAAATTTTCGGTAATTAGCCGAGATATTATTTATTTTACTTGGAAAATAAATTTTCTTTTTACATATCGTGTAGGACATCGTTCAAAAGATCCCGTAACATCGAAGTAAAAAATATATTTGTTTTAATTTTAGGTATTTTATTTTCAGAGATATCGTCGAAAGTACTGTAAAAATATGCCCCTCCCCCCTCCTATATTTGAGTCTACTGAAACTAAATTAGTAAAAAATTAGGGGTAGTAAGAGTTTACTAATTAATAAATAGTAATTAATAAATTCAATGTACGGAAACCTTTGAGCGAGAGTTATACTCGCACTTGACCTATTTTTTATTTAATAATATATTTTAAACATTTTTATTACTGCATAATTATTTTACTGTCCATATGATTTAATTTCTAAAACTTCGCAGCCATAATGCAGATATATATTTTTTTTGCAATTTCATTTACGGGAAAGTTATTAAGAAGTTAGTTTTCTTTATTATATCACACTAGTGAGTTAATTATTTTAATTTCGTTTACTACTACATTTTTAACATTTTCATTATTACAGTGTGTTTCTACTATTCACATGATTTGTTTCCTAAAAATACGCAGCCAAAACTAATACAATTGTATGTTTTCTTGATTTTCATTTACACTATTTGTCATTATTTGTTTTTATTTATTTATTGCTTGAACATGTGAATATTTTGAAACTTTAAAAGGAAGAAATAATGTAGTAACGTTTATAAAAAAGAAAGTTTAATTTTTCTCCCTCTTTTTACAAACCAATATTTGAAATTATTTTAATCGCATTCTATTTCTTCAGTCGTTCTTGAATATTAATTGAAAATACAATAACTTCGTAATTATATTACATAAAATGTAAAATCGCAACATAGTCCATAAACACTTCTTATTTCAATTGCACATTAATGAAGATTTAAGTCGTAAACAAACTAAAATTTTGAAGTTCTTCGTCCATTTTTTTTATTCAATTATAAAACGAAAAAAAAAAATTAGTTGTGAGAGAGAAATATACTGTTCTTGAACATTAAATGCAGTTTGTGAAAACAAACTAATTCTATTTGCATTCTTATCACACGTTATTTTCGGATGCTTCTTAATTGATAAACTTTCTTCTGTTGAGTATTTTGATATGAATACAAGTGTAATGATACTGGATGTAGTAACACGAAATGTCTTTTTTTATATCTTTCCACGAAGAAAAGTTGTTGATATAAATCTTGTTTCTCATTAATACTTTATTATTCTATTGTTAGGGTATGCCATATGAAATACGCATACAAAACGAATTAGAAATTATTCTTTAATTATTCCTTTATTTATAAATAATTTTTTTTTTTTTAAATAGAGATAAGTTTAACAAATGAAAAAGAAAAATTAATTGAGCAATACTTGGATAAAGCAGTTATTTTAATAATTTGGTTATTTTAATACAAAAATATTTGAAAAAGTTTTTGACGGTATTCTTTTTTATTAAATCGTTCTATAGTATTCTTTTTCTTAAGCAGAAATTGCAACGAGAAAAAAAAACCTAGTTGCGTGACAGAAAGATGCAATTTATAAAGAATAAACTCAACATTCGAAAACGAACTTTTCATTTTGCATTTATAATAGACACTATTTTAGGATATTTCTTGATTGATACTTTGGAACTTGGTACGAGTTCATTTATCAGAGTCCCTGGTGCCATGGTCTCCGTACCTCTAGTAAGAGCAATGTGGATCTTAGATTTACGACCGTAGCCGAAGTGCTGAACAACAATTACACTGGAAAAAATTAAATAGTTCCAAGAAGAGCAAAAAAAAAAAGAAAACAACAACAAAAAGACCATTTTGGGCCAGAAATAAATAAAGTACAAATTTAAATTATATTAAATTAATGATAGATAAATAAAAATTGCAATATAAGCCTACAAAATAGTTATAGTATAAAAAAAGTAAACAATATTTATATATATACACAAAATCCCACGAAGATACACAGCCCTAGCAATAGCTAGCGAAGATACTTTCTTCTATAGAGTATTTTTATATGAATAAAACTATAATAATTGTAATAACACGAAATATTTTCCTTTTTTCTCTCTCTCTTCGTGGAGGAAAAGGTTTGAGATAAATATTGTTACTCAATATTACATTATCATTCTACGGCCGATAGGATCTGATTTTAGAAATACACATATCAAATTAATAAAAAACAGGACAAGTGCGAATAGGATTCGAACCCTGAGGTTTCCGTACCGTTATGTCATATTACGGTGAAACATCCAGTTTCTTAACAAATATAGAAAAATAAGAATTGCTTACTTATACCTAGATGCTTCTTGTAATTGCTTATTTAATTATCTGTTTTTACTTATTTAATTATCTGTTGAACCTTAACTAGATTTTTTTTTGTAATGACGGTAGAAAGAATGAATTACACCTCATTGTATATCAAAGTTGGAAAAAACAATAAATCAATTTCTCCTAGTAGTACTTTCGCTTATTAATGGTTGCATGCCTATCGAATAGAAATATAAATAAATTTCGTCTACAATACGTTAACTCGGCGTAGATCCGATTATGGAAATTTCTAGTATTATAAAACACTGTTTAAAACCCTAACTTTTTATTACATTAAGTTAGAAGTTCGAAATTTATACAAAACAATATTACAACAGACCTTATTATTTGGTACTAATTTCAACTTTATGTATATGCAAAGTAAGTTCCGTTTTTGCAATAGATGGCGAAAGTGATCTTATGTGTATTGTGTGAATCTGGTAATACATGCTTTTGTAACATCTCTTCATAATCGTCAAAACGTAGTACATGACATTTGATTAAAGTGTAAACTACATAGTTTTTTGTTCGATTTAAAATGGATAGTTTTACGCCAAATAATCGTCCTTTGTGGGACGTTTTGGTATACTTTTATAATTTAAAGAAATATTTATAATTGCTGCAAGATATCGTTTACTTATAGAAGCTTACCATGAACATGCTTTTTCTGATAGTATGTGTGGTTCAGGCAATTTAAAGAACGTTTATTCGATGTTGAAGATGCAGAACGTGAAGGTAGACGAACCACTGAATGAGCTACTGAAACCTTCTGAAAATGTTACTGGCGAAGTCTACCGACGATAACTAATACATCTAAAAAGAGCTATTCAAGAAAAAAGACCAGAATGGCAGAACAGACACAATCAACTGATTTTGCAGCATGACAAGGCAAAACTACATACTGCAAGCGTCGGTTTAAACTGCATACTGCAAGCGTCAGTGCCCTTCTAAGTAGGTTTAACTTCTTAGAAGGGCAGGACTGCGAAGTTCTATCTCACCCGCCATATTCGCCAGACCTTTCTCCTTCGGATTACTATTTATTCCGGTAGATGCAGTCAGCCCTTCCAGACGTACGATTCACATCTTATGAAAGTATCAAAAATTGGCTTGACGAATGCATCGCTTCAAAAGACGACGACTTCTTCAGACAGGGAATTCTTAAATTGCCTCACAGATGGGCGAAGGTTGTGGCTTCTAATGGCGCATACTTTGAATGTTTTGAATAATGCACCACTTTTATATACTTGCTGAATAAACATTAATTTTAACCAAAAATTGGAACTTACTTTTGCATATACCCAATACATCCTGACGATCCTGGAAAAATGGTCGACAGACAGAGAACAACAAAGCGATTCTAAAAGAGTTCCATTTTAACCTTTTGAAGTACGGTACCCTGAAAAGAAGGCTTTTTTACATTTTATTTATTTAATTGTTTTATGAATATATGTAAGTTTAGAAATTAAACAGGGAATAAATCCTAATTTTCTCTAAAGTAATTTTTGGAGTATTTTAAGTATTTTTTCTATTTTTTTATACGGAAGTACTTGAAAAAGTTCTTAATATTTTTTTTCTTTTCACTCAATCATTATACAATATTACTTGTGACTGCAACTATAACACAAAAAGAAATCTAGTTACAATACAGAAATATATAATTCGTGAACAGTATACAAAATCAGCGAAACGAAAATAATTTGGCTTGCAGTTATATTTGATGTTATTTTCGGATGCTACTTAATTGACAAACTTTCTTCTGCAGATTAATTTTATATGAATAGTGGTATATGAAAAGTGGTACATATAATAGTGGTTGTATAGTAATACGAAACTTATTTTAAACACTTTCTATTATAGATGAAACCTGTTTATGACTTTGGTTTGTCTGGCCGTCTGTCTAGCTGTCTGTCAGACAATTTGTCTGGCTGTCTGTTGGTGTGTCTATTCTTGCACTAACTCGCGTAAATATACTTCAGTTGCTCTGTAATTGATATATGTCATTAAGGTTTGCTTTGACATATTTAGTATTGAAAGTGAAGTGTGTAGTGTGTAGTGTTAAGAGTTCGTTTACAGGGTCACTCAAAATAATTGCGTTACATTATGTCTCTATGAAAAAATCGTCTCTAATGTATTTTAATAATGTTACACTATATCAAACATAGTGAAATTGATATACAGCAAAGAAGTGCACTACAAGATGCTTACTGCGGAATATGCTGTGAATAGAATTTGTTGTTCATTTACAGGGACACACAAAATAATTCGGTTACAGTACTGTTCTATGAGCGATAATTGTTAGAAGTGCATTTTCAGTTGTGATATGCGTTTTTATATTTAACTATTTTTTTGCATATTACTTTGTGTGTATAAAGTATGATATACAGTATCATTGTGTGTATAAAGTATGATATATAGTATCCTATACAGGACTGGGCAAATAATTAGAGTACATTTTCTTTTATTGACGGAAATTGCTAAAGGGGGAATTTTCAACCGAAATAAATTTTAGAATATTATGTAGCATATATGCAGATCTGTAGATCATATACAGGGCCTCACAAAGGAATTCAAATACTTTTCCGACTATTGATGGTATTTGATGAAATTGAGTTTTGCCCTTTTCTAAATTGTTTACGATAAATATGTTTTTCTATTATTACACAACTACTATTTAAGGCGGTGGTTCCCAATCTGTGAGGCGCGCCTCCCTTCAGAAGAACGGAGTATCTGCAAGGTAAGCGCGAGCCGTTGACACGCCTTTCAAACCCAACTGAAGGCATTAAGGTGGTTCTAAAATCCCCTGCTCAACAACGCGAAACTTTCTGATACATTTTCTGACTTTTTTTAAACGTAAAGGCATACAATTCGCAGGCCTGACTATAGTAGCGATTTGGAATCGAATAGCGTGTTCCATTTTTGATAAATAAAATACTTATCGAGTTATAAGCGATTCTTGTCACGTGACGACACACGTTCTCGCACTGCTGACTTAAGAATTCAGTTCAAAATGCTAAATTTGACAGTATTTTCAGAATGTTTTTTGGCATTTACCAAAAAAAATGGAAAACGCTATTCGACTACATAATTTCTGAATAAGAACGCCTGCCAATTCCATGCGTTTCGGAACAAAATTGGATTTAGAAATGTGTAAGAAATTAGCTTCTTTAGATTTGACAACAGCCTTAAGAGTTACCAATTGGGCATCCCGCTAGAGGCAACAAGAGAAAATTCTTTCAAAATTCAATTCAGCTTTTATTAGCAACAATGTTTGTAAATATTGCAGCTTACCTGGGGAGAAACATGCAAATGTTTGACACTAAGTCATGACTTAGTGCGTTTTTGAAGGGCGTCTAGTTTTGCACGTCTCACCAGAAAAATTAAAATATTGAAAACCAGAAACACATTCATGTGTAGCAAATAAGAATGAGTTGAAAATAAACAATGTGTCAGTGAAATCATCTTAATTTGGAAGAACGACCTGTGTATGAATTGATACAGTAAAAGCCAAACATCCATAGTATGTAACAATGCAAAGCAAATGCATGTTTTAGAATGCTGTATAGAGATTTTAAAGATTTAGAAAAACTTTTCAATATACAATACATATGTATTTGGGAGAACTCGATATCTGGTTAATTTCTCTCTTCAAATATTATTCACTTAATTTGTACGAAATGCTGTAAGTTAGGTAATAAAATTGTAGTTTTAGTTAACAAAATTGTTTGCTTCCAATGTTTAATCAAATCCTAAGGTATCATTACTTTATTTTAAAAAAGCGAAACAAATATTGTTTGTTGAGCAATAAACAACTATGAATACATTGGGGAATGTGACGAAGCTCTGATTATTCACTTAATTTGTACGAAATGCTGCAAGTTAGATAATAAAATTGTAATTTTAGCTAACAAAATTGTATGTTTCCAATGTTTAATCAAATCCTAAAGTATCATTACTTTATTTTAAAAAAGCGAAACAAATATTGTTTGTTGAGCAATAAACAACTATGAATACGCTGGGGAATGTGACGAAGGTACCACTGAAATTGATCCTTAGAAAGGAAAGAATAATGTAGAAAGTTTCGGAAACACTGACCTAAGGGATTTGCTTTCTAAAATACACATATAAAAACTAAAAGATATATACTTTTTTTGCTTTATTTATTTCACTTATTAATTTAATGAATAGAAATAAATTGAAAAACTGAATAATGTAATATTATTGAAGCAATATTTGGAAAAAACTATTATTTAAATTTTTTTTCAATTTAACGGAAGTAATTGTAAAAGATTTTAATAGTATTCTACTTATTAAATAAATCAAAAAATATTAATTTTTATTTTAATAATTATAACATAAAAGAAAATTTTATTTTGAGAATTCGTTAATAATAATGCGTCTTGTGAAAACAAATGAATTTTGTTTGCATTTTTTATTGAACGGTGCTTTCGAATTCTTTTTAATTGGCAGATTTTCTTCTAACGAATATCGTTAAATAAATACAAATATAATGTTACTGGACGTTGTAGCTCAAGATGACATTTAAAAAAAGAAATTCTCCTTCAAAAATAAAGACTTTGAGATATGTTCCGTTTTCTCATTACTAAGCTAAAATTCAACTGTCTGTAGGATATGCTTTCTGAAATACTCATACAAATTTAAAACAAATATATATATATATATTGCAGTTTTGTTTATTCATTTACTTATTTTATGGATATATTAAGTTCAGAAAGTAAAAACGAAAAAATAACGAAGTGATGTTTAGAGAAAAGATTTTTTTAAGTATATCTGTTTTTCTATTTCTTTATATATAATCATTTTCAATATTTATAATTATGTATATTATTTCTGTTGTCAGCATCCCTTTTTCTATTAATTTACGAAACGCACAATAACGAATGAAGTATCATTCGAAAGGTTTTTGAAGCGGCTTCTCACATAGCACACCCACATTTCGTTCAAACATGTTTTCTGATTAAAAAGTGTTGTTAATTAAAAATCAAATCAGCATTGTTTTCATAAATGAAATGAAAGGTTTTCCTCAAATTAGTGTTGCCACAAAAATAATATACCTTATTATATGATGATCAACAAAGATTGTAAAAAAAATGAATTGTACATAAAAGATAAAGTATGATTTCTCTGCACGGTTTATTTATATTTATAGTTAAAAAGCAAAATTTAAATTTAAATATTTAGAAGAAAAAGACACCATCGATCTATCGAAGCAGTGGTATTTCAAGTGTAGAATAAAATGCATGCTTTGTTAAATTAAATTGTATTTATATGCATTCAATTTATTTTACATTGTCCCGTGTTTTTTCCCGAAGCGAATGACGTCATCCTCTAGCACAGCGAGGCTAACGAAAAATACAAGCTACCGCAGTGCATTCCACTAATCTTTTTTTACAGACCGCTAGTGTGACGTGTTGCCCTTTTCGTACACCTGCATTGGTGGATTCGAGCATCACGTGACTCCAGCGGTCTGTAAAAAAAGATTCGCGTAAAGCACCGCGGTAGCCTTTCTTTTTCGTTAGCCTCGCTAGTACAGTTAAAATACGATTTTTTCCCCTCACGCATGCATTTTGCTATCTTCGATCAGTTTTTACTGTAACATTGATGGAATAAAGTAGATGATATTTTGGCTTGACTAATGTTGTTTGCAAATATTTTTATTCTTAATATCTCTGTAGAAGTTTAAACATGCATATAAAAAATATTAGATATCGCTAAGCAATATTAGATTGTAGTACGAAATCTTTGCACGGGCAGACTGGTTTATTTTATTTTTTAACTCATTCTGGAATATTAACCCCTTAAGCACCACGACGTACCTGCTTACGTCATGAACATCTGTATCTGAAATACCAGGACGTATGTTAGTACGTCCAGGTTGCCAGTTTGGCCTTTTTTTAAGTTCAAAATTTTGAATTCATACCATAAAGTTATAGTAGTAATTTGCTTTTTATATAATGACAGACTTTTCGTGATTGCATAAATAAAAAATTATTCTTTTATAATTTCAATAAAATATACATTAAAACATGCTTAAAAGGTGACAAAAGATGTTAAAAACGTTAAAATACAATCATTTACATCCCGAGACTTTCGATCACTAACGCGATCATCTTCAGTGAGTCTAAAGTTCCCCACTGAAGATGATCGCGTTAGTGATCGAAAGTCTCGGGATGTAAATGATTGTATTTTAACGTTTTTAACATCTTTTGTCACCTTTTAATCATGTTTTAATGTATATTTTATTGATTTTAAATACAAGGTGAATATTTCATTCCACTTCAATTTCGTTTTTATTTCGAAATTTTCTGTTATAATTTCCGGTATGAATTTTGTTTTTTTTTAATTTTCTTGTATTTTTGACGAAATTTAACATAGCTGGTATTCAGCATACTATCACTAAATTCAATATGGTACTTAAGGGTATAATTGTGTCAATAGTAGCTTTTTAATTAGATTAATTCAAATGTAAAATTTTAACATAGGCTGTAAGCATTTGTTATTTTAATTGCATTTTAATTCAGATTAAACTCTCAAATTAAAAAAATAAATAAATAAATAAATAATCTATAGTAGTTATCTTTCTAATGCAATATTAGGATGAACACAAAAAATTGCACTCATTGATGATAAGCATTATTTATTCCACACGGAGTTTTTAAAATATACTACACTGGTGTGCAAAAGTTAAGCAATAAACATAAAATGCAAGTTTTCGAACATGTGAGAACTCAAAAGAAAATTATATAAACATCAGGTGTAGTGAATAGATACTATCCTTACTGAACAGCTAGTCGATGTGCAATCACCTTCACGCCACAAATTGTCACAAGTGTCACAATCACTACTGTAAAACAAAATGTTGTATCTTTCATTCGTCTCATTATTACTCTCAAAAGTTGGTATTTTGGAGACTCCACTAAGACGGCGCTGCAAATGTAGCTTTGTAACGAGTCTCTAGGTGACGTTACGATTATCTCGCCTTGCGATTTTCATATGGTCGTCATTTGCAGACTACATTTTGAAGTCATCGTGAGCGTTTCATTCTGATGAGTCACCATATAACGTCACAATGACATTACACGATGAACTCTATATAGGTGATTGAGACTGTATTTTGAATTTACCATTGCACTCCTTTGTGAAAAGTCATGATTTCATTTTTCTGTTGCTTGGAGTCTCGTTACAAAACAACTATCAGGGTGACTTTATAACAGAGTCTCCAAATAACGGTCACATGACAGTTACAAAGGGATTTCATTTTAAAGTCACCTGATGACCCGTCACAAACAGCAGCCAGGGTGATTTCTCAGCGGAGTGACAATATGAGAGTCAGAATGAAACGAATAAAAGATATCGCATTTCAGCTCATTGCAGTGACTGTGATACTTTCTACTATTTTTAATGTCAAGGAGATCTCACATTGATTAACTGTGCTGTTAAAGAAATACCTATTTGCTAAACTTGCCTTTTATATGTATTTCTTTTGAACACTCCCGTATTCGAAAATTAGCATTTTGTGTTTGATGCTTAAATCTTTCCGGTCTGGTGACTCTTACACAAATTTTATTCGGTTATTATCACTATTTTAAAAGAAGTTACCTTCAATTACAAAATTTCGAAAATGCTCTAATTAAATAAGGTAAATTTTATTTTCCTTTATTACTGGTGCCAAAATCAAATTTTGCATAGAAAAATGATCCCGAATCAGACTCGGGGTTTGACCGCAAATTGTTATCTTTGGACACAAATGTACTATGTATAACACATGTAATCTAAAAATTTTATTAATTTTCCTGAAAATTCAAAGTGCATACATTTTAATGTAATTTTAATTTGCTATTTATACTGGTTTTTAATATCAAACAAGGTAAAACATTATCAATCTGTGTAACATAATAGAATATGTGACATAATTTATACATTTCATAATTCTACCTAATTTTATTTCCTAACTTTAATAAAATGTCTGTTTCTGTGTTTTGGATAGTAATACATTTAGCATTTAAAAGAGGCATATATTTTTTTTATCATGATTACTGTATCATATCGCCATACTTTGAAGTATGGTATGAAAATAGTTTTTATTTTTCATAGAATATTTGTACCAAGCATACTGCGCAATTTACCTTCGAAGTAATATCAATTAAATACATAAAAAATTATAGCAAAGACATTACCGACTGAACCTGTGACGAATAAATCACATAATTCTAATAAGCACTCTCTCTATTATAAATGTTCATATTGCAGTACCCAGAATTCTAATTTTATTTTAATGTACAATTAGGCATCAAACTTGAAGATTAATTTTATAGATTAATTTGGGGTATATATTTGGGGTTATACTTGTGAATTTTCAAAAACTCTTATTAAGATAGAGGTATGAAATCTTGCAGCTAATGATAAAAATAATGATTTTAAAACAAAATGAATAATTTTGTTAAAGTGCAAAAGAACAAGTCTACAAAGCAGTTGTAACTATATTATTTATTCCTCGAATACTCTCTAAAATTTTAGCTCATTTTGAAACAATGTTTACTTTAAATTCAACGAGTGATTTATGCTAAACAATGAGACCAAATTTTGAGAAATAACTTCAACTTTTAACCCTTTGAGGGGTGGTGGTATATATTATATACCACCTAATTTTAATCCGATTCAAACCAGAAACTTTTAATTAAATTTTACTTTTTTAACTTTGACGGGATAAAGGGAAAATATTGCTTTTCCTTATTTTGAACTAAACTCTTTCCTAAATTCCGGTGAGAATTCAACGTTACAGGAGCACAAGTGCTTGCCCCTGAAAGGGTTAACAAAATAAATATTATCACCCATTTCAAAAGAAGATGTATGAGGAATTTTTTCTGTGTTATCACTCCCCTCCTCCTCCCACACACACACCTTTAGGTGCGTTCAGAATTACATAAATTCGCAGCACCTATAGTCGTTGTCTGGTCCGTCCGTCTGCTCCTCTGTCGGCATATAACAGCGTAAGAGCTACCGAACCGAATGGTTTGAAATTTAATATATATCGTTTCAGAATTTTGTCGTGGCATTTCAAATTTTATGAAAATCGAATCAAAACTTAAAAAGATATCAATAAAAGTTTTCTTCATTCTATTAAATACTATCATGCGTAATTAATTCAATAATATCCCATGATAGGCAATGATTCAAGGTTGCTATGGTGATTACAACATATTTAAGTTGGAATCATTATTTCCGTAATGAATTTAAAAATCGAACTTCTATACTAAAATTGTTTAATTATAGCACTCATATAATCTATCGACAGTTTCTTGGATAGATGTTTCTGGAGAAATAGATATTATATGGAAAAAGAGTCTAAATATGGATTTCAAGTTCTGAAATTTTCAAAGCTAGGCTTAAGTTTACCATTGGAATTTTCAGTAAATGCCAACGAAAGATAAAATGTTGCCAACTTAAAATGTACTTATTGTATTACGGAAATTAATCATATCATAATAAGAGACGGTATAATACATTTCCCTGAAACAACGTTATAGTACATTTGTCTCGTTTGACGTACAATTTCCAACTTGTTAGTATATATTTCAACCTGCTTAAATGAAAATCACATATTTCTCTAATGCAAATTGGTCTTTTGTAAGATGTCCTTTGCGCATGAAAACCACAGACTATTAGAATAGATAAATCACAGTGAAAAAAAAAATTATCTTCTCAGATAATAGAAACATACTCCTTCATACTCTTACTATATTAATCGATTCTGTATAAAACGCAATGTTTCAAAATTAAATATTTAAAATATGTAAAGCACTAATATTTCTTGAAAAATGTAATTACATCATCTGCAGTCTTTTCACGGCAGTCTGTTTTACATGCCCATATTCCCGAAAGAATATTTTCAAAATTATTAATTTATCTGTAAAAGTTAATAACAGTAAAACCAGTAAAACATTAATGTAAAACAGAATGTAATGTAACATTATGTAAATGTAACAGACATTAATGTAAACATTAATTTAAAACATTAATGTAAAACATTATATGTAAAACAGAATGAAATATAAAGAAATTAAAATTCAATGTTGAATTATATGCAATGCACTTTTTACATAGGAATAACTAGCTGTTAAGTATATACATGATAAATATTTTAATTGCTAATAAATAAATTTTATTTAAAACAAAACATCATAAATTTCTAGAATGTTTTTGTAAAAACTGAGAGTTTTATATAGAAATATTCATGTGTGATCATGATATATTGACGCTTATGTTATAAAATTCTTTTGTACAATAAAAGTAAATAAACTACGCATCTTCTATTCCAAGTTTCCTTTAACATATTTTTATAGCAGGAAAAATGTTATAACATCTTTCTGTATTCATATATACTGGAAAGTTTGGGGATATATTCATAATAACGGTATTCCAAAGGCAAAACATGCATATTGGTTTTGCATCATAAGGAAGGTATCGGCCTACTGCTAAAGTAGATTTCTTTCATATTATGTTTTAGATAGTGGGGTATATTTTGAAATATGTGCCAGATAAATAATCTTTCATTACTTTTTTTTTTTTTTTTTTTTTTTTTTTCTTTTTTTTTACATTATAAAGTTAAACAGGAAAAATAATGCATTGATCAGAGAAAAATTTTATACATTAAAAAATAAAAGAAAATTATCATATTTATATTATAAAGCGAAAACATGTCAGTGAGCAGTGTTGACGTCATAGTGATGATGGCAACACTAGACCAGTAAAGATAGCTTTTAGTTCATTTTTTAACTTCTAAGCATCACACAATCTGAATTTTTATATCATACCGAGTAGGGAAACAAGTTGTTCTTTCAAATGCAATTTGTTTGAAAGCTGAATAACAATTTACTGATTTTTTTATGGTTTTAAAATTATTTTTCAGGCATGATTTTTTAAAAATCTATCTCTATCGAGTGAAGCCCGATTACCAAAGATTAACACGTTAATACTTAAAACAATATAGATAGTTCAGCATTTGTTTCCATAACGAAATTAAAACGTCATCAATAAATAAATGAAATAGTAAAACAATATAAATAAAATACAAATTTAACATACATGTACTCGAACTACGCACTTAAATTACTGAAATTACCATAATCAAAAAGGCTGCTGTAACTAGCGAAATGATTGTTGATTTCTTCGGCTCTTAACTCCTGCCACGCAGCTAATACGAAAATATCCCTTTTAATAAATTTCAAAACTTTTTTGGAATACATTATTGATATTTTTCATGCACACTGTAAAAAGAATGTAAATTCACGGGCATTCTCCGTGAATTTTTGCCGTAATTTTACGATAAATACAACTTTTTCAAGATAAACGGTCAATTTCCGTAAATTTCATGTTTTTACTGGCAAAAACCGTTTATGTAAGAACAAAGCTCGTTTATCTAGGGACAAAACCCGTTTTCTTATGGACATTGCCTGGAATCTCTACTGTAGTAATTTTACTGCAGCAATTTTTTACAGTGTAAAATGCTTTTGGTGTTATTAGTGTCTAAACAAATATATTAAATGTAAAAAAATCTATTAGTGTTTTCAATTTAAAAAAAAAATGTTTTCACCTACACTGTAAAAAAAAAAAAAATCCGTCAAATTTACAGCAAAAACTGGTGGCAACAATGTTGCCAACAGTTTTTACGTAAAAATCGCAGCAAAAGTCGATGTAAACGTTCTCGCATATTTTTCGTCATTTCAACTGTTATAACTGTGTAAATCTCATAGCCATTTTTCCGTACAAATTACCACAAACAGTTCTGCAATTGTAACAGTCATATTTCCGTAAAAATTATCACAATAGCTGCTTTAATTTTAAAAGCCATATATATTTTTTTTTTTTTATCATTGATTTTAATCAGCTTTTATTTTTAGATGGATATTAGAATAATCATAAAGTTCATCGTTTGTTAGAAAAACATTGGAATTCATTATTTTATGTATAGAAATTCAATCCAACATTAAAACATTTCTTTACTGCTTTGTATATGATATAGAATATATTTGTAGTACTAAAAATAGAAACACTTCAATTCTGAAGGGCGAGAAGAATTTAGACAATATATATATATATATATATATATATATATATATATATATATATATTAGATAATTGAACTAGAATTACAAACTTACGTTTGTAATTATACGTATCTAAAACAAATATAACAAGAACGAAAAATCATGCGTCAAGCATAGATTATGTAACACTTTCCAACGCTTCCAAAATAATTTTACGAATCATACTCTTTAATAAGCTAAAAGATAACATCTAAGTAATCCGAATACTTTTATTCAGCCCTGTATAGGATCTATAGATTTGTATATATACTACATAGGATGCTAAATTTTAGTTCAGTTAGGAAACACGTAGCACAGTTTAAAATTCTCCGTCTGGAGTTAAATAATACGGAAATGTGTTCCCGAACTTTTGTGCTTCCCTGTATAGGATCTACAGAATTTATACACACCACGTAATATACAAAACGCGATTTAAAATTAAAATCGCGTTCAGTAACTTAAAACGCACTTCCAGGAATTATTGTTAACATACAGTAGAGAATTCTTTTGTGTGTCCCTGTAAATGAACGATGACTGCTATACACACAATATTCTGTAGTAAGTCTCTTGTAATGAACCTTATATAAATTTCAATGCGTTTAAAATAGGGAAACATTATTTAAATAAACCGCAGACGATTTTTCTCCATAGACGTAATGTAACGGAATTCTTTTGACTGTCCCTGTAAAGTAAGTATAAGTGCTATGCACACCCTATTCCATATTAAGCTTCTTCTAATGCACCTTAGTGATATATATAAATTTCAGTGCGTTTAAAATAGTGAAACATTATTTAAATAAACCGCAAATGATTTTTCCCCATAGACCGCAATGTAACGGAATTCTTTTGAGTGTCCCTGTAAAAAAACTATAAGTGCTACACACTTCCATTGAAATAGGGAACATGCTATAGATAACGATTATAACATATAAAAATTGCAGGGCAATCCGAGCATATTTACGGGAGTTAGAGCACGGACAGACGGCAGACGGCAGACGGCCAGACGGCCAGACAAACCGAAGTCATAAACACTTTTCAACTAGGTTGGAAAGTGTTAAAAAACTATTTCTAATTAAACACTGATATATAAACAATTCAGGCTCGTAAGCGTAAGTTAACACACCATTTTGCTCGCTTTCGCAGTCGCGCGGGAAAAAGCTCTTATTCAAATGTAGAAGTTCTTTGCGCAGATCATGCTAGTAAAATGTCTTTGCGCGCGCAGACGCCGGTTAGTAAAATGAACGATGTGATTGGTTATTCGCATGGAAGGATGTTGAAATTGGAAACACTGGTTAAATCTACTTTTATATTTGCGGTATTTTTACATACGGAAATATTACGTTGCGATCTACTGCAATAAATGCAGTGAATTAGACAATCATTTTTTACAGTGTATGTTCTGTAACACAGAAAGCGCGGAATGCATTTGGATCCATAGTATTTTTTAAAATATAAGATGATACTTTCTTGAATATTTTTGTAAAACAGAAAGTTTTATATAAAAATAGTCATGTCTGATCATGAACATTTCAATACATTGAAGCTTGTGTTATAAAATATTTTTTTCACAATAAAAGCAAATAACCTACGCATCTTCCATTCAAAATTTTCTGTGTCATATTTTTAGAGTAGGAAAAAACTTATAACACCTTCCTGCATTCATATATTCTGGAATGTTTGGGGAAATATTCATGATAACGCTATTGCAAATGAAAAACGGGGATATTGGTTTTGCATCATAAGGCAGATATCGGCATAGTGCTAAAGCGTATTTCTTCCATACTATGTATAAGATAGTGGAGTATATTATTTTGAAAAATGTGCTAGTCAAATAGACACTTCACCACTTTTTTTTTTTTTTACATTATTAAATTAAGTAGGAAAAATAAAGCATTTTTCAAAGAAAAGTATATTCTTTCATTATAGACTGTGAGCATTAGTGCTCACCATTACTATAAATTTCTCTCTCTTGTTTATATTTTGTAATTTTGTATTTTTTTTCCATATTAATACCTAATTTCTTAATTAAAATTTATTACCTAAGCTATACCCCCCCCCCCCCCCCAAAAAAAAGTAAAATGTATGACTTTTTGAAGTGCCTTTTTTTTTAAGCTTTGCCCGCCTTTTTAACCACCTGGCATTTATGTACTGTTTTTCGAACATGTTCCGAACTTTTATCTTTTCAACTTTAACTAGTAGTTAGTTATAACTACAGCTATACCATTTCATTTTCTAACAATTTTTAGACTCTATCCTTAACCTCCTTCGCTTTACTTTTGTATTTCCAATTTTGTTTTAATCTCTTTTCTTAACTTTTCATCTATCCTTTTCATTGTAATTGTTCATTTTTCATGCAGTTAATACTACATTTAAACTTTTTCCAAAGGCTCAATTTTTTACAGGACACTCTACTCACTATTAGCCTGGGCGTAAAGTTGATTGCAACTCGGAAGCCTCTTAACCGACATCAACTGTTAGGCAACTGTTCAAAGAACAGTTTTTATATATTAAAAAATAAAAGAAAATTTTCATATTTATATTATAAAACAAAAACATGTCAGTGAAAAACGCTGATATAATTTTGACAGTGGCAACTCTAGACCAAAAAAGTTCGCTTTGACTTCATTTTTTAAACTTCCAAACATCACATAATTTCAATTTTTACACCGATTTAGAGGGAACAAATTGTTTTTTAAATGCAATTTCTTTGAAAACTGTATCAAAATTTACTGAATATTATGGTTTTAAAAATTATTTTCAAGCAAGTTTTTTTTATCTATTTTTATCGCGTGCAGCCCAGTTATGAAAGATTCGCCCATTCGAATTTAAAACAATATAATTAGTTCAACAATTGTTTCCGGCTAATATTCAATAACGAAATTAAAACTTCAGCATTAAATAAACAAACAAATTAAATAATATAAATAATACACAATTTTAACAGACATGTAATCGAGCTACACACTTAAACCACTACAAATATCAGAATTAAAAAAACTGCTGTAAGTACCGAATTCTGTAACGATGTCTTTGGTTATTAATTCCGGGCATGCGGATACTAAGAAAGTATCGCTTTTGATAAATTTCAAAACGTTATTTGAATACATAATTATAAAAATGATTCTGGTACTGTTATTAAGCAAATAAAAAAAATATATTAAATGTAAAAAAAATCTATTAGAAGTTTCAATATTAAAAATAAATAAATAAATAAAAATAATAATTCCCTATGTACATTCTCAAAAAAATCTGTGAATTGAACAAATTTTTCCGTTGCCTTTTTTCGTTAAAACACAAAAATTTCTGCTTTTATTTGCTTCGTTTTCCGCAAAATACGGAAAACTCACCAATCTAACATAAAATATACCTAAAATTCTCCAATCTATGTCTGCAATTTCTTCAAACCACAGAGGCATACCGACAACTGTGCTGCGTGTTAGTTTTCCGTATTAGAAACGGAATATTTACGTATGATTTGTTCCTTCAAAACACATAGAAAATTCAAGAAACGAAAGTCAAATTTTACTGAAATTCTCCAGTCACAAGACATATTTAATTTCTTCAAATAACATAAAAATCTCTGCCAATCACAGGGGTTTTCTTGCAACTTGCTGTCTGTATGTTTTACGGTTTTTGACGAATTTTTTTCTTTTGAGAGTGTACTGCCACTCAGAAAGCCAGGGTTGCATTTGGATCCCTAATATTACTTAAAACAAAAGATGATATTTTTGTAAAACTGAAAGTTTTATATAAAAATATTCATGTGTGATAATGATGTATTGAAGGTTATGTTATAAAATACTTTTTTTCACAATAAAAGCAAATAACCTAGGCATCTTCCATTCAAAATTTTCTTTATCATATTTTTGCTGCAGGAAAAATATTATAACATCTTTCTGAATTCTTATATTCCCGAAAGTTTGGGGAAAATTTCATAATAAAGCCACTGCAAAGAAAAAACATGGATATTGGTTTTGCATCATAAGAAAGGTATCAGCATAGTGCTAAAATGGATTTCTTTCATATTATATATAAGAAAAGTGAGAGTATATAATTTTGAAAAATATGAAAGATGAAAAGGCTGTCACTACTATTTTTTTTTACATTATAATGTTAAAAAGGAAAAATAATGCAGAGGTACAGAGAAAAGTTTTTATATATTAAAAAATAAAAGAAAATTTTCATATTTATATTATAAAAGCAAAAACGTGTCAGTGATTAACGTTATTGTCATATTAACGGTGGCAACACTAAAAGGAAAAACTTCGCTTTTACTTCATTTCTTTAACTTCTAATCATCACACAATTTCATTTTTTATACTGTCAAGTAGGAAAAAAAATATTTTAAAATGTTATTTGTTTCAAAACGGTATAACAATTTACTGATATTTTATGGTATTAAAAAATTAGATTGATAGATCATTTTATGATATAAAAATAATTATCATGCAGGTTTTTTATTAATCTATCACCATCCCCGATTACGGAAGATTAACTCGTTCGCACATAAAAAATATGGATAGTTCAGCATTTGTTTTCGGTTAATATTCTATAACGAAACTAAAATATAAAGGAATAATATAAAGGAAACGCAAATTTCAGACATGGAATCAAACTACATGCTTAAACCACTGAAATTATCAGAATTAAAAAGGTTGTTGTAAGTATCAAAACGGCTATTAACTCCTGGCATGCGGCTAATGCGAAAAAATCGCATTTAATAAATTTCAAAACTTTATTTGAATAAATTATTCATATTTTTCATATAAATGCTTTTGGTGTTGTTAGTCATGCAATCTAAAAACATATATTAAATGTAAAATAATCTGTTAGAATTTTCAGTTTACAAATATATATATATATATATATATATATATATATATATATATATATAGTTTTAACCTATGTTTTGTAACTCGGAAAGCCCGGGTTGCATTTAGATCAATAGTATTATATAAAACAAAACATGATAATTTTTTGAATATTTTTATAAAAGCTGAAAGTTTTATATAGAAATATTCATGTGTGATCATGATATATCGAAGCTTGTGTTATGAAATATTTTTTTTCCACAATAAAAGCAAATAACCTGCGCATCTTCCATTCAAAGTTTTTTTATCATATTTTTATCGCAGAAAAATTCTTATAACATCTTTCTGTATTCATATATTCTAGAAAGTTTGGGGAAATATTCATAATAACGCTGTTGTAAAGCAAAAAACATGGATATTGGTTTTGCATCATAAGGAAGATATCGGCACAGTGCTAAAGTGGATTTATTTCATATTATGTATAAGAAAGTGGGGTATATTATTTTGAAAAATGTGCCAGATAAATAGACACTGTCAGCACTTTTTTGTTGCATTATAAAGTTAAACAAGAAAAAAAGAATGTATTTATCACAGAAAAAAAATCTTTTTTAAAAAATAAAAGACAATTTTGATATTATGTTATATTTTTAATTAGCATAATCTATACTAATATTATAAAGAAGTAACGATTGTTATTTTGTTTTTGTTTTTTGTTTGTTTGTTTGTTTGTTTGTTTGTAGGGGATAATCTCTGGAACTACCGAAACTATTTCAAAAGTGATGGTGGCAAATTGATGGTGACAATCCCTGCTCCAACATAGGCTATGTTTTATGTCGGTGCCACTATCCCCAGGGGGGTTCAGGAGCGAAAAACTTTCTAAAATTTCGATATTTGTTATACTGAAGCAGCTAGAAACATGAAATTTGGCATGGTAATTACTTATAAGATGTAAATGCTCTCTAAGAACAAATTCTAAAAAAAAATCGAAATTTAAAATGGTGAGATGAGCGAAAAGCGTTCTAAAAACATTCAAAATTAAAATTTCTATGGAATCTCTAGAACTACAGAACCATTTCCAAAAGTAATGGTGGCAAATTGATGGTGACAGTCCTTGCTACAATACAGGCTACATTTTATGTTGGTGCCACTACCCCAGGGGGTGCAAGAGCAAAAATCGTTCTAAAATTTCGATTTTGTTTATATTGAAGTAGCTAGAAACATGAAATTTGGCATGGTAGTAATCTAATAAAATCACTTGTTAACGTTAAACTAAAGATGCAATTAATGTTTAAAGTGATAAAAACATTACACAAAAAGGCTTACAAATACCTTTTAATATAAAGATGATATGTTTTATACGCTCAAACAGGAACTTCTTCAAGATCGATAATGATATAATAATAATTAATAGTTTATCACTATCGATCTTGAAGAAGTCGCCGTTGCCGCGTATGAAACACATCATCTTTATATATTAACTAGCAAGCTACGCCCGCTACGCTGGTAAATTTCTTTTAACAAACTTTTAATCAAACAAAATATTGACATTTCACAAATAACTTTTATATTTTAACAGAATAATAAGGCTACTATAATTCGTGACTCGTGCTAAACCAATATACACGTCAGGACACGTCGCCCTTATCATTATCTTTTTACGCATGAAGGTTTCGCTATGGTACTCCATTGGAAAATTTGGTAATTTTTTTAATTCAATATTTGAAAAACGGCATAATCATTAGATTTGAAATTTATATCAAGAAAAATACAATTTTTTACCTTTCAAACCTATTTGTCTAACAATTTTCTGACAAATACTTTTTGAGCTATCATTTTTTTCAGTAACTTCAAATGTTTCATTTTCCGAGATTAATCTGTTGCAACAATTAGCGAAAAACCCAGTCGTCAGCAACGCATAGTTTTTTATTAAAGAGGCTGTTGGAGCAGGGATTGTCACCACCAATTTGCCACCTTCACTTTTGAAATCGGTTCCGTGGTTTCAGAGATTCCATAGAAATTGTAATTTAGAATGACTTCAGAACGCTTTTCGCTCATTTCACCCATTTAAATTTCAATTTTTTTTTAAATTTATTCTTAGAGAGCATTTACATCTTATAAGTAACTACAATGCTAAATTTCAAATTTCTTGCCCCTTCAGTATAAAAAAGTCGCAATTTTCGAACATTTTTCGATCCTGCACCCCATTGATGCTAGTGGCACCGACATAAAATATAGCCTATGTTGGAGTAGGGATTGTCCCCATCAATTTGCCACAATTACTTTTGAAATCGGTTCTGTAGTTCCAGAGATTTCATAGAAATTGTAATTTAGACTGTTTTTGGAACGCTTTTCGCTCATTTCACCCTTTTAAATTTCAATTTCTTTTTTATTTTGTTCTTAGAGAGCATTTACATCTTATAAGTAACTACAATGACAAATTTCAAATTTCTAGCTCCTTCAGTATAAAAAATAAAAATAAAACTGCCCAGTTAAACTGAGGGCATTGAGTTCACAGGCTATTCACACTAATTGTATATTATACTCTTATTTCAAAGAATTTGAAATAAGCCCATTGAAAAATAAAGAAATAAACAATATATTAAAGGGGGGGGTCATCCCCCCGTTTACCCCTCATAGTTAACTAATGAACCCCTTAAACTAATCAGGTAAATCTCTAATTACAATGAATATATATACAAAATTTCAAGAAAATCGGATAATTCTGCATGAAAAACCCATTTATATAAATTAAGGCGGGATTAGCCCCCTCCGTTCCCCCCTTTATACTTAACCACTCAATCCCGAAAACTAATCAGGGAAGCGTCTTAACCCATTAAACCTATAAACAAATTTTGAAGCAAATGGGATAATTCTGCATGAAAAACCCATTTATATAAATTAAGGGGGGGATTATCCCCCCCTTTATACTTAACCAATCAATCCCGAAAACTAATCAGGGAAGCGCCTTAACACAGTGAACCTATAAACAAAATTTGAAGGAAAACGGAATAATTCTGCATGAAAAATTCCATTTATATAAAATAAGGGGGGATTAGCCCTCCGTTCCCCCCTTTATACTTAACCAATCAATCCCGAAAACTAATCAGAGATGCGCCTTAACACAGTGAACCTATAAATAAAATTTGAAGGAAATGGGATAATTCTGCATGAAAAACCCATTTATATAAATTAAGGGGGGGGGATTATCACCCCCTCCCCCCCCTTTATACTTAACTAATCAATCCCGAAAACTAATCGCGGAAGAGCCTTAACACAGTGAACCTATAAACAAAATTTAAAGGAAAACGGAATAATTCTGCATGAAGAACCCATTTATATAAAATAAGGGGGGATATGCTCCCCGTTCCCTCCTTTATACTTAACCAATCAATCCCGAAAACTAATCAGGGAAGCGTCTTAACACAGTGAACATTTAAACAAAATTTGAAGGAAATGGGATAATTCTGCATGAAAAACCCATTTATATAAATTAAGGGGGGGGGATTAGCCCCCCCCCCCCGTTCCCCCCTTTATACTTAACCAATCAATCCCGAAAAACTAATCAGGGAAGCGCCTTAACGCAGTGAACCTATAAAAAAAATTTGAAGGAAAACGGAATAATTCTGCATGAAAAACCCATTTATATAAATTAAGGGGGGATTAGCCCCCCGATCCCCCCCCTTTATACTTAACTAATCAATCCCGAAAACTAATCAGGGAAGCGCCTTAACTCAGTGAACCTATAAACAAAATTTGAAGGAAAACGTAACTGTTTTGGGTTTTGGTGTTCTTTCTAAAATAATTTACTTAAACTTAATAGACTCATTTACAACTCATTACTCACTTGACAATTAAACAATTTAAAAATAAGTGTACCTTGATTAACTCCACTGAAATCTGTTGCCATGGAAAAGGGAGTAAATTATATTGAACTAATCAGAATATCAAAACTTAAAAATCCGAATAAGTTAATACAACATGATAATTTTGAACTCATCATCTTAAGACAATATTAAATGTAGTAAGGGGCAACAGATTTCTAAATCAAGTAGCATACTGGATTGCATAAAGAACACCCAACTCCACTCCAACCCGATCAAGCTCAAATCTCCATATACATTAAATTAACAAAAGTGTAATCATCATATAATTTGGAAAAATGTAGACAACCTGAAATTCCTCCAATATGAGGACCAAAAGGAGAAGGAGTTAAATCCGTTAATAGAATAGGGATATGATGATGTACTAAAATTTTAGAACAACCATGGAGATTCTGAACAAGATCCGATCGGTTAGCCAAGAATCGTATAGTGGTATAAAATAACTGGAAACCCTTTTTTTTACTTTGTTAAAAAACAACCATTTTCTTGTTTGTTTTGAAAAATACTTCAAAGAAAGGATAGTTAAAATTTAAATTAATCAATCATGAAATTAGACTTAATTTTACTTTAGCATCAATTATCAGTATATCCAATACTGAGATATGAACAAAAATTACATCTAATAACCTTACGTAAACCTCAATTAATTTTCAAATAAACTATTACTATGAATTTTAGATTTAAGAAATTTAAAAGTATTAATTTAGTAAAATTATAGCTTTCATATTTTTAGTCACACTTACTGAGAGGTTAATCCCATCTTATAGGTTTGTTGTAATTATAAAAATATTAATTATTTAAAAATTTATATATACAGAAAAACATACCATATTTGAGAATAAACAAAAATTTTCTTTATTTGAATAATTAAAATTATAAAAGTAAGGTAGTTCTCAAACAAAATATAATAATGACACAATAATAAAGTCGATCAAAAAAAATACTGAAATTAACTATTCTAACACTTTACATTAAACAGCAAAGTTCCTAAAATTACCACAATATCATGATTTAAAGATGGATCAACTTTTCAAAATTTAATTATTGATTAATTTTCAAGTAAATATCATAAATCTTAAACTACTAACAAACTAACAATTCAAATGTCGTTCAATCATAAAAAAAAGTTACATGTTAATCATCTTAAAATACCAATAATTATATTTTTTGTTTCTCCAGGTATTTATAAATATTACAACAGTAGACAACATGTAATAAAGAAGAAATATGGGTTACTTACAATATACTTTAATATTTACTACCGTCAGTGTGGGCACACTTCTTTGCATACGTACTAGTCTGCCATAGTCCTTTTTTTTTATCAACCTATTCTTTTCTGCTGCCTCTAAGAGCAGTATATTTCGCTTGTGGAACAGTATAATAACACATCACGGGTGGGTTCTTTTCTCTTAGTCTTTCCTACTCCAACACCGTTACTCCATACATTACTTGGAGATTTTGATTTATTCACGATTCAAGACGTCCTCACATCACCGATACCTTGTAAAGCGGGCAAGTCTACTCAGCTAGTCACGCCAACCTTCTTAGTCTAGGATTAATAAAGCCCCATCTCCAGAAATGATGCTCGTCTAATCATTAATTCATTTTTCATCAAGGCATCAATAACAACCGCCGCTTAAGAAGTCAATACAAGATAATACTTTTTCTAGGAACGCCGCTACTACATGATGGGTCAAACATATTTTCTTTTCATTCGCCCTCTATCAGATACAGATCCTTAACTCGAAAATGCCCTTATAGCCTTTTTTCATCATAACACTATGATTTAGGATAGTTAGTGTAGGGCCATCAATGCCCCATTTTCAATAATTTTTCAGAAACCTGTCCGCCTTCAACAACTTCGCGATCCAGCCTACAGGCCAGTTTTCGAGCCCCGTAACAAGTCCAATTTTTACGAGCCAAACGACAGGTATCTCGGCCAAGCAACAACTACTGTCGTAAACATTCACTCTCCCGCGCCGTTTGAAAACGGGACCGATCCACTCTGCCAGGGGTACGGGAGTGGAAACAAAAGGAAAAATGGACTCTTCCTGAAGGCACCAGCCTGTCGCTCCACACTGTCGGCCGCTTCATGGGGGAAGGCAGCCATGCATCACCCCCATGGCGTGTGCTGAAGGGGGTCCCGTGAGCCTCTGTTTACATGGGCGCCAGCTATCCGCCTGATAGCAGAGCCAATTGAAGCCTGTCGTAAACTTACAAAGCCTAAATGCGTGTATAGTACACTCATAAGATAACGTAATTCTTATACAGGGCGGTCGGTCCTTCTTATATCAAAGTCAGACTAGATGACTCCAAATTTTCCACCTGTGCGGTCTTTAACTGACAAAACATCCCTCCCTTGCTGTCTGCTTTTCGTATTTGAAAAACAGGAAGCTACGTTAGACTATGAAAGTTGAAATTGCTTTGCTTAAAAGAAATGGAAAGAAGAGGAAAAAAAAAACTGCTTTTATTATTAATATTACAATTACATTTATTTATATATTTATTTAAAACAGAAACAAAAAGAAAACTTCTAAATAAATGTTGAGAGAGTGATTTAAGGTAATTAATGTAGATTAAAAAAAAATTGGTTGAAACCAACCGTAACAAGATTGCTCCCCCCGACTAATTAAAAAAAAAATTTTTGAGAAAACAAATTATTTTTTTGAAAGGTAACTGGGTACCACATGGGATGCTGGGACCTCAACACTGAAAAAACTGACCCACAAACACAAATCATACATCGATCCGGGACGGGATCCAGAGAGTTCACCGCTGAAATACCACCCTGACAATATATTCCGGATATATACAACCAGAGCTCGCACATCCGTAGAAACCATTACCTAAAATATTACCTGAAACATGACCATAAAAGAGTGCTACCAGAGGAGGGACCACAAGGCTGATTTTACCACTAAAATGACCAAGATATTTTCTGCACCTGTAAAAGAACACATGTTCCACCTGACTGTGAAACCTCACTTCCCTACTACTGTCATTCCTACGCATAACTACATCCTACCTGAAATTTCTGGTAACAGAACTGTAAATAATACATAAATTGAATTTTGAAAAAAAAATAGCCGAAAAAGAAGAGAAGTGCCCACTGATTAATTGTCATTACACTGCGTATATACATAACTTCAATAATTGGCATCACAGTATATTACAACACTATCTATTAATGTAAATAAGTACTAGTAATATCATAGTTACAACACTGTAAATGTCAATGAAATTTGTAAAACACATATTAATTCTATTATACAAAAATACACAAGAGCAACTGGCGACATAAAAATAAAAATATATACATACTGTAATAGAAGGTTATACATATAGAAAATTAAGAGCAAGACACACAATTTGGTAATTATAGACCATGTTATAGAATCACGTATACATTTGTTCGTGAAGTTATGTTTGTATTTGAAGAAAGTTCTTAGAACCGTGTAACTGTGTAGATTTTACAAATGCACTTACAAGTAATGTGCATGGGAAAGAGTATCTCTGCATCTGTGCTACTTATAGCAAAAGCAGTTTCGGGCTTTTGGGTACTACAGGGAAAACATTCCACAAAATAAAATAAAAAACAGGGGTGGTGACATATATCACCCGGAAGGAAAAACACACACACCACCAAAATAGGAAGTAAAATTAAGAAAATACTTAATTCTAGTAATTTCAGCCACATACAACAACATCCATGTATGTACATGAGAACGTATGTACAAGAAAAAAGAAAAAGGGTCCACACTCCTTAAAGTTTAAGTTCAAATAAACCCACAAATTGCATAGTAAATAATAAATCCACCTAATTAAAATGCAGAAATTAAAGTAAACATATACTTAAAAAGTTATATACAAAACACTGATGCATTAAAAAAAACTGAACCAAACAGATCTACCTCGGCAAAAGGGCATACAAAACATAACATCCTAAAAAAATTTTAAAGTAACGAAAATTACATTCGTTTATTGTAAAAATACAACCAAAATCTACGAAAACGGGGTGCGGACGGGTATATACCACATAATCTACCATAAAACAGACAAAAACCTTAAGTATAAGCATAAAAAGGGTTAAAAATGCCTACATGAAGGTATCAAAACACAACCAAAACAAACCTTTAATACGCTAGAAAAACTAAGTACCGTTTTAAAAATGTCAAAAAAAAATAATTAAATATACATACACATTAACTAAACTATAAATAAATACAAATAAACAAGGTAAAATTGAATAAAAATGCTTGAATAACGAAAAAAGGTAGTTAGTATTTATAACTCGAACGGTCTCGTCTATCCCGTAGCGAATAGTCGGTTCTAGAAATCGATATTGAACGACTACTTCTATTCGATTTAGCAGCTGGACGAATCGATGAACGAGACCTGCGCGAATCGCTGTGCTCAGCAGTTGAACTGCTTTCTGCCGTGGCTGAATTTTTACCTACGCGCATTTCGCTGCCTTCTGCCGTTGCTAAATTTTTATTTACGCACATCTCGTTATTCTCTGCCGCTGCAATCTCCGGAGAAATGGGAGGTGGGGAGAGGGATTTATGATTTCAGTCGCGTCGCTGTCTGTTTCCTCCACTTCCGGCGCTACCGGAGTTTCGTTATTGTTGACGTTCACTACTGCTGGTGCGCGGTTACTATCATATGGTGCCCAGGGAATGAATCGGTTGCGTTTACACCTGCGTACAGGAGGAGAAATGCACGATTGGTGCGGTGAATCGATGGTCACGTTTTCAGTCGATCCCAGGCCAATTGTTTGTTTTGGTTCACTGGACCAGATGGGGAATCTGTCTTTGAAAGAAGACAACCTGTCAACATGGACAACCTGACAATTTTTGGGATTAGCAACTAGCGCTATTTTAAAATTAACCTCATTTAGCTTCTCAATTATAGTAAAAGGACCATTATTTTGCTTGCTTAATTTTTTTGTATTACCAGGGGCGACTGTGGGTGTAAATAACCACACAAGATCTCCTATTTTAAAATTTTTATCAACAGCTGTCTTTTCACGGTATTTTTCCTGCTGCTCAGAAACTTTAATTAAATTACTATGTACTTCAGTGTATACTTTTTGAAGAGCTGGGATTAAGAGTTCGCAAAAAGAGGGTGCATCATTATAATTAAAAGAAGGTGGTTGAGAAAAGAGATTATATGGTAGATTCATATTTCTGCCATACATAACTGCAGCTGGGCTAAGTTTAGTTGAAGAGTGGACAGCTGAACGCATAGCTAGTAGCGCAAATTTTAGTTTAGTGTCCCAGTCAGATTGATTTTGGTTGACTATGTGACAAAGTGCATTTTTAAGAGTACGATTCTGTCTCTCCACTTGCGAGTTGCCAGCCGGGTGATAAGATGAGGTCTTAATATGTTTAATACCAAACATTTTATATACGTGCTCTATCGCATCTGAAATTAGATTCTTCGCGTTGTCCGTCGTAATAAAACAGGGCGCTCCGTAGCGTGAGATGAAATCAGCTAAAGTATCCTCAATGACATCTGAAGTGGTTGAACTAACCGCATATGCTTCTGGCCACTTAGTAAATGAATCTATATATGCGACAATATACTTATTTCCCGAAAAATTTTGCGGTAAGGGTCCAATGAGATCCAAATGAACCTTGTTCATTGGAAACTGGGGGGTCGGCATACGTTGCAGAGGGGCGAGCTGGTTCGCTCTATAAGCTCTCTTCTGCTGGCAACTAATACATGACTCCACTAGATGCTTGACATCTGACGACATTCCTGGCCAATAGAAGTGCTCACGAATGCGATCAATGGTCTTTTGAAAGGCTTGATGACAAGCCGCTAGGGACTCATGTGTTAGTGCAAAAACTTGAGTAACCAATTCTTTTGGCACGACTAACTTTACAGATTTATTCAAAATAGCTGACTCCCTTGTATCCTCACAAACTAAAATGTCATCTCTAAAAAAAAATTTCATGTATTTAGGAGCAATTTCTACACCTTGGTCTAGTTTTCTTGCAATCTCGCAGCATTTCTTGTCTGATTTTTGTAATTCACCAATTTTTTCAAGTAGATTGGAATGAGGCATAAAAGTAACTTCCTTTTCGACTTGTATACAAAAATTACAATTAACAGTATCATTGGAGTTATCATTATTGACATACCTCGAAAGGAAATCTGCGACACTGTTACACTTACCTTTAACAAACTTAATTGTAAAATTAAAGTCTGAGAGAGTGCAGATCCATTTAGCCATGCGAGATGTAGGGTCGTGAATTTTTAACATAAATGTTAGAGGCGCATGGTCTGTATAGATGAAAAAATGGGTATTAGCAATGTAACATTTAAAGTGGGCAGTAGCCCAAACTAAAGCTAGTAATTCCCTTTCAGTGGTGGAGTAGCGGGTCTCAGCATCTTTCAATTTTCTGCTGGCAAAGGCAACAGGATGGAGCATGTTATTTTCATCTAATTGTGATAACACTGCCCCTAATGCTTCGCCACTGGCATCACTATATAAGTGGAATTCTTTCTCAAAATCAGGGAGTGCAAGACATGGTTTTGAAATAAGAGCCATTTTAAGGTCTTCAAATTCTTTCTGTGCATCTTCATTCCACGAAAATTTTCCTGTCTCTTTAGTTAAGTTGATTAAATTTTTGGCCCTCTTAGTAAAATCTGGAATAAATCTCCTATAAAAAGATAGAGTTCCAATAAATGACCTAACAGCCTTTCGGGTAGTTGGAGGTTTAAAATTTTCTATTACGGCAATATTTTTATTGATAGGTGACACTTGGCCACTACAAATCTCAAAACCTAGATATTGTATTTTATTCGAAAGGAAAGTGCATTTACTGGGCTTAAGTTTAAGTTTATGCAGTCTTAACCTTTCAAAGACCATACTAAGCTTCTCAAAATGAGAATTAACATCACTGGAGGCAATTACAATGTCGTCGATATAAACAAGAATTCCAAGATTGCCTAAATCACCGAAAATAGCATTCATAAGTCTTTGGAAACTGTTACCTGAATTTGAGAGCCCAAAACAGTTACGGGTCCACTCAAAAAGTCCTTTGTGGGTGATTATAGCAGTTTTATGCCTATCCTCTGGGCGAATAACCTGTTGAAAAAAAACACTAGTTAGATCTAGCGTTGAAAAAAATTTAGCCCCGCTTAAAGCATCAACAGAGTCGGTAATGTTAGGTATTGGATAAGCATCTTTAACAAGATTTTTATTTAGTCTTCTGTAGTCAACAGCAAGTCGATAGGAACCGTCTGATTTCCGAACCAGAATAACCGGAGAAGCAAATTCAGACATGGAAGGGGAAATTATGTCCGCCTGTAATAAAGTATTAAGCTGGTCTTCCATTTCTTGACGTAATTTGTAGGGGACTCTATAAGCTTTGCCTTTAACTGGTTTATTTGAAGTTAAGTTTATTTCATGCGGGATTGTATCACAGCCGGGTAAATCTAAGACCGATGCTGCAAATACATCTTTGTTTTTGTCTAGAAAATTTTGCATTTTAAGTTTTAATGGGGGTTCTAAATGATCTAAATTAATTTCAGAGCTCCAAGTGAGATCAGCGTGATCAAAGTCACCAATTGGAGGGGCCAAATTTATATTATAGGTTAATTTATTATCAGTTACGGGTATATTTGACTGGTCTACACATTTTTGAATTTTGGCAACAAAGGTTCCTTTATTTAAATGGATACTATTGTCTGAAAAATTTGCAAATGAGATATATAGGCCATGTTCTTTAGTGCAAATGGCTCTGGAGGTAAGGAGAACTTGATTTAAATTTTTCGCCAAAGGTTCTAACATAACAATATCATTTTCCTTAATAAAATTTTCCTTATAACTTTTAACCTGGGCTAACATTTTTGACTGCGGGGGAATTGAAATTTTACTACATAACACAGCGAAACTTATATTTTTATTTTTATTGGTTTTATCACTACTGCTATCTTCATTGCTCTCCTCCTCGACTTCAGGTACCTTATCCTCTATACTTACCAAATCTTCACTTTCATCAATATTACAAATTTCAGTAGTATCTTCAGCTAAATTACCCTGAGTTACCTGACTCGCTGCTGAAAGGATGTTGTCGACACTTTGAATACTTGAAAAATTTTCAGTATTATTACCCTCAGAGCTACCGCCTGATATTGTTTGCATGCAAAAGTTCTGCGCAACACTTTTAACTTCCTTATCTGACTCAGTTTGAATGATTATCTCGACATCTTTTCCCATATTACTTAACTGCGGGTCCTGAACTACCATATTTTCACTACTATGATTCCCATTTTCAATATTAACTGAGTCATGAACTTTCTCACATGCACAATTTTCAGGAGGGCTATTGGCATTACTACTTTTTGAATTCTCCCCTACTTTGTTGACACATTTAATATTTACAGAACTATTTTCAACACAATCATTATTTATACAATTATTATTTGAATTTACATTATATACAGAGTTAGAAATATTTACAGAATTAGTAGCAAGACAAGTATTAGACCCTGAAGTATTACTTGGGGTTTCTACGCTTTGTTTACATTAGCCTGCAACTGGCACTTTAAGAGCGACAGCATTTGTATCACAATTCATACTTGCCCGGTACTCTTTCAAAAATGGCATTCCCAAAATCATATTAAATTCCTCTGCTAATTTACCTTCCACTACATAGAATTCAGCTTGACATTGAACATTATCAAAAACAAATTTTAAAAATATCTTCCTATTTAGGTGCACTTTCTCACCGGTGACAGTCATAATGGGGATATTGCAATTCTCCGTCTCAAAATTTTCTAAATAGTTACAATCAGTACCACTCAGGAGATTAATTGCAGAACCCGTGTCACATAATGCATTCAGGCAAACTTTATTTATGTAAATTCTAGCAGTTGGTAATGTATATGATTGGGGCTGAAACATACTATACACAGTTGGGGGGTCCAGGGGCCTGTGGGGGATCGAGTTGACCACATTTGATCCGGCCACTAATAGTTTAAAGCCTCACTTTCATTGTTAGATACTGGGGTGTTATTTACCGCCTGCACTTCATTTCTGTTCGCAGCTGTATTCCTACTGTTTTGGTAATAACCACCTCTTCTTCCCCTGTATCCGCCTCGCTGATTGTGGTTCCCTCTAGGATTTTCACCTCTGTTTCTATAATTTTGCCCACGACTCCTGAAATTTTGACCACCTCCCCTTCTAAAATTACAGTCGACAAAATTTAGTGGACAATCTCTGGCATAGTGGCCTTGTACGGAACACCTATAGCAGGTTACGGGTCTTACCTCTTGGTTTTTCTCCTGCATATCCCTAGCCCTAAGATCAACTAAACTGTCTATCTTAGCTGCTAAAACATCAATTTGAGATTTTAGTTGGTATATCTCCTTCTTTTGTGAGCTATCTTGCTGAAAAACTGCAGCACAGGGTAGGTTTTGGGTCAAATTTGGGTTGAGAATTTACTCGCGGTGGTTGTAAAAAGGGTTAATGCTCCTATAAGCTTTTTCCTCCAGCAGCGCAATTTTGAGAACCTCTTCTGGGGATTGCGGATTTCTCGCAATTACTCCCTTTCGCACTTCTGGTGTAAGATTGCTCAACAGCATGGAGTGTAGTAGAGCCGTTCGGCTTTTATCGACTACTTCACCCTGGATACCTTCAATTACAAGGGCTCTTAATGACATATCATATGCCTTGTCATAAAACTCCTGAACACTCATATTGGGTGGCTGTTTAAAATTTAAAAAATGACTGAGGGCAACATCTGGTGTGGCCTGTGAAGTATAACTCTCTTTTAAGATTTTTAATAGCTCATCAGATGTTTTTGCTTTGTGAATTTTTATTCGCCTAGAAGCAGCTCCTGAAAGTCTAGCTAACAAAACGAATTTTTTCTCCTCCTCATTCCAGTCGAATAATTTGGCAAAACTCTCAAATTTCTCAGAAAAATCTGAGAAGCAGACTGAGCTGGCCTCTCCATTGAATGGGGGAATATTAGACAAATTATCCACTAAAGCATTTTTCCGCTGAATGGTGGCAATTGCTTCCGAGTGCTTATCAGCCATAGTTAGAGTTAGAAAATGACAAACAAACCAAAAAAATGAAAAAAGGGGGGGGGGGCAACTTAAAAATGAGAAAAAGAGAGGGGAAAGGAAAACCTTATAAATACATAAAACTTAAGTACAGGATTATGATTTTAGTAAATGAGGTAAGGTTATGCATACGAAACATAATTTTGACTGGGAATCGTAACTAATAGCACAGAGAGAGAGAGCCTAGACCTCTTTTTACACTTGAACATATAAATAAAATTTTAATTGCAAAAACACCCAGTTGCTCTTTGATATATAAATACATACAAGTAAACAATAATAAATAACCCAGAGACCGAATTGTTACGGCTCCATTTGTTGTGGGTTTTGGTGTTCTTTCTAAAATAATTTACTTAAACTTAATAGACTCATTTACAACTCATTACTCACTTGACAATTAAACGATTTAAAAATAAGTGTACCTTGATTAACTCCACTGAAATCTGTTGCCATGGAAAAGGGAGTAAATTATATTGAACTAATCAGAATATCAAAACTTAAAAATCCGAATAAGTTAATACAACATGATAATTTTGAACTCATCATCTTAAGACAATATTAAATGTAGTAAGGGGCAACAGATTTCTAAATCAAGTAGCATACTGGATTGCATAAAGAACACCCAACTCCACTCCAATCCGATCAAGCTCAAATCTCCATATACATTAAATTAACAAAAGTGTAATCATCATATAATTTGGGAAAATGTAGACAACCTGAAATTCCTCCAATATGAAGACCAAAAGGAGAAGGAGTTAAATCCGTTAATAGAATAGGGATATGATGATGTACTAAAATTTTAGAACAACCATGGAGATTCTGAACAAGATCCGATCGGTTAGCCAAGAATCGTATAGTGGTATAAAATAACTGGAAACCCTTTTTTTTTTACTTTGTTAAAAAACAACCATTTTGTTGTTTGTTTTGAAAAATACTTCAAAGAAAGGATAGTTAAAATTTAAATTAATCAATCATGAAATTAGACTTAATTTTACTTTAGCATCAATTATCAGTATATCCAATACTGAGATATGAACAAAAATTACATCTAATAACCTTACGTAAACCTCAATTAATTTTCAAATAAACTATTACTATGAATTTTAGATTTAAGAAATTTAAAAGTATTAATTTAGTAAAATTATAGCTTTCATATTTTTAGTCACACTTACTGAGAGGTTAATCCCATCTTATAGGTTTGTTGTAATTATAAAAATATTAATTATTTAAAAATTTATATATACAGAAAAACATACCATATTTGAGAATAAACAAAAATTTTCTTTATTTGAATAATTAAAATTATAAAAGTAAGGTAGTTCTCAAACAAAATATAATAATGACACAATAATAAAGTTGATCAAAAAAAATACTGAAATTAACTATTCTAACACTTTACATTAAACAGCAAAGTTCCTAAAATTACCACAATATCATGATTTAAAGATGGATCAACTTTTCAAAATTTAATTATTGATTAATTTTCAAGTAAATATCATAAATCTTAAACTACTAACAAACTAACAATTCAAATGTCGTTCAATCATAAAAAAAAGTTACATGTTAATCATCTTAAAATACCAATAATTATATTTTTTGTTTCTCCAGGTATTTATAAATATTACAACAGTAGACAACATGTAATAAAGAAGAAATATGGGTTACTTACAATATACTTTAATATTTACTACCGTCAGTGTGGGCACACTTCTTTGCATACGTACTAGTCTGCCATAGTCCTTTTTTTTTATCAACCTATTCTTTTCTGCTGCCTCTAAGAGCAGTATATTTCGCTTGTGGAACAGTATAATAACACATCACGGGTGGGTTCTTTTCTCTTAGTCTTTCCTACTCCAACACCGTTACTCCATACATTACTTGGAGATTTTGATTTATTCACGATTCAAGACGTCCTCACATCACCGATACCTTGTAAAGCGGGCAAGTCTACTCAGCTAGTCACGCCAACCTTCTTAGTCTAGGATTAATAATGCCCCATCTCCAGAAATGATGCTCGTCTAATCATTAATTCATTTTTCATCAAGGCATCAATAACAACCGCCGCTTAAGAAGTCAATACAAGATAATACTTTTTCTAGGAACGCCGCTACTACATGATGGGTCAAACATATTTTCTTTTCATTCGCCCTCTATCAGATACAGATCCTTAACTCGAAAATGCCCTTATAGCCTTTTTTCATCATAACACTATGATTTAGGATAGTTAGTGTAGGGCCATCAATGCCCCATTTTCAATAATTTTTCAGAAACCTGTCCGCCTTCAACAACTTCGCGATCCAGCCTACAGGCCAGTTTTCGAGCCCCGTAACAAGTCCAATTTTTACGAGCCAAACGACAGGTATCTCGGCCAAGCAACAACTACTGTCGTAAACATTCACTCTCCCGCGCCGTTTGAAAACGGGACCGATCCACTCTGCCAGGGGTACGGGAGTGGAAACAAAAGGAAAAATGGACTCTTCCTGAAGGCACCAGCCTGTCGCTCCACACTGTCGGCCGCTTCATGGGGGAAGGCAGCCATGCATCACCCCCATGGCGTGTGCTGAAGGGGGTCCCGTGAGCCTCTGTTTACATGGGCGCCAGCTATCCGCCTGATAGCAGAGCCAATTGAAGCCTGTCGTAAACTTACAAAGCCTAAATGCGTGTATAGTACACTCATAAGATAACGTAATTCTTATACAGGGCGGTCGGTCCTTCTTATATCAAAGTCAGACTAGATGACTCCAAATTTTCCACCTGTGCGGTCTTTAACTGACAAAACATCCCTCCCTTGCTGTCTGCTTTTCGTATTTGAAAAACAGGAAGCTACGTTAGACTATGAAAGTTGAAATTGCTTTGCTTAAAAGAAATGGAAAGAAGAGGAAAAAAAAACTGCTTTTATTATTAATATTACAATTACATTTATTTATATATTTATTTAAAACAGAAACAAAAAGAAAACTTCTAAATAAATGTTGAGAGAGTGATTTAAGGTAATTAATGTAGATAAAAAAAAAATTGGTTGAAACCAACCGTAACATAACAATTCTGCATGAAAAACCCATTTATATAAATTAAGGTTGGGGTGGAATTAGCCCCTTGTTCCCCCCTTTATACTTAACCGATCAATCCCGAAAACTAATCAGGGAAGCGCCTTAACATAGTGAACCTATAAACAAAATTTGAAGGAAAACGGAATAATTCTGCTTGAAAAACCCATTTATATAAATTAAGGGGGGGATTAGCCCCCCGATCCCCCCTTTATACTTAACTAATCAATCCCGAAAACTAATCAGGGAAGCGCCTTAACTCAGTGAACCTATAAACAAAATTTGAAGGAAAACGGAACAATTCTGCATGGAAAATCCATTTATATAAATTAAGGGGGGGGGGAATTAGCCCCTTGTTCCCCCTAACCAATTAATCCCGAAAACTAATCAGGGAAGCGCCTTAACACAGTGAACCTATAAACAAAATTTGAAGGAAAACGGATATTTCTATGAAGAGTTTTCGCATTACGTACGTACATACATACATACATACAGAACCGGCTGGCAAGCTCTCAGGGTTGATAGCCTGTTTGATAGCTAAAAAATCGCAATTTTAGAACGTTTTTTGCTCCTGCACCCCCTGGGTTTAGTGGCACCGACATAAAATATAGCCTATGTTGGAGCAGGGGTTGTCACCATCAATTTGCCACCATTACTTTTGAAATCGGTTAGGTAGTTCCAGAGATTACCCCCTACAAACAAACAAACAAACAAACTAACAATCTTTACTCCTTTATAATATTAGTATAGATAGGTATTTATAAGTTTTTTGTGTAATATTTTTATCACTTTAAGCATTAATTACATCTTTAGTTTAATGTTAGCATAAGTTAGATTTAATTTAAATAATATATATATGGTGAAATTCTGTATTGTATTTTTTTCTGAAAAATAAATCGATATGGTTTTTGATTTCATTAAATCCTGTTTTTAAGGATATCAGAATATTACATGTCCTAAAAAAAAGGGGGGGTGCGATTATTCAACAAAGAATTTTGATCACTTTCTCGGCAACTTATCAATAGCAAAATTTACATCTCTTAAATTTACATTTATTTTACATTTATTTCCAAAAAATATTTTTTTTTTTTTTATGCTTTAGAGAGTGAATCAAAAATTCTTTTAAAAAAATAAATACCGACCAGCTTTACGCAATTCTTATGCGCAATATACCAATAAACTCATAAATTTTTCTCCTTTTTAATGAAGATACAAAAATACAAAATAGTAGCATTTTTTTCAATCTGGTGCCCTCTAACATTCTCCGGTTTTCTAGATAAATTTGAATAAATGCAAATGCAGTAGTGCAATTGTTTCCTTTTAGAATCTTTTTTTTTTTTAATTGGGTTTAATTTTTTTTAAATTGCTCCTAAAAATGTTTGGTATAAGTAAGTACGAATAAAAACAAATATTACTTAAGCAATATATAAATATGTCAGTTACATATATATAAAGCATCGAAAATGTTTCGATGCTATCAATTTATTAACAGCAATTTTTATTCAGCAATATGTTCATATTTAAAAGCATGAAACTGATTTTTGCAGTTCCGTAAACATGGAATGAGTGCACTTGTTAATCAAACTTTCTCAAACTTTAAGCAAGCATTCATGATAAAAACTGTTATTTTACCTTAGAAATTTACAATTTTAATAGTGTGTAAAATTTGTCATGTATTCCAGAATTCAACAACACAGTTATAACGTTTAAGGAAACAACACAATTAGTTCATCTTTATACGCTTGCAACATGGAATTTCGAGCATTATAATAAACGTACTAAAATCACACATTTTAAAATTATAGGTATTTACAGTTTCTGAATTACTTATTTTACATTTTCTAATAGAATATTTACATTGAATTTACATCTCTAGGGGCATTACAAACATTACATATTCCATGTACATAATTTTAAAATATTCTTTATTCCACAACACAATTTTCCAATCATTTCACTTACATGTATAATGTAATGTTTGTTATATAGTAAAGCAAAATTAGATGTTGTTGCGCCTTTATGATATGTAAGTAATAAAAGACAAAGGCTTAAAACAAACAAAAATGCAAATTTATTATGTACCATAACAAACATTTGGTAGAGGGTAAAGTTCGTTTTCATTTTCAAATATGCGTATTGAAAAATTTGCATGAAGCTAAATTTATGTGTTTATGCTCAAAACTATATTTCAACTATTCGTATAAACAAATCATGATGTTGTAAATTGTAAATATAATTCAAAATTAAAAGTATCTCTTTGTAAATATATAATAATTTGCAGAATAATGTCATTATTATATTTTGAAAATGTTTAGCTTAAAATATAATTAACACATCTTGCGCATATCACTGATCGGTACTATGTTCCTTTAATTACAAAAATAAATTTAAAAGATTAATAACACTTTTCATTCCATAACATTTTTCTTTCAAACAGCGTTAGATTAAATTAAAAGCTATTTAATTTCCGTAACATATGTTACGAACATACATAAATAGAAATTTAGCTTGAAATATTTAAAATGAAGAAACATTATTATGTTAGCTGGATCTAATTCTGACACTCTCGATAGTAATATTTATATTTGTCTCGCTTAAAACTTAGTGGTAAAATAAAGGAAGAACGATTTATGCATTCAATTACAATTCAAACAAAACAAGCACTCATACACAATTTCTTACTTGCAGTATATAGGTGTACAAAAAAAAATTGAAAAATAAAGTTCAAACATTTTTCAATAAATCGTAGCCACACCAGTAGCTGAGAAGTTCTGCTCTCAACGCTGGTAGACGGAAGGTGTTGGGTTGAAACCCCTGTCGCGCTCGTCGACCTAACCGTTCGGAGCTTCCGTTGTTTTCTTCTAACCTTGCCGAAATGCGGTTTAGGATCCTTTAGAAATTCCCCCAAGGTGGGCACCGTCGGCGTATATTCCTAACGCAGATTAAATCGGGCATAACAAATCACTACCACTACCAAGAAATCGTAAAGCAATAGGGAAAGCTTAAAATAGGGTTCCGGCAACTAATTCGTCGAAATGTACAATCACGTGATCGAATAATCAGTTTCGTTAAGAATTTCCATTCGGCTAACTTTTGGCGAAAATGTAAGACAAACGAACCTTAGCAAGTAGTAGTATGTTTAATTTTTTTTTTCTAAACTATTTCGGAATGAGTGCCTAGTAGCTGTGTGGTAATGCCGGTTGCCTCGAGATTTTTAGACTCCAAATTTGATTCCGAGCAGCGGAAAGTTTTTATTTCTTTAAAATTTATTTAACTTATAAAAATAATTTAAATAAAAAATTGGAAAGTTTCTATTTTTCAAAATTTAATTAATTATAAAAAATAAATAATTTCAATGATAAATGGAAAGTTTCCATTTTTTAAAACTTAATTAAGTTATAAAAAAAATGAAACAATATTAACAACTAGCAAGCTACGCATGCTACGCTGGTCAATTTCTCTTAAAGAACCTCCAATCAAACAAAATATTGACATTTCATAATTCACTTTTATATTTTAACAGAATAATAAGGCTACTGTAATTTGTGACTCGTGCTATAGTCAATATACACGTCAGGACACGTCGTCCTTATTATCTTTTTACGCGTGAAGGTTTCGCTATAATACTCCATTGTGAAATTTGGTAAATTTTGAAATTCAATATTTGAAAAAGGGCATAATCATTAGATTTGAAATTTATATCAAGAAATATACATTTTTTTATTCTTCAAACGCAGTTTGTCTAACAATTTTCTGACAAATACTTTTCGAGACATTAATTTTTTCAGTAAATTCAAATGTTTCATTTTCCGAGATTAATCTGTGGCAAAGATTAGTGAAAAACCCAGTCGTCAGCAACGAATAGCTTTATATTAAAGAGGATGTTGGAGTAGGGATTGTCACCATAACTTTTGAAATCGGTTCTGTAGTTCCAGAGATTCCATAGAAATTGTAATTTAGAATGATTTTAGAAGGCTTTTCGCTCATTTCATCCTTATAAATTTCGAATTTTTTCAAAATTTATTCAGAAAGAGCATTTACATCTTATAAGTAACTACAATGCCAAATTTCAAATTTTTAGCTCTTCCAGTATAAAAAAGTCGCAATTTTTGAACATTTTTCACTCCTGCACCCCATTGAGGTTAGTGGCACCGACACAAAATATAGCCTATGTTAGAGTAGGGATTGTCACCATCAATTTGCCACCATTACTTTTGAAATCGGTTCTGCGGTTCCAAAGATTCCATAGAAATTCTAATTTAGAATGTTTTTAGAATGCTTTTCGCTCATTTCAACCCTTTAAATTTCAAAAAAAAATTTATTTGTTCTTAGAGAGCATTACATCTTATAAGTACCTACAATTCCAAATTTCCAATTTCTAGCTCCTTCAGTATAAAAAAAATTGCAATTTTAGAACGTTTTTCGCTCCTGCACCCCGCTGAATTAGTGGCACCGACATAAAATATAGCATATGTTGGAGCAGGGAGTGTCACCATAAATTTACCACCAACACTTTTGAAATCGGTTCTGTAGTTCCAGAGATTCCATAGAAATTGTAATTTAGAATGTTTTTAGAACGCTTTTCGCTCATTTCAACCATTTAAATTTCGATTTTTTTTTTGTTCTTAGAGAGCATTTACATCTTACAAGTAACTACAATGCCAAATTTCGAATTTCTAGCTCTTTCAGTGTAAAAAAAAATTGCAATTTTAGAACGTTTTTCGCTTCTGCACCACCCTGAGATTAGTGGCACCGACGTAAAATATAGCCTATGTTGGAGCAGGGATTGTCATCAAAAATTTGCCACCATCACTTTTGAAAAGAGTTCGGTAGTTCCAGATATTCCATAGAAATTGTAATTTAGAATGTTTTTAGAACGCTTTTCGCTCATCTCACAGTTTTAAATTTCGATTTTTTTAGAATTTGTTCTAAGAGAGCATTTACATCTTATAAGTAACTACCATTCCAAATTTCATGTTTCTAACACCTTCAGTTTAAAAAAATCGAAATTTTAGAACGTTTTTCACTCATGCACTCCCCTGGGGGTAGTGGCACCGACATGAAATATAGCCTATGTTACAGCATGAACAGTCACCATCAATTTGCCACGATCACTTTTGAAAACGGTTCTCTAGTTCTAGAGATTCCATAGAAATTGTAATTTAGAATGTTTTTAGAACGCTTTTCGCCCATCTCACACCTTTTAAATTTCGATTTTTTTTTAGAATGTGTTCTTAGAGAGCATTTACATCTTATAAGTAACTACCATGTCAAATTTCATGTTTCTAGCTCCTTCAGTGTAAAAAATCTAAATTTTAGAACGTTTTTCGCTCCTGCACCCCCCCTAGGGGTAGTAGCACCGACATAAAATATAGCCTATGTTCGAGCAGGGACTGTCGCCATCATTTTGCCACCATCACTTTTGAAAACTGTTCTATAGTTCCAGATATTCCATAGAAATTGTAATTTAGAATGCTTTTAGAATGCTTTTCGCTCATCTCTCCCTTTTAAATTTCGTATTTTATTGGAATGTGTTCTTAGAGAGCATTTACATCTTATAAGTAACTACCATGCCAAATTTCATGTTTCTAGTTCCTTCAGTATAAAAAAAATCGAAATTTTAGAACGTTTTTTGCTTCTACACCCCCCTGGGGGTAGTGGCACCGACATAAAATATAGCCTATGTTGGAGCAGGGATTGTCACCATCAATTTGCCACCATCACTTTTGAAATCGCTTCAGTACTTCCAGAGATTACCCCCTACAAACAAACAAACAAACAATCTTTACTGCTTTATAATATTAGTAGAGATTTATATAATGGGAATTTTTTAAATATCCGTTATAGTGATTGTGGTTTTAACAATTTTCCTATTTTTAGAGATTCCAATACAACGATTTAGCGGAATCCATTTTTTTTTCTTCCATGAACGACAAGCGCTCATCCGTGGTTATACAGGCACTATAAAGAATTTCATATGTTTAGAGATTCCAATACAACAATATAACTATTTAGCGGAATGCAGTAATTATTATTTTTTTTTTTTTTTTTTTTAATATAGGCGGGAAGCTTTTATACACGCATTATACAGCAACTATAAAGAATTTAATATTTTTAGAGATTCATATTTATAATATTCAGGAAAATTGCATGATTAACAGATCGATTTTTAAAAATAAACCTATCCTAAACTTAACTTAGATTTTCCCTTTTAACGATCCTTGGACAAATTTACATTACATTACCATATGATAATGATAAAATTATGATCGGGATATTGCCAAGTAAGCAACTGGAAGCAAAATTTAAAACCTCCAGGCATCAGATTTCCACGAATATGAATTCATAATCTCATGCTACTAACTAAGATCTACTATGGTAGCATCCGATTATATGAATGGTGAAACAACAGTTCGGTTTTATCAAAGTCATCTTTTTGTCATTTAGTGACGTTCGGCCGATTTTATGCATAGGCATGGTTTATGCGAATGGCACTACCCCAGTGTAGACTCCTATAATAGGAGCTGACGCATATCCATTTTGTTTCGGATTATTCATGCTCAGTTCAGCATCAATCTACCGCAGCCGGAGTTGGGGTTGCCTAAGACTCGGTTCTGATTGGTTGAACCGGTTCTGATTAGCTTGGTTTTTCGACTGAACTTCAATTTGAGACCCAAATCTGCGAGGATGCGTCAGCCTGTATTATAGGAGCTCTACCGCAGTGTAGCAGAAAGATTAGACAGGTCATCTGCTCCCCACGTATCCAGAGCAGACATATTTTGCAATCGTGGGAAAAGAAGAAAAATAGGGCTGTTGTGCTAAACAAATGAGCTCGCGATACGTCGGGTGATAAATTCAGAAACGTCTAATATGATCCAAGTATCATTACCACCCTTGTCGATTTACGCTGAAATAACATAAAAAATAATAAACATATCAGCATTCAAGGAGTCAGTATAAGTTTATGTAGTTATTAATATTCAGATGCAAAATAGTTACTATTTATTGAACCAAAAAAAAAATGAGTATAAAAAAAAAACATAGAACTGAAAATCCAAACGAAAACAAACATTTTTTTTTTCTTTACAAATATAAGAAATTGGTTGCTCAGGTAATATTCTGTATTGCTGCCACCCGACTGCTAAAGGTTTGACAACCCTCGTTTGGGAGCGCCTCCACCTACAATTAGAGAATTGCATCCAGTCGGGTAACCCGATTTTATCGAACTCGACCTGACCTGTGGTTTCCAATTCTCTATCAGATCACGCATGTAGCATCCTTAACACAAGAAGCACTTAATGAAATGCACTGGGGAAAATTTTCAGAATTATACATCATGTAATCTTAAATTAAATTTATTAATAATTGATTACGAATTAGTCTTTTATTGACTATTTTTAAATGATTGAATCGTTTGAAATAATGTCTATTCCCTAAATCATATGTCTCAATATTTTTTCCCAAATTCTGTGGTAAATGCATATGAATTTAAAATATATATAGAGAGAGAAAAAGAAAATGCCATTGTATCATGTTATTTTAAGAAGGAAAGTTACAAAAATATATATTTAAATTAATTCGATTTCACAAATATTTCTTATGTTTATGTTATGTAAAAATACTTGAACATTTTTTTTTATCTTAAAATGTTAAATTTTAAAAAAAATTGCAATTTTAATGCATTAGTAATTAAAGCATTTCTTTCTTACGAAAGTATAATGGACATCAAATATTCCATAAGCATCATATTTGATTTAATTTTTAATTTTATTTAACATTAATTTATTACAAATTTACTTTATAAATCACTATTTAGATGAATGGATCCCATATCATAACTTTTATGGCATGAGTCAAATTTCTTTTTGCTATATCAGTTATCTTAATATTTATTGAAATTTTGTAACAAATACCACATGTTCCGTACATAGCTCAGGCAATCTCGTTGGACTGTATTTCGTTAAGAAAACTAAGATGATCATTTCGTACTCAATAAAAAGTGGAGTTAAAACTTAACTAATTACATTTATTTACAAGGAGAACAAAATTGACTGGCAGTGGTTGGTACACTGCGCTTACGTCTCAAGCAAAAACATCACTACTGGCGGGAGTCCGCTCCGCGCATCATCCCGTCTTGAGCGCTCGGCAGCGCCCCCTGGATAACAAAATGTTCTACGGAGGAAACACTCCCCCGGGGATTGAAATGCAATTTCAATATACATTCACATATAAATTTGCAAAAATTATCATAAAAGAAAAAATTATAAGATATAACAACTTACATACACAATAATAATACAATCATAAATGCACTATAATTCAACATTACATACAGAAATAATATATACCTTAAAATTGCTTAAAGAAAGAAAAGAAATCTGTTACTGAACTGGTAATATACAGACATCTCTGACATTTCTCTTATAAATTCGTCCGTCTGGTAACCGTAAGTTTACGGTTCGTATTATATTGTCCCTTCCCTTAAAAATTTCAACTATCCTTCCAACCTGCCATTTGGTGGAAGGTAAATTTTCCTGCTTTATTAGTACTAAAGTTCCTTTCTGTACATCATCCTTTTTAAATTTCCATTTCCCCCTCTGCTGCAGATTATTTAAATAATCGCGCTTCCAAGTCTTCCAAATTTGTTGACTAAATTTGGTGATTCTCTGCCATTTTGCTAATCTATTTTCATTAATGTTATCTAAAGGTGGTTCGGAGATCGAACTGATAGGTCTACCGATTAAAAAATGAGATGGTGTCAAGGTTTCAAAATTTTCGAAATCTGAGGACAGCGGGGTAAGGGGACGGGAGTTCAAAACTCCCTCAATTTCCGCTAGTATAGTAAGAAACTCTTCTAAGGTTAATTTTTGATCACCTATTACCCGTTTTAAATGAAACTTGAATGATTTTACAGCCGCCTCCCAGAGGCCACCAAAATTCGGGGATTTGGGGGGAATAAATTCCCATTTGACACCTTCATGGGTTAAAAAATTACACAATTCCTCATCTGGGAAACTAATCAGTTTATGCAATTTTTTCAACTCTATGTCAGCTCCGATGAACGTTTTTGCATTATCCGATAGGATTTTTGCACATTTTCCCCTTCTGCCAAAGAAACGTTTTAGACTAGCTATAAAAGCCTGAGTTGTGAGATCTGAAACAAAGTCCAGGTGTATTGCCTTGGTGCATAAACACACATACACTACGACATAAATTTTATTCAATACGCCCTTCCTTTGATTTTTAAATTTAATAGAAAATGGGCCACAGTAATCCAGACCTGTCACCGAAAATACAAAATTTGGTGTCACACGTTCTCCCGGCAGATCAGCCATTAATTGGGAGCTGACAACAGGTTTATTCTTGAAGCATGTCACACATTTGTGAACAATGCTTCGGCAATTATTACTGCCATTAAGTGGCCAAAATTTTTGTCTTACATGGAAAAGCAACGCTTGTGGGCCTAAATGAAAGTATTTGAGATGGAAGTAATTTAAAATAATATCCGTTAACTTATGATTTGCAGGCAACACAATTGGAAACTTTGAGTTAAGCGGCAAATCTGCATGTGCTAAACGGCCGCCAACTCTAATTAATCCATCCTCTCCTACAAATACGTTTAAGGAAGATAATCTAATTTTATTGTGAACAGGCTTACCTTTTTCGAGACATTTTAATTCTTCCCTAAATTCCCCCCTTTGTGCTGACCGAATTAGAAACGATTCGGCCTCTCTAACCTCGTCGAGGGACAGTGGTCCACTTCTTCTCTTCAATTTAGTACGAGAGTTGAAGGTGAATCTAAAAATAAAACTCATTATACGAATTAATTTTACAAAATTATTAGTACATGCAAAAATATGGTCAATAAAGAGTTCTTCCTGAGAAATAGTTAATGTAACAAAGTCATCATTTTTAATGTTCACGGAGTCTCTTTTTAGTTCGTTTATATATATGTCCTTGTTAGGAATCACTAAAGTCTGGTCGTTGTTACACAGATCTAAGTCTTTCAAAAACTCTGGTCCAGTCCACCATTTGGAACTCTGAACGAGAAGGTCACACTTGACACCTCTTGTTAGCAAATCTGCAGGATTCTCGGACCCTGCACAGTGAAACCACCTGGATGGGTCTGTCAGAGCTTGGATTTCCTTTACACGGTTCGCCACAAATGACTCCCACCTGTTCGCAGAGCCTTTGATCCAGTACAAGACAATCTGCGAATCTGTCCACAAATACATAGACGATGGTCCCTTGCGATCTAGTACCGTTTTTACTTCACAAGTTAAGCGTGCAGCAAGTAATGCTGCTAGAAGTTCAAGTCTAGGAAGTGACACTTTTGTCAATGGTGCCACTCTGGATTTTGATGTAATCAAATTTAAGGAAGATTCACTTAGTGAATCAATTTGTAGATACACGGAAGCACCGTATGCTTTTGGGCTGGCATCGGCAAAGGTATGCAAAGTTAGGGTGTAACTGGAGTCATCGGGAAACTGAAAAATGTTCCTTTGAATTTTTAGATTTCTCAACTGGGGAAGTTCAGAACACCATTGTTCCCACGTCTTTGTAATATCGGAGGGCAGTTCTTCATCCCACGTTAAGTTCCTACTCCACAGTTCTTGAAATAAACATTTAATTCGTATTGTATACGGAGAAATTAGACCCAGAGGGTCAAATATTCTACCTGCAACTTGTAATACAAAACGTTTTGTATTTTTTGCATTACGCAAAAATTCGAGCAAATTATCAATATCTATCAAAAGTATGTCTTGCTTGGGTTGCCACGATATCCCCAAAACTTTATGTATTGTACTATCCTCAAAAGGTTGTGGCATAGTACTAAATCCACGATTATCCCATATTTCCATTAACTGGTTGTTATTCGAAATCCACTTCCGTAAATTCATGCTAGCTTCCTTCATTATTTTATGAGATTGTTCCGAAATGTTCACCGCATCTTTGACTGTGTCTGTCCCGGTTATTAAGTCGTCCACATAAATACAATTGTGGAGTACTTCTGTCGTTATTGGATATTCCGTTTCAAATTTGTTAAGATGATGCTTAATTGTAGCAGATAGCAAAAATGGGCTTGAGTTCAAGCCAAATGTTAGGCGTGAAAATCTGTAGACGATAACATTAAATGCGTCATTGTCGACAGGATTCTTATCTATAAACAAAAATCTAAGAACATCTCTGTCCTTTTCGTTTATGGCAATTTGTAGAAAAGCCTTCTCTATATCTGCTAGAAAAGCAATTTTGTTTAGTCTGAAAAAAATCAATAAGTGAAAAATATTAGGGTTTAAATTAGTTCCTGCGTCAAGGCAGTCGTTCAAAGACAATTGTCCTGCTTCATGGGAACTTGCGTCAAAAACTATTCGACATTTAGTATAAACACTATCTTCTCTAAATACTGTATGGTGCGGTAAGTAAAAAACTGGTTTATCTGAAGGGTTTTCTAAATTGGGTACACTTTCAATTATGTTCATCTCTAAATACTCATTCAAAATATTGCAATATTGTTCGTATAACTTTGTATCACGTTTCATTCTTTTTATAAGACCTGAGAGTCGCGCTTCGGCGGTTTTATAATTATTTTCTAAATGGTTCCAATCCCTTGTCCAAGGGAGACTGATTTCATATCTATTATTTTCAAAACGCACAGTTTCATGAAATTTTTCTAAAATTTTCTCGTTTTTAACACTGTTTGGGTCATCTTTAATTCCCAACGTCTCTAAGTCCCAAAAGGTTTTCAAATCTAATTCATCTTGATTTTCTATTAAATGGCACGTGAATTTACTTTCATTTCTATCTTGTATTGTTCCACCCGCGATCCATCCTAAATGAGAATTTTGTAAAATTATAGAAGTTTTAGGAATTTTTATTTGACCAGCTAATAACAATTCGTAATATACATCTGCTCCTAATAACACTTGAATTCGCTGAGGTTAAAAAAATCTTGGGTTCGCGTAGGTTAAATTCTGTGGTAAGTGCAGATTAGAAATGTCTACGGCGCTTGAAGGGGTTAAATCAGTGATTTTAGGAACCAAAAACAAGTTGGATAATTTTTTAAAACTTCTATCTTGTTGGAAATTTCTACATTTATTCTGCTTTTAATTTTACAGACAGAATCATTTAATCCAGTAATTAATGACTTGACCTTATATTTTTGCAACCCTAACATATCTGCTACGGAAAACGTGGCCAATGAGACATTACTCGCAGTATCTAAAATCGCAATACAAGGAAAAAGAGAATCATTACTTCCCCTTAAATAAACCACAGCTGTCGAAATCAACCCATTATAACTGGAGCAAGACAAATTTTGATCATAATTGTTTTGACAGCTCAATGTTAACGCATTTGTGGTGGGTTCTATTGAATTAGAATTTACGTTATCTTCCGTTTTCAACTGCGGTTCATTTGCAATACAATTAACTTGCCTATTTTCATAAGCAGGTTTCGAAAAATTAGCTCCATGAAGAGAACTATGATGGTTGGAGTAACAAATCCTACACTTATTATGCAATTTATTACATCGATTAACAGCGTGAGATAACGATAAGCAGTTATAACATAACTTCAACTTCCTTACTTGGTTCAATTTCTCTTGAACAGATAAATCTAAGTACCTTTGACATCGAAATATCATATGAGGTTGTTTACATAATGCGCAATTAAATTTGTCATTCTGTAATACTAAACTTTTTTGATTCTGAGTAATTTCATACCTAGGTTTCGTAACGGTGTTGCTTTTTTGTATGTTTTCGAGAGCTTGAGCTCTTTTCAGTAAAAAATCAATAAAAATATTCCATTCAGGCAAGTCGTTACAACTAAGACTCATTTCAAATGCCTTTCTTGACTCGTCATCGATTCTTTGTAACACAAAATACATTAAAATTGATTCCGATAAATTATTATTTTCTAGTCCCAATTGTTTCAGAGCCCTCAAATGACTCAATAAATTATCTACCAAATTGCGTATTTCTTTCGCATTTTCAATTTTTATTTTGTTGTTACTCAATAATTCAGAAATATGAGAATTTACAATTAACCGTTTGTTTTCAAATCGTTTTTTTAAAGCTTCGAATAAGGAAGCATAAGAATCATCAATGTTTTGCAATTGTTTCACAGGGCCTATTAAAGCCGATTGTAAGTAGTATAATTTTTGAGCATCATTTAATTCATCATTGCTATCGATCAAGGTGGTGAATTGTAGTTTAAAATTAAACCACTCTGTGTAACGTCCCGAAAATTGGGGTAAATTAATTGACGGCAATTTAATTTTTGACTCATTAGCATTAATTCTATCATTATTATTTTGACATTCAACATTAGAAACACTAGGCTTTATTAAATCAAGAAGACTTACTTCGAGAACTTCTACCTGTTCTTCTATCTCCGTCAAGGAATTTTCAAATTCCGGTAAATCATCATCAGAAATTACCGAATACGACTCGTTGCGTAACTCATCTGTTTTCTTTTTTAACGTTTGAAGTGCATTGAACTTTAGTTCCAATTCTTTCTGGCCAAGTTTTGATTTTATTGCATTTGATATACGTGTAACTTGGCTGCGTATGTTTCCGCGTTTCCGATTGAGGATTACAGTACCTTTAATAGTAGCCATTATAATTATCTATAACTACATACAAAAATCCAAGGGCGATGATTCTTTACAGTGTTCTAAATGAGCGCTGGGGCTCGAAGGACCAAAACATGTTCCGTACATAGCTCAGGCAATCTCGTTGGACTGTATTTCGTTAAGAAAACTAAGATGATCATTTCGTACTCAATAAAAGGTGGAGTTAAAACTTAACTAATTACATTTATTTACAAGGAGAACAAAATTGACTGGCAGTGGTTGGTACACTGCGCTTACGTCTCAAGCAAAAACATCACTACTGGCGGGAGTCCGCTCCGCGCATCATCCCGTCTTGAGCGCTCGGCAGCGCCCCCTGGATAACAAAATGTTCTACGGAGGAAACACCAGTGAATAATTAAAAATAGTAAAAATTATTATTTTTCATGCATTTTAAAACAGGAACAGGTTCTATATAAATTAACTGTTTAGAAAGACTTGATTTTTTAAAATATTAATATTTACTGACATTTTGTACAAACTACAACTGATAATTAAAAATACTGAAAATTATTTCTTCACGCATTAAATAACAGAAACATATTATACATGAATTATATGTTTAAAATGATTTAGTTTTTATATATCTTAATATTTGCGGTAATTTTGTACAAAATATAGCTGAATAATTATAAATAATAATAATTTTTAAAAAGTTCGTGCATTTTAACCGTTTGTCTGCTTTTCCGCGATTTCTACAGGTAAGACATTTGTAGAAAAATTTATATTATACACAATATTTGAAGCAACTTTATTTTAAAATTTCCACAGTCAAAGGATAAAATGCAAATTATAAATATAATACATATTTCAAATACATGATGGTTTGAAATGTTTAATAATAGAGATACACATTGCTCGAAAGGATATTTTTTTTTTTTTTTTGAAAAGCAGTCAGAGAAAAAGTAACATTTTAAAACAAAACCAGATTATGCATGATGTAAAAATGACTGAATTTTTATCTATCTTAATATTTACTGAAATTTTGTACAAATTGCAACTGGATGAATAAATGTATGAAAAAAATAATAATCATTATTTTTCCATGCTTTTTTAAAACAAAAACAGATTATACAGGAATTAACTGATTTAAAAAGACTTTATACATCTTAAAAATCTTAAAATGTAAAAAGAGGAAAGAACTCGCAGATTAATCACATTACTACTTGAAGCATTTCAAAACTAGAAACAAAACAAGATTATGCGTGAATTAAAAAGACTGAATTTTTATATATCTTAATATTTACTGAAATTTTGTACAAATTACAACTGGATGAATAAATGCATGAAAAAAAGAAATTATGCATTTTAAAATTAAAAGATGTTATACATCAATTAATTGTTTTTGATGCATGTTAAAACACTAAAATGTAAAAGAAAAAAAAAAGCAAATAAAGAAAAGAAAAAGAAAAGATATCGTAATTTAATCGCTTTACTACTTGAATTCATTTTTGTTTTAATTATTATTAAGCATTTAAGCAATTTAAAGCTAAAATAGATAATACATGAATTAACTGATATAAAATTACTTTACTTTTATACATATTAAAATACTAAAATGTAAAAAAATTGCAATTTAATCGCATTATTACTTGAAGTATTCCTGTTTTTTTTTACAGGAGGATCATGGACATCAGACGCGAAAAAAATGGAGATTCCCGGATCAAATACTTCCGTTTCAATAACTGCTTTACAACCCATGACGACCTATTACTTCAGACTCCAAGCAGAAAACGCCCTGGGGAGGAGTGCGTTTGGAGAGACAATAACGATTACGACCGAAGAAGAAGGTTATTTACTTTTGTACTCACATAGCTATATTTTTCATCTTGTGCTTATAATGCCTCGGTATCTTTTTTTTTCATTACCTCAATTCCTATAAAAATGTACATTTTTTTTTTCATATCTCATATTTTCTCAGATATGGAGGATCAGTAGAAGAAAAAATTGTGTAACAGTGAAAGAATGCTTGTAGCATTCTTAGATAAGAAGTAATATCTGTTAGCGTTGGAAAACAAAAACACAGTAGACTAAAATGTGTGCATAGAAAAAAGACATACATTGTTTATATGATAATATTAAAAGCTATGGTAATAATAAATAAGAAAATTTGACAAAACATATTCTAATATAATTTTATCGAAAAAAACAATGTATAAATTGATATGCAAATTGAGATTATTCAAACTCCGTTTCTACACTCTTCTATTTAACTTTACTTGGGTTGATTTATGACGGCCAATTATCAACACGAGGGATATAGGCCCTGGGGGGAATGCCCTCCGTGGGGTCTTTTTAAGGGATCCTAACCCGTATTAACGCAAGGTTCGAAGAAAAGCACGGAAAACTCCGAACGGTTAGGTCGACGAGTGCGACAGGGGTTTGAACCCAGCACCTCCCGTCTACCAGCTTTGAGAGCAGAACCTCTCAGCCACTGGTGGGGCTCTTAACTTTACTTGGATTTTAGGTGCGTTCGTAATTATATAAATACGTAGCACCTATAGTCGTCGTCTGATCCGTCCGTCCGTCTATCCGCATATAACAGCACAAAAACTACTCAACCAAATGATTTGAAATATAATATATATAATCGTTGCAAAATTTTGTCGAGTCATTTCAAATTTTATGAAAATCGAATCAAAACAAAAAGATATTAATAAAAATATTTATTAAATGATTTTTTTTTAAAATTGGTACAGCTTCTGGGAATTAATCGTCAAGCGACAAAGATGTATCTTCAAGTTATGTGACGTGTATGAAGTTATAGTCATACATGGCGTATACGATATTTTATAACATCTATGACCAAGTAATAGTCATATATGACGTATATGACATTTTATAACCTCTATGACCAAATTATAGTCACGTTATTCATTCTATTATATCCTATCATACGTAATTAATTCAATGATATGTCATGAGTGATAATGATTGTAGGTTGCAATGGTGATTACGTCCTATTTAAGATGAAGTCATATTATTTCTGTATTACTGAATTTAAAAACCGAATTTGCATATCAAAACTGTTTAATTATAGCAACCCCATAATCTACCGACAATTTATTGGATAGATGTTTCCAGAGAAATAGATACTAAATGAAAAAAAAAGTCTAAATATTGATTTCAAGTTCAGAAATTTTCAAAGTTTCCCGTTTGAATTTTCAGTAAATGTCAACAAAAGATAAAATGTTGCCAACTTAAAATGTACTTATTTTATTAGGGAAATTAATCATATCATAACAGACGATATAATTTATTTCACTAAAATAATAAGAGTACGAACGCACCTCATTTGTCACGTTTAACGTGCAATTTCCAAGTTGTTGTATTTAAAGATGGACTTCTGTTATTTTCATTCACTTCCTGATAGTTTAGAAGTATTTTTTTTTTAAATTTACACCTGTGTGTTTCCAAAGACAATACAACATTTCAATATTTTTAGAACTGAATTATAAATTAATAAATTAATTTTAAGGCATTTTTTTGTTAGTCGGATTCATGTGATAAATCGCCAAATCTTTTTTATAAGTTTACAACAGTTTACGAGATATAATAACAATGGAGTTAATTATGCGCCAAGTCACTCTCGCCAAAGTAGTGACAAGACGAAAAAAATAATAATTTTCAACAATATAAATAATTGGAATTACAGAGCAATTTTTTTCATCAGTTACTCATTTTTGGTTATCGCTTTTTTTCCTAGTTACCCAATACATTTCCTTCAGAAAACAGGCCTCTACGGTATGGAAGAAAGAAAAACATATATGGTTTCTCATGGTATTTTCTTCATTTACAACTCTACATAGTTGATAAATCTTGGGATAATACAGGGTGATTTTTTTTTAAGTTGTGAAAGTAAAACATTATAATAAAAGAACCACTGATCCAAATGACCTGAAATTTCACCAGTATACTCACAAAGCAATGGGAATTTTTTACGCGTGGTTAAAAAAAAAAACTTAAAATTGCACCGACAGATGTTGCTGTAAGTTAGCAGAAACAAAGAATACCGTCAGTGGGAGGAAAACAATGGACGGTACTTTGAAAAACCATCTTCCGTAATTCCTCTGTCGTCATTGGAAATTTTTTTTTAAATTCTTAAGTGTCCTAAATCTCCTAAGAGCAGTTGCTGCGCTGTCATTATTCTGATAAGTAATTAAATAAATAAGTAATTAAATAAGTAATTAAATAAATCTGACAAAGATATTCCAGCCTATTTACGAAACAAATGTACTATACACAAACTGAGAATTTTTAATATTCATTTTTTTATAATTCTTTTAACATAAACCTGCTACAAATAAATGAAGTAGGTACTCAAAATGTAAAACAGCAAAAAATAATTTTAGTTTTCAAATATGACAAAATAAATATATTAATAACTAAACATGTATGTTTGACTAGGTGAATACTGATACACAATATTTTTAAAGTATATTTATTTTATTTTTTAACAAAAAAGCTATCACGTGAATTAAATAGGATACCTTGTATATGGGTGGAGAGGCATGTCATAAATGTGTTTGAAATTCAAATAAAATCCAGGTGTCGCTGCTAATTCACACTCCTCGCCAGTGAAATGAAGTGAAATGATTTCAGAATTCTGACTGACCACCGATGGAATGTTGTTGAAAATTATGGTAAAATCCTTTTAAAAACAAAAGCTGAAATTATAATGTACAAAAAAGGTACATTTTTATTGAAGGAGCGATCCTCATAATATCGTGCATGTATGTGAATAAATATTTGTTGTTTAGTATGAAAATAATTATATTGTTCTTTCACAATGCTTTCACTTCAATGTTGACAGCAGGGAATTTGGACGTATGCCAAGTTTTCTACAAGGGAAGATCATTGATATATTAAGCAAATAATCAGTCAAGTGCGAGTTTTACTCGCGTACAAAGGGTTCCGTACAATAAATTTATTAATTATTAACTCAATATTACAAAAAGTCGTCGCCAAAAGAATAATAAGACTTTGTAAAAAACATTATTTTATGAATTATTTTTTAACATTTGAATTCAATCGGAATGAAAAACTTTGACTATTTATCACTATATTCGTCTTACTTAAAATAAAGACATGGTAATTTTTTTAAAACTGTCAAACTGTCAACTGTGTGGTATGTGTCAAACGCTCTTTGAAAGGGGGTCACAAAGTTGCAACGCCGCCTTTGTCCGTGCCACGTTTTCCAGAGAGGTTTTTAATTAACATATCGGGTAATTTCCAACATTTTTTTTTTCAAAAATGATTATCAATAATCCTTGGATGATTCTGCGTCGATATGTACCTCGAGCGTCCGCAGAGTAAAGTTTGTGTGCAACAGAAACATGCGATTTTCTCAAAAACTATGTGATCTATGATAATCGATATAGCTTTCCTGTAAGGTTTAAATAAACTCCTACTAGCCTCTAATATTTTCATAATTTTAGTTTCAGTAGATACGGAAATTGGAGAGGGGGGGGGGACATATCTGTGCAGTACATTTCTCACAATATCTCTAAAAATATAATACCTAAAACTAAAACAAATATATATTTTTAGTTCAGTGTTACGAAATCTTTCGAAGAATACCCCACACGATAGAAAAAAAAGATTTTTTTCAAGTAACTTAATTATCCCAACCTAAATTGTCCTTTAAAATATTTGTGAATGGCCAATAATCTATAAATATGTAGGTCATTAGCCTTTATAACTCTGCCAACTATGAACTTTCCATGTTCCATAGTTTTCGAGAAAAACAGCTGTGACAGGCGGACAGACAGACAAACGTGTGATCTTATAATTGTTCCGTTTTTACTTTTTAAGTACACAACCTTAAAAAAAGCCGGTTGGAAGAGAATTCCTAGCTAAAATATTTCCGTTTCAAGAATAGTTCCTTTCACTTTGACTGCAAGCAGAAAAATTCCTCGAGAGAAAGGGACCATAACGCTTACGACCTTAAAAGAAGGTTATTTATTTTTGTACTCACATTACCAAATTTCTCATCCTGGATTAGACTATATCAAATTTCATTCATTTTCTGTTCTTCAGTGCCTATAAAAATCCGGCATTTTTTTTATATCTCCTATTTTCTCAGATATGGAGGATCAGTAGAAAAGAATTAATATTGAATAATGCCTGTAACATTTTTAAATAAGAAGTAATACTTCTTAACGTTTGAAAACAAAAAATCAGCACAGTAAAGAAAAAAAAAATAAGCAAATTAAAATTGAAAGCATATTTCTGGATATCAGAGAAATCTATAAAACATGTAAATAAGTAAATCTATCAAATATTTCTAGTATAATATTATGAAAAAAATAATCGATACGCAAACTGAGAAAATTCAATTTGAGTTTTTCTCCACGAAAAAGATCTACAAATAAATACAGTAAGCACTCATAATATATAAAACGAAAATCTATTTTTTGGATATGAGGGGGGGGGAGATAATATCATAGACATCAGATGCCCAAAAGATAGAAATTCCAGGATCAAATACTTCCGTTTCAATGTCCTCCTTACAACCAATAACGACCTATCACTTTAGATTCAGAGCAAAAAATGCCCGCGGGTCCAGTGAGCTTGGAGAGACCATAACGATTACGATAAAAGACGAAGGTTATTTACTTTTTGCATTCATATAGCTGTACTTCTCATCCTGTGCTATAACGCCTCAGTAAAATTTTAGTGCTTTAGGGCCTACAAAAATGTACAAAAGAATTTTGGGATAACTCTTTTTTTTCAGATAGGGAGGATCAGTAGAAAAAATAATAATATGCAAAGAATGTCTGCTTACTTAGATAAGAAGTAATGTCTGTTAATGTTAATAAAACAAAAACGGAGAATACTAAAATGTATGTTAGAAAAGACATAAATAATGTTAGTAAGAGAAAACCAGAATCTATGTTATGAGTATATATTTAAATGTTAAAAATAAATGATCAACGTAAAATAGCACAAATTAAAATATATAAAATGGCAAACAGCTGTTTCGGTGCCCCTAAACTCCACCATCAGTGCCAAATTTAAAAGATTCACAACTGATTCAAAAAAATTTTAATCTTTTAAATTTAGCACTGATGATGGAGTTTTAGGGGCTCCGAAACAGCTGTTCGCCATTTTATATATTTTTACTTGTGCTATTTTACGTTAATCATTTCTTTTTAATATAACAGCACAAAGTTCAATCCATCTATTTTAAATACAGGGTCATTCATAATTCCCTCAGGGGTTTCGAAACGTTATAGTAAAAAAACGAAGACGAATATGAAAAAAAGAAACATATGAAATTATTCCGAAACTATTCAAGTTTTACTTACATACATTACAGGTGTTCTATGTGTGAACCCTTGGTCACACGGCATACATCCATGCGATAGTCCAGTTCCTGCCATACTCCGTTTCTTTAAATCTGAATCAGTGGTGTCAGTTCGACGGGCCTTTCGTAATAAATATCGAAAACAGGGACCAACTGACAAAACAATTCATGTGTGGTACCGGAAATTTAAAGAAACGGAGTATGGCAGGAACTGGACTATCGCATGGATGTATGCCGTGTGACCAAGGGTTCACACATAGAACACCTGTAATGTATGTAAGTAAAACTTGAATAGTTTCGGAATAATTTCATATGTTTCTTTTTTTCATATTCGTCTTCGTTTTTTTACTATAACGTTTCGAAACCCCGGAGGGAATTATGAATGACCCTGTATAGTTAAATGTTCACAAATATCGTATAGTGTATATTCGTGAAAAAATAGTTAATATACAAACTGAGAACATTTAATCTTCTTATATTACACCAAAACAGTAAAAATAAATTTAATAAGTAATGAATATACAGGGTGAGTAAGAAAACTGTATACCCACTTTGAATCATTATAATTTCAGTTTTTATTCACATATAATATATATTTAAAATGCAAAAGAATCTACATGAAAGGTATAACTTTGCCTCCTACCGCAGATGTACAAAATTATTACCGTTCTGGTCAATACACTGCTTAAACCGGTGGGATATTGATTCACAAATTCCAACAAGCATTTCATTTGGTGTTGTGGCGCATTCTTCCTCAATTGCGGTTCCGGAACGTTGTCTATGAACATCCATTCATTTCAAATTTATCTTCTATCCGATGAATTATAAATCGCATAGATGGGTCTGCCTGAAAATCCCTGCGATATTGTTTTTGTATTTCTGCTACATTTTCATACTTACATTAGTATTTAAAAAAAAAATCTTTTTTCAAAGTTAATCTTGGTCCATTTATTATTTCTAATTAATTACACTTTGAAAAAAAAAATTACAAAGTTCGACCCGTTGAACAGTGTATGTATACATTTATCTGACGCATCCTGTATATCAGAATAAAAACTTTAATTTTCATTTTCAAATATAGCAAAATAAATGCAATCACATTGAAAAGAGAATTTGATAAATTAAGTACTTATAGATATTACATTTCTGTGAGAAGAATATAATAAAATTAATAATTTTGTTAGCAGGATAATTTTGAAATATGCGTCAAGCATAAAAGTGTAAATCTGAGAAAATACATTCTAATCTAATTGATAAAAATAAGTTGATATACAAATTAAGACCATTAAATCTGCTTTTTAACATTAATTTCTACATACAAAATAGTTGCAAACAGATGCAATAGGTTTTAAATACATCAAAACTAAAAGTTTAAGTTTTCCAATAAACCAAAATAAAATCATTAATAATAAAAAGTGTGTTCGATAAAATATATAAATTATTTTATATTTTATATTTATAAAATATGTAAAATATATATAATACATACATAAAATATATATAAAAATTTTTTAATTTGTAGTTTTTAGAAAGAAGATTATCACAGAACAGTAAAAGTATTTTACAAGGATTTTTTTTTCATTATTTTACAATTGAAATAATTATCTTACGATAAAGAATGCAAAGTTTTAAAAAACAGAAACTTTTCACAAAATTTGGCTCTGTAATTTAGCGACATTATATTGTTGTCTAAAAGTAAAAAATCGGTCAAGTGCGAGTATAACTCGCGCTCAAAGGGTTCCCTACATTAAATTAGTTAATTAACAAAATTTTACTACCCCTATTTTTTTTCATAATTTTAGTTTCAGTAGATTCAGAAATAGGAGGGAGCGGGGACGTATTTTTGCAATACACTTTCGACGATATCTAGGAAAATATAATGACAAAATTAAAACAAATATATTTTTTAGTTCGGTGTTACGAGATCTTTCGAACTATACATAAACCATACACGATACATAAAAAGATTTTTTTGTCTAGTAACTTAAATAGTATATCGGCTTATTACCAACAGTTTTTTTTTTTCAAAAATCATTATCAACTATCTTTGAATGATTCTGCGTCGACAGATACCTCGATCGCCCGTCAACTTCCTCGCTGTTCGCCCGTAAAGTAAAGTTTGTGTGTAACGGAAAAATGCGTTTTTCTCAAAACCTACGATGTAACCTAGGAAAATCTCTATAGTTTCCCTACAAGGTTTAAATAAACTCCTACTACCCCTATTTTTCATAATTTTAGTTTCAGTAGTTTCGGAAATAGAGGGGACATATAATAATGGACATATACACAATAATGGACATATTGTCCATATGGACACAATAATGGACATATTTGTGCAGACACAGTATTTAATGTCCATATGGACACAATAATGGACATATTTGTGCAGTGTATTTTCGACAATATCTCTGAAAATATAATACCTAAAATAAAAACAAATGTATTTTTGAATTCGATATTACGAGATCTTTCACATGATACCCAACACGATATACAAAAAGAAAATTGTTTTTACAAGTTACTTAATTGGCTCCCTAAATTTTTCATAAACATATTTGTGAATGGCTAATAATCAGAAAATATATGGGTCAATAGGCTTTATAAATTTCCGAAGTTTTAACTTTCCACGTCCCATAGTTTACGAGAAAAAGGGTTCTGACAGACGGACAGACAAACGGCAGTGATCTTATAATGGTTCCGCTTTTACTTTTTAAGTACAAAACCCTAAACACAGTTAATATAGATATTGATAACTTTAAATCAGCTTTTTTACAAAAATTTTTTGCGTAGAAATTAATGTTCCAAAGCATCAATGTAACTGTGCTGTTACAACTAACAACAGATGTTAATAACTGAAAGAGGCGCTCAAAATATATCAAGACAATTACTTTAACCTCAGTTTTCAAATATGACATAATAAAATCCTTAATAACGGAACGTATGTTCGATAAAATAAACACTTTTACGATTTATATTTGTAGCATATTTTTATCGTAGCTTATGACAGTAAGATTATAACGTAACAATAAACGTATTTTGAAAGAATTGTTCTCTATTTTTTTCTATTAAAGTGTTTATGTTACGAATAAAATTCAAAGTTTATGAAAAAACTGAAAACGACTTTATACAAACCATTTTTTTTTAAGCCAAAAAAAAAAATTGCATTTAAAAAAATAAAACTTCGTTTTAATTCCTTGTTATTTTTCTTCTTTCCTTATATCGCAATGACATTTTTTTATTTTTTTATAAAATTATTGATCGCCATTTCCGTTTACCACTCAGAAGTCATATTGGTTTTTATTCTCAAAATATCGCGAAAAGGTGGAAAATATCGATATATAACATCTGTACTGAATGTTTAAGCTATAGATATTCATGTATTCAAAGCTGTGGCTATTTGATAAAAAATATTCTATTCTTATTCATGCGGCTATTTTTATTGAATTCAAAAACCAGTATTCAATAAATTCAAAATGTTATCTATGAATAATTATATTTGCTTTTTAACACTTTCCAAGACAGTGTTTGTGAAAAGTGTTTATGAATTCTTGTTGTCTGGCCATCTGTCTGCTCCGTCTGTCTGTTCATCTGTCTCTCCGTGCTCTAACTGGCATAAATATACTCGTATTCATATGTAACTGATATGCGTTATTGAGGTTTACTATGGTATGTTCAGTATTCAAAATGAAGTGTTTAGCATTTATAGTTCATTTACAAGGAGACTCAAAATAATTCCGTTACAATATGGTCTATAAGGTAAATCATTTAAAGTGTATTTTAATGATGTTACATTATTTCAAACATATTGAAATTGATATACTGAGGTGCACTGAACTATGTTTACAATAGAATATGGTGTGCATAGAATTTGTCGTTCATTTACAGGGACACACAAAAGATTGCGGTGAGCAATAATTGCTGGAAGTACGTTTTCAACTGTGGTATATGTTTTTAAATTAAACTATTTTTTGCATGTTACTTGGTGTGTATAAATTCTATAAATCATGTACAGGACTGCACAAAATAATTCAAGTATATGTCTACTTACCTACGAAAATTGCTGAAGGGGAATTTTCAACTGTGTTAAGAGTTTCCTAACTGAACTAAATTTTTACATATCTGGTATATATACAAATCTATAGATCATATATAGGTCTGAACAAAAGAATTCGGATTTTTTCAGACTACAGATGATAATTGCCGAAATGTGTTCTGCATTTTCCAAACTATTCTTAGATATCATCTTTCCCCTTAATAACGATGAAGTTTCGTTACGGTATTCTGAATGTTTTGGAAAGTGTTTCATAATCACGAAAGCATGATTTTTCTTTCTTGTTGTTAATATCTTAAAGTTGTAATTCATGAGTCAGTGCTATTTATCGTCTTAGTTTCAAGATAATCTGTTGACATTCATAAACAGAGACATTTTAAACTGCATTATAAGAAACATTTCTGTATTGATAAATGATTTGATTTGATTGCCTAAGAAGGATTGCTCAGACAAGGAAACCAAGTCTGTAGAGCATAGTATCCCTCCCGGTCCCTTTATTAAGGTCTTAGGAAAAAAGGATTACAGTGTTCACAGTCACACTTTCTCCAGCTTATGCGGAATGTAGTCTGCACCCCAACTAATGAGAACACTTCTTTCTGATAAATAAGACTTGATGACCCCAACCAGGTTCCTTGGGCAGCCTAACGACCATAATTGTATAAGTATGTCTCTCCATTCTATGTTATCGAAGGATGTTATCCAGCGAGACCAGGGAAGCGTAGTCACCATTAGCTATGCTGTCGGTACAGGAAGACAAGATGTCTAACTATGCTTTTTCACATGATCTGCCCGCTCTGAACCCGAACTGTTCAGGATGGAGTACTTTGAATTCTAGAAAGTGAGTCAGCCGAAAGACTATTAGTTTTTATAATAATTTGCCGAGGGTAGGAAGTAGGCAGATCGGTCGGTAGGATTTGGGTTCAACGGAGAACTTCCCTTACTTCAGGAAGTACACCACTTCCCCTTGTCTCAAAACATCTAGAAAAATATTATGCTGGAGACAGACTTTCGCCCAGCGTGTAAAGAGATTAGGAATTATGTTGAATGTGGCCTTCCGTAATCTAAAATCTATGAAATCTGGACCTGGATCCTTCTTGTCATTAATGTGTACAAAGCTGTTCTTAATTCAGCTTTGGTGAAAAGCTTGCCAGGTGGTGAATAAAATGTTATGTCCTCATTGTTGTAATCAGGGTATGCTGTGGGTCGAAATATTTGTGATGTTAAATGTTGAAGGTTGTGTTGCCTTGATGCGACGCTTGGTGGCTGCTCGATCAAGATTTCATCTGCAGTGAAGAGTTTTCAGGTATATAACTTCTATGCAGTCCCAAACTGGTTTGTGGTATTACTACAGAACTGTCTTCATGCTTTAGTTTTAGCATTCAATACAGAGCGCTTGTACAGTGCGGAGAGCTTCGAGTATTTTGCACTGAAGTATTTTTATGTTTCAGAATTGTGTTCGTGGTCTCTGAGTCTCTTGATTTTTTTTCTCAATGCTGTTAGGGGGTTTCGTTTGGTTTTTAGTTCCGTGGTCCAATAGGATTATGTGGGATTATGTGGAGAGTATGATTTGTGTTTTCTCCTAACTGTTTTGAATCTATAGGCTGACTTCGCTGCTTGATGAATTATTTCTATCACGGTGGCTGTAAATATGTTGATTTGGTTGGCTTCTGTTATGCTGTTTAACTGTTCTCTGAGGAGCTGTTTGTTGTTTTTAATATGTTGTGTGAATTTGCGGATGTTTCTCCTGGTTGTGTTGAATGTCCTTCGGATTGTGTAGAATGGCAAAATTTTGAAGAAGAAATGGATGTACTAGTGATCTGATCTATTGTACAGGTCGGAGACTTGCCAGTTTTTAAGTTTGTGCAGTGTTTGTGTGTTCACTAGTATAAAGTCAGGCCAGCCTTGGGCCAGTAATTCGCCTTTTGAATTATATTTTTTATTAGTTGTTTCTGTGTTTTCAATGTTTGCTATTGTCAGATTGTTAGTGATTAGAAATTCAGTAAATGTTTCCCCGCATCGATTTTCATTGCAGTAACCCCACAATGTGGAGTTAGCGTTGAATTCACCCCCGCAAATGAGAAATTATCTTTGTGTGATGACGTGTTCCCATTGTCCGAGTGGTTCGTTGAAGTCAGATTTTGATGCTGAATATGTTGAGCCAATTATTAGGGAACCTTCCTTTGGCCATAATGGTCCCTAATGCACTGTGTGTTCCTGTATAAATATGGGTGTATATAAGTTTTTTTTATTTTGTATGACGAGTATTTTTTAGATGGTAAAATGGCCCACGATGAATTATAATCGATTAACTCTCTGCTTTTGTTACAGTGTACATCTTGCAACAATGCGATGTCTATGTTGTTATCTATCATGTGGTTTTTGACTGTTTCATTGGCTTATTTGTAGTGATGAGATTTATTTGTAAGATCTTGATGTGACCAAATGGTGGGAGTGGTGTTCTTGAAGTAATTTATTAGTGTTTTAAGGTATTTTGCTGTTTACCTATGGAGTTTGTGTACTCTGTTGAAGTTGTTAATTTGTTAAATGAAATTTTATTTTAGAAAAAATATTAAAATTGAGTGTATGTTTAATGTTAAATAATATACTTTAATACCTTAGTGACCCCGTCTCTCTGGACAGATGGGGATACTCGCCGCTATATAAGAGCCACTCGTGGTGAGGATCAACTGGATCTTGTATGTCCATTGGGCGTTTCTGAGACCAGTTCTTGAGACGCGTTCTTGTAAAAGAGCTTAAACAACAACGCTTGATCTGATAACGATAGCATACTGCTGGCATCGAATGAAGAATCTATATGCATCTTGATGTTTATTAACAACTTGATTTGCATAAATTGCTTCATATTATGCATACCAGCACCCTCTATCAGCAATTTTTTGAGCCCCAACTTTTTTTTGTTATTAAAAAAGATTGATCTCGCTCTAATCTCATTCGTCTAAACCGCAAAATTTTGTATCAACATTTGTTCCTTTTTAATGATTTTTTTTAAATTGTAACGAATTTATTGCGCAGCTGGTAGTTAAACATTTGTTTCCGGCTAATATGCCATAACGACATTAAAACTTCATCAATAAATAAATTAAATAATATAAATTTAAAAAAAAACAGACATGTAATCGAACTACGCGCTTAAACACCGAAAACAAAATAAAAAGATTGCTTAAAATAGTGAAATGTGTGGAGATTTCTTCGGCTGTTAACCGCTGGAATGCTGCTAATACGAAAGTACCGTTTTTAATAAATTTCAAAAGTTTATTCGAGTGCATAAGTGATGTTTTTCATATAAAAATGCTTTTTTATGTTGTTAGTGGACAATCTAAAATATATATATTAAATGTAAAAAATATATTAGAGTATTCAATTAAAAACATTTTTCTCCTATATTATGTACATCCAGCAGTATTTTCTGTTATTCGGGAAGCCCGGTATGGATACTCTGGTTTCTTTAAAATATATCCATCATTTTTGTTAAAATATACTCCATATCATTATTGTTAAGAGTTATGAACAAAAATCTCGCTCCAGATTGGAGTGATACACCCTGTATTTTTGTCTGAATAACTGGATAGCGACCCTAGTTTCCTACACAAAAGTTGTTGGTTACAGTATGTAATTTATTGCACAGTTTTCCTGAACTACCCTGTATATTATACCCTGATTTTATATTTAACTCTTCATAATGAAGTATGCATATGTACAATGTATACGCATATGAAGATATTTCATTTTTTATCGGGGAAAAACTAATAATACTAATGACACATTTAAATAAACTATGGTTATAAATTAAGGAACTTGCGGTATTAAAATCCGAAGTGTATAGTTTCATAAATTTACTTAGTTAACATCCGTTGTATATGTGTTAGGAGATGGTAAATTATTATTTTCATTTATGCAGACGACTTTTGACTAATGCCGATAAAATTGTTTCTTTTATTTCGTTGCTATGGTTTTTTCTTTTATTTTTTTTTTTAATTTTATTATCTCACGATAGTGGGTAAATAAAAAAAAATGGCATCGTTTGGTTTTAAGTTCTAAAGTGTTTTAGTGTTGATTAGTGATGGGAGTATTCGAATTCAAAATGTCTAAGGTCTCGATTCAGTCAAGTTCTCAAGTGATCTCGATTCGGACGGGAGTATTCGAATACAAGCCACCTGGGATTTGTGTTGCAGATGAAAATGAAAACTGCGGTTTACGAATGTATTCAGCTCTTATAGCTCGAGTTTTCTATGTTTTCATAAGCTGCGCCAGTGAATGCTAGTATTCAAATACTATATAGACTACTCGGCGCTGTTTAAAACATTTCTCCGGAATCTTGAGGCTAGTAGGATGGATGATCGGCGCTGTTTTAGTTTTATTTTTTCAAATGTATACAGCTAAGCTACACTTTTTTTTTTTTTTTTAAGAACATATGAATTTAAACTTACATAAAAATCTGTAAATGTGTAATTAAACATCATATGTCATTTTTTTTTAATATAACAGAAAATAATTACTCATAGTGGAAAATTAATTTGTACAATTCGAAAAAGAAATTTTTTATTGATTATGAAGATTAACCCTTTGTAACTCAACAACTCCGATTTTAAAATTAGTAACTTAGATGTTAGAAAACATCATTTTAAGCATGTAAAAATAATATTTAAAAAAAAAAAAGAACATAAAAATAAAAATATAGTGACTAAAAGGTGTTTTTTTTTATCTGGAACAAACAGAAAATTACATTTTTCTTATAAATATTGTAACTTTTCTATTACAAAATTGTAAAGTATTTATTACAAAATTGTAAAAATTCTATTCTTGAACGTCTCCCTCCTTTTTATTTTTTCAAAATTTACGAAGTTAATTTAAAAAATAACGATAACTGCTTCGTTAGAAAATAGCCTAGTGTTTAAAAAAAAAAAAAAAAAAAAAAAAAAACTTTATAATAAATAGAAGTTTGTGTTTGTCTGCCTGCCTGGTATGCTGTATTCTAACCAGACCGCTGCATGCAGAGTAACAAAATTTGCCAGGAAGGTACTTGTAATATCTGAAGTTATGAAGATCCAAGATAGTTTTTGGTTTTTTTATTAAATTTTTTCATAAGATTTTTTTTAAGCGTTTTCTATCGAAATTCTCCGCGATTTCTCCACGTTAGTAAAATGAATCCAGTTTCAATATTTTACCCCGATTTAGTAAATGATGTCCTTTTTTCAATAAAGTTTATTCGGAATTTCTACAGCGATTTTTGAATCCCAAATTTTAAGTACGTTTGAATGAATTTTCGTTTAAAAATTTGTTTTGAAACATTTTTAAATATATATAAAACCCAAGCAGACCGGAGCGTGCATAGCACACCCAGTGTACACTGTTCCCCTAACTCTATATTCGTTTGGAGGAATTTTTGTTTAGAAATATAAAATCATACAAATGCCAGGCTCGTTTTGTTTAAAGACATAGGCCGCAGCACGTTCGGTGTTCGCGGCCAAAGACAGTGGGGTGGACAACTCTATGTACGTTTGGATTTATTTTCGTTAAAAAATATCTAATAATTAATCTTTGATTTTAGGTAAATTTAAGGTTAGTATCGGCCCGGGCAATGCAGTGCGTGCCAGCTAGTACAAAAAAACATGAAAATATCTGAATTGCGATTTTTTTGTCAGAACTCATCGTGCAAGACAATTTTTTTTCACATCAACAATAGTAATACATAAATTTACCAATTAGGAAATACTAAGTATTCAACAATAAATCTGTACGAACATTTTTCAAAATAAGGAAATAAAACAGTTTTTTTTTTCTCATTCCGTCCTGAATTTCCATGTAAGATAAATTTGAAACTTATGAACGTTAAAAGGAAAACAAAATTACAAATCCATACTTACTATTATCAAGTATAAAGAGTATTAAGTATTAAATAACAAAGTTTATTACAGGGTTTCCACAATCCTTCAATTTATGGTACCATTATTACTGAATAGTAATCGTCGCATTATTTAATCGCAGATCGAAAAAAATTTCGACTAAAATAATCAGAATAATGTTCTCTTTTTTATTTTTAAATAATCAGATACAGAAAATTTAATTAAATACCATATCTCTGCACCTTTGCCGGCACTTATGATAAAATAATGTACAAACGAGGTAGCACCCCCACCCCGCCCTACACCTATACTGACTTTTCTATAATATTCATACTTAATATTATCAAGTATAAAGGGTATTAAGCATTGAATAACAAGATTCATTGCATGGTTCACACAATCCTTGAATTTCTGGTACCATTATTACTGAATAGTAATCGTTGTATTATTTAATCGCAGAATTTTTGCCATTAAATAAGGAAACTCGGAAACATTGTTACTCAATGGCACCCATTTGAACCCTATATGGCACCCATTTGGACATATACTTTATTATTATTATTATTATTGAAATATAACATTTAAAATAAAAACAACAATAAAACAAACAATTTCTCATGCTGGAGAGTAAAATATTACAGTTTGAAAAAAGAAAGTTTTTCTTGATTTAATCAATAAAAATTGCTTCCTGTTCTAGATTATTGAAAAAGTTCTGGGTAGATTAATCATTAAAACGTTACCATTTAATTTTCTAAGGAAAGTTTTACCATTGAAAAATTAAGCAAAAAAAAAAAAGTAATATGACTATCTCAATTTTCATCCGAACGCAAAAACAACATGAAAACAGCTGTGACGGACACGTGAAAAAAAAAAAAAAAAAAAAAAAGAGAGAGAGAGAGAGAGAGAGAGAGAGAGAGAGACAGGTGATTTTACGTAGAACAAACATTTGAATGTCGCCCTCATCAAGTTTGAACAAAGTCTGGAGTAGTTTTCAGTTCTAGAACATTTGAATACAAAGTATTCGAATGTTGGTTTTGATTCTGAAAAGTATTCGAAAACTAAGGTATCGATTCTTAGAAGATCTCGAATCGGCCCATCACTAGTGTTGATGTATTTTTGTAATCGTTTGGAGAGTAATTATGTTCGTCAAAATAAATAAAAATAGTAAGACGAAAATTGAATAATGATAAGGGAATATATCATAGATCAGCCTTTTATTTAGAAATAGTACAGTGATCTAGTATGTACAAGCTGAAGTTTCACTATGTTTTAGTATATATGTATATAAATTCATATCAATATATGTCCCTTATATTGTCTTCATATTATTTTAAAGAGTAAATAAATTCTATGATCAGAAGGCGAAGTTAGATCAATTATAAAATTTACGAACCTTATAATTTTGTTTAACACACAATATGTACGTTTAACAATTAGATTTAAAAATAATGATTCTATTTGATTTGGAAAAATACTATTTCTAGTAGTTATTATTTATCATAAGGAATTAAAGGAATAAACTTTTTAACTGCTTCTTGATTGCATGTTTTTATATATAATTTTTCTTTCTTTTTATGTATCTTAAATTTAGATTAATTTTTAAAGACAAGCATATTCTTACTAATATAAATCGTACCTTTTAGATAAAATCTACAAATATTAAAAAAAATTATTTTAATTTATATGACTAATTAAAAAAAAGAAAAAGTACCATAGGGATTAAATTCGTAAATCATCAAATTACTTTTAATTAAATTTATTATTTAACCTTCTGTAACATTTAATAAAAAAGATTAAAAAGAAAAAAAATTACATATTTCCTTTCATTTCTTTTAGTCATCGTATTAAATTCCTATATAATATTCAGATAATCCAATTAAGATGTTTTCAAAGAAAAATAAGTTTAGGGCTATTAAAAGTAAAATAAATACGCTTTTTATTAAAAAAGATTTACCATTTTAATTTTAAAAACATTTTCATTTATTTAAATAAAATAAAATGAAAAGGGCAAGCTATTTATTTTTTCTGTAATAACGTTTAGCAAATATGCAAAATTAGCAATATATGCAAAACCCCATTAAGTTAATTATTCTAATATATTTTATGTAACTTTGAAGTACAAGGTTTGTTTTTTATACTTATAAATGATTAAGGTAATTTACAAATGTAGTGGAGTATATTCTATAAAAACACATGTGAGAATGCATGAAGTTTCTGCTATGTAATAGTACTTGCAAATTATCTCTTTTATCAAAAATAAATAAACTGGAGTCGTTATAATTTTTTTATTTTAAAAATAGGACTATTTAGTTTAAATAATTAATTTATTTTTATTTTTATAATTATAAAAGTGAATACGAGTTGTTACAGTAAAAATTCTGTAGAATATTTTTGGGGATCAGTTTAATAAATCATACCTGTTTCTGTATTTTTTAATTTCATAAAAGGGTTCATATTTAAAGTCACAGAACCAAATACTATAATCTCGATATTGCTGACAATTATACGGTTACATGCTACAAGTTCTGAATCACTATATTTAATCAATAAGGTTAATAACTTTAGTAATTAACGTGCCGATATTTCTTAAAACGTTGAATTTTCATATTATCTAAGAGTACGAATAATTACACTTTTCGTATATTCGGTTTCATATATTTATTCGAAATTTCTGTGGTGTTTTCAGTTAATATATCAGTTATATCTTTTCGTCATTCGATTGCTTAATAATGTTATATATTTCATATATATACATTTGATACGTATATATTTATATATTTAATATAGGAACTGTGTTATTCTTTCCATTTGCTATTATTAATCAAATAAGTGCTGTAAAATATCTCCCAAATTTACAAATGGGATTATAATACTACTTAGAAATGAAAGTAAACAAATGTTAAAAATATACCAATTTATTTAGTACAAAATAAAAATTTTTAAGAATGACTTTCAAGGAAATTACTATTTTACATCTACTAACTGGAACTATCAAAATGTTTTTGTCACGATGCGTCTTCATATGTGTTTATTTTGATTGTGACAACTAGTACAATAGGGAAATGAAAAGAACGGAGACTAAAATTTCACTGCATTCCTTCAATCGAGTTTTATATGGTATATCAGCTGTATAATTTTAAATTTAATTTATTTTGTCAATATGTATAATTCTGATCTGTAAATTCAGGATTCTCAACTAAAACATATGTCAAAGTTTATATTAATCTTTTTGCGTTTGTTTTCAAAATAATAATATATTTCGGTACTTCTCTATTATCCCGTCGACCACTTTTCATAACAAAAAACTATCGCCAAACTGTAACGCCAAATAAACGGGAGAACGTTGTCATTGGAATATCAAAATAAGAATTTAAGGACACGATTGTTATTTTAATTAATGAAATAACTAATAAATCAGTAAAACATAATGAAAAATACACGCAAATGTCGAATTAAAACCCACTTGATGACATAACAAACACGTATTATGCTTCTGATATCAAGTAAATGGGACTGCATTTTTGTTGTTTAATCTTACAGTTTGGCGATAGTTTTTTGTTATGAAAAGTACCCGACGGGATAATAGAGAAGTACCTATATTTCTTTACATAAACTATCTTTTTGTTTTTAGAGTTTCGTTCATCTGGTGAAACCTTATTCGCTTCACTCCTGTGTCTGTCTGTCCGTCCGTCACAGAGTTCGTACTCGGAAATTGTATAAGTTAGAGACTTGAAATTTTGTGTACTTACAGCTGAATACCTCTTCTCACACGACAAATAATAAAATCCTCAAAAAGTCTTACAGTATTTTAATAAATTAAAAACTCATGAAAAATTTCCCGAAATTTCATTTTTTAAAATAAAAATAAACTGCAAATTTCATATTTGAATGGTTTCGTACCTCGCAGTGAGGCTATCTATTTCCCCACTTCTGAAAATGAATCAACCAATAAGATCGCGGCGTGGACCCCTAGCGAGGTTAGCAAATAACCCAAAGAGATAAAACCGCAAGATTTCCAGATAGAAATTTCAGTCAGAAAATTTAAGGTATATACAAATTGTTAAAACTACAATATAAGGTAGGAATTTGAAAGTTAGTAATATATACGCAAAATGATACTCTGTTTCAGATATCGGAAAATTGAAAAATAGACCGTCGTAGCTGTTTTATTTCATTTAACTTCTGATTTATTTCATTTACTTTCCGATGCGGAAGTAGAAATTTAAAAAAAAAAAAGGGGGGGGGGCAAGTATGAAATAATTACTAATGGTTCTCCCAAATTTTATGGTATATTCAAATTTTTAAAACTATATAAGGTAGGGATGGATTTGAAAATTGGTATGTATACACCAAATCATATTCAAATTTCAAAAATACGAAAAATCTAAAAAAATCGACCGGTAACTTTTTTTTAATAAAAAAAATGATTTTTTTATGAAAAAGAGAATTTATTGTGCTTTTAATGCTATCTTCAATCCCCAGACATTAGAAGGAAGGTAGGGGGCGGGTGGGGAGCAAATTGACATTTTATTATTCTTCAGCCCTTGGTTACCACTATTTGTGAATATTAATCTCCAGGGGTGGGGGTATTTTTTCGTGTTCTATGAATTTTATCACACTGGGATTTGGCTCATTCAACTTGATTTTCGATTGTCTTACAGATGTTATTTCCCCCTTCCACCGCCAGAGGCCGTATTCTTAACTCAGGTTCTATGGGCTCGATTACAACGGGGTTTGGCTCATTCAACTTGGTTTTTCATTGTCTTACAGATTTTAGTTCCACCTTCCAACGCCAGGGGGCACATTCTTATCTCGTGTTCTATGAGTAGGAATATTAAACGAAATCATTTGTGCTATCTTCGATCACACTTACCCACTTATTTCCATTACTTTTGTTATTTCTGCAAACAGAAATTATAGTATACTGTACATTTATTTAACTTTATTTCAGCTTTATTATTTTGTAATTTTTTTTTAAAGTTATCTTAATGTTCTAAATACCACTGCTGAAACTTTTATTTCAAACATGTGTTTCAGTCTTTAAATGTAATAAAAGAGCTCTTTTTAAAAATTTAATATATTCTTCATTTTTTATTTCTATTTTCTAATGTTTAAAATATTTCGTTGTTGTAGTTTCACAGCCCGTTGACCTATTTTGGAGAGCGTGGTTTTGCGCATAATTAACTCCATTTTTATTTAATTTCGTATACAATAGCAACCATAAAGAATATTTGGCGATATATCACCTGCGGTCGGCTAACGGAAAAATACCTTAAAATTATGTTATTAACTTATAATTAAGTTCAAAAATATTAAAATGATGTAATGTCATCAGAAATGCACTTATGTACATAATTTTTATAATTCTCACATATCGGTTCTGAAAAATCGGTTACAAATTCCATCTTTATATACATAAAAACAAGTTAAGTTAAATAAAAGCTTGTAAAAGTAGGGGCTACCTGTTAGAACTAAGAATTTATGGTTTAAAAAAATATACTACAAAGTTGTTAGTCTATTTAAACTTATTGTAATGCAACATTTTATATACGTCCTCAAAAATACTTCCATCATATTAATAACGAGCAAAATAACTACGTTATATTTCACAAAACTTTTTATTTTCGTTTAAATAGCTACTTATAAATTTTTAAAATGAAAAGTATTTTTAACCAAAATGAAAAACATAATTGGATGCGAAACAGTTAATGAACTAAAAGCTTAGCATTGTTTTTCGCAATTTTTAACAGCATTATCTAACCTTAAAACTAAAACAAGAACGAAAAATCATGCGTCAAGCATAGATTATGTAACACCTTTCCAACGCTTCCAAAATACTTTTACAAATCATACCGATTAATAAGCTGAAAGATAACATCTAAGTAAACAACTTGGAAACGCATAACACGTTTAAAAACGTAATTTCAGGAATTTCCAACATATACAATATTCGGAAAATTATCCGAATACTTTTATTTAGCCCTGTATAGGATCTATAGATTTGTATATATACTACATAGGATGTTAAATTTCAGTTTAGTTTGGAAACGCGTAGCACAGTTTAAAATTCTACTTCTGGAGTTTCTGTCAATAAACGGAAATGTGTTCGCAAACTTTTGTGCTACCCTGTATATGAAATACAGAATTTATACACACCAAGTAATAGAGAAAAAGTGAGTTAAATTTAAAATCGCGTTCAGCAACTTAAAACAAAACGCACTTCCAGGAATTATTTTTAACAGACAGTAGAGAATTCTTTTGTGTGTCCCTGTAAATGAACGATGACTGCTATACACACATTATTCTGTAGTAAGCCTCTTGTAATGCAGCTTAGTGATATATATACATATAAATTTCAATGCGTTTAAAATAGTGAAACATTATTTAATTAAACCACAAACGATTTTTCTCCATAGACGTAATGTAACGGAATTCTTTTGACTGTCCCTGTAAAGTAACTATAAGCGCTATGCACACCCTATTCCATATTAAGCTTCTTGTAATGCACCTTAGTGATATATATCAATTACAATGTATTTGAAATTGTGTAACATCATTAAAATAAACCGCAAATGATTTTTCCAGATAGACCGTAATGTAACGGAATTTTTTGAGTGTCCCTGTAAAAAAACTATAGTGCTACACACTTCAGTTGAAATAGGGAACATGCTATAGATAACGACAATAACATATAAAAATTGCAGGGCAATCCGAGCATATTTACGGGAGTTAGAGCACGGACAGACGGCAGACGGCAGACGGCAGACGGCCATACGGCAGACAAACGGAAGTCATAAACACTTTTCAACGTGGTTGGAAAGTGTTAAAAATAACCCATGTCATCGTTTTGAAGAAAGAAAATTTTATTATTAACAACAGCGCCTATCGAGAATGATTTTTTTTAATCTTTCCGAAAATTTTGATTATTTGTAAAATAATCATTTAATTTAAATTTTAAGTTTATCTATGCTATAAAGCATATTTTTAATGTATGTTTTACAAAATTACTATTCTGAATGCATGTCTTGAATATTTATATATTTTTTTTTTCATAGTCCCAAGTGAACCGCCAATGCATGTGGAAGCTGTTGCCTTAAGTACGCATTCAATACGAGTGATATGGAAGGTAGGTAGGTACTGTAAGTGTTATCCTTCTCAAATGAACAGTACTTTGCTGAATTATAAACGATTGCTGAATTATTCTTTCTACTGACAATCGTTTGATTCATGTTTAGTTTTGCAATCAATTTATTGATATACGTTTTTTAATATTTTTATATACAATAGGGTACAAATAAACTGGGACATTGAAAAAATGGATAACCTTTCAATTTCAGACTTTTTTTTTTTTTTTGGATTTCTTAACAGACAAATTAACCTTCATATTACGCAGGGCCCAACATCCACTAACTAAAGCAGTTTCACGAGCATGATTTTGAGCCCCCACCCCCTTCTATCTATCCATAAAATTTTCTTAATAACGAATTCTTCGATTATGTCGCCTTTTTAATACTAAAGTAAAGTGACCAAAGTTTGAAAAACGGGGGATAAATGTGATAATGTAGTTGGTACATTTGGGATACGGAAGCAGAAAGTTAAGGAGAGCCCGCCCCCATAAATCTTAAAAGAAAAGAAATTTGATCACTTTTGGCCAGTTACAAATTTATTAAGATATGTATACAAAAAAAAAAAAAAAAAAAAAAAAGAAAGAAAGAAAGAAATGCAATGAAAATAACAAACATCTGTCCTACCTATTTGATTTGATTTGATAGCCTAAGAGGGACTGTTGAGACGAGGAAACTAAGTCCGTAGAGCATAATGTTCCTCTCGGATACCTTTATAAATATACATACACAAAAAAGCAAAAAAGGAAGAAAGAAAGAAATACAATGAAAATAACTTGCCTTGCATGGGGAGAACCCACACGCGACACGGGGCAGGGTGGCACTGAATAGAATATAAATGTAAAAAAAAGTACATATGAATTATTCACTGCCCGGAAACATATTTCCCCCGCGACACTGGGCAGTGAAATTGGTGGTAGTGTCTGTTCATGAGGACATCATATACCACAATCTGTACTGCTTGAAACACAGTGGTGCCGCCTGAGTAAACTCAAATCGCGAAATCGGACAACGCCACTCGATGAAGGAACAGGACGTAGCCCAGGCGACCAGTGAGTTAAGTTGGCTAGATTATGGAAAAAGATGCGAACATATTTAAGCTTTGGTAATAATGTTGAGCTTGTGAGGATGTTGCAAAGTCAGGGTTTTGGTTCCCTCTTAACCAAAATCCTGCGTACGCCCATGGGGGGAATCGTCAAATGGAGGGCATGGAGTAGCTGTCTCGAATACCCCTACATTAGTCAGACCCTGATCTTAGGCCATGTAAAGAATACGAATTAGGTTTCCTTAGGATGTACCTCACGGAGGACAATCCCTCTTCTCTCATCCCCTCGGCCTAAACCAATATCGCCAGTAACCAACACGATCATCGTGTAATTAACTTGCTTGTACTCACACTTTTCAGTGAAAATCTAATCTCGAGTGCAACTTTTAATGCTCTCGGCACCGATTTTTTTTTTTTCAATTTTGGGAAAAATTACTTTTACGCCAACAAAATTAAAAGTAGCTATCGAAATCACAGAAGTTACAGTTTACTGAAATTTAACGAATGTGTTCTTTACAGAAATCTAACGAATGTTCTAATCTAACGAATTAAATTTTAATTATAATTAGTTAGGTTTTCGTTAGATTTCTAGATAATTCGTTAGATTTCTACAGAAATCTAACGAATGTTCTAATGCTGCGTGTTTTTCTTATGGAAAATAGTCTAAGGAAGAATTTTTTAAGACGTTTGGAAAATGTCGTATTACAACCAGATTAAACAAACATAAAAAATTTAGTAGTATTTTTTATCTTTTAACACAAATTACTAATTCGGAAAAGGAGTCCCTAATTTAAATTTAAAGAGTGAAACATATGTTTAAATTAAAAGAAACGCCAACGGTTTACTAATAATTAATAAAACTTTTATCAATATTATTATTATTAAATGCTGAAACTTAAGTAACGTCATAATAGTAAATGTATCGACATATGCTATCACTATTAGGTGCTGAAATTAACAAAAATATTTTTTTTTCTTTCAAATATTGCAATTCGAAGTAGGAGCCTCATATGAGGCCCAGGGTGACGAGAGGGTTAAATGAAGCTTTTTTGAAAAGTAACTGAAATTCAGCTCAATAAATCGCACTTACTAGTTGTCTGAAATTCCATAATATTTAAAAGGAATTTTCATATAAGTTGCCCTATTCTGTTCCTTACTAAGTTACTAAAAAAAAAAACAGCTATTTTGTGCGCATGCGCAGTTAAATGTATTTTTAAATAAATGCTTATGTCTTATCGAATATGCATTTCAAATTTCAGAATAATGCTCCTCCTGTAAGTTGCCAAATTTGCTCAATGTTTCGTAAAAACTAATTGCAAACTTTGCAAGTTACAAGCAAAAATACGCGAAAAAATTTAACTTTTACAAGATACGTCTATATTTTCGTAAATATAACTACTATTTTTACACAAGTGCATAAATATATTGCAAATTGCAAGAAAAGGTATCTCTAAAGCAAAAATATTAATTCCAGTCTTTTATCATGAAAGATGATCAAAAATATTAACATTTTTATTATTAAATTTGTATTTTGTTCCTTAAATAGTTTCGAGACTAACTGGAAAGTGTGAGTTTAAACATCATCTTTACATGGTCAAATAAAAAAAAAAATTCGTACAATATTTTTGTATAATTCGAAAAAAATGTTTGAGTAAAATATTTATCCTCTTTGTCTTAACTAATTTGCACACTACTGTATGAACTAATGCGTTCCACCCGCAGCACTCTAGAGTCGCCAACGCCAGGACCTACAACCGATTCCCACATGTCAAATATGCCTCTCATTCAGCCATCGCATGATATAGTTTACTCCAATAACATATTTTGAATTAATGACTTATAAAAATTGATAGCGTGTACGAATGAACTGATCAACTAAGAGACTAGTTGTATATATATTGCTGTATAATGTTTAGGCAGTCTTTATGAGATGTATATTTTAAGAGCCTACTTCAGTCATGCCAAACAACGCCCAAGCTAAAGTTAAGTCCATGGGAAAGTTCTTGCGTGATTTCCTGCTCGCATTTTAATATTTTTAAGTGATTTCTTTTGCATAGGATAGCTGAGGTCGATCTTTAACGTTGTTAGTTTTTACTTTTTGATTTTGGTTACAGTTTTTTTTATAAGCGGACATTTTCAATTTTGGAACCGGTTGGAACCGGTTCTGAAAGTGAAAGTACCCTTATATAAAAAAAACTGGAACCAAAATCGAAAAAGTAAAATCTAACAACGTTAGAGATTAACCTCAGCTACCCTATGCAAAGACAAGCATTTAAAAATATTAAAATGCGAGCGAGAAATCGCGCAAGAACCTTCCCATATACTTAACATTAGCTTGAGCGTTTTTTCGCATGACTGATGTAGGCTCTTAATGAAATATTTTCAAAATTTGTGACTTTTGGAAAGGTATAAAAATACAGAGGGAGGAAAGGCAGAAGGAGAGAAATAGAGAAAGTTCAAAACTCAAAACAATTTTTTTTTAATTCTTAAAAAATAAAAATAATAATAATGAAATTTAGTTGATTTTTAAATTAGTGAAGTGAAATTAGTTAAATAAGCCAGTGGCACCACCTTATATGAGCCCGTGGGTCTCGAGCCCATCCAATAATTTTCTCTTCAAGGCCACTCAATTTTCATTATTCTATTTTTGTGCTTATTTATTTTTTAATCGCTGAAAAAAATTCTTCCGTTGACGTTCACAAAATTTACAGTTCTTATTATTCAGAGTTCTCCATTTTTGGGTTTAAAAGATATTTCAGAAAATGCTGCCAAAGCATTTTAAGACAATTTTCAACATGAGTCCGTTCAGTAGTGGTCATCATGACCCCATATACAAGACGGAAAATATTTTTTTGCGTTCCACTATGTCAAAGAAAGGGTTAAATGAAATTACTATTTCAAACGTGGTATAGTGATAAGGACAGTGGGGGAAAATTCGTTTTAGACGATGTTGTGATCCATTTAACAGAAGATATACAGCTGGGAGAACATATTTGCAACACGCCGTGCTACACAATAAGTTGGTTAAATTTATTAAAAAAAATTGTTAAGTATTTATGAATAGTTTTTAGTGCCAGAAAATACTGAACATTTATGAAATTTAAAGTATTATAACTCAGTATATTTTGCCCGTAAAAGAATTTTTTTAATGTCCTTCTTTGGACTTCCCTCTAATGGCCTGCTTTTTCTAAATATAAGTTATACGAAAATTAGGCCATATAAAAATTTAATTTCGTATTTTAATGTGCATGCAGCCCCTTTTCAAACAAATGCCATATCTGAAAGATGTACTTGATTTGTATACTTTTTGAAATTGGAAGTATCTTTCTATTATCAACGGTAAGAATTTGTATCTATTTGGAATAACCCTGTATAGTTTAAGTAAATAATAGGACAAGCATTTCAGTGTATTTTCATAAAATGCCCGTTTTAATGTTTTTTTTCGTTGTGTTTTAATTTTTAGACAAATTCATGGCATAATACTAAATTAATCGCATATTATTAGAATCCATAAAATGAATACCGCATGGGAATAATATTGAATGAAATCGTAACGTTATATTCTACTCTAAAAAATTCTAACTTATCATACTTTGAAATATATGTTTCCAAACATACATTCAAAGAAAGCAAATGGCAGTGTCATTTTATCCTAAAATGGTCTTGAGTTCACTCAATATATATATATATATATATATATATACGAATTAAACATTACTTATCTTAGTTTTAAAATTGTTAAGTTGATATCTAGCGTTTTAAAAATTTCTGAAGTTAAATTTAATGCGGAGAAGGATTTTATTTCAGACTATATTAGTTAAGAAATACCTATTCCTCAAATAAATCACGTAATGCTGAGTCATTGAAACTCAACTAAATCCGAATCATATTTGCTCAAAAGAAGCAGACTAAATTCATATCCCTTACTTGAAAGACTCTACCAGATCCGATTTTAAGGAATTACGAAAGATCAAAGTCATAAGTAGTTTAAAAGAGTCAGTTTGAACTCTATGAAAGAAAAAAGAATAATTATAAGGTCAAAACATTATAAAAGTTTGGGCGACATATTACTTACTACATTTAAAAAGTCTTATTGAAAAATCTAAATAAAAAAATATATACAGTTTATTATATGAATATATGAAAGGTATACAAATTTCTATTTTGTAACTTATTTACCTTTTAATATTTTATTTCCAAGTTTTGCCTGAACTGAAACTATAACAAAAACGAAAAAAGTAAATAATTGCGACATACTTTTCTTTAAAACTTCATATGGTAATCGTAAAAATGGATTACTAAAACGTCTTACTTACACATATATTATTTACTACATGATGCTTGTAAATTTAAACTCATTATTAGACGATTACGATAATTTGGGGTCGTTTCATAGGATAGACATAAGTGAGGAAACATTTATAATTATTTGTAAGACGTTTGAGGCCCCTTTAGTCTAGTAATTAGCATATTGGCCATAAATATAAAGATAAAGAGCTTGAGTTCCATTCCATATATGTTGGTATAAATAAGAGTTCTCGTTCTGCAAGGTTCATAAGATCTCGACAAGATACCCCGTGTATTTTTAAAAAGAGAAATATGGATAATTGTTATAACCATAATTCAATAAGCCTATAAATTTATAGATACAAACCCAATAAAAGAACTTTAAAAACAAAAAAATCTTTAAAAAAGAATAAAGCAATTTCAGAAAATAATATATCTATATTTATATATTTATTTATTTTAGATATTTTAAAGTGATATCAAAGAAATTGGGTAAATACACAATTTCTTTTAGATGTTACATTTTAAGGAAAATATTTTAAACATTACATATCTTATTAAGTTTAAAATTTTTCAATCTGATATCAAACGTTTTAAAGATTTCTGTAGTGAAATTTTCTGCAGATAAGGACTTTATTTCAAACTTTATTAATTAAGAAGCATACATTCCTCAAATAAATCACGTAATGCTGAGTCATTGAAACTCAACAAAATCCTAATCGTACTTACTTAAAAGAAGCAGACTAAATTCATATCCCTTACTTGAAAGACTCTCTACAAGATCTGATTTTAAAGTATTAAGGAGGATCAAAGTCATAAATTGTCTGAAAGGTGAATTTGAAATCTATGAACTAAGAGAAAACATTTATAAGGTCAAAACATTTGGATAGTTTAAGCTACTTATTAGTTACTACATTTGAAAAGTTCTGCAGAAAAAACGGAATAAAAAAATGTACACTTTATTCTATTAAAATGTCACAGCTGCCAAACTTCTGGGGTTTTTTTTCAGGTAAACAAACACATATGAGACCATAAATGTTATTTAATAAAGTTATTTATTAAAGTATCTTGTTTCCATGCGGTATTTATTGAATTTAATTTGGTAATAAAACTTACGGTTCTAAATGCGTTTATTTAATTTTTAAAAATCTAGAAGGTTGGGAGTTGTGTAGGTCTGGGTTTTTAACATTTTCTTCTTGATAATTTAATTGCCTTTTTTAACGAGCTTTAAGTAAAACTGGTCTTACATCAAATTAGGATGGAAATACCATAATTAAAGTGCACATAATTAAAGTACACGTGTTTGAAGCACTCTACAACCTAAACTATTTGGACTATTTTTAAAAGATTGCGTATTTATACTGTTTAGAGAATGCGGAAACAAGTTCTGCAATAATAATTTAAAAAAAAATTAAATGTTTTTGACAGACGGCGCTGTATATCATTAAAGTAAAAGACAATTAATAAATAATAAAATTAAATTAAAGAAAAATAATTCCCTACCAGATAAATTTTTAAATTTTTGTATCACAAATTTCATATGATTGTAGGTTAAGGTTTTTGCCATTAAGAGTCTTATGAGTCTTAAAAAATTAGCCAACGAAAGAAAACGCGCTCTTTTAATAACGTGTTTTAATGAAAATGGTAATAACTGTAGCACTGCTATGAAAGAATATCGTCGTCTGAAAATATATTGATTTAAAATAAGTTAATTTTGTTATTATTTGCTGGAACGTATAACATTTAAGCGCCGTCTATTGGTAAAATTTTGAACTAACATTTGTATTGCATAACTCGTTTTCACATACTCTAAACAGTATAAATACCTTTTTTTTTTTTTAATATTCCAAATAGTTTATCTTGCAGAGCCTGTCAAAGACGTGGCCACCCTGTATAATTAATTGGGAGAAGTAGTTTAGAGGGCTGTGAGAAATCATGGAAAGTAACAAAAGATTTAAAAATAACATTCTTAAAGAAACTATGAAATACTCTTGCCAGTTCATTACACTATAAACATTTTCTGAAACATTTCCTCATATCGAAAAGACATTTAATAAAAATTTAGTATTTCTCGTATCTTCTGTTCCACCATTGTGGAAAGCTTTACCTTATCTTCAGAAACCATGAGGAGAAAATCCAATGGGACACCTCAGAAATCAACAGGTTTTCGAAAGTGGTAGACATGTCTTCTCCAAAACTTATGAAAAGCAAAATAATACTTTTTTTTTAGAATATTTCCCATAATCCTCGGAAACTTGCAGTTTTCTGATATATATGATCGTACTTCTACAAACGATTTCTAATTACGTAGTAATACAGTACGCGACTAGCTAATATTTTTAAAGTAAGCTAAATTAGCCCAAAACTACACAATATGATCATGGATTAATTTAATTCTTGAAAATCTCTGGAAAATATTCACCTATATGCCATTGCTTGCAGAAAGTAAAGTTGAACTTTAGTAAGAAAAATATATGTCAATGATCTAGTACTGTTTAAGTAAATTTCACTTCTGCAGATTTATGTACCCATCAATCTCTAGTCCAGTGTGGTTTTTGAAATGTAAAATTGAGACAGAGAGGATGATGATAAATATAAATTATAATAACTTTAGTTAAAAGTTTATGATAAAATTGAAGCCTTTTTAATCAAATATAATTAAATATCATAACCACTATTTAACAATACAGTAGAAGCGACAATTCAGTTCAGTCAACTCATCCCCTTGAAAATGATCGCGTTTGTGATCGAAAGGTCTCGGGGTTAAAATATGTAATAACATCTTTTACATATGTCAAATTTTCAATAATTTTTTGCACCTTTTTATATGTGTATAAATATCTATATATATAATAAATATATAATATATTATCATATATGTATAAATGTTAATAAATACTTTATATATTTTAACTACAAGGTGAATGTGTAATTACATTTTAAATTATTTTTGAATTTTTCTATTGATTTGATTTTATTGCCTAAGAGGGACTGCTCAGACAAAGAAACCAAGTCTGTAGAGCATAGTATCCCTCCCGGTCCCTTTAATGAATTTTTCTTTTATAAATATAGAAGTTCAATATGAATTATGTTTGTTTTATAAAATAACATGTATGTATCTGATTTTCTGTTTGTTTCATATTATTCAGCCTCCACCTGATGCAAGCACGCATGGAAAAATCAGAGGCTACTATGTGGGTCATAAAGTATTAAATTCCCAAGACCACTACATATATAAAACGATAGAAGAAAGTGAATTTGATTCGACTATGGAATGCACCATTACAAATCTAAGACGAGCTACGGAGTATAGTATAACAGTCCAAGCATTTAATAACAAAGGTGCAGGACCACCGTCTAAAGATACCTATGTAAAAACTCATGAAAACGGTATATCTTATATAATTTTATTATTATTGGTATTAATTTTATTTGTATTAATTTATATTAATTGTAAATTATATTAATTGTTACATTTAATTGTTTCATACAAGAATATTTTCTGTCATGAATGTTAGTTTTATTACTGGAAAAGAAAGCTACTTCATTCTAATTATGAATATCCTATTAGATTTTTTATAAAGCGATTGTCATTTTGTAGAAACAAACGTAACGGAATTCTTTCAAAATGTACATTTTCTGTGACGACAATTTTCATATATAATATGCATATGTAATTTGCAATAGTAATATGAAATTAATCTCTTACTTTCAATGATTTATTTGTAATTTTTTTCTAAAAATAACATTTCTTCTCAAGTTTCCCTATAGCGTATAATAGTGAATTCTGATTTACAAAAAAACAATAGGTAGTTTTAAAATTACAACATTAATAACATAATTTCATGGCTTTTAGTTCTTGTTTTTTCAAATCTAATGTTATAAATGTAACAATATTTAAAATAATATACGAATTTTGATCTCAACTAAGATACTCGGTTTTTATTCGATATAAGAATGCAACAAAACCCAAAATCCAATTTATTAAGAAAAATTCATTAAGTTTGATGAAATACAAAATATCCATGATATATAAATGAAAATAATTGTCATGCTATGTGAATAAATATAGAAAATATATCTTGCATTGGTCAGTAATTATTGCCAAAGGTTCTGTAAAAAATAAATTTTAAATTAAACGTTCTATAGCTATATCTTGTATAAATGGGATTCACACTTATAAAAACACATTAACTTCTAGATTTTAATATCAATAACTTTTCTTCGTGGTCTATTTTTGTTTTATATTTACAAGATAAAATACCAAAGCAGTAGTAATATACGAGAAAATAAATATGTAATTTATATGCAAATAAAACAAATGTCCACTTTTTATTTTTAGTAAAAATATGCGGCTAAATCCAGTTTTATTATTATAAAAAAAGGGGGGAGGTTAAGTTTATGGAAACACTTTAATATTCATGAGAATTGTCTAAATTTTCGCTTTTAATGAACATTTTATTGGCTATGACAAAACAGAAAGAAATAATCATAGTACCTCATGAGCTGTGCTTCATCAAAGAAACTTTTATCTTTTCAATATATTATACAGCGTGATTTATAAGTAAGTATACAACTTCCAGATGTTGTAAAACAGGAACAGTTTAAGGCGCGCTCCCCATATGCAAACCGTAAGGCACTCAAAGTTTTTTTTTCCCGCTGCTGTGCTAAGTGGCATCGGAGATAGCTAGCGTGTAACGTGAATATCAGTAGGCTGCGTTTGCAATGGAGAAGGCATTTTGTGTTCTTGAACTGAGCAAAACAGAATCTGTTACCATTGTGCAACGGTATTTTAGAACGCGATTTGGAACAGAACATCTAACCAAAAAAACTGTCACAGATGTTATATTTGTGCACTCTTAACCACATGACACAAATGAAACCGTTAATCCATTTCTGTCCACTTTCCACAAAGAGCACGTAGTTTCAAATTTTTTAAAGCAATCATAAATGGATTTTCTGTTATAGGATCTTTTCCAAATTGTGTTCGAAAATGCCGTTGCGCAATGGTGACAGATTCCGATTTGCTCAGTTCAAGAACACAAAATTCCTTCTCCATTGCAAACGCAGCCATTTCTACAAATATTCGCGTGACATGCTAGCTATCGCTTATGTCACTTAGCACAGCAGCGGGGAAAAAAACTTTGTGTTTAAGAACCTATATCAGTCATGTGAAAAAACGCTCAAGCTAATGTTAAGTCTATGGGAAGGTTCTAGCGTGATTTCTCGCTCGCATTTTAATATTTTTAAATGATTTCTTGCATAAGATGGCTGAGATCAATATCAAACGTTGTTAGTTTTTACTTTTTCGATTTTGATTCCAGTTATTTTATATAAGGGTACTTTCACTTTCAGAACCAGTTCCAACCAGTTCCAAAATTGAAAATGCCCGCTTATAAAAAAAACTGCAACAAAAATCGGAAAAGTAAAAACTAACAACGTTGGAGATTGACCTCAGCTATCCTATGCAAAAAAAGCTTTTAAAAATATCAAAATGCGAGCGAAAAATCGCGCTAGAACCTTCCCAAAGACTTAACATTAGCTTGAGCGTTTCTTCCCGTGACTAGTGTAGGCTCTTAAGAGTGAATTCCTACCTTACGGCTTCCATTTGGGGAACGTACTTTAAACGGTTCCTGTTTTACATCATCTGGAAGTTGTATACTTACTTATGAATCACCCTATACTTCACAGATTTTTAAAAAAACTGTATAGTTAAGAATCAATTCATTAAATAAAATTTTAAAGTAGTACTTAAAATCTGTTGACTTTATTTCTTTTTTTATTTTATCTTCATTATGACTAATCTTGATTTGTTTACTTGATACTTGAATATTCCAAACTATGAAAGAAAAAAATTTCAATTATTTATTGTAAGTAGTCTTTGATGCTTTTGCAATGAAATTGAATCAGTTTAGTATCTTCTCAGTCGATAAGATTAAAACACACTTTTCGTTCAAAGTCACAAAACATTACGTTCGGTTCTGTTTAATTAAATAAAATAAAACTGTATAATTTTAGGCCAATTTTATTAATTCTTTAGTCGAATAATCAGTTTACAATACATCCAAAATATCGATGTTAATATATAGTTCTGATATTTCTTCTTTTACTCTACACTGTAAAAAAGACAGATGATTCTTAATCTAGAAAAATATAACAACTAACGAAAATATACAATAACTTATTCCAAATTACCCATGATTCCGATGAGTATTCTTTATCTTTAGAAATCCCAGAATCTAGTAGACTTTCGAGGTTTAAAGAACCATTTAACAAAGTTTCTTTTGGTGCCACTGTGTTTTGGAAACGTTTCCGAGTAGATTTTGTAGTGTATTGATCAGCTTTCTTAACACGGAAAATGGACTTTTCGGATGCTATCAATACTTTGTCCAACAAACATGTTTTACAGACTGACATGGCAAATAAGCAACATTAACATTAAAATTAATGTTATTTTGTTGTTATTGCATGTATAAAATGAATTATTGAAAATATTTAACTGAGAATAAATAGCCTCATGAAAACGGATATTCCAATTTGAGAAAACCGATTAATACACTATAAAATCTATTTGGAAACCCCAATATCAGTGACAGCAAAAATAACTGTGATTTTATAAATATGTTTTTAAATCTCGAAAATACATTGTTTTCTGAGGTTTCTAATGATAAAGAATGCTTTTCGGAATAATGGTTAACTCTGAAAAGGTTATTATATATTTTCGTTAGTGGTTATAGTGTAATTAAAATTCATAAAGATACAACTAAATGCAAATATATTGCTTGAAGGTGCGTAAAAACATACATAAAAACATTTAAAAGCACATTAAAGTTCTTTTAAAAAATCAAAACGTTTTCAACCGAACTTACTCGGTCATCATCAGTGAAAAACTGATGATGCTTTTGTTGATGATGATGATGTTGATGATGATGATGTTGATGATGATCTATATTTGATGATGATGACAGGCTTTTTCACTGATGATAACCGAGTAAGTTCGGTTGAAAACGTTTTGATTTTTTAAAAGAACTTTAATGTGCTTTTAAATGTTTTTATGTATGTTTTTACGCACCTTCAAGCAATATATTTAAATTTAGTTGTATCTTTATGAATTTTAATTGTTAAACAAGGTGAATTTGCCCTGAAATTTTAACTTTTTATTGAATTGGTTATTGTGTATTATCGTAGATTAAGAAACATTTGCATTTCTTAACGGTCTATTATTTTATAAAGAAATGGAATAACAGTTATTTAATTTTTTTAAAGAAATTATTTCAAACCTCTTTTAAGAACAGAAATGCGTGTTTGCATAAGAAATATGCCATTTATCTTTTTATTTATGCAAAAAAATTGTTGTTTCTTAACATCAATTAATGATTTATTTCTTCCTTAAATATATATTTATTGGACAATTTTTATGCCTGCATTAGCTTATTCAAGAACAATTTCTTTTTCAATTGTTCTAATTTTACTAAACTCTAGCAACTTCTTCATCCTTGAGCAAAAATTCACAAATACAGTAACTTTTCACCTATGCACGATAGAAGAAAACTGAATATAGTTGATACATCTAAAGTTTTATTTTTTATAGATGTAATGTCGGCCAAAAACAAAAGACAACAAATTATTTTCAAATTTTAATTGCTTAATAGGCGTATAGCCAACATAGTGAAAAAGTATCCAAGCCGGGACTCGAACCCGGGTCATCAGTGTAGCGCACTGACGTTCTACCAACTGAACCACTCGGGAAGGATATTCAACCTGGAACTTTCTCACTATAACATGTTGGCAAGGCTACAAACGCGGCACAAGATGGAGTATATTCCGTGAGCCACCAACCCTGGGGCAAGCATGAAATCAAAGGGTTGGTGCCAGGGTTGGTGGCTCACGGAATATACTCCATCCTGTGCTGCGTTTGTAGCCTTGCCAACATGTTGTAGTGAGAAAGTTCCAAGCTGATTATTGTTCGCGAGTGGTTCAGTTGGTAGAACGTCAGTGCGCTACACTGATGACCCGTGTTCGAGTCCCGGCTTGGATGCTTTTTCACTATGTTGGCTATACGGCTATTAAGCAGTTAAAATTTGAATATTATGAATGCAAGGCGTGTGAAATTTTCTGTGGAAACATTTCCAAGTATTAAATATAAATTTAGACAACAAATTGTCGCAAAAAAATAATAATAATAATAATAAATGAAAATAACCATTTGATTGGACAATGTCTGCTGTCAATTTTTATGTTTTTATTTTATTTTATTTTTTAATCCTCTGGGAATAGTTTTCCTAAAAAAAAATCGAAACAAACTTTCAAGTTCTGATTACAAACACCTAAGTTTAACTTCATATTTAGATTTTTGGAAAATAATTACACGAAGATATCAAAAGGAAAGTGATTCGGTCAAGTAGTTGAAAAAAATATTTAAATTTTAAGTTTTGAACTTAATAATGCTAAATTAATTTTTATAGTTGCAAAACTACAATGTATGTATAGTTTAAAAAGTATAACTCAGAAATTACTTGGCGAATTAAGTTATATTTTTAAATTCGCATACTTGTAATTTCAAGAAATCAATTAATTTTACAGTTTCTCTAGATTTCGCATTGAAAATTTTAAATTTGTTATAATTTCTATATGAACACAAACCCCTAAACCTTTTTTTTTTTTTTTTTTAAGCGAGAATTGAAAGGAAAACAAGCCGTTTTCGTTTTCTTTCCTTTTTTTTTTCTTTTAAATCTGCGACAGTTTGGACATTAAAATGTATGGGATATTTCGCTTTTTCATTATTTTTATTTTTATTTTATTTTATTTATCTTTATTTTATTTTATTTACATTTATTTTTTATTTTATTTATATTTATTTTTTGTGTTATTCATTTTTTTTTTTTTTTTTCCCGGCTGTACCATATTTCGGCATACTTTAAAGTCAGGAAATAATTGAGAGACTGTGTGGTTGTGAGGTGCATGAGAGAGAGGTCATTGTATAAAACCTCTATACTATTGCATATTGTGTAATATTGTATAATTATACTAAATATATATAAGATTATTTACAATAATTTGCTACTCTCTTTTTTTATGTACAAAACATTTTATTATTATTATTATTATTATTGTAGATCCTCCTGCTTCGCCAATTCTTCGAATACTTTCTTCAACATCATCCTCAGTAGTTTTAGCTTGGGATGTATCATCAGTCGACAATAATCCCGTGAAAGGTAATTTAAGTGAGTTATTCTCTCTAGATTACGTTCATTTGTGCCGCACTGAACAAAGGAAACGCTTAGTGACAAGGTAATATTCGGCTGTTATTTTATTAGAGTACAACCCCCATTTTTCCATGTCAAACTAAAATCAACATTGTTCAAAATCAGACCTTTCCTCATAATTCTAAAACATTTTTTACCGTGATTCTGAATTTTGCAAACTAGTACGAATTTTTACTTTAAAAGGGCTTTAACGGAACTAAATTTAAAGGATATTTCTTTCCTTTTTTTTTTTAGTTTTATTATAGCTGTCATACTTATAGGACGATAGTCTAATTTGCATTAAAATGAAGTTTTATTTATGGTGTAATTTAAAAAATTGAAATACTCTATTTAAAAAAGTATGGAAAGTAATTTTTTTCTACGTCTATGGTGTGACTATTAAAATAAACAGAGATGGAAGCAAAGAAAGAGAATTTATAATGCTAATGAATGCAAAAAGAGTGCCTTTAGATGTTGTGATTGCGAAATATTTAAATTATTATGTTTGCTGTGATAGTACAAGATATTAGCTAAACGTACTTTTAATATAACAACAAATACATTTAGTGATAATAGATGGCAGCACCGAATGTATTTTGCAAATATTTATACGGTGACAAAGTTATATATTTAAAACTTAAAGTTTATACTTGAAATAATATACATTGATCATGGAATCTGAATTATTTATTAAAAAAAAAATAAATAAAATAAATAAATAACTTTTATATGCCTTTTCTGCAAATATTTAAATTGGTGTGACTATTAAAATAAACAGAGATGGAAGCAAAGAAAGAGAATTTATAATGCTAATGAATGCAAAAAGAGTGCCTTTAGATGTTGTGATTGCGAAATATTTAAATTATTATGTTTGCTGTGATAGTACAAGATATTAGCTAAACGTACTTTTAATATAACAACAAATACATTTAGTGATAATAGATGGCAGCACCGAATGTATTTTGCAAATATTTATACGGTGACAAAGTTATATATTTATACATTGATCATGGAATCTGAATTATTTATTAAAAAAAAAATAAATAAAATAAATAAATAACTTTTATATGCCTTTTCTGCAAATATTTAAATTGGTGTGACTATTAAAATAAACAGAGATGGAAGCAAAGAAAGAGAATTTATAATGCTAATGAATGCAAAAAGAGTGCCTTTAGATGTTGTGATTGCGAAATATTTAAATTATTATGTTTGCTGTGATAGTACAAGATATTAGCTAAACGTACTTTTAATATAACAACAAATACATTTAGTGATAATAGATGGCAGCACCGAATGTATTTTGCAAATATTTATACGGTGACAAAGTTATATATTTAAAACTTAAAGTTTATACTTGAAATAATATACATTGATCATGGAATCTGAATTATTTATTAAAAAATAAATAAATAAAATAAATAAATAACTTTTATATGCCTTTACTGCAAATATTTAAATTGGTAGAGAAGGGGAAAAAATAGAGGAAAAGTATAAATTTAAATACTCATGAATGCAAAAAATATTTATAATCTTTAAAAAGTATTAATATTAATATAATTAATGTATATTGCAAAGGTTTACAGATATGGTGACTTTTTAAAAAATAAAAAGACAGGATGGCTTCAAAGATTTCGTTCCACTGAATGCTTACCTATCGTTATAAACACATTGTTTTGAACATGCGATATGATTTAATTTCAAAATTTAGCTGAAATAAATAGCTTTTATATGTCCATTCGTCATATATTGAAACGGGAACAGAAAAAAGGAAATTAAAAAAAAATTATAACTGTTAATACTACTGTATGCAAAAGACAATCATTGTATTAGAAATTCCTTTGAAAATTGCAGTTATTAAAACTGTAAATTTTTTTAATAATCGAGTATTTTTAATAACTGAGTAGTAATTTTTTTAACCTTTATTATAACTGTCCTATTTATATAACGGCGGTCCAATATGCCTTAAATTGAAGGCTTATTTAGAGTTATTATTTAAGATAAAATTTTAAAATGAGCTCTTGAAATATGTCTTTCTCTAAATAATCATTCTGTTTTCATAATGCAAATTAGCCGTCCTCTTTGGGGGAAAATTTAAATATTCTATTTCAAATATTAAGGGTACTAAATTATTTAAATAAACAGATATAGATAGAAAGAAAGAATATTTATAATGTTAAATAATGCAAATAGATAAAAGAAACAGTTCCTTTAGATATTGTGATTGTGAAATATTTAAATAATTATGTCTGCTGTGATAGACCGAGATATTAACTAAACACACTGTCAATTTAACAACAACTACGTTTATCGATAATAGATGGCAGCAGCAAATGTGTTTAACGAATATTTATATGATGGTAAACTTTATATTTAAAACTTAAACTTTATATTTAACTTTATATTTAAAATACTATACATTGAGCATGTAATCTAAGCTATTCAATTAAAAAAAAAAAAATTAAGATAAAAAAATAACTTTTATATGCCTTTTCTGCAAATATTTAAATTGGTAGGGAAGTTAAAAAAAAAATAGAGAAAAAGCATAAAGCTAAATACTAATGAATGCAAGAAATATTTATAAGCTTTAAAAATTATGATTGTTAGTATTAATATAATTAATGTATATTGCAATATTTTATGCTAGTAGCAAATTTTTAAAGAAAAAAAATGACAGAATGGCTTCAATGATTTCGATCAACTTAATAAGTACTTATTGTTATAAACGCAATACTGTGAACATATGCGATATTCTTTAATTTTTAAATTTAGGAGAAATAAATAAATTTTATATGTCAATTCTGCCTATATTTAAACTGGAACAGAAAAAAAGGAAATATTAACTAATCATACTTTTAACATAACAACAAATACCTTTATCGATAAAAGATGGCAGCACCAAATGTGTTTGGCAAATATTTCTAGGGTAACAAGTTATATAGTTGAAGCTCAAACTTTATACAGGCATCCCTCGACTTCCGTATTACGCGACTTGCGTAAATTCGCAGTTACGTAACAAATCTTGAAAATTTCATTAATGAACATACTAGAGCGTTTGATACGCGTTTGCATACTTTTGAAAATTAGTTTAAAATAAAATATGTAATTGACATATACATAATATAGTTTTATGTATAGAGAGAGTTATATTTTTATTGGTGATATACAAACAAACACAAAACTAATTAAAATGAGACAAAAAAAAAAACTCTGGTTCAATCGTTATAATTATGTTTGCTGAATGCTACTTATTTGCCTTGCCGTCGGGAATTTGTGGAGAAGAGGTAAGTCAGTCTTTTTTAATTATTTACTATTTTTATACTCATTTGATATAGATTCAAAATCCGTTTGGTATAAATCAATTCACCAACGTTAAATTTATAAATCCCGTAATCCCCAAGATATTTTTAATTTGAAAAGTTCTCTCAGTTTCTTTTTATATTTTTTCATACTTTTATAGTTTATATCCGATTAAATACTGCTGCCTGTTGCTTTATTTATGAAACAATATTAAATTATAAATATATATATATATAAAATATTATATATATGTAAATTATATGTATGTGTGTGTGTAACAATAATAAATACTGCAGTTTCTTACGAAATTATATTTTGGCAATTTACAAATTCGACTTACGTAAAATTCACGTTACGTAAAAGTCTACGGAACGTATTACTTACGTAAGTCGGGGCATGCCTGTGTTTGATGTACTATGCTTTGAGCATGTAATCTGAACTCTTCAATTAAAAAAAAAAAAAAGATAAAAGAATAACTTTTATCTGTCGTTTCTGGAACTATTTAAATTGGTTGAGAAGAGAAAAAAATAGAGGAAAAGTATAAATCTAAACACTAATGAATGAACAAATTATTTATAATCTTTAAAAATTATTATTATTAATATTAATATAAATAATGTTTATTTCAAAGGTTTACAGAGAAGGTAACTTTTTAAAGAATAAAGTGACAAGATGGCTTCAAAGATTTCGTTCAACTTAATACTTACCTATTGATATAAACACATTGTTTTGAACATGTGATTTTAAAGAAAATTTACAAATACTGATGAATGCAAATCATGCTATGTTTTAGAAAATCCTTTGAAAGTTTCAACTATTAAGATTCTAAAATTTTACGTCAGTTACAGTAAACTAGGAAGTTAAGGAAAAGTACAAATATTTTAACGTTAATTGCTTTCATTGCTATAAGACCGCCGCAACAAATGAATTTTGCTAAATTTTTACAGTAAGTAATAAATAAAATTACATCATACTTTCAATGATTTTGATCCAGTTAAAACCCTTATTTTAATCACTCTCTGTTGAAAACGAAATATTTTTCATGTGACAAAATTTATTAATCTTTTTTTTTTTCTAACTTCCTGTAACTGCAAAAAAGTCTGTAAAAATGCATGAGTCATAAATTTAGCATTAAAGTAAAGTAAACTTTATGATATGCTGTCGTAGTTAATGCATTCCATACTAGATGGCAGCACCAGATATAATTTTAAAACTTGTTTTAGACTCGTGGTTCAAATAGCTCATTGTTACAAAGGTTTTCTATAATTCTTAAATAGTATATAAATACTTCCAAAATTATCTGAAAAAAAAAAAATGTAGAAGTTAAAAGCATTCATATTTTTACATATTTTTTAATGTGTATTTATATTTTAAGATTTCAAATTATTCGAAAAAAGCGGGAAAATTCTAAATTTAAGAGAAATAAGTAAGTATATGTTTAACCTGCAAGTATTTAAATTGGTAGAGAAAGAAGGAAATAAAGAAAATTTACAAATTTAAATACTAATTAATTCAAAAGTCTATCAATTTATTTGAAAATATTTTCCAATAAGATATCTCAAAATTTATTAAAGTTGTGACAGGCACGTCTCTATTTTGGTTACGACTATTTCTAAGCAGATATAATCTACCCAGTGATCGTGAAAAATCTTCCAAGAAGAGAGTTTTGAAATAGTGGTATTCAAAAAAATAAAAACAAATAGTCGCCTGTGACAGCCCTGGTTGCGGTAAACTGAGAAGTCAAAGAAAATGTCCAAATAAATTAATGTTAACTGATTTTGTTGATAAAAGATGGCAGCACTAAATAATTAATTTCAGATTCTTGTTTCACCTTAAAAAATAACATTTTTTTTACAAAAAATTTAAATTAATTCTAAAACATTACATATTTTTTTACAAAAATTTTCTGAAAAATAATATGAAGATTTTTAAAAAAAAAAACATACATTTGTTAATATTGAAATATGTATTTATATTTTTAGGTTACAAACTATTTTATAAAGCAGAGCTTCCAGAATGGGATGAAATCGATATTCCAGATACATCAGTAACTACATATACTCTTCGGTCACTGAATTGTGGAACTAAATATCAGTTTCATATAGTTGCCTATAACGATGTTGGACGAAGTGAAGCGAGTGATGTGGTAACACTTACTACACAGGGTGGATGTAAGTTTATTAAAACTGTGTTGGTGAAAATTGATATATTGTTGGTGTAAAATGATACTTGCAAGGCAATAGGGAGTCGTGAAAAAATAAATAATTAAAATGTAGGAAAAGAACTACATAAAAGTAATAAAAGTATTTAATATTTTAGGAAAATAAAAGTTTATCAATGAAGAAGTATAAATTTCCATTAGATCCAAGAAGATGACAGACGAAACCTACGGAGGGTCGAACCCATCCCAAAATAAACAAAAAACTCATTACAGTGAGCATACATTTAAATTTACAAGTTGCAAAAACATTAAAATTTAAGGATTATAAAAGACATTAGAGAACACTAATTTTTTTATTATTACTAATATTATTATTATTATTACACATACAAAAGACAAAATCAGTGAAGTTTAATTGAAAAGAGAGCAATACTCAATCTTCATCATCAATTAATATAGCATATTAAGAGCGTTCACGGTTACGGGGTAATATTAGTCTTATAGTCTGACAATAATCAGTAAATGTCGATAGAATCGATGAATGTCTGTCAATTGATATAGCAAAGATTACTGTTAAAAACTAGTGGTATCCAAAATATTTTTTTTAAATGCGAAAAGTGTAAAAACAAGATAATCAGAGTGCTATAATTTATTGTTCCTTTTTCAATGAAACATAATTAACTGTGCTATTCTTGAAGGATTTTTTTAGATTAAAAAGACTAATGTAGTTTCATTAATTTTTCTTTACGATTTTATTTTTCTTTCCTATATAAATATTAAGATTTATTAAAATAATTTTTAAAATATAACAGTTTTATTAGTATTTTCATTTTTATCTCTTTACTAGAAACACTTTCAGTTTAGGTTTTCATTTTTCTTTGTAATGTCATATTCATTTTATTATAAGTATCTTTTAAGTTCTTGTATTCATTTAAACGACTTTGGATTTTTACTACCTGGTCTATGGTAATGACATTCCAGTTTCTTTTTATGTTGTCTACTATATTATCTCTTATTAATATTGTATTTTCAATGGTATAATATACAGTTTACAGATCACACAACCTTATTTCAAAATTTTTAACTCCTGAAACAAATATCATTAGAAATATTTTAACAATAGATAAATATATATGACGAAGAAAATTAATGAAGTAGCAGAAATTATTCATTTATTAAAACAAAGACAAAAACCTAGACTTTTCCTTAAAATTATTTTTTTTCTAAACCACATTTTAAATATTTTAATTCTACAAAACAACTATGAATTAATTTAAAAATATCTTGAAAACATTTGATAAATTTTCTTGACTGTTACTACAAAACCTTTATCAATTCCTGACAGTAGTGAACCGTATTATATGTGGAGGTATTACTCTGAGATTTGGCTGAGTTAATGTGAAATTGAATGATATTGATACGCTTACGCAAAAATATGCTGTCATACATCTTAAGAAGATAACATTTCCAGAGGATTACATGATACAATTAAAAATAAAGAATTACAATATAGATTATTTCTTTTACCCTTTCAAAGGGGTAAAGGGGTCATATATGACACCACTTAATTTTAATTCACAAATGCCACAATGGCACCAGGAATTTGGTATGAGATTTTCCGTTTATTATGTATGTGAAATATAGCTTTTTCTTATTTTCAAATAAATGTGTTCGTAAATTCCGGCGTCATTCATTCGTTTCAACATGTTAGCAATGTAAGGGCTTTGCCCCTGAAAACTTTAATTGTTATAAATGTTTTAGTTTAGGTATTGCTGAGCATTTTTAGTCTATTTTGTTTTGTTTGAATTTTTCCATATTGTTAAAATATATATAATTATTTCTTTAATTTCTGAAAACAAAAACTCTTTCAAAATATTTTTGAAGTCGAAAATTAATTTTGTCTCTCCTGTTTTATACACATTTTTTTTCCCTTCTGTTTTAGTAATTATTTTTAACATTATAATATGTATGATTATTTAATGCAATTTGTTTTGCTTTTTTTACAGCTCCAATAGCTCCTGAAAAAAGTGCCCTTCTGAATATAAACACGACATTCGTGATTTTAAATTTACATTCTTGGAAAACAGGTGGCTGTCCAATCTCATTTTTTGTCGTCCAATACAAATCTAAAACTCAACGGGAGTGGGTTCTAGTGTCCAGCAACTTAGATCCTCGCCATGAAGAGTTCGTTATCACAGGTTTAACTCCTGCAACTTGGTACAACTTGCTAATGTCTGCTCATAATGAAGCGGGAGCGACAGAAGCTGAATATGTATTTGCTACTTTAACTTTAGCTGGAGGTAATTTTAATGCATATTTACGCATTTACGCAAAGTATTATTGTATTTATTTATATAATGCGGTTTATAAATGGTATATAATATTGATGGAATAGTACTGGTTACCTATTAGCAATGAAAACTAAGAAGAAATTAAAAATATTTTTTGAAAACAAACATCCATAAATACCAAGTGAGGGACCAAGCGACAGACATTTCAATCACAGGAGATAGGTTTTTGCTATAAATATCGCCTATTCAACATCAATATGAAGAAAGATCAATCAAAATTCAGGAATTATAAAACTGAAAATAAACATCCATACTAATTGACAAATTTAAAAATGAACTGACAAAAAATTTGAACTTTTAAAGTAAACACTGTAATTCAAATTTGACATTACACGGAAGTAGGATACCACTATATGAGAATGACGACATATGGATAAGAAAATTTGATTTGTTTTGACGATTTTGAACAAAACCGAATCGCTATGTATTTTGGCCATCCTACCTCTATCGCCAAGCTACAGCGCCTAGAAAAAATAGTGTGGAAACAGGCTACAAAATAGTACCACAAAATTGAATCCGATAAATGTACAACGATGCTGAGTGATAAGAGGTTGATCGCAGCGACATCTACTAGCACGTTTCAACGTAAACATCGTATAAGAAAAAAATTGAGAAAACGTTTCGGCCGGCGGGAAAACTGAGCTGCGCCGCCAGATCCCTGAGGGGCGGCCGTCAGCACGTCAACCGTTGCACCCATATTCTGAGAGACATATAACGCGCACGACCAGGAGAGGCCTCCCGTATACACTGCGACCGGTCGGAGCCCCGCCACCTGCGCAGCACTCCGATTGCACCCATGAGGTGACGGCAGAGGTCGTTTGCGATACGCGGATTTTCTCATAATCAGAGGAGACCTCCGAGAAGACACCTGATAAATAGCCAGAAGACTCCCGACGTCTTCGTCCCCGGAACCCCCATAAGAGGAACCGGGTACTAGCACGACCTACGTTATACACGGCCGGTGCATGACGTTTAAAACGTCACATGAAATGGATCATTTTTCATCATGTGACGTTTTAAACGTCATGCAACGGTCGTGTATAACGTAGGTCGCGGTACTAGAATATAATGCCGAGTTCCCCCGACGACCCTTGCTTTCTCGCGGCGACCGAATATTGAATCCTAGGATAAGAGGAGACGACTAGCTCTTCTGCCGCGGTTATCGCTTTTGCGATAGGAGAAGCTTCTCGCCAACCCGAGACCACGAAGAAACTGGGTCCCCGATGTATAGACATGTCTTGGCTAGGGGTGTCCCTTCCCAATGGCTTAGCTTTCAGTGAGCCCCGCAGCGAAATACGGGAGGTCCCTGATCGACTCCATTAAGAAGATCATCCACATATAAAACAATAAATAAATCATATCACAAAAATGTCAGAAACTACGGAAAATTATTTTTAGACCCACTACCGGACTCTGTGGGGCATGGAAAGTTCCTACAAGCGCGCTAAAGAAGCGGGCCCGGTCGATATTAGTTGCGTGAAAGTAATGAGGATAATCCCGCTCATCCAACCATCGGTCACGGAAAGGTCCGATTGCGTAAAGACACGGTGGATTGGTTTTCGACCCGAGGAGTCGAGTTTTGGCATTGATCGTCGCCGCGTTAGTAGGTAAGCCACCCACCCGGCTCCTCGCAGTCAAACAACACAAGAAGTTGCTTATCCCCCCACCAAGATTGACTTTGTCCACAGCGACCTGATGGGCCTCCTTCGGACTGTAGCCCCACTTGGTTTTCGGCACCTCCTGCGCTGCTCAACCATTGAGGTTGACACTCAACTGCTTCAGCTGCAGCGGATGACATGGTGGTTGCAGGCTATGCGTGTAATCCCACATGCCGGTAACTATTCCACCTCTGCCACTGGTACGGTGCACATAGTTGCTGCATGCCGTATCTCCTCCCGCCCAGCGTCACTACAGAGTCACCAAGCATCGTGTTCTACAAAGTTCGATCTCGCCGCCGTCAATTCCTCGGATAGATATGTGGAGACGGTACAGCTGCCATTAGCTTGCCTTTGCCCAGCGTCACCTACCTCAGCACAGAGGAGAGGAAGTAGTCCCTCTTGTGAGCCCCCAGCCCGAGCAACTGGGACTGGCCCACGGGATGTCCTCCCACCACCTACGGAGGAGGCTCCGAGCATTGGCCGAGTCCTCGCGCCGCGGAGAACCCGCATTCACAAGGGGGAACCCAAGCACGCAGGTCCCCATAGGGGCCTCTATGAGGCCCCACAGTGGGTTTTTGTTTGCATACCCGGCTTTTTCGGACTTCCCTTTTCCACTGGCGGACCACGAGGAGGTCGGAAGTCCGTCTCCTGTCCCCGTCGTGTCGACAAATATCTCACAATATCCAGAGTCCGGTCCTCTTCCCCACTTAAAGGGCCGAGTTGGAACAACCCGACGGAAAGTCTCGTAATGCTTGGCTCCCGGTTATCTTCCCCACTTAAGGGGCAGAGTCAGGACTGCCAAAAGGTACCCACCAGTTCGGCCGGTGGTAAGCATTTTAAATCTTTCCCCTTATATCCTGTTTTCCATGACTTAGATAGTGATTTTTATAAGCTTTAAAATTATGAAAGGCTTAAAATTATGATCATGGCTAAAAAACATGATACGCATTGTTTTGTGCCTGGTTACAATACTCGATACAAGAACAGCAAACTATCCCTATTTAGCGTACTAAAAGATGAATTTCTGCTAGAAGAGTAGAAAAGATTAAGGCTATGTCTTACACTCACACACAGTTTTTTTAAATCGGTTATAAAATTTCCTTTAATGGTAACCTGGCTATTGTATTAAGTAATTGGTTTGGCTCGGGCTTGGAATTCGCGCCAAACATCGGTGCATGAGTGGAACAAATCTGTTCCATAATATTAATCAATTTCCACTACCATGTATGCATACAGCGGAACTAATTCATATGTGTACGTCATTAGTAATTCAGAAATTTCTTTGAATAAAAAATTTCTTATTTATAACCTTTTCTTTCCTTTTGAGGCTGATTTTATTTTCACATTTTTGCAAAAACAAATCCTTTTTTCCGTTTCATTACTGAAGCGATTTAGCAATGATGATTTATAGTTATCCGCTTAAAAGATCTGCTGCATTTTATTTTATGTCTTGTATTATCAATCTGTAACTGTTAAAAATACATATATATTTACTAAATTAGCGCAATACAGTGTTTACGTTGAAAAGAGCTAACAGATGTCGCTGTGATCGCCCTATTATCGTACAGCATCGTTGCTAATTTATCGGCTATAATTTTATAGCCCTTTTTGAAGTATTACTGGGATAGCCGGTTTCCACACTATGTATTCTATACGCTGTAGCCAAGCTAATGTTTGTTAATTTGCCTCACTAAAGAGCCTTTATATGAGAATGGCGACATACTCAGTGCGCTTGCTCAGACTGTCCTTAGGCAGACATTTTTCGGTTATGATGTCTTACACTCACGCACAGGTTTTTTTTTTAATCGGTTAGGAAAAAAGTCACCAAATTTTGGGGATTTTTTCTTTAATGGTAACCTGGCTATTGTATTAAGTTATTGGTTTGCAGTCGGCTTGTAAATGTCGCCAATCGAAAAGTCGCCAAATATCGGTGCGTGAGTGTAACACATCTGTTCCCATTTTTCCTCAAACTATGGCAAACCTACATCTCGGAACATGGCGATACTCGCCTGGACGAAGTCGATTATACGAGTGAGACAAGTTAACAAGCATTAGCTTGGCGATAACGGCAAGCTAGCTCGCCACGCTACTTTTCTCACTCGCCTATTTAAACTCTAAGACTCGCCAGGTATTGAAATGTAGGTTTGCCATAGTTTAGACAAATACGTCTGTGTGAGCATAGTCTGAGGAAGCGCTCTTTGCGTATGTCATCACTCTCATGTAGATCATAGATTAATACACAAGATAGGACACTATCATAGGGCGTAATGGAAGCGCGATGACAAACGCAGCGCCTGTAGTGACAAGGACAAGAAACGTCTCATAGACAGAATATTTTTCATTTTGAACGTCTATCTTATTATGATCTTTTTTTTTAAATGCTACATGTTTACATTTTCAACTTTGTGGGAAAAGCGAAAAACGAAAGTTTTGAAATTCCGATTTGTATGCAGACATGATTCTACATGACATATTTTTACATCTTTAACCATACTAAAAAAGTTCTGAAAAGAATTGTTGTTTCAATAATAATAAAATAAAAAATAAAATAAAGTCTTTTAAAAAGAAACTTAAAACACCAGCGAGCGGCCAATTTGAAGAGAATCGTCTGCCTCAAAGCGAAAAGAATAGATATTTAAAACACAGAGAATAAACAGATTTCATATACATGGGTAAATTTCGGAAGCTTGTTAGTTTCCACCCACCCTTGTCACTAGTGACGCTATTATTGCTGCCATTACAGATTTTGCTGTAACTGCCCTATTTTGTATGTTAATCAATGATGTAGATTAAGCCTACGAGTAAGACGTTTCAAATCTTAGCTACTGCCTATAAGCAATTCAGAGTTTCGGATTCATAAGGATATGAGCAAAGATCCAGATAGATTTTTATACTTTTTTCGGGTCAAGATCGACCAATGAAAAGCATGTATTTTGTGACATTTTAGCAAATAATGCAGGCTTCTGTTTGGCCAATCTCGTTCCGAAAATAGCGAAAATCCTCTCAGTATCCCGACCTTAGTTTGACGAATGTAGGCAATTAATTGCCAGCATTAAAATAATTTTATATACATATTCCTTGAGAAAAGTGTCCTTTGAAAGAAAAACACGATATTTCTTATTTTAGATTTGCACTCTTGAAAAATAAGTGGCTGTCCAATCGCGTGTTTTACCGCTCCAGATACAAAACTACACGAGAGTGGAGTCTAGTACTAAATAGAGAGAACAGATGCCTTACACTCACGCAAACATATAAACATAAGTTTGGCGACTTTTTGGTTGGCGTGATTTTCAAGCTCGCGCCAAACGAATAACTTAATGCAATGGCTAAGTTGCCATTAAAGGAAAAAATCCCCTAAATTTGGCAATATTTTTCCTTTTTATAACCGATTAAAAAAAAAACTTGTGCGTGAGTGTGTGACATCATAGCCGAATAGAGTACCGACACACAATAGTGGCGACATACATATAAAACGTACACTAAGAATTAAGTTTTTGTCCAAACTATGGCAACTCACATTTCAGATCGTTATCAGGGCTACACTAGATACCAGGCTGGCTCATTCATTATTATGACGTCACAAATTATTATGACGTGTCTGGCCACGACCAGCGATTGGTACAAAGCGATGCGTCCATTGTTTTGTGCCAATCGCTGTATGACTTTCATTTTGTCCTTTCGGTTTGTACCAATCGCTGGTCGCGGCCAGCTACCATTTGGGACGTCATGATAATTAATGAGCTAGCCCAGTATCTAGTGTAGCCCTGACGTTACGATTCCCGCCTGTACGAGTTCGATAATATAAGTGAGACTAGGAGGATTCTATATCTATATGAGACTGACGATACACGTATATGACGCATGCTCAAATTGTACTCAGACGGAAAGTTTTGTTCAAACTACGACAAACCTACATTCTTAAAATTGGCGAAAGTTGCCTGAACGAATTCGATATGGCTAGTGAAACACGTGAAAATACAATAGCTTGGTGATAATGGTAGGCTCGCCAAAATACTGGGCCATTCGTTTTTGTCCGAAATTGTTTCAACCAATCAAATTTTTATTACCTTATGTCGCCACTCTCATTCAGAGGCATCGTAAGTGAAATAGGTGGTAACGAATATTAGGTTGTCGATGATAGCTGACTCGCAAGGATGCTTGGCGATTCCTATTTCTGCAAAATTTTCTCGATCACTCCCATTTTGTTACCCGTATCTCTCCACTCTCTTATAGAAGCACCTTAACATTAATTACATATTTATTTACTAATGTAAGAAAGCTGACAAAATATCCTCGACATTCAAAAATGACCTGAGGACAGTAGGTTTACCTGAACTTGAGGACTGTAGTTCATGCAGTTCCTGTGGATTTAGAATTAAAGCACGTGGTTCATTTAAAGGATGTGAAAACTTCCTGGCTCAAAAAAATTATAAAGCTTAAAAAGTGACACATTTTAAAGTTATAAAAGCTTTAAAATAGTCCTGTTATAAAACCGTTATAGAACTTTGTCACCCTACGTTGAGCGTATCAAAACGAATTTAAAAAAGCAGTATCGACAAGTTCTGTATGTAATAGTTTGGACAGAAACTTCTAAACTGATCAAGAGCTTTATGGAGATGTCGTTTCTCTGTTTTTGTCCAAATTTGTCTCGACCAAACAAATTTAATTGTCCATATGTAGCCTTAAGACTATTTAAGGTCAATTTACATTATGGATCATCGTCCTAGGCGTTTGCGTTCTAGGCGTTAAATCATAAGGCCCAACCGTTCGCTGCGACGTAAACAACCACTGAACAGGCTGATTGGCTTGAAAATATATGCCTTGAAGGCGAAATTTCTGTTTCCACTACACTTCTGTTCTAGCTTACTTTTGAGGTTCAGAAGAACTATCTAATTGGCTTGTGGTATTGTCAAACAAACTAATTAGTAGCAGCACATACACGTGATCACATTTGCTCATAGAGAAAGAGCCCTGTTGTAGAAGTAGAACAGAAAGCAGCACGTTTTTTTCTTTTGCGTTTGAACTTAAAAGAATTATTGTTATGCGTGCGAATTTATTATACATTATAGCTCTTTTTAAAGCTCAAATGTAGGTCTAACATGGATATTAGGGAGTGAAAATGCTGATTCAACGTTTGTAAATAAATTTATAATATAAATAGACGTATTTAAAAAGATTTTATTGTTCTGTGTGTTAATTATTATACAATTAGCTTTTTTTAAAGCTCAAATATCGGTCTAAAATAACTGCAAACGCAATGGTGAGAATTCTGTTATTCAACTTAGAATAGTAAATATTACTCTTTAATAGCGCCACAAAATAACTGAAAACAGAGCGTAAATCTATTTTTTAAATATCCATATAGTCTCATGTAGTTCAGGTTAGACTGTTCTTGTTCAGTCAATATAAACAAAATAAACTTGTCATTCCCTCGGAGCAAGACTTGTAAACAAGTAGGAGGTTCTATTTCCATCCAGCGATAGCCTTGATTGGCTCAGAAGTACGCTAGAGCAGAAGTCTAGTGGAATTTGAAATGTCGCGCTTTGAAGACCTCGTAGACTTGGGAAGAGGGTTATACTACGTTCAGATCGGATAGTTAAGATATCTTAGACCGCCGAACTCACTGAGTGAGTTCCAGAAACTCACCTAGTGAGTTCGAACTTTCTATTGTTAGATACAGCCAGTAACACTTACTCTGATTGGCGCTGGAGGCCGATTGGCTGTTGAGGTTGCCTTTAACCTATGCGCATGCGCACATTCTATGTTTGTTTAGGTATCGGTCACGGTGATGTTCAGTGAGTTATCTTAGATGAGTTTTGCGGTGTGGACAGGTATTCAATTCCGGGAGGGTATCACCTCAAAAATGGCGGACTAAGATATCTTAAATGTCCAATGTGAACAGGGTATTACGCTATAATGTAAATGCAGCTTTAAAACTAGATTCAGCTTGTGGGTGCAGATTTGAGGCACGGCAGTAGGGTACTTCTATCACTGAGCTCCACAATATAACGGAGAGCTAACTTTTTATTCTAATACATTGTATTTTGTGGTCCGCTCATTTATTCAATGCCAAAATTTTTCTTCGGAAAATTTTTCACAAAACACAAATTTCCGCCCATAGAATAGTATGAGGTATATATTTGGTTGTCCCGAAAATTCGTATCGTCGGGGAAAATTAATTCATACCAGAAACTTCTATCATTAATTATTAGACATTATTTCCGATAGCCAATGTCTGATAATTAACGGGCAGAATTTTCTGGTACATATTAATTTTCCAAACGACACGGATTTTCCTGACTACCCAATATTTTCAACTTAGATTATCTTTTAAAAATATGACTAAGTTGCTACAATTTTCACTGATATATATTTTTTTATTGTAAAATCTACAGATTTTATGTAAATTCATCGCAAATATTTAATTTGATATTAGTTAAAAATGAAATTTTACATAATCTCAATAAAAAAAAGAAAAGTATGTTAAGTATTGCTCCTAAATTTATGAAAAAGCTGTAAAAATAACCGAAAATGACAAAGTATGCGGTAAAGTTTGAAAAAATGCCTTTAATATTAAGAAAAGTGCAGGATTCATTACTTGCACACACCAAAAGTGTGATGCGGTTGCGACAGAAAGTGGATCGGTGAGTTAGCTCTCCGTATTATTATGCAGCTGAGTGGTCTCTATATGAGAGAAGCGAAATACGATAAATAAAATTTGGCATTTGACATACATCTGATCTGTGTGCTTGGCGTCAAGCGCCCGCTTATAAGTCATCGTCAATATATACAGGGACGAGATAGCACACACAAGGAAATTTACATCACACAGAAATACAGCCGGAAGCTCCACAAAGAGTGTGCGACGGAGCCAGCGGGATTCGAATCCGCTCCCACATACACTCGCAAGCGATTATCGGTGTGATGCCTTGACCACTCAGCCACGGTGGGCCATAAAATTTGGTCTACACAATTTTGGACACAAAATATATCGTCAAGCATGTTGCCAAGCCTGAATTATCGCCAAACAAAAATTTCTTAATTTGTCTTACTTAGAGTGCTCTATATGAGGGTGGAGACATATGCACAAGCAGCTTGATCATACTGTGTTTACTCAGACGCGTGTGTTCAAACTATGGCAAGGCTACATTCCAAAACTTCACGCTACTCGGTTGATTAGATGGATGAGACAAGTTTACCAGCATTATATTGGCAATAATGGCAGGCTCACCAAGATGCTTGATGATTTGTTTTTGTTCAAAATCGGGCCCACCGTGGCTGAGTGGTCAAGGCATCACACCGCTAATCGCTTGCGAGTGTAGGTGGGAGCGGGTTCGAATCCCGCTGGCTCCGTTGCACACTCTTTGTGGAGTTACCAGCTGTATTTCTGTGTGTTGTAAATTTCCTTGTGTGTGCTATCTCGTCTCTGTATATGTTGACGATGACTTATAAGCGGGCGCTTGACGCCAAGCACGCAAGTCAGATGTATGTTAATAAAAATGTCAAATGTTCAAAATCGTCTCAACCAATCAAATTTTATATCCCGTTTGTTTGTTTGTTTATTGAACATATACATCAGACTTGTGTGCTTGATACATATATGCGATTATAAATCTTAATCAAGATGAAGACTGGATAGACACAAGGAAATTAAACACTGAAGAATTACCACTCCTCAAACAGTGTGCAATGGAGTTGACAGGAGTCGAACCCGTCGCCCCGTTACAGCGTCTAGAATACATAGTGTGGAAACCGGCTATCCCAGGAATCCTTTAAAAAGGTGCTAAAAAATGAAGCCGATAAATGAGCAACAATACTGTACGATAATAGGGCGATCGCAGCGACATCTGCAAGCTCTTTTCAACGTAAACAATGTATTGTGCTAATTTACCAAATATCATATGGTTTTTTAACAATTACAAATAATAATACAAGACATAAAATAAATTGCAGCATATCTTTTAAGCGAATAACTATAAATCATCATTTCTAAAACGCTTCAGTAATGAAACGGAAAAAAAGGATTTGTTTTTGCAAAAATGTGAAAATAAAATCCGGGCAGCTTTAGCCTAAAAAAAAAAGCAGATTAAACAGATAAAGGATTTTTTTATTTAAAGAAATTTCTGAGTCACTAATGCACATACACATATGAATTAGCTCCTCTGTATGCAGACATAGTACTGGAAATTGATTATTATTATGGAACAGATATTTTACACTCATGCACCGATGTTTGACGACATTTTAATTGGCGCTATTTCCAAGCCTGAGCCAAACCAATAACTTAATACAATAGCCAGGTTACCATTAAAGGAAATTTTATAACCGATTAAAAAAAACTGTGTGTGAGTGTAAGACATTATACCTTAATCTTTTTCATTCTTCTAGCAGAGATTCATCCTTTAGTATGCTAAATAGGGATAGTTTGTTGTTCTTGTGTCGAGTATTGTAACCAGGCACACGACAATGCGTATCACGTTTTTTAGCCATGATTATAATTTTAAAACTTATAAAAATAACTATATAAGTCAGGGGAAACATGATATAATTTAAGATTTAAAATGCTTACCACCGGGCGAAACGTTTTCTCAATTTGATTCTTATACAATGTTTACGTTGAAAAGAGCTAGTAAATGTCGCTGCGATCAACCTCTTATCAAGCAGCATCACTGTACATTTGTCGGATTCAATTTTTTAGTACTATTTTGCAGCCGTTTTCCACATTATTTATTCTAGGCAGTGTATCCCTGTCTCCGATTGTTCTCAAGCGATTAGCGGAATTGTATCTTAATCACTCGGGAACGGGGGGAGGGGTGCTTTTACTACAGCGCCTAGAATACATAGTGTGGTAATCTGCTACAAAATAGTACTAAAAAACTGAATCCAATAAATGTACAACTTTGCTGAAAAGATAACGATGGGATCGCAGCGCCATCTACTAACTTATAAGCAGCTTAATCGCGACCTACGTTATACACGGCCGGTGCATGACGTTTAAAACGTCTCATGGAGTGGATCATTTTTATACAGTGATTGGTGCAAAACGGGGGGCGCGCCGCTTTGCAACAATCGCCGTGCAAAATGATCCACTGTATGTGACGTTTTAAACGTCATGCACCGGCCATGTATAACGTAGGTCGCGTCTTAATACGATGTCATTAGAGCTTATTATAGTAGGAGCACAGTTGCCCATTTATGGGCTACAACGTTTTAGCACTTTTTAAAGCATTACAAGGATAGCCGGTTTCCACACTATGTATTCTAGGCGCTGTACTTTTACATACCGTATGTTGACACTCTCATATACAGGCACCCAGGTTTCACTTTGGTGCCTCTATATGAGAGAGGCGACATACACACAGAGCGCATGTTCCGACACAAGTTTCTGTCCAATCTACGACTAATCTACATTCCAGAACTTTAAAGATACTGGACTAGACGAGTTCAGCTAGACGAGCGAGACAAACCGCGATCTAAGTTATGCACGGCCGGTTCATGATGTTTGAAACGTCACAAGGATTGGATCGTTTTTACAACGGCGATTGCTACAAAGCTGGCGCCTCTCGTTTTGTGCCAATCGCCATGTAAAGATGATCTACTCCTTGTGACGTTTTAAACATCATGAGCGAGGCTAACGAAAAAGAAAGGCTGCCGGCGATTGCTGCACGGCGATTGGCGCAAAACGGTGGGCTTGCTTCTTTGCACCAATCACTGTGTAAAAATTATCCTTTCCATGTGATATTTTAAACGTCATGCACCGGCCGTGTATAGGTCACGGTATAACGTAGGTCACGGCAACCTGACAACATTAGATTGGCGATATTGGCCGGCTCGTGAAGACGCTGGGTGATTCGTTTTTGTTTAGTGTCATCTCAGCCAGTCAATTTTATATCCGTTTGTCCAGTTTTTACATGGCGTAAGCTAATTGCGAAACATGGATGTTTGAAAACAGCGTAGGGTCTTTGCAAAACGCTAGATTTCGCAATTAGCCAGCGACATATACGCTGTTAAAAATCTTCAGTTTTTGCTGCATAGTCACTCCATCGCTTTTATAGAATATCTCTATTTTGACCAATGAAAATGCTCCATAATATACTAAAGTAACCGTTTTCTCTAAAAGCGGTGGAGTGTGTCTGAAGCAAAAGCTGAAGATTTTTAACAGTGTACATAAATATCACTCTCATATAGAGGCACCCTAATATCTCGCTCGTTTAAAAGAACTTATTCAAGCGGTTATAGGCAAGTTCTGGAACGTTGTTTGCCATAGTTTGAACCATCGAACTAGGAAACTACGGCCGGGAATTCTGGTATTGGGATTCCAGTAAATCAAAAGTGTTGGGCTACGTTTTATCGATTTTTTCCCTTGTTCGATGTTTTTTTTTTTTCAACCAAGATTAGTTCTGTAAGCCATGGCGATAATGGCTGGCTGGCGCAGATACTTCACTATTCGTTTTTGCCCAATATCGTTTCAATTAATCATATTTTATTTTCCGTATGTCGCTACTCTCTTAGACAGGTACCCTAAGACGAGTTCGCTTAAATGAGTTTACAGGGTAAACAAAAATTAGTCTTTGAATAATAGCAAAATATGGGTAAATCTCTACGCCTGTTTTTGTCAAAATTATTCTGGCTGATCAAATTTTAATACCAGTATATAATTTGACTACTTTATACAGTAGGCAAGTATCAATTCTCAAATTCAACTTCCTTTATTCAGGAAATTTTGAATATGCAATACTTCTTAAAACGTAGTATATTGCTTGTATAAAAAAGTGGCGACATACGCGCACATTGTATAGTTAGACCGAGATTTTTGTCCAATTTATGGCAAGTCCACATACCAAAACTGGGCGATACCGCGAACAGTGATTGGTACAAAGCGACGAGCCTATCGTTTTGGGCCAATCGCTGTATGTCTGTCGTCACAACCAGCCATCATTTGTGACGACATGATAATGAATGAGCAGGCCCGGTATCTAGTTTAGCCTTGGTTTAAAACGTTACACAAAGTGGATCATTTTTACACGACGATTGGTGCAAAATGGTGGCCACCAATCGAAAAACTTTGCACCAATCGCCGTGTAAAAATGATTACGTCATGTGACGTTTTAAACGTCATGCACCGGTTCGTGTAGGTCGCGGCGATACTTGCTTGTACGAATGAGACATAGGACAAGGTGTCTCTATATTAGAGTGGACATATACGCGCAAGTCGCATGTTCAGACTCAGGCTTGCCAAGTTGCTTAGCAATTCTCTTTTGTCGGAATCTTCTCAACCAATAGAATTTTCTGCCTTTCCTCTATTCTAAACAATGACAGAGATATATCAGTTTAAAATTCTGGGGTCGCTGACATTTTAAAATAATCTGTTTTTTGTCATGCGACGACACTCGTATTGGGTTACTGTGTCATAGTGAATCAATTCCTGCTTAATCTGATTGGTGGTTCATGCGCGATGAGTTCTTCGGTGTGTTGTTGTTTTTCATTTGGTTTCTAAATTCAATTTCATGTCTTTGGGGGATGCAATAGTGTTTAATTTTATTTTACTGAGGAAGTGAGTCCAAGTTACTCACGAAACGTGCGTCTGTATGTTGTACTGTAATATTTTGTGTTAAACGTTGATGTTTTTAGTGTATATTTGTCCACACAAGATTTTATTCATACTCGTATTTATTAACCAATTTGTATGCTACTGACCATTTGTACAGGACTTACAAAGGTCTCGACCGAGTTCGTCGGCTAGCTTCATCCTCTATCTTGTTTCAAAATGTCGGTCACTTTAATATTTCAAATTCAAAATGATGTACAAAAAAATTAGAAATCTAAAAAGTTTTTCCAATTGAGAATTCGACGTTGATACAAGGATTCGGAATTATTTTTTTGTTTTGCTTTGCCTCTTTTTTTAAAAAATGGCTGAGCTATAGCAGTTTGAAATTCTAGGGAGGCTGATATTCCATAATAAGGTTTCATTTATGAGTTTTAGAAAAATGGTTTCTCGCAAATTTTCTTTAATTTTTGTAAACATTGTTGTTATTCTCATACGTTTAAAATTATATAGTCATATTTCGCCATTGTCCCATTTTCTAAGCTTTGCGGTACTTGACGAAATACCACCAAATTTGGCAACCAAAAATAAGTCGCCATAAATGAAGCCAACTAAACTTGGATATAGCTGATTTATTTGGCGAAACTCTCATTGAAATTCAGCATTGACGAAAACTGGGATTGAATCTTCTGTAATTGGGTTCCAAGCATTTTAGCTTCGTGTGTTTGAGTGTGCGTATATTAGCTGAATGTTTAAGAACAAGGAATACGGAAGTTACCTATTCCTACCGGTGCAGGCCAGTAGAACGTTTTATGTTTCAAATACTAAAGATTACACTTTTCTTTCCATGCCATTTTTTTACAGAAAATGCATAGGATTTTCATTCCAAATATATATCAACCTCCTATTAAGCCAAATTGCTTGGATTTATGTTTCAGAGTATTGCTTGCTTTAAATAAATTTAATGTGCATTTTGTATTTTATTACTTTTTGCACGTTGCTACTTAAAATGATAACTTTTTAAAATAGCAAACTTACTTCTTAAAATGTTAGATCAATAGTAAACAACTACGAAAGATGCAGGATTCAAATGTAATCGGTCCAACACTGGTATTGATCAGTCGATCTGCAATTATGCCAAAACTCAGATCTTAAGCATTATTTATAGAATAGTTTTGGTAGAGGCATCTTATAACATAGGAACTCACGTAGGAAGGATATTACAGATTTTTACTTCTAAAGGGGTTAAAAAGGGGTAAATACTTTCTTAACAGATATCATCATTTTGATTATATTACTCATTATAGAATATTATGAATTGAAGTGTACAAAATATGTATAAAGTAAAATATTGTTAAGCCATCATTTTTCATTTTTTTATTCTTGACCCCGTTAAAATGAGAAAGAAATATTTTAAAAGATCCGTTTGAAAAATGAAAGTCTGGGTTTGAAAACTAATGCTAATGCATACGTGATAATTGACATTGTTTCAGGGGAAAAAGGTGGGCGTTGAAACAGGTCAGTACTATTTTTAACTATTAGCAATTTAAATTTAAGCGCTTTTGTTCCTGGTCACAACACATCTGTTGCGCGACTAACGAAATGCCCGGCCGATTCATGACGTTTAAAACGTCACACGGGGCGGATCATCTTTACACGGCGATTGGCGCGCCCATCGTTTTTTGCCAATCGTCGTGTAAAGTTGATCCACTCTGTGTGACGTTTTAAAAGTCACGAACCGGCCATGTATTTTGTTGGTCGCGTCTGTAGTTGATAGATAACAGTTTTTAACTCACAGGCTATCAAATCCTGAGAGCTAATGTGCCCGCCCGTTCTGTATGTATGTATGTATGTATGTACGTATGTATGTACGTAACGCGATAACTCGTGATAGAAATATCCGTTTTTCTTTAAATTTTGTATATAGGCTCATTGTGATAAGGCGCTTCTCTGATTATTTTTGGGGTTCATTGGTTAAGTATAAAGGGGAATGCCCCCCCCCCCCCCTAATTTACATAAACGGGTTTTCCTTGCAGACTTATCCGATTTTCTTCAAATTTTGTATATAGGTTCATTTTAGTAAGGAGCTTTCCTGATAAGTTTTGGGCGTTCATTGGTTAAGTATAAAGGGGATAATGGGGGGGGGCTAATCCTCCCCTTTAATTTAGATAAATGGATTTTTCACGCAGAATTATTCGATTTTCTTCAAATTTTGTATATAGGTTCTTTGTGGTAAGGCGCTTACCTGATTACTTTTGGAAGTTCATTGGTTAAGTATAAAGGGGGTAACGGGACTCTAATCCCCCTTAATTAAGATAAATGGGTTTTTCATGCAGAATTATCCGATTTGCTGCAAATTTTGTATATAAGTTCATTGTAATAAGACGCTTCCGTGATTAGTTTTGAGTGTTCATTGGTTAATTATAAGGGGGGGATGGATGATTCAACTTAATATATTGTCGACTTGTTTATTTTTCGATGGGCATTATTTTTTGAAATAAGAGTGTAACATACAATTAGTGTGAATGGCCTGTGAGCTCAATGCCCTCAGTTTAACTGGGCAGTTTTCTTTTTTATTGAAATATGTTATCTTCGGAAAGGATTTTGAGCAATACCGACTTGATTGTTATAAGAGGCATATCATTATCGTCATTACATTATTTGTCAATCCGTTTATTTTCCAGCTACACATGACCTGATATTTGATTGTTCGAGTGCCTATATAAGGGACATACGCAAAGATCAGAACTCTGAGCATACTTCGACTCAGGATTTTGTCCAAATTATGGCACATTCATGAATTTGGCTTTATTCGTCTTGACGAGTTTCACTAGACAGTGTCAAGACAAGTCAATAAGCATTTACTTAATAATAATGGCATACTGGCCAAAATGCTTTGCGATTCTTATTTTCCAAAATCGTGTAGACCAATCAAGTTTTATGGACACTCACTTTAGAGGCACCCTACTGGCTATTTGTGATATAGTAGACAAAAATGTTGCCATGTGCATTTTCGTTCAAAAAGTCTAAGCTTAGAACATTCAAACTTCTGCCACAAAACCAGAATAGTTGGCACATACATCCAATATGGGCTTAGCTACATTTTAAGGGTATTTATGCTAGGATTTTTTATACTGCAACGCGTCATCATAGCATATATGGGTTTCTACATTTTAAAATTATACGGCACGTTTGGGCGTGGTTGTTGGTCTTAACATATGCGATTTGAAACATTTCGGAAACAACGTATTGAATAAATTAGATTTGAACAGAGGATTGTGGCCAAAACCAGTTTTTTTAATAAAATGAGGTCTGTTATTTTTGTCCTCAGATCATGTATTATGCAGTTGTGTGTCCCTTTTACACGCGAATTCATGTGTGACCATTAGTCAAATTGGCAAATGTTTTGGCATGCATCATATATATCTAAATGATCTACGTATATTGGACAATAAAAATATTGGCTTAGATGCTTTACACTCACGCTAAAAAAAAAAAAAAAAATTATCGGTTAAAAAAAAGAAAAAAGTCGCCAAATTTAGGGGATTTTTTTCTTTAATGGCAACCTAGCCATTGAATTAAGTTATTCGTTTGGCGCAGTCTTGGAAATCGCGCCAAACAAACAGTCGCCAATCTTTTGTTTACATTTTAGCGTGATAGTAACACATCTGTTCCAAAATATTTTACGCCTAAAACAAGGCATTTCACTTGAATAATTTCCAAGGAATAAATATGTATTGCACTTATTCGCGTCTACATTGACCATCCAGTTAATATAGAATGTTTATAAATTTATCTTTTCCTGCACAAATTCAAAGGGCCAACGTCTTTTGAAAACTTGGGAACAATTGATGTAAAACTTGAAAAGAATTCATGCCAGCGTTGCAAAAGTGACCAGTGGCAGATAAAAACGATTTTATTTCCAGGAATAAATCGTGTTTTTTGGAGTTAAATTTTGAAAAGTCCTTGGAGTTTTCAAAAGGTTTTAAGAGTGGGATTTTTAAATTCTTTTAATACTTTCAAATTTAGTCTTCTATGGTTCTTTAATGAAAAATTGTACGCTCATAAAAACCATGTATTTTTTAAAACCCATTTAAATTCATTGGAATTAAAATGAAGTATGTCAATTAAACACAATTGCAATTAGAAAATGTAAGTTTAATAATTATTTTTAAGTGTCTTTTAAATGCATTAAAATCATATTTGAAAAACTCACAATTCTCAGTATAAACTAGAATATACATAACTTAAAAAACATCAAAAATCAGTTGATTAGCTAGAAATAGAAACAGGTAAATTATAAAGAAATAAAAAACCAAAAGACTATAAATGTGCCAAGCTATCCACTTTTCAAAAACATTTTGGTGAGTATGGTGGCAACGAACAAGAAGGGGGAAGACTACATTAAAATTAGTTTATGCACTACCTGTTAATATTATATTTGTTATCTTCCAAGTATTAGCCCTATCTTCAAACTGAAAAATGACTGGTTTTGTTTATTTTCAAAATTCTCAATATTGTCCAGCGTTCCGTGTTTATTCCCCAAAATTTCTATGTTTATTACCCAAAATTCCTGAGTTTATTTCCTTCCCTCAATAATTACCCTGCGTGTTTCTTGGCAACACGGGCTCTAGGATTGCTACAAATTGTTTCCCAATGGCACGGAAATAGAAAAATAGTTTCTCTTTGTCGAAATATATTCAGGGGTTCTGCGTCAATTCGTCGCGCAAACTTCATCACGCACAATTAATCGCAGCGTCAATTCGTCGTGGCGTCAATTCATCGCAACGAAATTCTTTTTGAAGGCGATTATGATAGGAGTAAAGTTAATTTAGTAAAATTATTTAATGATAATTTTTTTTCAGAAATAGATTTTTTTAAGCCTTAAAAAGGCACTTCAGTTGAAGAATTTGGAATGATTAAATATGTACTGCACTTATTCGTGTCTACACTGACCATCGAGTTAATGTAGAATGTTTATAAATTTCTCTTTTCCTGCACAAATTCAAAGGGACAACGTGTTTTGAAAACAGATTAAAGGGCGAGATTGATTTTAAAAGCAAATTTTAGATGCAAATTGAAATATTTATATAGATATATTTTTCCTTTTACTGCTTTACACTAAAAATATCAATTATTAAAATATAGAAGTTTTTTTTTTTTATATGCGATTTTTGGGAAGTTCCCAATAAATAAATATATGTTTAATGCCCTATACTAGTCAGCAAGTGATTTCTTATCATCATCGTCTTCAAAAATCTTTTCGCTGCGACGAATTGACACGACATCCGTTTCAAGCATCAAGACAAGAATATCCGTTGTTGATTAGAATGGGAAAGTTCTGAATGTGGACCTGAAAATTCAATATATAATTCTATATATAATTCAATGTGCTGACAAATTTAGACAAACGTGTTTATATATAGAGCTTCTTCTTTGTGACAATGCTAATGTTGCTCTGGAAGTCAATAAATAAATCATGAATACATCGAACCATAATCATGAACTGGAAGTAGTTGTTGCATGTTAAGAAAATGCATTTAATTCAGAACAAAAAGAAGTCTATTAAACTCTTTCTGCACGTGTTCTCTCACAATATGGAAAAAGCGGTAGCGCCCGACGCAATTGGGAATGATTTGTGCAAATGATTTGTGAAATGTGGAATTCTGAATTAAACCATTCATTAAAACATTACCCAATTTTGTATTAATTGGGAACATAAAGTTTTATAGTTTAATGTTTAATAAATAATATCTGATGTACCAAACTTCTATTTCAGGTACAATAACGCCTCCGATGGTGGCTGAAAGAGAGGAAAATCCATCATTTTACAGAAATTTATCCGTTCTTGTGCCTATAATCTGTGCTATTGTCGTCCTACTTGTTATAACTCTTGTAATTTTAATAGTTTGTTTTAAAAGGAACAGAAATCCAGATTATGCAACTCCGTCTCAGTTACAAGGTAATTTTTTGCATTATCTTTCTTTGCTTGTTTTTATTTTTCTATTTCTACAGCTCCCATGATTTAAAAATTAATTATTTTATCCTAATAAAGTAAGGTACGTATTGATTTAAAGTGATCTTAAAGTTAAAAATTATCTAACAATGATTAAGGTTATATGAATGACAAATTCTTTCGATAGTTAAAGTTAAATACAATAGAAAACCTGGAATCCGCAGACATGATTAACGATGTAAACAGTGTTACCTTAAAAATGTATGGGTAATGTAAGGAAACATAATTAAAAATCACATTTTGAAATTAATAAACAACACAATATTAGCTAGTTAAAGCTTCCGGACTTTGAAGTAGGAATTGTGACTACAAGGTGTAATTTTTTTTCTTAATTGTTGATAATTTTTATTATTTTCTTAATTTGCATCCTTTTATAATTTATTACATTTATTATTTTACCTTTATTGCTCCTTTTCCTGAACTCCTTCTTTCTGATTTTTTCTTTTTTCTTTATGTTGTAATTGTTTGATAATTATTAAGGTTTTAACGTATTGTAATAGTAATTTAAAAAATATATTAAATTCGTGAATCTGTGTGCACTCTATGATGTAAACAGTGGTGCAAAACCGAACAAGTTGGAAATTGCACGTTAAACGTGACAAATGAGGTGCGTTTGTACTGTAACTAGTTTCAGAATGAAAAAAAAAATCATTGTTATTATTTCAGTGAAATGAATTATATCGTCTGTTATGAGCGAAATGAGAATGCCCTTTTTAACACTTTCCAACCCAGTTGAAAAGTGTTTATGACTTCGGTTTGTCTGGCCGTCTGCCGTCTGGCCGTCTGGCCGTCTGCCGTCTGGCCGTGCTCTAACTCCCGTAAATATGCTCGGATTGCCCTGCAATTTTTATATGTTATAATCGTTATCTATAGCATGTTCCCTATTTCAACGGAAGTGTATAGCACTTATAGTTTTTTTACAGGGACACTCAAAAGAATTCCGTTACATTGCGGTCTATGGGGAAAAATCATTTGCGGTTTATTTAAATAATGTTTCCCTATTTTAAACGCATTGAAATTTATATAAGGTTCATTACAAGAGACTTACTACAGAATATTGTGTGTATAGCAGTCATCGTTCATTTACAGGGACACACAAAAGAATTCTCTACTGTATGTTAACAATAATTCCTGGAAGTGCGTTGTAAGTTACTGAACGCGATTTTAATTTTAAATCGCTTTTTGTATATTACGTGGTGTGTATAAATTCTGTAGATCCTATACAGGGAAGCACAAAAGTTCGGGAACACATTTCCGTATTATTTAACTCCAGACGGAGAATTTTAAACTGTGCTACGTGTTTCCTAACTGAACTAAAATTTAGCATCCTATGTAGTATATATACAAATCTATAGATCCTATACAGGGCTGAATAAAAGTATTCGGATTACTTAGATGCTATCTTTTAGCTTATTAAAGAGTATGATTCGTAAAATTATTTTGGAAGCGTTGGAAAGTGTTACATAATCTATGCTTGACGCATGATTTTTCGTTCTTGTTTTTACATTATTATGTATTCCACGTTTAGAGATAGCAATTTTTTTTCAACACCAGACAGTGCTGCAAAATTCACCATCGAGATCTTGCTTCGCGTATGATTACCTCCATGGTTTAATATTGCTATGACTCACAATGAACGAATATTTTGTGTTTATTTAATTTAATGGATTGAGATACTCGGTTGTTAACCAAATTTTGAATATCTCAAATAATTAATTCTCAGAATCTATACATTTTTTTAATGCAACTCCTCTCTCAAGCAAACAATTTTTTTCATCGATCTTTCTAAAAATGTAACTTTTATGCAATTTTATTCGAAAAAATAATTTTGAATGAAAATAGCCGCTTAGCATATGAAAAAAGAAGTGGTTAGCCCGTATTTGTTTTCCTCAGTTACATGACTTGCGCTTTTATTATATACATTGCATATGATAGGATTTAATAGAATGAAGAAAACCTTTATTATGTTAACCTTTTTAAGTTTTGATTCGATTTTCATAAAATTTGAAATGACTCGACAAAATTCCGCAACGATTTTATATATTAAATTTCAAACCATTCGGTTGGGTAGGTTTTGCTCTGTTATATGAGGACGGACGGACGGACCAGACGATTACTATATGTGCTACGTATTTATATAATTACGAACGCATCTAAATAAAGAACACGTACAATTACTAGATTTATATGAGAAAACATTTTTCTTTTTAATTGAAAACAAATTTATAAACGAATAAATAAAACGTTTCAATTATCATAATCATCTGTATCAACGCAATCATCTCTATCTTAGTTAATAGTCTGTAGTCAACGCTTGGACACATGCTAGTAGAAGGAGTTTCTGTAAAAAGGTGAAGTTTAGATAAAAGAAATATTTTCATGCATAATTCCAAGTCCATTGTATTCTTTTTTGTCTTTTTCACCGTAAATTTTTCCTTTAATTATCACGTAAAGAGAACTCATTTATTTATGCATTTTTTTAAATTTTCGTATTCCCTTTTTTATGTATACTTCTATATTTTTTAAATATTTCAAGTACATTTTAAAAAGGGATCCATCATCCCCTTAAATAAAAGAATTCAATGAAATTCATATGCTACTTTCATCAATAGATGGCAGCACTAAATTTTTTTTTATGAGCAAGTTCATTAGGAGTGGAATGTTTAAAATTTCATATTTTTTTAACAGTAAAGGAAATAATTAAATTTAATGTAAAAATTGCTTTAAAACTATTGGTCATGTTTTAGATCCTTTTTTAACACCTTCTAACATAGTTGAAGTGTTTATGAATTCGGTTTGTCGGTCTGTCTGTCCGTGCTTTAACTCCCGTAAATATATTCGGAATATCATGCAATTGACATATGTTATTGAGCTATGGCATGTTCAGTATTGAAAATGAAATATGTAGCACTTATAGTTTTTTTTTTTTTTTTTTTTTTTTTTTTTACTGGGACACTCAAAAGAATTCCCTTACATTACGGTCAATGTGGAAATATCATTTACGGTTTATTTTAATGATGTTACACATTTTCAAATTTATTGAAATTGATATATATCACTGAGATGCACTACAAGAGGCTATCTATGGAATATGGTGTGTATATCACTTACAGTTCCTTTACAGGGGCACTCAAAATAATTCGTTACTGCCTGTTAACAACAATTGCTGGAAGTGCCTTTTCAGTTGCTGAACGCGTTTTTAAATTTAACTCATTTTTTGTCTATTACTTGGTGTATATAAATTTTATAAATTATATACTGGGCAGCACAAAAGTTCTCGAGCAGATTTCCGTTTATGGACGGAAATTACAGAAGGTAATTTTAAACTTTGTTGCGCGTTTCCTAACTGAACTAAAATTTAGCATTCTATGTAGTATATATACAAATCTATAGATCATATACAGGGCTGCACAAAAGAGTTCGGATATTTTTGCGAATACTGTTGGTAATTCCTGAAATTGGGTATGTAAATGTTTTGTGTTTTCCAAATTTCACCTTATTAAATGGTAAATATTTTTTAAATTATTTTGGAAGTGTTGGAAATTGTTACATAATCTATGCATTACGCATAACTTTTCGTTCTTGTTTATTTTATAAAAAAGCAAACTGAAATTTCAAAATCTGCACTATAAATTTAAAAAACAAATATGTCAAATTCATATGCATTTCTATACACAGATGGCAGCACCAAATATTAAAAGCAAGTCGTATAGAAACTAAGCTTTTTGTATAAAAATGAAATGTTTTAGAATTACAAACATATTTTTCAATATAAAAGGAAATAATTTTACATATTTAATTTTACATTAATTTTACATATTTAATTCAATATACAAATGTGAATAAAAAAATATATATTTTAATTCACATGTATTTGACGCACATATGCAAATTTTTGATATAGAAATAACTTAATTTTATACCATTTTATAATTTTAATACACAGAAAAAACAATTTCATTTAATATTAAAACTTCAGTAAAGGTCTTTCTAATATATTACTTGTTCAATTTATATATTAAAAACAAGTTTGATTTAAATACGCTCTATTAATTTAAAGTTAAAATAAAAGTATACTCAATAAAATTATATACTCCTTTCAGCTGTAGATGGCAGCACTAAATATTGTAGGAATTTAGTAATGAAATATTAAAAGTTTTTATTTTTTCAACATAAAAATAAATAATTACACTTATTCAGCCTTCAGTAAAAATATTACTTGTATTTAGCTTGTTTTATTAATTTTATAATATTCAAGTGGATTTTTAGAATATGAACTGAATTATAAACATTAAATAGAATTTTGAAGTATAGATGGCAGCAGTAAATATTTATCAAGAGCATGTTCTCTTGGAATGGAATGCTTTAAAACTATACACTTATTTAATATTAAAATAAATGACGATAGTTAATGTACAAAAGTTAATGAAAATATTGATGAAATTTTAGTTTAGAAATTTAAAATTGGTCTGGCTCACGTGTGTACAATTTTCATATGGAATGAAAATTATGTAATTTTAAAGCACAAAAGAAAGCAATATCGTATAATATACAAACCTAAGTAAATTTTCTTAATATTTCCAGTTATATCTTATATTTTCAAAAATGTAGTGGTGGTGTGTGTGTGTGACCACCATTGCGGAGATACCCTGCATCCCTCTGCGTACACATATGGCTGAATTATAGTTTAAAAAAAAAAAAAATCATTAAGTGAAATTGATAAACACTTTCCTGTACAGATGGCAGCACTAAATATTTACTTCGAGCATGTTCTCTAAAAATGAAACGTTTAGATTTTTTTTTTTTTCAATATAAAATTAAATAATTGTTTATGAGAAAATTTTAGTAAAATTATTCTTTAAGTTTTATTTGTGCCATTGATTTCATGAAAATAAGCCAATATTTATGAAGCTGCATTATAAAGTTAAATAAAAAGCATTAATTCAAATTCATAAACGGTATTCAGGTTAGATTTTAAGCACTAAATATTTACAAGAAGCACTTTCTCTAAAATGAAAGATTAAGAAATTTACGTATTTTTTCAATATTAAAGACAATAATTACATTGACGACAATATTTTTTTGTATTTCAAGCATGTAAGCAAGGCACGTTTTTCCAACATTCAGTAGACGGGAAAAAAAGGCCGATTTTGCAAAAGTTTGAAATTTATATTGGTTTTCCAAATTGCAAAATATAAACAAATATGTAATATATTCAAATACAAATTTGTATATTCATACTTTGTGTATAATTATCATTTTATTTAACGCTGGACCGACATGCAACAATATTACCCAACGCTCAAACAGTAAACTTATATTTTTTACATATTTTTACATATATTATGCGCATAAATATATTCTCATGTATGCAAAGTTTTCAATACAGATTCAAGCAATTTCCTGTTTTATTCTTTACATATACATTTTAAAAAATCACTTCATTCTAGCAGCACCAACCTCTTTTGAATTACCTAAAATTTAGTACGAGGTATTTTTCAATTAAAAAAAAAAAAGCAATAAGGAAATATTAATTTTCACGTTTACAGTTGACTATTTTATCTATTATCCATGAATCAATAGAAATCTATATGCGTAACGAGAGAACATATGCAATGAATCAACCTCTTTTGAATTACGTAAAATTTGGCACGAGGAATTTTTCAATATCAAAAGAGCAATAAGGAAATATTAATTTTCACGTTCTACAGTTGACTATTTTAAGCACCTGTTTTTATTACATATATGGTATCGTGGTTTATGTTTTTCAAGTTTATTTTTAAAAAATTGCGAGAAGAGTTTGTTTATCGTTGTTAGATCTTCATAATGGCGCTGTTTGTGCTTTGAAACATGTCGATCATTATATTAAATTGTTTTTATAAGCCTTTTTGTGTTCTGTTTGTATCACTTAAGCATTTATATCTATATTTTTAAGGGTTAAAGTTGTTTAAAATTTTGTTAGGGACTTGTACCTGATGGTATATGGTACACCATGTATCTTTTTTGCGGTACATCACGTGTTTTAATTTCTAATTTGATATATAATTCTCATTCTTAATAGCCAATTTTCAATTATGTATAGCTCATTTAGTTTTCAAGATATAAGTATGTAGTTTTTTGTAGTGATCATGTTGCACCAAAAATGAAAAAGAATGATCTGTTTGATCAATTTAGTCTATAGGCAAAAGGGAAGGAGGCATATAAAAATTTAAAAAGTTTAAAGATGTTTAAAATTATTTTCTGGACTATGTTCGTCATTCAATAACAAAATACTACGTTAATTATCATATTCTGTTTTCTACATTATGTTTAACACTTTTGAAATTTACATTGCTTATATATCGTTTTACAATTATACAATAGCTAAAGAACTAAAGTGCGTTTTAACTATTTTGGACATACCATATTGAAACAATTATCGCGTTCGTATTTTAAACTGTTCATTATACTGATACATTATACATTTTTACCCCACCAGTGGCTGAGAGGTTCTGCTCTCAAGGCTGGCAGACGGGAAGTGCTGGGCTCAAACCCCTGTCGCGCTTGTCGACGTAACTGTTCGGAGTTTTCCGTGGTTTTCTTCGAACCTTGCTGTAAATACGGGTTAGGATCCCTTAGAAATATTCCCACGGTGGGCATTTACCCCGCCAGCCCATATCTCTAGCGCAGATAATCGGCCGTAACGAATAACCAACCAACCTATGATTATACTTTTTAATCGAAGTTTGATAATTACATAACGAAACGTTTATTGAAGTATTGATTTTTGAGGAAAAAAAAAACATTGAGTGAATTTAATGTTTTATTATTTTGCAATTATTTATATTTGTTGCTGTTAAGCAAATAATTCGAAAAGAAAAAAAAATTGAAAACTCCGAACGGTAGCGCTACTTGGGTTCGAACCCAGCACATCCCATCTACCAGTTTGAGAGCAGAACTTCTCAGTCGCTGGTGGGAATCTTTTCATAGGAAAGGTATTATATGAGGCCATATATCGAAACAATATAGAAAATTATTAAAATGTTCTAAATGAAGTCACGTGTTTTCATAGATCTGTCAATTATGTAATACGGCTGAATATCCACACCACGATGTTTTTAATGCTTTATTTGAAGCATTAATGAAATTTTAATTTCCATCAATACGCCATTTAATCTTTAATGTTTCTACTTTTGAGCAAATTTCTTTTTAGAAAATATTCATACGTTAACGTCAATATATTTTATATTGTGATTAAAATTTAATAAAAATAGAACATGACATGTATTTCTTTATTACCTTTTATACAGTATGAAAAACACAATTTTATTGTGACAACATATTAGAACAAATATGTTTGTGTTAATTTATATACATTGTCTAAAACAATATGCAGAGTCTCTGTGTGCAGTTAATAACTATACTTTATGGATCCGTTTCTTTTAGAAGAATCTTTAATTAGATTGTTTATTTAATTGAATTTTATTTTTCTTATAAAAATTCTGGTTATTATTAAGATTCATCTGATAAAGCGAGTCGAAAATCTTGTGCAGTGTGTTTTTAAGGCTTCTTTTTTTAAATTTAAATTCGTTACTTTTTGATAAGGCATAAAATTTGCAGGTATTGTTATTCAAATGTGAAAAAATCGAACAGCTTTTTGTGTTTTCCAATAAAAGTAGTGAATATTTTTGAAAATTACTTCAATAGCATTGTGAACCGATTTTCGGAATATGACAATGACGGATTAGTTGTCATCCTGCAGCAATCGGGAAGAGCGATCCCGAATTCGGGAGGGGTACGGTAGTTACGATCGCCGACCTCCACAAACAATCTACCTCAGTGGAAAAGGATATTGAAGGAACGAAATTTCGCTAGAGATTCGCTGTCCTCCGCCTCCCCCCCCCTTCTCCTGTAGAAAATCCCAAAATACTTCGAATATGTACAAGTGTCTCGTGGCAGACACTTAGACTCCTGCTCTTTTACATCTTTAACCCTTTGAGGTGCGGTGGTATATATTATATACTACCTAATTTTAATCTGATTCAAACCAGAAACTTTTAATTAAATTTTACTTTTTTAACTTTGACGAGAACAGTTGAAAAATTGCTTATTCTTATTTTGAACTAAATTCTTTCCTAAATTCCGGTGGGAATTCAACGCTACAGGAGCACAAGTGCTTGCCCCTGAAGGGGTTAAAAATGCTTTGTTAAAAAAAATGATAATATTGCATCGAAATTAAACTTTAACTACGCTTTAATGTAAAATTTTAAGCACATTTTATCTTCTTCAAGTAAGTATTTTATTTTATTAATAATAGTAATCAACATTGTGATTTGTGAAACTTAATAAAATGTAGAAAGTATTCAAGGCTGTCGCCAAGTGAATGCCTATCTACCCCCTCCTTCAAAAACAGTTGGGAAGGATCAATTCATATTATACTTTTATTTAAAAGAAAGGCACTGTAGCTTAGCATCTACAAGGTACCCCCCCCCCCCTCCATAAATGGCAATGTTTTAGCTTCTATTTGATAACTCCTGATCCCATTGAGATCCACTCAAAAAATTTCAGAATTTTAAGCTTATAATATTACAACAAACATACATTCCCGCCCCCCCCTTTTTTTAATTTTAAAAAACACTATCTAAATTAAATTCTATTTTTTTTTACACAAATAATATTTTTTAAGGAACTTTTACTTGAAATATACAAATAATGTTTTAGAGTGCAAAATGGGAAGCAACATTGTGATTTGTGAAACTTTATAAAATGTAGAAAGTATTCAAGGCTGTCGCCAAGTGAGTGCCTACCTGCCCCCTCCTTCAAAAACAGTTGGGAAGGATCAATTCATATTATACTTTTATTTAAAATAAAGCACTGTAGCTTAACATCTACAAGGAACCACCCCCCCCCCCCCTCCATACACACACAAACACGAGAAAAAAAATATCTGACTATGGTCTCGGAAATACTATATATGTTTACAGAATGTATTATTCATTTTATTACTTATTAAGTACTATTTATATGAACATAAAAACAAAGATTGGCTGAGAGATACACATACATAATATATACATATACATGGATGTACGCAAGAGGGTGCAGGGTAAGACTCCTATTATACGAGTTCTAGTGCAGGGTATAAGTGCCGCGTAACCCGTAAATCTTTGAAAATGTATGATAGAACTTGAATAACTAAGAGATTGACGAATTATTTATCGTTGCCCCGTCCTTAATCCTGAGTGTCTCCATGTATAAAGAATCAGGTTTTATATTATAACATTCACAGAAAAGAATACTAAGTACTAATACTAAATATACTACTTACTTATTCCAGACTCATTATTTGCTTCGTCTTGTTCACAGGTGTATTGACAATGGCGGCCACTGCTTCTCTTCCACTGATCCCAATGCATGACGGGTAAACGGGTATTGTGCATGTCCGTTTAGTAGCGTGCCGCTGAAACTTGACTGTTTTTTTAAAAGACACAAATCTGTCATAGGCTAACGTAGTGCCTCTGAGACATTTCGCTCTGTTATCGCTGCCTTCCATTTCAATGTGCCTCTAACGTTTTTCTCCTAATCAGAGGCACATTGTCTACGTGCCTCTTATATTAAAATAATAGAAGGCACAAGGTGCTTGTGCCTTTTAAATAAGAGGTACACTTTTAAGAGTGTAACAACCTGTTTGGTTGTTAAAATTGGGAATGCTTTACAAAGAACTACAAACAATTTTGAATTACAAGTTGAAAAATGATTTTTGTACAATTTGTTATAAATTTCCTCCATTCTTTCCGTTTCTCAGTCTCCACTTCCCTTTTCCCTTCCTCTCTTTTCTTCCTCTCTCACTCTCTTTTTCCACTGAACTGCATATTCTGAACAATTATAAATTTGAATGTTTCCATTTAAAAAAAAAAAAAAAAGAAATACTGCATTTTGAAGCGATGTAAAGAAATGCATAAATTGAATGAATGATTACATTTCGCCTATTGTGTTTCAAATAGCAAAGAAATATATTTCAAAACTAGTTTAATCTTGGAGTATTATTTTGTACATTTTCAAGATTATTTCAATATCATAAGTACTAGTATTTAAAAAAATATATATATCTTACACCAATATATATATATATATATATATGTAATATATATATATATATATGTTACCAGCCTTGGGAATTGTGAAAGCATTTGCACCAAAATTCCAACAGTGGTTAGTTATTTGGATGAAATTGAAAATTAAAAAAAAAAAATGAATGCTAATATTTTTACAACAATGGCTTCACTTATTTGTGCATACACTAGTGTCCAAAATTGAATTTAGATAGATAAACATGTTACATTTAAAAGAAGAAAGTAAAATCATGCATCAACCGTAGATTATGAAACACTTTTCAACACTTCTAGAATGCTTTAACAAACCTTCTCTGTTTAATAAGGTAAATAAGATACCTTAGTAAACATTTTAGAATACGCAAAGCACATTTGAAAACCAGATTTCAGCAATTACAGGCCACAGCCAGAAAAGTACTCTAATTCTTTTGTGCAGCCCTATATGTAATCTATAGCTTTGTATATATACTCTATATTGTATGTTACAATTTAGTTTAGTAAGAAAGCACATAACGCAGTTGAAAATTCACAGCCTAAGAGGGACTGCTCAGACGAGGAGGCCAAGTCTGTAGAGCATAGGTGTGCCTCCCGGTACCTTTATTAAGGTTAAAAAAATGAATATAGTTTCAGATGCGACAGGGGGCGGGTGAATTGCATTGGGCCATTATTGCCCGAAATTTACAAAACAAATCCCTCGCTGCCGGAGAACAGATCTCCCTCGCGACACGGGGCAGCGAGGTGCCGAGGTTCTTGAAATTGGTTTGAGAATGATGTGCCGCACAGCATCTGGTTATTAGACCGCAGATAAGCTAGAGGGTTGCGCGCCAGAAACATGCTCTCTCGCGACAAGGGGCGCTGTGGCATCGCCAAAGTAACACTATAACTCTACTCGCGACAAGGGGCGATGCCATACGAGGTAATGGGAGTTGCTCTGGGTACAGACTAGCTTGTGAGGTTGGAGATGTGTGCTAAGTATTGGTGGATGTGTTTGAGTTTGTTCAGAAGTGTGGGTCTAGAAAGAACATTTTGTAGCCATCCCTTAGGGGGAGTGGCTGGACGTTTAATATGCCAGCGTGCAGTAAGTATGCATTCGTGGTAGGCGTGGGTAGGAGATCCCACCTCGCCACACTCACACCTATTAGATCCTGCACAACCAAATTTGTGGAGGCATGATTTAAATGGCCCGTGGTCCGTTAGGAAGCTTGCGGTGCATGGTGTGAGGTGATATATGTTAAGTGAGACTGTGGGGATTAGGCCAAACGTGTGCCTGCCCTTATCAGTGAGTTCCCAGTACTCCTGCCATTCCGAGATGATCCTGGATTTCAGGACCCTCTTGATGAACGACTGGGGCACTGGGAGGTAGTTATTAATGGATGTATACTTGGTGGCTTGTTTTGCGAGTTCGTCCGCGTACTTGTTGCCAAAAGTGCCTTTGTGCGCTGAGAGGTGGCCGAGATGTGTTCTGTACAAGATACTTTTGAGTTTTAATTTAATATTTAGTACGAGTGGGTTAGATGTTCTAGGTGCGTGGATGGCCTGCAGTCCAGACAGGCTATCACTGAAAATAGAGACCTTTGCTCCAGATTGACCCTCTAGTCACTCTAGGGCGGAGAAGATTGCAAATAGCTCTGCCTGGAAAACAGAATTATCTCCGAGCCTACAGCCACTGATGAGTCTCCGCGTCTCCTTCCGTGGCGCAGAAGGCTGCTCCCACGCTTGTATGTGTGCGGGACCCATCAGTGAAGATGGTGGAACAGATGGCAGGGGTGTAGCTATTAAGTTGTGTGTTGACTTGTAAGTGCGATGTCTCTTCCGCAGGGTGGATCTGCCAGCCGTGGACTTTGTGTTCAATGGTTATGTTGGGAAAGAGGTTGTTGGATATGTGGTCCTGGCGAAGTTGTAGGATGGATGCTTTGTTGAATTCATATTTTAAAGTTATTGCTATGTGTGGAATGCCTGTGAGTATTGTAAGTGCATCAGTTGATATTGTACAGTACCCGCGTGAAAGTTTTAATAAGAGTATCCGTTGGATTGAAGTTAATTTTGTGAGTGCCTGTTTTGTAAGTTTACCCCCTCCCCAGATGCATGCCTCGTATGTTATAATGCGTTCTATTATTGTTAAGTACCAGGTTTTTAAAAGGCTATTGCTTACACCTCTAAATTTAGATCTTAATTTAAGTGAGTTGTGATGATAGGAGATAAGTTTAAATCTTAAGTAATTAATGTGGGGGATCCAGTTAATGTTAGAATCGATTGTTATACCTAAAATTTTGAGTTGTTGTACATGATGTATGCTAACGCAGTAAATCCTCATTACTGGTGGTCTGTCGGGATCTAGACGACGTGGCTTATGACAACCCTTCTGTAGCCGGTGGGATGAGGTGCCAGCTCCCCAATTTATGAGGACACTCCTTTGAGACAGGTATGAGCTGATGACTCCAGCTATGTTCCCGGGACAGTGAAGTGCTTGTAGTGAGACCAGTTTCCTTTTGCTATGCTATCAGTGCAGGAGGTCATGATGGCATGCAAAGCTTTTTCACATGATCTGCCCTCTCTGAACCCGAATTGCCTTGGATGTAGAAGATTATTAGATTCGAGATAATGAGAGAGTCGAAAAACAATGAGCTTCTCTAACAATTTGCCTAATGTGGGTTGCAGGCAGATCGGGCGGTACGATTTCGGTTCAGAGTGTGACTTCCCTTGCTTTAGGAAATATACTACTTCTCTTTGTCTCAAAACTTCAGGGAAGTAATTGTAATTTAGGCAAAGATTTGCCCAACGCGTAAAGATTTGTGGAAATATTTTGTGTGGGGGTTTAAGAATTCGGAAATCAATGGAATCAGGACCGGGTCAGTATTTTCTACCAGTAGACGGAAACATATTTGAATTCTTTTGTACAGTCCTGTTTATTACATTAAGATTTTTTTACACGCCACATATTCAGCTAAAATTTAATTCAGAAGAAAACACGCGGTGAACTTCTGAAATCACACGTCTAGAAATTATCATACATATAAGCGGCCATATATCCAGTTCTTTGCGTGGCCCTGTATATGATTTAATTTATTTTAAACAAACATCTCTTAGTTTACTAAGCCTATTTCACATTCAAAATGCATAACTCGATAAAAATAAATAAATAAATAAATAAATAAATAAGCAATTTACGCTGATACACAGTAATGCTTACGAATTCTTTTGTGTAGCCCAGTATATGATCTATAGCATTTATACATACCACATAGTAAGAGAAAATTCAGTTAAACTCATACCTAACTGAAAGCGCACTTCCAGCACTTATCGCTTATAGACAATACTTTGGATACAGTACTGCATTCGAAATCTTTTGTGTGTCCCTGTAAATGAACGATAAATGCCATGCCCATGCGCATCATATTTACAAGAGATATCTTGTAGTAAACCTCAGTAATGTATATCAGTTTCATTATTTGAAATAATGTAACGTAATTAAAATACTCTGAAAACAGTTTTTCTCCGTAGATCATTTTGTAACCGAATAATTTTGTTTGTCCCTGTAAATTAATCAGAAATGCTTTACGCTTCATATTCTACATAAAGCATATTTTAATGTACCTCACAAATTCATATAAATTTCATTATGTGTGTAATAGTATAACATGATTAAAATGCACCGCAAACGACATTTCCCCGTAGAACATAATATAAGGGAATTCGTTTGAGTTTCCCTGTAAACTAATTATAAGTGGTAGATGTACCATATTCGAAAGTAAGCATCTTGTAGTGCACTTCAGCGATGTATATCAATTTAAATATATTTGAAATAGTGTAACATAACTAAAATACTCTGCAAAGGATTTTTTCCCATAAACCATAATGTAACGGAATTCTTTTGAATGCTCTTGTACACGGAGTATAAGTGCTACATACTTCATTTTCAATACCGAACCTGCCATAGTAAATATCAATAACATCTATCAATTGCATGGTAATCCGAGTCTACACGAGTTAGAGCACGGACAGACGGCAGATAGACAAACCGAATTCAGATACACTTTTCAACTATGTTGGGAAGTGTTAAAAAGTAGCATATTATTCCAATAAGCTTAGACACCCAATACAAACATAAGGTACTTGTACCCAATATGGACACCCTAAGGAAAATTAATTTTATTCACACCCGAGTATACGTCATAGGACTCCAAAATATATTACCACTATCCCTGGACTGTTGACTATCATTATTAAAATTAGCGACCTTGTAATTATTCTGGTTTAATTTAAATGATAAAAACAAAAAATGTTTACAAGTGTCCATATAAGGAACCACCTGTCCCTATTATGGACATGCATGTCCATATTAGGGACAAGTGGCTCCTTATTGACTTACTACACAGGCTGTATGGAAGAGTCACTCTTACAAGGGATTTTAAAGGAGAAGGGATAAAAAAAATATCTTAACGTATTGCGGGGGTGGGGGGCGACAGTAAATATCTTCAGAACATGCACTTTAGAAGGGGGGGGGGTCATTTTCGGTTGTGGCTCTTCGAAGACCCATGCAAAGCAACTCAGTTACTACAAAATATTCTGAAATAATACAGTTGGTTTTGTTTAGCTTTATTGCATCTGTCTGCTGATTCACTTGCTGTACTTCCAATGTGGACAAATGGTGTCCATATTGGGAATCGGACGTAGTTTTACGAAATCGTGTAATAAATAAACAAAGAAAACATTTAAGCAATATATGCAATAGCAATCGAAAATATGTTTTATCAGCTTTCTAAAACACTCCACTTTTCAATATTTAAAGTAATTTTACCATATCTAATAAGAATTTAAACTTACCTGTAATTACGATCAGCACACCACGAAACAACAAGTTTCCTTCTAAATGGTGAACAGCGCGCTTTTTTGCACTTTCCAGGCTTAATTATCTTTTCAACTGCTTTTCTTCACGGACATGTAGTGCCATCTCTCGATCAAAATTGTTACTTTTAAAGATATTAGGGGTGTCCATATTGAGAGCACTGTCCATATTGGGTACAAATACCTTATAACTAACAGTAACATTGACAAAAAAAAACTGTGTACAACTGTGTGCATTTGTTTTCCATGTAGCTTAGACCACAAAAACAAAAAAAAATCGTTACATGATATTTGATATTACGATAATGACCTGGCTAATAAAGAATGTAGCCGCCAAGCGCATATTTACATGTCTTATCGGGGAAAGGGAGGGGTAATGCTGGAAATAAAATTGTTTATAATTGCTTGTGACAACAAATCTCATTCTAAAAATAGGGAAAATTTTAAGTACTCGAGGATCTTAGCATAATGAAATTGTTCTTTAAAGTGTGTCTGAAATTCGCTCTAATGGATTTATGTCCAGCAACATCGCTGGCCACTTTCATTCGACGAATACTCTCTTTCTCCAGAAAAACCATTAAAAAAATTCAGCTACGCATGGTTTCTCTTTATCGTCCTTAAATTTAATTTCTCTGTAATATATCCCCCCCCCCGAAAAAAAAAGCTGCACGTGAGGTTCAGGATACTCACCTGTATTGTGTTGAGAGATCACATGGCCCGCATTAAATATATGCAGAAAATTAAGGTTGAAATACATCAACGCGATGGAGTGCGGGACCTTTACCAGCTTGTTTGATGTGGTCATTAAGATGTCGCTCGACAAATTAACGACTGTCTTTGGGGGATATCTTCATCACATTTCCTGAAAAGAATTATTGTGTGCGCTTTGCTTAGAAACCTTTGAAGAGCTATAAAAATGGTCTTGAGATCTTGAGAAAGACCTGTAGCCGCCATAGATTTAGGGAGTCTTGTATTTTATGGATCATATAGTTCCTCAGCAAGTGTCGAGGCTATTGTGCAAAATTGGACTGATATCTCAATGATGGAACCTGAAGTTTAGAATTAGTTGTGGTCTTCTGATGTAAATGTCTTTTTCTGCCACGTATATACAGATTGCACAGAAAATGTTCCAGGTGCAGCAAAAAAACTAAGCAAGTTGAAAGAACATGCAATTTGGAATTAGTTTCTTAACCTGTATATCACAGTTCGAGATATTCCAATTTATAGGCCAACGCATGCTTGAGACTAGTGATATTTCAACCTGCCGACGGCTCTCCATCTGAAACAATCATGTAAACAACGATTGCGTGAGCTCATTTTAATGTAAAGTGCCAGACTTGTTGTTTTCTTGAAAGAAACAAAATTTCTAATACGAAATTTACAGATTAAGAGAATGATTATTTACACATTTTCATAAAAAGATATAAAAATGGAACAACCTTTCTCCCTTAACTGTTTAAGAAGTACTAGAACCTTTCTTTGAATTTACAACTTTCTAAAATGTATGCATTTGCAGGAGTAGGTGCGGGAGCCAGGATCGAAACTGGGAAACCACGGGCAGTAGGTGCCGAGCAAAAGGCTAGCTCGATCGCTTCCTACGAGGTAGTACTCGTTTTCTACTGCCCGTACAAGATGGTGTCGCCACAAATTGTTAGCTATTGTTTGACTTAGAAATTATTTGTTCTGTTGCTCACTAGATGGAAGCACATGTCGTACTTACATTTAATTTATAATTGAAATGACTAATTGTAACCTGTATTTGATGTAGTTCTATTTACTATCATGAAAACATAAAGCATTGTGCTATTCGAAAGTTTTTAAAATCTTATTATTAATTGTTTACATGTTAATTAGTGCATATTTAGCTTCTTAACTTCATGACAACCATCTTTAAAATATTAGTATTACTTAATTGTTGCAAAAAGTATGCAGGTAAGTTGAATTTTTGGCAACCATTTTTATTTGCAGTGCAAGAATAGTAAGTGATTTATTTTCCAGTTAAAGAATATACGAGATTTCAAAATCAAATTTAATGAAATAAATATTATACTTTAAGGAGCATAATAATATTCAAAACTATATTTACAGAATTATCGACCATCCAATTAAAACTTGCTAGGTATAAGATTAAAAAAAAATTATATTAAACTTTTATTTTGAAAAGATTAATAATATAAAACTGAATTTCCCAACGTTTAAAGTAGTTTTTAATAAAATGACATTCAATGATCTACAAAAACTTTTGCTCAGGAAATTGCTTATACTAAATTATTCAAAAAGGTGAAAAAATTTTGCTTGGAAGTTTATTGAATTTTGTACACAATTAAATTTATTTATCTTTTTACAATAAATTATTTAAATAAAGTTAGGAAAGAAATATAATTAATTTCAATTTTTTTAAAAAGTAGCGCTATTTGAAAAGTCGATCGAATAAATTTAATTAACTTTAGTAAAAATGCGTCGAAAAAAAAAATTAACTTCAGGAGTTTTCTTGAGTAATAAATCTTGGAGCGGTATTTTCTTTAGAAAAAGAATTATTTAGAAATTGTTTATATCCTAGACTTTTTATTACTTCAATAAACTAACTACTTTTTCTAACTAAAATCTTCTTTTTAAAAATATTTATACCTAAGCGCTTCTGAATTTCAAAATAATGACAAGGGATCGCTAATGGAAAATAGATTTTTTTTTCTTGTTTAAAACTTTCCTAGAATATATGTGTGAAGTAAATGTATTGTTTACTTGTTCAAAAATAGCTTAATATGAGAGGTAAACATAGAAGGTTTATTCTTCTTTAAGGTTTATAATTAATTAAAAAAATGCTCATTACTGCAGATTATTAATTATCCAGCTCCGTTCAACCATTATGTCGTAGTATCTAGACTATTTCTCTTAATTTTAATTTTTCTATTCTTTTGGAGGATATCAAATATGCTGACACATATTGTAAAATGTAAAAAAGTGTCATAAATATTTCCTGACATGGAATAATCATTTATGAAAATTAAGAGTTACGTCGTAGTCATCCACGAATCTGGAAGCTGTTCCCTTATCTTTAGAAGCTTTTAAAAAAATAACCATTTTTAAACCACTAAATTTACGAAATAAACAGAACCGTCTTTCTAAAATTTACGGGCTATAAAGAAAGCCTTTTCTTCCAGAAATGTTTGCGAAATCCACAGAAAGCTATTTTTTATATATTTTCTATTGGCTTTTTTGAAAAACATCTTATGGAAACTGATTTAGGTATCGACAGATAATTATAAACATAGCTTTCAACCCCCCCCACCCCTCCTCTCCAATTTTTGAATGCCAGTACTTTCAAATAGAATTCTTTCTCTTAGAATTCCTACTTTAAATAAAGCAAAAATTTCTGTTTGGAATTATGGTATTCAAAAATATAGAGAATTAGCAGTTCTGCTGTAAATATTTTTAAAATCTGAATTAACATTTTTAAAATATATATATATATATATATATATATATATATATATATATATAGCCTTGTATTTCATTATTGAGATTATTATTTCAAACATTTTTCTCATATTTTAATTCAGAGTTTGCCCTACGAAACATTACTTTAATTTAGAAAAGTAAAGAAAAAACCCAACAACAAAGAAATATATACAGGATGTCAAAAAGATTGAATGGCGCCTTTTATAAAATCTAATTGTGGGAATGTGTTCAAAATAAGCTATGGAATATGATTATATTAATAAAATAGTCCTCTCATTAATTTTCAAAATAATACACATTTGAAATTTTTATACGGCCCTCTAAAAAAATTGGTTAAATAGAAATTCTTTTTAAATTTCCTTGCAAAATGTGCATTAAAAAAATTGCAGATCTATATCTTTAAAATTGAAAGAGTCATGCTTAATTAAAAATTGAACATTGGTTATGGTATATCAGATTAGAAAAGCAAATATGTGAGATGTTACAAAAAAAAAAAATATATATATATATATTATATGTGTTTAAACCTTAAACAAAAGATAAACAATGTTTGTAACAGTATTAATGGCCAAGAATTCTAAATTCACAGAAGCGTTAGTAGAAGAATTCAATTATATATTGCAGTTGAAAGAAAACCCTTTGAAAAAGATTTGTAACAGCATTTTGTTAAAAATTATGATTCTAGGATTTAAGACTACTTTTGTCTCTTTATGTAATCTCTGACTATATGATGCTTTACTTAGGTATATATCTGATGCAATATTATATCACTTGTTAAAATGTTTTTGATATAAAGATCATCGTCAATTTCTGTATGATCCCCATTTTTACACATGAAATAAGATTATAAAGGGCGAGGAAAAGTGATATGGCAGTTTTTATCATTCGCCATAATTCAATTAATTTTAAAGAACCAGATATTCCGTTTACTGTAATCATCCTGCAACAGCAAAAAGGAAAAATTTTCTAATTGACCGATTTTTTCTAATGGGGAGGGGGATAACAATTTAAAAGTAATTACTTTTTAAAATTAATTACAAAATAATTTTATTAATTTAAATTTATATAATATATATATATATATTACTGAATCTGGAAAGTTGTGACATCAGTTTAACTTTGTTGTAATTATAACGGATCATTTTTTAAGTGCGTTCTTCATTATTATTATTTTTTAAAGCACAGGGTTGTATTCTCATTACAGAAAATAACAGCTAACAATTTCAGAAAACACAATTTCTATCTTTTTGAAAAGTACTTTAAAATATTTAACTAAATGAAATATTTTATAAAACCTAAAGATAAAAAAAAAACTTTGCTCACGCAAAAGCGTTTATGCGCATAAAATATTCATTATATCATTATCTATATGACACTGTAATTTCATATAATATTTTATGGTTTTATTAGTTTTATAACTAAATAATTCATTTAATATGAAATCTTTAAAGATTTATGAATTATACTTGTTCTGTCTGCCACTTCAATTAAGATTCAATCTTCGTAAAACTTTGGACTGCATCTAATCTTGATCGAAAATTAAATTAAACTACAAATACCTTGTTAGAAATTTCGACTACTATATCCACAGTGAGTTCATAAAAATGCTAATTGTAAGGTCATTGCTAGTTAATTGGAGAGTATCTTAATATATTACCAGTTGAAGAATATAGTTTGAAATATACCAGTAATTACCAGTTTGAAATATTTGATTAATTAACCAGTTTTTAACTTTAAATTTTTAATTTCTTCTGTGATAATATATATATTTATATATTGGATTACTTAAAATTTTTGACTTCTCGTCTTTGATTGATTTATATGTTTTGGACTTATACGTTCTGAATAAGGTTTCACTGTTTTTTGACCTATGTATGTCTACCTCTTTTTCTGAAGTTTGTACCTCTGAGGTATAGACATATTTTGTGGAGCGCTGTTACTCAGGATCTGACCTGCGGTATTTCATGAAACTTCATTTTTAGTTAGACCTTGCGTAATATGGTGATTAGAGTTTGATGTATACTGCCTAAGAGAACGCGTCACTGCACCTGTTTTTCACACTGTACGCGTTAGCTGAATTTCGGAATCTACGGGAAGGAATTGCGTGAAAGTGAAGATGTAAGAGGCCTAATTCAAAAATTTTGAGCAGAAATGCACAAAATATTACACTTTAGGTTTATTAACACTAAAACTACTGCGGCCAGGTCATTTCATCCGTGTGTTAGATTGTCAAAGTTCTACGTCACCACTATTTAGATAAGATTGTTTGTCACCGCTATTGTTTATCTCCATTATTTTAGATATGGAATCCTCTCTTTATTTAATCACAGATTTCTGCGATTGAATAAGGCGATGATAATTTTGGGCATGGGCATTGCATACTAGTTTTGATTATGTAGTGTATGAGGTACTTTTATAGAAAAACTTTCAAGAAATATATAGAAAAGTCAAATACAATGAAATACCAGAATAAATTAATGATAATTTTAACTAAGTATGATAAAAAATTTGTCTAAAATAATAAATTATTATTTATTAGTTTATGAAAATGCATGATATTTTTACATATATTAGGATAATAACCTGTAGCAAAGTTTTTGTTCGAAACTATAATTAAATGATATAATATCATCCGAAAAATTCAATGAACATATTACATGCGTTACGGATTCTTATTTTTCCTGTTTCAAATTTTGGAAAAATGATGCAGACAGTAGAAAATTTAAAATTTGTTTTCTTCGAGATTTTAAAAGACATTTTATTGTAATTAAATCCTAATGAACCATTGTTATTTTTTTTAAATGCTAGCACCGAAAGAGTATTCAGAAACGGGCAGTGAAGAAAGGCTTTTGTCATCAAGTATTTTGTTATTAAAGTATAAACTGTCTTATGAAATTTTATTTCTAAAAATTAAATGAGATATCAGTCCCATGGAATGAAATAAATTAATTTTGAAAATGTACATTTCGAAAGAAAAATTCAGATCAACTTAATGTCACACATTTCTTTTTCATTTTAAAGAATTTATTTAAATAAATAAAATACTGGATTTATAATTTAGAAATTTTTAAGACGTTGGTGTATTATTTTCTACTCTTTTAATGCATAATCCCTTCAAAAGATTTTAAACCGATGTTTTTCTTTAATTATATAAAACAAAAAAATGTTTTGTAATTTACACTTAAGCTTGTTTTTGATTCTTTAATAAGAGTTTAAATTTCCTTGAATAGTCATTTAACTATCAATTTGAAAGAAAACAGAAATCTAAGCATTCAAACATAATCTAAAACTTCATAAGATATACTGGTGTAATAAATTTAACTCTAGGTAGCTCATGAAACAAGAAATCTAGTAATTAATAAAAGTGTTTGCAATCTAAGAATAATTCATAAAATATACTGTATGCAGTATATTAAAAAAAATGTATATCAAAATAATACTGTAGCCCCATGTTATATCGCGCGTACCAAGATACACGAAAACAGTGTGATATAACGGAGTGTATTTGAAAATGGAGAAAGATGATAGCAAAAAAGTCCTTCTGGCCTGTACCGTGAGGAAAAGGTAGCTTCCACATTCCTTGTTTTTAAAATTCAACTACCGTATATACTCGCGTATAAGTCGACCCTCTAACTTTTAAATGCAAATTCTTCAAAAAATCAAAAATCAGTGATCTTCCGAAGTCTTTCGCACTTCTCGATTCATTAAACTTATTGAATTTACATTTAAAAGTTTTTCCGGTGATATCTTTATTTCGTGATCGCGTCCGGCCGCTAGTCAAGTGTCGGAAAGGGCATAGGGACGTTAGACGGTCGCGTGGCCGCCACTTTGCAAATTCGGATTCGAGTACGTAAGTTTCCAAAAGGCACATAGTTCGATGTTTTATTTATTATTTTCAAAGCGGTCACCAATAATGTTTTAATTTTTTTTTCTCTTTTAATATATGCCATAAATATTCAAGTTACAATATACATTGAGATCATTTATTTTTAATACCATATTAAATATATGTATAGCATGTAAAACTAAAACGTAAAATCATTACTAAAATGTAAATGATGTTAAAATGCAAAACTTTATCTTTTAATTTACTTTTTAAAAGTAAAATGTTAATTAATATTGGATAACTCTAGAAATTCTTTGATATAAAAAAAGAAAAAAAAAAGTCTTTGTATGCTAATCATTTTCGTATGAAAATGTTATTAAATAAAATATTCGAACATGTGTCTTGAACCTAAAATTTATTTGCTTATATTATTAAGAAAACTAGCCGCCACTGGCAACCAGTTTGGTCTCCCTTAAATGTATGTTAAACATTGCAACACGTTACATTTATTCATAATTTAATTTTCCCTTAATCCTTCGCCAAATCGGAAGATTCTAATAGACAAATCATGAACTTTTGCGATCATGGTAGCATTTCGCATATTTTTTGGCCACAAATGTCACATACGCACGTTGGCGCGATCCCCCCCCCCTCACCCGCCAATTTGGCGAAAACTTTGTTATGGAAATTGTTGTTTATTTACTTTTATTTTTTATTTTAATTCTATAAATTATTTTTGATATGTATATCAATATTTATTTACATCAAACTATCATTTATTTATTTTTATTCTTTTTTTTAATTATGAGTATTTTTGTTAGCCGGGAGCAGATGATAATTCGCCAAATATCGTTCCCATCACCGTCATTCATACTACAATTAATTTAATTTTAAATTATAAACCTGTCACTCATTTCATTTAAAATACTTAACTTTAATCTAAAATGCTTATATTACATAAATTTAAAATACTTCACACTTTTCATTTAAAAGAGAAAATAAATAAATAAATAAGAAATAATATCATAAATCAAAACATTTGATTTCAAAATCAAAGTATCATTTCTAATTTGTACACGCGATAAATAAAAGCTGTATTAGCGATTTTAAAAATGCTAAAAATCTGATTCATTAAATATTATTACATGAGTTCAATTTACGTCAAGAAAAGGTCCGAAAGTTGAGTTGTATAGCACATAATTATGGTAAACTTTGATTGTCTCACTGGTGCGAATTATTTTTTTGACGCGAGGCAGCGGTCCAAAAATTCATTCGCGGAGAACTTGCTTTGCGAATGATTACCTCCATGATTTAATATTTTAAATGTTCACGACGAATCAATCTTTTTTTTGTTTACTTTTATGAATAGAGAATTTGAACTGCGAATCTTTCGACTGAAGTTATTGCAGAATATATACATAATTGAACGCAAGTCATCTCTCAAATATTAATTTATTTTGAACGATCTTTCTTAAAATGTAACTTTTATGCAGTTTATTCGAAAAAATAATTTTGAATAAAAATGGCCGCTTGGCATATGAAAAAGTGAAACGGACATCCCGGAACTGTTGAGGACAGTCACATGACTTACGGTTTTATTTTAGAAGATAATCCTTGAAAATCTGGTAATTTTCATAAATGTATTGATTACACAGCGACATAAATTTCAAACACTTTCAATGTGGAAAAAAACCCATTAAATTCATTAAATGAATTGAAGTAATTAATTCTCGCAAAATGCATTTTACCTTTTTAATATTCTGTATATTAAAAATATTTATTCACAACATTACACAGAAATTTATTAAACTTGGAAAAGTTCACCGTATAAAAAAGGCTTGTTGTTTAATTTTTCACTCCCACTACATTTTTTTTCAGCAAGTATATAAAATAATAAACAAACATAATTTCATTTTTTTTTATTTGCGATTGAGAAATAGTGTTCCAGTTTCGAAAATAAAGAAAATTTATTCGATTAAATTGCGTGCATAATCTTAAAAAAACTGAACACAGAATATTTAATATGGAGTAATTACTTTTTCTTATGTCTACTGTTAATGGTAGAAAATAAGCTTTGAAACATTTAATTTGCAAAAAAAAAAAAAAAAAAAAAAAAAAAATTCTAAGTATCAAAAAACATAATAAAGAATAATGTTTGTTATGTGTTTGGAAGTTAATAGAAATAGTTTAGTCTTGTGTGTATTTTCTATTTATTTTTATGAAGGTATTAGAAACTGTGTAACAAAACATGAATTTTTAAAAGTTCATTTTAATATTTTTGAAAATTAAAAAGCATACAGATAAAGCGTAAACATCTGTGATTATAATATTATAGATAGCCTTTAATTATAGATAGGTTTTAATTTCAAATATGCAAGTCTAACTTTTTATTTTTAATGCAAACAAAACCCATATATATTAAGACATAAATGCTTCTGAGAAAACAGTTGTGCTATATATGATGGTTCGTTAAACAACAAAATATTTAGACATACACAACTGATGTAGTAAAAATCCTAATAACGCAGAACCCTATTAGTCACGCATTGTTGTCTGTTCTCAGAAACCGGTTCTCAGAAACTACATAACTTAAAGTCATGAAATTTTGTGTACTTATAGCTGAATAGCTACTATGAAGCTCAAAATCATAAAAATTGAAAAGATCGTATTATTTTAATATATAGAGATACAAAACAAAAAAATATAACAGCCTTTTCCTATTAAATTTAAACATTTTTCGTTATAGCAGTTGCCAACAATTAAAAATCACAATAAAATTCTTTCTACAGTACTTGATTTTCTATTGAAAGATTTCCACATGAAAAATGAAAATGAAATAAAGTTTCACCAATTGAAAAAAATATTAATATGACGTCATATTGGTAATAAAACGGAAATTTTCAAACATTTCTCAATAATACAAGGAGCATGAGTATGTGTAAATACAGAAAGCAGCTTAATATGACGTCATTAGAGAATTTAAAAGAAAATTAATCTGACGTCTAACATTTTGAAGGTCTCTATACAACACGTTTAATTTTGAAATTATTATTATTTTTTAATATAGCATTTAGTCCCCATGACAGATATTATTATGACAGAGTATAATAGCGCGCTTTGCCTGCTATCGGACCGGTTCAGATTTTCGAAAAAACGAGAAAAATAGACCGGTAAATTTTTACTTTATAAAAAACATGACTCTTTTATTTATTTTATTATTTTATTTATTTTATTTTTTTTTTTGAAAATGAAATTTATTTGGATTTATTAAAGAAAGGATATAATGTTTTGTAAGGAATATTAAACGAAACTCTCTGTGCGATCATCGATCCCACTTAACCGCTTCTGAACACTTTCCAACATAGTTGAAAAATATTATGAGTTCAGTTTGTATGTCTGTTTGACCATCTAGTCAAGCTCTAACTTGTGTAAACATAGTCTGATTGGCCTGTAATTTTTATTTTTTAATGGTGTTTACTATAGAATGTTCGATATTGAAAATGGAGTGTGCAGCATTTACAGTTTGCTTATTGAAATACAAAATAATTCCGTTACATTATGGTATATGAGTAAATTCGTTTGCGGTCCATTTTATTTAAACTGTTTATTCAATTATCCAATTTCAATGTATGAAAAAATTTAATTTCTTAATACTATTCTATTAATGTTGAAAAGTGTTTGATAATCTATTCTTAATGCATGATTTTTCGTTTTTGATGAATCATTTTTACCTGGTCGGTTGCTGGAATGATATCACAGTGACTTGGGTTTTACTAATTTTCTACGTCATGTGACTACATACGACAATGAGAGTTAAATTTTCTACAGACTATTGTATTTTTGTATAGATTAAGAGACGTACATTTACGTTTTGTTCAGATTTTGATCATGGTGCTTTAAGTATATTGAAACTATCGATCACAATGCCTTGCTTGAAATACTTAATTATCAATGTTCTAAAAAGAAAAACAGTTGGTTAGTGGAATCATATCACAGTGACTTAGGTCTTACTCATTTTCTGCGTCACGTGACTACTTACGACAATGAGATTTAAGTTTTGTACAGATTATTGTATTTCTGTATAGATTAAGATATGTGCATTCACGTTTTGTTCAGAGTTTGATCATGGTGATTTAAGTGTATTGAAACTATCGATCACAATGCCTTGCTTGAAATACTTAACTATTAACGTTCTAAAAAGAAAAATTAAGAACAGATTTTAAAAATATTACGATAAATAAATATAAGCTAATATGTTTTGAAAAGTGAATCACTTATCTCGTTTAATGTCTAAGATACTGGTTATTAATTGAAGAGAGAAAATACGGTACCATTTAACAGTTACTTTGTGAGTTTATTTTTCTAAAATGAACTTTCATCTGGAGGTGTCTTTATTCTACTCAACATAGCACAAAACAAATTTAGAGATCGAAATCAATTAATAAATATAGAACCGACTCTTACAGATTGACAGACTCTGATTTCTTCTACTTAGTTTAGAACAAAAAAGAACGAAAAATAATATATCAGGCAGAGATTATGAAACACTTTCCAACACTAACAGAATATTATTAAGAATTTTAATTTTTTTCATACAGTGAAATGAGATACGGTGACCTCTCACTTATACGCGATACACATAAATTATTTTTCGGCACCAGTTTTTTTTAAGGTAATTTTCGCCTTATTAAATGGCAGAATTTTTAAATTGAAGTTTACTATTTTAAAATAGTGGTATGAAAAAGTAATTTCTGAACATGGTCACTGTATATAAATAAGCAATTTAAAAAGCTTATAACTCATCAATAATCCCCTTTTCAGATATTTCTGTCCATATCTTGTAATATGTGTGAATTATTTTGTACAGCCCAGTATATGTTCGCCAGAGTTTGTTCATACCACGTAATGCAATAAAAGTAAGTTAAATTAAAAAATGCATACTACAGCTAAAAGCGAACTTCTATCAATTGTCGATCATAGTCTATCCTGTAACGGAATTCTTTTGAAAGTTCCTGTAAATGAATGATATATGCATTCCATATTCTACAGGAAGGTTATATAACACTGTATTTCACCTCTTAAATTTATATCAATATCATATCATAATGTAATGGAATTCTTTTGTGCGCTCATGTAAAAGATCTATAAATGATACTTATTCTTTATTCCTGACTAACCGTGTAATAATCCATCGCAGTGATGCATATGGAACTCATTATGTTTGAAATATTGTAACATCTATAAAATTGATCACAAATGATTTCCCTTTCTCCATAGATCATAAGGTAACGGAATTCTTTTGTGTATCACTGTAAACGAACTATAAATGCTACACCCTTCATTTTCAATACTAAACATTCTATAGTAAACAATTAACATAGCAAAATTAAATGGCATTTAGAGTATATTTACGAGAGTTAGAGCATGGTAAGATGACCAGACAGACAAACTAAACCGAATTCATAAACACTTTACATCTATCTTGAAAAGGGTAAAAATCACGTTTGATAAAAATTTTGTATCGACTTTTAAGGATTTTTTAAGCTTAAAATCCTTCACTAGTCACGGGAAGAAACTCTCAAGCTAAAAATTTAAATCTATGGAAAAGTTATTTTCAAATTTCTCGCATTTTAATATTTTTAAATGCTTTTTTTCTTAGGATAGCTGTGGGCAATCTCTAACGTTGTTAACTTTTACATTTTTGATTTTTGTGTCAGTTTCTTTTATAAGTAGACATTTTCAATTTTGGAACCGGTTGGAACCGGTTCTGAAAGTGAACGTACCCTTATATAAAAAAACTGGAACCAAAATCGAAAAAGTAGAAACTACAACGTTAGAGATCGACCTCAGCTATCCTAAGAAAAAATAATCATTTAAAAATATTAAAATGCGACCAGAAATTTGAAAATAACCTTCCCATAGATTTAACATTAGTTTGCATGTTTCTTCGCATGACGGCGAATGCAGGCTCTTAATTGAATATTATTTGAAATAAAAAATGTAACAGAATTGTAATTTTTTGAAAAACAAATTTTTTTAATTAATCTGCTAAATGAAAATATATTTATTCATTTCATTTTTATAATAATTCTAAAACATGAAAGGATGACGATTTTTTTTTTTATTTTGTTAATTGAAATTTGCATATTTTTGAAAAGAAACTCATATAATAAATTCAAATTAATTTTTTCGTATGTGTCATTTACGTACGCCTTAATCCCTGAATTACAAAAGCGTTTTTTAACGTTAAACTTCGCATTCATTTTCGTAATCCGTTTAAAAATGTTTAATAATAAAATATACTAACTATATATAACTTAAAAGTATCATACCATTTATAATTAAAAAAATTGTGTCTACTAACCTTTTTGTTTTTCATAATATATGTTTGCTAGATTTTTCTAATAAAAATGAAATTAATTCCGCTTCTTCTAAAGAATAATTATATTTTATTTACAGTAATATGTATTGGAAAATTCATGAAAGAAATTCCATAAAAGATTTAATTAAGTTATCACACTTTGCCAAAAAAAAAAAAAAAAAAAGAGTTTTTAAAGTTTGGTAACAACAGTTGTTGCAATTAGCAACAAGTAAGATGCTTAAAATTTATGCATTTTCTTTAGATACCTGTGATGTTAAAAAGAATTGATTAAAATAAAAACATGAAAACGTTTAAAATGAATCACATTTTATTACTCATTACTAAAATAGGTGTAAAATGAAAATAAAGGTTTTAAAACATTAAAAGCTTTCTACAGATGTTAAAATTTTCTCGGAGTCCTGAGCTCTTTCGACCAGAACCTGACCATCATCAAGAGGTTGAAAATGAGAGAGTTTTTCTCATTGAATTTAGTCTTCCAACATTAGACAAATTTTCTACATATTTCATTGATTAAATATTATTTAAACTGGAAGGAAAAAAAAGATTGTTTTAATGTTTGTAAAAGTACATGACTGGAGATTTTACTTAATACGTCAAATGCGTTTTTTAAGCTGTTTCAAAAAGTATTACAATTAGTTTTTTTTGTCTTTCTATAGACGTTGGTTTTAATATAAAAATAAAATTAATTCGTCATGCATAGAATATGCAACAACTTGCAACACCGTCAGAATATTGTTAGAAAACTTTATTTTTTCATAAGTTAAAAAAAAAAATATTTAAGTAAACTACTTAGAGAAGACATAATGCATTTGATAACCCATTTTCATCAATTATCACTTATAGACGGTAAAGAATTCGAATTGTTTTGTGTAATCAGGTGCATTTTGTAGATTTTCACATACAACTCATAGTGTACTAAAATTTTATTAAGCTAGAAAACTCATAACAAAACTAAAATCACTTTTATAGCAGTTACTACCCATACACGGCAGTGTACCTTTGTTTCCTTTTGTACAATCGTGTACACGAATTTATTAATATTATATTCACACCAGAGAGTGTAGTAAAATTTATTTCAGCTGATATAAACGCGTAACAGGTTTGAAAACACATTTTCAGCAATTCCTGTCCATAGAAGTTAATTATGAAGTCCTGTGTATGATCTATAGAATATTATTCACACCACATAATAAACAAAAAGTTTTTGAAAAATGAAAATACAACTAAACACACTTCCAAGTTGTTATCTCTAATGGTCTAAAATGAATATGAATGATTTTGCACTTCACACGTGCTGTTAAAAAGTGCCCTGACACTTGGCATGGACAGGACACTTGACACGTGCCCTGTAAAAAAAATATTAAATGATGCAAGCTAAATTTTCTATACTGAAATTCTTATAGCGCATCTCAATATCATGTATCAATTTAATATTGCATACTTCAACGATTCCCAAATACAGACAGTAATGAAACAGAATTATTTTCTGTGTCCCTAAAAATTAGAAATAAATGCTATGCACACAATGTTCTATAGGAAATATCAAGTAGGGCATATCAGCTCCATTATTTTTTAAGTAGTGTAGCATCTTATCACCTGTAGACCAAACACCCAGAGACCATATCTTCCATAAAATATACAGTAAAAAATTATCAAACTCATCAAATGTACTTGTAAAAAAAAATATAAATGTCACACACTTCATTTTGAATAAGGAACATGCTACGCTAAATCGTACAACATATATAAATTAACTTGCAATGCAAGCATATTTAAGTAAGTTAACGCGTGGATATTCAGACAGATGGACGCACAGAAAAACCGAAGTCAAAAAGTTCTTCTGGCCTGGACCGGGAGGAAAAGGTAGCTTTCATAGTCCATGTTTTTAAAAATGCAACTTATTTTACTCAAACACCCGAAGCTAAAATGTTTGGAACTCGATTATAGCTAATTCAATCCCGGTTTTCATTAATACTGAATTTGAATGCGAATTTCAGCATGAGAATTACAGCATAACAAAAATCAGATTTTTTCAAAATGTCAGCCACATTAGAATTTCAAACTACCATATCTCTGCCATTTTTTAAAGAAAAACACAGAATAAAAAATGTTCCGGAATCCTTGTATCACGATCTAACACTTAACGGAAACAACTTTTCCAATTTATAATTTTTATACATATTTTTGAATTTTTAAAAAAGTTTAAAAAATTTAACTTGCCGCGATTTTGAAACAAGATGGCGAATAAGCTGCCCAACAAACTCGGTTGAGACCTTGGTATGTTCTGTGCACATGATGAGTCACATTCATATCGGTTCATAAATACGAGAGTTACAGCATAACACATATCAGATTGTTTCAAAATCTCAGTCACTCTAGAATTTCAAACTGTCATATCTCTGCAATTTTTTAAGATATTGCAAAAACCAAAAATGTTCCAGAATCCCTGTATCACGTTCCAACACTTAATATAAACAATGTTTTCAATTTATAATTTTCCTGTAGATCTTTTCGATTTTTAAAAAATTAAAATTTTTTAACTGGCCGCCATTTTGAAACAATATGGCGGATGAAGATGGCCAACAAACTCCCTTGAGACTTTGGTATGTACTATACACCTACTCAGTCACGTCTAAATTGGTTCATAAATAAGAGAGTTACAGCATAACATATGTCAGATATATGGATATATATATATATATATAAATCAACATTTAAACGGAGGGTGCTTTGGGGGTCTGGGGGTGATCGGTGAAAAGATACCAAAATTCAATTTATAATTTTTTATACATATTTTTGAATTTTTTAAAAAGTTAAAAAAAATAACTTGTCGCAATTTTGAAACAAGATGGCGCTTAAGCTGCCCAACAAACTCGGTCGAGACCTTGGTATGTTCTGTGCACATGATGAGTGCAATGATGTGCAATCACCGAATGTGTACATTCGTTAGTTGAATTCGTTAGTTGTTTCCGTTAAGTGTTAGATCGTGATACAAGGATTCCGGAAATTTTTTTATTCTGGTTTTATCTTAAAAAATTCAATGTACACATTATTACAAAATTTATTTTGTTATGAAAGCTACCTAAAACACTTTTCGTGTGTGTTGAAAATTGTTAAAAATTAGTGCCTGTCTGGTAAACTCTAAAAATATAGATTAAAATCATAAAATATTATTGAAATTAGCTTTCAGATATTGCATAACTTATGTTTAGACTAGCATGCTACGCCCGCTGCGCTGGGCCATTTTTTTAAATGTACCTTAAATCAAACGAAACGGCTTTGTATTTTAAAGGAATGTGGATCTTCACCTACAGATGCTAACTTAGTAAATATTTTCAAACGAACTTTGAATCAAACGAATTATATCAATGGATTTGAGCATGTATTTTAAAGAAATAGGGACGTTCACATGGATTTTCCTTCAATATTGCTGTAAACGATGTGAACGACATTGCGTTATATTATATCATACATTGGACAAAATTTGGGCTAAAAGAAGCAACTCCTTTAGTTGATCACTTATAGTAGAGTTTGGTAGGGAAATGAGGCCATTATGAGATTACGACAACAGGAACTAAAATGTTCTCTAGTCAACATACTACTAAAAGAAAAAGCATTACAATGATTGCATAGACTGACCATTGCACTTAAATAATGTTCGGGTTATTCATTTTAGTCTGTAAGTTGTTGAACTCCGTCCCTTTTTCTTGTCTCCATGTGAGATTCTGGTAACGTAAGTACAATCTCACTCTATGTTACGTTATATTTCGCAATATACGTCCTCTTCTGGCAAATCTACTACGGTTTTTCATCTTTCGATTTCAGCAGAGTAAATACAGTGAAAATTGTAATAAATTGTTTGCACATAAAGAACAGTGTTTAATTTTCATATTTAAAAAAATGGTGAAACATAAAAAAGTGCATTTTTAAAGCTGAATATGAATAAAATTAAAATGACGCCATTTTCACTGTTTTTCCATTTTTTAGACCAGTTGCTTACGTGTAACCATTAATCTGAAAAAAAAACCCCAATGATTAACTCTGGTAAAAGAATAAAGCTCTAGTTTGTATCCAATAAAATCTTCCTAATCTTCCATAATCTTGCCGATATCCAAGTTTGATGTCAAACATTAGAAGTGCTTGAAACGATATGGTTACTAATGTAGCAGAGTTAGTTACAAAACGAAGTTATTTACGCGCCAAGCTATGTTTCATTAAATAATGTCAAATTACTGTTAATTCAATTATAGATCTTTCATTAACAAAATTCCATACCTTAAATAAAACTGATAAATTTAGTTATGCAAAATGTTTAGCAATATTATTTTTGGTGAATACTTAAACCGAAGATTTTTTTGCATTTCTCTAAAGAGCATCATAACACGCAGAAATAAATTCATTTCTCACTATGTTTAGCTGTTAGTGCTGTGTGCAGGTCGAAAAGGCTTTATAATGATCGAAAAATTATCTAATCAGAATTTCAGGTACTCGTTTTTTCTTATCCAGCCTGAAATGATAAATCGATAAATATTATTTATTCCATTCGCCACTATTGATATTATAAAGTTTTTCCGTACATTGAAAGCGCCAAAACAGTGGCTGAGATGTTCTGCTCTCAAAGCTGGCATACGGGAAGTACTAGGTTCAAACCCCTGTCGCGCTCGTTGACGTAACCGTTCGGAGTGTTCCGTGGTTTTCTTCGAACCTTGCCGTAAATACGGGTTAGAATACTTTAAAAAGACCCCCACGGAGGGCACTCACCCCAGGGTCTATATCCCTCGTGTAGATAACCGGCCCCAATAAACCAACCAACCATACATTGGAAGCATTGTTTTTTTAGTAAAACTTTGCTACATAATGAAAAAATCTCCATAAATTTAGCAATCGCTAATTTCAAAAGTCGTCTAATCTTCTGTAATCTGAATCATCGTCCAGAGTAACCTTCAAACATAAACGAAACATCCAACAATATAGTAAAAATGCCAACTGGCAGGTGACCGGAATACGGACAATTAGTCCAATGTCTTTTAAAAACCCTCCTGAAAGAACGGAAGATATGCAGAAAAAACTAAAAAGAAATGACGAATCAAAAAGAGCATCGAAAATTTATTTCAGCAAACAATTTTTATTGCAAAATGTAGCCTTTTGTGATAGTAATAACGCATAAATGCACACATCTCCTTAAAAATATTCTTTGGTACCTAACTTTTGAAACAGTGAATATTTCTATAAGTGAAATTGGCGATATATTAAAAAAATAATAAAATAAAAATAAAAGAATAGACAATATTCACTCGTCTGAGTTCGAGGCTATAAAAATAATATGTTTGGTGAAAACAAACCGGCATGTTTCCGTAGTAAACTTTTAAATGTCAAAAATTTAATTATTTTACAATGTGTTTGAGTGGCAGACATTCACTAAAATTTAAATATTTGATGCCATATTCATAACAATAACTGCTATTTATATAATTTGCATTTGAATATAAAAATTTACTCCAAAAAGGATCTTGTATACACGAAAAAACACTATTATTGCTAATATCGCTCAAGCTGATGTCACGCGTATGCATTTTTGGCTTAAAATCACATTACTTGGCGACAAAAGTAAAATCAAAACCACAAATAAACGAATAACATGTAACTCATAAATGCAGTCATTTTTACAATTATATCTGCTAGTTTCTCCTGTAAGACACATGATAGGGGTGTTATATAAACAAAATTAACAGAAAGAAAAACAGGAAAAAAAAATACTCATATTTTATTAAATCAAATTATCAGATGCATCTTTATTAAACTGACGCAAACGATAAATCGCCAAATATTGACTTAATCTGAATTGCAATATCATGCATTGCAAATATTTTTAAGCATTATAAACATTCTTTTGGGGTTCAAATTAAATATTATGCCTCATATCTTTCTTTTTCCTTTTTTGCGGGGAGGGGGGTGGGATTTTAAATAAAATTAATAACAGAATTTTTCTTTTATTTTTCTATGTGTTTGCATTATTTTTCTATGTGTTTGCATTATTTTCTGATATAACCGTTTCAATTCTTTCGCCAACGATAATGGTCACCAAAAAATGACCTATGGTAACCTTATCGTCCAAAATAACAGAACTTTCCATCATAATTCTATAACTAATATACGTAGAACTATGTGTTATATACTAAAACCTTCCCTGAAAAATTATCTATCCAACAGTGCAAGTTCGATCAAATTCCATGCAGTAGAGTTATAAAGGAACGGAACGAAATTTCCGTTTGTGTTTTATATATATAGTAGATATGTTGTATATGTTATGTTGGTGAAGCATTTGCCCATATACACACGCACATTTGCAACTTCCTCAAAACAAAATCAACTAACAAAACTAACGTGTCCAGAATGTTTGTTAAAATTAGAAATATATACATAATTTGAATTTTCTTTTTTAAATCAATACATAATAAAAGAATACTTAGTGCCTATTTATCGTATTATTTACAAACTTTGTAGAAACAGCAAATTTGTTTTGTTAACATTCGTATTTCAACAACGAACAAATTTAAAGAAAAAAATACTGTTTTATATTTTATTCATTTTGATAAAAGGATAACTATTTAGAAACTTCAAGATCTTACTTGAAACAAACAAACAAAGAAAGAAAATAATCAATAACAGCAGTACTTTTGTTTTCGGATACATTTATCGGATTTTTTAGCATTACAATGTCCAATTTATATAAATATAATATATTTTAGCATGGATACTGGAAATATTCTTTACTCGCAGAGAGCCGGTTTCCTCAATATGAGTGTAAAATTTAGTTTTGAGATTTGAAATTAGTTTAAGTGTATGGTAAAGTGTGACATTCTAAGTTATTTTTTTATCTTTTAAATACTTCAAAATTTTCAGATAGACAAATATAGCCTTACTCAGTTATCATTTTAATTTTATTTAAAAAAATTACAGAAATATTATTAGAAATAGTGAACAATACTAATATAGTAATTTAATATTTTGCTCAGTTTTTAAAATGTTCTCCAAATTAAATATAGCACGAGCAGGGTAGACCAAGCTATGCTCGGTCAAAATTAAATTTGAGTTCAAATATCATGACCCATGACCAAAATGACCCACTAATTGAAATTTCTCGAACATGTGACTTAGCCCAACAGTCTTCTCGTGCCCGAGAACCATCGGATGCAAAATTTAGTGTAAATAGTCTAAGCCGTTTTTAAGATAAAATAGCTTGACCCATGACCAAAATGACCCACTAATCGAAATTTCTCGAACATGTGACCTAGCCTAATAGTCTTCTTGTTCCCTAAACCTGTAGGGTGCTAAATTTATTTCAAATCCTCTGAGCCGTTTTTAAGATAAAATAGCTTGACCCATAATGACCCATGACCAAAATGACCCACTAATTGAATTTTCTCGAACATGTGACCTAGCCCAACAGTCTTCTCGTGATCGAAAACCATTGGATGCAAAATTTAGTGTAAATTGAGCCGCTTTTTAGATCTTGACCCATAATGACCCAGAAATAACCCACTAATCGAATTTTCTCGAACATGTGACCTAGCTCAATAATTTTCGCGTGCCCGAAACTCGTAGGATAAAAAATTTAATCAAAATCGTTAGAGCCGTTTTTTAGATAAAATTAATTTGACCCAAAAATGACCCACTAATCGAAAGTTCTCGAACATGTGACCCAGCCCAATAGTCTTCTTGTGCCCGAAAATAGTCGGATACAAAATTTCGTCAAAATCGTTTGAACCTTTTTTCGATACAATTAGCTTGACCATGACCCAAAATGACCCACTAATTGAATTTTCTCGAACATGTGACCTAACCCAACAGTCTTCTCGTGCCCGAAAACCATTGGATGAAAAATTTAGTGTAAATTGAGCCGCTTTTTAGATCTTGACCCAGAAATGACCCACTAATCGAATTTTCTCGGACATGTGACCTAGCCCAATGATTTTATCGTGCTCGAAACTCGTAGGACCCAAAATTTAATTAAAATCGTTAGAGCCGTTTTTTAGATAAAATTAATTTGACCCGCGTTGACCCAAAAATGACCCACTAATCGAAAGTTCTCGAACATGTGATCCAGCCCAATAGTCTTCTCGTTCCCGAAAATGGTCGGATACAAAATTTTGTCAAAATCGTTTGAACCGTTTTTTAGATACAATTAGCTTGACTATGACCCAGAATGACCTACTAATCGAATTTTCTCGAACATGTGACCTAGTCCAATGGTTTTCTGGTGCCCCAAAACGGTAGGGTACAAAATTTCGTCAAAATCGTTAGAGCCGTTTTTAAGATAAAATTTGCATATATACATATATAACCACACACAATATTTGCTCGTATTAGAATATATGATACAATCGGTCTTAGTACCACAATGTATAGCAACCCTATTATTGCGACAGTCAATCCAGGAAGTGTGCTACATGAATCCATTATTGTAGCATCATTTTTACCTCCAATACAATGGCAAGACAGAATAAACATTTAAATATAAGGTACATTGAATGAACTCTTTCAAGGTTCTCCATCAAATATATTTTCATTGAGATTGGTGATGGAAAAGAAAAGCTAACTCCATTCGTTTTTAACACTTTCCAACCTAGTTGAAAAGTGTTTATGACTTCGGTTTGTCTGCCGTCTGCCCGGATGACCGTCTGTCCGTGCTCTAACTCTCGTAAATATGCTCGGATTGCTCTGCAATTTTTATATGTTATTGTCGTTATCTATAGCATGTTCCCTATTTCAACGGAAGTGTGTAGTTTCACAGGGACACTCAAAAGAATTCCGATACATTACGTCTGTGGAGAAAAATCGTCTGCGGTTTATTTAAATAATGTTTTACTATTTTAAACGCTTTGAAATGTATATATATCACTAAGGTGCATTATAAGAGGCTTACTACAGAATATTGTGTGTATAGCAGTCATCGTTCATTTACAGGGACACACAAAAGAATTCTCTACTGTCTGTTAACAATAATTCCTGGACGTGCATTTTAAGTTATTGAACGAGATTTTAAATTTAACGCACTTTTTATCTATTACGTAATGTGTATAAATTCTGTAGATCATATACAGGGAAGCACAAAAGTTCTTGAACACATTTCCGTTTATGGACAGAAACTCCAGAAGGAGAATTTTATTAAACTGTGCGAAGCGTTTTCTAACTGAACTAAAATTTAGCATCCTATGCAGTATGTATACAAATCTATAAATCATATACAGGGCTGAATAAAAGTATTCGGATATTTTTCCGAATATTGTATATGTTGAAAATTTCTGATTTTCTTTTTTTTTAAATATGGTATGCGTTTTCCAAATTCTTTACTTAGATGTTACCTTTCAGCTTATTAAACGGTATGATTTGGAAGCGTTGGAAAGTGTTACATAATCTATGCTTGACGCATGATTTTTCGTTCTTGTTTCTTTTTCAAAAAGATTAAAAATACTTTCTCTCTTTTAGCCATTCTATAACTATAAATATTTGGGATAAGTTGAAATACATTGCAAGCTCTTTCTACTGCAACTTATACATTTATGAATTCTTTTAACACTCATGATTTAATCGATGCGTTAAGAATGTTTATTTAAATTAGAAAAACATATATTGTTCGGATTTTCTTTTTCTTTTTTTTATATCAATAAACTAAAAGACACGCCCGGTGTTGCCCGGGCCCGTGATAATAAATAATAATAATAATAAGAAAAACTCAAGTTTTCGATATCAAGTCTAATGACCCCGAGCCCATAGAACCCAAGAAAAGAATGAGCCCCATGCGGTGGAATGTGCCCCCCTGTAAATTTAACGAATTTCCTTTAACATTAACGCGATATTTAATTTGCGGATGAAATACTCCCACCTCTCTCTAAACTTAACTACTTATATTTGACAGTAACACGATTTTTAATTTACGGCTGTAGTGAGTAAATGTAAGGTGGTGCCGAAAAAGAAGATTAATATTTAAAAAAAGGTGGTAGTTGGGGGGTCTAAGGAAATGTTTAGTAGTTTGTAAAGTAGCTGGAGTATTCTAGAACTATGTTAATGAAAATTGCAAGATAATCGGATCATTTTTAAAGAAGCTGCACCAAGAGTCCCAAGAAGGAGATTAATATTCTAAATTGGTGGCCGCTGTAGTCCGAGCAATTTTTTTGTCGTGCAGATAGTAACTGGAAGTCCTATGAAGTTGTTAGAAAAAAAAAACGCTAGTGAATCGGACGATTTTTAAAGGAGCTTTAATAAGGCATCTCAATATAATAAAATAGTACAGTACAACATAATCAAAAGGGGACAACTCATAGTTTTGAGCAGGACATTATGAGGAAAACATCTTAAAAATTCCTACTACTTAGCGTTTTAGCCCTTTTAATTAGTCGAAATTAAGCATAGGGTATAAATTAGTCATTAGAAATTTTTTTTAAAGAAATGCTTAAAAAAGAGCCCTAGGGAATAAAAATATGTGGTTGGTGGCCCGGGGAGAGAAGCCCAAGACTCGACTTTGAAATTATGCATTGAGTTGGTGACATAATTAGGAGAAGGGAGGGGGGAGGGTGGTAAATGCATGGTACAGAAAAGGTTCAAGGGCCCCAGAGAGGGGGCCCAGGATCCTAACTGGAATGTAGAAATGGGGGAATAACTAAATTGAGAAAATGTCCCAAAAACGAAAAAGATCGGGTTAAAAGACGGTAAGTTATTAACATTTTAGGGAACAAAAGCTTCAAGGGGCCCTGCACTGGTCCCCAGGGGACCAGGGTCTTATCTGGAATGTAGTAATGGAGGAATAACTAAATGGAGAAAAGAGTCCCAAAACGAAGAAGATCAGATAAAAAGAGGGCAAGTTATTAAAAATTCAGGGGCCCAGGTTTTGTCCGATACGTTTTTTGTCATTCATGTAGTAGCTAGAAGTCCTAAAAAGTTGTTAGAAATAAAAAGCGAGTGAATCGGACATTTTTTAAGGAATCTATAGTAGGGGGGGGGTGCAAAAGGGGCCGCTGATAGTTTTGAGCGGGGCTCTTAGATGAATGGTCCTAACTTTCTACAAGCCTAACTGGAATGTAGAAATGGGGGAATAACTACAGATGGAGAACAGGCTAATGGAGAACAGGCCCCAAAAATGAAGATCAGAGTAAAAGGGGGCTTTGCATTAACACTTTAGGGAACAAAAACTTCAAGGGGTCCTGGGCGCCTGGATCTTCTCTGAAAATTTTTTTGTCGTTCATGTAGTAGCTGGAAGTATTAAGAAGCTGTTTAAAAAAAGAAGGCTAGTGAATCGGACGATTTTTAAGGGAGCTATATAAGGGGGCCAAAAATGGGCCATCTGATAGTTTTGAGCAAGGTCTTAAGATGAAGGGTTCTAATTAGAAAGTAGAATGGGGGAATAACTAAATGAAGAAAAGGCCAGAAAAACTAAGAAAATCGGATGAAAAAGGGGGCAAGTTATAACAGTATAGAAAACAAAAAATTCAACGAGCTCCGTACCGAACCCCAAGGGGGCCAGGGTCTTAAATGGACCTTAGAAATTGGGGAAAAGATAAATGGAGAAAAGCTCCCCAAAACGAAGAGAATCTTATAAAAATTTGGCAAGTTATTAACAATTTAGGTCAAAAATCTTAAAGGTGCTCCAGGGGGCTCGTGTCTCAAACTATTAAAAATCCGGGCCTCAGGTGCATCATGACCTGCCTTGGACTATCAGCATCCACATTTTCAGACTTCTACGTGCGGTAGATTTCAGACACACAGACACACACAGACAAACAGCTTTATTTTATTAGTATAGATATTCAGTTGATGCTTTACCTATTGAAATGTTATTTGCAAACATTATAGAAACGACAACTTTGTTTTTATATTTGCGATTTAACAACGAATCAAATATTGTTGTATATTAAAAACAAATAAATAATAATAATAAAAAATCTATTAAATCATCAAAGTAGTACTCATGACAGATTTAACTTGTCAGAAAAATTTGTCTAAATTATATACATTGCTTTTGCTTTCGTTTCTTTTTTTTTTTTAAATAAATGTAAATATAAAAGAGTTCTCAATCGATGCATTTCCTATTTAACGTGTTATTTGCAAACTTTATAGAAACAACAAATTTGTTTTGTTAACATCCACATTTCAGCAACGAAACAAATATGCAAGTAAAAAATGTAGTTTTATATTTTATTGAACTGGTCCAAATGTAACAAAGCTATTCAGAAACGTCGAAATCATATTTCAAAAAATTTCAATAATATGGAGTATTTTTTTTTCTTTTTACATTTATCTGAAACTTTTATATTGGAATTTTCAATTTAGATAAAAAGAATATCTTTTAGCATAGATATAGAGGGTATTCATAACTCAGATACGGACAATCTTTCTGTCAAGAATCTGAAATTGAATTCATTAGATTTTGAATTTAGTTTTCAATAAATTTATTAAAACGCTTGATATGTTTTATAGTAGGGCGCAGAAAATTTGGCAAACATATAAATAAGGATATCTTTATCAGAAAAACATTTATTGTAACAAAACAGACATTATTTCCTTGAAAATACATTCGGTTAGAAAATATATAATCTTTTATTTTTTAATCTTTTCGCCATTTCGTGAAATACATTTTTGTAATCTTCTTTTCACATCCAGACTTTAAAAACTAATGGTACATACTGTTTCCATAAATTCACAACAATGAGTTTTTTCTCATAATACTGGTTTAATCCTCTTTAGAAGATCTTTTGTTAGTAATTTGCTAAATTTTAATAGGACTAAAGTCTGAGATATTTAGGGCCACTGAATGTTTTATTTCTGCGTTATCAAAAAAAAAAAATGTTTAGTAAATTTTGAGGAATTATTTAAAATAACCATATTTTTTTTTTCAAAATTATATGATAGTCCATCGGAAGAATCAATATGTTTGTATATGCAAATTTTGCAACGACTCTCAGATTATAGTTTGATTGAAAAGCAGAAAATTGACGATTGCAACCACTGCTCGAAATGCTCAGTCCGTCGTGATATAGCTTTTGACTAAATACAATCATCTTATTCAAAACTTTCACCACATGATCTATCTAAGGGGTATCTTATCTTAGTTTTTCTCTGTGCTCAGACTAGCCTAATACGCCATTTGCTTAAAGTCTGTTTGCACTTTCTATTTTCATAACATTATGAGTGTCATTATTTCTAATTACTAAAATATAATTTCTTTGAAAACAATATTACTGGCAGTAAATATGCATATGTAATCTGTTCAAATATTAAAAGTAAAGTGGTGATTGCATTATGTAAGTTTTGATTTTTGAACGAACATTTATTTTTTTCTAATTTTGTTCCTTACTGTAGAAATTAGGATAATAACCCATGATAAAATATTTTTAACTCGGTTAAATGATATAATATCATCCGAAAAATTAAATGATAACATTACTTGTAGTACGGATTATTATTCTTTTCATCTGAAGTAAAAAATTAAAATACAGACGGTAAACATTTAACATCTGTTTTCGTCGAGGTTTAAAGGCATATTTTGTTGTTATTTAATCCTATTCTCCGATACGAGTACTGAAAAAAGGTTTTGTCATTAAATATTTTAATTAAGTTTATGTATTAAAAATAAAATATTTTCAAAAATTAACTGATGTACAGTAGGAAATGAAATGAACTAATTTTGGTAAAAGAATGCATGATACAAAACAACAACAAAAACAACAACTAAAACAGATTAACTTAATTTAGTATGGCAAATTTCTTTTTTATTTTCAGGCATTGTTTATCAAATACATTAATCCATGGATTTCGAAATATTCAAATTAAGCTAGAAATTTTAGACATTTATGTATTATTTTCTTTTCCAGTAGTTTATAATCCCTTCAAAATTTTTAAACTAATCCTTTTTTTATCTTGCAAAACAAAAAATGTTTCGTAGTTTATTCTTAAGCTTGTTTTTGATTCTGTAATAAAACATTAAATAATTTTCAGTATTCATTTAAATGTCTGTTTGAAAAAAATCTGTAAGTTCAAACATACTCCAAAACTTTAACAAATATACTAGACTGATAAATTTAACTGTAAGTAGTACGTGAAATAACGGAATATAGAAAAAATAAACGTGTAGTAAATGATAACTGTGGTTGTTGAGAAAAAATAATTTATTTAAGATACTGTACTCAATATATACCAATAATATACTACCTAAAAATATTCTTTCAGATCTAAACATTTTTAGTGTTATCATAATATATTTGAAATGTCATGTGAGCATGTCTAAAACATAAATTATCTTTTTATATGATGACTGGTTTTGAAAGGAAATATTATCTTTATGAAGAAAAGAGTTTTGAGAATTTGTATCCCGTTCATAGGTATTATCTTGAAATTTTTTATGTAGAGCTGACAAGAAATATATGTGTGATATGATGACCGTTATCAAAGGATAACGTACCTGCAGATTACTTCAAGACGTATTTACAACTATTACTACATTATAAACTCACAGTTTTCAGAAGTTATAAACCACAAAACCTTTCTTTATTTTGTAAAATGTGGAGTACATTTACGAAAATTATATAGAAAATGGAAATATTTAGAGCACATTTTATCGGGTCCTAATACTAAACATTTCATTGGATTATCCAGAAAATATTTCTTGTTAAACAATATTAAATAGATGTGTTTATTTCAAAATTACGCATCAGAATAAATAAAAGTATATAACTGGTCAAACAAAGTTACTATTGTTAAAAAAAAAAAAAAAAAAAAAAAACTGTTAGCGCAGTAAAACCTGACCAAATCGGAACTGGATAAGACAGAAACAACCCAGCTGGGAAAATAGGAAATTTATTGTTAATTTATTTGCGGAAATAGGAATCTGTCTAACGCAGAAACTAAAAGCAATAATGAAAGTATTCACCAGAAACCACCTGTATAAAGCGAAAATGTGGTAAAATATTAATGCAGAAATAATAAATTCACTATTCAAACCTTCAATTCTGTAGTCTGCTAACTTAAATAAAAATAATAAAGTCACGATTTATAAGAAAACAACAGATGCTAGCAGTCAGAAAAGAAATACCTCAGCTAATTTGAAAGCAAGTGTGATCGCAGAATCGAACTCATACGTATTTCCTATTGCGGTCAAACCTTGGAATACGCATCTCTCCCTAAAAATGAGTGGGAAATGTTATTGTGTCCAAGTTATTAGCATACAATCCATTTTTTTAGCTTGTCGTTGCATTGTTTATACACTTCCAAAACCCACTAATGTAACTGTAGCCTCAGTTACAAGCCAGCGGTGACATTGACATCATGTAAGAACACTTGGTTTCTGTAAAGCATTTCTTAAAAAAAAAAAAAAAAAAAAACATTCACATTACAAAAAAAAAAAAAAAGGTGGAGGAGTGGAGTAAATATTTTTTTGTTCGATTTTTGAAAAAAGGATTAATAACCTTTAGCGGTTTAAGACTTTTGTAATGCTCTGTTTTGCTTTTAAAGTGGGTACGCCCACACACTAATAACGTTGATAAAGTGATAATAAATATTCGTAACGATAATAAATTGAAGACGGGTAAACATACAAGATTTTACAAGGTACTTCAATGCAAGCATATAATCAATGCCTCCACTCTTTGATAAAGGATATAATAAAATTACTATAATTTGCTACTATTATATTATAAATTAATATAACATTATGCATAATTATAATTTATAATTATGCTTAAATTACATTTTTAAATTTTATTTTGTTGTAATGTGATATAATACATTATATAGTACAATATTATAGTGCATTATGTAATATTATATAATGTATTACATTACAATGTACTAAATTATTACAAGGTATTATAAGTGAAGGAGAATTATTTCTTCTGACTTTCAGTAAACTATCGTATATTATTTTGTATAATATAAAAATGCGTCCAATACGGGAAAATATTTCGGTCCCTTGCGATTCTGCTTTGAAAAAGTTTTACACTAATAATGGAATTTAAATAAGTATTAACATTCTAAAGGTTCTTTCTTCCCCCTTCCTACCACAAAAATGCATATACAGTTCTAAATAAGAAAACATGTTATGTTTAATAAGCATAATATTTGCTTGGACATGTTACATGAAAAAATTCAGAAAAAATTCAGTCAAAATTACTAAAAGGTGTTTAGTACGTTGTTAAGTACATAAAATACAATAAAAAATTGTATATCTAAAACCTAGTACTTTCAAGTACAATCGTACTCATCATCAGGGTCGAAAATAGTAAATTCGAAATCAGAAAAACTGTTTCCTTTCAAATATTAATATCCATTGGAATGTTCCAAAATGAAGTGTAGGGTAGGTTGGTTGGTTGGAGAAGACTGTAACTCTAACTTAGTAAATTGATCAAAATTTTATGGATAATATAGGATAAAGTATTGTTAATATGTTATTGTTTCTGTACAGTCTTCACCCACCAACCATCTTACCCCACATTTCATTTTGGAACATTCCAACGAATATTGATTCGAAAGGAAACAGTTTCTCTGATTTAGTATTTTCTATTTCCAACCCTGATGATGATTTACAATTGCACTTGAAAGTGCTAGGTTTCAAATATACAATTTTTTTTATTCTATTTCGCATTGAGTTTTATATATTTAATAACGTATTCAGCATCTTTTAGTAATTTTTACTGAATTAATTCTAAATTTATTCATGTAACATTTTCTAGCTAAGGTGAATAAGGGATTCAACAATATTTTTGATTTATACCATGGTTTAGTTTATATGTTTGGATTGATAAAATGTTTTTCGGTTTTGGAATTTTTCTTTCAAAATAAGCTTTAAAAATAAATTCTCTTTGCGAAACAAAAGTTCACTGAGCAAGTTAAATAAGTATAATTTTATTTTAATAGGAAGAAGCGGGGTGCATTATTCTCCTTATGGCAATAATAATTTTTGACATGATAAAATTTATGGTTGACAATGCATATGTATTTGAATGTTAATGGGAAAACTGATGATTGTGTTATTTTTGTAAAATTTGAGATGGCAATGCCATCTGTTAAGTTGAAATTGATACTATCGTTTGACATCCTTGGATTGAGACAAAAATGAAGGTAATATTTAAAAAAAAAAACATAGTTCTTTGAAAAAATACGGATAAAGATTTGTATAAAGTGGAAGAAAGAAGAAAGTCGACGCTCATGTAAGAATGGCGCGATGAATAACTTTCCTGTAACTATCTGAAACTTTTATCAATTACTTCCCAGATATTGTATATACACTGTAAGAAATACACATGTTTCTTAATACACCTTAAGGTTTACGAAAATATAATATAATCTTTTCCGAGTTATCAACAATTCCGACAAGCATTCTTTCATTTTCTAAAATCCCAGTAACCAATAATTTCCAATAATAAAAGTTTCTTTTGCTGCCCGTTAGTTTTAGAAACGTTTATAGTAGTAGTTTTTACAGTGTATTAATCAGTTTTCTCAACACGAAATATCGATTTTACAGCTGCCATCAATTTTCAAGTAAACATTTCAGTGTTCAACAAACATGATAAATTAAGAGCATTAACGTAAACATTAAAATTAACATTATTTTGTTACTCTAGCATATAGGTATAAATTCTGTTATACAACTGAAAATGTTTACGTGAGAATTGATAGTATCCTAAAAACGAATATTCCAGTTACCGAAGACTGTTTAATCTCCATTTTCTCTAAAATCAACTCGGAAACGTTTCCGAAAATTACGAGCAGCAAAAGGAACTTTTGTCTCATAAATGTTTCTTTAAATCTTGAAAATCTATTTGTTTTAGAGGCTTCTAAAGATAAAATAACGCTTTTCCGAATCGCAGGTAACTCGGAAGAGGTTATTTTATATATTTATAAACCTTAAGACTAATAAGAGCTAGATTTATTTTACCACAATTATTTCTAATCGGTAAAAAAATCATATGATACTGTAATATGATATGATAATATTACCTGGGATTTATTCTGCTGTATTGATTCAGATATCACACCAGATGCTATGGTCATTAAGGTTAACTGGCTGAAGTAGTTCAGCCATATTCGTCCCGGATTGCTCAGTTGGTAGAGCATTGGTAATTTTAGCCAAGGAATTCCGGGTTCGAATCCTAGCTCGGACTTTTTTGCCAACTTGTGAAGATTACATTTCAATAAGATCTAGTTTAAGAGACATTTGTCAAGTTTTAGAGTGTACAATAACAAGAAAACTCAAACTAATAACTAATGTTGTGAAATGGTCTGAATTTACGAATTTATCATTCGGTATTTAACTACTGGCTGCAAATATCATTTTGAACATTTGTTTTTCTTTGAAAGTATACATTCTAAAGTGTTTTTCCCCTTTTCAGAATCGCAAAGACAAAGATTTTTCGTTTATGATTCTATAGATTTAAATTCGTTTTTGAATGTCCTTTAAGTGCTTGTCCTTTCGAGACACTTGTCAAAAATGACGGTTTGAATGAGAAAGCTTTATAAAATAAACTTAAAATAACCATATCTGCAGTTTTAAAACGCAAATTTTCAAAACGGTACAAATTATTAGTTCAATGCTTCATTTTGTTATTTCTAAAATGATCATCAATAGCATTTTTAAACTACTATTCCTCTTATAATTTTTATATGCTATAAAATATTGCGTTTAAACTAACAATTTAATTATTTTTTATTTTCTATTCCTGTTGTTTAAGCTGTACTATTATGTACTTTTATATTAGTAGCTTTATATTAATAGCTTTGTAATGAATAAATTTAGTTGTAAATAAAAAAAATAAAAAAATAAAAATAAAATAAGATATATCTTAAGTTTAAAAAACGAATTTTCAAATCGGTACATAGTATTTGTTTAATGTTTTAATTTGATATTTCCAAAATGGTCGCCAATAGCATTTTTAAACTACTATTTCTCTTATACTGTGTGCTATAAAGTGCCACATTTTAACGATCAAAGTGGTCATTTGTAATTTTTTCTGTTTTTTTTCCCTTATATTAATAGGAAATAAAACAGTGATTATAAAAGTAAATTCTAATTTTCATCAAATATTACAAAAACTCTTTAATTAAATTAGACAAAGGAACAGTTATTATACGGACGACGGATTTCGAATAATTTTGTTCTGTTGAATACGAAAATCACAGCAAGTTTTCTGTATTGGCTCTCGTTTTTAAATAAAGCCCACAACCCGATAATAACACAAGTACAAAAAAATAACATTAAATATGTAAAGATTTTTTATTTTTTTATTTTACACATTTTATAACATTGTATTTTGAGTGAGATAGGTATTTAAAAACAAAAATATTAGATATAACAGTACTATTAAAAGCGATTGTTTTTCTTCAGGACAATCTCCTTTTAAAGTAATAGTGAGCAATCATGTGGCGATCCCAACGGCCCTGGTACATTTGATCCATTATTCTTGCTCATCACTATAATCATGCAAGTTTTCAGGAAATCTGTCTAAATGGCTGTGCAAAAAAAGCACTTTAATGCACTTAAAAAGGAATTGTTGCAAGAACTAGAACTATGCCGTCTAATTATTTTATATTCCATAATTATAAACTTATGTATGTATCAAAATCACCAAAGAAAACTAATGCCGCAGAAAACAATTGTTGTTTGTTCCCGTAACGAGAGGGAACTGTGACTACCTTTGTAGGTTTTCACATCCCTCGAGTTCTGGTAAAGCAAGTACGTGTCAGAAAAACCCGACTTATGGCCTAGGGCCTGGTCCCCTTTTGCGTGTCTAGCTCCGAAGCTGTTGGGGGACGCCGGCCCGTCCCCAAGTGTCTCGTGGTGACTCCCCTACTGGGTTTCACCACGTATCGCAACGACTTACGTCGTCGACACATATATATAATCACATTCGTATATATATATATATATATATATATATATATAATCACATTCGTATATATTTATATATATATATATATATATATTCCAGTGTTATAAATATTAAAAAATTGTCACTGAAAAAATAGAAATAAAAACAAAAACCAGTACGTTCCATAATGTATTAAATGAATTTAATCGAATAATAAACAGATATAAATTTGTTTACCTTCGTTTATGATTGAGAAACTGCGTTGCGGTTTCAAATAACAATGTTTTTTATCTACTCAAAGCTTTGCCAGATTTTTTTTTTTGCTTAAATTGCGTGCATACGATTTTCAAAGAAACCGAACACGAAATATTGAAATAGGGTAATTATTTTCTCTTATGTGTACTGTTATTGTGTTATTGATAGAAAAAAAACTTTTGAAAAGTAATTTGCAGATAAAAAAATTTCAAAATAGTAGAAAACATGATAAAACATAATGCTTGCAGTTTATTTACAGTTTATTTTTAGCATAAATAATAATTATTATTTATGTTTTAGAAATTTAATAGAAATAATTTGCTTTTGCGTGCGTTCAATTTCTATTTATTTAAGGTATTGAATTTCTATTTATTTAAGGTATTAAAAATATAGTAACAAAATACGAAACTTGAAAAACTCATTGTAATTCATTTTGTAAATAGTCGTTTTTTTCAAAGGACAGAGAGTTTTGGTGGAAATATTATAGAATTAGTCAAGAATTTTTGAGAAATCCATTTGAGATTAAAAACGAAGAAACTTGTTAAAACAGCATAAAAATAACAGCTCAAACTTTTTTAAATCTTCTTTTTTACTGTGAATTACACTAGTTAGTTTTTATAATGTCATATTATCAATTAGCAAGTTTAACAATTGTGTTCTTTTTTAATTTTAATACCAATTAAACACATGTATTTTAAGACTCCCATACTTTTGAGAAAACTATACTTATGTCACAACTTTCAAAAAGCAGTAGTAATATCTATGATTGATTCGTGGAACGGCAAAATATTTAGACATATATTCCACTGGCGTAATAAATCCTTAAAAACACAACCAGTCGACGTGATATCGCTTCGTTTTTCCAAGTAATCATCCGAAGTGTCACAGCTACAACAATGATCCAAACGGTGACTTCTGTAATTTGTCACGTTCTGATACTGAGGTAATCATCACTTTGAGACTTCACGGTAAATTAGGCCATCGTGACAAGTTTTTCAAATATTTGCAACTCGTCGCAAATCACAATAATGTCACTGGGACTTGGATCTGATACAAATTCTATTCCACGGAGTAATGGTAACGACAAAATGTCGTCGCAACGATAACGACAACGCAACGATAACGACATCGCAATGATAACGACAAAAAGTCGACAAAAGTCAAAAACTCGTCGCAAAACACAATAATGTCACTGAGACTTGGATCTGATACAAATTCTATGCCACGGTGTAATGATAACGACAAAATGTCGTCGCAAAGATAACGACATCGCAATGATAACGACAAAAAGTCGACAAAAGTCAAAAACTCGTCGCAAAACACAATAATGTCAGTGAGACTTGGATCTGATACAAATTCTATACCACGGAGCAATGATAATGACAAAAAGTTGCATTTTGATCACGATGCACTCAAATTTTGGTCATATTTTAGTGCTGATGGTTCCGCTAAGGGAGGTGAATGCCTTTCTTGAGAGAAATGTTTTAACGAATTTTTAATGATTAATAGTGAGTGAGCCACGAAAAACTGGTGCCGACGAAATGTTTTTTGTAACCCATGTAATTTATAGTTGCGAACGTCTACATTTTCTTGTCATCAATTTTGTGATCAGTAATCTTCATCTTATTTAATTTCAAAATTCTTAGTCGAAAATTACTATTTGGAAATAACGGTAAGAAAAAAATCTCGGCGGAAGCTATGACTTAAATCGATTATAATTTCGACGGCAGATTTTTCGTGATTAACAGTGTAATATTAATGTTCTTCATTTAAGAAACAGAAGATGTGCAAAAATATGGCGACAAATACGTGAAAATTAATATTTTTAAAAAAAGTTAATCTTTTAACTTGTTTAACAGTCAAGACATTCATTGCATGTTGATTCGAAAAAGGGAATACGATTTCAGTTAATGACTACCTGCTACCTATAACGTAGAACTAGAAACAATTCACCAATTCATTCAATTAATTTATATTAATTCAATTCACCACAGTACATATAAGTAATATTCAATATATATATTAAATAATAAATATTCAAATATATATTATTGATATATATTAATGATATATATTATTGATATATTCAATATATTTTTTGATATATATTATTGATATATTCAATAATATATATTCAATAATATATATTCAAATATATATTCATAATATATATTCAATACACACATACAAATAAAAGTAAAAAACTACTAAAATAATTAATTTATGAATTCCTGTGAAATCTGCTTTGTTATTTTTGAATTAGTATAAAAAATGATGATGGATAACAATTTTGTATGACATTTCACTACTTTTTTAAGCTCAAATGAACCTTATGAAGAATATAACATGAAATAACATCGAAGAATGTAACATGATTATAAATTTTTATGAAAAAAAAAAAAGATTTTTTAAAATAATCTGCTAATGAAAATATTTCTTCTTTTCATTTTTATGATAATTCAAAGCTGGAAGTGATGATTTTTTTTTTTTTTTTTTTTTTTTTGCGTTTTGTTGATCCAAATATGCTTATTTTTGGGAAGAAACTCATATAATACATTTAAATGAATTTTTTTTCATAACTGTTATTTACACACATCCTAATACTTTAATTAGAAAAATGTACTTTTTAGCGTTAAACTTCGCACGGGGATATGATGACGACAGAAAGTTGCATTTTGATCACGGTGCACTCAAATTTTAGTCATATTTTGGTCCTGATGGTTCCTAAAAGATAGGTGAATGCCTTTATTGATAGAAATGTTTTAACAAATTTTTAATAATTAATAGTGAGTGATCCACGAAAAATTGTTGCCGAAGAAATATTTTTTGCAGCAGTAACTTAAAATTATGAACTTGCAACACTGGATGTTAATTGGAAAAGGGGAATACGATATCAGTTAACGACTACCTGTTACCTATAACGTAGAACTAGAAGCAATTCACGAATTCCTACAATTTATTTTTATTCATTCAATTCATCACACTACATATATACACACACACATACCAAAAAAATTCAAAACTACTAAAATAATTAATTTCTGAGTTCTTGTGAAATCTCTTTGTTGTTTTTCAATTAGTATAAAAAATGACGATGGATAAACATTTTGTATGACATTTTACTGCTTTTTTAAGCTTAATAGAACATTTAGAAGAAAATAACATGAAAGAACATTGGAGAATGTAACATGATTATAAACTTTTATGATTTTTTTTTTTTTTTTTTTAAATAATCTGCTAATGAAAAAACATTTCTTATTTTCATTTTTATGATAATTCAAAACTGGAAATGATGAAAATTTTTTGTTTTATGTTGATCAAAATATGCTTAATTTTGGGAAGAAACTCATACAATACATTTAAATGAAGTTTTTTCATAGCTGTTATTTACACACATCCAAATCCTTGAATTAGAAAAATGTACTGTTTAGCATTAAACTTCGCACGGGGCTATGATTACGACAGAAAGTTCCATTTTGATTACGGTGCACTCAGTCATATTTTGGTCCTGATTGTTCCTATAAGATAGGTGAATGCCTTTCTTGATAGAAATGTTTTAACGAATTTTTAGTGTTTAATAGTGAGTGATCCACAAAAAACTGGTACCGACGAAATATTTTTTTGTAACCCATGTAACTTATAATTGCGAACTTGCAACACTGGATGTCGATTGGAAAAAGGGAATACAATTTCAGTTAACGACTACCTGTTACATATAACGTAGAACTAGAAGCAGTTCACCAATTCATTCAATTTATTTTTATTCATTTAATTCACCACACTACATACACACACATACAAAAAAAAATCCAAAACCACTAAAATAATTTATTTCTGAATTCTTGTGAAATCTCGTTTGTTGTTTTTGAATTAGTATAAAAATGACGATGGATAAAAAAAGTGTATGACATTTTACTGCCTTTATAAGCTTAATTGAACATTAAGAAGAAAATAACATGAAATAACATTGAAGAATGTAACATGATTATAATTTTTTTTTTATGAAAAAAATATTTTTTAAAATAATATGCTAATGAAAATATTTCTTCTTTTCTTTTTTATGAGAATTCAAAACTGGGAATGATAATTTTTTTTTGCTTTTTGTTGAACAAAATATGCTTATTTTTGGGAAGAAACTCATACAATACATTTAAAAGAATTTTTTTCATAACAGTTATTTACACACATCCTAATCCTTGAATTAGGAAAATGTACTATTTAGCGTTAAACTTCGCATTTTGTAATTATGATTAAAAAAATTAGTACAATTTTATTAAATGCTTTGAAATGTGCTTAATAATCCTTTTGTTATTGTTAAATAAAAATCAGGAACTGAGATTAAGTCCATTTTTTCTAATACAAAATTTTATATTCACTGCTGTAATATTCATTTAAAAAAAAATCCTGATATATAATTCTATTAAAGCTTTAGCTTATTGAGTTATTGTAATTTGCAAAAAATAAAGAAATAAAGAAATGAAAGAATAAACACACACACACATAGAATTATGCTCAATAAAAATATTTGTGGGCAAAAAAAAAAGTATTAAAATTTATTTATTTTCTCTAGATACCTGGGATTTTAAAAGTAAGCGTTTGGATACTATTTAAACTACAATAAAAAACTATTTACATTCTAACAAAAGTGCATGGCTAGAGTACTTAATCTATTAAATGACTTTTAGTTAAATTTAATCTTCATAATGTATTATAACTATTTTTGTTTTTATCGACAATAATATTAACCAGTGGACACGTGGGAGGATTTCGCACTGCAGTCTAATAATTTTTAGCAATATCTAACATTTTGAAGATGCAGTTCTAAGCTTCTAAAGAAAAATTAAGAATAAAAATATCTGCAAAAAACTTTAGTCAAGCCAGAATATCATCTTATTTATTCCCTCAAAGTTACAGTAAAATCTGATTGAAAATAGCCAAAGGAGCGCGCAAGAAAGAAAATTAACAATCGTACTTTATCTGCATTAGAAGATGACGTCTTCCGCTTCTTTTAAAACATGAAACAAAGAAAAATAAATTGAATGTATTTAAAATACAGTTTAATATAACATAACATACCTTTTATTCTGCACGTGAAATACCACTTCTTCGATCGATGGATGGTGTATTTTTCTTCTATTCATTTCAATTTCAATTTTGTTTTCTAACCATGAATATGATAAAAAACTCGTGCGCAGGCATCACACTTTATCTTTGTTGTACTATTTATTTATTTATTTATTTATTGATTGCGTTCCGTAAAATCATAGAAAAAGGGATGTTTACAACAGAAGTAATATATATGATAATAGCATTGAAGCCTCATTAGTAAAGGTGTAAAAAACAAGATTAAATATTTAAAATATTAAAAGAAAAAACTTTCATATTGTAAAAGTAATGTCTAAAAGTTTGTTTCAACCACTCACGATGAAGTATTTGCCCACACACGTGATCAAGCATACCAAAACCAAACCAACTAACCAAGTATCCCCTCTCCCCATTAGTGGTGTTTTCTTGCACGTATAACACATATTATATTTTAATGTTTACTGTATAAAATACATACAAATTCCATGTGTCTACCACACGTTTACACAATTATTAATAAATTTGTTTCAGATTGACCACTCTATTTTAATAGAATACTTTGTGTATTCCTGTATATAGTGGAATAATAAGTAATTATTTTATTAAAGCATGGAAAATCGAGAGTAACATATACACGAATGGAGCAAAAGATAGAGAAATTATTTTTTACGTTTTTTGAGAATAAAGGATTGTTAAAAATAAAAACATCATAAATTTTCATTTAACTAAAAATAACTTTTAAAAGTACGAGTTGAATTTTTGCATTATTATTTGATTAGCTTAAATGTTATTTAATTTATTAAACTTTTTTTTTTGCATTTAACACGATTTTTAAACGCGCATAAATAACACTCAAAACATAAGTATATATTTAGTATAACTTTTTTAATTTTTCACCAACGTCATTAAAATGCATTTTCGGTACTTTCGTATTAACCGAATCCTAGCGGTCAGTCGAAAAACATTTTACAATTTATAAATATCTGATTATAAATACCTGTGATTATGATTATTTCTGATTATTAAGCGCGTTTATAAGCGCGTTTTAGTAAGCGATTCTATTACATATCTGTTAAATTCATGTTTTATTTATTTATTTATTTATTTCATGGATCTTTTATTTCATTTCACAATTTAGTTGTGCAATAATTCAGGGGAAATAAAATGCTAAGTTATTTACATTGTTTCAAGTGCAAATGTGTTGAACTTCCGTAATTCGGTTGCACGCAGATAAAAAATATTCATGTTTGAAAAACATTAAACAAAATCAATAAATTGAATACAGTTTTCAAACAAATAGCATTTGGAAGTACATTTATGGTGTAAAAAACGAAATTGTGCAATGTTTAGAAGTAAAATAAATTCAGTAAAAATGAAATTTATTGGTCAGGTCGTTGCCACCATAAATATGACGTCACCGTTACTCACAGACATGTTTTAGCATTATAATATAGATTATTTAAAAATTATACAGGTTGAGAAAGATTTTTTTAAAAAAGGGTGTTTTTTATGTTCATGTATTTTTATGCAGATACCGGGGGAAATAATTAAAAAACTCTATCACATACAGTTTAGAAACAAAGGGAAAATTTCTGACTGGTTGGTGATTCAAAAATTTCTTATAACGATGACAAAATGTCTAAGTTATAAATATAGTCATAAAAACATCAGATTCCACTAAACATAATAGCAGAACTGATGGTTGCAGAAGCAGGAAGGTTATGCAAGCATTGTACGAGCAATAGTACAAGGGGGGGGGGGGGAGGGGACAAGGTATCTTCCTTCCACGTGAGGAAAAATCATTACAGTGGTTTTTCAGTTAAGGGCATTTATGGAAAACGTAACAAAATGTTAAAATGTAAGATCAGTTTATTTGTAAGAGTTTTTGATTCTGTTTGCTTTTCTGAGTGGTTTTGTTTTATTTTTACCTTCACTTTGTGGAAATACCAAACGCAAAAGAGGATAAAACTCAGTATTTTTAAATTCAACAATGGAAAAATATTATAAACACCGAAAAAGCTGCAGTAAAAAAATTAAAAAGTATTATTTGGTAGTCCTGTACAATTGCATAAAAAAATAAAAAATAAAAATAAATTAATTAAATAAATAAAACTGCTAATTCCTCATGTTTGATTTGGCGTGTTAAGAATGTTTTTCTCAATTAAAAACCTATACATTCCAGAGTATTGTGGATTGCATTCTTCGCGCTATCAATTATAAGCTATATTAATTGAAAATATTTATTATACTTATTAATTCTTAAATAATTTTTCTGCGACATTTAATGGTTTCATATATACAGGGTGTTCGAAAAGTATTGAAACGGTGGAATAACCCAAGAAATACGGTTTGAAAAATAGAAAATATATGTTCAATATTTCTGAAAAATTCATTTAGAGATATCAAAGTTATTCTCCCTACTCTTTCCCCTGGGGAAAAAGGGAAGAAACTTTGAAATCTTAAATGATAACCCTCCCTTTTTTATTGCAGATTCGGATTCTACGGGTAAAAATACGTTACTTTTTATTTAACATTTTTTTCGGAAAGTCGTAGATGGTAAAAATGATTTTAAATCTAATCGAGTAAAATGCAGTGAGAATCGTTTCCATTGAAAAGTTTGGAAACGGTCGAATAACTCGAGAAATATACATCGGATTTTGAAAAGGAAAATTCTGACAGGAAAAAATAATTTGTTTCTTTTACTTCCGAATACGAAAGATTAAAAGGTGATGATAATTAAACACCACACTCACAAATTTTAACGCATGTTCAAATTTTTAAAACTGTATAAGATAACCATTCAAAATTGGTATATATACGCAAAATCATATACTATTTAACAAATTCAAAAAAATCGAAAAAATCGACCGGTAAATCTTTATTTTATAAAAATCCTGATTTATTTTATGGAAAATGAAATTTATTTGGATTTATTAATTAAAGAAAATGTGATTCGAAATGAATATTAAACGAAACCCTTTTGTGTGATCTTCGATCACACTTACTTACTTTTTAACTTATTTTAATAACTGATTCCCTAGAACAAAATATTTCGAAAAATATTAATTGTGGAAAAAAGAAACACATAGAACTACTGCAAATTATTAACAGAATAACACGTCTGATACTAATAGGTGACGTTTGTTTACATATATTGTTATTTTGAGAAAATAAAATATGCATTATGAATATTTGATGATTCTACGTGAAACAACACCCAGACGATGTTTTCCTATTCAACATGTTATTTTAATATTTTATAAAAACGACAAATTTGTATTCTTAACATTCACTTTTCAATAAGTAAACACTGAATAACTCGAGATTTACTCGAGAAATATTTTCTTTTTTTGAGAAAAGAAAATATGCATTATGAATCTTTGATGATTCTACGTGAAACAACTCCCAGACGATGTTTTTCTATTCAACATGTTATTTTAATACTTTATAGAAACGACAAATTTGTATTCTTAACATTCACTTTTCAATAAGTAAACACTGAATAACTCGAGATTTACTCCAGAAATATTTTCTTTTTTTGAGAAAAGAAAATATGCATTATGAATCTTTGATGATTCTACGTGAAACAACTCCCAGACGATGTTTTTCTATTCAACATGTTATTTTAATACTTCATAGAAACGACAAATTTGTATTCTTAACATTCACTTTTCAATAAGTAAACACTGAATAACTCGAGATTTACTCCAGAAATATTTTCTTTTTTTGAGAAAAGAAAATATGCATTATGAATCTTTGATGATTCTACGTGAAACAACTCCCAGACGATGTTTTTCTATTCAACATGTTATTTTAATACTTTATAGAAACGACAAATTTGTATTCTTAACATTCACTTTTCAATAAGTAAACACATATAAATAGAAAAAAAATACTATTTGATGATTTTAAATGAAAAAACCCAAATACGAAGGGAAAAAATTAACTCTAAAATTTAATTTTTCGCGTTCGATTTTGAAGTTGAAGTACTGTGCATTGTTTCGATTTTGTTACTTTTTTAAAAAATCAATACGGATAGAAAATAATACCCAGACAATGTTATCCTATTAAAAATATTATTTTAATACTTTATAAAATGAAAAATGTGTTTTGTTAACATTCACTTTTCAACAAGTAAACAAATATGAAGAAGAAGAAATACTGTTTGATTATTTTCAATGAAAAACACCCAAATACGAGCTAGAAAAAACGTAACTCGAAAATTTATTTTCTCGTGCTAAATATTGAAACTGAAACGAAGTGGATTGTTTAGATTTTCTTTACTTTTTTCAAGAAATCAAAATGAATAGAAAAGAATACTCTATGTTTTCCTATTCAACATATTATTTAAAACTTTAAAGAATCGACAAATTTCTTTAGTTAACATCCACTTTTCAACGAGCAAACAAACATAAAGGGGAAAAAATACTGTTTTATATTTTATTCAGTTGGATCAAAGGATAACTATTCAGAAACGTCGAAATCATATTTCAAAAAATTTCAATAACATACAGTATTTTTCTTTATCCTACATTTGTCTGAACTAAGGAAGTTATATTCAAACTTCCAATTTAGATAAAAATAATATATTTTATCATCGATGTAATGTATATTTCATATTCAGAAACACGAGATTTTTCTGTTAGAAATCAAAGATAAAATTTACTAAATTTGGAAATAAATAAGTATTTTTCTAAATTTGTAAAATTAAAAAAAATTGAAATTATACAAATCTTTATAAAAATCCATTATAAAAATTATCTATATATTATCTAGCTATGTATTATCGATCTATTAACAATTATATTTCTATTATAAAAAACCTTTAAGGCGGTTCTCAAACAAATATTTTTCTTTGAGAAACTTTGTGACACATTTTCTTACTCATTTTTTACGCGCAAAAACATGATACTTGCAGGTATAATTATTAAAGTCATTTGTAGTCAAAGAGTGCTTTTCATTTTTTTGATAAATGAATTGCATCTTGAGTTGTAAGTGATTATTTTGTAACTTTTCCGTGATGTCGCGTCCTAAAATTTGATTCGAAAACGCCAACTTTGACAGAGTTTCTGAAACATTTTCTGGCTTTACGTAAAAATAGAAAAAATTTTCTGTATAAACACGCGAATTGAAAAAAGGTTTTAGAAAGCATCCAGTTTGGATTGGAGAACAGCTTTAAAGGGATTCTCATGGTTGATGTAACTTGTCAAGAATGCTTGTCTAAATTAGAAATGTATAAATTGTTCTTTTTTTAATTTTTTTTAATCAATATGAATAGAAAAGTCTAAATTTAGATACCATTCCTGCCTTCAATTTTGATGCAATTACAAAATAACATACATATAGGTCTAAAATGCGCATCAGCAAACTGGCAGTGCCAGAAGTAGTATAGTTGGGGCACAAAGAGTCCTTCTGTAAATTTCACTATTTCATAGTCTCAGAAAAACGATCAAATCATTAAGTTTGCCATCTTATTGCTCATGATAAAAAAACCCTTACTTATGGAAAATAGGTAATATAGTACAACTTTTTATTCTAAAGAACATAATTGAAGTATTAATGATAAGGAATCAATATATTCTTCCTTACGTGGTCTCAAAGTAGGCCATGCGGCATGTCACGATCAATTTTACCCTTACTTTAACAAGCTGAAATTACTGAAAAAAATTATTTTAAAAGTTTATTACTTTAACAAATAATTGCCTATGGAGATAGAGCTGATGAAGTTGTTTCTCTCCTCCTTAAGTGTTCATTAGTTTATACATATACATATATATATATATATATATTCATCCTTGAAATCCCTTCAAAAATATTTCATAAATTCAAACCCACTTTTAGAGGCCAATATCTCAAAAGGGACACTCCTGATTTAATTACCGTTTGTATGACTGAAAAAAAAAAACACACCTTACTTGACAAGAAAACTTTCAATGAAGTTGTTTCTCCACCGTTTAAATATTCATTAATTTATTCATATTTGAAATCCATTCAAAAATACTTTTTTAAATTCAACCACATTTTCAGAAGCCCATATATAAAAAAGGACACTTCTGATTTGATTACCGTTTGTACCACTGTGGAAAAACAAAATAAAACAAAAACACCTTAATTGACAAGAAATTGGTAGGCGTTTTTATATCGAAACTTTGTAATGGAACGTTTCTGTCTATCTATAATATCAAGGACAAACGTGTACATGCGTAACGCTGACGTCATTTTGCGAATGGCAACAGTTGACGATAAAATTTCGGTTATGCAATTTTTACTATTACAATTTTTTTTAAATTTCTAAACATCTCACATTTTTAATTCTTACGCCTTTATACAGGAAAAAAATCTATTTTCAAATGCAAATTTGTTTGAAAACTGTATCTTAATTGACTGATTTATTATGGGCTTTTAAATAAAAAATTCATATTTTTCACTTTTTTCGAGCTTAAAGGTTGCCATTGGCAATTTTTTTTCCATTTTGGCGAGCGCATATTATCGTGGATTAAAGAATTGAAATGACTATTATTAGTTAGAAATTAACACAGACACCTTGAAAAGTAACAGAAAAACTGTTACTGATTTTACATGAAATACATAATAATAATAATAATAATAATAATAATAAACGTTTTGATGAGCGATAATTTCATAAATCGAAATTATTTAATTCAAAAATCAAAGAAATGATTTTGATACATAAAAATATTTTTCAATGTAAAAATTGTGACTCAAATAATATTTGGCTATTTATCGTTTGTGCCAGGATTATCACATTCAAAAAGCAATTTATGAGAAATTTTCACTTGCTGTTTCAAAAGATATTTCTAAGGTTAATGTTATTGACGCATCAGGACTGGCGAAACATTTTTACTTAATGCAGTTTTAAAAATGTGTTAAAAACTGTTAAAAATCTCCAGCAAAATCTTCATTCAACCGTTTTTATAAAAAACGGTTTCATAACCGTAATTTATCTCTATTTTGACAAACGAAAACCCTTCAAATTATGGTCAAGTAACCGTTATCTATAGAAACGGTGCTTCAGGCGTTTAACGGTGTAAAGATAAAGACACTTTAAAGGTTTTCTACCAAATTGCTTTGAGGTTTTTGTTGTAGAAGGAGAGCTAAGTGTGTTACTTCTTTCTGAAAAAGAAAAAATAGAGATCTAAGTCAAAAATTTTCTATATTATTTGAAATTATTTATACAAAATATTCAATTACACTCATTATTGATTTAACAGGCGAAGAACGTTTGTCTAAATTAAAATTACATATCGTTTGGACATTTTAAAAATATTATGATAATACAATATGAATAGAAATGAATACTCAGCCGATACTTTTACTATTTAAAATATCATTTGCAAACTTTATTAAAATGAATATATTTGTTTTATTTACTTTCAATAACCAACCAATCATGCAGGTAAAAAAAAAAATACTGTTTTATATTTCATTCAACTGGATTAAATATAAATATTCAGAAACATAAAAATCACGCTTCAATATATTTCAATATCATGCTGTAATTTTCTGTCAGTTAGATTTATCTGAAACTTTTGCATTCAAATTTCAATTTAGATAAAACGAATATATTTTAGTATAGATATAGATACTTAAAAACAGTCGATATTTCTTATACGAATCTAAAATTAAATTTACTGGATTTTGAATTTGGATATTTTAATCAGTAAAAAGTATTTTAAATTTGAACTGTCTTGTTTAATCTTTTAAAAGTGTTTAGTTATTCAAATAAAATAATTTGTTAATAAATGCTGCATTAATGAGTTATTTTCTTTAATTTTATCTTCCAAATTTGTGATAGTGTTATTATTTGAAATAGTACAGTATTGATATAATATTTTGACCAGTTTTAAAATGTTCTTTAAATACTTTATTTAAAATTAAAAGCAGCCAACGCTCGATATAACTACCGTGCATTATATCAAATCTCTCATTGAAATGGCCAATCCAGAAAAAGAAAGTTTTTCCCATAAATGCAATATTATTTTTACATCAAATACAGCCATCAGCCATACTTTTCAATATAAAGAAACTTTTGAAGGTTTTCTACCAAATTTCTTTGAGATTTCTATTGTAGAAGGAAGACTAAAGTATGCATTATTTCTTTCTCAATAAGATAAAAAATCTAAGTTAATATTATGGTATGTTATTTAAAAATATTTATGACGAATCTTCAAGTAATACTAATGATTGATTTAATATGTGAAGAACGTGTGTCTATATTAGAATTACGTACATCGTTTACATTTTTTTTAAATCACGAAAATACAATATGAACAGAAAAGAATACTAAGCCGATGCTTTTAGTATCTAACATATTATTTGCAAACTTTTAAAAAATGAATATATATGTTTTATTTACATTTGCATTTCTACAACGAAACAATCATGTAGGTAAAAAAAATACTGTTTTATATTTTATTCAATTCGATCAAATGATAACTATTCAGCAACGTCGAAATCATACTTAAAAGAAAATTCAATAACATGCAGTACTTTTCTTCTCTGTTACATTTACCTGAAACTTTTGCATTATATACAAAAAAATATATATATTAGCATACATATAGGGTTTATTCTTCTTATAGGGTATGCCACTCTTCTAAATAATACTCATGATTTATTTAGCGTACCAAGAATATTTGTCTAAATTTCAAAATATAAAATTAATATTGAATATATTATATCTCCATATTTAATACACACGCCGGTGTTTTGAACAGAAAATGACGTCACGTTTAAAATACATGCTTTTTCTTCCATAAAGCTGTCGTATATCAATATGTTTTCATTCCGCTGATACTGAGTTTCAGGCGTTAATCTCAGGTGGAGGCCAAATGCTTCGGCGAGTAGAAATGACGTTATATTTAAAGAAAGACGAACATTTTCTTTGATAAAACTAAATATTTTACTACGAATCCAAAAGCATCCAAAATACATATATTTCTGATAATTTTATTCGTTGTTACAGAGAATAGTTAAGAGTTCAAAAGTTCACATGCAAAGTTGTAGCTGGCAATTACACTTCTACTCAATTAGGACGTTGATGTTGCTGTCAGCCTTATCTGCTTTTGTCTAACTTCGAATTGTTTTTGTTTTTTTTTACACTTTTTATAAACAAATCAAAACAACAAAGATGGACTCTTTCTATCGCTTAGAAGAGATGGAATAGTTATGCAGTGTATTGAAAATAAGGTTATTAGGATTTTAAAAAATAAATTGAAGTTCTGAAGGAGATATGTAGATGATGTCTTCTTTGTGTCAGTTCCAGAAGATCTTAACGAAATTCGGAATACAGCCAACTCTATCTGCAACTCTATCCAATTCATGATTGAGTTCGAAAAAAAAATTAAGTTAGGTTCCTCGACATACTTATTGACAGAGAGGACACTGTTCTAATCAAAATATTACAACATTAGTTTACAGAAAGGATACATTATCCGGACAATACATTAAATTTTGTCTCATAGCCCAATTTCACATAAAATAGCAGTTATGAGACCGCTATTTAACAGAGCATTTATGTTCTGTATTGATGACATCAGTTTTGACAATGAGAAAAGATAATTTTCATGGATCTTAAGGATAGCAACTATTCACTTCGATAATTTCGAAGAATTTTTTTAGCGGTTTCAATAACAGCAAATGATCATTCCGCACCATTTCTTCGTGAATCTTCAAGAGGCTACGTAGCTATTTCGTATTACAAAGATATTTCTACTGTAAAATATCACTACTGTTTAAAATCGTTAATATTAATTCAGCACATATACCTTAGAATTCAATTATTTTATTAAAATGTGGTTGTAATTATAAATATCCAAAATAAGATGAGGAAGGAGTCATATATAAAAATTCATGTCAACGTTGTAATTGTATCTACAGGGTGGTCATAAAAAAAACTTCGGCGATCTATTGAGCTCTAGCGGCCTGTCCGTTCAACCGATCGAGGTGAGATTTCAGACATAGTTATTCAGAGGTATGAGCTCGGGATTCTGTGAGCAGCAACAAAGTGGGGCTCACGGTTACGGTTATAGGTACAGAAACTCGAAATTTTGCAGTGGCAACGCCTAATTTTTTTCGTCGCAAAATGCTCAGCGCATGCGTAAACCCTGAAGAGCGTTGGGACCGTACGTGTATCGCAAGAAACGGACTCGTTATGCACGCACAAAAAAACTGCTCTGCGAAAGGCAAAAAAAAAAAACGCTATTGGGGCGCACTAAGGAAATTTGCATATGACACAGAGTCAGTATACCAATCATTGATTACAACACAGATCAGAGAAAAGAAAACTTTTATTTTGATTACACATTTTCCACATGTGTGCCATCACAGGCACACGTTGCATGCGGGCGACTGTGTGACAATACAGCCGAACGTAACATTTCACGTTTGATAGATTCTTTCAAATCAGGAAAAGTTTACGGATTGCACATGTACACTCTAGATTTGAGATATCCGCAGAACCAGAAATCCGTAGGAGTTAGGTCGGGGGATCGCTGAGGCCACGGAAATGGAAAATGGCGTGGGGTGACACGGTCGCCAAAATGCTGTTCCAGGACCCTGCAAACAGACTTCGCTATATGTGGAGATGCACCATCTTGCATCCAAACGAAGTCATTCAGTGCATTTCGTTGAAGCAATTTTGATATGACGTAATTCTGCAGCATTGCCGTATAGCGGGAGCCTGTTACAGAGCAAGTTACAAATCCCGTTGGTGTCGCTTTCTCAAAGTAGTACGTCCCGAGAATAATTGTGCCTGCAATGCCGCACCACATAGTAACTTTGACATCGTATAAAGGTACTGGTGCCACAGCGTGCGGATTCATGTCTGCCCAGTGCACACAATTTTTGGTGTTGACGTTGCCAGTTAAGGTGAAATATGCCTCGTCCGTCCATAATATGCGAAGTGGCCAGTCCTTATCTCCATCATATCGGATAAGAAATTCATTAGCAAAGTCTATATGTTGTTGATGGTCCCCCACTTCCAACATCTGGACGCACTGGTACCGGTAAGGAAACATGCGGATTACAGAGCGCCGTAGCTTTAGAACCGTTGATTTCGGTATATCCAATGCACGAGATGCACCTCTTGCAGTTTGCATGTGTCCTGTAGTCACTGTGTGATGCACTTCCATAATAGTATCCTCAAGAACATCCTGGTCGTCCGGATCGCGGTCTATCACAGGTGCAGCCAGTTTCTTCGAATTTCTTTACTAAATCACGAAGTGCTTGCGGGCTGCATGGGCCATGTATTTGGTGATGGTTTCGACGGTAAACACGCAAAGGTTTCGCAGCATTCATCCCATTTTGATAATAGAGTTTTACCAATTCAACACGAACTGTCGCTGGAAGAATAATTTCGTCGGCATGTGCGTGCTCACGACTGAAGAACTAACATTCCCACCCCACTTTTTATCCGTTTTCTACGCTGACTATCTGGCGAACGGCGTTCCGTGATTGGTGTTTTGCCTCTGTCATACGCAAATTTTCTTCGTGCGCTCTGATCGTTTTTTTTTTTGCCGTTCGCAGAGCTGTTTTTGTGCGTGCATAACGCGTCCGTTTATTACGGTACACGTACCGTTCGAACGCTCTTTAGGGTTTTCGCACTCACTAAGCATTTTGCAATGAAAAAAATGGGCGTTGCCATTTGAAAATTTCGAGTTTCTGTAGCTATAACCGTAACCGTGAGCGCCAATTTGTTGCCGTTCACAAAATACCGAGCTCATACCTGTGAATAACTATATCTGAAATCTCATCTCGATCGGTTGAACGGAACGGCCGCTAGAGTTCGATATATCGGCAAAGTTTTTTTTATGACCACACTGTATATTGGTGAGACTGACCGTACTGTTAACATTATATTAAAAGAGCATAAACACTCGTTTAAGACATGTACTATTAACTCTAAAATTGTTGCATATGCATTAGAGCATGGGCAACATGATTTGCTCTGCAATGCTCAGCAATGGTTTATTCTGATTATAATGTTAATTGATTGAATTTTGTTCTCTCTGTGATTGTTTATGTATCTGTAAATTTGTATACTGATGAAGAATTCAGGATTGAATCCAAAAGGCCTAGCGTTTATTGTATTTACATTTTATTTTAGTATTTTATTAAATGTCTGAAGTTTAATTAATTTTAACGTGTTCAACTGATAACTTCATAATTATATCCATATTCTGGACTTTGCGAATGAACAGATAATTAAGTCGAATTGCAACTTTTACAATAGTCACAATTTTCTAGAGGGGTGGGTTAAAATGTTCGTTGAATAGCCTATTAACGAAACAACCACGATTCCTTAAGAATATACTGTTTTAATATGATTATAATGTTAACTGATTGAATTTTGTTCTCTCTGTGATTGTTTATGTATCTGTAAATTTGTATACTGATGAAGAATTCAGGATTGAATCCAAAACGCCTAGCGTTTATTGTATTTACATTTTATTTTAGTATTTTATTAAATGTCTGAAGTTTAATTAATTTTAACGTGTTCAACTGATAACTTCATAATTATATCCATATTCTGGACTTTGCGAATGAACAGATAATTAAGTCGAATTGCAACTTTCACAATAGTCACAATTTTCTAGAGTGGTGGGTTAAAATGTTCGTTGAATAGCCTATTAACGAAACAACCACGATTCCTTAAGAATATACTGTTTTAATATGATTATAATGTTAACTGATTGAATTTGGTTCTCTCTGTGATTGTTTGTGTATCTGTAAAGTTGTATATTGATGAGGGATTCAGAATTGAATTCGAAACGTCTAACGTTTATTGTATTTACATTTTATTTTAATATTTTACTAAATGTACGAAGTTCTATTAATTTTAATTTGTTCAACTGATAACTTGATCATAATTATTTATCTTGATTACATGTTATTGATTACTCATGCAAAAAAAGTTTACTTTTTCAATAATTTGAAAAGTTGAAGTTCTTAAAATAGTATTTTGGTAACTTAAGTTTGGAATATTGTTTGTTCTAAGATTTAGATTAACCAAGTGTAATATTGATTTTTTATTGTAATTATGTTTGAAGGTTAATTATAACTTAATCAAACAGCTTTTTTATGAAACATTTTTTCGTCAAATTTCGACGTGTTCTCCCTCGTAATATATAGAATTATAATGTAGAGTAATAGAATACCGGAGAGTAATAAAAATATTTGAATTTGTCTCTGCACTTTGATTTTGATATTTATAAAATTCTGTAGCGTGAAATGCATAAACATTAGTCGTATTGGAATGGAGGAGCTAGGGGATTTTGTTCAGCATCGTTCAGTTTTGGACATACTGCCATGGAAGAGATGACTTCTCGGAAGACATTTGAAAGGAAAGTGACCCAAATTATCGTTCTCGTACAAGCAAAACGCTGAAAACGTTTCTCGGTCGCTCCGCTTATCCCGACTGGTATAGCAGCATACCTAGGCACCTGGAAATTTCGGCCAAAGTTTCTCATTTTGTGACCAGAATGGTAACTGCTATTGGTCTGAGGTGAGTGCCTGTAAGTAAAAGAAACTTTGGAAGAATTTTGTTTGGTAAACAAAACGTTTAACTAAAACTAGCGCACTGGAATTTCTATCTATGTATTTTTGTATGATGTCCCATCAGCTATCTTCCATGATTTTAAAGAATTGTCTCCTAAAACTTAAAACTTTTTTGTAAAAACAATTTTTGTTAGTTATACTTATATATATATATATTCCTTTATTTTAAATCAACATGAATAGAAAAGGATACTCAGAAGGTGTTTTTCATATTTAACGTGATATTTGCAAACTTTATAGAAACGACAAATTTGTTTTATTAACATACACATTTCAACAGAATAAACATTCTGTGAAAAAGTACTGTTTTGCATTTTATTGAATTGGATCAAAAGAATAAACATACAGAAACGTTAAAATCATACTTCCAAGAAATTTTAATAATATGCAGTATTTTTGTTTTCCGCTTCATTTATTTGAAACTTTTGCATTATAATTTTCAATTCAGATAAAAATAATATATTTGAGCAAAGATGTAGGAGTAATTCCTTACTCAGATAAGGATTTTTTATATTACGAACCTAAAATTAATTTTACTGCATTTTGAATTTGGAGATGTAACATTCGTTTCAAAGTATGCTAAATTGGGACTGTTTATACATGTTTTGTATACTTTAAGATTTTATTGATCCAAATAAAAAACCTCTGTAAAGAAATACCGTATTAAGAATTTATTTAAAAAAATCTAACAAATTTTTGACTGCTTTATTATTCAAATTAAGTAAACTATTAACTTAGTAGTTTGCTCCGTTTTTAAAATTTCCTTTATATGTAGTTTTTTTTTTGTATTTGTAATCTATTTGCAAGGCCAATCCAAAGACTACAATATATTGTCGCTTTAATTTACCAATATATTTTCAATGCATCCTACACTACGACCAAGCATTTTAACGTAAAGATCATTTCTAAGTTTTCTATCAAAATTTCTTTGAGATTGCAATTGTAAAAACTGGCTACAGTATGTGCTACTTATTCAAACAGACAAAAAATACACGTTCTCTTATAGACATTTAATAACCATTCTTCAAAATATTTGCAACAGGTATTTGATATCAAAATGACTTTATGTGGATTGAAAAATCTGAGATGTGTGTGATCAACCTATCATAGAAAATGAAATTCTATTTAACATTTAGATAGAATTTTATAAAATGCTATGTTTATAAAAATACTAATAAATTATTTTCTATTATTTTCTTTATTTTCAACTCTAGAAACTTATATAATTAATATCTATTTTCTGAGAGAAAAAAAAGAGTCCTTATAACGAGAGATTGTATATATGCGGTTAAAATGAAAATATATAATTGTCGCTGCACTAATAGCTTAATTATTCACAGCAACAGTAATAGTAAAGTAGCTGAAGATAAAAATTATACTCAAGTACACCTTCTTTGCACTCCTGATAGAGAGCAAAAACAAACTACAATAGTTTCGAAAGCAATTAATAGTAACTCTCTCCATACGCGCATTAGCAGCAGAGAGTAGTTATCCCAACAAGATTAAAATATAATCGGATTATGTGTCAGCCTTGACTTTTCCTGCCACTCCCGTTTTATTGCAATGAAGCAAATGCAACATCAGTTCGCATACACACTGTTTAGGCCACGTGGTCTCAATTTGTAAAACATAGTTTACATTTTCGGAGCCAGGAGAAAATGTGGCACTTATGTTTGATTTTAGACAATAAAACAGGCATAAAAATATAAAAAGGAACGGCAATGGCCTTCTGGTTCCCCAAAACGGTAGGATACAAAATTTCATCAAAATCGTTTGAGCCGTTTAAGAGAAAATTTGCATACACACAAGATTTGCTTGTTTTAGAATATATGATTTGTATTCTTTGCAAATATTCTCTGTATTTTATAAAATGGTTATACTTTTAATTAAACTACACGTATGTCATTAAGATAACCATTTCTATATTTTACCTAAGTTAGATTTCGCGTATATCTTTCGTATTTTTTGCGAAATGCATCTACGTTAGCTTTCTCGCCGACATTTGCACTTTGCGCGAAGTGGTGTTCGTGATAAAGATTGAGCAGAGTTGTAAAGCACAGTGGTTAAGGTCTGTGGTGTGATTAAGTATATAGCACATTGAAGAAACAGTTTATGTAGAAATCAGAATTATATTTATTCATTCAACTTGAATGTTAAACTTAAATAAAGATATATACATAGACCTCCAGCCATTGCTGGGAACTTTGGTATCACATTATAGCAAATAAACATTCAGAAAGGGGGTTAACTGTCCTTCCATCACATCACCACACCTTCCATGGAGTTGTTTCACCCTAGATATATACTTACTCCGTACCTCAAACTAGAATAAAATATGCATACAGTTACAGTTAAAAGAGAGTGCCTTTACGACCGAAATGCAAAAAGAAAAACCGGTTCGGAACGATTTTACTCCCGAACAAACCACTTGACAGAGAAAGGGGGACAAGATTTTGTCCAGATTTCCAACATGCGGCCCCATCGGTCGTAAAAACTTCCTCTTTCTTTTCATAGTCAAAATCAAAAATGTTACAAATGGCTCTCTGAAATTTTATATATAGTAGAGGTTTTGTTAGAAAATCAGCCTTATTAACTTTAGAACTTACATGTTTTAACTCAAAAACATTTTCATTTATTAATTGATGAATAAATTGACACTTTATGTCAATATGCTTAGTTTTAAAGTTTTCTTGACTATTTTTAGAAAAATAAATAGCAGATTCATTATCACAATACTGAACTGGTTTTATTTTATCACATAAATTAAGTTCATTTAAGACATTTGCATACCACGTTAGTTCTTTTACACTTTCAGTTAATGAGATAAACTCTGACTCCATAGAACTAAGTGCAATGCATTTCTGCTTTGATGATTTCCAAGCAAACGGAACGTTACTAAAGTAAATTATATAACCACTACTTGAATGTCTTTTAGTAAGGTTACATCCCCAGTTAGCATCAGAATATTCATATAAACTTGAGGATTTTACATTAGACAGGTTTATTTTATAACTTTTTGTAGCAAAAACGTAATTCATTATATCTGCCAATATCAACCAATGTTTATATGTATAACCATTACAAAATTGTGACATTATATTTACAGAAAAACTAATATCAGGTCTCGATCTATTTGATAAAAATGACAAACAACCGATTAATGATCGGTATGGATATTTTTTCATCAATTCATTTTCCACAATTTCATTTTCGTTAACCTTATCTGGTAAGATACAGCCAATTTTAAAGGGTAATTTAACATAACTTTTAGGTAAACCTTTATATTTTAATTCTAATCTTTCAATGTAAGTTTTTTGATGAATAAATAATGAATCAGCAATAAGTTCAAAGATAACACCTAACAAATATTTCGTTAAACCTATTTCAGTAATTTCTAAGCTATTTTTTAACATATTAGTTACAGATTGCAGTATATTTTCATTTTCAGCAAACAAAACTAAATCATCTACATAGACAACTAAAATTGCATTACTTTTTAGTTTATATACACAGTTACACCATTTTAACTTACAAAATCCTAAATTATGTAGTATATTGTCCAATTCAAAATTCCATTCTCGGCCACTTTGCCGTAAACCATAAATAGATTTATTTAACAAACAAACTTTATTTTCGGCACCTTTCATGACAAATCCTGGTGGTTGTTTCATAAATACAGTTTCTTTTAAAGACCCATATAAGTAAGCTGATTTTACATCTAATTGAATATGATACCAATTTAACATAGAGACTAATAAAATAAACATTAGTTTTATAATTGAAAAATTTACAACTGGTGAAAATATATCATTAAAATCGATACCTTGTTTCTGTTTAAAACCTTGAGCTACGAGACGTGCTTTGTACTTTTTCCCATTTTTTTCTGTGTTTTTAATATTATAAACCCATCTGCTTCCTACTATTGTGGCGTTTTTGGGTGGATCAACCAACCGCCAGACCTTTCTTTTACTCATGATTTCAAGTTCTTCCCTCATCGCGGCGTTCCATTTCCCTCTTTCTGGGTTAACTTGTGCATCCTCAAACGATTTAGGGATTTCAGTATTGTAAGTTTCATGTTGGAATATCTCACTTAAATATGAATCATCCGAATCGCTAGTTGAAGGTTCATTTAAAGTTTCTAGATTGGGATGAGTAGTTTTAGGTTTAAAGTCAAATTTATCCGGTTCATAAGCGATTTTATTTTCTTGACAATATTTTTTAACATCATTTAATGATCTCAGTCTCTTATTTGTTATCGGGGTATAATAATACACGTCAATCCTGTTACTTTTAGTTCTAGGTTTTTCGATTCTTTTCCATTCTGAAATATTTATAGAAGTTAAAGTTATTTTACTCCCCCTTTTCTCTTCGTCCTCATTTAAACTTACTCCTGGTAGTTTATGATTAAGATCTAGAGTTGCGTTACTTAAGCCATTTGATTCAACTTGAGATTCATTAAAATTCAATATAATATCCTTATACTTATTTACTCCAAATAATGTTTCTACCCCCTTTTTGGATTCATCTATACGCACATGAATAGTTTCTACAATTCGCCTTTCTTTTGGCATATACATCCTATATCCTTTTGTTTTCATGGCATAACCAACTAAAATACCGGGTAAAGCTTCAGGTTGTAGTTTATTTAGTTTAACTTTAGGAACATTAACAAATGCTAAAGAACCAAAAATTCTTAAATGTTTTACCGAAGGTTTGAATCCTGTCCATAATTCTTGGGGTGTAAGACCTTGGGTTAAACTGTGTTCGGTTCTATTTTTTGTATGAACAAACGCTAAAAGAGCTTCCCCCCAGAATGATGGTTTTAATCCGCTATCATGTAACATTGCTCGAACTGCATTCATTGCTACTTTATTGAAATTTTAAGCAACACCCACCTGTTCTGGCGTATAAATGGAGGATCTTTCTATTTGTATACCCAAATCAGTTAACAATTTCTCAAATAATTTATGAATAAATTCTAACCCATTATCAGTTCGTACACTCTTTAATTTTTTACCAGTTTGTCTCTCAGCTTTCGCTAAAAACCTTTTAAAGTATTCAAAAACTTCCATTTTATCCTTAAGTATATACACTTCAGTCCTTCTAGAATAATCGTCAATTATTGACAAAAAGTATTTCCCCCCTCCTAACGAGTTAACTGGGCTAGGACCCCACAAATCCATATACACTCTATCAAGAATTTGACTAGAAATGCGTTTATACTGATAATTCCTTTTAAACGAATGTCTATTAGATTTTGCAATTACACAAGATTCACACATCTTATTTTTGTTTTTACAGTTAATATTTTCAATACCTTTAACACAATTATTTTTACTCATTTTTTCAAGTAAAGGCAAATTTGTATGACAAAATCTACGATGTATAATTTCTGCATTTAAACTAGTCGAAAAGGCAAAATTTTCACATTTTGAAGCATAACCTTTAACAATATACAATTTATCTACTCTAGGTACAGTAAAACAATATCGATTAAATTTATCATACACAATCATTTTATTTTTTCCCCATTGAATGTGGTTTCCTGCAATATCGATGTTGGATCCACCAATTAAATTTCTTCTCATATTTGGAGCATATAAAACATTTTTTAAAGTTATTTCTACATTACCTTTTACATCTTGTATGGTGAAGTCAATATCACCTATACCCAATACTTCCGACGAACAGTCCTTGTCTCCAATCAGCCCTTGTTGGGGGGGGGGGGAGGTCCTTGTAGGTTACAAATAAACTTCTGTCATTCGTAAAGTGAGAAGTAGCTGCTGAGTCCAGAAGAAATTCAACAATTTTCTCATTTGAAGACATTAGGGAAAACTTGCTTCTTCCCTCTATAGTTTCTCTTTTTGAAACACCTTGTATCTGTGTGACCAGGTCGTTTTCAGTAACTGCATATTAAACTCGGCCCCATACGAGTAGCTGGTGAAGTACTAGAGCATCGAGAGGGTTCCAGGTCGCTTCCACTACTTGAAAACCATGGCTTTTTACTGGTTACGAAATTCTTCTTTGGAATGGTTGGTCTATCGGTAGGATTCTTAAACTTGGTTGTATAAGCATCACCTACACTGATAACCTCTTTACTTTCGTCCTTACGCTTTAAACAAATTCTTCCATATTCACTAATTAACTGTTTAGAAACATTTTCCAATTTAAATTCTGTATCATCTAACCTGTATAACATTTGAACGAGATTATCATATTCTTCGGGTAAACGACGGATTAACTGGAAGCATACTAACAATTCTGGCATATCAAAACCTGCATCTTTGATTTGAAACCTTTTTTCTTCAATTCTCTTGCAAAATAAACCGATGGTTTCCTCTTGCGAGTTTAACTTCATTTAAAAAAATCATCCACTAATCCAGCTAAACGTGCCCGTGACGTTGGTTCGAAGTTTAACTTTAGGATATCCCAGGCAACTTTTCCGCTTTCGGTCTGAGCGATTAATATCTGGAATTTCCTTTCGATGGATTGATAAATCGTGGTATAAGCTCTGCGTTTACGCCATCCAAAATCACTTTTCTCTCTATCAGATGCATCCTCTTTACATGCAATATCGGGATTCGTAATAAACTCCCAGCAATTCCGATCTATCAGTACACATTTGACGTCGAGCTTCCAAGAAGAGTAGTTATAATCCGACAATTTCGGGAAAGAATAAGTTAACTCTGGAACTTGTGCCATTATACTTTTTAAGCTATATATATTTCATCTAAAACACACCACACTGCATCTATTTGACCTTTAGCATAACATGGCCCCTTAACCATGATAAAGATTGAGCAGAGTTGTAAAGCACAGTGGTTAAGGTCTGTGGTGTGATTAAGTATATAGCACATTGAAGAAACAGTTTATGTAGAAATCAGAATTATATTTATTCATTCAACTTGAATGTTAAACTTAAATAAAGATATATACATAGACCTCCAGCCATTGCTGGGAACTTTGGTATCACATTATAGCAAATAAACATTCAGAAAGGGGGTTAACTGTCCTTCCATCACATCACCACACCTTCCATGGAGTTGTTTCACCCTAGATATATACTTACTCCGTACCTCAAACTAGAATAAAATATGCATACAGTTACAGTTAAAAGAGAGTGCCTTTACGACCGAAATGCAAAAAGAAAAACCGGTTCGGAACGATTTTACTCCCGAACAAACCACTTGACAGAGAAAGGGGGACAAGATTTTGTCCAGATTTCCAACATGCGGCCCCATCGGTCGTAAAAACTTCCTCTTTCTTTTCATAGTCAAAATCAAAAATGTTACAAATGGCTCTCTGAAATTTTATATATAGTAGAGGTTTTGTTAGAAAATCAGCCTTATTAACTTTAGAACTTACATGTTTTAACTCAAAAACATTTTCATTTATTAATTGATGAATAAATTGACACTTTATGTCAATATGCTTAGTTTTAAAGTTTTCTTGACTATTTTTAGAAAAATAAATAGCAGATTCATTATCACAATACTGAACTGGTTTTATTTTATCACATAAATTAAGTTCATTTAAGACATTTGCATACCACGTTAGTTCTTTTACACTTTCAGTTAATGAGATAAACTCTGACTCCATAGAACTAAGTGCAATGCATTTCTGCTTTGATGATTTCCAAGCAAACGGAACGTTACTAAAGTAAATTATATAACCACTACTTGAATGTCTTTTAGTAAGGTTACATCCCCAGTTAGCATCAGAATATTCATATAAACTTGAGGATTTTACATTAGACAGGTTTATTTTATAACTTTTTGTAGCAAAAACGTAATTCATTATATCTGCCAATATCAACCAATGTTTATATGTATAACCATTACAAAATTGTGACATTATATTTACAGAAAAACTAATATCAGGTCTCGATCTATTTGATAAAAATGACAAACAACCGATTAATGATCGGTATGGATATTTTTTCATCAATTCATTTTCCACAATTTCATTTTCGTTAACCTTATCTGGTAAGATACAGCCAATTTTAAAGGGTAATTTAACATAACTTTTAGGTAAACCTTTATATTTTAATTCTAATCTTTCAATGTAAGTTTTTTGATGAATAAATAATGAATCAGCAATAAGTTCAAAGATAACACCTAACAAATATTTCGTTAAACCTATTTCAGTAATTTCTAAGCTATTTTTTAACATATTAGTTACAGATTGCAGTATATTTTCATTTTCAGCAAACAAAACTAAATCATCTACATAGACAACTAAAATTGCATTACTTTTTAGTTTATATACACAGTTACACCATTTTAACTTACAAAATCCTAAATTATGTAGTATATTGTCCAATTCAAAATTCCATTCTCGGCCACTTTGCCGTAAACCATAAATAGATTTATTTAACAAACAAACTTTATTTTCGGCACCTTTCATGACAAATCCTGGTGGTTGTTTCATAAATACAGTTTCTTTTAAAGACCCATATAAGTAAGCTGATTTTACATCTAATTGAATATGATACCAATTTAACATAGAGACTAATAAAATAAACATTAGTTTTATAATTGAAAAATTTACAACTGGTGAAAATATATCATTAAAATCGATACCTTGTTTCTGTTTAAAACCTTGAGCTACGAGACGTGCTTTGTACTTTTTCCCATTTTTTTCTGTGTTTTTAATATTATAAACCCATCTGCTTCCTACTATTGTGGCGTTTTTGGGTGGATCAACCAACCGCCAGACCTTTCTTTTACTCATGATTTCAAGTTCTTCCCTCATCGCGGCGTTCCATTTCCCTCTTTCTGGGTTAACTTGTGCATCCTCAAACGATTTAGGGATTTCAGTATTGTAAGTTTCATGTTGGAATATCTCACTTAAATATGAATCATCCGAATCGCTAGTTGAAGGTTCATTTAAAGTTTCTAGATTGGGATGAGTAGTTTTAGGTTTAAAGTCAAATTTATCCGGTTCATAAGCGATTTTATTTTCTTGACAATATTTTTTAACATCATTTAATGATCTCAGTCTCTTATTTGTTATCGGGGTATAATAATACACGTCAATCCTGTTACTTTTAGTTCTAGGTTTTTCGATTCTTTTCCATTCTGAAATATTTATAGAAGTTAAAGTTATTTTACTCCCCCTTTTCTCTTCGTCCTCATTTAAACTTACTCCTGGTAGTTTATGATTAAGATCTAGAGTTGCGTTACTTAAGCCATTTGATTCAACTTGAGATTCATTAAAATTCAATATAATATCCTTATACTTATTTACTCCAAATAATGTTTCTACCCCCTTTTTGGATTCATCTATACGCACATGAATAGTTTCTACAATTCGCCTTTCTTTTGGCATATACATCCTATATCCTTTTGTTTTCATGGCATAACCAACTAAAATACCGGGTAAAGCTTCAGGTTGTAGTTTATTTAGTTTAACTTTAGGAACATTAACAAATGCTAAAGAACCAAAAATTCTTAAATGTTTTACCGAAGGTTTGAATCCTGTCCATAATTCTTGGGGTGTAAGACCTTGGGTTAAACTGTGTTCGGTTCTATTTTTTGTATGAACAAACGCTAAAAGAGCTTCCCCCCAGAATGATGGTTTTAATCCGCTATCATGTAACATTGCTCGAACTGCATTCATTGCTACTTTATTGAAATTTTAAGCAACACCCACCTGTTCTGGCGTATAAATGGAGGATCTTTCTATTTGTATACCCAAATCAGTTAACAATTTCTCAAATAATTTATGAATAAATTCTAACCCATTATCAGTTCGTACACTCTTTAATTTTTTACCAGTTTGTCTCTCAGCTTTCGCTAAAAACCTTTTAAAGTATTCAAAAACTTCCATTTTATCCTTAAGTATATACACTTCAGTCCTTCTAGAATAATCGTCAATTATTGACAAAAAGTATTTCCCCCCTCCTAACGAGTTAACTGGGCTAGGACCCCACAAATCCATATACACTCTATCAAGAATTTGACTAGAAATGCGTTTATACTGATAATTCCTTTTAAACGAATGTCTATTAGATTTTGCAATTACACAAGATTCACACATCTTATTTTTGTTTTTACAGTTAATATTTTCAATACCTTTAACACAATTATTTTTACTCATTTTTTCAAGTAAAGGCAAATTTGTATGACAAAATCTACGATGTATAATTTCTGCATTTAAACTAGTCGAAAAGGCAAAATTTTCACATTTTGAAGCATAACCTTTAACAATATACAATTTATCTACTCTAGGTACAGTAAAACAATATCGATTAAATTTATCATACACAATCATTTTATTTTTTCCCCATTGAATGTGGTTTCCTGCAATATCGATGTTGGATCCACCAATTAAATTTCTTCTCATATTTGGAGCATATAAAACATTTTTTAAAGTTATTTCTACATTACCTTTTACATCTTGTATGGTGAAGTCAATATCACCTATACCCAATACTTCCGACGAACAGTCCTTGTCTCCAATCAGCCCTTGTTGGGGGGGGGGGGGGGAGGTCCTTGTAGGTTACAAATAAACTTCTGTCATTCGTAAAGTGAGAAGTAGCTGCTGAGTCCAGAAGAAATTCAACAATTTTCTCATTTGAAGACATTAGGGAAAACTTGCTTCTTCCCTCTATAGTTTCTCTTTTTGAAACACCTTGTATCTGTGTGACCAGGTCGTTTTCAGTAACTGCATATTAAACTCGGCCCCATACGAGTAGCTGGTGAAGTACTAGAGCATCGAGAGGGTTCCAGGTCGCTTCCACTACTTGAAAACCATGGCTTTTTACTGGTTACGAAATTCTTCTTTGGAATGGTTGGTCTATCGGTAGGATTCTTAAACTTGGTTGTATAAGCATCACCTACACTGATAACCTCTTTACTTTCGTCCTTACGCTTTAAACAAATTCTTCCATATTCACTAATTAACTGTTTAGAAACATTTTCCAATTTAAATTCTGTATCATCTAACCTGTATAACATTTGAACGAGATTATCATATTCTTCGGGTAAACGACGGATTAACTGGAAGCATACTAACAATTCTGGCATATCAAAACCTGCATCTTTGATTTGAAACCTTTTTTCTTCAATTCTCTTGCAAAATAAACCGATGGTTTCCTCTTGCGAGTTTAACTTCATTTAAAAAAATCATCCACTAATCCAGCTAAACGTGCCCGTGACGTTGGTTCGAAGTTTAACTTTAGGATATCCCAGGCAACTTTTCCGCTTTCGGTCTGAGCGATTAATATCTGGAATTTCCTTTCGATGGATTGATAAATCGTGGTATAAGCTCTGCGTTTACGCCATCCAAAATCACTTTTCTCTCTATCAGATGCATCCTCTTTACATGCAATATCGGGATTCGTAATAAACTCCCAGCAATTCCGATCTATCAGTACACATTTGACGTCGAGCTTCCAAGAAGAGTAGTTATAATCCGACAATTTCGGGAAAGAATAAGTTAACTCTGGAACTTGTGCCATTATACTTTTTAAGCTATATATATTTCATCTAAAACACACCACACTGCATCTATTTGACCTTTAGCATAACATGGCCCCTTAACCATGATAAAGATTGAGCAGAGTTGTAAAGCACAGTGGTTAAGGTCTGTGGTGTGATTAAGTATATAGCACATTGAAGAAACAGTTTATGTAGAAATCAGAATTATATTTATTCATTCAACTTGAATGTTAAACTTAAATAAAGATATATACATAGACCTCCAGCCATTGCTGGGAACTTTGGTATCACATTATAGCAAATAAACATTCAGAAAGGGGGTTAACTGTCCTTCCATCACATCACCACACCTTCCATGGAGTTGTTTCACCCTAGATATATACTTACTCCGTACCTCAAACTAGAATAAAATATGCATACAGTTACAGTTAAAAGAGAGTGCCTTTACGACCGAAATGCAAAAAGAAAAACCGGTTCGGAACGATTTTACTCCCGAACAAACCACTTGACAGAGAAAGGGGGACAAGATTTTGTCCAGATTTCCAACAGTTCGTCTGACGGAAAAGTTCCCATTATTCTATGATACTCATATTTTCTGCTTGTTACACTTGAAATGCATTCTTTTGATTATTTTTTACTTTTATTTATACAAGAACAAAATTACAAGAACTCACTTTTCCACTTAGCAGAATAAGTAAATATTTTCAAAAGCAGAATAAAAAAAAATCTTAAGGGAGAGCTGTGGGACTGTGTTATGTTCTATGAATCGAGCATGAAGCTTATGAATAGTATAATTTTTTTATAAGCATGAAATACCGACAAAGTTTTGATTAGTGTGAATGCATCAGTAATTGCCCAGTGAGAAACAAAACTGTATAAATTAAAATTTGTTGCACGGAAGTGTTAATTTCGGTTGGTACACTGTCAGAAATGGATACTCAAATTCCACGAATTTTTTCTTCGTTTTTGACGAAACTGTTTCATGGGAAATGCTCCGAGCGAATATTTCGTCAAATCAAGTAAATTTGTATGCTCAAAAGAGTGAGGAAATTAATTTCGTCAAATTGCTGGTTCGAAAGCGTAAAAAAGGCTAGTGGCGCCATCTATTGAAATTTTAGAAGCATCTATAATTGACAGAGGGAAAAATTACATCGCTTTTATCAAGTCTTCAAGGGGATTTGAACGCGCAACCTTTGGCGTGGTAGAACAACGCGCAACCTTTGGCGTGGTAGAACAACGCGCTGCCTGCTTCGCCAGCGGGGCTTTGCGTAAATTCGATTTGAAATATATCTGCGGGATGTTGATGTGTGTTAGTGTTTACATTTTTTAAAGGTAGATTGTATTTTAATCGATGCTGTTATAATTTCTGCATGTTTTAGTTAATAAGGCTAGATTATTATTATTGTTTTTCTATTGTTAATAAATAATTAGAATATGGCTTGATTAATATAATTTATTAGAAAAATTTCCTTCGTTCAATGAAAGATTAGAATATGGTCTAGGTAATTTGTTGGTCAGAAATAATAAATTTTGAAGTGCGGGAGAGTTTATCAGTTTTAGATCATGGTTAAGATTTTAACACGTTACTGTTTATAGAGGGGAAAGGGATCAGTTATGCATATTTTAAATTTGATTGTTATATTAATATACATTTCTTAAATAAAACAAAGCCCATGATTTTTTTTAACGATTTTGTAACAACAAATGGCCCTGAATGGAGAAATAGTTTCGTGAAATATTTGAGTTTACATTTCATTAAAAATCACTTAATTTTGAGACGAAATGACTGTCAAAATTGATGAAATATAGCTCAAGAATTGCTGAATCGTCAAAAGTGAGAATTTTATTTTTGACAGTGAAAAAACAGTTTCGTCAGATATTTGAGGTTTCCCGTTTCGTCAAAAACCACGTGACTCTGTGACGAAATGATTGTCAAAAATAACGAAATACAGCTTAAGGATTTCTGAATCCTCAAAATTGTGTGTTTTATTTCTGAGAGTGTACACCAACTACGTTTAAATAAAAAAAAAACATATTTTGAAGTAATATATAAAAAATATATCTAAATCTTACCGTTTCGAGCACAAAACATGATTTTGTTTAATCAATTGGTTTAAATTAGTGCAAAAATATTTACAAATATTTAGAATTTTATGCGAATTCATCAAATAGTAAACGTTCAATAATTTCACACTTAACAAAAAGAAATTAGTTTTACGTTAAATGCAGATTAAATTAAATTTAATTTAACACATAAACATTGAACTAAAAGTGTTTATTGAATCTCTGCATTTAGAAAGGGATAAGTGTTTCAAATAACGGAATAAGTAAATGAAAACTGTTTTTAAAAAATCCTTACATTTTTTCTGGCAATATTAAATTTTTTCTTGTGATATTTTATTTTCCGAAGACAAAAGCCAAAAAAATGCTTAAAAAGATTAAATCGCGAAATCTAAATTTGTTTATGGATTCAAATTTATTTTCTTAATTTAATCAAAATGTAATATTATCATCTATTTCAGATGTTTTTTATGTAGTATATACTTCCAACCACGCACACGCGTGCACACAGACACGCATATGAAAGTACGTAAATTTCATACAACCTTACATTTCTTTTAAACATGCGAATACAAATTCTCATTATTTTTACTATGAGAAAGCTAAACATTTTAAAATAAGTAGACATTTACATGTCGTATATAAGAATCTTGAAGATTTTTAATAATATCTTTTGGAATTTTTTTTCTTTCTAAGTTATGTATAAAAAAAAAGTTTACGGCAATTCAAAAAGAAAGACGCGTGAAAAAAGAAAGATGTAAATTATTCATTTTGTTTTTGAAAAAAAATGTAAAATCTGCGTTTCCGATTTATTTTTATTTTGTATTACGAACTTCAGGGTGGCCCTGAAAAAATAATAACTAGAGAAATGTTGCATAAGGAACAATGATTTTTCTTCATTAGCTTAGTTTGGTTAGGAAGAAATATTTTTGAAAAAGGTAGAAAAATTCATAAAATTTACCCATTTAATTGAATTTGTTTTCCATGTAACATTAAAATCTAAAATATGTGTACTTGAAGTTTTTAAAGTGTATTATAAACAAAAAATATAAGTCATCAAACTGAAAAATTATTGAGCTATTTACAATAGTTTATTTTAAATAAAATTTTTGACTATCATAACACATAAAGCATTTTTATTTTTTACAAGAAAATACCATTTTGCATACAATAATATAATAAATTGCTTATAAGAACTGAAAGTTTTTCCTTATAGTAGGCTAATATAGTTAAAACTTAATAAATTTTAAACAATGATAAATATTTAATTACTAATAACATTTCATTTTCTATTATTTTAAATAAAAAAGGAAAATAATGTATGTCGCATTCTTTTAAAGAAAAAATATAAAATTTACAATCATGTTTCATCTCATGTAAAACGTTTTAAGTTCATCGTAATAAATGATAAATTATTTTAAAATTTCTGTGCACTGGGCTATTATTGAACTAAAATATCTCTTATGATACAATTCTTGATATACTTTTTAGGAATGAGTTAATCTCAATGATTTTATTTTATTTTGATAAATTCTCTTTTTATTAAAGATTAAACAAAGAAATATTCCAAGTTTTTCAGTCAATTATATTTGTGCATTTCCTAAAATGATAATGATAAATCAAATCGAATTTATTTAGCTTAGCGAGCAAAATTTTCCACGGAAAGTAATTATGAAATTCTTGGCAAATATTTATAACCCGGCGAGTATTTTCAAAAATTAAATGACGTTCTTGTTAATCTCATGATTTTATTAGTCTTACATTTAAAAGTAAATAGCTACTTTCTATAGCTTATACACTATTAAAGGAAAAAAAAATAAAGATGCAATCTTTATTTTTTCTTTTTTTTTGGTGGTGTGGAGGGGGCGGAGGGGTGGGGAGTCTTATTTACGTCTTTAATGCACAAACAAAATAAAATAAAGTTCTGCCCATTTTTTAGATAATATCATAATACATTTACAGTAAAAATTTAATTTTAATTTAATCAGGTTAATGAACTTTCTTGAGAACTTTCTTCGGAGAAATTATTATAACTAGGGGAAATTCTTTGACATCGTTTTTTTTTCTTATATTAAAGCATTTAAAAATACCTTAACATGTTCTAAAATAATGTTGAGTACAAACAATTTGATAGAAATTAATATTTTTTAAATCTGATTTTATATTATTAGGAATTGTCACAATTTACAGTAAAAGAGAACTTTAACATGTTTTCCCATAAATTCAGTGGAATAGTTTTTACAATGTAGAATAATTTCTTTTGGATCATAAGACTTTTTAAAAGAAAAATAAAATCTTATAATTGTTTATGCTATACAAGGAATTTTAACATTTAGAGTATATAAATGATCATTATTTATAAAACTATTCAAATATTGCAATTCTTTCTACATTATCTAATTCATCTTTACTTTCTAAAGAAAATAGACCTGAACAAAAAGGTGACAACATCTCAATGGCGTCAGTTGGGAAAAAACTTTACGAAACTCCAAGAGAGACTTTATACTATCCTTCGCCTTACGCTACAACCCGGATATCAATGTACTCTGCTGACAGTGAGTCTTCTTCAGGACAGACAAATAGCTTGCAAAGACCAATCGGCAATCAGAGACCAGAACACACTTACGATGTGCCTTTTCCACAAAAACAGGTAAGATTCAGGCAGACAGTGCCAAAAAGCAAACATTACACATATACACATGTAAATATTTTTTACATTGTGTCCCAAAAATGACTGTTGGATTTTGAAAGTCAATAATAATAATAAAAATAATAATAAAAGAACGCGATACAAATGTATCGTTTATGGCCTTATGTTTGGGAAAGAAGGGAATTTTATCCCACAAATTTGCAAATTCTGTTAACATTTTGGCCAAAAGGTGGAGCTGCAAAATAGTGGTGATACTCCAAAACAAAAAATATCCGCTTTGCAATTTTCAATAGTGTATACTCTTTCAAAAGCACTCACTAACAGATTGCATAGCAAAATACCGAATGAAGATGTGACGGATTCAATTTCTCCGCAGCTATCGCTAGAGATCCTATATTAGAGAGAGATTGGACATTGACAAAATGTCAGTTCCAAAGCAGGTGGAACGTAGTAGAACGTAAAGAATTTTCATCACCGTCTAACACATTTTATTGTATTAAAATCATGGAAAATTTGTTTTATATACCTTTAGATAGTCATGAAAATACATTGCGTTCTACTGCGTTCCATCTGCTTTGGAACTTACATGGCGGATATTTCGTCAATGTCCAATCTCTCTCTAAGGTAGGATCTCTAGCTCTCACATACCTGTAGCGCCATCTTTTGGAGAAAATGTTAACTGAATTTACAAATTGCTCGAATAAAATTCCCTGGTTTCCCAAGCATAAGGCCGCAAATGATAAATTTCTATCGCGTTCCGTTTTTTTAAAATTGAATTTCAAAATCCATCAGTCATTTTTGGGACACACTGTATATCATTAAAATTATGAATTTAAAATCCTTCCTGAAATATTGCTTCGCCACAGTAATTCTGTTATGCATCAAGGCGATTCAATACCTCTCATTTTGACAAAAAAAAAAAAAAAAAAAAAGATAGAAATGTACAATTTTAGATTTTTATTCTAAAAGGAACCTTACCATCTTTAGAACATTCTGCCTAAATTTCTTGACGCTCTGATAAATAGTAAAAGAGATATGACTAACAAATGTAGTTGAAATTTAATATCTCTTTTTTGAAAATGAAATGTTTAAACTCATTTTTCTCAGTTCGTATATTTTCATATTCTCTAGGAAATCTAAATGCTGAGGCTTCCACAATAATTAAACAAATTTTATGATTTTTTTTTAAAATGTAACTTTAGATTCTGTGAAAGATAAATAAGTATCAAGTTTTTGATATCTTTGAAACTTTTGTTAAAAACAGATCTGAACTTAAATGTATGCGATTGTCATAGGTTTATTCCGTATATATACAATTTTTTTTTTCCGCGGATATAATCTCTGTATCAAATATCTAAGTAGGTTTGTAGAACCAAATATCCTGATTTAAAAGATAAAAAAAATCGAAGTTGAAGTACCCAAATTGGAAAAGAAGAAATAATTTTAAATTGTTAAATAAAAAAAAATCAATTAAAGATGTAATTACTGCTTAAAATGATAAAAACAATACATAAAAGGTTTTGAAATACCTTTTAATATAAAGATGACATGTTTCAACTCTCTAACGGCAACTTCTTGAAGATTAAAATAATAAATAAACGATTTTCGTAAAGTTTTGGAAATGATAAACATAAATCACGAAATCACATGCATAATGTAAGCAGGTGCTTAAATTTGTCAAACTGGAAACGTGAAAAAATATAATTTTATTGCTTTATTAATTTGTAAATCATTGCGTGCCAAATTTTAGGTAATTCAAGAGGCTGTTTCATTGCATATGTTCTCGCATTATAAGGTATTTTTAAACCTTTTATGTATCGTTTTTATCCTTTTAAGCAGCAATTACATTTTTAATATAACGTTAACAAATGATTTTATTATATTATTTATAAAAAAATTCAGTTAAAATAATTATCAATTTATAATCAATATAAAGCTTTTAATTATCTGTAATGATTTTGCTTTATTGAAATATGAACCAAAAACGTTAACATAGTAGACCAAGAGCCGGTAGCACAGATAATCACATCATCGAGTTCACGGATGAAATTATAGGATTAGTTAAATCTTGATTCGCATATTAAAAGTCAATCGGTCTGCCAAGTCATATCTTGGTGGAAAACACCCGAAAACCCGATTTTAGCGGCTGATTCGTAGGTTTGCCATTGTGTTTTCCTGTTCCTAGTCCTCCATCTTTTCATACTTTTTGGTGCAGGAAAACACAATGGTAAACCTATGACTCAGCCGCTAAAATCGGGTTTTCAGGTGTTTTCCCCCAATATATGACTTGGCAGACCGATTGCGTTTTAATATGCGAATCAAGATTTAACTAATCCTAGAATTTCATCCGTCAACTCGATGAGGTGATTGTCTGTGCTGCCGGCTCCCGGTCTATAGGTGTTATTTAACCATTTAACAGTTTGGACCGAACGCCGCCGCTCGGGCAAGAAGAGTTTGCTTGCTTCGTTACTAAAAGCCTTTCGATACCAGCAATTTTTAACTGTAACACCCAGTTTATAAATTGACAGAACTTTCTTCGATTATATATGGCAAATATTTTAGAACAAAAAAAGTGGTGTTTTGTCCAGATTTTTATTTTCTTTGTGGGAAAAAAAAACGAAACTGTTAAGGGGTTAAATAATAATTTCTTTTGTTACCAAGATCTCTTAAAAGTATTTTAATGCAACAAGTACCACATTTACACATGCGCCAAAGGGGCCCAATGTTACGATTCTGATCGAGTCAGGGACTCCGATTTAGCAAAATCTGCTATGCCATTCTATAGTTTCTTTTTTACTTACATCGGACAATTCAAGTTTTATTATGAGCATTAATAACTGAACCTTTTTTTTTATTATTATTTTTTTTTCTATCATCATCATCACCATCATCATCATCAATAAAAGCAACAAATTATTTGCAAAATTATGCTAAGTACTTAAGCCAGCTGTACTCAACCTTTTTTTCTCGCGGGCCGCAAACATATGTTTCCAACGTTAGGCGGGCCGCAACACACTTGTATAATAATGTAAAAATATATAGATATCTATTGAAATGCCGCGAAGATTGTTGTTTTAAAAGAGTGGTATAAAACTTTTTGCTGCCAATTTTGTCTGCGACAAATATTTAACACTAATAAGCGCTATTAGCTATATCATAAGTATAAAACATAACAATATATTAATGCAGCAATTCCAAATCCTCAAAAAAAGGGCCGGGGGGATTTTTTCTAATAAATCAGTTTTCTTCTAAATGCAAAGACTATTTTTTTTATGTAGAAATATATAGTGCAAATTAAATTAATTTGGAATAATGTTTGTTTAGTGTTCAGGATTAAAAAAATGTATACACTACTATAGCACAAGTAAAACCACATGAAAAAAGAACTTTGATTAAGGAAACTTCATTTAAGATATTTTAAGGTAATTTTAAATTAGTTATTATAAATAACAGGAAATTATCCTCCCATAAAAATATATAAAAGAGCATTGAAAATATTAAAAACATTTCACACACATCTCAATTTTATAAACAGGGATTAATGATTATGTGTCTCGGGCCGCACATAAAAGGTCACCGGGCCACATGCGGCCCGCGGGCCACAGGTTGAGTATGGCTGACTTAAGCACTTTCTTGTCGCATATTAACTAAAATTTGTTTGTTTAGCAAACGTTTTGCTGTAGATCGATAATAAATTAATTCAGAACATCAACATATTCTATTTTGTAAACACAAGATTTCCATATCTGAATATTTAAAAACAATTGTATCAGTGAACATAGGTTACTTTTTGATGTTTTCCCAAATATCAATCGATCGCACTCAGGGCGACAGAATGCATTAAGGCGTCCTTCCATGTAACTATAATTAAGTGAAGCGATGCTCCTAAGATTTAATTCGGATTGAGCAATATAAATAAGGAAATGTAAATAAATACATTTTACCCATGAAGTACTACCAGGACAAAAAATATATCATTTATGATATTGAATTTTGCCATATTACTATAAGGGAGATAAATGATATGTACTACAACACTATATGTACAATTTTCAATGCTTTAATTAAAATAACTTTTGTATTAGATATGCATCGTTAATTAATAGAAAATTTTAAACTTTATAAAATACGATTATATAAATATGTTAATATTACTTGCATGGCAAGTAAATATTTTTTGTGAAGATATAAGAGCAAATTTTTTGAGCGAATCCTGCAGTACTACATGTTTAAATAACCATATAAGTCACAAATAAAATAATATAAAAAATTACTTTATTATTTAGAAATTATTAAGAATAAACAACATCTTGTAAGTTTTACTGCGAGTCTACTATTAGGTAAATATTTTCATTTTTAATTTTTACGTATTTATTTTTAATTTTTTATTATTTATTATTTAATACATATAATAATATTATTAATAATAATAATGATAATAATAATAATTTATTTTATTATTAGTATTTTAAATTTTAAATTTTAATTTGAATACTGTTACCCCTGAAGAGGTGACAACTCCGAATAGCGGACAACTTCCGCGGTCCCGAGGTGTCCACTATTGAGAGATTTTACTGTATATAGAATATATGCGTAGCGACTTGGTATTAGATGCATGGATAAATAACTTGACTCGAGAACTTCTTTGTGGACCGAACTCGTTTCTTTCTACGTTTCGTCTTACAAGCATCCTCCGGAGTTCGGATGGAGACCCCGCGAGCCATTTATGTTATTATTTGCGATTTACGTGGACGTAGGTTGATCAAATATCTCAAATCTGCACAATCTAAAGATTTTCGTGCGAGTTCAAGATTATAAATTGGTTCTTATAAAATTTTCTAGCAAGGACAGAAGGTGTCAAACAGGGAAGTTAATTTAATTTAATTGGTTGATTAGCTTTTGATTGATATGTGGTCAAGACTCGTCCGGTTCCCGGGAATGTGACGTACAAGAGGTTAACCACATATAAATGAGAATTGCCCTAATGACAACACTTTTTATCTTAAAGTTACTCTCTGAATTTAATGACGAACGTAAAACATGCTGTGCTGAAAAACAAATTTCAAAGGGATAGAAATGATTTTGAAGATAATATTTAAAGTCAGAAAAAGAAGACCTGGGATTTTAATTAAAATTTTGAATTTTAAAAGGATTTTTTTTTGTCCTTTCGCAAATACACACACACACATATATATATTTGTTACGGTAAATACGATAAATTCGTTTTTTTAAAAATACTAATCGATTATTATTAATAATTACCAGATTTATCATATTGACTGTAACGTACATATATATATATATATATATATATGGTGAGTTGTTCAACATATCTTTAAGTTTAGTGTCCCCTTTTGATAAATTTTCAATTTTGACTTTGTTATCTTAATTTCTTACAATCATTCATTTTCGATATGTTATAAGGAGCTTAATATTGTCATTTTTAGGAATTATGCCGACAGTATTCGACGAATAACATATATTTAATAGGAATTATTTTTATGAAGCTCCTCTGAAGAATCCGTAAGATATTCATAGTTTCTCATATATATATATATATATATATATATATATATATATATATATATATATATATATATATATATATATATATATTATTTTAATGTCCTTGCAGAGGTTAAAACTAACTTTAAACAAGATCATGATTGTAGATTTTCTTGCGCAGCTTTTTCTGACTAATATTCAATTTGGATTAATAATTTTATTCGTAAGTAATAATACAAAAAAAAAATTCTACTCTGTATTATGAATTCGTATTCTTATACGACATAAAATGTCTTACACAATTAATAAATAACGAAAAATGTTTATTTAGTGTATTTTAGAACGAATTGTATTGAAAATGAAGCTCAAATTTTTAAATTAAGAATTGAATTCAAGTTAAATATTTTTCGTTTAGTTCTCAATAATTCAAGTGAATTTAATAAAACCCAACCTTTGTATGGAAACGCAAATATTTAATTTTACTTTAAGTGTACAGCTAAAAGAATTTGGATACTTTCAAGAAAAAGGAATTTTAATGGTTTCATTTTTTTTTCTGCTCTGAAACACAGATATGAATAATAAATTTTTAAATGTAATTAAACTTACTTACATTTCTACCTTTTTAAACTATAACTGCTCTTTATATTAGAGAAATTATTATTGTAATGACAAAATTTAACGATTTTATATGCTAAAGCAACGAAACCATCTGTTTTAAAGTGATTTTTTTAAGCTCAATAAAATTAATTTAGAAATTATTTTGCATTATTTCTTTTCATATTATAAACTAAAATTAAAACAAATATCTATTTTAGAAAAATTTTATTAATTGTTTTTTGCAAAGAAAATGCATGTATTGTAATTTTTAAGCACCACCATAACGCATATTTTTACATTTTCTTTTCCATTAGTAGGCTAATACACGAATGAATTTATTCTCTAATGTCTCATTTATTTAATTACTCTGTTAATTAAAGCCGTTTGTTTTAAAAGCGATTACTCCGATATGATTACCATATTTTTAAAATTAAAAACATTTTGTTTAACCTGTTGCAGTTTTTGATAGTTATAAGCAATAGGAGGAAAAAATTCCGCTTAGATACATTTGAGATACTTAAAAAAATGTTATTCTGTAGTAAAATGTATACTCTACTTGTTTAATTAATTATTGTTTTATTTTTCTTTGCGTGTACGGTATTAAAATTATTGCCAAGACTTCGAAGAAAAAAATTACTTTCTTTTACCTAAGTTTTTTTCTTTTTTTAATTGTTGAACTGACTGTGTGGTGTGGTGTGAGAGTAATTACGGTCGATTATCTGCGCAAGGGATATAGACCGATGGGAGTGTTTTCCCACCGTGGTGGTACTTCTATGCACTCTAAAAAAACCTGTTATTTTAATATATATTCTACAGTACTTTTAACAGGATATCTCCATTTTATGTAAAGTACAGATTTTCTCTGTTACCTAGTGAAGATATCATTTTCGCCATCTGGCGGAAAGTTTTATAGTCATACGATTCCTCGCTTTTAACGTGTATTGCCGGTAAAGTTATTCCTCTACAAGCTTCAGATCTGTACTCTACACTAGACTTTAACAGATTTTCTCTGTATAAACTACAGGGTTAATCTGGCAGCGTAACTGACAGATTTTTACCCATTAGATCTTCAATTTTTTTACAGTGTGAGAACCTAATCCGTATTTACGCAATGTTTGAACTAACACACGGTAAAGTAGGAATGATTAGCCCGATGAGCGTGACATGGGTTCGCACCGAGCACCTCCTGTCCACCTGTTTGAAGGTAGTGGTGTTTCGTTACGGTCAGTTATCTGCGATAGCGATATAGACCGGGGGGGGGGAGGAGTGTATGCTCCCTATGGATGTATTTCTAAGGGATCCTAACTTGAATTTACAGAAAGAATTGTATAAAACTACGGAAAAAATCGAACGGTTAAACCAACGAGCTTGACATGGTTTCGATTTCCGCATCTTCCGTCTACCAGCTTTGAAAGCAGAGACTCTCAACTGCTAGTGGAGCCTAGCAGCTTTGAGAGCAGAACCTCTTTTGACTGAAATGGTCGCTTGACTGAAATGGATGACAGGGTGTAATGACCAAAAGGTTGTCTAGGCAGGCCACACACTGACAAGACAGGGCGACATGAAGCTTAAGTCATGAGACATTTTCACCCTTTTGACAAAGAAAAACCGGTCTGAATATCAGAATTTGTCTCGTGTCTTGCGCTACATGTCGCTCTGTCTTGTCAGTGTGTGGCCTGCCTAGACAACCTTTTGGTCATTACACCCTGTCATCCATTTCAGTCAAAAGAGGTTCTGCTCTCAAAGCTGCTAGGCTCAACTAGCAGCTGAGAGTCTCTGCTTTCAAAGCTGGTAGACGGAAGATGCGGAAATCGAAACCATGCCAAGCTCCTTGGTTTAACCGTTCGATTTTTTCCGTAGTTTTATACAATTCTTTCTGTAAATGCAAGTTAGGATCCCTTAGAAATACTTCCATGGGGAGCACACACTCCTCCCCCCCGGCCTATATCGCTATCGCAGATAACTGACCGTAACGAAACACCACTACCTTCAAACAGGTGGACAGGAGGTGCTCGGTGCAAACCCATGTCACGCTCATCGGGCTAATCATTCCTACTTTACCGTGTTTTAGTTCAAACATTGCGTAAATACGGATTAGGTTCCCACACTGTAAAAAAACTGAAGATTTAATGGGTAAAAATCTGTCAGTGTATTTTGTTGGCTGAGTGTCGCCTGAGTAGCTCAATTGGTAGAGCACTGGCAATTTAAGCCAGAGGTTCTGGCTTTGATTCCTGGCATGGAAAATTTCCCCTTCAGTTGAGAAAATATCAACTCATATGTTGTTTTTGTCAATCAATAAAGTTGTGTTAAAAATAACAATGTGGTAATTATGTATCTATCGTTTATTAGCATTTCTTTACATGAGGTTTATCGAGCTGCCTCAAATGGAAAACAAGATGTTATTGCCAAGAGTTTGTCTGAGTGAATTGTATCAGTTGGTAGAGCATTGTCAATTTAAGCTAGAGTTTCTGGGTTCGACTCTCGGCCAAGACACTTTTTCACTCAGCTGGCAAAATTGCAACTCGTACTTTATCTTTAATCCCACAAGCTACATAAAATAAGCACACCCAACAAAGTCACATCACGTCAAATATCATCACGTCATAATATCATCACATCACGTCATCACGTCTTTTGACTTTCGTTTCAGCAAAAAACCAAAATTATTATGCAAACATAAATGTTTAATTATACTTCATGTTTGTCTTTGCATTCTTCAAATATAAACCATTTAAAAGTTAAAAATTCTTTTCCGCTATTCTAAAACGCAAATATGAATGATAAATTTCTTAAATAAGAGAACTTTCTTCCGTTTCTAAAGAATTCAATTAAATAAATTCTATGGATATTTATTGTAATGTTAAGAATTAAAAGTAATAAGCGTTTTAGTATAGAAACCATCTGTTTCAAAGTCCTTTTTTGAAACTCATTAAAATTAATTCAAAATATTTCTGTTTTATTTCTTTTCATTTACTAAACTAATATCTAATTTAGAAAAATGTTATTAATTGTTTTCAGCTCAGAAAAAAGTTTGTGTTGTAATTTTTAAAAATTACAATATCATTATATTTTTAAATTATCCTCTGCATCATTAGGCTAATGCCCGCATGTATTTATTTTTCTAGCATCTCATTTATTTTATTACTCTATTAATTAAATTCATTTGTTTTAATACTCATTACTCCTATATTTTTACCATACTTTCTTTTAATGGAATGCAATTTGTTGCACCTGTTGCTAATTTTGATATTTAGAAGCTATATATGAACTTAGCAGACCTCTACTTAGATGCATTTGAGATATTTTAAAAATAAATCTTATTTTGTTCTCATATAGATAGTTTGTTTATACATAGATACATACAATGAGTAAGCTGAAAATGGTCACAATATGTGAAAAGTTTAAAAGCATTTATTTTTTTCTAATTAAAAATATTATTTTCAAATACAAATTTATACTATATATTGAAGCACAGTAGCAAAAATAATTACAAATCGTGATATATATATATATATACATATATCTTTTTTTTGTGCCTCTTAAAAGGGAAAAATATTTCTTTGGTTTAAGAATTTCGGCTAATGTCTGAATCGGCTGATTCAAAGTCAAAGTACAAACGAAACAGTGTAAAACTTATATATTCGACTTTTTTTAATGCAAAGCATTGGCATGACAATACTGGTTTCAAGAACTGCAGTGCAAATGCATAATTGTGATGTAGACTAAATATCACTTTAAAAGGACTATATGAAACTATAGTCAATTTCATGTAGAGCAGCGTTGATATAGTACCAGAAATCTTCGGAAAACTTTTAGTTCGACGCAGTGTTTATCTCAGAGAGAGAAGTAGTATGAAGAATTTACAAATCATCATTTCTGAACTATACAGAACTCTTATTGTCTGTAGAATGCCTCGATCAAGAGAATGAAATGAAAAATTATGTTTATTTCTCTCAATATCTACTTCTCCTCTTAATTGTTTTAATCAAATTTGCAAAGATAAGGCTAGATAAAAAGCTTTTCTCTGAAAAGTTTTTGCCGTTTTGTTCGGAAAAAACATGGTTTGTCAATGTATCATATCATAATCGTGGGAACAGACTAAATATAAAACCATATAGGTGTTTTCAAGAAGATAAAACATAAATTATTGAATGAATCTCATTTGATTTTATAAGTAAATAAATATCTCATATAGGTTGAGAATAATAGGACATAAAAAGGAAAAAAATATCTGCCTAAAATATCCGGCCCATGATTTCAATGATTCTTGGTGCAATAGATTAAACACTAATGCTAAAAAAAATGAACTGTAGTGATAAAAATGGCATCGAGATATAGTAAAGTGAGTATGCGCTTTTACGAATAGGAATTATCTTGATCATTTTGAAGACTATACATAATGAATAAATATGACTATAAAAGGACTATATGGAAATATATTCAATTTCTTGTAGAGAAGCATTAATATAGTACGAAAAGAAACCTTGAGCATATAAATGCTGAGAATAGACAGTTAATAAAATAATATTTTTCTTTGGGATTTTCAAAATTGTAACATAACATAAAATGTGATAGAAGAAACAAGAACTACTAATTTTCATTACACATAGTTATTGTAATTTTTCAATCTCTTCTCCGTTAGTGATTATACTGATATTTTCTGTTCATTTAAATTTAGGCTACATATTTTTCAGAATACCGGGTAACACGAATAAATTTATTTTCTTAAAAAATTGTGCGCAGGTCTTTGTAATAAATCGATGCTGTTTTACAACTTTGTATTTAACAATTTTCTAGTACCTCGTATTGTTTTCTATATGAGCTAGCTAATGCCTAATTTTACCGCTACGGGGTTGCTGCATCGGAGAGCACATTGTCACTTTACTATATCTAGAGAAGTTTTTTAAAATAATCATAGCTTTCGGCGTTAAAACGTTTAAAGTGAGGGAATCGTAAGTGTTAACTGAACTAGAATATGTAATTCCACAATATAGTTTACGTTTTTGTTATAAACTATACAATTTTCAATCAAGCGGCTAAATGTTTTTTAACTTCTGGGTGCTTATTTTTTGGAATATATTGGACCAAGAATTTTCAAACTAATGTTTAATAATTTCCGCCTGAACTAAATACCTTATTGCATTCGTCTACTATTTAATCTTCAATTCAATATTTAATTCATCTGAAATATTATTTTATTGAGTGTCACTTAAAATATACGAAGAAATAGTGATTTGTGAAGACACAAAATCCCAATTTTTTAATGGTTTTCAATTGTAATAATCGTTTTCCCTGACCAAGTTTACATACGATTATTTTAAAATATTAGTTTATCATTATTGAAAAAATTGCTCCTCGTATGTTCCGATTTCTGTAATTCAAGGAAAATAAATAAATACGGTGTATTTTTACTAATTATAATTAAAAAAATATTTTAACTTTTTTACTGTGTATGGTATTTATTTGTCGTTCACTTAATTCCTTAATTCTATTGTTTAAAAAAATTTCTGGACAAACCAGATTTTGAAATAAATTTAGCATATTATCTAAATTATAAAATTAGATGTGCACTGTCAAAGCTAACATAATTTTAAAATACTAATTTTTTTAAATTATTGTAAATAGTTACATTAAAGTGTTATATGTGCGTTATAATATACAGAGTATGTCCCTAAAATTCGAGAAAGATGTTCTTAATTTTCAAAGAAGTGCCTGTAACCAATGGTCTGAAAAATTGCTTGAAAAACAAGAAGTAAATACACTTTATTTTGTCCTTGATAAAACAAATGTGGCAGATTGAAGTCATACTAAATAGGATATTATTCTCTTAAGGTAGGTTGCAACATATGCAAACAGCGTAACAACCTTCGCCGTCTCTATCAATCCACTCGTGACCCGGCACTCAAAGCCGCTGTCAACAGACTCAACAACAAAATCAAAAATCTAACCCAAAAAGAAAAGCAAAAAAGTTGGTCCAATTTTCTCGAAAATCTATCACCCGATGATATCTCTCTCTGGCGCATTAAGAAAAAGCTCAACAACAATTACACACCTATCCCCCCCCTCACTGTTAATAACTTCACAGCTTACACTGACTATGACAAAGCTAATTGCCTCGCTAAATCATATGAACAACAATTTTCCCCTAATGATTTCAACGGTAACCTAGCACACATGGATGACGTCACCAACACTGTCCGCAACTATCTTGCTATCCCACACGAACCCCTACAAGACATTCAACCTATAGTCATCTACAATATTATCCAAAAACTTAAAAATCGCAAAGCTCCAGGGTATGATAAAATCAATAACTACACCATTAAACAACTTCCTATTAACTGTATTCTCTATATTACTCACCTGACTAACTCTATCCTTAAATACTGCTACTTTCCGACACCATGGAAAACGGCTATTATCTCTCCAATACCTAAACCTTCTTGTAATCTCACCGACCCTACTAACTTTCGCCCTATTAGTCTTCTCTCATCACTTTCTAAAATTACTGAACGTGTAATTCTCAATAAACTCAATGATTTTCTCACCACCAACAACACTCTCATTCCCGAGCAATTTGGATTCCGTGCTAAACACTCTACACTTCATCAACTTCTGCGTGTGGTCGAATTCTTAACTGATAACTTTAACATTAAAAAACCCACTGCCGCGATTTTCTTGGACATAGCTAAAGCCTTTGATAAAGTCTGGCATGAGGGCCTTATCTACAAATTAATACAGCTTCACCTCCCATCCGGTCTTATTCATTTCTTTTACTCTTATCTTATCGGCCGAAACTTTTTCGTCCGCATCAACAATACACTCTCTCTCTTATACTTTATTAAATGTTCAGTGATACAAGGCTCGATTTTAGGCCCAATTCTGTTTAGCATTTACTTCAATGACATACCCCGTAATCCTTTCATTTCTCTTGCTTTATATGCCGACGACACTACTATCTACTCTTCCGCACACCACCCCCATTACCTGTACAAAAATATCCAAAATTACCTTGATATGTTCATACAGTGGTGTCACCTTTGGCGAATAAAATTAAATGAAAATAAGACCACTGCTGTATACTTTTCCCGATCTTTCAACCTTCCTAATCGTCTCACAATCAATAACACCACTATACCCTGGAGCGATAACGCTAAATACCTCGGCATTACACTTGACAAAAGACTCACATTTAAAAAACACATAATTAACACTCGCGGAAAAGCTACCGGAATATTCAATTCATTAACACCACTCTTTCTTAGCACTAAACTTTGCCTTAGAAATAAAATGCTTCTTTATAACTCTTGTGTTCTTCCTGTCATCACTTATGCCTGCCCAATCTGGGGATGCACTGCCAATACCAATTTAGACCTACTTAAACGTTGCCATAACCAAAAACTCCGACTGATTCGTAAAGGTTCAAGATTTCTTCGTAACTCCACAATACGTAACGACTTAAAAACTGTCTCTCTTGCCAAACGCATCAAATTCCTCTCCCGTAAATTCTACAGCAACCTGCACAAAGTCCCTAACGAGGCCATATACGAGTTACCAGACTATGACATTCGCGAACCTTTTAACAGAAAGAAACCCCGATATTCCGTCCTTATTGATGATTAGACTTTGGGCTAATACTTTCCTTTTTGTTTTTGTAAAAAAAAAAAAAAAAAAAAAAAAAAAACTTAATGTATTAATACATTAAACAACAACAAAAAAAAAAACAAAAAAAAACTGTATGTATTTTGATACACTTATACTTATTATTATTCCATATATTTATTGTATGGCCTTGAAAAGTTGCCCTTTTTTTTTTAGAGATTTTTCACTTTGCCTTTACAAAATACATTTGCAATCGTTATGTTCGAACAGTTAACATTATTATTTTTCTTAGTCATCTTTTTTTTTTTTTACAATCCTATCTTAAATCTTAAAATCTATCTACCTTCTAGCTCATATCTAATTTCAGCTAGATTTAACTTTTTTTATTATTCGCGATCTCGCACTAGACTGTTATCTTTAGCATTACTATTAATTCTTTCTACTTATCATTCTCTATTCTCATTAATCGCATAACTACTCATTATACTCTAATTTAGCTCATGTTTATTAAATTTTAAACACATTATAATGGCTCTCTCAGGATTAGTTATACGACTACTCATATACTGGATGTAGTTTCTCGCAAACTTGGAAATCCATCAATGCATTCTTCTGTTCGCTTTTCTGTTCGCTGTTCTTAAGGTAGGAATTTTTTGGGCATTCAGAATCAATATCTTATGAGGAGGCGAATATAATTTGAAATTTGTCAGTAAAATATTTGATTATAATCATTATATTTTCAAGAGTCCTTGATAATTTTCGTACATTGCTGTATTTGAGTGTAATAGAATCATTGTATTATAAGACGTGGAATTAATGACTTATATAAAAGGAATAATGTTTTATAAGTCATTATATTAACTATTTAATTGGGAGTTGTCAAGAATAATTTTAAATGTAACAAAAATATTTTATCCAGTATATAAATAATAAAATAGAGTTTAATAAAGATAGGGTCACATAACTTTCAAATTTTAAATTTTCAATAATATTTTCGATAGATAGTAGTGTTTAATCTTTAATATCATTTGAAAGCGTGCGCTGTATCTAAACAGTGCATATTGAATGCGTATCACGCTCTTCCTATAAGACACTAAAATTTTATATTTATACAAAAATAATTTAGTATTACAAAAGTTACGTCCTTTTCATTAAGATGTATGAGTGTAACGTAACATTTATTTATTAAATTACTCTTAAAAATATTTTTTTCTTATTTTTATTCTTACTTTAGATATTATTATTTAATTTTTATTCTTATATTAGATGACTAATGTGCTAATAATTACTAATGCTGATATTCTAGAAGTAGTACTATTTAAATATTTCGGGGTGCAAAAGAAAAATAAATCAAAATTTGAAAAAAAAAGGAAAGATTTTTATGTTTAAACATAAGTTCTTGACTTACTTATAGGGAGAGCTTGAGCCCTCCCCCTTTTTTTTTTACAATAACTTATCAACTTTTTGACATAGCGCACAATTTACTTAAATGCGTTTATCTCAGTTTCTAATTTAAATATTTTATTACATCCAAAACGGTTTGTAAAATTATCTGGAATTTTTCCTTGTAACCATTATATCATAACATAAGTAATGAGTTAAATTATCTCGACTTTTTTAAATGGGCATATGTAAATATTTATGAATTTTCTACTTTTTTTAATTTAAAATGTTTTTCTTGAAATTAACCAAAATCCAAAGTTTGGATTTATTAAAAAAAATAGGCACAAATTTTATATTTTTATAAAATATTTAATTTTTATTTTTATTCCCCCATTTGTGTATGACGTTTCGGTGTTGTCTTAACCGTTAAAAGAAAATACAGACACATTATACACAAATGGGAAAATGAAAATGAAATATTGAAAAATGAGCACATACCTATATGAATAATATTCAAAAAAAGAAAAAAAAATGTCCAAGATTACATTCAGGGAGTCCGAAAAGTCTGGAAACGGTCGAATAACTCAAGAAATGTACATCGTATTGAAAAGCGGAAAATATGTGTTTAATATTTATGAAAAATCTATTTAGGGATATCAATGTTGTTCCCCCAACTCTGCCCTCTGGGTGGAAAGGAGGGCAACTTTGAAATCTTAAATGATACACCCCCCCCCCTTTTTTTTTATTGCAGAATCGAATTTTACGGGAAAAATTAAGTAACTTTTGCATTTAACATTTACTTCAGAAAATCGTAGATCGCGCTGTAATCGAATAAAATGTAGTAAGAATTGTTTCCATTGAAAAGTCTCGAAACGGTCGAAAAACTCGAGAAATATACATCGGATTGAAAAACGGAAAAATACATTGTCAATATTTTAGAATAATCTATTTAGGGATATAAAATTTGCCAATTTTCTAAAATATTGAACATGTACTTTTCCGTTTTTCAATCCGATGTATATTTCTTGAGCTATTCCACCGTTTCGAGACTTTTCAATAGAAACGATTCTCGCTGCATTTTACTCGATTACAGCGCCATCTACGATTTTCCGAAGAAAATGTTAAATACAAAAGTTACGTATTTTTTCTGTAGAATCCGAATCTGCAATAAAAAGGAGGGGGGGGGGGCGATTATCATTTAAGATTTCAAAGTTGCCCCCCTTTTCCTCCAGGGGGCAGAGTTGGGGGGAGAAACTTTTATATCCCTAAATAGATTTTTCAAAAATATTGAAGACATGTTTTCCGTTTTCCAATCAGATGTATATTTCTTGAATTATTCGACCGTTTCCAGACTTTTCGGACACCGTTTATAATAAAAAATCAGGTACAGAGTCGCTTTAGAAAATAAGCTTTCTTTGTCGTCTTTAAGTAATAGTTTAATAACATTAAAAATATGAGAAATGAAATCCAAAAGTATGATGGCAAGTCTTCAAAATCATCATAATGATTTTTTGTTAAATCAGTTCTTGTTAGTATTTATATTTATTACTTGTTTAACGATTTCAGGGAAGAATAAAAAATTATTATTTCAAGTCTTTAGTAGAGTATATATCAGGTTAAAAAAATATAGAACAAAAAGTAAAACTTTTATTGGTCACAGAGATACTTTGCAGAATGCAGATTAATATTTACTGCTTTACGGGATTTTGTAATATGGCGTAAAAAAACGAAATTTTAATCTTATAATCTATTTAATAGAGGTTGTTACTGCACCAGTAATGCCATGTAAAAGAAGGACATATATTGTTCACAAAACACAATTTTTGGGTCTGCGAAAACAGATCGCTCACACAACACAAAATGTATATCATACAAAAACAGAATACGTGTTTTTTAGGTTCTGTGGCTAATTACTGTGTATATAAATAAATTCCAGTCTCTAGTAGTACTGAAACACACCATTTGACAGGATGTGATAGTTAGTTTCCCTGATATGTTGTTTCATGCGGTAGAATATCCCGGACTGCAAACTATTTTATAATGAAATCTACTATTTTACATTTACTACATCTCGTTGTGTCTTTGAAGCAGAGTTCTCTACTGTTTTGATTTTGAACTATTCTTTTTCAAGCCATACAAAATATGGTGCCACAGTAATTATTAACTTCCAAATAACAGTCCCTGCGATTCAGAGATAATTTTTATCGTCTTTTTTTCCCCCTATTTTTTTAATCCTGTCCCGGAACATGAATGAAAAATATGAGTGTTGAACATTCTAAAAGAATTTCTTATATGCTTTTAAGTATGCTACGTATGTTTGACGTATGGGACTACAGTTTCGTAAAATCTGGTATAGCGATATGGTTCTGATATTTGCATGTTTTGTTAACTTATCATAAAATAATAAAATCCGCTTGTAAAATAGACTATAAATTTATTGTGCATCGAAAGTCCATGCATCCGTAATTTATGCTTTTTTGGGAATGTTTTTACTTTTAATATGAAATATAGAAAATATATTTATTGTTTAGATGATCTACGTTTACTATTGTCCATGTACACATAAATATGGTCACAATTTTAATATTTTAATATATTTATGACCTTTAGAATCAATAAAAGTGCAAGTTGGCAGAAGGATCATATTTTGAGAAAAGTCGTCATTTATTTTATTTTACATTCTTCTATGATTCCATTTTTACAAGAACATAAAATAAGTCACTTTACCAAAGATGTCACTTTGTCACGCAGATGTCAATTTTTACTGGAAAGTATGCCACAAACTCTTTGAATATAAGTAGTATTAAACCGACTAAAAATTCACTTGTCTGATATATTCATGCATTTTATAAACACTTTAGCATAGTAAATAAGAATTTTACTTACATTAAAAAAATATTGAAATTGAAATATAATTTTTTTTTCAAAAATGCGTTTTGTAAAAGGAAATAAAAAACATTTTCATTCATTCTTTGTTATATAATGACTTAAACTATGTATGAAAGAAATAGTATAATTTTTAAAGATTTATTAAAAACAAAATTGCAATTTTATACCCACACCAGAAAATAAAAAAATAAATATAAAGAAATAAGTTTTTTTTATAAAAAAGAATAACGAATACATCGATGTTTAAATTGACTAAAACCATTACTGTTTTGAAATTAAACAAAAAAAGATAGCTAAACTGCAGAATAAAGTTTGCTTTCTGGCACATAGCGCCTTAGTTTTTTTTTTAAATAATTTAAGATAAGGTGATACTCTTATAATTTATATTTTCTTTTAGTTTCGTGCAAACTCAAGTTACAGTGCGACGTCACATGATTATCAACAGCTTTTTACAGAATCTGGTATGCAGCATTTTGTGGGTAAGCATAAATTTATCAGGAAATTTTAATTAAGAAATTAGAATAGGACATCATTTATTTCGTTTATATGTATTTATAATATTTTATTATTCCACAAAAACACACACATGTGTCAATTAATCAGTTTAAGTGAATTAATTATTTAAAATTATATATATTAGTATTTGTAATCTCCTCAAGGAAGACCTAAAAACACAAATAAAATATTTTAAAGTTAAATAAATATTATACAAAATCATAAAGACGTACAATCTACATTATAAAGTAAAAACATGCCCTGGTAAAAGAAATATTGCCAAGTTTGGCTGAAAAAATAATAGACCAAAAACATGGTGATATTCCTCTAATTGGCTAATTTAGCGAATTGCTACTTAATATATGTAAAATAAAATTTACGCGATTTATCGTGCAAGCTTAACGTGTTTTTTGGTATACTTAAAAACAATTACACGCATAGGTTAGATGTGCCAATAGTGAGCCACGGAAGGATATTTATCTAATTACCATAAAAATATTACTGAACTCCAAAAAATCTACATTGTTGTAGCCTAGTCCTAACCTTCATATATCAGAATAAACATTGAACGTTTCAAAATATATTCCTTGGAAAAATGAAAAATGTTGCCTTCTTATATATTGCAGCATTGGGTATTGTAAACTTCTACTGCAATGTACTGTACATAGGACATAATTTGTGTACAGTTCAAGAACTAAATGTACACAATAATGAAAACGTATTTAAAGGTTTAGATTACACTACAGTATTTCATTAGGGATTCTGCAGATCAGGGACCTCAACCTCAGTTGCGCAATCGTTTTTATTTTGATCTCCCTTTGTATAATATGAAAAGTCTTACAATATGTAATGTTACTTTTAAAATTAAATACAGGGTGTCCCTTCTTATCTTTACGTAGTAGATAATCCTCAGAACGTTACTTTTAGAGGAATTGCTCTAATTTAAGAAATATTTCAAATGCTGTTCTTAATCATATGAAAATGAATTTACGTCAAAATAGTTATATTTAAATGAAACTAAAATAGGTAAATTTTTAGATTTAATTTTATAAAATTTAAAATTTTATACAGTTTTTCATACTGGCTTCTATAAGGTAAATTAGAAAAAAATTCTTCATGCTCTAACAAGTTAAACAGTAAACTTTTCCATCTTCTTCGACCAAATCTTACTGAGTTATGTACATTGAATTAATTTACTTTATGGTACGTTGAATTTTATGAATTTTCAGCATTTTCTGGCACCAAAAAGGCCGTTTCCTCTTTTTAGTTCCAGACTCGTACAAATGGTAGGTAAAAAAAAACAACTCATGAAATTAATTTCTAACCGACGATAACAGTAGGCATTAGAGCAAGCTTTTTTGATCGAAAAGCGTAGTATTTCTTGTTTTTGTCAGTTCATAATTTTTAACTTTCTGGGAGAATATCTTCTGTGTTTTGCCAGCTTTCTGCTTGAAAAAAGTCCTTCAAACATCTCATCCTCATTCCCTTTGCCAAAATTTTCACTACCCTTTTGTATTCTTCATCATACAAAGTTCAAAATCATTAGGTTACAATTTCTACCCTATTTGTTGCTATGTGCTAACACACACACACACAAAATAATTATCATCTAGATTAAATTTTTCTTCCCATTGAACTTTCTGCTTCTCTTTATTCTCTCTGAACAATTCCAAACAGTCTTTAAAATTCTTAAAATATGTCTGCCCTATTTGTTACATTTCAGTAATGATAAATAAGCTGTCGATCATCTAATTACGAGGATGATGGAGGGTGAGCAAAGCAAAATATTTTCTCTCTCTCTCTCTCTCTCTTTTTTTACTTACAAAAATATTTTGTTGGTAATGAAGTTTGTCGTAGCAAGCATAATAATTTTCTTCCGCATGGTCTTCGTGAATGCTGAAAACTGCTTTTTTAAATAACAGTTTTAAATAGTTAATTAGACTATTACAATGATTTATATTCTCTCATACACATATAAGCCTTCATAGAAAACAAGGCATTTTAGGAGAGCCAAAGAACGCCGACATTTTAATGTTTTCTATTTGCGTTTATATGCATTTTTATATGTATCTACAACAGTACCAAATACACTGAAGTCTCTCTCTTTTAAACTGCTGACCAGGCCCCTACCTGCCGGGCCATGACCCAGTTTTACGGCTTTCAGTGCCTGATAATACGGCAAAATCGCCTGATCGTCACATGGTGGAGGTCCGTTAACTATACTGTCACTTATGCCGTCTTAATGGCAGCTCTGTTTTATTTTGCTTTGGTTTTATGTTAGCCGGTTACATAAAGTGGATTTGCTTGTTTAATTTCATGACTGCATAGTACACCTATACGTCATGTCGAGTATCCGAAGGACGGCCATCGCAAAGCGCGTTCGTCTCGTAATTTAGATCAGGTAACGAGACTTTCACCTGCCTAGGTACCTCCATAGGTATAATTCATAGGGAACTTGGAGGACTTTGCTCTCCCGACGCATTTTACAGGCACCAGGTGCAATTAGCGCACACTGCGGATTTTTAGTTGATGGCGAGTCTCGAGCCCGAGGCTTTTTGTCTATGAGTTCGATGCTCTGCAAACTGGGCTACCGCTGTCATCGCTGCATTGGATATAGAGTTGTTTTTCACAACTTCATTTTTGTATCTAGCAGTACACTGGATTACATGGTTTAGCTTCCGCGGCACACTAAACTTATGATGATTAAACACCCAGTGGCGATTTCTTTGCGTAGGTGTTGTCTCTTTATTTTGGATTTTGTCTCAATCGATGTTGATGTCTTATTAGTTACGTAGACATGGGAGTTGAGGTAGTAAGTTATGAGAGTTGTTCTTTTAGTTTATCGCTTAGAGAATCCTTAATTTCCTAAACTCTCATTATTAAATTGGATTTAAATTATATTTTTCTGCACAAATAAAAATTATTAACATGTAATATTATGATAGTTTTTTATTAGAATAATCAAGTATGCAAATGGACCAAACTGTTTTAAAATGGCCGCACAGAAGGTGAAACAAGGCGCTCTAGTATAGAATGGCACAGAACTGCTGCAATGAAACAAAAACTAACAAAATGGACCCTAATAATTTTGGTGATATTCGGCTAATTACAATTTCCGGACTATTCGAATAATAATATATTGAGTACTGTTCTTTATAATCGATATACAATATTAATCCATTACAGTCCTAAGAATTTATGAAGAAGATAAAATATGAAGAAAAATTCGGCTTCCTTCCCCTCCGCGCTGTTGTAATGAAATCCTGGTTATGCCACTGATACGAATTGCATCTTAGATGGTCATAACAAGTTCAAAAGAAATTTTTGTCTGTACTCAAAGAAAATTTTGCCCATCCTCCCAAGAAAGGTCTGAAATGGCGCCCCTGTTTAACATTAGTGAGGGAGATTTAAGATTTCACTGCATAATACCCTTAACGAAATTTTACTAATATTCTTTTTGTGAAATGTATAGCTAACAGATAAAAAGGTGGAAGTATTTATTTTCCGCATTCAAACATCGGTGAATTCAACGCTCCATATTTCGAAATATTGTTCATATTACATACGGTGTCTCTGACAGAATTAACGTGTTAGATTAATTTTTAGCACAATTATTCTAATTGATAAGTAAATCATGAGTTGATGAGACAAGAGGCCCCTGGTTCGAATCCTGGCCTGGGTATTTTTCGCCTACTTGGAAAATTACAACTCATATAATTTATTTATCAATTAGAATAATTGCATTAAAAATTAATCTAGTGTATTTAATATTTATTCTTCATATTACCAATTTTACACTCATACCGATTTTACATCTAGTGTAATTATGTATACAGCGTTTACTGTAGTTCCATTACCTGCGATTTATTCTATTCAGCAGATTCAGATATCAGATCAGATGTTATGATCAATAACGTTAGCTGGGTGAATTAGGTCCTCCAGATTCTCCCAGAATAGCTCAGTTGGCTGAGCATTGGTAGCTTTAACCAAGAGGTCTCTGGTTCGAATCCTGGCCAGAACATTTTTCGCCCAATTGGAAAATTACAACTTATATGATTTGTTTACCAATTAGAATAATTGTGTTAAAAATTAATCTAGTGTATTTAATATTTATTTTTCATAGTACCAATTTTACACTCATACCAATTTTACATCTAGTGTAATTATGTATCCAGTACTTACTGGAGTTCCATTAACTGCAAGTTATTCTGTTGAGCTGATTCAGCTATCAGACCACATGCTATGATCAATAAGGTTAGCTGGGTGAATTAGGTCCTCCAGACTCGTCCAGGATAACTCGGTTGACTGCGAATTGGTAGCTTCAGCCAAGAGATCACTGGTTTGTATCCTGGCAAGGACATTTTCCCCCAGTTGGAAAATTACATTTCATAGAATTAAAGTGCACTTCCGGCACTTTTAGTAATGCCATCGCATTTCACACGAAGCAAAGTAAGTCTGATAAAAATGTCGTTGAAAGATCTTCAATTTTTCACAGTTTTGAATAAAAATCTGGGTTTGAATTAGAATGAGACAGACTGTATTTTTCATTGCACAAATGAGTTGCGACCGGGGTTTAAGTATTTAAAAATTGTTTGTTGAAGCTTTAACACTTGTGAAAATTTGTTCAATCGTTTTTCAAGGACTCTGTAGTATTACAGTAAAATTAGCCAGGAGAGAACCGCAAGAGGCAGGAATCAGATTACGTTTTTGACAAGTTTCCGTTTCTGACAAGGAAGAACACTCTACGCTATAACGGGATTGTTTTCTTTTCACCAGAACCATAAAAAATTTTCTATTTAAGGCAGGTTTCTGCTATAATGTATTCCATTTTTGTGGTTTTTTCTGTATAACGAATCAGGGAGTATAAATTGTATTATTAGAAATGCGAAAAAATAATCTTTTAATAACACTGTAGAGGGAAAATTAAGCTTTTAATTTTTTTTATAATATTAAATTCCGCTAATACGAAATTGGTGACATCGCCTAAAAAGTATAGTCCGGGAGGGCAGCGACATATTTTACTTAACCATTTCATAAAATTATGTATAAAAAATCTCTAATTATCCCTAAAATAAAATATACATTTACATGTTAAATTTGTATATACAGTGGTGGCCAAAACTGTGGACATTTTTTGAAAGTTTCATGTTTTTCAACTTTGTGTGCTTGTAGAATATATTAATTTTCACTTAAATACAAACATTTATATATCAAAGTGAAGGTAATTTAATGTAGGATTTAATAATAAAATCAGTATTACAATATCTGTATTACAAAAAAAGTTATGCAACTAATAGTAAGATCTATCTTAGAATTGCATTTTTTTAAAGTGTTACTTACACAACCAATACTTAGTAGGATAAGCCTTATTTTTTAAGACAGCTTCACAGCGTCTTTTCATCGAGTGAACGAGTGTTTGGAGTTCATCTTTCGTAATCACATGGTACCAAGAATCAATTACAGCTTCAATAAGTTGTCTTTTATTGGATGGACGTTTTTTTCGTACAAGAATTTTCAAACGTCGCCACAATTTTCAATTAGATTGAGATCAGGGCTGTTTTCTGGCCATGGTTTTATATCTATGCCTTTATTTTGAAACCATGCTTTGCATACTTTTGCTGTGTGGCATGGCGCTGAATCCTGCTGAAAAATAAATGGTGCGTTGTTGGGGAAGAGATCCCTGATGGAAGGTATCAATTTTGGTTCCAGGACAGTTTCGATGTATTTTTTGGCATTCAGGATGCCATCAATCACTTGAATTCGGCCCACACCGTCTGCAGACATACATGCCCAAATCATGACATTTGTTGGGTTTTTTGTTGCTTCAATGCAATCAAGATGAAGTGCTTCTCCTACTCTACGTCTCACGTATTTTCTACCATCACTACCAAAGAGCGATATTTTACTCTCATCGCTCCTGATTACTTGTTTCCATTGATTTTCTGACCATTTAATGTGTTATTTTGCCTACTTAACTCGTTTTTTGCGTTGCTCTTGATTTAAATATGGATTGGAATTCTAGCTTGTAGTCCAAATCCTGATAACCTTCTTCTTATTGTTCTTGAACTTACTGCAAAACCCGCTGCATTCATTTCACATCTAATGGCATCTGATGAAATTTTTCTATATTGAAGGTATAGCCGTTTAATTTTTCTATCGAAAGTAGCACTTGTGCATTTTTTTTGGCCTGATTTGGCCTTATTTTCCACCGATTTTGTTTTTTCATAACGTAAACAGAACTTTCGTACACCAGAACAAGTCACTGAACCACCAACTTGTCTTGCAATTTCAGCATAAGAGAGGCCATTTTCTCTCAATATGACGATTCGCCTTCTTTTTGTAGATGTCCAATTATTTCTTCTTGTTGATGACATTGTTTAAAATCAGTTTAATTAAAAAAAAGGACTTTAAATATTCAAAAACAGCGATACTCTATTTAATTGAACTAGTATGCATCATTCTGTAAAATATTTCACAACAATAACTCTTTTACCATCCAAATAACCTAAACTTACAGGTATTTGATTGGTCCTCAGAACAGTGTTTGTGATTGGCTAGTACGCTTTTATTACAAAACACGTCCTTATTCAAAACGATTTGTGTTTGTTTGTTCTACTAAAATGAGCATAACTTTTTTTGTAATACAGATATTGTAATACTCTTTTTATTATTAAATTTTACATTAAATTACCTCCAATTTGATATATAAACGTTTGTATTTAAGTGAAAATTAATATATTCTACAAGCGCACAATGTTGAAAAACATGAAACTTTCAAAAAATGTCCAAACTTTTGGCCACCACTGTAAATGTGTAGATATAAAAAAAATCTTAAAATCTTTCAACAGCAAATTGTTTAGTTTAGTACACTTCCAACGGTGACACTGTCAAGATCTGCAAATAATAAACTATTTCTGCATAAAATTGGCAAATTTACTTAAATGGCAATTGTATGCAGAAATAGTTTGTTTATTATTTGCAGACCTTGGGAACGTCACCGTTGGAAGTGTACGAAACTAGTCACTTCGTAATTGAAAGGTATACCGTATATTGAAAATTTATTGTACATATTTAACAGGGAACATGAAAAATATACATTTAATGCAAGATTCTGTTGTAAACAGATTCCGTTTTAAAATGTTTTACTCCATAAAGAAATATTTCAGAAAATAAGAAAGTAAAATATGAATTCCTAGTAATATTGTACCTAAAAATTTTGCATTTTTAAAAATTTTTGTTAGATAAATATTACAAACTTTAAAGAATACTCATTGAGTTACGTTTCTTTTTTTATAATACATATCGAAGTTTTATACCTCAACCGATATAGTATGCATTTTAAAATATGAAAGCTTATGCATATATGCATGTTAAATTCCTAAAAGATATTCATAAAGTGAAAAAATATAGACTCACTTGACAGAACTTTGTCGAAAATAGAGAAAACTATTCTTTTTAAAAATATGTTTTAAGCTGTGAAAACTAAGATAAGAGTTTTGGAAGAATCCTTGTTGTAGTTTCATATTCAGTAAACATTCTTTTTTTGCTCTTAAAGAACGTTCCCGAGGGCAGTTGTTTCGAAAGAACACTTTTATTTTAACATAAAGAAGCATTTGCTTTTCTGTCGAAAAATGTCAGTATCACATATTTTTTTCATTGTAAAATATGAATATTTTAAAGTAAGATGAAATTTTAAAAGATATAGTATAAGAAATTCCATCAGCGAAGAAATATTGCGAACGTTAATTTTGTTTAAATTTGTAAAATATAACATTTTTCCAAGAATTCTAATGCCTTCTTTTTATTTTCCAAAACCATGTGTTGTAAGGAAAGTATTGTAATCATGATTTTTTAAGTTTATGTAAGTGAGCACGACAACTCCTAAACGATAGAATTATCAACTGGTGAATATGTCATATCCACTGTCGCAAAAACTGAATAGATTTTCGTAAAAATTATCCTTCGGATTAGGTATTTAATCTATTTGAAAACCATTTTCATTTCATTTTGCGATCAATTCAATTGAAAAAATTACCGAGGAAGTGTAACAGAGTATAAGGGATAAATATTACTGCAGTATTACCAAGCATTAGTGGCGCGGGAGTATCGTTTAACGTTCTAAAACGGGAGTTCAAGTGTTCAAATCCAGCCGATTACATTGGGTCTCAAATGTTATAAAAATTTTCTTGCTTTATTACTTTCTGGACATAAACATCACTGTTCAGAATGTCGAGTAGAAATTTCACTTGAGTGAATCAATGCAGAGTTTTTAATTGTTAAGCATAAGAATTACTAAATATGCATTTTCTGCGAAAATAATATTATATAATATTATTTATTTTTAATTGTAATAATGCTTTTTTGTTTAATTGAATACATAGTAAAATGCAATTCCGATCATACTCTGATGCAACGTATCTTTAACAATTTCATTTTAACATGGTGTTAATTTTATGTACAACATAGAATTGAAGTCTGTCTTTTCGTTGACAGATTTTAGTTTACTGCCAAATTACAGCATGTTATGGTGCATGTGATCGTATTATTAAAATTTCCGTAATCAGGTCCATAGCCAAAAGGCATATTTGAGCAAAAATGATTTGGTGCAAGAGTGATTTTAATATGGGGTATATAATTTCGTATTCACATTCACTTTAAAAGTCTTTGTAGCCATAAAACACTTAGAAGTAGACACACTTGCTGAAGATAAATTAAATGAAAAAAAGAAAGCAAATATGTTTTTTTAAATTTGTTAATAAACTGTCAATTCTGGATGTCGGTAATTACTTTACGTTATTGAGATAGATTTTTATAAAATCACGCTTGAAAATTATTTAAAATGTCATAAGAAGTCAATAAATTGAACTGCAGTTTTCAAACAAATTGCAATTGAAAGTACATACCGCACGCTTATTTTGAAAGTGACACAATTCAATAAATGTTATTTTTGAGATATTAATACGAGTGAATCGCAAACATATTTCCACATCTGCCTACAAAAGCACGTTTAAGTACCTTTAAAAAAAAACGTATTAGAACAATTTTATCTGTTTTCGCTTATGATGTTATACGACTCTACTCTCTATAAACCAACAGATAGTGGGTGAAATATGACACATTGTTAAAGTAAATAAGGTGTTTTTGACTCCAGATATAAAAATTCCACGATCCATTCTAAATAAAAAACATTTGTTTTAATAATTGAAAAGGTTTTCCGTCTTTTCTGAGCATTCCATTTTATCAGTTATGTCTCTTTAGAAATAAGGGTGCGATATATTTTCCTATTTCATGATGTAACCAACTTAAGGTATGCGATATTTAAAAATGAGTTATGAGATATATAAGTGAAAGCAATAGTTCATTTTCTTGCCACCATCATTATAATATCTCCAAAATTCTAAGTGGAATTAAGTGATATTTATATTCTAATAATTGTAATATTAAGGGGTCCGATTCATGCCGAAGAAGAACAAGTTCGATTATGATGTGATAAAATTAAAATTTTGTGAAAAGTTACATTAAAAAATATATATATATATATATATATAAAATAAATCCCACATAATAATAAAGCTAAGTAGCTCACAAGGAAGGTCTCCTTAAAGCGCATACTCAGAAAATTTTGAAAAAAATGCTAATGAAGCTACTCATGTATGTGATAAAGGATCAGTCAAATTTAGCTGCGGAATCCCAGTAGAAATTCTGCAAAAAAAATAAAAACTTTCGAGTATTTGGCGGAAAAAGACGCGATTTGGCTTAGCAACATTTTTTCCTCGCCAAACGCAAACGATCGTTTGCATTTTGAGATTGCTTGCAAAATTATTATTCGAATGCGCAATACGTAATGAATTTAAACTTAAACTATGAAATAGTTTATTTTTTTTTTATAATATACACAACATATATTAAATTTCATTATACATACATATAGATGAGTACACAAAATTGTAGCTATAAAAATTTACTTATTATGTAAGTTAAACTTACATAAACAAGTTCAGCAAGAAAAAGTCTTTCCTTAAAGATTTTTTGTCCTAACAGCGCATTTTTTGAAATTTCATTCCGTCGCCAACCAGTGATAAATCGTCAAATAAACGAAATTTTCATAATTTTTTTACGGACGTTATATGGAGGTTCCGCAGAAAACATTTCTATAGACGTATATACACTCATGAGAAGAACATTCTGTAATTTTTTCAACATTTTCTGAGTATGCGCTTATGGAGAACTTCCTTGTCAGTGTTCAAATGTGCGAAAATATATCTAGAAAGGTTAAATATTAATTTCAGTGAATAAAGATTGAACATGAAACTTCTGGATAAACTACTTTGATTGCATATCTATTTCAATACCTATACGTCAATGGGTCGCATTTTAAAATCATACTATAAATTAACGTTTATTTAATGGTTAATAAATTAAGTAACAAAATTAATATTCACATATAATTTTTTAATATTAATAGAATATTTTTAATCGGAAAAAGAAAGTATTTAAATAATTTCTTGCAAATACATTGTATTTCAAGACTTCATATTATATAAAAACTGTGATAAATAAAAGTAGTTTTCTTTTCTTTTACCAGTTTCAAAGGTTTTACGTTTATTGAAAGATTGTTCAGAATTCAAAGGAATCTTTAATTCCTAGAAATGATTGGAGACTTGGTTTATTTATTTCATGCCGCGGAACAAAGAATATTACTTTTCCTAATGAAAACTTTATTTGTAGATCCCATATACAAAATCCATATTTTTATATTTCTAAATTCAATATACTTTGTATGAAGCAATTAGGCTTTCTTTTTTAAACTCTAAGCTATATTTTTCAGCTATTTTATTATAACTTCTACTTTCCATTTCTCTTTGTCTTAAGCTAAATTTCTTTTAAAATTAAAAATATCGAAAATTCCATATATTAAATGTCAAATTCACCTTCTAAACTTGAATTTAACGCAACATAAATGCATTGATTATTATTTCTGCATATATATGTTACTTGCATATATACTACCTGCATATGTACTACAATAATACATGTAATGATGTATTATGTTATCAGATCCCGCATCTTTGGTATAATTTATTTGATATCACCGGTGTTTTTGTTTTTGATTGACCCTCTCCCCCCTCCTTCCCCCCCAAGCTGCCCCCAAGCATTGCCTTATTTTTCTTCCCTCCATTTCACAGTTTGTTGGTTTCGCCCGTTTGCTCTCAACTTGTCTTGCAATTTCAGCATAAGAGAGGCCATTTTCTCTCAATATGACAATTCGGCTTCTTTTTGTAGATGTCCAATTATTTCTTCTTGTTGATGACATTGTTTAAAATTAGTTTAATTAAGAAAAAGGACTTTAAATATTCAAAAACAGCGATACTCTATTTAATTGTACTAGTATGCATCATTCTGTAAAATATTTCACAACAATAACTCTTTTACTATCCAAATAACCTAAACTTACAGGCATTTGATTGGTCCTCAGAACAGTGTTTGTGATTGGCTAGTACGCTTTTATTACAAAACACGTCCTTATTCAAAACGATTTGTGTTTGTTTGTTCTACTAAAATGAGTATAACTTTTTTTGTAATACAGATATTGTAATACTGTTTTTATTATTAAATTATACATTAAAGTACCTCCAATTTGATATATAAACGTTTGTATTTAAGTGAAAATTAATATATTCTACAAGCACACAAAGTTGAAAAACATGAAACTTTCAAAAAATGTCCAAACTTTTGGCCACCACTGTAAATGTGTAGATATAAAAAAAATCTTAAAATCTTTCAATAGCAAATTGTTTAGTTTAGTACACTTCCAACGGTGACACTGTCAAGATCTGCAAATAATAAACTATTTCTGCATAAAATTGGCAAATTTACTTAAATGGCAATTGCATGCAGAAATAGTTTGTTTATTATTTTCAGACCTTGGGAACGTCACCGTTGGAAGTGTATGAAACTAGTCACTTCGTAATTGAAAGGTTTACCAATATACCTCAATATACCAAAGGTATATCGAAAGGTATAATTGAAAAGTATATTGAAAATTTATTGTACATATTTAACAGGGAACATGAAAAATATACATTTAATGCAAGATTCTGTTGTAAACAGATTCCGTTTTAAAATGTTTTACTCCATAAAGAAATATTTCAGATAATAAGAAAGTAAAATATAAATTCCTAGTAATATTGTACCTAAAAATTTTGCATTTTTTAAAATTTTTGTTAGATAAATATTACAAACTTTAAAGAATACTCATTGTGTTACGTTTCTTTTTTTATAATACATATCGAAGTTTTATACCTCAACCGATATAGTATGCATTTTAAAATATGAAAGCTTATGCATATATGCATGTTAAATTCCTGAAAGATATTCATAAAGTGAAAAAATATAGACTCACTTGACAGAACTTTGTCGAAAATAGAGAAAACTATTCTTTTTAAAAATATGTTTTAAGCTGTGAAAACTAAGATAAGAGTTTGAGAAGAATCCTTGTTGTAGTTTCATATTCAGTCAACATTCTTTTTTTGCTCTTAAAGAACGTTCCCGAGGGCAGTTGTTTCGAAAGAACACTTTTATTTTAACATAAAGAAGCATTTGCTTTTCTGTCGAAAAATGTCAGTATCACATATTTTTTTTCATTGCAATATATGAATATTTTAAAGTAAGATGAAATTTTAAAAGACGTACTATAAGAAATTCCATCAACGAAGAAATACTGCGAACGTTAATTTTATGTTTAAATTTGTAAAATATAAAATTTTTCCAAAAATTCTAATGCCTTCTTTTTATTTTCCAAAAACATGTGTTATAAGGAATGTTTTGTAATCATGATTTGTGTGTTTATGTGAGTGAACACAAAAACTCCCAAACGGCACTTCAGATAGAATTCTCAATTGGTGAATATGTCATAGTCCACTGTCGCAAAAACTGAATAGATTTTCGTAAAAATTAGCCTTCGAATTAGGTAGTTAATCTATTTGAAAACCATTTTCATTTCATTTTGCGATCAATTCAATTGAAAAATTTACCGAGGAAGTGTAACAGAGTATAAGGGATAAATATTACTGCAGTATTACCAAGCATTAGTGGCGCAGGGGTATCGTCTACAGTTCTAAAACGGGAGTTCAAGCGTTCAAATGCAGCCGATTCCATTGGGTCTCGAAAGTTATAAAAATTTTCTTGCTTTATTACTTTTTGGACATAAACATACGCTCCAGATTGTCGAGTAGAAATTTCACTTGAGTGAATCAATGCACAGTTTTTTATTGTTTAGCATAAGAATGAATAAATATACATTTTCTCCGTATATAATATTATAATAATATTATTTATTTTTAATTGTAATAATGCTTTTTTGTTTAACTGAATACATAGCAAAATGCAATTTCGATCACACTTTGATGTAACTTATCTTTAACGATTTCATTTTAACTTGGTGTTAATTTTATGTACAACATAGAATGAAAGTCTGACTTTTCGTTGACAGATTTTAGTTTACTGCCAAATTACAGTATGGTATGGTGTATGTGATCGTATTATTAAAATTTCCGTAATCAGGTCCATAGCCAAAAGGCATATTTGAGCAAAAGTGATTTGGTGCAATAGTGATTTTAATATGGGGTATATAATTTCGTATTCACATTCACTTTAAAAGTGTTTGTAGCCATAAAACACTTAGAAGTGGACACACTTGCTGAAGATAAATTAAATGAAAAAAAGAAAGCAAATATGTTTTTTTTAAATTTGTTAATAAACTGTCAATTCTGGTAATAATGTCGGTAATTACTTTACGTTATTGAGATAGATTTTTATAAAATCACGCTCGAAAATTATTTAAAATGTCATAAGAAGTCAATAAATTGAACTGCAGTTTTCAAACAAATTGCAATTGAAAGTACATACCCCACGCTTATTTTGAAAGTGACACAATTCAACAAATGTTATTTTTGAGATATTAATACGAGTGAATCGCAAACATATTTCCACATCTGCCTACAAAAGCACGTTTAAATACCTTTAAAAAAACCGTATTAGAACAATTTTATCTTTTTTCGCTTATGATGTTATACGACTCTACTCTCTATAAACCAACAGATAGCGGGTGAAATATGACACATTGTTAAAGTAAATAAGGTGTTTTTGACTCCAGATATAAAAATTCCACGATCCATTCTAAATAAAAAACATTTGTTTTAATAATTGAAAAGGTTTTCCGTCTTTTCTGCGCATTCCATTTTATCAGTTATGTCTCTTTAGAAATAAGGGTGCGATATATTTTCCTATTTCATGATGTAACCAACTTAAGGTATGCGATATTTAAAAATGAGTTATGAGATATATAAGGGCAAGCAATAGCTCATTTTCTTGCCACCATCATTATAATATCTCCAAAATTCTAAGTGGAATTAAGTGATATTTATATTCTAATAATTGTAATATTAAGGGATCCGATTCATGCCGGAGAAGAACAAGTTCGATTATGATGTGATAAAATTAAAATTTTGTGAAAAGTTACATTAAAAAAAATATATATATATATATAAAATAAATCCCACATAATGATAAAGCTAAGTAGCTCACAAGGAAGGTCTCCTTAAAGCGCATACTCAGAAAATTTTGAAAAAAATGCTAATGAAGCTACTCATGTATGTGATAAAGGATCAGTCAAATTTAGCTGCGGAATCCCAGTAGAAATTCTGCAAAAAAAATAAAAACTTTCGAGTATTTGGCGGAAAAAGACGCGATTTGGCTTAGCAACATTTTTTCCTCGCCAAACGCAAACGATCGTTTGCATTTTGAGATTGCTTGTAAAATTATTATTCGAATGCACAATACGTAATGAATTTAAACTTAAACTATGAAATAGTTTATTATTTTTTTTATAATATACACAACATATATTAAATTTCATTATACATACATATAGATGTGTGCACAAAATTGTAGCTATAAAAATTTACTTATTATGTAAGTTAAACTTACATAAACAAGTTTAGCAAGAAAAAGTCTTTCCTTAAAGATTATTTGTCCTAACAGCGCATTTTTAAAAATTTCATTCCGTCGCCAACCAGTGATAAATCGTCAAATAAACGAAATTTTCATAATTTTTTACTGACGTTATATGGAGGTTCCGCAGAAAACATTTTTTATAGACGTATATACACTCATGAGAAGAACATTCTGTAATTTTTTCAAAATTTTCTGAGTATGCGCTTATGGAGACCTTGTCAGTGTTCAAATGTGCGAAAATATATCTAGAAAGGTTAAATATTAATTTCAGTGAATAAAGATTGAACATGAAACTTCTGGATAAACTACTTTGATTGCATATCTATTTCAATATTTATACGCCAATGTGTCGCATTTTAAAATCATACTATAAATTAACGTTTATTTAATGGTTAATAAATTAAGTAACAAAATTAATATTCACATATAATTTTTTAATATTAATAGAATATTTTTAATCGGAAAAAGAAAGTATTTAAATAATTTCTTGCAAATACATTGTATTTCAAGACTTCACATTATATAAAAACTGTGATAAATAAAAGTAGTTTTCTTTTCTTTTACCAGTTTCAAAGGTTTTACGTTTATTGAAAGATTGTTCAGAATTCAAAGGAATCTTTAATTCCTAGAAATGATTGGAGACTTGGTTTATTTATTTCATGCCGCGGAACAAAGAATATTACTTTTCCTAATGAAAACTTTATTTGTATATCCCATATACAAAATCCATATTTTTATATTTCTAAATTCAGTATACTTTGTATGAAGCAATTAGGCTTTCTTTTTTAAACTCTAAGCTATATTTTTCAGCTATTTTATTATAATTTCTACTTTCCATTTCTCTTTGTCTTAAGCTAAATTTCTTTTAAAATTAAAAATATCGAAAATTCCATATATTAAATGTCAAATTCACCTTCTAAACTTGAATTTAACGCAACATAAATACATTGATTATTATTTCTGCATATATACTACTTGCATATATACTACCTGCATATGTACTACAATAATACATGTAATGATGTATTATGTTATCAGATCCCGCATCTTTGGTATAATTTACTTGATATCACCGGTGTTTTTGTTTTTGATTGACCCTCTCCCCCCTCCTTCCCCCCACAACCTGCCCCCAAGCATTGCCTTATTTTTCTTCCCTCCATTTCACAGTTTGTTGGTTTCGCCCGTTTGATCCCTGTCCAGTGCACTTCTTCAGAACTGTGATTTTCGATTCGTTTTATCATCTGATGAAGGCTAATGTTTAGCCGAAAGCGCTAAGGAATTTTGATATCTGATTTTAACATCATAAACAGTTTTAATGTTTTAAAACTGTTTTTTATTTGCACCTATTACAGTAACAACTAAATTTCTTTCAAAGGAAAAAAAAAAGTATAGTTTCAATATCATAATATATATAGCGTGAACTATTAATTTAAGAAAATACTAATATGGATGTATAATAATTAGGCTTATCAAACTGAAATAATTTGATTTTTATATGGAGAAATTCCAAATATGTTGTGAATGATTATGAATGCGAGTTCTTTTATTTTGAAATTTGTCACCCTTTATGTACAATAATACATATTTAAATAAAATTTATGTGATATTTAAAAACATCTAATATGAGAAATTTACTTGTTCTAGTGTTAGGAAAATGCCTAAATTTGTTTAAAGAAACTTATTTTAAAATTTTAAAATAATTTTATTAATAGTCATTGTCATATATTATATCGTTTAGATTTACTGTGTAGTTTTTACATTTTGTTATTTAACATAACTTGGTTTTTATATGTAAAGAGGGAATTTTGCAATCGTTTTTTTCACTCACTTTTTGATATGTTAAATTTATAAGAAGTATATGCACAGACGTGTTCTCGATGACAATACAACATTTTAATAATTTTAGAACTTAACTATAAAGGAGGATATTAATTTTAAAGAATTTTTCTGTTAGTCGGTTGTAGTTGATAAATCGCCAAACAATTTTTATGGTTACAAATGCTTATGAGTTAGAAAAACAATGGAGTTAATTTTGCTCCAAAACATTCTCGTTAAAAATATGTCAACTGGCTACGAAGCTGCAACAACGAAATAGTTTAAACACTAGAAAATAGTAAATAGAAATTAAAAATAAAGAGTGTAATATTAAAAAAAAATCTCTTTTATCATTTAATAGTTTAATATTACTAATTAAATTACGATTATACTTTGGGAAACAATTTAGAAATCCCGACTAGATAGTTTTAATATAATTTTTTTTAAATTAATGTTGTTATATCTTATAGAAACAGAGCAAAAATTATAATTCTGAAAATAGTTCACTAGCTTGCGCTATGCAGTGTATATCAAACCAACAAATTTTCCATAATCGGGGCTCGCGCTAAATTAATGTATTGTAACGAATACTCTTTGAAACTACAAGAATTGCCGTCATGAAATAAGGCATGAGTAAGGCATGATGAACATTTATTGTTTATAAAAGTGTGTTAAAAATACTCTTTTTACCTTTATTTCGTAAATAAAAACTACTTCGCTAGTGTTAAAAACTACTACGTTTCAAAACTAATATAAACACAGATTATTATAATTTTGTTTGATTTTAACATTTCATGCATGAACTAATTTAGTTTTATGTGCAATAAATTCAGAAATTGCTTAAAACTCTAATTTGCGTGAATTATACTAAATAATATAATGATATGATTGTAATAAAGATGTGTAGTGCAATGAAACTTCTTAAACATTTCCATAGTTAATAAAAAATTATTCAAATATTGTTTGAGTATAAAGTTTTACAGTTAAACGTTTAAAATGGACTTACTATAAAAAAAGTAATAATAATAATAATAATAATAATAATTGTTTTTATTTATAAGTTTTGAAATATCCCTACAGAAATGCAAAATTAAAGAATTTTGTATAATTAGTATTAAAAAATGCATGCGTAAAAAAAAAAAAAAAAAAAAAAAAAAAAAAAAAAAAAAAAAAAAAAAAACAGATCTAAAAAGAATTTTCGAAAGGCTAAAAATTTTTTTTATGCTAATTTATTCTAATAAAAATGAAAGACACGAAATGCGGAAAATGTTATGTCACATCTCCCTAAATAATTATTTATGAATGGAGTTCTTAATTTATTATTCGGCAAAGATAAATTACTAAACTTCGAATTATTTTTCAACTTGTGAGTCAATATTTTAATATTATTTTATATTTTTGTATTTAATAAATTAAATCATAAAGCTAATTTTTAATTTTTAATAAATAAATATTAATATTTTTTCTGAGAAAAATTATTATTACCTGCTAACATTTTAAACTGTTATTGCCAGAAAGAAAACAGAAAAAAAATTACAACAGAAAGCTTTTCACTTTAATTTTCTCGTAACTTAATTTCTGTTACTTAACAACTTCTTCCAATTGTGTTCTCAATTATCCAATACATTTTTTTCACATGTAATACAGATTGCATATGTTATGATTTGTTTTTAAAATTATTGAACACACAGGAAAATTTCAACTTTCGTTTAGAATTTAAAAACTTTGATGTGCACACGCAATGTTCCAGAGAAACATAGCTATATAAATATAATTGTATATGTACTTCATTTTAATTGCTAAAAGGTGTAAATTAAAAAGATTATAAACATTAAAATAGGTTTTATTAGACTATTGACATATGTTTCAGCTCAGTCTGAGGCATTATCAAAGCAAACAAAAATATTCTATAAATGCATGAAGTCTATGAAGTTGTTCGAAACACAATCATTTAATTTCTCAAGAGTATTTTTAAAATAAATTACGCGTAATTTTTATTTTATACTTGATTTTTATTTCCATATTTGTAACCATGTAGTAGCTGGAGTTACTCCATGGTTACAAATATTTAAATAAACATCCCAGTAAAAAATAAAAAATAACGTACGTAATTTGTAAAAAAGTACGTAAAAAATTAAAAGATTGCGTTTCGAATAACTTCATAGACCGTGCATCTATAGAAAATTTATGTTTGTTTTGATTAATGTCTCAGATTGAGCTTAAACATATGCCAACAGTCTAATAAAACCTATTTTACTGTTTATAATCTTTTTATTTTACGCCTCTTAGCGATTAAAAATAAGTTAATAATTAAAAGGTGATAAGATTTGCTATATTTATAATTGCATATATTAAACTTATATAGACATATTTATCTTATAATTTCATTTATTTTTAACTGTTTTTTCCAGATGCGCTCGACGTCGATCAGCGCCATATAATTGTACAGCGGTTATGCCTACAGAATCGTGGATCGCCGCAAAGTCATCATAGATCGCCATCTCTCTTTCAACATCATAATCAATATCACCAACAACCACACCAAGCCCTGCAACAGCAACACATCTATAAGTACAACAGGCATTCTGAGCCAAATTCCAGATTTGCCCACGATTATCTGTCCGATGGGTATGTATCAAAATTCATATTTTTGGGTTGTAAGGTAAAGCCAGGAGAGATTGCGCACATAGAGGTTCGGGGGGAAGGAGTGGAGTGAGCGCGCAGGGACTCTAGGTAGTTGTACAACAGTAGTAGTGGAGTGTCAACTTGAAAGTGTATGTTGATTGTTTTGAGTGTCTAAGATAAAGTATTGCTATTTTGTTTTGTTTTCCCAAAATAAGTGCTTGAATTTTCATAGCTATTCATCAGAATTTCTATACAATGTTAATAGTACAAAATATTTTAAACTTAAACGATTTCTCATAAGCTAGTAATCTAGACTAACAATGTGGACATCAACAGTTCGTTTTAGTAGCGGCCATGTTTATATAAAAGGCTCCTACTGAAATTGGACAGTTTGCGCATCTGACACTTAGGAGAGATGGCTCATTGTTTCCATTAGTTTCCATGCTAGGAGAAATTACGCAGCCTATTGGTAAATTTGCAAAAAAAATGAAAAATTAAAATGGACTAGTTTTAAGTTAAACGTGTTATCAAGTAACTTATGTTATTTTGTAATCTTATCTGGACTTGCTTTTCTGATTATTTATTTTTTTTCCCTTTAATTAAAAATTTTTAATCGTTTTTAAAATTATTTCCCTTTTCTAATTCTTTAATAATTAGGTTGAAATATTCACTCCTAATACAATAATATTTGTTCACAAAAACCTTACAACAATGTCATTTAAGTGTAATTATTATTGTTAACAATTTAATTGTAGCTATTATTAGTAACAATCTCTCCTGCCCATGTGCGCAATCTCACCAACCCTGTAAGGACAGATTGCGCAAAACAACTTTCTTGGTTTTATTACAACTGTTCTATTAAATTACAACATAACAACAAAATAGCAATGGAAATGCATAAAAAACAAATGAAGTCAAAATTATTCATGGATTATTTAGCAAAAAATTAATATTGAAATTTTTTATTGTTATTCTTTTGAATTGTGCGCATACTCTCCTAGCTTTACCTTATAAAAATTTAAAATTGGTTCTTCACTTCTTTTTTATTTTATCTATATTTTTATGTTTTGTATTGTTTTTAGGGCATTTCGTTATTTTAGTTAGTTCCTCTTTGTCAAAGGAATTTATAATTATACATACATACATATATATTATATACAGGGTGTCGGAAAAGTCTGAAAACAGTCGAATAATATACATCGGATTGAAAAACGGAAAATATGTGTTCAATATTTTAGAAAAATCTATTTAGAGATATCAAAGTTGCCCCCCTCTCCCCCAACTCTGCACCCTGGGTGAAAGGAGGGCAACTTTGAAATCATAAATAATAACCCACCCTTTTTGATTGCAGATTCGGATTCTACGGGAAAAAATACGTAACTTTTATATTTAACACTTTCTTCGGAAAATCGTAGATGGCGCTGTAATCGAGTAAAATGCATTGAGAATAGTTTCCATTGAAAAGTTTGGAAACTGTTGAATATGATTATCCAAAAAATGGCGCCTGTGTGCATCGTACATGCTACCCTACAGGCATATAAATGAACAGGATAACACATAACTCCAGGTACAAACTTTGAGAGGAATTCTAGAGCATAGAACGGTATTTACATATGACATATCTCGTACGAAAAATATTCATTCATGAAAGCAGGATCAGAAACCAGCAAGAAATAAGCGAAATACAAATACAAATAAGTAACTCAATAAAAATGCTATTTTAAAGCACTTTAATAGACAAAATATAAGTAAGAAAATTAGTACATACAAAATACGATTTCACAAAAGATTTTATTATTTCCAACCGCATACAGTGCCTGACCCTGCAACGCATGGATTTTCTTACATTAGAAAAATTATACCAGAAATTTCATGGTTATTAATAGCAGATATGGTAATTCCTGGCATGCGGACTATCCGAGAAACAACAAGCATTTCGTACACTACTCCAAATACAAGCACTTATGTGCAGATCACCCAATTTGTTTGGGATCATACATTCCAATGGGGATATGGTTCATATTGGTATTATCTATCCCCTACCAAAACTTCAATGTACAGTTTTACGGCACGTTGCATACACATAAATAGATTATAAATGATATCCTCAATAATTATTTAGTTTTAGTCATGGACAAGTGAACAAATGAACACATGTCTTTTGAAAAAGACGTTTTCTGTCTAACTTGTATGTTTGAGAATCTTCAAGAATATAAAAGTTTACACTGTCTGGGGATTGAATTCACATTCTCACATATTACAATCAAGCAAAGGTAGATATGTTCACAACAGTGCTACATAAAATTTTACATATTTTTCACATAATATTTACTTGCGTACAGAGGGTATTTCCCACTTCAAAAAAATTAAAAATACTACAAAGGTTTTAATAATTAGCACAAACTATCTATTTCTGTTCCTTCTACATTGTTTCTGTACTATTATTGCTTTTCTTTCTTTGTTATACATCAGAAATCTGAAAAAAGGGCACGTAGAAATTGTTTAAAAAAAAACAAGAACGAAAAATCATGCGTCAAGCATAGATTATGTAACATTTTCCAACGCTTCCAAAATAATTTTACAAATCATACCGTTTAATAAGCTAAAAGATAACATCTAAGTAATCCGAATACTTTTATTCAGCCCTGTATAGGATCTATAGATTTGTATATATACTACATAGGATGTTAAATTTTAGTTCAGTTAGGAAACGCGTAGCACAGTTTAAAATTCTCCGTCTGGAGTTAAATAATACGGAAATGTGTTCGCGAACTTTTGTGCGTCCCTGTAAATGAACGATGACTGCTGTACACACACTATTCAGTAGTAAGCCTCTTGAAATACACCTTAGTGATATATATAAATTTCAATGCGTTTAAAATAGGGAAACATTATTTAAATAAACCGCAGACGATTTTTCTCCATAGACGTAATGTAACGGAATTCTTTTGACTGTCCCTGTAAAGTAACTATAAGTGCTATGCACACCCTATTCCATATTAAGCTGCTTCTAATGCACCTTAGTGATATATACAAATTTCAATGCGTTTAAAATAGTGAAACATTATTTAAATAAATCGTCAATGATTTTTCCCCATAGACCGCAATGTAACGGAATTCTTTTGAGTCTCCCTGTAAAAAAACTATCAGTGCTACACACTTCCGTTGAAATAGGGAACATGCTATAGATAACGACTATAACATATAAAAATTGCAGAGCAATCCGAGCATATTTACGGGTTAGGTTGATTATTGACGGCCAATTATCTACACTTGGGATATAGGCCCGGGGGGAGTGCCCTTCGTGGGGGTCTTTCTAAGGGAACCTAACCCGTATTTACGCATGGATAAATCCACGGCTCGAAGAAAACCACGAAAACTCCGAAAGATTAGGCCGACGGGCGCGATTGGGGTCGAACCCAGCACCTCCCGTCTACCAGCTTCGAGAGCAGAACCTCTCGGCCACTGGTGGGGATGCATATTTACGGGAGTTAGAGCACGGACAGACGGACAGACGGCCAGACGGCAGGCGGCAGACGGCCAGACGACAGACGGCCATACGGCCAGACAAACCGAAGTCATAAACACTTTTCAACTGGGTTGGAAAGTGTTAAAAAGACAAGAAAATAATTTTATATTCGTTGGATTTATAAATGAAAAATAGCCTAATACGAGGCTATGTATTACTTCAATTAAAATGTTTTAAATCGGTGGCACGTTAATCTGATATTTTCTTTCATAATTTATTGAATAAATCCAAAGAATAAATGATCGGACAAAGAATAGATAGGAATGATCTCTAGCACCAACTCACGAATAAGAAAAAAAGATAAGCTGAATTTAGTTGTTATAGGTTGAGATATTTTGTGTCTATTTTCTATGTTTTTGTCTTCTCAAAAATAAATATTCTTATTAGAGCATTTTACGCTGATATTTTTCTCATTCACCATTACATTATGCATATGTAATATGTATAAAAGAACTAAAGTCAGCGTTTGAAAAAAAAAATTACTTTCAACTAATTTGTTTGCAATAACACACGGCAATAATTATCAATAGTAATTATAATGAATTTAATAAAATACGTATAGAATAAAAAAAAGCAATTTAAATTTACTGATTAATATTTATTTGAAATATGTAGTTTTATATAATATCCCAAGAAACTATTTTACGATTTCATATTTTGCTTAATATGAATTTATTCAATCTTGAAATTTCCCTTATGACGGCATTTTAGAAAAATCTATGTAAAAACGACAAAAAATAATAGGTTGAAGAATATTAAATGAAGTTTCTTGTGGTAGATAATGGATATTAAAAACAAAATCGCTTTAAAATTTGTGGTCATTGTAATAATATATAGGAATAATGCAAATAAGTGATACATTCTAAGCAATTTCTCTTGAGAGAGAATGAAAATGAAAATTCATGACTCCATTATTTAAATATTTATTAGATCTTATTTGCCTAAATTCTTTTATCAATTTTATTAAAAAGAAAAATGTGCATTTATTATTGATTATTCTACTTAAGCATTATTTTAACAACTGGAAAACTTAAATAACTACTGAGAATAAAAGTAAATTTCTGAGCATTACATAATATACGTATAGCGGTTCCATTAATTGTTACTGTTTTGGAATAAAAATAATAAGATATCGTCATTAACAAATTTTACAACCATTACGTGTTTGTATATGCATTAAATTTCAAATCAGTTATAAAATATTTAGTTATGCTCTGCTAAGATATAATATATATTATTAAAAGAAAATTAAATTTAATGAGAAGGTAAGATTTCGTTTAAGACAAAATACACATTTATATTGAAATCAGTGCTATAAAAGCTAAAGCTCATGAATTAAATAAACAGACAAAATTACATTGAAACTTATTTCCTCTATAATTGTGTTATTATTAACCCCTTAATGGTCGCGCACAATGCATTCATGGACAGTGTTGGTGACTTTTTAAAAATTCAGATTGTTTGAATCCCACCATTTTTTTAAAATAGTGTAATTGGGTTTTTTTCTCGCATTATTTTATACGCCATTAAATAAGGTGAATATTTATGCTTCAAAAATTGATAGCAATCAATCTATCTGAATTAAAAAAAAAAGTAGCCTACACTTAATGAGCGCGACGATTAAAGGGTTAATTACTAGATAGTACACGTCAAGATTTCACGGTAAACAATTTGAAAGTTTCATTAGAAAAATGTTTGAATTTTTAAATAGTTGCTTTTAAATTAATTAAGGATAGAAAACTTGAACAATTGCTATATTATAAAAGCGATTCCTATAAATGTAAGGTGATAGATGTTGCTTTCAGTCCAATATACTCAATTAATGTAGTGAAAAAAGTTTAAACTTGTAATTTATAACACATTATGCTAGTTTTCTATCAGAAGTTATTAACTGAAAAATATTAACTGAATGGGTGGGGCATTTATTTTTACTGATCACAGTATGAGTTGTTTTGAAAAAATAACAATATTTAGTATTTTCTATTTTTTTTCTAATTTCATCTTTGATAAAATACTTACCTTGAAAGAACGTATTTTTAACATAAGAGGTAAGATCATCCGAGCTTCCAAATATTTGGAACCTCTGCTTACTATCTCTATTTGCAATAAACACAAATATATAAATCTTAAATACTCTCTGTCGTGGCTGATGTTTCTCTAATCTGGAATATCATATGCACATCTAGTATGGAAAACCTGTCTAAAATTCGTAATAGAAATATAAGAACCATAAAAATTGGATGCAGATATTTCAGTAATACCACCATTAGATGGGATTTGAATAATTGCTCCTTTATTCGACGAATCAAAAAGCGTTCTAATATATTTACAAAAATATCTATAATAATCCCAATGAGGTTATTGCTGAACTGCCTGCTTACTGTGTCTTCAACTCCAGAAATAGACAAAGAACACGTAATTCAACATGGACTGAAGATTATACATGATTTTCTTTTTCTTAGTTTTACATTAAATTTACTTTTAATTTAAAATTCTTATTCATTTTTATTTTATAATATATATATATATATATATATATATATATATTATTATTATATTTTATTTTTCACTTTTACATTACTGTTACTATTACATTACATTATTGTTACTTATAACAAAATAAGATTGTATGGCTGTCACTGAAGAACTGTTTTAAACAATTGAACTTTTTAACATTTTACTTTATTCACAATTTGTTGATGTAACTACCATATATATATATATATATTAAATTTACGTATAATTAAATTTGATATTTAAAACAATATTAAACGCTTTTCTATCTTTTCATTTATATTTGTAATTATAAATGTAATTTTGTTACATTAAATTTGTAATTATGTCTTGTGTAGTTTAGAGTAGACATAGTAATTTTCTCTCTGATCTTTCGTTATTTTATAGAAATACAGCTACTCCTAGACATGACACTAAATTGGCGTCAACTAGTGTGTTTCCCTCTAATCCGAAGTCGCGCTTTCGTTCATAACTTTAATAGTACTGAAGATACTTTATTGAAATCCTTAGAATTCATACAAAGATGATTTTGTTGCGAATTTTGTTAAAATATATTCGCCAATGTTAAAGTTATGAACGAAAACGTGTCTTCGGATTGGAGTGAGACAGCCTGTAATTTTGACTAAATAAATGGATTCCTGACTCTAGTGTCCTATGCAACAAATGATAGTTACATTGTCCTGTACTAATACTTAAAGTTTGTAACATGAATTCGCGATCACCCTTATAACATAATTTCAATTATATTTTGTACATATTGATAATCAGAACCTAAAGAAATATCGAATATTTTATAACAATTGCAATAGAAATAATAGTACGAGTTGTAATTTTCCAACTGGACGAAAAATGTCCGGGCCAGGATTCGAACCTGGGATCTCTTGGATGAAGCCGCCACGCTCTACCAACTGAGCTATCCCGGTCGAATCTGGAGGGCATAATTCATCCAGTTAACCTTTTGATCATAGCACCTGGTCTTATATTTTAATCAGCTCAACAGAATAGATCGCAGGTAATGGAACTCCAGTAAACGCTGGATACGTGATTACACTAGATTAATGTTAACACAATTATTCAAATTGGTAAAGAAATCATACGTGTTGTAATTTTCCAACTGGACGAAAAATGTCATGGATGACATTTTACAAATGTCATTAGACAAATCATACGAGTTGTAATTTTCCAACTGGACGAAAAATGTCATCCATGACATTTTTCGTCCAGTTGGAAAATTACAACTCGTATGATTTCTTTACCAATTTGAATAATTGTGTTAACATTAATCTAGAGAAATAATAGTATTTGAATTATTTGTGATTTATTACTTTATATCTATTATAAATATTTTATAATTCCAAAAGTTTCCAATTTTTAAAATATTTGTTTTGGTTCTGTAATATTTCGTAATCTCTTTTTAGGAATTCTGATGATGAAAACAGTTCCAGTGGAGAAAAAGGTTGTTTTCAAGGAGGTGGGAACAACACGGATAGCCATGAAATGTCGGAAGCTGAATGTGATAGAGACTATCATCAGCATATTAGGAAAAGTAAAGAATTTATGAAAAACAATTTTCCCATTTAAAAAATAAATATTTACAACTATTAACCCTTTGCACTCGTTGAAGGTTATTTTGTGAAAATAGTGTTAACCTTTTTAGCTACCATAATTTCTAAACAAAAATTTTTACCATAGACTTCTATTGCAATTATTACAGAAATATTTAATTTGTTCTGGAATAAGCAAATGGCTATTCTGAAATAATGTTACCGACAAAATTTTACTGGTTTCACACGACAACGGAGTGCAAAGGATTGAACATGAAAAGAAATATTGATTGTTCATTGTTCATTGTTGTTGTTTTTTCCTAAAATAAATTGTGTCTTCGACAGAATTTCTGTCTTATTACGCACTCAAAACTAATGTTTTTACAATTAATGTAGTAGTAAATATTCTAAATAATAAACTTACAATTTTTGTTACTTATGATTCAAAAGTTTGAAAGACCAACTATCGAAAGTAGTTTGATATTTTCGTTTTATAGCATTTTGCTTTATATTACTTTTTAAATGTCAAGATAGTAAAAACAAATCTGGCATGGAGGAAGAAAATGTTCTGAAATAGTTTCTGGAACCAATTTAGTATTTTTATGAACAAGAAATTTGTACAGTGTTTATACAATTTTGTTAATACAGAAGCACAATTTATCTAATATATACATACCAAAACATTTTTTAAATATATACACAAGCACGCATTATTATCTTGTTGCAGAAAATGGACCTGAAAATTGAAGTGAAAATTTCACAAGCACTTTCTGGCAATCTACCCACTATTTCATGCTAACAAAAAAATATTCAATACTTATACACTATACTTACACACAATACTTATACACTATATATAATGCACATATAAAATTCATTTCTCTAACATGTAGAAGAAATATATATGTTTAATGTTTATATAACAAAGCAATAACACTTTACTAGTTTTGTATTTTTGGCTGTTTACAACATTTCGCTTACATTCTCATTTTCTTAAATCCGAATTGTTGCAATCAGTTTGAGAAACGCGACACAAAACCAAATTGGAATAGCAAGAAAGTTATTATCCAAAACCACTAGAAAAATTAAATATTGGCAGTTCTTTGAAATCAATTGATACTTATAGCAAAATTGTAAATTTTTATTTTTAAAGAAAATATTTATGCGTCAATATCAACCCTAGCTGTCAAAATATATACTTATTTGAATTTTTAAAATATTTCGCCAGTTTATTGCCTAAATTTTCAGTACAAAGCCAAACTTTGTTTGTAACATTTGCGTTTTATTTAAAATGTTTATAAAGCGAAGCAACAATTTCTAGACTAATAGTAGCATTTCATTGCAACTTTTTCCAATGTAAAATATATGAATCTTTTTAAAACTTGGAAAATTTTCCATGCCTTTCATTCATAATATTTAAACTTTCAATTGTTTAAAAGGCGTAGCCAACAGAGTGAAAAATTGTCCAAGCCGGGATTCGAACCTGGGTCATCAGTATATAGTACTGACGTTCTACCAACTGAACCACATGGAACGAAACCCAGCCTGGCACTTTTAACTACCAGGTGTTGGCAAGGCGACAATCGCAGCACAAACAATATTTTCCGTTATCGCAGCAATATTTTTCCGTGAACCACCAATTCTGGGGCAAACACGAAACTAAAGAGAACCCAGCATCGATGATTGAATAAATCTTTGAATACTTGGTAATTTTTCCATTCAAATTTTAAATGCTTAAAAGGGGTATAGCCAACAGAGTGAAAAAGTATCCAAGCTGGGACTCGAACCCGGGTCATCAGTATAGAGCACTGACGTTCTACCAACTGAACCACTTGGAACGAAATGGAAAAAAATCCAAGTATTAAATAGATATATTCAATCATCTATGCTGGATTCTCTTTAGTTTCGTGTTTGCCCTCGCGTTGGTGGCTCACGGAAAAATATTTCATTTTGTGTTCAGATTATAGCCTTGCCAACATGAGATAGTGAAAAGTGTCAGGCTGGGTACCGTTTCAAATGGTTCATTCAGTTCGTAGAACGTCAGTGGGCAGGGCCGTAGCAAAAGAATTTTTTTTTTTTTTTTGGGGGGGGGGCAAAAGGCAAGATTGGCCTACTCAAAAATGTTTCAAATCCGACTAATGTAAAATAGTCAATCTGTCGTTTACAATTAATTTTAACTGATTAATTATAATTGATAGTTAAAAATAAAATATATGATTTTGTATTACTAAAATGTTTCTTTGATATAACTCAGTAATTATTTAAAAGATTTACCAAGAACTTTACTGGGAAAAAAAAAGAATATGTATTGATAAGAAAAAATCCTACAGTTATATTTGTGAAAAACACATTTGTTTAGAATGATAGAATGAAGTGGTAGTTTAGTAAATAGAACGTAGTGATTTTCAAAATAAAAGTTAAATAAAAATGTGATCTCTTAGTTCTAAAAATTATGGTAATGTAATGAATGGGAAGTACTTTCAATATTTTATTAGCATGCGATAGAAAATAATTTGAACTTTATATTCCAATTAGAGATAATATCGTATGGAATTAACAACATACACTTTCAGTAAGTCTAATTGTAAAACTAAAAAATGCACACTATAGTGGTACTGAAAATATTTGGAGGGGCCTCAAAATTTAATTGCGCCTGGGGCCTCTTGAGTGCTTAATCCACCACTGATTGTGTTTTATAGGAATGTCAAGGGACCGATAGAAACATTTGAAGTATCTACTATTTCGAATTTTACACTTTCGAATTATTCAAGTTTGACTGTACTATTTTTACATGAATTACACATCACACTGAATAAAGCAAACCATTCATACATTTCTTATCACCATTCCCTGTCGAGTGGTTTCCACTGTCCAGCCATTGTTGATAACTTCTTCGGACTTTTTGCAGCCTTCAAGTTTCTTCTTTTTAGCGTCTGTCTTTTTTGATTTCCACTTGGCTGGTGCCGAATTCGTTTCATAATATAAACTATTATCTCAACACAAGTAAAGTAAGATTAACCCCTTGGGGACGAGCGACACGTATACGTGACGCATAAGATACTCAGAATCCTCGATTATTCCCACCAGTTAATTTTTATTGTAAGCTTTGCCTTATTTAATGCCAGCATTTCTGCGATTCAATTAGGCGAAAATTTCTGTTTTGAAACACCGGTGGTAAAAGATTAAAAATTCCGTACAAGACGCTCGTCACGAAGGGGTTAAGTAATAAACTATCGTGCTATCACTACTATGCGACTCTCAACTGCTCTGACAGTCCGATATTGATGAGCAGTTAGTAAACGAATGACTCATCATGAATAGCACTAGCTCACTGCACGTCCTAGCCTGCACTTGACTCATCACTCGGCAGGCACCTGGCGCGACATGACACATTCGACTCGACATTCTGCTGTCTGCTCTAGAGATGCTTTTGCATGCGAAGCGTATGGAGTATTTGAACTGACACGTGGATTTTTTTTATTATTAACTTTTAGCTAGGTGCTGGGTATTTTATAGGAAGTTAGATTAGATATTAAAATACAATAATTTTTTAACCATCACTTTGGGGCCGCGGCGGAAGTTACGGGCCTGAAACGCTGAACTATTTATATTGTTTTAAGTGCAAACGTGTTAATGTTCCGCAATCGCTTCAAGTTTTTTTTCTTTTTACCATAAAACTACTTTTAATAATTTATTTTTTCCAGAAATCCTCTTTCTGAATTCTTTATTAAAAAAATAATTCCTCTTACGTATGATTTAGTTTTAAAAAAATAATAATCGCTACATATACCGTAATTTCTGGCGTATAATCCGCGGATCAAACAATTATGTTTAGACCCAGAAATTTTATTTAATAATTGAAGTAAAATATTTACAGCGATCTAGTATGTTCCATTATATAAAATAAAATTTCTGGGTCGAAACATAATTGTTTGATCCGCGCATTATACGCCGGAAATTACGGTAATCAGGGTATATACAATAAATATTAAGTAATTAATAAAGGCTCCAATTCTAATTTTTATAATAGCAAGTGAAAAATCAGTGAAAATTATGTAATTATGTTATGTTGGCACAAGCATATAAATTTAGTTTTAGTTTTATCAAAAAAAAATGTAAGAAGTTTTTTAGGTATTAAATGTTAAATGCACGGATATTTTTTTAATTTATTCATTTTCTTTTTTTAAATGGTTTTAAATATTCTTCGTTTTTATTTTCCAAACGTTCCTAAAACAGTTCCAAAGGGCGCAAACATATCGTTGCTAGAACCTACTATGTATCAAGTATAAAATTTCTTGAATTTCCTTAAGCGACTTTCGCATTCGGTCGACCTAGTTTATATATTGATGGTTTTTATCTATGTAAGTTGCGAGTGTTACTGTAGGACAAATTTCTTTTAATTTCAAATCAATAGATCAGATTCATATTTTTCCCCTATTGGCCTATGTAACGACGGCCGACTTAGCTTTTCCATGTGTGGGTATAGTATATGTTCCATGTACAGTATATGTCCAACATTTCCGGCTCTGCAGACAAGATTTATACATGATAATTTTTTTTTCAGTGGGTAGGCCGACTAGCTATTTATGTGATTCGAAAATGTGACAGAACACGTGACTTTCATACCAGCTGACCAGATAGATCTATTGAAACCATTACTTTTTTTACTCATAACCTATCTATTGACAGACCGACTAGCTTTTGCCATATGATTGTAAGGATGTAGTGAAATGCATTCTGAAGACTTAAAGTCCTGCAAACCACAATTTTTCCGAATTGTTTTTTTTTAATCGGCCTACTGACATACTACACAGACACTAATTAAATCTGCTGATAAGCCGACTGAATCCTTTTACCAAACATTGGGGGGACAGCTGCCCCCTCTGCCCCCCGCTCTCTAAGCCCCTGTCAGTGGGCTATACTGATGACCCGGGTTTAAGTCCTGGATTGGATACTTTTTCTCTATGTTGGTTATACGCCTTTTAAGCAATTAAAATTTGAAATATTGTAAAATACATTTTAACCGAATTTGTGTCTTATTGAAAGTATTTCTAATGAATGTAATAATTGGTAATTCAATAAAAACAATATAGTTATTATCAGTTTGCTTCTGGATTATTATCTTGATAATTAACTTTTTTCGTGGTTTTTTTAAAAACTTATTTTGAAATATATCATCATATTTATTGTCTTTATTTTTAAATGCACCAATCTAAATGCTAACGGTATACAAGAAGCCGTAAAAATATGATAGTTTAAAAAAATAAATGAATCAAAACAAAAGCTGAATTTATAAGCTTATGAATATATTCATCATAAAGAAGAAATGATAATTCATTCTATTCATTTTGTTTAGTATGTTGTTTATTTACAAAGATGATATTTCGAAGTTCCAGTATAGCTAATCTTTTAAATTACATTTTGTATTTACTTTCATGAAATTAAAAATGAATAAAACGGATAGCTTTCGAAAATTAATTTGACAAAGAGGTTATTCTGAAAATAAATAACTATATATAAATTTTAAATCGGTAGAAAAAATAATTTAGATATTTTGAGTGAGATCTTAAATTCTATTTTTTTGAAATCTAGGTTATGATTTCTCAAGAAATAAAAAAATTTAAATCTTGTTTTTAGTTCTCTCTTTCGTCTCTCTGTCTGTATAAAAAAGAAATTTTTTCAATCGTACCTTGATTTCATTAATTTACTTCAATTTACAGTTGTTTATAATACATAATAAAATTTAGATATTGTTTTAAGTTATTTCATTCTTTTCATAAATTGGATTTCAGATAATGTGCTTATCTTACAATGAATAAATATTAATTATATTATTGGGTATAGTTTTATTTAAATTATGTGAATGCTTAATTTTTTTTCACCAACAAAAATTATGTCACATTTATGAACATTTATTTCAGTGATGATATATTGAGGAATTTTACTCAAAATTTGATCATGATTTACAGTCTTGCAATTTTGTAGATATTCATTATATACAATTATAATTTACATATTTCATTATTTTTAAGAATCTTTAATGCATGAAAATTCCATTTATCATGTCAAATATACTTTTTTTTATTAGACATTATAATTAAAAAATATTTAATAAAATGATATAAATAGGATGTACTGATGAATTTATAATTTTTTGAAATATTTAGGTTTGCACGCAGTACAGTTGCGAATGCATCCGAAAAAATCTTTTTCAAATATTTAATTGCGCATATTCCTTTAAAGCAGATTTCGGCTGTTTTCATTAAATAAATTTTTCATTTGAAAATTACAATAGATGTAAAAGACGTTTAATTTGACTTCGATTTTTAATTCGGATTTATTTAATTAATTTTCTTAATATTCTGCTAGAATTATGAAATTTTGAAAATTGATTTTAAATGCCTTCGAAAAGAAAATGTTCGCTATTTTAAAACATCATGCGAAGTATATAATCAGAAGCATCTCCTATTTATGTAAGATAATCAGGAGTAAAAAAAATATATATCCACGTAATATTAGAATTTTTACAGTAGTTCTACAGTAATGTATAACTTTCAGGAAACTATCCAGATTTTAAATTTTAAGAATATTAAGCTAATATTGTCTGTATTCATGCATTCAAAATGTTTTTTAAAAGATACTGCAATATCGGAAATACTTTACCGATTGAGTCAATTCGTTTCGTACTTTTGGCATCTTACGTATGACACATATGTGTATTTCGATTCCGGCTCATTTGGTAAAGTGGGTTCTATGCAATATAATCAGAAGCATCTCCTATTTATGTAAGATAATCAGGAGTAAAAAAATATATATATCCACGTAATATTAGAATTTTTACAGTAGTTCTACAGTAATGTATAACTTTCAGGAAACTATCCCGATTTTAAATTTTAAGAATATTAAGCTAATATTGTCTGTATTCATGCATTCAAAATGTTTTTTAAAAGATACTGCAATATCGGAAATACTTTACCGATTGAGTCAATTCGTTTCGTACTTTTGGCATCTTACGTATGACACATATGTGTATTTCGATTCCGGCTCATTTGGTAAAGTGGGTTCTATGCAATATAATCAGAAGCATCTCCTATTTATGTAAGATAATCAGGAGTAAAAAAAATATATATCCACGTAATATTAGAATTTTTACAGTAGTTCTACAGTAATGTATAACTTTCAGGAAACTATCCAGATTTTAAATTTTAAGAATATTAAGCTAATATTGTCTGTATTCATGCATTCAAAATGTTTTTTAAAAGATACTGCAATATCGGAAATACTTTACCGATTGAGTCAATTCGTTTCGTACTTTTGGCATCTTACGTATGACACATATGTGTATTTCGATTCCGGCTCATTTGGTGAAGTGGGTTCTATGCTTGCTATTTGTTTTCAATTTGAGTGGCTTCACTACTTTCATTTTTATTACAGTTGTATATATTGGCGGTCTAAAAACAAAAAAAGTTTTGTTCTATATTGTTTTCCTCTGTAATAATGAACTAACGCAATGAGATGGAGGGTTCAGGTTCAATTACGATTGTACAGAGCAGATTAAAAAATGTGTTATTAGCTTTAAAAATCCTTTCATGACGCCAAGCAGAATTTATGAACAATAAGGTTCTGTTCGAAGTTATAAAACAACAGCTAATCAGTATCACCCTTGCAGAACATGGACCTCTCTAAAATAGTATAAACAAACAATTCCACCTACTCGGACTTATGAACAGACGATTATAATAATACTACTTATGAAAAAAATACGTCTGGAAATGAAATATGCGAAACGAATTTTGACACGACCGGAAAAATAAAAACATAACTTTAGTAAAATATTTGAACGGAATTGAAAATGTATTTTGTAAAATGCTAACATTTTCTTATTAATTATTTATCATCTTAAATAATATCTATCTCAAACTTAAAAAAAAAAAATCACACATAACCAAATCTGGATAAAAGTTTGGTGTCGAATGCATAAATAGTCTCTGATTTTATTGATTATTTGTTTTGTTTTCGAATTTATTCATGCTTACCATTTTTATATTGTATTTCAGGTTCTCAGCCGTCATTTGTCAAGTTCCGAATGGGATCTTTAACGACAAACTGTGGTCTGTGTGTCGATAACGAATGATAAGCGATTGGGGATAAGAGCTCTTTTTCTCCATTTGTCTTGTGTGTTTGATATAAAAAAAAGGACAAAGAATTTGAATCGAGCTTTACTGGATGAGAAGAACTGTTAACAATTCGAATTATTTTATTTCCAGAATGATTAATGAATAATTCTATGTCAAGAAGTTAATGTTACTAAAAGTAGTTTTTGGTGCCAAAATGATTAAAACGAATGTTTTTACGAAACTTTTATTTGAATGAAAGTCGAAAGTGAAAGATATTGAGATTGTATAAAAAATAGTATTATACATCTGATATATACAACTTAAAGTATAGTTTTAAGTACGTATGTTGTATAGATTACCTTTTTCAAATACGGATAAAGACGAATACGTAATTTACAATGATTTAAGTATGAAATTATTTTTAAGTACGCAAGTTATGTTAATACCATGTTAAATACATATGTATAAAAATTATTTTCTTTTTCTTTATATCATAAGCATGATAACATATCTTCTATGATGATGTTGTGAAACCTTCTTTTCCATTGCAATACATTGGCAACAAATTAAATTGTTCTCAGCTAAATCTCCATCTATTTTAGTTTGATGCAAATAAAATATATCTGTGATAACAAAATGAAAAGATTTATTTCATAAACCCCCCCCCCCCACCTCAATTTATTACAATGAATCTTTGGGGGTTTTATACGATGTTATTTATTAGAAATGGACTTTTGGTACATCCAGAAATTTCATTCTCCATTTTATTTTATGTATAAGATAATTGTTTTATGGAAACTGTTGTTTAAATACTATATCTAATCATTTAATATAAGTATTTGTTATTTTTAAAGACGGAAATACTAAAATTGAAGTTATACTTTGATACATTAAAATAATAAAGATTTGGAAGATTCAAATTTAAAAAATGTAGAAAATAAATCGTTTAACAAAATTAAATTAATAGTTATGCGATAGGTCTTCAAAAGTATTATTAAAAACTTTTATTTTGAAATTTTAAAATAATCTCAAAGTTACATATAAAGAAACTATCCTATCTGTACTTTTCAATTGTACATAAATTGTAGTTCTTATACTAAAAACAAATATACAAACTGATAAAAAGTGTAATGAAACTAATGCTTTTTCGTTGTGATTGTTCTCAAAATTCATTCTAGTAATTCATTTCCTAAGAAATTTGAAATTGTTTGAATGCCCTCTAGGCGTCTTAACTGATCTAGAGAATTGAAATTCAAATCCAATTAAATTTCAAATTCTTTTTTCTAGGTAATGCTTTTTCAAGTCATGAGAAATACATGTTTTAAAAATTTTGCTTTTGCTTCGAATGTTCTTGATCAAATGTATTTTAAAAATATCTTCAGTACTTTTTTCATAGGAAATTATTATTTTTTCCTATATCCCTATTAAAAGGTATATATAGATTTAAGGTGCTACGCTAATTATGTCATATTTCTTTTACATGTGTCATTCTCAGTCATATATATTCTATAACATATTTATGAATAAGGCGAATTAATTGATAAACTTATCAGAATTTTTTAAATACGAATTTTGTCAATCACTCTGGATTTTTTCATGTGTTTTGGATATTTATAAATGCTATAAAGAAAATTTTTACATGTAAATAAACAAGCAAAAATAATAGTCTTCTAAACAGTCCAACATTTATATAGAATCTTAAGTATTTGATGAATGTTTCTTTGTAACTCACATTTCAGATATCTATTATCAGTATTGTATAATAATGAAACATGGTAAATTCTTGAGTATAAAAATACTCAATATAAAAATTAATTACATTGGTATTATATCATATAAAATAAAATATGTGTAACAATGTAAAAATGTGCTGGATTATTGTAAAGAAGACAGTGAAAGATTACTATAATATAGATGTTTATCTCAAAAGTAAATGAAATTGAGAGTGTGAATGTTGTTGCATTAAAAAAAGATACATTCTAGAATTTATAACTATAAGAAATGTATTGTTCTCATTTGTACATTCAGATCATTAACATAAACATTAAACAATATTTATGTACAGTTCTCATTTTATGCGGGATCTGCCATCAGTGTTCACTCTTTGTAAAGAAATATTGTAAAAATCTGCTATGAAGTAACATTTGTTAATAAAAAAATGTTTTAAAATTGTTTTGTAAAGCTGTATATTTGTTTCAGTGTTTTACTTGACTCTTCTGAATACAATGTATAAAGAAACTCAAAAATAGGGCAGGGGGGGGGACATGATAGTCCGGTTGGTGGAGAGTGGGACTCACGATGGGTGAATTATGGACTCAGTTCTTGACAACCACATATCGCCGTGAATGCATCTGGCATCTGGTGTACCGGTACGCTAAATCCGTCGGGGATGTAAACTCCTCGGGACGTGAATTGCCAATTTTCGGGGTACCGTATCAGACGAGGGTCCTGTCGCCTGTCACAGGATGAAAATTACGGTGTTGATTTAATAATCTAACCTGTAACGAAGCTCTGACGACTTTCTTCCAATCAAGAGTGTTAAGGCATTTTCCTGAATTCAGTAACAAAAAATGATACTTTATAAGAATATACGTCTATCTCAATAATATATTTATAACAAATTCTTTAGATAATTATTCTTCTTGGCAAAGAGAATAATTTGAGTATAATAATGCTGCTTATAGAAATTACATAGACCATTGAGCAGACGACAAATTATGCTGTAAATCATCGCTTCCCAGCTGAACCCCGAAAAACGAGACCTGTACTTAAGAGTAATGTAATTAAGAGTAGAGTAATGTACTTAAGAGTACACATTGCACTGCTGTTCTTTCCATGTAGAGATTCAACATATTTTCACGTGATGTCAATATTTTGATGAGTTATTTTTCTGGAAGTCCAATAGTTGGGAGAGAGTACATTTATACTATATAAGAAAGGCAACATACTCACAGAGTGCATGGTCAGATTGACATTTTTGTTCAAACTATGGCAGCCTAGAACTTGGCAATCTGCCAGAACTTGGCGATAATCGCTGTTGAGTGGCGACAGTCCAAACTATGACAACTTATATTGTGTAAGTTAGACAAAACAATGGCGTTATTTTCTTACAAGAATGCTCCTTAAAAAGGGTTATTTAAAACTTATTTCCTGATGAATATGACAGTTACATCGTGCTGAACATGTGGTATTACACTTAAGTTTAAATAAACACATGTATGCCGTCAAAAACCAATTTAGAGAATAGTGTAAAAATTTCGTGTTTAATACTATATAATGCTGGCAGTTTCCTGTCTGCTTTATAGGTAGATAGATATTCAGTATTTGTATTTATATAAAGATATTTAACCAAAGTCTAAAGTGAATGAATAAACTTCTATTTTATGTCTGAGAATTTAATTAAACTGTCTATAATAGTTCAAAATGTCTGTGCTTATTTTAATTAAAAATTTGTTACCAAAGATTAATTTACTGGCCTATGATTACTAATTGGATAATACAGTAAATTCTGTTTAAGACGGAGTCGATCGGTACAGGTAATATTTTCCATCGTAGTCAGTATGCCGACTTATACAGAGTTTACTGTTTTGAAAATTTTTCTGAGTCAATTTAAAATCTTTCCCCATCTGACAGATTTGCGTCGTACATAAATTACGTCTTAAACACAGTTTACTGCATTAAAAAATAATCAAATCACCTAATTTGACTAAATGATTTAAATTTAAAATGAATAATAAATGATGATTATTGTTAACAGTGTGTCACATGGGTATCAATATTCACTTGAAAATAAGAATGTTTAAATTTTTAGAATCATTTTTGTGTTTAATTATCTTTAATCTTTCTCACTTTAATGTTCGAAATATAAATGTTATAAAGTATAAATATGTACTGTCGTTCTGATTAATTTTTTTGTTTAAAGATTGGTTAAATATGTTATACAGAGATTAGAAACATGTTATTTCGCAAGTTTTAAAGTATTTCAATTTGATTTTTTATATGAAGCGTTCATGATAGCATCGTAGTTTGCACAGATATTTTACTTCATTTTTCATATATTCACATGTGTAAGAACTACTATAGTGTTATGAGTACATCATATCGAAAAAAAATAATAATTGGAATACTTTAAACATTGTTAAATAAACCTATGTTTCTGATTCTAAACTTTCTTCAAATAGAAATCAATCAGACAGCCAGTTAATATATATCATAAATTATATTAAAAATTAAAACAACTCATAAAAAAATCAAATACAATTTTGTCTAATAAATCGTGGCCAAAAATCAATGCGTATCTTCCCACCTCTTTTAGTATCTTATACGCAAAAACAAGGAAAATAAATTCAATAATCCTATTATTTAACGGGAAGAATAGTTTTTACAACAAATACTATTTTGATAATCTAAATGAATGGAACATAACTGATCAGTAGTACAGTTAATGATCGCTAAAAGAACAAGAATTCTGCATGTATTTGGATGTAGAAACGTGATGTAAACAAACACTAGCTTTGCTATGATGTCATGCCTCTTATATTCTCTAGTGAAATAAGCGAACAGACAATAGCTTTGAGAAAATACCAGGCTTGCCATGACGCTGAGCGATTCATTTTTGTAGAAAATAATCTGAACCAATCAAATTTTATTTCCCATATATCGCCATTCACATATAAAGGCACCGAAGGAGAGTGGCACTGAGTGCTCTGACCCTTGAATTTTTTGGGTACTTTTTGAAAAGTATACTCAATTTTGTCCATACGTTAGCTATACCTGGCAACATTGAGGTACAGTGCTGGAAAAAAATTATAAAGCCGATAGAAAAATTTACAAAAGTCAAAAAGTAATGGAATTTTTGATAACGCAAATTCTATTTTCATTCGCATGATCAACATCGTAATAATTGGCATAAACTATGTTTAGAAAAACGGAAGGAGGAACATAAATTATGCTAATTTCTTGCAACCAATGAAAAACAACTTGGAAAAAAGTATAAATCCGATGGTTCTAGCCTCTTTTGGCATAATGCCAGACTTGAGAAAGCAGGCTGGCATGAAAGTTTAGGTAAATGTAAACGTGTTTTGTGCATTCATTTTGCATTTGGTGTGTTTAATGCAATGCCAAGAGGATAAAAGTTATCCTATGGTGAAAAAATTAAAGTATTAACTTTAAATGAAGCTGGAATGTCTGGTTCTAATATTGCAAGAAAAATAGGAATGTCCAAGTATCCAGATTTTATCAGAAAGATTACGGCAGTAAGAAGCGTACAGGAAGACCGCATTCCTTAACGGTAAGGCAATCAAGACAAATCAGGAAACTAGCTTGCGCACAAAAAATGTCGTCTTCCCAAATTCAAGAACAGTTACAATTACCATGTACGAGCCGAACGGTAAGAAATGTTTTAAGTAACAATCTCATTGTTCAATTAAAAAAAATTAAAGGAAAACCCCCTCTTTCTAAGCACCACAAAAATGCTCGCTTAGACTTTGCTCGAAAACATTTAACCGAAGGCACAAATTGGAGAAATGTTGTCTTTTCCGATGAAAAGAAATTTAATTTCGATAACCCGAAGGCTATAAATATTTTTGGCATGATTTACGACAGGAACCTCATATTTCTTCAAAGAGTCAATTTGGAGGTGGCTTGGTAATGGTTTGGGCTGCATTTGCTGCCTGTGGAACCACTCCAATTGTTTTCATGCACAACAAAATGAATTCAGTTATGTATCAAGATATGTTAGGAGATAATTTATTACCTATTGCTCTTCTTATGACTTCAGGAGACTGGACATTTCATCAGGACTAAGCTTCCGTTCATGTTTCGAAGTCAGCTAAATCTTGGCTAGAAGCTAATCAGGTGAAATGTCTTCAATGGCCAGCTCTTAGCCCCGATCTGAATGTAATAGAAAATTTTTGGAGAATTTTAGCCCGAAATGTTTACAAAAATGGACGACAATTCAATTTAAAGTTAGATTTGATGAATGCTACTAAAAACTGCTGGAACAATATTGATGCTACTACTTTGTGTGGTCTGATAGATTCAATGAACAAGAGACTAGTCAAAATCATCGAAAAAGGGGTCTCACATCGATTATTGATGAAATACATGTATCGACTTTATAATTGTTTCCAACTTTCTTTGTACAGAAAATTTTCTTAAGTCTATTAACCTTTTATTAATGTAGTTATTAATGAATTTATTTTTTTCTTTGTTTCCTTGTAGCATATAATATATATGTATGAAATTTCATAAATGTTCCATCCTTTGTTTTTTAATTATATCATATTTTCAAGTGGCTTTATAATTTTTTCCACCACTGTATGTGTGAGTAAAAATCTGCTCGTACGATTTATTTGAAAAATTGATTGATATTTTAAATTACTTACTTAATTTCTGTAAGGATTCCTAAAAAAGAACATTCGAAGGACATCTTTTATTTGAAAATTTCCATTGGAAGTTTATGAGTTTATCGTAAATTCCTTATCTTAGATGTTTAAAAATATACAAGTATTCTACAATTAAAATGGAATAATAATTTAGTCTTTTTTAAAAATAGCCAAATATTTCTGAATAAAACCCTATTTAAAGTCGGAAATTCTAGACATCCTGTATATATATATATATATATATATATATTAATGTGATAAAGTGACAGCTTAAAAAGGCAGTTGTTGGCGTTATCTGTTTTAGGTAGGGTTTCCACGTATTGGCCGGATGGTTGTATTACTCAGAAAATGTGTGTATTCCAGAAGTAAGCAGTCGAAATTTACTTCTCAAAGCTTTATTGTATAATAAGGAACCAAGCAGGAGAAATGCTCTAGCAAGTCGTGACTAGAATGATCACTTAATCCTTTCTATGTGTCAGTCGGAGTTTCAAATAATCTTTACATGATGAGGTTTTAGAATTACTGTGCTGATATTATCGAAGAAAGGATGTTATTACTGGTACCAAAGATCTTATTAGGTACGGTATAACTATAATTGGGTTCTAACATGACAGTCATCGTGGCAACTGGACGCCTCGACAAGGTTTGAATAAACTTTCGAACTCTCTAACTTCCGAAAAACAACTCTCTCTCGTTCAATGTCTTTCGGATTTTGCTGCGCTTGCGTATTTTAGTTAATCTCGAGCAAAGTGGCAACCAAGTCACCTAACTTCCCTTCCCCAATCATAATCGTTTTAAGAGGGACTTATTAACACTTCCGGTGAAATAATCTTGATGTAATTTTACTTCCGTAGCGCGAAAAGACTCCTCTAGAACAATCTATAGCCTCGAATCAGGTACACGTCGTGTAAACAAACAATACCCTCTGATCTCGAGAGTCATGGCTAAAAATAGATTTTAGATTGTCAGACGATAATTTTCTGAAAAGAAAAAAAATAACTTATTGATGCGGAATATAAAGTAGAATACTAAAGCATTGAAATATTATCATAGACAGTTAGATATTTTAATAAAAGAATGGTTTTAAATAAATCGGTTTTTTAGAACGGGATAATTTAGGAATTATGACATTTTAGCAATTAAGTAAAGAATTTAGAAAGGTTTGATATACACGGGAAATAATATGAGTTTTAATAGGGATTCAAATAATAAAAGGGTTTTAATTAAGGAATATAAGTACTTAGCGCCATTTTATAGATTTATGCAATTAGGAATAAATATTGTTAGGTGGATGAAGATATTATGCCTTTATATTTGGAGATTGATAGATTAGTTTTAGAATAGGTTTTAATTTGATAAGCCGGTGCAATCTATGGAATATTACTAAAATTTTATAACATCATTTATTTAGTGTATTTAATGAAAATTAGTTAAAGATGCAATAATGTAGAAATTTACTAACATGTAGTTAAAACGTGTACTTCACACTTCTGTTCAGTCACTGAGCTCCATAATATTACGGATAGATAACTCCTTATTCTGTTACATTGAATCACCAAGCGGGAATTACCAGCAATTGAATGACCAGCAAATAAATTGAATTACCAGCGGTCCGCCCATGACTACAATGACATAGAATTCCGGAGGACAATTTATGGCAAAACACAAATTTCCTTCCATGTAAATATTTTGAAATTGGATTTTCTTTTGAAAATTTGATGATGTTGCTAAAACTTTTACCGATATATATATATATATATATATATATATATATATATATATATCGGTTATATATATATATCGAATGTATCGGATATATACAAAAAAACTATAAACTTTATTTAATTTTATCACAAATATTTAATTTGATATTATTTAAAAATAAAATTCTATGTAAATTCAACAGAAAAAAAAATGATAATAAAATGTTAAGAATTGCAAAATTGTTAAGAATTGCTCATAAAATATGAAAAAGTTATAGAAATAACCAAAAATGATAAAAAGGATGCGAAAAATTTCGAAAAAATGCCTCTAATATTAAGAAAAGTGCAGGACTAATTACTCGGGCGCATGAAAGTGTGATGGGTTCTCGGCAGAAATTGAATGGTGAGTTAATTCTCCAGTCTATTATGGAGCTCAATAGGTTCAGTACAACATTGAGATATTTATATTTCGGCAATGCTGCTCCAATATTCGCATGAACTTTTTAGCCATTTTATCGTTAATTTTTCCTAAGGGTTCAGCATACGCGCACTCCATACTAGTGCAATTTATGATTCCGAAACTTCAACAGTTCATAACTTTGTTGGCAATCTATTCATATTAAAATGTAACACATGATTCCTATACGGAATTTAATGAGGAATCGAACTGTTATATTAATTTTTATATATCATTTTGTTATAAATGCAAATTAATAAATGTGTGTTTTCAAAAATCGTTGATTTGAAATTTTAATCGGTGCGAATTCGAACTAGTGTGTAATTCACGAGTTAAATGTTATTATAACTGAAGCATAAATACTAAAAACGCATCTGAAAAAAAGTAAGACTGATTTGTTATTAAGGGGGCAAACAAATTAGAAACCCTTCTGATAGCTTATAGTGCATAGAATATAGCCCAAAAATAATTTGTTTTGAATGATTACAAAAGTTTTAGCAACTAATGTGTAACTGTACTGTGACTAATTCCCGCTAGATGTTTCTAAAATTCCCGCTAACAGTCTTAAAGTTTTTAACGCATTTAAAAAAAAAAAAAAGTTTTTTTTTTTTTTTTTTACTTTGCCGCTTGGATTGTTCGAGAATTTTCCTTTAACATTTAATACGTTCGAAGTTTTAAACGTTCAGAATTGCATTCACTGTGACGCTATGTAGGTTTTTTTTTATATATTTTTATATTTCGATTTTTTTACCAGCATTTTAAGGTCATTTTTAAAAGTCCTAATTGAATTTCTTTAAAAATGCCATATTTTCACAAATATTTAAATTTTGACAAAAAAAAAAAAAAAAAAAAAAACCGCTATGCCAAAGCTAATACGTTAAAAATTAATTGCATTAAGATTTTTTAAAATTATTTCAGGGAAGTTCGATGGAGGTGACCAATGGATATTCATTTTTAGGACACCATTGTTTACGTGTATCCCAAGGATGAAGTATGAAGTATTTTTTTTAAAATGAAAAATCACGTAACACTTTCCAAATATAAATTAATATATTGCAACCCCCCTACAATTTACATTATTATTAACAACCACACACGCATAAAAAAAACCCTCCTAAAATACGACTTTTATTTCGACATTCAAACTGATTTCCCCCATCTGTAATGTTTTATCAGGATAACTACTATTTTTTCGTGTCTTTTAAAAGAAGATATTTGAAGTACATCATCATAAACTTTTCTTACGTATATCAATCTAAATGCTAATGATGCATACGAATCTTCAAAAGAATCTCAGTATAATAACAAATGGATCAAAGCAAAAATCTAAATTTAAAATATTTTCTTCATAAATAAGAAATGTTATTTCATTGTACTTAGTATTTTGTTTATTTACAAAGCTGTAAATTTTCATTTTCCACAATATCTAAGCTTTATATATAAGTTTTGAATTTAAATTAAGGAAATTCTTGAAACAGTTTGCATAAAAAGTATATTTTGGAAAATAGTTCTCGAAAAGAGCAGTCTTAAAATAAATAAAAAACTCTTTTTTTAAATTGAACGCAAAATTTCTCTCTAACAACTTGACATTTTTACACGCAATCGTCAAATATTTATAGATTATATTTATAACTTATAAGTGAATCTAAAGTTTTCATTATTCTAGTTATAATAAAAATGACATGGAGAGAAGGGGAGATGGTTCAGAATGTGTTACTCTGTGTGACGGTGGTGTGACGTATTGTGACGTCACATTTAAAATTTAAAAACCATTAGATATATTTTCTCCTTTTATCTGAATTCCAACATCATGAAATAAAGGCACACAAGATCGTAACGCTTTATATTATATATACATATATATCAATAGATAATAAATAGATCGTACGCAACTTTTTCCCCCCCATACAATTAGCTTTAAATTACTAGTTGCATAAAATGTAACGTCACAACAGGGTTGAGGGTATCTGTTAAGTGTGACAACCTGTAACATAGAGGGAGGGTTAAAAAAACCCACGAAATTTGTATGGCGAAATTAATGGATGACCCCTTATAGTTAAAATAAAATAATTGCGCAGTCCTACAAATACTGATTCAAAGAGGGATTTTTATGAAAATTGATTATTATTTTAAATTATTTTTGTATACCCTAACATTACCATTGTGAGATATTAACGCGGATGAATATATTAGAATAATCCATTTGCCTGTGTTAATAATAACTGTCCATTAGCTTAAAGCTCATCATTGTTATAATAATATAAGCGACTTATGATTGATAGTATTAGATGCTTGATAATATAGTGGCAGATATATGGAGTATAAAAGGAGCATATTATATCGACTATATTCTGTTACAGTTCCTATATTATATGGCTCATTGCGAAATGATAAGAAAATTTCATAGGAAAAAAATCCTTCAAAAATTATAAGATATTTATTGAAATAATAATTTGTAATCTTAAATAATGTTTTGTACAACAAAATATTTAACAAATATTTATTATTGCAAATTATATAACAGCAAAATATTTAGAACAAAATGTTTTAGAGAATATATATATATATCCAAAAATTAAAACGATATATAAAAATACTTGTTTAAGAAAGATACCACGAAATGAAATATAATTAAAAAAAAAATATATATATATATAAATATATATATATATATATAGGATTTTTGCTCCCCTTTTTCTGAAGCACTTCACAAAACCTTTTCGCCATTAAATTAAGGAGAATCGGCACATTATGAAAGTCAAAAACATTTTACGCACATGAAATTGCTTATTTTAGTTCATTTGTGAAACTGTATTGTTTTCCAACTGCATATACAGTTGGAAATTGCACCTCCGGCTTATTTTTGCTCCCCTTTTTCTGAAGCACTTCACAAAACCTTTTCGCCATTAAATTAAGGAGAATCGGCACATTATGAAAGTCGAAAACATTTTACGCACATGAAATTGCTTATTTTAGTTCATTTGTGAAACTGTATTGTTTTCCAACTGCATATACAGTTGGAAATTGCACCTCCGACTTATTTTTGCTCCCCTTTTTCTGAAGCACTTCACAAAACCTTTTCGCCATTAAATTAAGGAGAATCGGCACATTATGAAAATCGAAAACATTTTACGCACATGAAATTGCTTATTTTAGTTCATTTGTGAAACTGTATTGTTTTCCAACTGCATATACAGTTGGAAATTGCATATACTGCAATACTTCGTAACATGCTCTTTTCAGTGTACAACATTGACTTTCTAATCAGGATTTAAAGAAGTTCGCTCAATAATATGAATACCACTGATAAACATCACAACAGTAGAATTTGCACTGTGAATTAGCACATTTTTTTAAAAACATAAACTAGGCATGAAGGCTAGAGATTACCAAAAATGCTTCATGACCACTTGTTGCCAATTTCTTCAGAAATTGGTAACAAGTGGTCATGAAGCATTTGTGGTAATCTCTAGCCTTCATGCGAATTCTTCAAAATACAATATATTGTTTTTTTTGCCACACGAAAGTTACATAAACCATGTGGAACCATCTGCTCCTTGGCGTTTGGAAAAAAAAAATTCTTTTCTTCGAAAGTCATGTCATTAAAATTGCCAGCCAACCATCTGATCCATTAAAACTAAAAACCCCTTTTTAACACTCAATACTACTTTTATTTCTAATCTTCGTTCAAAGACACTTCTTGTGCAAATTTTAATATTTTTTCTTTGTGTTCTTAAATTAACTTTCAAACTTCAGTACTCTTTTTGTACTTGAAAAATAAAAATCACCTTTTTCAAGTTTCTAGACAATGCAGGCATAGAAAATACAATATCTTTTCCCTTTGCTAAAAATCCCAAATAATTTTAAATAGAACTATCTTCCTTATCCTCGTCTTCGTTTGACGAACAAATATTTATTTTTGGTTTTCCAGGAGAGTTGCTAGTTTCATTAGAATTTTTTTAATCTCAAAAATTGCTCAAAATATCCATTTAATATTCGTATTATTTTTGTATTAAATTTAGCATATCCCTTAAAAGCTGTAACTTCACCTTTCTCTTATCTGTAATTTAAAATTTGCTACTGAGTAATGAAATCCACACTTGAATTGTGCTTTAAAGTAAAGATCATTGAAGAGCCACAAATTACTTTATTTTAATATAAATTTCCATAAATGAAGAATATCCATGTTTAAAAAAAATGAACTCTTTCCGAAACACCTAGAAGTTTTTTAAAAAATTTCATTTTCTATATTGTAAATGATTTTGCTAATTCTTTTTTTCTCAATTTTAATATTGTAGATTAGGAGAGGTTTATAATTTATTTTCAAGAAAATTTTCTTTCTTTTTTCAGAAGTTACACAGATTCTCAAGGGTGGATTTTTAAGTGTGGGATTATGCAACGGTCTGTAAGTAAAGTGTTGTCTCTGTTATAAAAAAATATACACAATTCCCGTAATAGTTGTTTATTTAATAAAACATATAAATTTGCTTTAAAAAATGCAGCAACATTTTTTTAATAACAAGGTTATCAAATAATAAAGCATTGAGAACTTACTGTGTTACTGCACATTACGAAACATAATTAGAAATTTTGTGAAAAAATTAATTAAAAATGTAAATAAAAATATAAATATTTACACAAATGTAGGCAAAATTAAAAATTTATAAGTGTTTTAAAATATGAATCAGATAAGTGTTTTAAGAAAGTAAATTCTTTAATATTTTTTAAATACACTTGCTTCTAAAATTAAATAATTTATCCTTTTCTTTATGAAAGAAACAATTTGCATACTTGTTATTTAAACGTGGGTGAAAACTTGTCCACAAAAATATATCATATGAGAAAAAGAATACAACTACAAGAGCACATCTACAAAAAATATTGCAAAAAATGTTTCATGTACTTCTTAACGAAGAAGGGTGTTTGATAAGAAAACAAACAATTTTTTTAGCGTTTATCGTTATTATTTAGCGCCTATCTTCGTATTTCTGATTTTAGAGAGAAAAATGAAGCAGCTAAATTTTGATAAATGAGTAGACATCGACGATCAATTAAGGCAGATGATAGGAGATAATACGTGCCTTGAATTGAATGAAGCAGCTAAATTTTGATAAATGAGTAGACATCGGCAATCAATAACGGCAGATGATAGGAGATAATACGACGCCTTGGATTGAATGAACGACCATCACGATTAGCTCGTGCTCAAAATGTCATTTGTTCTGTCATTTTTCGCAGATGGTATCAATGCGAAAAAGTATTACAAAGACCACCAAAGCAGTACAGCTAATCAATTTGATGTAATTGTGACGTCACAAACATAAAAACTGCACCATGGCGATGGTTACCAAAAGTTAGACTTCTTTATTTCATCACATTATGATTATTATGTTAACGCCACTTCGTGACTCTCCTGGAAGTCCCCATGACCTATTTTTATAGCATTTTAAATCTTCACAATGTGGGACATATAAACTTCACAGAGACATGCATAGAATTATTCTTTCAAGTCACGTGAAGATAATGCAGTCAATAAGAATTGTTGTTGGGTCACAGTGCTTTCACAGATTGGCCATATTTGGATCATGGTGCGAATATGGCAGTAAGCTGCTGATTACGTGTGTGATACAATTACTAAGGATGTCACTTACAGTGACTACAAGCTTTATCTGGCGTTGGAGACAAGAAGTGTTAAGGAAAAATTACGGGAAAAATATTTACAGTCGGCTAGCTGGATATAAACTATATTCAAATCGACCAGTTTTTTACGCTATCCTGTCACTATCGCAAAGAAAAACTGATTAAACTAGGATAAAGATCACCTCGACTCAACTCCAGGGTAATAAGCACTGTGTTCTTCATGGGTGAGTCACAGAACCGTCTATAGTTCCGAATTTTTTTCCAAATTTTATTCATTTAGAGAACCACGGAGCTGGGCGTGACACCAATACAATCCGGAAAATTAACGCATACAGAAGTAATGGTTCATTAATTTCTTGCATCCATTGGTTATGTTACTGTTTTATAAACATTAAAGAGCGAGTTCACAGGGTTAACATTCTTGACCAATACTTAGTATCAGAAACACCATTTTATATGACATGACCGCCATGATCATTGACTTGAATTACATTAAGCATTCATGGGATATACGTATGAAGTGGTTCTATTCACTTTATGAACTTATTCGGTTATATGTCTTGTCAGTGGATCCAGATGTTACAAACTATCTCAGATAAACTTATTGGCATGGATCGATGTTGTCAGTAATTTATTTCGAGCAGAGGTCAGTTCATTCCGTGTTAATAAATTCCCCGTTCCAACAATTTTGTCTTATAGAATCCCTCATTAGTGCTTTCACATGATATTAATAAATTAGCTTATCATTGTTTTTCATTTACCGGCACGAATTTCTACTAGTTCTCCAAGATATGAGAATATTTTATTGATTACAAATTAATATTTTTCAATTTATCTATTTTTTTTCTTTGTTGCTTAACTGTAGATATAAGTGTATTTATTTTTTTTTATAACGAGATTAGAATTTTCAGATAAGCATAAATTTCTATTTATTTATGAAGTGTAATGTGAACAATGGGTAACAGAAATTCGAGATTTGGCATATATATTAAGCAAAATCCCCTATCCCTCCTCTTCTTCTAAAAATAATAGCGAAAATTAAAAATATATATAAAATAAAACTTGACACATATACAAATGAAAAAAGACTGTTATTGCCTCTATAAATATCAAGAATACATGGGGGAGACCAGGGCACATTTTCCATAGGGGCAAGTTTTCCAACTCGCTTTATTCTTTAAATGAGCCGTTAGATGAAGCCAGAGGGTAAACTGGCTGAAGTGCCAACACTGTACACACCATATACGAAAGTTTTAGTTACATAGCTACTGTCACTTCGCCAGGAAAGCTGTTTTTTTTTTTTCAACGCTGAGTAAAATTTCCGGTCTTTATTGAAACGTAAAATAAATATACTAGCGTTAAGCTTACTGTTTTGACATTGCATATTCTAAAAAGCGGTTTCTATCTTCATCTAAATATGCGTTTATTTTGCAAATAACATACACTGCTACTCGTCGAGATAGTAAAAAAGTTTCAATATTGCAAGGGGGCAGGTTTTCCAATCGCACAAGGGGCATGTATTCCAACACGCGTCTCGTTTGAAAACTTGCCCTGTCCTAAATCAGCTAGTCTTATCGTATCAAAAATGTATTTATTGTGTAATAAAATCGACCAATTAACTTCGTTACTTTGTTGTCATTCCCTCCTCACTCTAGTCATAAGCTACAATCCTTAGATCGCAGTGTGTATGAACCTCTCAAAAAGCAAATTAACACTGCTTGTGATGCCTGGGTATGCAAAAATAAAAGGCCTATGACAATTTACGACATCCATTCTATTTTTGCTAGAGCTGCTCCACTGACGTTTAGAGTTGCAAAAACTAGAATAAACCCGGTTTAAACCTGGGAATAAACCGGGTTTTTTGGGAATAAACCAGGTCTTTTGGGAATAAACCTGGGAATAAACCGGGTCTATTGAAAATAAATATGGGAATAAACCGGTTCTTTGCAGCTCTACTGACGTTACCACCAGTCAATTTTATGGCAGGTTTTAAAGTTTTGGGAATTTTAACACTGAATACTGAAATATTTACATTTTCGGATTTTATGGCATCCTACTTTTCTGACAGCCCTGCTTCTGCCTTATCAAATCTTGAAAGCACCAACAATCCTGAACAGACTTCAAATTTACCAGAACAATCGACTGTTCATAGCCTTAATTCAAACCCACCGAAAGCATCAAATCCTTCTATACCAACTCTGGCTAGCACTTCCGAAGAAGCTGTTCCTTCAAGTTCCACCCATGCTTTCCATATTGCTTATCAAGAAGGCGTTCCTTCTAAATCCAGACAAACATTCCTTATACCAGAAGAAGTTAGGCCTTTTTGAGAAGGCGGCACCTAGGAAGCAAACACGGAGTGGAAAAAAAAAAGAAATCAGGTTATACTAATTCAGGGCTGCCACTGGCGACTATTTTATATTGTATTCGCACCACTATTTAAAAATAAAATTTTGCAGTATATTTCTCTTGCACATGTTGCCAAATCGCACGTGAAAATTTTTGTTTTATGAAAGTGGTGCGAGATAGAATTAATAAATAGTCGCCAGTGGCAGCCCTGTGACTGATTCTTCCGTTAAAAATCAACTGAAAATGGAAAAAGATATATCTAAAAAAAAGGAAAATGCAAAAGAAATCAGATAAAAGGGGAAAAAATCCAATCTGGCCAGGAGCCTGTTTGATTCCTGGCCTGCAGGTTGAGAACCTGCAGGAATAAGTCTACAAACACAAAATGCATTAAAACATCAAAGTTATATAAAGCTTACATTCAAATGATGAAGATTGTCTTTGCATTTATAGCTTTGAACTTTACTCGAGATCTAAGGCAAAAGAAAAGTGGATGCGGTGCACGAAATGCAAAAAATGGGCGCATGAAAACTGCACCAAAGGATATGTTTCATTTTTTGTTCGCGTTCATTATGATTTAGCCAATGATGACGACTTTTGTTTAAAGAAACATTTGTTTTGTATATTCAATTAGTTTCTCTATATACTACTATTATGACTTTTTAGTTTACATTAAAAAATACATATTAATTAACAAGCAAGTTTTATTACCTGTGTTTTACCATTTAAAGTACGGTTGGAAAATTTGTCCCGCATACGGGGCACATTTTCCAACGTGACATGATCAGACTTAACCACTTTCTGTCACAAACTATATTTAGTTTTTTGAAAAATAATTATGCTAGTTTGTAGATAAAGGTTTAGAGAATACAATGATATCCTATTGATCTTAAAATACATAAAAATAAAAAATACAAAAAAAAATATATATAAAAAGTTGGAAAATTTTCCCCGGTCTCCCCTATATATTGACATGTAATCTACCTTATTTTATAAACAGTGATTAAGTGAGTTAATTATGGAACAGCTTATTTTTATTTTTAAAAGTTTCTTTTTTAGTTTCCATATTCAGTAATTTTACTTTAGATAATATTTTTTTATTATTATACTTGCTTATTTATTCCAGTTTACCTTAGACAAAGTTTAAATGGATTAGGTGTGTTTTGAACTTAACTGAAAAACAATTTTTAAATAAACTAATTTATTTCACCCAGCTACGAAATCTATTCACTGTCACGGAGCATTCATAAGTTATCTGATCTGCAGGAGAAATTGAATAAATATCGTAAAATAAGTAGAAGAAGTAGTTAAACAGGACAATCAAGCAATTAGAGGAATGAAGCAAGTAGAGTTAAAGGAATTAAGTAGTAGAGGAATAAAGTAATTAAGAATTAGCAATTAAATAAATAATAAGTAGTGGAATTAGGTAAGTATGAGGAAAGTAAAAAGAAATAGGGGAACTAAGTAACAAAATTATCGTAAGTAGAGAAACTAATTGCCATGCATTCCGGCGTATAACACGAACTTATGATTTGACACTATTATTTTCTGGTTTTAGGTATATTTGCCGTATTTCGTGCAACCTCTTCACTGCAAATAAATCTTCATAAGATATGTACTGAAAATAGTGTAAAGAACATTAATCAAAAGAAAAGTGCCAAGTTAACCTGATGGCATTGAGCTCATAGGCTATTCAAACTAATTGTATATCATACTCTCATTTCAAAGAATTATGCCCCTCGAAAAATAAAGGAATCGACAATAAATTAAGGGGGAATTAGCACTCCGTTCTCCTCTTTATACTTAACCAATGAACCCCCATAACTTAACAGGGAAGCGCCTTATCACAATGAACCTATATACAAAATTTGAAGCAAATCGAATAATTCTGAATGAAAAACCCATTTATATAAATTAAGGAGAAATTAGCGTCCATTCATCCCTTTATACGTAACCAATGAACCTCCAAAAGTAATCATGGAAGCGCTTTATCACAATGAACCTATATTCAACATTTGAAGCAAATCGAATAATTCTGCATGAAAAGCCAATTTATATAAATTAAGCGGGGGGGTTGAACACCGTTCCCCCCTTTATGCTTAACCAATGAACCCCCAAAACTAATCAGAGAAGCGCCTTATTAGAATGAACCTATATACAAAATTTGATGCAAATCGAATATTACTATCAAGAGTTATCGTGTTAGGTACATACATACGTACATACAGAATCTGCGGGAACATTACCTCTCAGACTTTGATAGCCTGTGAGCTAAAAAGTATAATAAATAGTACGAATATAAAGATAACAAATCAGCAAATGTGAAGCGATAATATATTATACTGCCAATATTATCTCTTTGCCTTAATCCATACAAAGCGTTTGCTATGATTCATTGGTTCATTTAACTCATCACATCGTTTTTCCTCGCTCATCTTTGAAGAAATCTCAATTATTATGCTTACCGTCTTTTATTTTTTTCTTTTCTTTTTTTCTTTTTTTTTTTAAATCTGTCATTTTTATATCTAGTGCATCTGTACATTTTGATAATTTTTTTTGTTTAACACAATTACTGCCATGCAAAAAACATTACTAGTCCCTTTCTTTATTAATTAGATTTAAAATGTTGCACATGTATTTGAATATTGAGGAAACAGATTTTTTTATCAACAATGCACGAATACATGGTGGAACATCAACCGGCTTTGCCTTTCAGTAAGCTGGAACAAATCCCTCATTTCTTGAATTCAAAGAAATAAAGGTATCGGTAGAAAATATATATGTATATATATATGCTAAGGTTTCAGCTTTCGATGTATTATGGGAATATCAGCGTAAGGCACGAGTTTCTTTATATGTATAGGTTTGTTTATTTATTTTTGTTAAAATATAAAATTTCATATATATGAGGAATTTATGAAAAAAGAGCAAACGTATAAATTTGGAGCAGAAATTCTTTGTTGCTTAAGGCATTCATTTTTTTTATAACATACTTTAGTTAGTAAAACATACATAGTAAAACATACTTTTTAAAAGCACGTTTTTGTTTTTATTTCTTTTTCAATTTTAATGTCTTTTTTCCCCATAAAAATGTTTTAGAATTTTACAATGTAAAAATAATTGTGTAAATAGTCGAATAATATATTCACGTTTAGTGCAGATTGGAAAAGAACGGCGATTAATGCTAGAAATTAAAAGCTATAACGCTTTATTAATTTTCTAATAAAAAAAATACCCCATGCGTTTTTTTATTTAAATTATAAGAATCGCTTATAAAATTAGTTAATCTTAATTATTTATCATCACTTTTGAACTCTCTTGACGTTCCGAATACATGCTTAAATTATTTAAAATAACAATGAGTAAAATTACATAGAAAATTAAACAAAAAACTCTTAGTTTTTCTACTGAAAAAAAAACCTTTAAAAAGATATTTTCTTTTAACACGAAAGGACATATAATATTTGAATAATATTTGAACAGAATGTCCCATGCTAGCATTTTAAATTCATTTAATCATTGTTTACTTTTGCATTTCTTAACATATTCCCGTGAGCATCAAGTTTAATGCACACAATTATTTTTATGCAAAAACATTGCAACTTATTTTACGAAAAAAAATACGAAATGTTATTTTTTCGCCTTTGAAGATTTGAGTATTTTATGAAGAGGTCTAAAAGCCAGTTTTCTCAGAATACCTTGTAGCTAAAAGGAAGCTAAATTTCTATTTCCTCAGAAGCTTTAAAAAATAAAATTTATTTAGAATGGAAACTTTTCTATTGTACATTATTTAAGATTGTTTAGCCCTGTAAATGTACTATCACTTGAATATGTATGTATGTTATATGAAGCTATCCTTATATAGAATATATTATTGATTAAAAAAATATAATGAAATATCTGATTTGAAAATTTTAAAAGAGAGTTCATGTTTGCACGAATTAAATAATAACTCCTTTAAATGATAAGGATAATTTTAAAATAAAATATGGTGTGCTAGCGATTGTTACTTTTTATTCAATGTGTTCTAAAAATTTACTATTAAAAATTGCACTTAAAAACTTATTGTCTAGAATTTGTTTGAGAGCTTTAATACCTGATAATATTGTTGACACGCTGAATAGTTCTCTTAATTAACTTTAAATTACCTACTTCAAATATGTGTTCTACAGAAGATGATTGAACATGCTAATGCGATAGCAAATAATAAACAAGAACGAAAAATCATGCGTCAAGCATAGATTATGTAACACTTATCAATGCTTCCAAAATAATTTTATAAATCATTACCGTTTAATAAGCTGAAAGATAACATCTAAGTAAACAATTTGGAAAACGCATAACATATTTAAAAACGTAATTTCAGGAATTTTCAACATATACAATGTTCGGAAAAATATCCGAATACTTTTATTCAGGCCTGTATATGATCTATAGATTTGTATATATACTACATAGGATGCTAAACTTTAGTTTAGTTATAAAACGCGTAGCACAGTTTAAAATTCTCCTTCTGCAGTTTCTGTCAATAAACGGAAATGTGTTCGCGAACTTTTGTGCTGCTCTGTATATAATCTACAGAATTTATACACACCAAGTAATAGACAAAAAGTGAGTTAAATTTAAAATCTCATTCAGCGACTGAAAACGCACTTCCAGGAATTATTGTTAACAGACAGTAGATAATTATTTTGTGTGTCCCTGTAAATGAACGATGACTGTTATACACACAATATTCTGTAGTAAGCCTCTTGCCATGCACCTTAGTGATCTATATAAATTTCAATGCGTTTAAAATAGTGAAACATTATTTAAATAAACCGCAGCCGATTTTTCTCCATAGACGTAATGTAACGGAATTCTTTTGACTGTCCCTGTAAAGTAACTATAAGTGCTATGCACACCCTATTCCATATTAAGCTTCTTGTAATGCACCTTAGTGATATATATCATTTACAATGTGTTTGAAATTGTGTAACATCATTAAAGTAAACCGCAAATGATTTTTCCCTATAGACCGTAATGTAACAGAATTCTTTTGAGTGTCCCTGTAAAAAACTATAAGTGCTACACACGTCAGTTGAAATAGAGAACATGCTATAGATGACAACAATAACATATAAGAATTGCAGGGCAATCCGAGCATATTTACGGGAGCTAGAGCACGGCCAGACGGCCAGACGGCCATACGGCAGACAAACCGAAGTCATAAACACTTTTCAACTAGGTTGGAAAGTGTTAAAAATGCTAATTCTGTGGTTTTTTGTTGCAGAGGGCAAAATTCATATAACAAAATTCGTTGCTAATCATATTGATAAATTGTATATTTCATCCACAATTGCAAATTTTGTATACGGGTCTTTGATTAAAATTCGTTTTTTTGCTGCGATAGATTTGTTTAACGAAGTTAACGTAAATGTTAGAAAGATTATAGTGTATAGTACTATGTGAGGCAAACGATGAGTGTTGATAACGATGAGTGTTTTTGGCAAAGAGATCGTATACGACTCATGAGTTTTATATTTTTCTTCGTTGCATTGTTTGATTTGGGTTTCATGATGATGTCTTTTAAAGGCATGTTGGAAAAAAAATGGGAAATTCTTCATAAATATTACTACAGTACTGAGTGTAAGGGAATGCATATACATCTTTCTTCCACGATATCTTGTTTTGCAAGTTTCGGCAACATTGGCCTCTTAATTATTAAACACATTTCTGACAAACGAAATCGATGTAAAGTATATTGAAACAAGACATGATATTTGGAAGTGAAATTGTCGGGAGCATCTGCATCCGGAGGGTTTTAAAGCTCATCACTCAAGGTCCGTATATAATTCACAAAAATTTAGAATATACTCGTAAAGACATGTCAAATAAAACTAACTAAGAAAAAAAGTAATGTTCTGACCTTGTTCTAAAATGGATTAAAATGTCGCTATTTAACTAATTTAAGTGCCATTAAAAAGAAGTAATCAAGACAAATTAAGAAGTAATCAAGAAAGTAACCTCATTTCTGCATATTTAAATCTTGATGAGAAGGGAAATGCTTTTTTAACTATAAAAACTCTATATTTAACTCTCCCAAATAATGTTACATGTATCCTAACTCATTGATACTCAGTAAATTCGTATTATAACATTAATAAATTATCACGTCATTCAATCATCATCACCTTTAAAAACTTTATTGCCACAACGAAACAGTGACACTGAGACAGCATTGACACTACGATGAAACTGTGCTGCCATATTGGAGAATAGGTTTATTAAAAATATCTACCACTTTTTTTGTTAAGTAGTCTTCGTTTCATTTAATTATGGAATGTCTGTTACTAAAAATTAAAGATTACTATTCTAAAATATTGGTAGATATTTCAATAAAGAAATTCCTAAACTTGGCAACACTGCGGTAAAACGCTACAACGACTAATTGTAGACGTTAAATTGCTCCGAGGATTTCTTTTTGAAAAGAATAAGCGTGAATCTAGAAAACACAACGATGGTCCCAGTGACATGTAAGCACGCGAGATTAGTTCCAAAACTCAACCTATGTTGAAGCACTTTCTGTGATGTTTAGAGAACCAACTGTTTATCTCCCAGTAGATGTTGCAGTTGTTTTTAGTCTTGTAGCGGAAATTTATATATATTTTATGTTTATGTTTATTTGTTCATTCTTGACCCCATACACCATTACAATACTACAATCGACAACTGGTAAGACTTTAAAGGGAATTGTGAACTTTAAAGTGAATGTATAATCTAATTCACTATTTTTTATTATTGGATTTTATTGTTCCAAAGGTCTATGGGTTTTATATTTATTATTCGTATTAGAAGCACTGTTTAGCTTTATTTCTATATCATTTATGCAGTTATTGTTTATATTAAAGTTATTTGTGGGCGGGGTTTGTTTTTGTTAGCATACTTTGCCAGGTCCATCGAGCTTTTTTGGTACGGAAGTACAGTTGCAAAAAACCTGTTTATTTCCAGGTTTATTCCCAAAAGACCTGGTTTATTCCCCAAAAACCAAATTTATTCTAAAAAAACCAAGTTTATTCCCAAAAACCCCGGTTTATTCCTAGGTTTAAACCGGGTTTTTTCTGGCCTTTGCAACTCTATGCCGAAGTGATTTCTTTCCGAATGTCTTGATATACAGATTTTGAAATAAGCAGTCGTTAAACGTATAATTTTACAATTTACATTTGAGAGAGTTTTCCAGTGTAAAGAATATAAATCTTTTTCAATAAAATTTGAGCTGACTTTCTGTCATTTATAAATTATTTGAATTTTTACTTTTAGGTATGTAACAGACATGTACAGTATTACAGTATTTTCTTTGTGCATGTATAATATTTTGTTTTGAATCTTTAGATAATTTATCTTGTCATCTGCAATATATATATATATACAGTATGCCCACTAAAGTCCCTTGCCACCCTCTTAACTTCGGAACGGCAGCTGCTATATTAAAAAAAGTGGTGTCTAGGTATAGTAAAGTAACCATGGGCTACTGAATCAAACCACCTACGGCACCACCTGGTGGAAAACTGCGAAGTTATCATTGCTATTTCGAAAACGGAAAGAGATAGGGAAAAAAAGGGGATAAACAAAGTTGTAGAGCATCATCTATTTAGTCCGAAAAGATACCTTGCGGACATTAATACGAAGAATAAAATGGTTAAAACGAGCATTTGATTTTTCGTGATTTCTTACACTGTGACGTCACGAAACTTGAACGGAAGGAGAAATGATTATCTTTCGGACAAAACACGACACCGCAATGTAACACAGGGGTATTGCTTGTGATTCCCAATCAAAGCGAAGCATTACGGACGCTTGTGCCAACGTGTCACCATCTATGCTCCAACGCGTGCAACGTGAAATTCAAACAAGAATTCAAATGTGCATTGCAGCTGACGGTGAGAAGTTTGAACATCTCAAATAAAGGTATATTGTTTCAACTAGTTGTTTTTTTCTTTCTAAGATCGTTTTGTCACGTCACAGTGTAGGAAATCACGAAAAGAACAATTATCCGCATTAATATCGACAAGGTGTCTTTTCGTACTAAATCGATGATGCTTTACAACTTTGTAAATCACTTTTTTTTCTAACTCTTTTCGTTTTCGTGATTGGAATGCTATCCCCGCAGTCTTCAACCTGGTGGCTCCGTAGGCAATATCATTCAGTAGCGCATGGCTACTTTACTATACCTAGACACCACTTTTATGAGTATGGCAGCAGCCGTTCCGAAGTTAAGTGGGTGGCAAGGGACTTTAGTTGCCATACTGTATATATTAGATAGTCGAATTGAAATTCATAAAAAAAATTTTTTTTAGTTTTTTTTTCTCCGCCTGCTTATTTTATTTTATTTACCAGCAGACACGCTGGGCGTTACCACCCAGTATTACCTTTAAAATATCTAAAATTACCTTAAATAAATATATAAATGACCGAAATGATGCAGGAACCCACTGTCGATTGTACTGAGATATTTGTAAAACGGCAATCAATGTAATGGTTATCTTAAATATACCTAAAATAACCTTAAACATAATATGACAACTGACCATCATGCTGAATTTGGCAACGTCGCCGAACGCAGAGAAAAAATTATTGAGATTCCGAATTAAAAACTTGTGTGTAAGATTATACACAAAACACCAACGTTTAAACAAAAAAACTGAAGTAACTCACGAAACGTGCATATGTTCGTTTTCATGGTGCTACCTTTGTATATTGTGTGTTTAAACATTGGTCTTTTGTGTATAATAGAGATTCTGTCATTCGCCACAACATAAATCGATTTGGCATGATTCCAATACATGTTGGTAGTAAAAATTCCCCTAGAAAATCGTTTTTCTTTTTCGAAAAAAATCACCGTCTCTATTTCTTTTAAAATTTGGCAAACCAATCTATTTAAAGTTTTTTGATTTTTTTAAACGATTAGCGAGTGTTTTTCTATACAGTGTACAGAATATAAGGTTGACACGTAGACACGTTGGGCGTTACCACCCAGTATTACCTTTAAAATATCTAAAATTACCTTAAATAAATATATAAATGACCGAAATGATGGAGGAACCCATTGTCGATTGTACTGAGATATTTGTAAAACGACAATCAATGTAATGGTTATCTTAAATATACCTAAAATAACCTTAAACATAATATGAAAACTGAACATCATGCTGAATTTGGCAACGTAGCCGAACGCAGAAAAAAAATTATTGAGATTCCGAATTAAAAACTTGTGTGTAAGATTATACACAAAACACCAACGTTTAAACAAAAAAACTTAAGTAACTCACGAAACGTGCATATGTTCGTTTTCATGGTGCTACATTTGTATATTGTGTGTTTAAACATTGGTCTTTTGTGTATAATAGAGATTCTGTCATTCGCCACAACATAAATCGATTTGGCATGATTCCAATACATGTTGGTAGTAAAAATTCCCCTAGAAAATCGTTTTTCTTTTTCGAAAAAAATCACCGTCTCTATTTCTTTTAAAATTTGGCAAACCAATCTATTTAAAGTTTTTTGATTTTTTTAAACGATTAGCGAGTGTTTTTCTATACAGTGTACAGAATATAAGGTTGACACGTAGACACGTTGGGCGTTACCACCCAGTATTACCTTTAAAATATCTAAAATTACCTTAAATAAATATATGAATGACCGAAATGATGGAGGAACCCATTGTCGATTGTACTGAGATATTTGTAAAACGGCAATCAATGTAATGGTTATCTTAAATATACCTAAAATAACCTTAAACATAACATGAAAACTGAACATCATGCTGAATTTGGCAACGTAGCCGAACGCAGAAAAAAAATTATTGAGATTCCGAATTAAAAACTTGTGTGTAAGATTTTACACAAAACACCACCGTTTAAACAAAAAAACTTAAGTAACTCACGAAACGTGCATATGTTCGTTTTCATGGTGCTACATTTGTATATTGTGTGTTTAAACATTGGTCTTTTGTGTATAATAGAGATTCTGTCATTCGCCACAACATAAATCGATTTGGCATGATTCCAATACATGTTGGTAGTAAAAATTCCCCTAGAAAATCGTTTTTCTTTTTCGAAAAAAACCACCGTCTCTATTTCTTTTAAAATTTGGCAAACCAATCTATTTAAAGTTTTTTGATTTTTTTAAACGATTAGCGAGTGTTTTTCTATACAGTGTACAGAATATAAGGTTGACACGTAGACACATTGGGCGTTACCACCCAGTATTACCTTTAAAATATCTAAAATTACCTTAAATAAATATATAAATGACCGAAATGATGGAGGAACCCATTGTCGATTGTACTGAGATATTTGTAAAACGGCAATCAATGTAATGGTTATCTTAAATATACCTAAAATAACCTTAAACATAATATGAAAACTGAACATCATGCTGAATTTGGCAACGTAGCCGAACGCAGAAAAAAAATTATTGAGATTCCGAATTAAAAACTTGTGTGTAAGATTATACACAAAACACCAACGTTTAAACAAAAAAACTTAAGTAACTCACGAAACGTGGATATGTTCGTTTTCATGGTTCTACATTTGTATATTGTGTGTTTAAACATTGGTCTTTTGTGTATAATAGAGATTCTGTCATTCGCCACAACATAAATCGATTTGGCATGATTCCAATACATGTTGGTAGTAAAAAATCACCTAGAAAATCGTGTTTCTTTTTCGAAAAAAATCACCGTCTCTATTTCTCTTAAAATTTTGCAAACCAATCTATTTAAAGTTTTTTGATTTTTTTAAACGATTAGCGAGTGTTTTTCTATACAGTGTACAAAATATAAGGTTGACACGTAGACACGTTGGGCGTTACCACCCAGTATTATCTTTAAAATATCTAAAATTACATTAAATAAATATATAAATGACCGAAATGATGGAGGAACCCACTGTCGATTGTACTGAGATATTTGTAAAACGGCAATCAATGTAATGGTTATCTTAAATATACCTAAAATAACCTTAAACATAATATGAAAACTGACCATCATGCTGAATTTGGCAACGTAGCCGAACGCAGAAAAAGATTTATTGAGATTCCGAATTAAAAACTTGTGTGTAAGATTATACACAAAACACCAACGTTTAAACAAAAAAACTTAAGTAACTCACGAAACGTGCATATGTTCGTTTTCATGGTGCTACATTTGTATATTGTGTGTTTAAACATTGGTCTTTTGTGTATAATAGAGATTCTGTCATTCGTCACAACATAAATCGATTTGGCATGATTCCAATACATGTTGGTAGTAAAAAATCCCCTAGAAAATCGTTTTTCTTTTTCGAAAAAAATCACCGTCTCTATTTCTTTTAAAATTTGGCTAACCAATCTATTTAAAGTTTTTTGATTTTTTTAAACGATTAGCGAGTGTTTTTCTATACAGTGTACAGAATATAAGGTTGACACGTAGACACGTTGGGCGTTACCACCCAGTATTACCTTTAAAATATCTAAAATTACCTTAAATAAATATATAAATGACCGAAATGATGCAGGAACCCACTGTCGATTGTACTGAGATATTTGTAAAACGGCAATCAATGTAATGGTTATCTTAAATATACCTAAAATAACCTTAAACATAATATGAAAACTGACCATCATGCTGAATTTGGCGACGTAGCCGAACGCAGAGAAAAAATTATTGAGATTCCGAATTAAAAACTTGTGTGTAAGATTATACACATAACACCAACGTTTAAACAAAAAAACTTAAGTAACTCACGAAACGTGCATATGTTCGTTTTCATGGTGCTACATTTGTATATTGTGTGTTTAAACATTGGTCTTTTGTGTATAATAGAGATTCTGTCATTCGCCACAACATAAATCGATTTGGCATGATTCCAATACATGATGGTAGTAAAAATTCCCCTAGAAAATCGTTTTTCTTTTTCGAAAAAAATCACCGTCTCTATTTCTTTTAAAATTTGGCTAACCAATCTATTTAAAGTTTTTTGATTTTTTTAAACGATTAGCGAGTGTTTTTCTATACAGTGTACAGAATATAAGGTTGACACGTAGACACGTTGGGCGTTACCAACCAGTATTACCTTTAAAATATCTAAAATTACCTTAAATAAATATATAAATGACCGAAATGATGGAGGAACCCATTGTCGATTGTACTGAGATATTTGTAAAACGGCAATCAATGTAATGGTTATCTTAAATATACCTAAAATAACCTTAAACATAATATGAAAACTGACCATCATGCTGAATTTGGCAACGTAGCCGAACGCAGAAAAAAAATTATTGAGATTCCGAATTTAAAACTTGTGTGTAAGATTATACACAAAACACCAACGTTTAAACAAAAAAACTTAAGTAACTCACGAAACGTGCATATGTTCGTTTTCATGGTGCTACATTTGTATATTGTGTGTTTAAACATTGGTCTTTTGTGTATAATAGAGATTCTGTCATTCGCCACAACATAAATCGATTTGGCATGATTCCAATACATGTTGGTAGTAAAAAATCCCCTAGAAAATCGTTTTTCTTTTCCGAAAAAAATCACCGTCTCTATTTCTTTTAAAATTTGGCAAACCAATCTATTTAAAGTTTTTTGATTTTTTTAAACGATTAGCGAGTGTTTTTCTATACAGTGTATAAAATATAAGGTTGACACGTAGACACGTTGGGCGTTACCACCCAGTATTACCTTTAAAATATCTAAAATTACCTTAAATAAATATATAAATGACCGAAATGATGCAGGAACCCACTGTCGATTGTACTGAGATATTTATAAAACGGCAATCAATGTAATGGTTATCTTAAATATACCTAAAATAACCTTAAACATAATATGACAACTGACCATCATGCTGAATTTGGCAACGTAGCCGAACGCAGAAAAAAAATTATTGAGATTCCGAATTAAAAACTTGTGTGTAAGATTATACACAAAACACCAACGTTTAAACAAAAAAACTTAAGTAACTCACGAAACGTGCATTTGTTCGTTTTCATGGTGCTACATTTGTATATTGTGTGTTTAAACATTGGTCTTTTGTGTATAATAGAGATTCTGTCATTCGCCACAACATAAATCGATTTGGCATGATTCCAATGCATGTTGGTAGTAAAAATTCCCCTAGAAAATCGTTTTTCTTTTTCGAAAAAAATCACCGTCTCTATTTCTTTTAAAATTTGGCAAACCAATCTATTTAAAGTTTTTTGATTTTTTTAAACGATTAGCGAGTGTTTTTCTATACAGTGTACAGAATATAAGGTTGACACGTAGACACGTTGGGCGTTACCACCCAGTATTACCTTTAAAATATCTAAAATTACCTTAAATAAATATATAAATGACCGAAATGATGGAGGAACCCATTGTCGATTGTACTGAGATATTTGTAAAACGGCAATCAATGTAATGGTTATCTTAAATATACCTAAAATAACCTTAAACATAATATGACAACTGACCATCATGCTGAATTTGGCAACGTAGCCGAACGCAGAGAAAAAATTATTGAGATTCCGAATTAAAAACTTGTGTGTAAGATTATACACAAAACACCAACGTTTAAACAAAAAAACTTAAGTAACTCACGAAACGTGGATATGTTCGTTTTCATGGTGCTACATTTGTATATTGTGTGTTTAAACATTGGTCTTTTGTGTATAATAGAGATTCTGTCATTCGCCACAACATAAATCGATTTGGCATGATTCTAATACATGTTGGTAGTAAAAAATCACCTAGAAAATCGTGTTTCTTTTTCGAAAAAAATCACCGTCTCTATTTCTTTTAAAATTTTGCAAACCAATCTATTTAAAGTTTTTTGATTTTTTTAAACGATTAGCGAGTGTTTTTCTAAACAGTGTATAAAATATAAGGTTGACACGTAGACACGTTGGGCGTTACGACCCAGTATTACCTTTAAAATATCTAAAATTACCTTAAATAAATATATAAATGACCGAAATGATGCAGGAACCCACTGTCGATTGTACTGAGATATTTGTAAAACGGCAATCAATGTAATGGTTATCTTAAATATACCTAAAATAACCTTAAACATAATATGAAAACTGACCATCATGCTGAATTTGGCGACGTAGCCGAACGCAGAGAAAAAATTATTGAGATTCCGAATTACAAACTTGTGTGTAAGATTATACACAAAACACCAACGTTTAAACAAAAAAACTTAAGTAAATAACGAAACGTGCATATGTTCGTTTTCATGGTGCTACATTTGTATATTGTGTGTTTAAACATTGGTCTTTTGTGTATAATAGAGATTCTGTCATTCGCCACAACATAAATCGATTTGGCATGATTCCAATACATGTTGGTAGTAAAAAATCCCCTAGAAAATCGTTTTTCTTTTTCGAAAAAAATCACCGTCTCTATTTCATTTAAAATTTGGCAAACCAATCTATTTAAAGTTTTTTGATTTTTTTAAACGATTAGCGAGTGTTTTTCTATACAGTGTACAAAATATAAGGTTGACACGTAGACACGTTGGGCGTTACCACCCAGTATTACCTTTAAAATATCTAAAATTACCTTAAACAAATATATAAATGACCTAAATGATGGAGGAACCCACTATCGATTGTACTGAGATATATGTAAAACGGCAATCAATGTAATGGGTATCTTAAATATACCTAAAATAACCTTAAACATAATATGAAAACTGAACATCATGCTGAATTTGGCAACGTAGCCGAACGCAGAAAAAAAATTATTGAGATTCCGAATTAAAAACTTTTGTGTAAGATTATACACAAAACACCAACGTTTAAACAAAAAAACTTAAGTAACTTACGAAACGTGCATATGTTCGTTTTCATGGCGCTACATTTGTATATTGTGTGTTTAAACATTGGTCTTTTGTGTATAATAGAGATTCTGTCATTCGCCACAACATAAATCGATTTGGCATGATTCCAATACATGTTGGTAGTAAAAAATCCCCTAGAAAATCGTTTTTCTTTTTCGAAAAAAATCACCGTCCCTATTTCTTTTAAAATTTGGCAAACCAATCTATTTAAAGTTTTTTGATTTTTTAAACGATTAGCGAGTGTTTTTCTATACAGTGTATAAAATATAAGGTTGACACGTAGACACGTTGGGCGTTACCACCCAGTATTACCTTTAAAATATCTAAAATTACCTTAAATAAATATATAAATGACCAAAATGATGGAGGAACGCACTGTCGATTGTACTGAGATATTTGTAAAACGGCAATCAATGTAATGGTTATCTTAAATATACCTAAAATAACCTTAAACATAATATGACAACTGACCATCATGCTGAATTTGGCAACGTAGCCGAACGCAGAGAAAAAAATATTGAGATTCCGAATTAAAAACTTGTGTGTAAGATTATACACAAAACACCAACGTTTAAACAAAAAAACTTAAGTAAATAACGAAACGTGCATATGTTCGTTTTCATGGTGCTACATTTGTATATTGTGTGTTTAAACATTGGTCTTTTGTGTATAATAGAGATTCTGTCATTCGCCACAACATAAATCGATTTGGCATGATTCCAATACATGTTGGTAGTAAAAAATCCCCTAGAAAATCGTTTTTCTTTTTCGAAAAAAATCACCGTCTCTATTTCTTTTAAAATTTGGCAAACCAATCTATTTAAAGTTTTTTGATTTTTTTAAACGATTAGCGAGTGTTTTTCTATACAGTGTACAAAATATAAGGTTGACACGTAGACACGTTGGGCGTTAACACCCAGTATTACCTTTAAAATATCTAAAATTACCTTAAATAAATATATAAATGACCGAAATGATGGAGGAACCCACTGTCGATTGTACTGAGATATTTGTAAAACGGCAATCAATGTAATGGTTATCTTAAATATACCTAAAATAACCTTAAACATAATATGAAAACTGACCATCATGCTGAATTTGGCGACGTAGCCGAACGCAGAGAAAAAATTATTGAGATTCCGAATTAAAAACTTGTGTGTAAGATTATACACAAAACACCAACGTTTAAACAAAAAAACTTAAGTAACTCACGAAACGTGCATATGTTCGTTTTCATGGTGCTACATTTGTATATTGTGTGTTTAAACATTGGTCTTTTGTGTATAATAGAGATTCTGTCATTCGCCACAACATAAATCGATTTGGCATGATTCCAATACATGTTGGTAGTATAAATTCCCCTAGAAAATCGTTTTTCTTTTTCGAAAAAAATCACCGTCTCTATTTCTTTTAAAATTTGGCTAACCAAACTATTTAAAGTTTTTTGATTTTTTTAAACGATTAGCGAGTGTTTTTCTATACAGTGTATAAAATATAAGGTTGACACGTAGACACGTTGGGCGTTACGACCCAGTATTACCTTTAAAATATCTAAAATTACCTTAAATAAATATATAAATGACCGAAATGATGCAGGAACCCACTGTCGATTGTACTGAGATATTTGTAAAACGGCAATCAATGTAATGGTTATCTTAAATATACCTAAAATAACCTTAAACATAATATGAAAACTGACCATCATGCTGAATTTGGTGACGTAGCCGAACGCAGAGAAAAAATTATTGAGATTCCTAATTACAAACTTGTGTGTAAGATTATACACATAACACCAACGTTTAAACAAAAAAACTTCAGTAACTCACGAAACGTGCATATGTTCGTTTTCATGGTGCTACATTTGTATATTGTGTGTTTAAACATTGGTCTTTTGTGTATAATAGAGATTCTGTCATTCGCCACAACATAAATCGATTCGGCATGATTCCAATACATGTTGGTAGTAAAAATTCCCCTAGAAAATCGTTTTTCTTTTTCGAAAAAAATCACCGTCTCTATTTCTTTTAAAATTTGGCAAACCAATCTATTTAAAGTTTTTTGATTTTTTTAAACGATTAGCGAGTGTTTTTCTATACAGTGTATAAAATATAAGGTTGACACGTAGACACGTTGGGCGTTACCACCCAGTATTACCTTTAAAATATCTAAAATTACCTTAAATAAATATATAAATGACCGAAATGATGCAGGAACCCACTGTCGATTGTACTGAGATATTTATAAAACGGCAATCAATGTAATGGTTATCTTAAATATACCTAAAATAACCTTAAACATAATATGACAACTGACCATCATGCTGAATTTGGCAACGTAGCCGAACGCAGAAAAAAAATTATTGAGATTCCGAATTAAAAACTTGTGTGTAAGATTATACACAAAACACCAACGTTTAAACAAAAAAACTTAAGTAACTCACGAAACGTGCATTTGTTCGTTTTCATGGTGCTACATTTGTATATTGTGTGTTTAAACATTGGTCTTTTGTGTATAATAGAGATTCTGTCATTCGCCACAACATAAATCGATTTGGCATGATTCCAATGCATGTTGGTAGTAAAAATTCCCCTAGAAAATCGTTTTTCTTTTTCGAAAAAAATCACCGTCTCTATTTCTTTTAAAATTTGGCAAACCAATCTATTTAAAGTTTTTTGATTTTTTTAAACGATTAGCGAGTGTTTTTCTATACAGTGTACAGAATATAAGGTTGACACGTAGACACGTTGGGCGTTACCACCCAGTATTACCTTTAAAATATCTAAAATTACCTTAAATAAATATATAAATGACCGAAATGATGGAGGAACCCATTGTCGATTGTACTGAGATATTTGTAAAACGGCAATCAATGTAATGGTTATCTTAAATATACCTAAAATAACCTTAAACATAATATGAAAACTGAACATCATGCTGAATTTGGCAACGTAGCCGAACGCAGAAAAAAAATTATTGAGATTCCGAATTAAAAACTTGTGTGTAAGATTATACACAAAACACCAACGTTTAAACAAAAAAACTTAAGTAACTCACGAAACGTGGATATGTTCGTTTTCATGGTGCTACATTTGTATATTGTGTGTTTAAACATTGGTCTTTTGTGTATAATAGAGATTCTGTCATTCGCCACAACATAAATCGATTTGGCATGATTCTAATACATGTTGGTAGTAAAAAATCACCTAGAAAATCGTGTTTCTTTTTCGAAAAAAATCACCGTCTCTATTTCTTTTAAAATTTTGCGAACCAATCTATTTAAAGTTTTTTGATTTTTTTAAACGATTAGCGAGTGTTTTTCTATACAGTGTATAAAATATAAGGTTGACACGTAGACACGTTGGGCGTTACGACCCAGTATTACCTTTAAAATATCTAAAATTACCTTAAATAAATATATAAATGACCGAAATGATGCAGGAACCCACTGTCGATTGTACTGAGATATTTTTAAAACGGCAATCAATGTAATGGTTATCTTAAATATACCTAAAATAACCTTAAACATAATATGAAAACTGACCATCATGCTGAATTTGGCGACGTAGCCGAACGCAGAGAAAAAATTATTGAGATTCCGAATTACAAACTTGTGTGTAAGATTATACACATAACACCAACGTTTAAACAAAAAAACTTAAGTAACTCACGAAACGTGCATATGTTCGTTTTCATGGTGCTACATTTGTATATTGTGTGTTTAAACATTGGTCTTTTGTGTATAATAGAGATTCTGTCATTCGCCACAACATAAATCGATTTGGCATGATTCCAATACATGTTGGTAGTAAAAATTCCCCTAGAAAATCGTTTTTCTTTTTCGAAAAAAATCACCGTCTCTATTTCTTTTAAAATTTGGCTAACCAATCTATTTAAAGTTTTTTGATTTTTTTAAACGATTAGCGAGTGTTTTTCTATACAGTGTACAGAACATAAGGTTGACACGTAGACACGTTGGGCGTTACCACCCAGTATTACCTTTAAAATATCTAAAATTACCTTAAATAAATATATAAATGACCGAAATGATGGAGGAACCCATTGTCGATTGTACTGAGATATTTGTAAAACGGCAAACAATGTAATGGTTATCTTAAATATACCTAAAATAACCTTAAACATAATATGAAAACTGACCATCATGCTGAATTTGGCAACGTAGCCGAAAGCAGAGAAAAAATTATTGAGATTCCGAATTAAAAACTTGTGTGTAAGATTATACACAAAACACCAACGTTTAAACAAAAAAACTTAAGTAAATAACGAAACGTGCATATGTTCGTTTTCATGGTGCTACATTTGTATATTGTGTGTTTAAACATTGGTCTTTTGTGTATAATAGAGATTCTGTCATTCGCCACAACATAAATCGATTTGGCATGATTCCAATACATGTTGGTAGTAAAAAATCCCCTAGAAAATCGTTTTTCTTTTTCGAAAAAAATCACCGTCTCTATTTCATTTAAAATTTGGCAAACCAATCTATTTAAAGTTTTTTGATTTTTTTAAACGATTAGCGAGTGTTTTTCTATACAGTGTACAAAATATAAGGTTGACACGTAGACACGTTGGGCGTTACCACCCAGTATTACCTTTAAAATATCTAAAATTACCTTAAATAAATATATAAATGACCTAAATGATGGAGGAACCCACTATCGATTGTACTGAGATATTTGTAAAACGGCAATCAATGTAATGGGTATCTTAAATATACCTAAAATAACCTTAAACATAATATGAAAACTGAACATCATGCTGAATTTGGCAACGTAGCCGAACGCAGAAAAAAAATTATTGAGATTCCGAATTAAAAACTTTTGTGTAAGATTATACACAAAACACCAACGTTTAAACAAAAAAACTTAAGTAACTCACGAAACGTGCATATGTTCGTTTTCATGGCGCTACATTTGTATATTGTGTGTTTAAACATTGGTCTTTTGTGTATAATAGAGATTCTGTCATTCGCCACAACATAAATCGATTTGGCATGATTCCAATACATGTTGGTAGTAAAAAATCCCCTAGAAAATCGTTTTTCTTTTTCGAAAAAAATCACCGTCCCTATTTCTTTTAAAATTTGGCAAACCAATCTATTTAAAGTTTTTTGATTTTTTTAAACGATTAGCGAGTGTTTTTCTATACAGTGTACAAAATATAAGGTTGACACGTAGACACGTTGGGCGTTAACACCCAGTATTACCTTTAAAATATCTAAAATTACCTTAAATAAATATATAAATGACCGAAATGATGGAGGAACCCACTGTCGATTGTACTGAGATATTTGTAAAACGGCAATCAATGTAATGGTTATCTTAAATATACCTAAAATAACCTTAAACATAATATGAAAATTGACCATCATGCTGAATTTGGCGACGTAGCCGAACGCAGAGAAAAAATTATTGAGATTCCGAATTAAAAACTTGTGTGTAAGATTATACACAAAACACCAACGTTTAAACAAAAAAACTTAAGTAACTCACGAATCGTGCATATGTTCGTTTTCATGGTGCTACATTTGTATATTGTGTGTTTAAACATTGGTCTTTTGTGTATAATAGAGATTCTGTCATTCGCCACAACATAAATCGATTTGGCATGATTCCAATACATGTTGGTAGTATAAATTCCCCTAGAAAATCGTTTTTCTTTTTCGAAAAAAATCACCGTCTCTATTTCTTTTAAAATTTGGCTAACCAAACTATTTAAAGTTTTTTGATTTTTTTAAACGATTAGCGAGTGTTTTTCTATACAGTGTATAAAATATAAGGTTAACACGTAGACACGTTGGGCGTTACGACCCAGTATTACCTTTAAAATATCTAAAATTACCTTAAATAAATATATAAATGACAGAAATGATGCAGGAACCCACTGTCGATTGTACTGAGATATTTGTAAAACGGCAATCAATGTAATGGTTATCTTAAATATACCTAAAATAACCTTAAACATAATATGAAAACTGACCATCATGCTGAATTTGGCGACGTAGCCGAACGCAGAGAAAAAATTATTGAGATTCCGAATTACAAACTTGTGTGTAAGATTATACACATAACACCAACGTTTAAACAAAAAAACTTAAGTAACTCACGAAACGTGCATATGTTCGTTTTCATGGTGCTACATTTGTATACTGTGTGTTTAAACATTGGTCTTTTGTGTATAATAGAGATTCTGTCATTCGCCACAACATAAATCGATTTGGCATGATTCCAATACATGTTGGTAGTAAAAATTCCCCTAGAAAATCGTTTTTCTTTTTCGAAAAAAATCACCGTCTCTATTTCTTTTAAAATTTGGCTAACCAATCTATTTAAAGTTTTTTGATTTTTTTAAACGATTAGCGAGTGTTTTTCTATACAGTGTACAGAACATGAGGTTGACACGTAGACACGTTGGGCGTTACCACCCAGTATTACCTTTAAAATATCTAAAATTACCTTAAATAAATATATAAATGACCGAAATGATGGAGGAACCCATTGTCGATTGTACTGAGATATTTGTAAAACGGCAAACAATGTAATGGTTATCTTAAATATACCTAAAATAACCTTAAACATAATATGAAAACTGACCATCATGCTGAATTTGGCAACGTAGCCGAACGCAGAGAAAAAATTATTGAGATTCCGAATTAAAAACTTGTGTGTAAGATTATACACATAACAACAACGTTTAAACAAAAAAACTTAAGTAACTCACGAAACGTGCATATGTTCGTTTTCATGGTGCTACATTTGTATATTGTGTGTTTAAACATTGGTCTTTTGTGTATAATAGAGATTCTGTCATTCGCCACAACATAAATCGATTTGGCATGATTCCAATACATGTTGGTAGTAAAAATTCCCCTAGAAAATCGTTTTTCTTTTTCGAAAAAAATCACCGTCTCTATTTCTTTTAAAATTTGGCTAACCAATCTATTTAAAGTTTTTTGATTTTTTTAAACGATTAGCGAGTGTTTTTCTATACAGTGTACAGAACATAAGGTTGACACGTAGACACGTTGGGCGTTACCACCCAGTATTACCTTTAAAATATCTAAAATTACCTTAAATAAATATATAAATGACCGAAATGATGGAGGAACCCATTGTCGATTGTACTGAGATATTTGTAAAACGGCAAACAATGTAATGGTTATCTTAAATATACCTAAAATAACCTTTAACATAATATGAAAACTGACCATCATGCTGAATTTGGCAACGTAGCCGAACGCAGAGAAAAAATTATTGAGATTCCGAATTAAAAACTTGTGTGTAAGATTATACACAAAACACCAACGTTTAAACAAAAAAACTTAAGTAAATAACGAAACGTGCATATGTTCGTTTTCATGGTGCTACATTTGTATATTGTGTGTTTAAACATTGGTCTTTTGTGTATAATAGAGATTCTGTCATTCGCCACAACATAAATCGATTTGGCATGATTCCAATACATGTTGGTAGTAAAAAATCCCCTAGAAAATCGTTTTTCTTTTTCGAAAAAAATCACCGTCTCTATTTCATTTAAAATTTGGCAAACCAATCTATTTAAAGTTTTTTGATTTTTTTAAATGATTAGCGAGTGTTTTTCTATACAGTGTACAAAATATAAGGTTGACACGTAGACACGTTGGGCGTTACCACCCAGTATTACCTTTAAAATATCTAAAATTACCTTAAATAAATATATAAATGACCTAAATGATGGAGGAACCCACTGTCGATTGTACTGAGATATTTGTAAAACGGCAATCAATGTAATGGGTATCTTAAATATACCTAAAATAACCTTAAACATAATATGAAAACTGAACATCATGCTGAATTTGGCAACGTAGCCGAACGCAGAAAAAAAATTATTGAGATTCCGAATTAAAAACTTTTGTGTAAGATTATACACAAAACACCAACGTTTAAACAAAAAAACTTAAGTAACTCACGAAACGTGCATATGTTCGTTTTCATGGCGCTACATTTGTATATTGTGTGTTTAAACATTGGTCTTTTGTGTATAATAGAGATTCTGTCATTCGCCACAACATAAATCGATTTGTCATGATTCCAATACATGTTGGTAGTAAAAAATCCCCTAGAAAATCGTTTTTCTTTTTCGAAAAAAATCACCGTCCCTATTTCTTTTAAAATTTGGCAAACCAATCTATTTAAAGTTTTTTGATTTTTTAAACGATTAGCGAGTGTTTTTCTATACAGTGTATAAAATATAAGGTTGACACGTAGACACGTTGGGCGTTACCACCCAGTATTACCTTTAAAATATCTAAAATTACCTTAAATAAATATATAAATGACCAAAATGATGGAGGAACGCACTGTCGATTGTACTGAGATATTTGTAAAACGGCAATCAATGTAATGGTTATCTTAAATATACCTAAAATAACCTTAAACATAATATGACAACTGACCATCATGCTGAATTTGGCAACGTAGCCGAACGCAGAGAAAAAATTATTGAGATTCCGAATTAAAAACTTGTGTGTAAGATTATACACAAAACACCAACGTTTAAACAAAAAAACTTAAGTAAATAACGAAACGTGCATATGTTCGTTTTCATGGTGCTACATTTGTATATTGTGTGTTTAAACATTGGTCTTTTGTGTATAATAGAGATTCTGTCATTCGCCACAACATAAATCGATTTGGCATGATTCCAATACATGTTGGTAGTAAAAAATCCCCTAGAAAATCGTTTTTCTTTTTCGAAAAAAATCACCGTCTCTATTTCTTTTAAAATTTGGCAAACCAATCTATTTAAAGTTTTTTGATTTTTTTAAACGATTAGCGAGTGTTTTTCTATACAGTGTACAAAATATAAGGTTGACACGTAGACACGTTGGGCGTTAACACCCAGTATTACCTTTAAAATATCTAAAATTACCTTAAATAAATATATAAATGACCGAAATGATGGAGGAACCCACTGTCGATTGTACTGAGATATTTGTAAAACGGCAATCAATGTAATGGTTATCTTAAATATACCTAAAATAACCTTAAACATAATATGAAAACTGACCATCATGCTGAATTTGGCGACGTAGCCGAACGCAGAGAAAAAATTATTGAGATTCCGAATTAAAAACTTGTGTGTAAGATTATACACAAAACACCAACGTTTAAACAAAAAAACTTAAGTAACTCACGAAACGTGCATATGTTCGTTTTCATGGTGCTACATTTGTATATTGTGTGTTTAAACATTGGTCTTTTGTGTATAATAGAGATTCTGTCATTCGCCACAACATAAATCGATTTGGCATGATTCCAATACATGTTGGTAGTATAAATTCCCCTAGAAAATCGTTTTTCTTTTTCGAAAAAAATCACCGTCTCTATTTCTTTTAAAATTTGGCTAACCAAACTATTTAAAGTTTTTTGATTTTTTTAAACGATTAGCGAGTGTTTTTCTATACAGTGTACAGAATATAAGGTTGACACGTAGACACGTTGGGCGTTACCACCCAGTATTACCTTTAAAATATCTAAATTTACCTTAAATAAGTATATAAATGACCGAAATGATGCAGGAACCCACTGTCGATTGTACTGAGATATTTGTAAAACGGCAATCAATGTAATGGTTATCTTAAATATACCTAAAATAACCTTAAACATAATATCAAAACTGACCATCATGCTGAATTTGGCAACGTAGCCGAACGCAGAGAAAAAATTATTGAGATTCCGAATTAAAAACTTGTGTGTAAGATTATACACAAAACACCAACGTTTAAACAAAAAAACTTAAGTAAATAACGAAACGTGCATATGTTCGTTTTCATGGTGCTACATTTGTATATTGTGTGTTTAAACATTGGTCTTTTGTGTATAATAGAGATTCTGTCATTCGCCACAACATAAATCGATTTGGCATGATTCCAATACATGTTGGCAGTAAAAAATCCCCTAGAAAATCGTTTTTCTTTTTCGAAAAAAATCACCGTCTCTATTTCTTTTAAAATTTGGCAAACCAATCTATTTAAAGTTTTTTGATTTTTTTAAACGATTAGCGAGTGTTTTTCTATACAGTGTACAAAATATAAGGTTGACACGTAGACACGTTGTGCGTTAACACCCAGTATTACCTTTAAAATATCTAAAATTACCTTAAATAAATATATAAATGACCGAAATGATGGAGGAACCCACTGTCGATTGTACTGAGATATTTGTAAAACGGCAATCAATGTAATGGTTATCTTAAATATACCTAAAATAACCTTAAACATAATATGAAAACTGAACATCATGCTGAATTTGGCAACGTAGCCGAACGCAGAAAAAAAATTATTGAGATTCCGAATTAAAAACTTGTGTGTAAGATTATACACAAAACCCCAACGTTTAAACAAAAAAACTTAAGTAACTCACGAAACGTGGATATGTTCGTTTTCATGGTGCTACATTTGTATATTGTGTGTTTAAACATTGGTCTTTTGTGTATAATAGAGATTCTGTCATTCGCCACAACATAAATCGATTTGGCATGATTCCAATACATGTTGGTAGTAAAAAATCCCCTAGAAAATCGTTTTTCTTTTTCGAAAAAAATCACCGTCTCTATTTCTTTTAAAATTTGGCAAACCAATCTATTTAAAGTTTTTTGATTTTTTTAAACGATTAGCGATTGTTTTTCTATACAGTGTACAAAATATAAGGTTGACACGTAGACACGTTGGGCGTTACTACCCAGTATTACCTTTAAAATATCTAAAATTACCTTAAATAAATATATAAATGACCGAAATGATGGAGGAACCCACTGTCGATTGTACTGAGATATTTGTAAAACGGCAATCAATGTAATGGTTATCTTAAATATACCTAAAATAACCTTAAACATAATATGAAAACTGAACATCATGCTGAATTTGGCAACGTAGCCGAACGCAGAAAAAAAATTATTGAGATTCCGAATTAAAAACTTGTGTGTAAGATTATACACAAAACACCAACGTTGAAACAAAAAAACTTAAGTAACTCACGAAACGTGCATATATTCGTTTTCATGGTGCTACATTTGTATATTGTGTGTTTAAACATTGGTCTTTTGTGTATAATAGAGATTCTGTCATTCGCCACAACATAAATCGATTTGGCATGATTCCAGTACATGTTGGTAGTAAAAAATCCCCTAGAAAATCGTTTTTCTTTTTCGAAAAAAATCACCGTCCCTATTTCTTTTAAAATTTGGCTAACCAATCTATTTAAAGTTTTTTGATTTTTTAAACGATTAGCGAGTGTTTTTCTATACAGTGTATAAAATATAAGGTTGACACGTAGACACGTTGGGCGTTACCACCCAGTATTACCTTTAAAATATCTAAAATTACCTTAAATAAATATATAAATGACCGAAATGATGGAGGAACGCACTGTCGATTGTACTGAGATATTTGTAAAACGGCAATCAATGTAATGGTTATCTTAAATATACCTAAAATAACCTTAAACATAATATGAAAACTGACCATCATGCTGAATTTGGCGACGTAGCCAAACGCAGAGAAAAAATTATTGAGATTCCGAATTAAAAACTTGTGTGTAAGATTATACACATAACACCAACGTTTAAACAAAAAAACTTAAGTAACTCACGAAACGTGCATATGTTCGTTTTCATGGTGCTACATTTGTATATTGTGTGTTTAAACATTGGTCTTTTGTGTATAATAGAGATTCTGTCATTCGCCACAACATAAATCGATTTGGCATGATTCCAATACATGTTGGTAGTAAAAATTCCCCTAGACAATCGTTTTTCTTTTTCGAAAAAAATCACCGTCTCTATTTCTTTTAAAATTTGGCTAACCAATTTATTTAAAGTTTTTTGATTTTTTTAAACGATTAGCGAGTGTTTTTCTATACAGTGTACAGAATATAAGGTTGACACGTAGACACGTTGGGCGTTACCACCCAGTATTACCTTTAAAATATCTAAAATTACCTTAAATAAATATATAAATGACCGAAATGATGGAGGAACCCATTCTCGATTGTACTGAGATATTTGTAAAACGGCAATCAATGTAATGGTTATCTTAAATATACCTAAAATAACCTTAAACATAATATGAAAACTGAACATCATGCTGAATTTGGCAACGTAGCCGAACGCAGAAAAAAAATTATTGAGATTCCGAATTAAAAACTTGTGTGTAATATTATACACAAAACACCAACGTTTAAACAAAAAAACTGAAGTAACTCACGAAACGTGCATATGTTGGTTTTCATGGTGCTACATTTGTATATTGTGTGTTTAAACATTGGTCTTTTGTGTATAATAGAGATTCTGTCATTCGCCACAACATAAATCGATTTGGCATGATTCCAATACATGTTGGTAGTAAAAAATCCCCTAGAAAATCGTTTTTCTTTTTCGAAAAAAAATCACCGTCTCTATTTCTTTTAAAATTTGCAAACCAATCTATTTAAAGTTTTTTGATTTTTTTAAACGATTAGCGAGTGTTTTTCTATACAGTGTATAAAATATAAGGTTGACACGTAGACACGTTGGGCGTTACCACCCAGTATTACCTTTAAAATATCTAAAATTACCTTAAATAAATATATAAATGACCGAAATGATGCAGGAACCCACTGTCGATTGTACTGAGATATTTGTAAAACGGCAATCAATGTAATGGTTATCTTAAATATACCTAAAATAACCTTAAACATAATATGAAAACTGACCATCATGCTGAATTTGGCAACGTAGCCGAACGCAGAGAAAAAATTATTGAGATTCCGAATTAAAAACTTGTGTGTAAGATTATACACAAAACACCAACGTTTAAACAAAAAAACTTAAGTAAATAACGAAACGTGCATATGTTCGTTTTCATGGTGCTACATTTGTATATTGTGTGTTTAAACATTGGTCTTTTGTGTATAATAGAGATTCTGTCATTCGCCACAACATAAATCGATTTGGCATGATTCCAATACATGTTGGTAGTAAAAAATCCCCTAGAAAATCGTTTTTCTTTTTCGAAAAAAATCACCGTCTCTATTTCTTTTAAAATTTGGCAAACCAATCTATTTAAAGTTTTTTGATTTTTTTAAACGATTAGCGAGTGTTTTTCTATACAGTGTACAAAATATAAGGTTGACACGTAGACACGTTGGGCGTTACCACCCAGTATTACCTTTAAAATATCTAAAATTACCTTAAATAAATATATAAATGACCGAAATGATGGAGGAACCCACTGTCGATTGTACTGAGATATTTGTAAAACGGCAATCAATGTAATGGTTATCTTAAATATACCTAAAATAACCTTAAACATAATATGAAAACGGAACATCATGCTGAATTTGGCAACGTAGCCGAACGCAGAAAAAAAATTATTGAGATTCCGAATTAAAAACTTGTGTGTAAGATTATACACAAAACACCAACGTTTAAACAAAAAAACTTAAGTAACTCACGAAACGTGCATATGTTCGTTTTCATGGTGCTACATTTGTATATTGTGTGTTTAAACATTGGTCTTTTGTGTATAATAGAGATTCTGTCATTCGCCACAACATAAATCGATTTGGCATGATTCCAATACATGTTGGTAGTAAAAATTCCCCTAGAAAATCGTTTTTCTTTTTCGAAAAAAATCACCGTCCCTATTTCTTTTAAAATTTGGCTAACCAATCTATTTAAAGTTTTTTGATTTTTTTAAACGATTAGCGAGTGTTTTTCTATACAGTGTACAGAATATAAGGTTGACACGTAGACACGTTGGTCGTTACCACCCAGTATTACCTTTAAAATATCTAAAATTACCTTAAATAAATATATAAATGACCGAAATGATGGAGGAACCCATTGTCGATTGTACTGAGATATTTGTAAAACGGCAATCAATGTAATGGTTATCTTAAATATACCTAAAATAACCTTAAACATAATATGAAAACTGAACATGATGCTGAATTTGGCAACGTAGCCGAACGCAGAAAAAAAATTATTGAGATTCCGAATTAAAAACTTGTGTGTAATATTATACACAAAACACCAACGTTTAAACAAAAAAACTGAAGTAACTCACGAAACGTGCATATGTTCGTTTTCATGGTGCTACATTTGTATATTGTGTGTTTAAACATTGGTCTTTTGTGTATAATAGATATTCTGTCATTCGCCACAACATAAATCGATTTGGCATGATTCCAATACATGTTGGTAGTAAAAAATCCCCTAGAAAATCGTTTTTCTTTTTCGAAAAAAATCACCGTCTCTACTTCTTTTAAAATTTGCAAACCAATCTATTTAAAGTTTTTTGATTTTTTTAAACGATTAGCGAGTGTTTTTCTATACAGTGTATAAAATATAAGGTTGACACGTAGACACGTTGGGCGTTACCACCCAGTATTACCTTTAAAATATCTAAAATTACCTTAAATAAATATATAAATGACCGAAATGATGCAGGAACCCACTGTCGATTGTACTGAGATATTTGTAAAACGGCAATCAATGTAATGGTTATCTTAAATATACCTAAAATAACCTTAAACATAATATGAAAACTGACCATCATGCTGAATTTGGCAACGTAGCCGAACGCAGAGAAAAAATTATTGAGATTCCGAATTAAAAACTTGTGTGTAAGATTATACACAAAACACCAACGTTTAAACAAAAAAACTTAAGTAAATAACGAAACGTGCATATGTTCGTTTTCATGGTGCTACATTTGTATATTGTGTGTTTAAACATTGGTCTTTTGTGTATAATAGAGATTCTGTCATTCGCCACAACATAAATCGATTTGGCATGATTCCAATACATGTTGGTAGTAAAAAATCCCCTAGAAAATCGTTTTTCTTTTTCGAAAAAAATCACCGTCCCTATTTTTTTTAAAATTTGGCAAACCAATCTATTTAAAGTTTTTTGATTTTTTTAAACGATTAGCGAGTGTTTTTCTATACAGTGTATAAAATATAAGGTTGTAATGGTTAAGATCTCAAATAGAAATTAGTTAATAAAAAAAAGTCTCGTTTTTGACTGAAAAATTACCTTTTTTAAAAATTCGCGAACAATTCCAAAAACGAATTCCAAAAAGAAAAAAAAAATATCAAAACGTGCACGAACGTTAGTATATTGCACAAACAGATTGAATTTGGATTGCTTTTATGACTGGCTGTAAATCACTTTGAAAAGTTGAACTTTGAAAGTCGGGTAAAAAATGCAAAATATAAATATAAAATAACAATCAATATAATAATAATCACAATAACCTTTAATATAAAATAGCAATAAATCTATCCATAAAATAAAAAACCCGACTCTTAGTTAGACTGGTCCACGGTAACACGGTTTCTGTTTTAAATAAAAGGTCACATTTCATGTTTGTTTCAAAAATTAATGTCAAAAATATGCCTACTTTGAAATTGATTTTTGAAAAAACATGAATTGTAACCAATAAACTTTTAATATTAATTAATTTCTATAAGCGTCAAATATGAAAATCCAAAATTACACCTCATTCGGCTAAGTAGTTTTTGAGTTATCCTTTAAAAACTACTCGCATTTCAATCTGTTATGAAACGATTAAAAAGTAATTTAATTTTACAAGGTCGAAACTTTAAACCGTCATAATTCCGAAACTATGAGTATTTGAACGAATGACTTCCCCTTTTGTATACTAAAAAAAAAATTCCGAAATAGTCTGTCAAAATTGGCTGTTTGTAGTGAAAATTTCAGATTTTGGTACAATTTTAGTTCGAAAACAACTCTCTATTTTTTAAGATAAATTGAAAAAAAAAACAACATAATTTGTATTCAAATAGTTATTTTCGTGTTTTGGGGTGGGGATGAATGAAAAATAAAGAGAGTTATCATAATGTATGGGGTCTTTTTGGCCAACTGTACATTTACATATATATTATTATTATTCATTACTTTAAGCGTATATACATTTGTAAAGATGAATTTAATTTTCTATTCTAAAAGTAAAATTGGTAAAATTGTAGAAAATATCAAAAGTATACCAGAAAATATCCTTCATTACTTCTCTTGAAAAAAAAAAAAGCTAGAATAACATTTTCTTTTGTTGCACGAAGCAAAGAATAACATTTGAACTCATTTGTCTTTGCTGACATTTTAAATTCATTTAAACAATGTTTATTTTTCATTTTCGTGGAATTCTCTAGTGAGCTGCAACTTTAATATCCGCAATTATTTTTATGAAAAAATCTTCCAACTTCTTTTGCGACAAAAATTTGAATTTTAAACTTTCCCAAGCTATGAATATTTTATGGAGAAAAAAAATAGTTTGCAAGAAAAATGAAAGTATTTCGCCACCCCCACCCCCCTACTTCAGAGAAAAAAAAATCTGAATATTTATTTTCTTAGATGTTAAAAATTTGAGAAGTAAAATTTACTTATCACGGAGTACATAGTTATTTAAATAAATTAAGAATGCTTAGACTTATAATTACATTGAAAAATTTTAAAAGCATATTCTTTTAAAACAGAAAAGAATTTTAAAAATATGAATGTTCTGAATATTTTACAGATGTTTAATATTTTATTTAATAAAATGTTTGATGCAGAAAATGTTTATTTTTTTCTCTTAACACATGCATTGAACTTTAAACTTCACTGTACAATTACATCTGCAAAGTACAGTAAAAATTTAAAAATGACAAAATATTTAGACTTATTGTTTATAAAATCGAGTTAATTGCAATTAAAATTAAAATTTGACTATTTAATCTGAATGGAAGTTAAAATAAATTACAAGGTCAGACTTAATGTTTATAAAATTCAATAAAAAGTAAATGGTGACATTTTTTATATTATTACTGAATGCGAATAATATGTGAAGTAGGGAATTTTCTTTACTACGCTTTCATGATTTAGTTACAAATATCACCAACAGATGACACTGCTCTGTCTTTACATTGCAATCTAAAAACGGTCCTGCCATTTAAAAATTCATAGCATTTTTGGGCTTTTCTATAGATAAACAAAATGAAGAGCAAAAACTGAATTTTAATTATATTTTAAATATTAGTTTGAGTGTTCTTACAGTTTGACACTACACAATACCATCTATCTGGGATATTTAAAACTAAACCAAAGAAGCATAGTATATAAATTCCCGACTTCACACCTTACTCTCCTGCTAGAATATCTTCAGTAGCTGCCAGTGTATAATTTTTATTGAATTAAAAAATATTCAGTACACTTTTGGTTCCCTGTAAATACGAATTACTTACCCAACATTTAAAAAATCCTGTTTTGACAAGTTGCTTCGGGTTAGGACGAGCGTGAAATTTATAGTTTTCAATAAAATCTGAAAATTAGAAGAAAAAGAGAAAAAAATATGATAAAATAATACTAAGACAATAGTTATAGAGAGTAGTTGTTTTATAAAACATTTTGACTGCCTTATAAAACGTGAAACAAAGTTATAGAAGTAGATCTGAAGCACTTCTTGTACTCATAAGGGATATACTACGATTTGTATTTCAGTACTTCGAATGGTCTATATGCACCCATTATAAAATAAAGAAAATATTTGTCTTAATAACTTCAAAATGGATTTATATGTATTTTTTCTAATAGAGCAACACACCACTCTGTCTAGTGATTAGAACCGGTGTTGTTGAAGTGGTTCGGGATCAGGCAAGCGAATTGTTTTTAGAATTTTGTAGCAGTCTAAAGTATGTTTTATACAATAAAGCTATAATCTGCTGATGTTTTGTGGGTAAAAATTCTCTGTTGATCTTAGATATCTACTAACCTTCGTAAGTGTCCTATTAATCTTTCTATGAGTTTTAGCCAGCTGAATCCGATATTTATTTAAATTATTAACGCGATTTTAAAAAAAAAATGTTTTTTTTTTTTCTCAGATAAATGAGTGCGATCTAGCCAGTCAAATTTCTATCCTGATAACTTGTCACACCATTAACACATTTTTGTATTCTCCGGCTTTGCTTTTTCGTAAAATATTGGAGTTGTGTACAGACGTAGCAACGTTTCTTTCAATATGCAATGATTGGGCTATATGAAAGGAAAATGGCCTGCAAAAATTCATAATTAACTCCTAAATTACCACTACCAAAATTTTAATAGTTTTCTTCGTTTTTCTATAAATTAAAAAACAGCGCGTTTTTTTATTTAATAATGCCAATGTTGAAGAGAAACGTGACAATGGGATATGGGTTTAAAAAAAACTGAAATAATTGATACCGGACAAATTTCAAAGGAAAAATACATAAATTAAAGACACCAAAGAGCGGGGTATCCGAGCAGACCAGCCAAGCGTGATCTCCGAACTGCTGGACTGACTCATCATGGAAGCTCCGCCTACCTCATCCCGAGACTATATAAGGGACTGTTTTTCTGGCTGGTTACCAGTTGTGAATGCAGTCCCTTGCAGCGTGAGCCCTCGTCTCTCGGTAGGCCTTTTTCAAGGCCAGTTTTACCGGAGCAGGCCTCCGCTGCCCAAGCTGATGATGTCTGATGAATAAAGCCTACTTATTGAGGGCACATAGCAAATTAATTAAGCACCAACCACTTAGAACCCTACTATTTTCCTTACTAATCTTTTATTAACCATTTTGTGTTCCTGCCTTTTATAAAATTATCAAAAATCAAATATAAAAAATTTTAAAAATTTTAAAAAATCATATAAAATATCTATTTGTTGTAACGCTATCTGTAATCTTCCTCTTATTATTATTTTTTCTATTAGCTCATGTTCCCGTTTTTTATTATTGTTACTCACCCCCTCTTTTTTTTAATTTTGTGCCAACAATAGTTCAGTACTCTTTACAGCCAGTCTTCTCCACTTGCCATGTACTCCGAGGATGTGTGTTATAGACCATACGAGCCTCGGTGAAAGACCTTTCAAATCGGCGGGGTGGGTTGGAATTGGGACGTTTAAGCTACCCAGTGACCCTACTTACGACCCGGATAGAGCGGCCAATTTTCGTCCGCATCCTCAACTATGTCCCGTATACTCGAGTCTCTTGCGCGAAGCGCTGTCGCTGCAAGCGACCATGAGTACCATCAAGCGTCCTTGCGTATTTGTATACGAGGCTTTTGAAGAAAACGCAAATATCATTTTCTTCATTTTTCATCAATTTATCACCCTACTATATAGTTTCATATATATCAATTCTGTACCAATTTTTATCAGAGCTTTTAGAAATTATGAAACAATAGTTTTAAAGAGGAATTAAAAAATACATATACAGTAACTATTAATAAATATTTTATAAATTAATCTATACTAAGTTTTTAAATATAGAATCCACATAATTTCATTTTGAGGATAAAAAAATTATAAACGAATGTTTCATAGCAATGTTTTTTTAATAATATGTTTTTATTTTTAGAACAATTTCAATTAAAACACTTTTTTCTAAAAAAAAAATATTTACAAGTCATTTACTTGCTAGAGAAAACATATTAAGAAAATAGAGAGTGTTAATTAAAAGATAAATCTAAACAAATGCACATTGCACATTATTTATGATCTACAATTACAAAAAAGCATATGTAAAAGAAACTGCTTCTTTACTTTTGTTAATTTACTGAATTCATAATCTGTACCAAAGAAAAAAAATACAGAAAAATAAAACTAATGAGGATTATGAATTTCCTACTATACTATTAAGTTAACTTCAATTACACTGCATTTTTGCACGTGAGGAATTTCCAAAACTTTGTTTGATTTAAAGAAAATATAATGAATGCTTTGTGGTCAAAATAATTCATACATATTAATACTTGATTTTATATTGAGTTAGAATAAATTTCGATCGATCGATCAAAACATGATTTATCTAAGAGTAGCTCAATTAGTATTTTTTATTTCGTAAGATCGAAAACAACGACAAACAAACGACAAACAAAAATAAGTAGCATGTAAATGTCTTAAGTCAAATTAATTCAGGTATTATTAGATCTAACCTATAAGTAATTTATTTATTTTTGTGTTAAAAATCAGAATCGATGTTACAATGTACCATTGAATAAAAATGTATATTGGTAAATAAAATAACAAATGAAAAAGAGAAGTTTTTTTACAAGAAATATAATCATATAAAACTATTTTTCAAACAAAATATTTGCATGTAAACGTTTAACTAGATAGTGTATGAAGATTATTATTATTATTATTATTTTTTGAGAAAAGTTAAAGTTAAAATAGAAAAAAAATATATATATTGCATATATTTTTTTGCGTACACAAAGAACACGCTAGTTTAACTGAAATGCATAAACTCTTTATTTACTTCTGTAAAAATTACAGTTAGGTGTAAGAATAGAATATGAAGATTGAAATCGGAGTGAAGAGCTTTGACATATTTTCAAACTGAGATATTTATGCGATATCATCACGAAATGTTTGGTTCGTCCGTCTATTCAATCGCCTGCACGGATGTATGTTACGTTTTTCACTCTCTTCTATCTATAATAGAAGAAAGTATTGTAATTGAGAAAAATTTCGACTTTCGGTTTTCGACGTATTTACACATTTTAGGGGTCAAAGATTCCAAAAAACATGTTTTTAGAAAATGTCTGTCTGTCCGTGTGACCGTGTATGTGTCCTCTTTGTATCATTGAAAAGTGTATGAAGTTATGCATAGAATTGAACCAAATGTCATTTATAGATTTTGGCTATGGCCAGCAGGTCCCACTTGCATTTAGGGATATTCCGCCGGAAGGGGATCCTGTGATAGCGATTTTTTTCAAATTTCATTATTATATCATCGAAAAGCGTATGAATGTTTGCATAGAATTAAACCAAATTATATATATATATATATATATATATATATATATATTACAAAATTTAAATTTTTTCCGCAATTATTCTATAAAATTTGTCCATTCAATAATATTCGGTATATAACCCAGCTTATTAAAATAATTCTCATTCTTAAAATAGCCTTTTACTATCCATATGTAAAGCCAATTATTCCTAATCCACTTAATAATATTTATTCGAATGTAGTTATTCTAAAAATGGCGATAGCTTTTTTAATTTATTCTTTAAATAGAACATCTTTATTTTAATCCATTATTAAAATTCATTAGTATTATTCCCGTGTGGTCAAATTGCTATAACTTGTTTATTTAAATGCTAAAATATCGTATCTCTTAAAATATTCCGCTCAAAAAACCTTATTTCATAAAGTTATCCTATTATTAAATATCAAATGTCTATTAAAATATTTCCGAAAAACTTTAATTCTTTCTTTTTTTTTCCCTTTTATAAAGATTCATTTTCTTTTCTTCTTATTATTTTTATTACGTATTAAATTCGAAGTTTAGCTACAGCCTCAAAAACAGATAAGCTGGTTTGTTGATATGACAGGCATCTGGTACGAGATTATGGAATATTCTGGATGGGCGTAGAAAGTTTTTGCATTTTACAGCAAAATAAATCCACCGGAAATATTGATAAAGTTCCAAAAGAGACCTTTTGATTCGATAGAAGTGGGTCACGTGACGTATTCTGTATTATTACGCAAGCTAGTTTAAAAACACGATCATCCTGATTCGGAGGGATTTTTTCGACGCTGGTGTTTGCTAAAAGAATCGGGACGGATTCTAGTAAATAATGGAACGTTGTATTTTTTTTTCGTTTAGCGTTGGCTAATGAGCATTTTCCCTGAAGAGATGTCTTAAACTGGAAATAAAAGGTTCTTCGACAAAAATATGGACTGACATTTCTTGTTGTTGATGATACCACCCGGCCGCCTGATGCGAACTAAAAGGGAAACCAATAACATAGCTAACCCTATTTATCACGAGCACGACTGCCTTCTTCCCGGATTTGAACTTGGAAACACGACATTAATATAATACAATTTATATTTAAATTAAATTTTGAACATTCTTTTAACCCCAAGATGCAGTAATCTAAATCTGTATCACATACTAAAAAATTAACATATTTTTGGATTTTACCCACTTTAAGAAGAATACTACACTTTTGATTAATTTGTAAAAATCCCTTTGCCTGACCAATAGTAACTGGAGGAACAATTTCAATTTTAGCATTCAATTTTTTAACAAACTTTAATGGTAAAATTGCGATAGTTGAACCGGTATCGACGACACATGGTAAATTATAATTATTCGTATATCCATACACAATTAATTGTCAAATATTAGGAGTACCAATTGGAAGAGTATCAGAGGGTGTTGAGTTGTTATTAAAAATACACTCTTTTTCCCAGTGAAAAGCATTCATTATACCCTTGTTTACACAAATTCTACATGGCCTAGATGGGTACTGGTTCTGAAAATAATTGTTTTGTACTCTGTTTTGAAAATTTCTAGGTCTTTGAAAATTATAGTTTGGTCGAGGAACACAGTTTCGAGGAGAATTAAATTGATTATTGGGCCGATTTGACAGAATCCAATGCCTAGGAGTATTAATTTGTTGAAAATTTGGTCTATTAGGCTGCACACTATATCGAGGAATGTCAAAATTAGTTGCATTAGGTTTACTTGGTAATGATGGACTTGTAACAGCAGGGGTGGAAACTTCCACAAATTGCTTAACAATTCTATACCATTCTGTTGTACTCTCAGGAGGGTTAACAATTAGATAATTTTGATATTCTGGTTTTAAACCATCGGTACATCCTTGTTGTAATATAGTTTCACATAAATGCAATTTCCTACCAATTTCAATTTTCTTTCTAAAATAAGTTTCTAAGTTATTTAAACTATCCAATTTCAAAGCAGAAAATTCAGAAAATTTCGGGATATTTACCCTAATAAAATTCTCAGTTAAGATATCAGCTATCCGTTCGTATTTAGTGCAATTAAGGCAATCATTAATGTAAATCTTAAGAGCTTCTCCCTTTAAATTTTGAGAAATATTTTTAAACTTCCAATCATCATCCTTCTTTTCTTTTTCACAAGCATCATCAAAGTATTTTAACCACGCTTGTATCTCAACTCCTAAATCTGGATCAAATGCTATAAATTTTGGTTCTGCCATACTATTTAATCTAACAAAAGAGTTAACTCGATCTTCTTTTAAATATCCGGATCTTAAAAACATTAAATTTTAAACTTATAACACTATATACCATACAAATAGTAAATAAATATGTAATTTACGATCTCAGTAACATTTTAAAAATAATAGATTTTTTTTTTTTTTTTTTTTTTTTTAAGAATATCTGTTCTTAAAACATGAAAATATAAATTATACCGCTGTCTATAATATTACAATGACGTATCACACGAAATCATCAAATAAATTAATTAACCTTAACAACACTTAAATATTTGCAACAGAAATAAATTTTAAAAACAAAAATTTAATCAGTATAACATAGTATATAAAACCTTTAAATTTCAAGGTAGACTATTAAATAAATAAAACATTTTAAATATAACATAAACTAATAAATATCAACATATAAAGATACCAATAAATAAAAATACCAACTTACAGTTACTCTTGAGCATATTTCACAGGAAAGTCTCACACATCTAAAAATCTTTAATTTTCAGATAACACAAAAGTTCTGCTTTTTCGCAATCCTTTAAAACCAACACCATGGAGACGCTTATGAAGATGAATAGTATATTCTCTAGCAACAACTTCACTTAGGCCAACTTTTCCTCTTATTTTCTCTTTTAGGCTTGACCATTTTTAATTTATTATAAAAGTACAAAATAACAAAACACCAGACGTAAACGTGCTGTAATGGCGTAGACGTCCTCGTAACATATTCTTCTAATCGGCAAATTTCACGTTTAACTACACAAACTTTCTGTTGATCAACAGCATCTTGTCTGACTTATTATATTAATGTCGTGTTTCCAAGTTCAAATCCGGGAAGAAGGCAGTCGTGCTCGTGATAAATAGGGTTAGCTATGTTATTGGTTTCCCTTTTAGTTCGCATCAGGCGGCCGGGTGGTATCATCAACAACAAGAAATGTCAGTCCATATTTTTGTCGAAGAACCTTTTATTTCCAGTTTAAGACATCTCTTCAGGGAAAATGCTCATTAGCCAACGCTAAACGAAAAAAAAAATACAACGTTCCATTATTTACTAGAATCCGTCCCGATTCTTTTAGCAAACACCAGCGTCGAAAAAATCCCTCCGAATCAGGATGATCGTGTTTTTAAACTAGCTTGCGTAATAATACAGAATACGTCACGTGACCCACTTCTATCGAATCAAAAGGTCTCTTTTGGAACTTTATCAATATTTCCGGTGGATTTATTTTGCTGTAAAATGCAAAAACTTTCTACGCCCATCCAGAATATTCCATAATCTCGTACCAGATGCCTGTCATATCAACAAACCAGCTTATCTGTTTTTGAGGCTGTAGCTAAACTTCGAATTTAATACGTAATAAAAATAATAAGAAGAAAAGAAAATGAATCTTTATAAAAGGGAAAAAAAAAGAAAGAATTAAAGTTTTTCGGAAATATTTTAATAGACATTTGATATTTAATAATAGGATAACTTTATGAAATAAGGTTTTTTGAGCGGAATATTTTAAGAGATACGATATTTTAGCATTTAAATAAAGAAGTTATAGCAATTTGACCACACGGGGATAATACTAATGAATTTTAATAATGGATTAAAATAAAGATGTTCTATTTAAAGAATAAATTAAAAAAGCTATCGCCATTTTTAGAATAACTACATTCGAATAAATATTATTAAGTGGATTAGGAATAATTGGCTTTACATATGGATAGTAAAAGGCTATTTTAAGAATGAGAATTATTTTAATAAGCTGGGTTATATACCGAATATTATTGAATGAACAAATGTTATAGAATAATTGCGGAAAAAATTTAAATTTTGTAATATATATATATATATATATATATATATTTAACTATGGCCTGTAGGTTCCAGTTGCAGTTGACGTTATTCCGCCGGTAGGGGGCTCTGCAATAGCCACTTAAAGATTTCAAATTCAAAAGGCTGTACAAAGCAAATTAGAAATCCTAAAAGTTTTTTCCGTTAAATGTTCGGTCGTGATCCAACGATTCCTGAGCAATTTTTGTTTTGCATTTATGACCTAATGTATGAGATACATCAGTTTAAAATTTTAGGGTGGCTGACATTTTGACGCAAGACAAGAGGATTCCTCCATAAATGTGTTTAATTTATGAGTTTTAGTGAACATGGTTTCTGGAAAATTTTCTTTCATTATTGTAATCATCGTTCAACTCTTATATTCTTATCACTATGCATTCATATTCGCCAACGTCAAATTTTTGCCAAGCTTCGCAACACTGCGCGAAATATCGCTAAATTTGGCGATAAATTATTTCGTTGCTATAAATGAAGCCAACTTGGTTATAGGTGACTAATTTGACGAAATTCTGATTCAAATTCAATATTGAGAAAACTGGGAATGAATCTTATGTAATCGGGCACCACGCAATTTAGCTTAGTGTTATCCAGTAAAATTAGATAAAATCATAAATCCAAAGAATAGTGAGGCTATTTAATCTCACCGATACAGCCCAGAAGGACTTTTCGTAGTTGTAGTTGTACATCGCCTGCTTGTGCAACGAAGGGTTCTTCGCATCCAGGTAAACCTACGATTCGCAAATAGCTGACATACAACATAATGGCCAAAAATATTCATTTTAATTGCGCTGCGATTGTTGTAGTATTAACATGCAGGAGATAGAAGAATGTTTTGGGATTGGCAATTCCGACTAGTTTTTATTTTATTTTATTTTTTTTAAACTTCTTCATTTTTTTTCTCAAAGAACATAATGAAGAAATTTACATACAGACTCTACATGCTTTCCTTCTTATGAATTTTTTTGATTGGGAAATTATTAAACCTTAATTTATAAAATTGTGAAGTTACAATATCAAAAAAAAAAAAAAAAAAAAAAAAAAAAAAAAAAAAAAAAATCCTACCAATTGACTTCTAAATAACACACAAATTAAACTAACATTTAAAAATATATATATATTTAAATGTCATAACTTATTTAATATTAAATTTAATGTGAATATGTTGCTATGTTTGTTGCTATTTTTGTACAGATACATATTCATAAAAGCAAATTTAAGCTTATATTTTTTCAAAAAAAAAAAAAAAAAAAAAAAAGCCAAATCGAGTCAATTCCCCGCGAGGCCTGCCGGCAGGTTTTACTTCGAATGATTCTATCCTTTCTCCTCAACCATCTCCTTCCAGTTACAATCCTCCTGCATCTACTTACAATCATTCAATGCCTGTGTCAACTTCCTCCTCTTTCAACACAGACAACTTCTACTCAGACCAGCAAGTATATCCAGGTGCCATGGTTGAGAGAAACCGTGGCAATGGAGGTATTTGGCAATCTTTTTCAGTAAATATTTGGGTAGATTGATCAGTTTTCTTGCATATTGGTAGCGTAGTCAATGTAGATATTTAAAATTTCACTCACATCAGATATTTTAAATTGAAATTTTTATAAAATAACAAAAAAAAAAATATTTTTTTTGAATAGTAACGCAACATGAATTAACTTTTAATAAATTTTGAAAAATGCGTTAGTTGATCATGCAATATATTATTTATTTTGAAATTAAACATCTTGTAATTTGTTTACTGATTATAATGCTTTTGCTTATATAAAAAAAATAATTGAACCAGTAAAAATAACAATATAAGGAAAAACAACAGTTATGAAGAATATAAGGATTTCATAATAATTTTCCCAAGAACAACTAATTAGTAGTTTATGGAATAGTTGTGCAATTATCGGAGTGAGTTAATTACAATAGCATTTTTTAAAATGAAAATTGCTGTGTAGAATTATTTACTACATAAAAGAAATATTTCTGAAACTTAGAATTTACGTGTATGATGATTATAATTGAATATAATATTGGCATTTTTTCATGCTTAATAATAAATGTGTTTGTCAAAATCACATACAATAAAGAAGTGAATTATGCTTATTATAGTATCGGGTTATTCCAAAGGATTGCCTAAATACAAATAATAATATATTCTTGTAAACACTGTTAAAATTATCCCTGCAAAATTACGGGCAGAGGCCGGCAGCAGAAATTCCAGTCATACTGCGTTAAAAAAAATCTATGCCCATTATTTTGTGCTGTCCGTAATTTTACGGGGCAAAGTAATATAGCATTATAATGCACAGGATATAATGCACTTTAAAACACAATAACACTTTACTTACTATTACCTAGCACCTTGCACGTTAGATAATCATCACAGAAACACTTTTTTGGCGGGTTAAAAAATATGTTACGGTAGCGGTTAAGTGACGTTATTTTTCGAAACACGACTAAAATAAAGGGTTAAACCCTGGCGGTGGAAAATGTATGGGGCCGTACCGTATTTTTGCCAACAGATGGGCTAGAACTGTACGAATATGTGGATTGCCCTTAATTTTCTAAGTATCTAATGGCTAAGGCCGCTTATTTAGTGGATCAGACCATTTTTCATCAAATAAGGCTGTTGCCCGTAAAAATTGAAGGGAAAACGCTCATAAATTTACAGTTTTCTCTGAGAGTGAATAATGATACGAAATGAAAAATTTAACGCCCTGAAATGTCTTCTGCATTGTTGAGCGTTCGAATTTGAGCGCAAGTAAAACTTTGGTTCTGTTTGCGTACACCATAAAAAAGACAAATGTCTCTCAATATACGAAAGTATGTTACAACCACAAAAAATATATACAATAACCTCATTCGAGTTTTCCATAATTACGAAAAGTGTTTTTAGATGCTTTTGTAATTATATAAATTCGTAGCACCTATAGTCGTCGTCTGATCCGTCCATCTGTCCGCATATAGCAGTACAATCCTACCGAACCGAATGGTTTGAAATTTAATATATATATAAGTTTAATATATATATATATATAAGTTTAATATATATATATATAAATAAGTTTAATATATATAAGTTTAATATATATTGCAGAAGTTTGACAAGTCATTTTAAATTTTATGAAAATCGAATCAAAACTTAAAAAAGATATTAATAAAAGTTTTCTTCATTCTATTAAATCCTATCATACATAATTAATTCAATGATATCCCATGATAAAGTAATGATTCTAGGTTGTTGGTGATTACGTCATATTTAAGATGGAGTCCTATTATTTCCGTATTACTGAATTTAAAAATTGAATTTGTACACTAAAATTGTTTAATTATAACAATCATATAAACTAGAGACAGTTTTTTGGATAGATGTCCGGAGAAATAGATATTATATGGAAAAAGAGTCTAAATATGGATTTCAAGTTCTGAAATTTTCAAAGCTAGGTTTAAGCTGGAATTTTCAGTAAATGTCAATAAAAGATAAAATGTACTTATTTTATTACGGAAATTAATCATATCATAATAACAGACGATATAATTAATTTCACTGTAATAATAGCGATGATTTTTTTACCTTGTCTTGTTTTGGATATTTGCGCATAGAATAATTTTAATGTAAAAGAATTGTAATTAATTGTTTGTAAAAGTGTATTGAAATTTAATTTCATAAAATAAAATGAATATCTATAATATGAAAATCTGCACATAAAATAAATTTTGTATTCATGCATATTTGCATAAGAGTGCAACAGCTGTTGCACCAAGATGTGAATATTTATAAAACTAGTATGAACGCAAAATAGTTTTTATATTATATTTATCAGTTGTCTTAAAACGGAATATAGATTTTAGGATAATATCAATTCTCAAGTTAACACTTTCAGCTGCGTAATTAAATTTATACATGTAACAGTAACAACATAATATTAATTTTAATGTGAATGTTAATGCTGTTAATGTATCATGTTAGTTTGTAAAATATGTTTGTTGATCATGAAAATGTTTAATTGAGAATCGATAACATCTGAACTTTTCTGAAAATAAGAGGCAGCAAAAGGAATATCGTTTTTATAAATTTCGAATCTATATTGATTTTTGAAGTTTGTAAAGATAAAGGACTCTTTTTGGATCCATGGGAACTCGGAATAGGTTATTATATATTTTCTTTCGAGGTTATGTTATATTTTACTTCATTAAAATTTGTATTTGTCTTTTTCTATAGTTAACATTATTCCTATCCCGTGTGCTTCGATTCAACAATTTGTGACTGATCATAAAAGAAAGGTGCAGAATGTTCGTCAGGTTTTATGAACTATTAGGCTGTATCAAAAATATTTTCGTTTTTTGAATGTTTTTATACTAAACCTGTAACTGGCATTTTATTAACCCTATTAATGAATTTTAAATGTTATTTATGGGAATACATGTCCCTGTATTTTCTATAATCATACAGGCTGATTTCTTTCCTTTTTAGGTTACGAAAAGAGTGACAAAAATGTTGATATTTTATGCAAATTAAGGCATGATTTTAAACTAGGCCTTAAAACCAATGAAGCTGTCCTCAACACTCGTGCAGTTGGAGACCAGGATAAGAGTAGTGTCTGCACTCTAAAAAACTCAGTGAATTGAACAAATTTTTTCGTTGCATTTTTCTGTAAAACACAAACATTTCCGCTTTGATTTGCTTCGCTTCCCGCAAAATACGGAAAACTCACCAATCAAACATAAAATATACCTGAAATTCTCCAATTTAAGTCGGCAATTTCTTCAAACTACAAGAGTGAACTTGCAACTGTGCTGCGTGTTACTTTTCCGTATTATAAACGGGATTTTTACGATGTTTTTTTCCTTCAAAATACGGAAATATCAAGAAATGAAGGTCAATTTTTCCTGAAATTCCACAAGACAGAAATTTCTCCAAATAACAGAAAAATCTTTTCGAATCACAGGGAGGGGGGGGGGGGGGTTCCGACAACTTGCTGTCTGTATTTTTTACTGTTTTTGACGAAATTTATTTTGAGAGTGTGGACAATTCAAAACAAATCCAAACGTATTAAGGAAGATGATCTCTGCCTTGAAATCAAACCCAGACGTGACAGGTTAATTTTGACCCTTTTAAGAGCAAAAAGAGGAGAATCCATTTTTTACATTTAACAATTACTATTGTTTGGATGTGTAGTTTTGTTCATTTATAGGATTAAAATTTTTTGTGAAGAATGAATTCTCCTCTTTTTTCTCTTTGGTCAAAATTCACCTGTCACTTCTGGCTTTGATTTCAAGACTGAGATCCCCTCCCATAAAACGCTTGGATTTGTTCTAAAATGTCCAGACACTACTGTTGTCCTGGCCTAGAACTGCATGAGTTTTGAGGATAACTTCAGTGGTTTTAAGGCCTAGCTTAAAATCATAAAATCATCTAGCTTAAGATGCATAAAATCTCACCATTTGTGTCACTCTTTATGTAACATAAAAATGAAAGAAAGAAGCTTGTACGATTATAGAATATAGAGGGACATGTATTCTATTAAATAACATTTTATGTTCTTAACAAAAAAATTGTATTAATTTCATTAAAATGCACCAAGTTGCAGTTAAAAAGTACATAATAAAGATAAAGCGTTTCTACCGAGATACTACTAGAATAAAAATCTCTTATCGTAAGTATGTGATTCTTAGAGGGCTTGATAGCGACATTACATTTAAACCGATCATTGGTTTTAAGGCCTAGTTTAAAATTATGCCTTAAGATGCATAAAATATCACCATTTGTGACACTCTTTACGTAACATAAAAATGAAAGAAAGAAGCCTGTACGATTATAGAATATAGAGGGACATGTATTCTATTAAATAACATTTTATGTTCTTAACAAAAAAAATTGTATTAATTTCATTAAAATGCACCAAGTTGCAATTAAAAAGTACATAATAAAGATAAAGCGTTTCTACCGAGGTACTACTAGAATAAAAATCTCTTATCGTAAGTATGTGATTCTTAGAGGGCTTGACAGCGACATTACATTTAAACCGATCATTGGTTTTAAGGCCTAGTTTAAAATCATGCCTTAAGATGTATAAAATATCACCATTTGTGACACTCTTTACGTAACATAAAAATGAAAGAAAGAAGCCTGTATGATTATAGAATATAGAGGGACATGTATGCTATTAAATAACATTTTACGTTCTTAACAAAAATATTGTATTAATTTTATTAAAATGCACCAAGTTGCAGTTGAAAAGTACATAATAAAGATAAAGCGTTTCTACCGAGGTACTATTAGAATAAAAATCTCTTATCGTAAGTATGTGATTCTTAGAGGACTTGATAGCGACATTACATTTAAACCGATCATTGGTTTTAAAGCCTAGTTTAAAATCATGACTTAAGATGCATAAAATCTCAACATTTGTGTCACACTTTATGTAATATAAAAATGAAAGAAAGAAGCCTGTATGATTATAGAATATAGAGGGTCATGTATTCTATTAAATAACATTTTAAGTTCAAAAAATGCCAGCTACAGGCTTTGGTATAAAACATTCAAAAAATGAAAATACTTTTGATACAGCTTAATATTATCTTATCATTTTTGACACATCTTCAATCACCGAATCGTTGCGTAGTCCAGGAAGGCTTCAGTTCAACTCTAGGTCGTTTAAATATGCTATGTAGACTCTGTGTCAAAAGAAAGGATACTTCTCATAAATTATTAACGTCAAATTGTTGTTGAAACGGAAATAGCCATTTAATTGGGAATTAGATATCTTTAAATTTATGTTGTAAAAAAGAGTCGCATCTATATTGAAATTGTAACAGACTTTGAAAATTTTCCGACAAAACCCAATTTTGAAATCATATTTGAATTATTCAGTAAATTGTACCATCGGACACCGATCAGGAAGTCATTCAGTGAAATAGTTTAGGATTTATGCAGATGTAGAGTTTGGAATTCCTAATGTTAAATTCCTTTTAAATAGTTGCAAAATAAACTGCAATGAGATAAGTTTTTTAAGCATGACTGAAAAAGTACTCGGCAGAATGAGCTGATATTTCATAGGTTATAATACACTTAAAAAAATAATTTAATAATTAAAACGTGTTGAAATAGATATTTGAAAATAAAAAAGTTTTTTAACTCTGTTGTAGAAAAGTCCTAATTTTTTCTCTTTGTAGGCTAGATCATAAAACCTAATATCATATCACGGATCAAGGAAGGACTGAAAAATGTGTCCTTTAAATGCTGATACAAAAGGTAAATTCTTTTTGAAAACAATATTTTTATAAGCATTGCATTTTAGACGTAAATAAATTGAATACTGGTAGGAGATGGACTTTATCAGGATCTTTACAGCAGAATACTTGAGTAGAGATTAGTATAGTTTTGATTTCAAACTGGCAAATATTTTGACGACATTAGTAGATATTTGGAAAAGCGCAGCCGGGTAAAAAATGGTAGTTAGATTGAATTAAATGCGAGAAATAAATTGAAAAAAAGTGTTACAAAAACCGCACACTGTTAAATATTTTTTTTTTCTAACTTGAACCAACTTTTGGTGCTGCAATAGTTGCAACAATAAGATGATAAATCTCATTCTAACATTTGAAGCTATGGTTTAAACGGAGCTCTAAATGACGGAACGGGATTCCCCCCATATCATGGTTGCAGCTACTGCAGCACCAAAAATTGGTTCCACTCAGAGCAAAATTCTTATCAGTGCACGATTTAATCATGCCCTGCAAGAAAACTAGCGTACATGCATTTTTACTATTGTTTCTATCAGAAACTTACACTGAAAGAAAAAGACAAATGTCTCTTCATTTCGGAATATACAATATAACCACGAACAAACAAATACAATAACCTCTTCCAAGCTAACCAAGATTCCAAAAAGCGTTCTTTATCCTTAGAAACCTGAGAAACTAATACATTTTTGAGATTTAAAAAGCTATTTTTAAAAAAAGAATGTTTCGGTTACTTCCACTTACTTTTAAAAACGTTTCCGGTTAGTTTTTACAGTGTATTAATTAGTTTCTGAACCAGGAATGTAGATTCTTTGGGTGCTATCGGTTTTAAATGAAAATTTGTAGGTTCCACAAGCATGCTTTACTGAAGAACATGACAACTTCACTACATTAAATTTAACACTAAATATAATATTATTTTGTTAATTTGAATGTATAAACTCAACTATACAACTGAAAAATTTTAATTTAGAATTGATAGAATCCTAAAATCTGATATTCTGGTTTGATAAAACTGATTAATACACTATAAAAACTACCCGGAAAAGTTTCCAAAAAAAAAAAAACAGTGGCAGCAAAAGCAAATTTGCTTTTATATATGTTTTTTTAGATGTGGAAAGTTTATCTTTTCTTTACTGTGTACAGAGCAAAGTTTAATAAAAAATGCATCAATTTTCAGCCAGAAAGATAGGAATAATGTAAAAAATATATTGTGACTATTAAAAGGGAGATGACGTAAACAGGTGTTTTGACGTTTTTATTGCACTGGCATTCAAAGTCTTTGATATTAAAATGAATCAATAGACTTTTAGAACATAACAACTGTGAATTATTCTTCTTTCTTTTCATTTATTTTATGAATAGAGTGGGTAATAAAAAATGATGAGAATGAGAATGATTAAATAATGAATATAAATGAGATTTTGCCGAGGATTTAAAAATTTTACATCGACATAATTTCTAAACTGCTTCAATGAATGACTGTTTGTTTGGTCTTTGATAAAAAATGAAAAGTCTTTTATATTAAAATGAATCAATAGACTTTTAGAACATAACAACTGTGAATTATTCTTCTTTCTTTTCATTTATTTTATGAATACAGTGTGTAATAAAAATGATGAGAATGCTTAAATAATTAATATAATTGAGATTTTGCTGAGGATTTTTAAAAATTTTACATCGACATAATTTCTAAACTGCTTCAATGAATGACTGTTTGTTTGGTCTTTGATAAAAAAGGAAAAGTCTTTGATATTAAAATGAATCAATAGACTTTTAGAACATAACAACTGTGAATTATTCTTCTTTCTTTTCATTTATTTTAAGAATAGAGTGGGTAATAAAAAAATGATGAGAATGATTAAATAATGAATATAAATGAGATTTTTCCGAGGAATTAAAAATTTTACATCGACATAATTCCTAAACTACTTCAATGAATGACTATTTGTTTGGTCTTTGATAAAAAATGAAAAGTCTTTGATATTAAAATGAATCAATAGACTTTTAGAACATAACAACTGTGAATTATTCTTCTTTCTTTTCATTTATTTTAAGAATAGAGTGGGTAATAAAAAAATGATGAGAATGATTAAATAATGAATATAAATGAGATTTTGCCGAGGAATTAAAAATTTTACATCGACATAATTCCTAAACTACTTCAATGAATGACTATTTGTTTGGTCTTTGATAAAAAATGAAAAGTCTTTGATATTAAAATGAATCAATAGACTTTTAGAACATAACAACTGTGAATTATTCTTCTTTCTTTTCATTTATTTTAAGAATAGAGTGGGTAATAAAAAAATGATGAGAATGATTAAATAATGAATATAAATGAGATTTTGCCGAGGAATTAAAAATTTTACATCGACATAATTCCTAAACTACTTCAATGAATGACTATTTGTTTGGTCTTTGATAAAAATATGAAAAGTCTTTGATATTAAAATGAATCAATAGACTTTTAGAACATAACAACTGTGAATTATTCTTCTTTCTTTTCATTTACATTATGAATAGAGTGTGTAATAAAAAATATGATGAGAATGCTTAAATAATGAATATAAATGAGATTTTGCGGAGGATTTAAAAATTTTACGTCGACATAATTCCTAAACTGCTTCAATGAATGACTATTTGTTTGGTATTTGATAAAAAAATGAAAAGTCCTTGATATTAAAATGAATCAATAAACTTTTAGAACATAACAACTGTGAATTATTCTTCTTTCTTTTCATTTACTTTATGAATAGAGTGTGCAATCAAAAAATGATGAGAATGCTTAAATAATGAATATAAATGAGATGATTTTGTCGAGGATTTAAAAATTTTACATCGACATAATTTCTAAACTACTTCAATGAATGACTATTTGTTTGGTGTCCCCTGGTAATTAAAAATAAATAAATAAATAAAATAGGATATCAAAACTAGGTGTTCGTAATGAAACGCTCAGAGTTTGTTACAATTTCAGTATGAAAATGGATCCAAAGCAGAATGATTTAACATAAATTAAACGAAGACATAAATCCCAATCGAATAGTCATTTTCGTTTTTATCTGCGAAAATTTGACGATTAATATGTATTGGGTGTGTGTTTTTTTTTTCACACCGTGAGTTTTAAATCAGTGGTATTGAAGTTCCTGGATGATTGTTAGATGGAAGAGTAGCAGGGCACTGGCGATTTCTTCCTACTGGAGTAATATTTTTGGAGAAAACTTTCCACTTTAAAAGCATTCTTTTAAGTGGAAATTCCAAGGGATTTTTTTTTAAAAATACGTAACTATGATATCAAGTCTTTTTTATTTTTAAACCATGAAATTATTTTCAAATTTGAATTAATTAGTAATTTTTTTATCTTGCCACATCGTTAAAAAATCAAAGCATTTATTCAAAACGAACTTTTGGCCGATCATATTTCGCTATCAAGTCCTCTAAGATTCACATACCTACGATAAGAGATTTTTATTCTAGTAGTACCTCGGTAGAAACGCTTTATCTTTATTATGTACTTTTCAACTGCAACTTGGTGCATTTTAATGAAATTAATATAATTTTTTGTTGAGTTTCCATAATAGCATCGCTAAAATCATTTAAAATTAATAACCGTTTACAGCCAGAGATGTATGCATACTTAATTCTATATCCCCAACGCAAACATAAGATGAATTTCTTAGATTTAAGAAAATGCTAAATCACGTCAGAAATTTCATTTTAAATTTATTACGGTACGAGATTACGATTATCTTAAATATGTAAAAAATGATTTTGATGCATATTAAATATATAAAAATTTTCATTAGCTGTCCTTCTTTATTTTGCGGAAAATCAGTCTCTTGAGAATTCTGTACTTAGATAAGATGTTAAATTTTTAAGTGCATTATCATTTCAACAACTTTATTTTTATTATAACATTTGTTTCTGCAATTTTCAAAATATTAATAGAATGTGTTACTGTTTTGTTATGTCTGAATAATAACATCATTAAGATTTATCGAAATTAATAAATGGAAAATAGACAACGTGTAATCGTACATTTCATTATGTGATTAGTAAATTCGGTAGATTTCTAAAACAGCTAATTAAAAATTTTAAATTATCATGACTATATTAAACATTACAAAATCACTTTGTGTTTGTTTAATCAGAATATTATAATTTCGATACTTATGGATAATTAATTTACTAGTTTTATATAAAGCATTTTCAATTTATATTCAATAAAAGTGAAAAGGAAAACATTCAACATTTGAATATTAACCCCTTGAGTCCTCGGTACCTAAATGGGTACCTAGATTCTTTTGCTCATAAAAACTAAAATGATTGATATCTTTACATTTTAACTTCGCTTCTAAAAAGTTGAATGCTTTTGCTTTAAAATGAAACCAATAAATGGCAGCACTGATGTTGATTTCCCTATAAAATAAATGTTATTTTAACCTGAGTTTGCAAATGCTTTCGAAACAGTGCATCCAAGAAAGTAGGTAATTTTCACCTTTAACTTAAAAACTTTATAATAAAAAAAAATAAGAATTTCCAGATTATTCACTTATTTAAAGCTGCTATTTTTTATTGTATAATTTTAGGTTATTGATAATTAAATTGATATTTTTTGGGGGTGGGGTAGTAATTTTATGTTAATATTTGTGAACCTAAATTACAAGCCCCCTAAAACAATAGATTTCAAAAATATTTTTTTTTCATCTATGATGTCATTTTGTTTGTTTAAAAGTAAAGAATGAGTATCTGTACTATTATTTTAACTTCGGGTCTTAAGAGGTTAATATACCTCAATAAAATAAAAAAAAAACGAACCCCTATTAATAATATAAATATTTATGTCCCGTAATTTTTAACTGCGTTGCTAATTACATTTAATTTGCATTCGTATAAAAAAATATGAGTCACATATTTTATATTTAACGATAAGAACAATTTATTGCTGCTATTCTATTTTTTTTTATTTTTAATATATGGATGCATTAAGTGTATTCCAGAGTTACATTTGATCTTTTTACTTTTAACTTTAAAAATTTTGTAATTAGTAATAGACATTTAGACTCATAATTTATTACAAGTTACTTATAATAAAATCCGAAGGCAAGAAAGTGTCTGTAACCATTCCGGGCGGGACCACTCTGGTCTGCGAATCGACCGTAGTTAAACGCCATGTTAAGCTTAATGAAAAACCTATGCTAACATATTACAGATAAATGATACTATCTTCTACTTGAAATCATGTCTGTTCAGCATATTTTTCCTATAAAACATGTATATCATATCCTATTATAATGTTTTAAGTTCCTAATTAAAAATTCAGATTAAACATCGGAATCTCCGATATAAACAAACGAACACTGTTGTGAACAATATTGTTTTGAACATTATTGTTTTGGCGCCATCTACCGGCTTTAAAATGTACTTTTCTACAATACAAACCTTTCAATAATAAAATCTTAATGCACTTTGTTTGTATGAAGTCTTATGAAAATGGAACGCAGATCAACAATCCGTCATTTTTGACGTGGTTTATATACTAGTATTATAATAATACAAAAAATTAATTTCATGCTCCATTCTTAGGATAATTGTATTTTGTTCTTTAATAGAAAGAATGCACTTTATTCGCGTTATTTAAAATAATTACTTATAATTAATATTAAGATAGAGATCAATATATTCACGTTGATGAACTAAAGATACGTTAAAGATAAAGGGAAACTAATAAACATTTTAATATGTAAACAATCTCAATGAAATACATTCAGAGTCGACGCACATTAATAGATAAATTTAAGCCTCGAATACTTTAACTGGTTGTTAAATACAACGCATTTCTATTCCTATAAAAAGATAATAACAATTTCTATATTTATAAACGAATTTAAATTGTTGCATCTCTCCTTTATAAAATCATTTTTACAAAAAGCTTTTTTAACTGTTTTATATTTCATACAAATAGAGCGTATACATCGGTATTTGTTCTCAAAGAAAATTGCTGAAATTGTTTAAATTTTGCAAAAATAACTTCATTTAATGATTCCCATTTCTTTAAACAAATTAAGAAAACGAGATATAATTCAATCTGGAAATTGTTCAAACATGAACAAAGAAATAAAATATAATCAAATATACTAGAGAATGTGTAATGATGCATGAAATGCAATCAAGATTAAATTTATGTACATATTTGTAATGCATGCCACAATTTATGTTTAACTTTAAATAAGTGGTGATCTAAATAATATAAATATACATTCATCCTCATTTAGATTTACGCATATATTTGTTTGTATTGTTTGAATAGTGGGAAAAAAATAGAATGTTTTTTAGTGTAACTACTATCATACTTTTTAAGATTTCTATCAAATTTTTGCTTTTGTTCTTTCAATTTTATTATACCATATTTCCTTTTACCGAATTATTATGCCTGTGTAATTAGTATGTAAAAAAAATGATTTTTTAATTTATTTTAATGGAGGATATTCCATCTACGTCATGATCACGTGGTCCAGGCGAAGAACTTCTTGGATAAAGAAGGGCAGGCTCCGTAAACGCAATGTAAATCCCCGCCAGCCAACGAAACAAGTCATTGGATGAAGCAATAGTAGATTCCCTTCTTATCAGTTAGAAGTTCTTTGGGTAAATTACCGGTGCCTCGTTACCTTTTCCAGCCTAGAACCAGAATTTGGAATATCGTCCATAGCTATCTAGCGCAGTTTTGCATTCTTCGCATGATCTATTCGTTGGTTTTTGCAAAAGAACATGTTTTCAGACAAACCTGGGGTTTAGGGCCCTACTGACTACGGCATCGTACATCTGGCCGGTTTGCTCCTACTTCAGTTTCGAATCAAACGGACTAAGAATTGTTGTGATTTTTCAATTTCTTGCTAAAAACTTTTCAAACGAACCTTGCGTTCGGAGTTCCACGGATTTTGACAGCGTAGGCATGGCGGTTGTTGTCCACAAGACGTCCTTTGTTTGTTATGTAACCTATCTTATTTTCTCCTCTCTTTAAAGAAATAAATAAGGTAAAAAAAATCCCAATTCAATCATTTTGTCCCCGAATTATTAACTGTTGATATTTTTAACAAGTAATTTAAAGTAGCATTCAAATCTGTCAAATAGTTCTCGAGATATTTCATTTTGAAAACACGCGCCACGAAAAAAAGGCCATGCCTGCACTTCTGCTTCTGTTCATTTTGACATAAATGCGTGTTTTGTTTAATATCTTGGCACTCGTTTATAAATGGGCTCTACTCTGAGTAGCGGGTTTATTTCTCCTGTCTGTAAATCGATGAACAACCAAACGCAACTCAACTCAACTCTACCCATTGTTTACTTTTTTCGAATCTCAGTGGCCGAGTGGTTAAGACGCCATTCTGCTAATCGCTTGAGAGTGTAGGAGTCAGGTCGGCGGGTTCGACTCCAGTCAGTTCCATTGCAAACACTTTTGTTGTAAATTTCTTTGTGGCTATCTCGTCCTAGTATATCGACGATAACTTATAAGCGGACACTTGATGTCAAGCACACGAGTCAGATGTATGTTTTCAATAAAACAAACAAGCTTCAAAAGCTAACATTGAAATAGTTTTTCTCCGGACCTACATTTAGTACAGGTAAGCTGTAAGCGAATATAATTGATAAATTTCAAAACTTAATTTGATATTGTAAGTTTTATTTTATTTCATAACAAAAACATAACAATCAAAGAAAGAAAAAAAATGGCTGACTCGTCTTAAATCATTTTGTCATATAGTATGTTACGCCATATATTGACATGGATTATAAAATTTAAATCAATTGAAGTGGCACGTATCAACTAATTAATTAATTAATTAAAATACTAATAAAAAAATCGGAAAACAGTCTTAGAAAGCATAATGTCAGATAAACAGCAACTTCTTGTCAAATCGTGTAGCTCTATGCTCTGCGGTATCTTCAGAAAGCTGCAGAGAAACATACAAACCCACAAACACTTGTCTTTATTGTTATAGATTTTGTACACAATAAGAGATGTTAATTTTCTTTTATACAGAATTAAAATCAAATGTGTACTAAACACAGCTTATTTTTCTTTTTGTTAGCGAAACGAAAAGTCTTGAGATTGAAGTTTTAGGAAGAAATGTGTTTTATCTTACGCTTTTAGTTTCGTAGTTCTCTTAATTAGATCCAAATAATTGTAACAGAATGTAGAAAACTCCAGTTTACGCTTCATTTATTTAATACATAATATATAATTCTAATCCAGAATTTTATCGTAACGATGTATTTTGGTTTTAAATTCTTTTAACTTTGCCATTTGTAAATTTAGAATATCTAAAGATTTTTTTTCCAAAATAAGTAATTCCAAAAGTAATAATTTGTAAATAACAGATTAACTATTTTTTTCACGTAGATTAAAAGATTGTAGTGTATGTACTGACTTGTGTTACGAAGTTTATTATAATGTGTTATAAAATCTCAAAAAGGTATTTCGTATTATTATACTGATTTCTATATGATTTTTTTAATAAAAGCTTTTCAGAATTTTTTAAATTATTTTCTAGTTAACGTCTGTTTTTTACATTTCAAATTTTGGTTTAATTTTTGTATTTTTGTTTTATTTTAATCATATATAAGAATTTGATGTTATTGCAGAATTATAACTTAAGAATGAAGAATCTTAAATTTATTTAGATATGCATGAAGAACATAAAGTATACATATTACAAAACTTAATTAAACAATTTTTTCATAAGACTTGCTAGAAATATTTAAATTAATAAAACATAAATAATTTAGAATAATTTTTTAATAATTTTTTCGCCTAAAGTAAGGGTTGTCAGTTTTTGTGCCATAATAAACGCACTAGAGGTATTACTGTTTCCATTAATTAGTCATATATTTATTTATATGTGTGTGTGTTGGATGTATATTGCATAAGTATACACAATCTCATATAAATTACATATACGCAATACTATATACAATATAATTTAATAAAAATATAGTACGTATAATTTAATAAAAATATATGCGATAGTAGAATTATACAAAGAATAGATATAAATATACATTTATAAATCATTTCAAGTGAGAAAGATAACAACCTTGTTAAAATTTAACAAGGATAGAAAGAATGAAATTATACACCAAAATCTTTTCTTTTTGACAACAAGAGGGTTTCGTTATTTTGTTCATGGTAGCTATTTCAAGAAAACAGTAGAATAAGGAGGAAAGATTAATATTAAATTTTCAAAAAAGTGATAGCCTAAAATAATTTTGTTTACATTTTAATGAAAACATGCTAATGATTGCATGTATAATATTTTATTAATATAGTATTATGTAGAAGACATAAGGGAAATTTATCGATTTGGTTCTTTTGCAAAGAATTGTTTAACACATATAAAGCTTACTTTCCCTTTAAACGGAAGTCATTTTAAAAATTAAAATGCATTAAAAAGTGGTCTGCAATTTTTTGCGGTGAAACTGCTTTTCGTAAAGGCATTAAAAAATCTTATTATTCAAAGTTTATTCATTTTCTATTCCTTTAATTTTCTTCATTTTAAGATTTAATAGAATAAGATTTAATAAGAAGTTTTAATAGAGACTAATAGATTTTTTTTCCAATTTTCAATATATGTATATATATATATAGCTTTTACATAAAACGATTGAACAAATTTAATTAATTCTAATAAAAGCGCATTTAAATTAATTTTTTTTCAACACTAAATATTACAGCGCATATTTAAATAAGTTATAGAAATTGTTTGTCAAACAATCTTGTTTTTTAATCTGAATAACACTTTTGTAGTAATTTCAGTCAAAAATGATTTTTTAAAAATCAACTGCGTGTTTCTACAATAAATAAATGATATGATATCGAAGAAAAGCGTGATTCTGTTTTAATAATTTGAATAGTTGTTTTGAGATGATTAATTAAAATATAAATTACAAATGATTTAAATGTTTTTTTATAATGTGATTGTAGCTTTTGTGTAACGATGCCATTAATTACACCTGGAAATTTATTACACTAACTTCTTTTTAAAAATGTAATTTAAAATTATTTAAAAGTTAAATTGCTTAAGAAGGCATGACGTTTCATTGATATATCGCCCCGAGCCCTTGCCGACCATGAAGTCCGATGCTAACGTAGAGAAAAATTTATACAGGCGATTACTCATTACATAAAGAAATTATCGAAATATGGTTTTTATTATCAGAATGTAGATGTCAAACGTCGATCAAGTACGTTTCTTTTTAAATTGTCTATTCAGTTTTGAAGTATTTTTTATTAAGATGATAAACTAAATAAATGACAATTTACAGAGATGGATTTAACTTTGGCATCTTCAAAATTTGAACGCTTCTAACAGTATGAAGATTTAGGGAAAAAAGGATATAAATACCGTTTTTCTAGCCTGTTTTGATCCAATTCAAATATAGTATCAAAAGTAGGAATTACTATTTAAAAATTAAATGTATTTACTATTTTTAGCATGTAGATGAATCATATTTCTAAATGGTTGTCGAACCCTATTTCAAAATTATATTCGGAAAGCCTAGAAAATGTCCAGTTGCCGTCCTTTTGGGCTATATAACATACTGAGATTTGAGTATTTTTTGCTCAGTTTTAACAATGTCGTTTTTAGAGTGCATGATCAACGTCACATATCATAAAGTGTGCGATAACAAACAATATAATGCTCAGGACATAGAAGAAGTGTTCCATTTCTAACCTAACATGCATAAAAAGATTATAGAATTTCATACTTCCTGCATACAAAAAAAAAGAGATTTTTTGATATGGATAAAAATCATACCAATATGCATTAGTTTTAAAATGTATTTTATTACTAATATCCTCGTTCAATAATCGTGTTTTGATGCCAGAATTTTTATGACAGTAAAGATCAAGACTTAAATCTAATAAAAGAAAATGATTGAGTAATATCGAACGTGAACTTGGAACACTTTGACATACTTAAAACGCATTTAGAACAAACCTAGTTTATAGACGTTAAGGTGTTCGAAGTATTTTAGTCATTTGTTTAACCTTTTGATTACGATCGTTTTGAGAGAGCAGATACGAAGCCATGTATGCTAATGGCGCATGTAAAATCCGTCGTAGGTGCAAAGTCCTCCAAGGTCCCTATGAATGGAGGTGCCTATTCAGGTGAAGGTGTCGTCACCTGAGCAAGGTTCTAAATTACGAGGCCAATTCCTTTCTCTTTTTTAATTTTTGCTTTTTTTTAATCTGCTAATTCAACAAAGTTAAATAGAAACCATGAACACAGACTGAAAACAAAGAAAACTGTAGGAAACCACTAGAGATCACTGAAGCGATGCCAACAAGGCTCGTGTCAGGTCGATCACAGCCATACTGTTATCAGGCGATTATTCCTCCTTGTCCAGGTACTAACTCGTCAAGCTAGGCACTAATGCCCAGCAGATTTTGGCCTGATTAGCGGTATATATATAAAACCAGGACTGGCGACTATTTTTACATGCATTCATATCGCAATTTACGCAAATATTTAATTGTGGTAGGGATTCCTTGAAAATATCCTATTAAAAGATTGAGATTATTTTTCAAAAAGTGGTATGAACAGAATAAAAATAGTGGGACGTGTATTACCCGAGTCGTAGTCAATTAATGAACTGTATACATTCAAATGATAATTTTTAATACCATATATACTATGGATTATTTTATTAATTTAATTTAGTTTATTTGTGATCGAAATAATTTGATGAAGAATTTACAAAAATAATATAAAATGAAGAGACTGAATGCTCGAAAAACTGAAACAATAAATCTTTAATAATTTTAATGTAGAAACTTCCTATTAATTAACGGAAAATCAGTTTAAGAAAAACTCTTTATTGTGGTAAATGCTCTAATAATTTAAAATATTTAGTATTTTATGCATGTAATGAAAACACGTGCAATACTTTTAATCTCATCAAAAACAACTCGTTGTAAATGATCCCGCCAAGCCACAAACCTAAAACGTCAGTCATAAAAAGAAGTGATATCACATAAAAAGAAGCGATATAGAAGTGCATACTCTGAGTCCCGTGTAAAAATCTATCACCACTCATAATGTTTCCAAAGGACTCGGAGTGAGGTACAGTATGTGAAAACTGCTTGGCGACCTGCAGACTTTTATAATGTTGGTGTTTCCGGCAATTACATATGACTATATTATTTTTTTTTTCTGCCATAAAGTTGTAAAAAGTTGAATCTTCTATGTTTGCATGTCCTTTCTTATTTATGAGCTTGAAAAATCAATTTGTTTATTTTAATTTACCATTATTTAAACTAGAAACACCACTCTTACGAAGAGGATTTTTTAAGTAAACATGTAAAGATTTTGAGTTTGTAATATATATATATATATAATGATCATACGGATATTAATAATAACAATGCACCTTATAATAAACGTTAACTAAATTGAGATATATTTCAGTAATTCTAGCGTAAGCGGAATCGCATATATCTGTAGAAAAATCCGTTCTGACAGTTCTTTCGCATACAAAAATATTTATTAAAGTGATATAACAAAAATTAAAAATTTATTTTTTCGATTTTAAAAATTGATATACTGCATATATTATAAAAACCTGCAGGTCGCCAAGCAGTTTTCACATACTGTACCTCACTCCGAGTCCTTTGGAAACATTATGAGTGGTGATAGATTTTTACACGGGACTCTGAGTATGCACTTCTATATCGCTTCTTTGTATGTGATATCACTTCTTTTTTCACTTCGTTTTAGGTTTAGGGCTTGGCGGGATCATTTACAACGAGTTGTTTTTGATGATATATCACTCCTTTTTGTAAGGTACTTAATTTCAATTATACAGATTCCATTTTTATTCACAAAAGAAAAGATACAAGAAAGATGAAAGGGGCAAAAAAAAAAATAATAATAGTGATGTACAGAATTATACATCAGAATTATACAATTTATTGAGTGACTTATTCCAATGTACAAGTCGCTACCATAGCAACGGGGAAACTTTTATATTAATTTCTTTACATTGTATTCATCAGATTATTTATGAAGTCTATTTTCCTTATTGTTTTGTTTATATCACTCTTCCGTTTATATACATTCAAAAAACAAAAAAAATTGAAAATTTTACAGTAGTTTACAAGCTAATAAAAATACTGCACTTTCAGAAAAATGTGGAAAAATAAGAAGCATTTTTTTCGGGCAATATAAGTTTATAGAGCATACTTTACCGAGAATAATAATTTTTTTTTATCTACCAACTATTGTAATTCACAAGGATGTTTATACTAATACATTAAATATTATTTTTGAAAATAACTGAGCACCTTAACAGATTTTTATTTGTTAAGTTTTTTAACTCCACGTTTCGAGAATTGGAAAAATATAAGATTCGCAACGTTTGAAAAAGTATAAAAACTATTAAAGTGATTTAAAAATAAATACTGTTCGTAGAGGATGACATGTATTCCAAAATTTTGTGTGATTTTGTAAATATACCGCAAAGACTAAAGCGTTTACATAATGAACCGTTTAAAAAAATGTAAAATTTTATTAAAATTTAACCGGAAACCGAACAGTTCGTTACCGATCAGCTATTGTATATGAAATTTAGCATTTTAAATTTTTATGGGGAATTTAAGAAGGTATTTCCTTTTCATTGCGTTTGACATAAAAAATATTTTCATATAAATTATAAAATAGAAAATTAAAATGTTTTAGAAGGTATTAAGACAAAATGTTGTCTTATTCTTAATATCTTATATATTAAAAAGATAGGTTTTTTTTCTCCTGATACTTACGTTGTTTATTAAAGACATATATTATGAAATATTATTATAAAAAATAATTATAAAAAAATTTTTCATATAAATTATAAAATAGAAAATTAAAATGTTTCAGAAGGTATTAAGACAAAATGTTGTCTTATTCTTAATATCTTATATATTAAAAAGATAGGTTTTTTTTCTCCTGATACTTACGTTGTTTATTAAAGACATATATTATGAAATATTATTCTAGGCCCGTTTTTAGAGCACTTTAAGCTCGTCATAGCCGGAGATTCGATGAACGGCAAATATTTAAACGCAAAACTTCTAGTCTTGGGGTAGCAACATTTTTACATTCTGTTTCTCAGCGCATGAATGTAAAGTTGGAATTTTGTAATCTCTATTTCAATTAATTCCTGATACGCTAGAATTATATATTTATAAATAAACACAGTTTTTTTAATCGATGAACATACTATATTTTAATAGGTTTAGAGCTTCAGATTACCATAACTTCAGGTTACCTTGCTTTCCGGCACATAAAATGAACTCGTATTAAATTTTAAATCAAGATAATAAAACATTACAGAGATTGAAAGAGTTTAAAATCATTAAAATACATCTAACTCAGTAAATATACATCGGTTGTAATGTAATCAAGATCTTCTAAGAGACCCTGTAAATGAAACGTATATGGTTCAATGCCACTTTACAATAGAGAGTTTAAATGAATCGGATGTAGTAACATATTTGAAATTCTTGTGTACATAGCCACTTTGACAAAAGTTATGCTATTTACTATTGTTTTTCCTCTGTGTTAAGTACAGGAATAAAGTACTTCAACGTAAAAATTCGCTAATTACACAACTATTTAATCTTATTAAAAAAAAATTTTGAGTTACACTGTAAACAAACATTAAATTCTGCAATTCTGTTTTACATTAGGAAGCTAACTTAAGTCGTTCGTAGTAACATATTTTAACATCATGCGCATACGTTCTTTTTGTAAAGAGTTAGACCATTTAATACTTCTTTGCTTCATCTTAAGTATAGGAATAAATCACTTTAAAGTGGTATACATAAAAAACGAATTAAAATTTTTACACGAAATATTAAACATTTGAACTACTCATAAAAACAATTCAAATGCTATAAACAACGTAAAAATCGGATAAATACACAACTCTTTAGCCCTATATCAAAAAATCATTTGTGAGACCCTGTAAATTAACCTTAAATGTTACTATTTTTTATAATAGGAAGCTTACTTGGGTCGACTGTAATAACATATCTTAATATCATATGTATACGACCATTTCTAAAAGAGTTGGGTCATTTATTATTTTTTTGCTCTATGTTAAGTATAGAAATCAATAACTTTAAACTGATATAAATCAAATACTAATCAATATTTTTACATGAAACTTACAAAGGTTTGAACACCTCATAAAAACAATTCAAATGACGCAAACCGCGTAAAAATCCGATAATTACACATTGCTGTAGCCCTGTCAACAGTTTTTGGTCTGAACAAGATTTCAAAAGTGCAAAAAACAGCACTTTTAAAATCGCATTTACTGAAAACCTATTCGACGGATTTTGTTTTACTTTTGATTTCTTAGTCACGTGGCACGCCCCATTCCATAGAATCAAGAATTTTGTTTCTATCATAAATAGAACGCGAGATATAGATGTGTCAAAAACCCGTTTTGTCCCGTCCGCAAAATATAAATATAAACTAGTCAGAGTGTAAAAAATAAATAAATTGTAAAATTGTTTGGCATCCATTGGCGGAAATTCCTTTCATTTACGGTTCCATGCATTGCAGTTTCTTATGCTTGGCGAGAAACTCTGTCGAGTTTCTATGATACTTTTAATGAATAATATCTGCAAACGACATGCTTTAGTGTGTTATTTAAACTTCGTAATAGTCTGAACATTTTTATGTTGTTTAGGAATACTACTACTGACGAACAACTAAAATAAAATTTCTGTTTTTTTTTCATACTGTCTCAACACAGTGGAACTTAACTCATACTAATATTTGAATAAAATTAAGAGATTTATAAAAATGTATTAATATTTTTATATTTATGCGTAAATTTTAATGGAAATAGTTAAATTAGCAAAATAGAAGAAATGTCTTATAATATAAAAAATTAAATTAAAGAAATATTTACATTTGAAGATAAATATAAACTTTCCCAGGTACTGTAATTATAGGAAATTTTATACGATTATGAAGTAGCTCAAGATTTTTCGATCTGTTCATTTCTAGTATTTTACAAAACAAAAAATGTTATATAAACTTTTGAAATAAAAGTATTTTGTCTCATAAAATAATAAAAATAAAGATCAGTAGAAAAATGAAATCACATTTTCTCACTTTAAAAAAAGTAAATTACGTATGTGCCAAAAATAATACTACAACACACGTTTTTCACGTCATAGGATAGCTGAAAAAATTGTGAATCTCGACAAAAAAAAGATACAGAAAAAAATGCGAATTTCATTAAAGAATCACGAAAAAAATGCGAATTTTGTTAAAGGATTGCGCAAAGAATGTGAATTTTTCGAAAGGTTCGTGTGAAAAATGAAACTGTCTTTATTAAAAACAGCACACACACAAACATCTATACAAACCTCAATACACACAAACATATTATAGGCAGGGCTTGAAATTCAATTTTTCCAAGGACGGGAGTCTCCCTACCAACATTTTTAAATGGAGGGGAGTTGTAATGTTTGGGAGGGAGAAAAAAAATCTTTAAACCCCACTATTATTTTACGTGCTATTTAAAGAATTACATTAATGCAGACATGACAAAATACCATTGAAAAAATTAAGTCAACTGAGAATGATTATGTAAAATGTTTATTTTTATTATAAAAAAAGGAAGAAAGTTAAGTTTTATATATGCAGTGTATTTTTCAAGTTCCATTAAATGTGTTAGGGACCCTTAACAATTAGGTTGTTAAATAAATTTCTGACTTTAGATTTTACTTGATTGAGATTCACCGATCGATCGTGGAAAAGACACAAAGTTCATCGATCTGTCGCGGAAAAAACGCTAAGTTCGTCGATCTGTCATAAAAAACGCGAAGTTCGTCGATCAGTCGGGGGAAAAAAGCAAATTTCGTCGATCGATTGCAGAATAAACACAAATTTCGTCGATCTGTCCCCAAAAAACGCAAGGTTTGTCGATCAGTCGCTTAAAAAACGCAATGTTCGTCTATCTGTCGCAGAAAAAACACAAAGTTCGTTGATCAGTCGCAGAAAAAAATGCAACGTTCGTTGATCTGTCGCGGAAAAAACGCAAAGTTCGTCGATCAGTTGCGGAAAAAAGCAAATTTAGTCGATCGATTGCGGAATAAATGCAAAGTTCGTTGATCAGTCAGGGAAAAAAGAAAAATTTCGTCGATCGATTGTGGAATAAACGCAAAGTTCGTCGATATGTCCCCAAAAAACGCAAGGTTCATCGATCAGTTGCTTAAAAAACGCAATGTTCGTCGATCTGTCGCAGAAAAACTCAAAGTTCGTCGATCAGTCGCGGAAAAAACACAAAGTCCGTCAATCGGTTGCGGGGAAAAAAAATCACGAAATTTATCGTTCGGTTGCAGGTAAATTAAATAATGCAAATTTCTCCAAAAATGCTGAAATTCTTTGGGCGGGAGGCTCCCACTCATTGTCTTTTTTTGGGCGGGATTTCAAAATTTTCGGCACGAATCACGCCCTGAAAGATATAGTTTTAATCTGAAATAATATACTGAACTTGAACTAACTTTTGAAAAATCGGGTTAACCCAAATCCAACTTGCAGAAATCTACACTCAGTCTGAAATCGACTCGAACCATAAAGACATTTAACCCAACTTGCAACAAAAATAATTATTGCCGAGAGAACATTTACCCTCTCTCTCTGTGCTGAAACTTTTCAGAAAATTTTCTGTGAATTTTCTGATTTTTTCTTTTCTCAGAAATGCTGTAGTCATTTTGTCTCCCAATTTTGCCCTTTACAATTCAGCCAATGAGTGGAGGGGGCCAAAGGAGCGTTCCTTATCACAAACGAAAGATGAGATACGTTTGTTTGATGTCGTTGTTGAAAATTTATGGATTTCTATTATTAAAGTAATTTTTTCATTTTACCGTATTTATTTTCTTTTTGTGTTGTATGTATTTTGCTACTTTGAATTTTTTTAAACTAACCCTTTTTTTGAGAGTGAGAGAGAGAGATTTAGTAATTTGGTGACACGAAGTTCCGCAAATTCTTAAAATCCACAAATCGTTTCCAATGTAAACAATGAAATTTACAATTAAGTTGCAAGTGCAAAATTTCAGTTTTTTAAAATTTTCATGTCATTCTGTACACATTTTAATATGTCATTTTGATCATTATACATATTTAGTTATGCATTATTAATTATTTACTTGACCTTCACTTTTAATATTTTAAATATTTCAAACTTACAGCTAAATGTAATTATTAAAACATTTGAAATACTGCATTCGAAAAATGAAATTTCAGCTTAGAAACGCGACAATTACTATTAGGTTAAAAAAATTTAAAGTAGAAAAGTACTTATGATATAAAAAGAAGAAAAAAAAATACACCAGAATTTATCTGTATTACGAAAGCAGGAGAAATGATTTTCTTTGCTATACGAAAAGATATCCAAATAACTCAATCATGAACATAAAAATAGGTATCGGTTTCTATGTTCATGTGCACTCAATCCAAACTTGAAACTTTTAAAAAGGTCATTGAATGAATGAAATTCATCTCCGCCTTTCACATCCAGAAAACTTGCTGTGTCGCCAATTATGTTTATATTTTATATATATATATATATAAATAATAATTCAGGCACTTTTCCGTTATACGGGCACCATTGTCGCCAAACATACATACATACATACATTTTGGCATAGTGTCCGTATAACAGAAAAGTACTAAAGTTCATGGTTTAAAATCACAATAAAATATCATGAAATTTATTGATTAGTTGTGGGAAAATATCGGGGAAATAATGTGTTTTTCGTGAATTTTTTGTTTTGTTAACAATGTGTTTAGAGAGCCAGGGAGAAATCCAGAAAACTTGCTGTGTCGCCAATTATGTTTATATTTTATATATATATATAAATAATAATTCAGGCACTTTTCCGTTATACGTACACCATTGTCGTCAAACATACATACATACATACATTTTGGCATAGTGTCCATATAACAAAAAAGTACTAAAGTTCATGGTTTAAAATCGCAATAAAATATCATGAAATGTATTGATTAGTTGTGGGAAAATATCGGGGAGATAATGTGTTTTTGTGAAATTTTTTGTTTTGTGTTGTTGTGTTTAATTGTAAGCATTCATTATAATTTTCAGTGCATTATTAAATTGAAATTTTTGTTTAAAATATGTAAACAAAACAGTGACCAGAAACCTGCACAATTTCTAATATAGATAGATAGATAGATGCATGCATGTAGTACTTTTAATTATTTGGTAAAAATACTGTGATCGTCACTGAGAAAACCTGAATTTAACCTAAAAGTAATTGTCGAGTGTGTAAGCTGAAATTTCATTTTACGAATACAGTATTTCAAATGTTTTAATAATTACATTCAGCTGTAAGTTTGAAATATTAAAAGTGAAGGCCAAGTAAATAATTAATAATGCATAACTAAAAGTAATTGTCGAGTGTTTAAGCTGAAATTTCATTTTACGAATACAGTATTTCAAATGTTTTAATAGTTACATTCAGCTGTAAGTTTGAAATATTAAAAGTAAAGGCCAAGTAAATAATTAATAATGCATAAGTAAAAGTAATTGTCGAGTGTTTAAGCTGAAATTTCATTTTACGAATACAGTATTTCAAATGTTTTAATAGTTACATTCAACTGTAAGTTTGAAATATTAAAAGTAAAGGCCAAGTAAATAATTAATAATGCATAACTAAATATGTATAATGATGAGATTTTTTTTTCTTGAATTATTCAGTGAATCTCGCCTTATAAATGTACGCAAATAATTCACATCAAAATCTTAAAATAACAAAGTTTTCTTTCGTGTTTAGCTATGCTTAATAACCAAAAAAGCTTGATTAATACAAAAGTTATTTGGTAAAAATACTGTGATCGTCGCTGAGAAAACCTGAATTTAATCATATCACACACGAAATCTCTCTCTCTCTCAAAAAAAGGGTTAGTTATAAAAAAATTCAAAGTAGTAAAATACATACGACTTAAAAAGAAAATAAATACGGTAAAATGAAAAAATACCTTAATAAAAGAAATCCATAAAATTTCAACAACCGAACAACCAAATGGAATCGTAATACACATACGCTTCTAGAGAGAGGAAAAAGCCTTCCCCTCATTGGCTGAAACATCGCGTCTGAAGATAGTAAAAGCCTCTAGCTGATTAGCTGAATGCTCGCGCATGCGTATAAATAGCATTTTTGCACGAAAAACTAAAAAGCAGGTTAGCTTTAAGTATACGGTAAAATGAAAAAATACCTTAATAAAAGAAATCCATAAAGTTTCAACAACCGAACAACCAAATGGAATCGTAATACACATACGCTTCTAGAGAGAGGAAAAAGCCTTCACCTCATTGGCTGAAACATCGCGTCTGAAAATAGTAAAAGCCTCTAGCTGATTAGCTTAATGCTCGCGCATGCGTATAAATAGCATTTTTGCACGAAAAACTAAAAAGCAGGTTAGCTTTAAGTATATGGATGTAACTATTATAGTCGAACCAAATAGGAAAATTTATTTTCACTATTGATACAATTGTCATTGATTGAATTAAACTCTGCGTATAATACTGATATTTGATACTATTTTTAGGTTGTAGCAATGCAAAAGACATATATTTATTGAATAAAAGGACAAAATAGACATTTTAAAACTAACAACAATAAAAAAATGATATTAATTGGAAAATCAAAACATAAAAATGCAATAAAAACCACAGTAAAGTAACTATATTGCGAATTAATCTCGGGATATAATACAGCTTTTTTGATACAATTTTTAGGTTGCGAGCAATGCAAAAGAAACATTTTTATTAAAAAAATGACAAAATGGATATTTTAGGACTAACAGCAATAAAATAACAATATTAATTGCAAAATCGAATCATAATAATGCATTTAAACCACAATAAAGTAACCATTAATTGAATTAAATTCGATATTATACAGACTATTTGATATAATATTTAGGTTATGAGCAACTCAAAAGACATACGTTTATTAATACAAATGGCACGATGGATAATCGAAACATAATAATGCATTTAAAACCACAATAAACTAGGACTTCCCTCAAAGGGATTAGTCTGAGTGATATTGCTGAGAACATAAAGTTAACAATTACGATATAAAGAAGATATCAACAAGAATCTAAGTGAATATACAGCATATGATAGACAAGAGATAGATAAAGATACAACATATGAAAAATAGCAAATTAAATGATATAATTACAAAATATCATATATAAATTCATATATTGTTATGTTTTCATATGCATTTTTTTATAACATTTGGCAAATAATCTCATTTTCTTAAGCGGGAATTGCTCAAAACTTAAAAAAAAAAAACCGCCGGATCTTTTAAAACGATATTTTTAAAGTCACATAATCAGATTTGCAGTCAATAGCGTATTTTAGCAAGCGTAGTTTAACGCAAATTTAATTTAATTTTTGCAACATTTTCTTTGTGACAAATATCTAAATAAAATATTAAAAAATAAAATATTAAATATTGAAATATTAAATCAAATATTTAATATTTGAATTAAAAAAATTTCCTTTGTTTATTTGTATAACTATTTATAGAAACTCGTATACTTCAAACCACATTGATAACATGCTTTGCTACAAACGTGTCTACCAGTCTAACTACTCGTATGTCTTAGCTGTGTCTCTCTCCGAACTCATTTGTCTACTGTTTCTCTACTCTTCTGTATACCCGTCTCAGTATCCGTCTGTCTTTCTACCCGACTCTTTAATCGTGTCTCTACCTGTCTCGCTTCCCGTTACACTACTTGTCTATCAACACGTCTGTCTGTCTATATACCCCTCTCTCTACCCGTCTGTCAAGTCGTCTCTGTACTCGTCTCTCTATCCACCACGCTACCCGTCTCCCTACCCATCTCACTACCCCTCTGTCAACCCTTTTTTGCACCTGCCTCGCTACCCGTCTGTCTATTCGTTTCGCTAGCCGTTAGCTTATCTCTGTCGCTATCCGTCTCTCTACCCGTCTGTCTACCCGTTTGTTTACACGTCTATCTATCTCTCGCCAACTCTTCACAATATTTAAACAATTTATTAAACGGAAGCCGTTTATCTGTTATTAAATGCAAACAGGAGTAATTTATCTAAAGAGTGTAATCAGATGCAATTTTTTTAAATACATACATAAACCAGCATAATAATTCACCAGTTTTATTTTCATAGTAGTTTATGTCATTTGACAGTAAATCTCAACTACTTCAACCCGAACTGCGTCAAGCTTTTTAAAAAAGCCCCAAGGTCCGTATAACTGGGAAGGGGAATTGTCCTCAGGGCTATTAGATACATGTTATTAAGTTAAGTGAAAGTTTCGTAATCGGGTTCGCAGCCAATTTCTTATGTCAGAAAGGGTGGCTTCACGCCATTTTAAATTCATTTCTGTAACTTTCTTTTACTTTTTTTGGTGGGTGGTTGGGGGGGGGGGTTCCAAATATATACACTTAAATTCAAACTTTTGCCCCCATGTTAATATTAGTGTTGTTTGTATTATCAATTAATACTTTGTTGATCGATCTTCATTCGAAACAAATGTAAAAGACTTCTACAGTTTTTTTTTTCTAGGAGAAAGTTCCGTAATCGGGCCCTAAGCTAATCGGGGAATTTAATATCATTATTGTTTCTAACTCTTATAGAGTTAAAACAATATTGTTGCTAGCATTACTCTTGTTTGTGACCAACCTCTTCTGTGTATCTGAATAGGGAAAAGTTCCGTATCATGTACTGGTTGGTGCCAAAGGCAGTTGTAGAACCTTACAAATTTTTCTAGAGAGCGGAAAAACATGTTTTTTAAAATATTTACAAATATACGTTTATTAAACCATGTTTTTGAGCTATTTTAAAAAATTAAGTACGGTGCTAAAATAAAATTTTATTGCCATTTTCGATATTTTAATAAGAAATGAAAATACATAACAAACAAATTTAACAAAACTAAGCCATTTTTGGGTACTTCTCTATTATCCCGTCGACCGCTTTTCATAACAAAAAACTATCGCCAAACTAAGATTGAACACCAAAAATACAGTCCCATTTACTTGATACCAGAAGCATTATACGTATTTGTTATGCCATCAAGTGGTTTTTAATTCGACATTTGCGTGTATTTTTCATTATGTTTTACTGATTTATTAGTTATTTCATTCATTAAAGTAACAATTGTGTCCTTAAATTCTTATATTTTATTTATTTTGATATTTCAATGGCAACGTTCTCCCGTTTATTTAGCGTTACAGTTTGGCGATAGATTTTTGTTATGAAAAGTGGTCGACGGGATAATAGAGAAGTACCCATTTTTTGTGATAAATAATTGTTATTGCCAGGGGGGCAAATTGTAAACAATTAAAAAGAGAACTAAAAAAATTACCGGAAAAAACTTGTGGGAATCTCAAGAAAGAAATATCTGATATAAATAGCATTTAAAATCTTAAAATGGAGAAGTGGTCCGTATAAAAATGCAAAACATTATACACCTGATATAAGAATTTTTTAATTTTTTTATATTTCCGAAAGCACATATAAAAGGGTAAAAATCCCGGCACAGATGCCATATACTCACCACGTTGGCGCGATTTTTCCCCCGCCCCTTTGGCGAAAACTGTTTGTTGTGTTTGTTTACTTTTATTTTTTATTTTAATTCTATAGATAATTTTTATATGTATATCAATATTAATTTAGGCACAGCTGTCATATACGCACCAGATTGGCGCGATTTTTCCCCCGGCAATTTGGCGAAAACTTTGTTTTTGAATATTAGTTACAAATACCATACAATAATAGCATGTAATTTTTTATTTCAATATAAAAATAAAATAACGTAATAAATGAAATAGCTCCTATTATTCAAAAATGGGAAATAAAAATAAATAAATGATAGTTTGATATAAATAAATATTGATATATATAATAAAAACAATTTATAGAATTAAAATGAAAAATAAAAGTTAATAAACAACAATTGAAACAAAATAACCGGGTTACCATGTGAGGCATAAAATTGCCATTTTGTTGCAATCGCGCCAATGTGGTGCGTATATGACATCCGCGCCTTTATTTATATCAAACTATTATTTATTTATTTTTATTTCCTTTTTTAAAATAATAGAAGCTGTTTCATTTATTACGTTATTTTATTTTTATATTGAAATAAAAAATCACGTGTACTATTTGTCACACTATTTGTAACTAATATTCAAAAACAAAGTTTTCCCCAAGCTGGTGGAGGGAAAAATCGCGCCAACGTGGTGCGTATATGACATCTGTGCCTTGTTTCATTTCACATAGAAGTACTGCTCTATTATCCCGTCGACCACTTTTCATAACAAAAAACTATCGCCAAACTGTTAGATTAAACGCCAAAAATGCAGTCCCATTTATTTGATATCAGAAGCATTATACGTGTTTGTTACGTCATCAAGTGGTTTTTAACGCGACATTTGCGTGTATTTTTCATTATGTTTTACTGATTTATTAGTTATTTCATTCATTAAAATAACAATTGTGTCCTTAAATTCTTATATTTTATTTATTTATGTATTTTGATATTTCAATGACAACGTTCTCCCGTTTATTTGGCGATAGTTTTTTGTTATGAAAAGTGGTCGACGGGATAATAGAGAAGTACCCACATATGTATTGGTACTTTTATGTTAACTTGGCGCAGTTGATAAATCGCCAAATATTTTTCTCATAACATCTTCATATTGCATTCATTTCATTTAAATATAAATCTTTCACTGATTTCATTTGAAATACATACATTAAAAATACACGTTTTTCACTCATTTAATTTAAAATACACGCCTTTCACTAATTCCATTTAAAATACTAAAAAGGAAAAGAAAATAAGAAATAATGCCACAAATCGAAACCTTTTATTTAAACATCAAAGAATTGTTCCTAACATACACACGCGAAATAAAAAAGCTGCTAATGGTGTGATTTACGCCAAATCTCTAATACTAATACTACTCTTACTAATCTCTAATACTTTTCAAACAGAAAAAATTCCAGATTAACTTTCCATTTTTATTAAATTGAAATATATTTTAGTGTGCTGAATATTAGTGCTTGCATATTTTTTTGCTCCATGTATTCCATGAACTTTTCAATTCCGATTGTCTACGAAAATCTCCCGCCGATGAAAATGACGTACGCACAAAATTTAGTGACGTATGTACTTTAATTGCGCTTTTTTATCTATTTTTTTAATATAACTTCCAAACGGTTTGACACTTATTCTTGGTAATAAATAGACGACGTTGTCACCTTTATAGGTACCTGCTGTAAAAATTTGAACGAAATCCGTTAAATATTTTTTGAGTTATGCTTGACGAAAGGTTTTAATATCCATCGTAGCTATATATGGGGCAAAGTAACACTGCGCTGTGTATGAGTCTTCGTTGCACTCAGACAATTAACAAATTAAGCAAACAAGTATGGTTGTTACGAAAAGAGGGCTTTACAAATAATAAACATTTTAAATGTTGTATTTTGTATGTAATTATAACTGTTTTGGTTCTCTAAATAAAATAAATATTTTACGACAATTTAAAGCAAATTAATGTCGATTTGTATTCTCGATTCTCTTAACTGATATACCAGACGCATCAGCTCGGAAAAATGTATAATTTCAAAATTTTTTCCGAAATCCTCATAGAATTATTAAAAAAAAGTGTTATTTCTCCACATAAATTTAGAAAAACAAAATTAAGACCTTACAAGGAAAAGTGCCAGGATCATTCTCTATTAGTAACTGTAAAACAATTGAAAAAAAAAACTTAAATACAAAATAAACATACTTTGTACGAAAGATAATTTTATAAAACTTATTGGTTATTCATTAGATTTTCTTGTCTGCACAGATTGATAGTTAAAGGTCAACTAAACTCATAGAAGAATGGAATTTCCCTCTACCTTGAAAAATAAAGATATCAAGTGGTTTAGTGTGATCCAAGTTCGCACACAGGTTTTCGTTTAATATTCCTTTCAAAACACTTCATCAATTTAATTAATAAATCCAAATAAATTTCATTTTTTGATAAAATAAAAATTTACTGCTAGATTTGTTGCAATTTTTTGAATTTCTTAAATAGGATATGATTTTGCGTATATATATCAATTTTTAAATCCTTATCTTATATACACTATATTGCCAAAGGTGACCGGTCACATGCGATTTTAGACGTTTTGTTAACTATCTAGAAAAATACATGAGGAATTAACCTGAAACTACAGGTGTGTAAACAGTATAGTGTAGGTTATATATTTCCACGGAGATTTTATCACGAAACCCCATAGGGGACTGCCAACAAATTGAAAAAACGAATATCTTTTGGATAACTCTGTAAAAACTAATGTAGTAAAGGCGTTCAAACTCGAGATTATTAATAAGTGGCTTATTGTAATATACTGTGTTCATTTTTATGAGGATAGCATGTATACTCGTAGAGAAAGTGAAGTTTTTACAAATACGGTCCCAAACTTCGTCTAATTTTTTCTTATAATTTGCAGAGTTTTTAATATAAGAAAAAGTTATTTTCAGAAAATATGACAAACAACATTGTACATAATACTCTGTAATCAGAATTAAAAAATTATAAAAATTGGATGAAAAATAAGCAGGTTTACTAAAAAATGTTTCACTGTGCATGCGCGAATGCAATCAAAATATAATATGCATAATGTATTAGCTAAGTATATAGAGCAACTTTTGAGAAAGTCTCAAAATCATAGCTTGAAAATTTTGAAAATTATCGTCGATAGAATAAGCTCGAAATTAGTTGTTCCCAAAAAGAAAGCAAAAAGATGAGGGGCTGTATCCAAATATAGTAGTACGTGCAATATTTTGTACGCTATCTTGGCACTAATCAACAGATATTTGATACAACCCCTCATCATCCCTAGTTGAAAAGTGCTTATGACTTCGGTTTGTCTGGCCGTCTGCCGTCTGGCCGTCTGACCGTCTGTCCGTGCTCTAACTCCCGTAAATATGCTCGGATTGCTCTGCAATTTTTATATGTTATTCAATTTGTTGACAGTTTCCTATGGGGTTTCGTGAAAAAATCTTCGCTGAAATATATAACGTATACTATACTGTTTACACACCTGCAGTTTCAGGTTAATTCCTCATGTATTTTTCTAGATAGTTAACAAAATGTCTAAAATCGCAAGTGACCGGTCACCTTTGGCAATATAGTGTAGTTTTTAATACTTTCCAACCTAGTTGAAAAGTGTTTATGACTTCGGTTTGTCTGGCCGTCAGCCGTCTGACCGTCTGGCCGTCTGCCGTCTGCCGTCTGTCTGTGCTCTAACTCCCGTAAATATGCTCGGATTGCCTTGCAATTTTTATAAGTTATTGTCGTTATCTATAGAACGTTCCCTATTTCAACTGAAGTGTGTAGCACTTATAGTTTTTTTACAGGGACACTCGAAAGAATTCCGTTACATGACAGTCTATGGGGAAAAATCATTTGCGATTTATTTTAATGATGTTACACAATTACAAACACATTGTAATTGATATATATCACTAACATGTATTACAAGAAGCTTAATATGGAATAGGGTGTGGATAGCACTTATAGGTAATTTACAGGGACAGTCAAAAGAATTCCATTACATTACGTCTATGGAGAAAAATCGTCTGCGGTTTATTTAAATGTTTCACTATTTTAAACGCATTGAAATTTATATATATCACTAAGGTGCATTACTAGAGGCTTACTACAGAATACTGTGTGTATAGCAGTCATCGTTCATTTACAGGGACACACAAAAGAATTCTCTACTGTCTGTTAACAATAATTCCTGGAAGTGCGTTTTAAGTTACTGAACGCGATTTTAAATTTAACTCACTTTTTGTTTATTACGTGGTGTGTATAAATTCTGTAGATCATATACAGGGAAATACAAAAGTTCGCGAACACATTTCTGTTTTTTTGAGCAATCTCAATAATTTTTTTTTCTGAATTCAAAGTGAATTAACTTTTTCAAATATGACAAAACTTTCAGGAAAGGAAAGTTTTCAAATCGGTAAATACAATAGGTTTAATAAATTTATAGAGCCCGAAATCTGATATTATTCCGATGTTTCATAAGCAGTTTTAAAAGCAAAAAGTTCTTGATACGTTGAAAAAAATTCTTCATGATAAACTATTAAAACTATCTTTTCTCCCAGGATTTCGTTCACTTAAAAATTAAAGATTAATTTATCCAGAAACATGTCCATTAATTAAACTAAAATTAATTTTTTTTTTGAGTAATCTCAATAATTTTTTTTCTGAATTCAAAGTGAATGAACTTTTTCAAATATGACAAAACTTTCAGGAAAGGAAAGTTTTATACGGCACTTGAAAAAGTTTTCTTTCACTTCATGAATCACGGACAAATATGATTTTTATTGCAAAAAAGCGTATAAAAATTGTTCTTTTATTGCAAAATCTTAGAAATGTATTATTTTTTAGGCATGAATACATTTATTCTTAATTTGTAAAAAAAAAATATTTTGGCGGAGTCTAAAATTTATGTTTTATAAATAAAATACGCGTATGACGTCACACTTGCAAGTAGAAACCATAATTAAAAGATTGAAAGTGAATTAAATAAATTTCAGTTTCATTTAAAAATATGGCAACTGGAGAGAAAATAAAAGGCCACTTTATACAGAAGTATACCAATCAATAATGTTAAAAATAAAATAGATGTTTCATAAGCCATTAAAATTAGAATAAATTGTCAAAATACGATTAAAACGTTTTTGTTTATCATAATACTGCTTTGACAATCATTTTAATATGAGGAATTTTCATTTAATTATGAGCATTAATTGCGAAAGCATTAATGCAATCTCCGCGGAGTTCAATTTCATTATTTGTTATATTTTATTTCTTTGTAATTTTTTTTTTTGAAATAAAATTTCTTACAAGTAATATAATAGAATCACTTGTTAACTTTAAATTAAAGTCTAATTAATGCTTAAAGTGATAAAAATATAATACAAAATGTTTAAAAATACCTTTTAATGTAGATTGCACATGTTTCGTTCGCTCTATCGGCGACATCTTCAGATCTAAATGATAAATAAGATATTCTCGCATTTTTAAAAATGGTAAACATAAAACCACGAGATTGCATGTCCAAGGCAAGCAGGTGCTTAAATTGGTCAAACTGGAAAACGTGAAAATTATTATTTATTTTTATTTTTATTGCTTTTTCAATCTGTAGATCATCGCATACCAAAATTTAGGTAATTCAAAAGAAGCGGATTCGTTGCAAATGTTATCTTTTCGCAAATATATTTATTTTGATTCACGGATAATGGATGGGAAGTAAGCTCTTGATTGAAAAATTATTTTACTATTCTTGAAATCAATCTGCAACGGCTCCTTTCTATATTGTCTAGCTAAGGCAGTAGTTTTTCTGTCATATTTGATATCTGCCATATGTTCTTTTATTCTTGTTTCCAATTGTCTGTTTGTCATTCCTATATAGTATTGTACTGTTCCACCCGCCTTGGTGAATGGGATTTCATAAACACCGGGAAGTTGATCAAGTTCTATTGGATTGTTTTTTCTACATACTATGTTTTTTAATTTTATGGGAAGTTTTGCAATAAGGCAGATATTAATTTTTCTAATTTTATATTTTAATCTTTCAAAGAATCCAGGAAAATATTGTAAAGTTGATACTTTTGAATTTCGTTCATTAAAAATATTCTTATTTTTATTATCCATGCTTATAATTAATTTATTGATTGTGCTATCTTTGTATCCGTTATTTCTAGCGATGGCACGTATTTTATTTATTTTATTATTTAATTGATTAGGGGTACAGACAGTAAAGGCTCTTCTAATAAAATGTCTAAAGGCAGAAACTTTATAGGAAAAAAGTGCTTGAGCATTATTAGGAACAGTGTGATTAGTTATCCATGAAATCCCATTCACCAAGTCGGATGGAACAGTACAATACTATATGGGAATGATAAACAGAAATTTTAAAACAAGAATAAAAGAACATATGGCAGATATCAAATATGACAGAAGAACTACTGCCTTAGCCAGACAATATAGAAAGGAGCCGTTGCAGATTGATTTCAAGAATAGTAAAATAATTTTTCAATTAAAAGCTTATTTCCCATCCATTATCCGCGAATCAATAGAAATACATTTGCAAAAAGATAACATTTGCAAAGAAGCAGCTTCTTTTGAATTACCTAACATTTGGCACTCGATGATCTACGGATTGAAAAAAGCAATAAAAATAAAAATAAATAATAATTTTCACGTTTTCCAGTTTAACCAATTTAAGCACCTGCCTGTCTTGGACATGCGATCTCGTGATTTTATGTTTACCATTTTTCCAAAATATGCGAGAATATCTTATTTATCATTTAGATCTGAAGATGTCGCCGATAGAGCGAACGAAACATATGTAATATACATTAAAAGGTATTTTTAAACATTTTGTGTTATGTTTTTGTCACTTTAAGCATTAATTGGACTTTAATTTAAAATTTCTTAATTGTTAATTTTAAATGTAATTCATTTTCTTTGCATCATGTTTAATTGTTCATTTGGTACGCTATTTACTGCTTACAGTAAATTAGGATTTATACTTTCTCTAGTAAATTGTGTAATCCATATAAGTTAAAGTTGTTCTTCGAAAAAAAAACACTTAACTCAGACTCTTGATAATGATATTTAATAATTTTCTGATCTTCACCAGAGAGAGATAGTGATCGCAATAGAGGATTTTTGTGATCACAATTGCAGAAAGAAAGCAATTAGTGGGATATTTAGGGAGCTAGTAACATATGTAGCCATGTAGCCAGTTGTTTGCAAGCGTCAGTTTTCTCCCCAAAATGTAGTTATATTACACTAGTGTGCAAAACTTAAGCAACAATTACAAAATGCTAATTTCTGAACATGTGAGTACTCAAAAGGAAATTCTATAAACAGCAAGTATAGAAAATAAGTACTACCCTAACAGCAAAGCCAGTCGATGTGAAGTCTTCTTGACATAACAAATGGTCACAATTGTCACAGTCACTAACAATGAAAAGAAATGTGATATATTTCATTCGTTTCACTTTTACTCTCATTTGGTCACTTCACAGAACAGTCACTATGACTGCTGCTTTTTGGCGAGTCACCAGTGACTTTACAATGAAGTCACCTTGTGACTCTCAAGTGACTGTCATTTTGACACTCCATTGTAAAGTCATCATGATAGCTGTTCTGTGACGAATCCCAAGTGACAGAAAATGAAATCATCTGGTCACTTTTCACAAAGGAGTGCAATGATGACTTCACAATAGAGTGTTGGTCACCGGAAAGTCACCATGTAACTTCATTGTGACATTATTTGGCGACTTAACACAATGCAATGCTCACAATGACTTCAAAGTTCAGTCTTCAACTGACAGTTACTTGAGAATCACAAGGTGACTTCATTGTTATGTCACCTGGTGACCCATCACAAAGCGACAGTCACAGTGACTTTTCAGTGTTAACAATCATTTGAGAGTAATAATGAGACGAGTGGAACATTCCATATTTTGATTCACCGCAGCGATTGTGACACTTGTAACCATGTGTGACGTCAAGGGAACTTCACACCGACTGGGCGTGCTGTTAGGGTAGTGCCTCTTTTTTACATAGATGTTCTTCATAGAATTTCCTTTTGAGTACTCACGTGTTCAGAAATTAGCATTTTGTGTTTGTTGCGTAAGTTTTGCACATTAGTGTATTTATCATTAATCGTTTTAAATCTATATTGTTTTTAATTATATCAGAGACTGTTTTATACATTTTTCATACAAACTTTAGATAATAATTATAATTTTCCTTTAAATATAATTTTAACATTTATTATCTAATACATTAAAGTTCGGAGTATTTGAAGGATTTTTCGGATACTTGACATTGTAAGACATTCACATTCAGAAAACTTTATAAAACTAAGAATACATTACTTTCACATTAATAACAGATTTCCTTTAAAAATTTCTCCATAAAAAATAGAAATTTTGTACTTATATAAATTTTTGTTAAGTTTTATATAAAATTATTAAAATCAAATTCATCTAGTGTCCATTGTTCTACACACAATGACACTCTTTAGGTTCAGTGTAAAAACTTCCAAAAATTATTTTCTAGCAAAATATAAAAATAAAGCTGAATATGAGAATGCGAGACTTTAAATATTCATTAAGCTAACAAAACCCATGCTCAAACCCAAGTTCTTCTATTTAAAAAAAAAAAAAAAAAAAAAAAAAAAAAAACTTTTCAGAAAGACATTTTTCTCGTTCGAAGAAACGAAGATTTAATATATTATGCTGTCATCTAAAATTCATTTAATAATTTTTTAATAGCATACTCTAGTGAATAAGTAATGTTCGATTCTCTGCAATGTTTTTCTTTGTACAAAAGTACTATATTTTGGACGAAAAGTTCATAATTTATGTATTATTTTTTTTATTTTAAAAGCAATGAATATTTAAAGGAATGACAAAATATGCAAATAAAATCCGACAACGCATGTAAAAGTTAAATGTAACTAAATTTTCCATTCCTACGAAAATACATCTTTTTGAAATTAAACCTATTTCTCACGAAAATTTGTTCAAATACATATTTTTATTCTTTACTTTTAGTTTGTTAAAGTTCATTTTGAAAAAAAAAAAAAAAAAAAAAAAAAAAAACATTTAAAAAAAAAAAATTAGTAATGACTTTTTAACTGCTAATATTGCTAATAAATTTTGAGTAACAAAAATCTTCTTTATTTCATCGTCAGAACAGGATATTTAAAATATGCAACATTTTAAAACATAGATAGAACATTTTAAAACATAGCTTTAAACAAAATCCCTAATGCTTTTTAAAAGAAATAACAAAAAAGCGTTTATGACATAAAAAAAGCAAAGCAATATGTTGCAAGTAAAAATGATATTTTCGAAATAATTTTATTTCATTTTTATAACCATAATAGTGAGCTATATTGTCAGCCATTTCAGAAAAAAAAAATATTTACATATAGTGTGTTATACGGATCATGAAAGAAAAAGGATGATGCATAAAATTGTTTTATCTGAATACTGAAGATATATTATTATTTATGAACGATACTTGTACATACATGTAAATGCGGTTAAGTGCTCCCACCAAATTCACATGACAACGAGCGATTCTTATGATCAAGCTGTGACTTCGAACAGACCGCAGCCCATAAGAATTCTGAGGTACATTTTTAGCCTCTCCAGCCTGGGATCAGAAAATATCAGATTTAACTGGACGTGTAAAGGATCAGATGCGAGTCCTGAAAGCGCTCTCGAGAGGAGAGAGCAAATATGATCGAATCCGGCAAAAACTGGCCAAATTTTACAAAAGTTCACGCAGTTAGACTATTGCAAATCCTCCCTTTCTCCTAATTTAGTCAGTAAATAATATTGTATTATATGTAACAGTTAGTCTAGAACATTAAACTCACGTTATACTTTAATTAAAACTCCTGTTTATCTCAATCCCAACCCATACATGATTCTAAATAGTTCTTTAATTGTATTGTTGAAGACGGAGCAACATTTATTTATATTATATGGCATTGATATATTTATGATGCTTATTTATGAGCATAGGATTGACAAGACAAGTTTCGTTAGTTTCAAGATTAGTTTAAAACGTTTATGTGTGTAGAATGTACATATCATTCTGCTGTAAGGTCTATGATTTCGAAATATATTTATTTGATCCAGACAAGCAACCATAAAAACTAACGAAGGAAAATTTATTATCGAAAAATTCTTTAAATATTGCTAAATATACAAAAATTGGAGAAAAATCTAAATTATTTGCTATACAACACAACATACGATAGGTAAATCTATTGTTGTAAGAAATGCACATGCCATGGAACAAAGTGGTGCTGGAAGTACAAGAAGACAGTTTTTTTGTGATTTAAAGTTTTATTAAAACAAAATAATAAATAGAATAATGTGTATTTCATTGTATTAAGGGATCTGCAGACCGAGTATAAATAAAGTGCGATTTAGCGCGAAATATTATAAACCATCACGAAAGTGCAACGAGGATAAATTAATAAAAAATTTCTTATGCGGCTTATTTCTTTAATATATTTTATATTGCATTATTATACAGCTTATTTATGTATAAATTAAACAAATTGCTTCTCAATACATGTATTAAATGGTGTAAACATAAAAAAATTGCTTCTGCATTTGATACATTGATAGTTATTACATAAAGATACAAAAATCCAATGAAGTTTCTAATATGTAAATGAAGGTTGCCAAAAAGTGCTTTTGAAAATTTTGATTTTCTTACCAAATTTACTCTCGTTGTTTTTGCTCTCGCGCTAACTCCCCTATATCAAAGATGTACAAAAAAATAGTTCAGAAGGAAAAACTGTAAGGATGCAAAATTTATTTTTTATCTTACAAATCTGCTAATAATTATTTTCAAAAGTGCTATAAATATTTATTTTAAACAATAAAATGATGTGAAATGCATGTTTAATTTTATAATGTTGCTAATAATCAAAATATTTTTATATAAATGAATAAAATGACACTGCTTATTTTATATTTGCAACTTAGTTAGGCGTGGACCTTTGATGGGTTTACATTATTGATGAAATAATTGTAATCGCTTCATGTTATACATGATATGTACAATCTTAGTTAAAAAAAAATCTACAGCACTACCAAATGAAATTAACGATTTAGTATATTTATCTTACCCTTGAAGTCGACTGAGTTTAATTTTTATTTTGTATTAAAGAGGTAAGCAATTATTTTTTTCTGCAAAATGACAGAATTCAAATCAAACTTTATTTAAAATTTAATCTTAATACTTTCTTTATCAAAAGTATGGTAAAATTTTCTGTTTAATTATTTTTACTCTACATTTTAGATCTAGAATAAAAAGGAACGGGATAAATTGAAGTTCTCGGTCGTTTTTATTTAACGAGTTTTTCGGTCTCCAATGAAAACGTTTTCAAGTCTTAAATATTAAATTGGTTAATAAATAAATGATATATTATATTTTGAAATAACTTCAACAAATGGCATTTATCCTGAGAAAACAGAAGTTTTTTAAACAAAAGTTTAAACAAAATTTCTGAAATTTTAAATGAGATGTGAAGAAAATATTAAATATTAAATGTAATTCTAATTAGAAAGAAAATAAATTTGCTCTAAAATGTCTAATATTGATTTACTGAAAGTAACTTTACGGACTTAAATTACATGTTATTTTAGTGGTAAATGGAGATTTTTTTAAAAATGTTTTATAGCACGCAATACACGCAATCAAATACACGCAATCAAAAAAAAAAAAAAAAAAAAAAAAAAAAAAGAAAAAAAAAAAAAAAAAAAAAAACACTGAAAATTTTGCCATTCTGAAGGCAAATTTGCACTGAAGCACTCTTAAAAAAATCATCCAAAAACGAAGAAAGTACAGGAAGCAAGTTGTCGGAACCAGATTGAAAAAAGATTTTCCTGCTATTTGAAGAAATGTTCGTCTTTTGAATAAATAATTTTAGGAAATTTTGAGCTTTTGTTCGCAAATTTTTCGTGTTTTGTTTGGAAAAAGACATAAGTAACTTTTCCGTTTCTTATATATCTTCTAGGTAGCCAGAACAGCCATCTGATTTGATGAAAATGTAGCTTTAGATGGGAGGGGGGAGGGTACTTTAGGTGTTTTTTTACGCTATATTAGGGAAACTTCTGTATCTTCCAGGAAAATTGGCAAATCAAGGCGGAAATTAACATGGTTTAACGAAAAATCATCAACGGAATAATATGCTCAAATAACGTATTTTTTGAGAGTGTATTAATTTTTATGGTGATACTTTTCCCAAGAATCTTTAGAAAATAGTTTTACAAATGCGGCTGTGCACTAATGATTAATTAATACAGCAATATTGATTTTTTTCAAAGGAATTTCAAAGGTACTGGTCTTTCAAAATGATATAATCCTAATAATATTATAAATCCGATTGTGTACAAATGTTAGGCTGAAGCCAGTGTCAAAATGGAGCATTCAATGAACATGTATCTTTGCATATAGGTTGATTATAACCCTCGAATGAACATAGGCTGGTTTTTGTTTATTTTATTCAAATATTTTTCTTAATAATTCAAATTTTCATAGAGAATAAATGGACATTTTTTCGTATAATATTTTAAAATGGTTAAATTTACTTTACCATTGCTAATACTTTATCGTTGCCAAAAACTAAATCAAAACCCGGAATAATAATTTTTACTCAACAATTTAGTTTCAATTGCAAAATTTTCACGTTAAAAATGAAAATGAAAAAAAAAAATTAAAGAATTAAAAAGAGGATTAAATAATATTATTAGAAATAAATCGAACTTTTTTTAGTTTTTGATAATAATACAAGTTTTCAATATGCGTAACCATAGAATACAGGTGAATATGACGTCATACATCGAAAATAAAGCGGATATGCTTTGATGGTGAAGTAAAACGTTCTTGGGGTTTTTTTCTTTACATTTTTTTTTTGGTAACAATACTTGGCGTTTTACCATCTGCGAACGGCTAATATAACTATACCGTATTTCAAATTTTAAAAATGTAAAAAGAAGTTTGAAAAGAAAATGGTTAGCAAATGTCAATAATATGCTCCGCAAAATTATCTATGTCGAAAATGATGTCATGGATAATGAGAAATAGTTATTTTCATTCTTAAAACTAAAAGAAATAACTCGATTACCTAAAAAAAGGACGAATGTTAATAGTTCCATTTTTGTTGATAAAACCTAAATATTTAATATTATTTCGTTAAAGTAACATAATTTCCCCTATGCCAGTATTGAAATTATTTGCCTGGAAAAGAAAATTAACAAGAATTATGTCATTAAAAAGGGATTTCTCTGGGGAAAAAGAGACGTCATATTTGAAATAAAACGGGAAATTTCCAATAGGTTTTAAAATGAGTGTGAATCAATTTCTTACATTAATAATACAAGGATCAGTAAGTATAGAAAGTAGATGAGTTTCACACCATATTTATAACGAAAATTTAAATTTTTTTTATCTATACTGATTATTAAGCATGGGTATCCGTTATATAAAAATGAGAGTTTTCTGCTAAAAACCACATCATAATTTTAAGAAAAGGAAAATGAACACGAATCTATTATATTAAAATCTGGCCGTGTGTTTGTATTTCGAAACTACTCCTAGACTAGTGAATGCAACGCGATTTATTTAATACCGGTTATCATTGATCCGAGGATGTCACACAAACTCTCAGAATTAAAAAATAAATAAATTAAATGCCAAGATTTTTTTTGGGGGGGGGGAATTTTAACGAAGTTTCTCTAAAAACGGAGAGTAAATTACTCCATAAAAAAAGGAGAAATAAAACATATGCGTACATTTTTTACACCATTTTCTTATTAAAACTAAAAAACAGAATTTATTTTCACTTTGAATAGATGGTGAAAACAAAATCTTGATTTCAGTAAATTATCCAAAAAATAAAAACATATTTTCACGTATTCAAACTTAATGAATCAAATTATTCTGGAGAACAAAAATTGCCTGTCAACATACTGTCATTTAGAAAACAAAATTTTATTCAGCTATACATTAAACCAAGGAGGCAGAATTGAATTTAAAGAAAAAGCATATACTATTTCCAATTAATGTTTTTTTGAAGGATGGCTGTTAAAAAGTGTCACAAATGCGTTAAAAGTAAAATTGTTTATCAGGTAAAATTGACATTTGTTTTTACCCAATTCGTCTATTTTCACGATTTTATTTGGCCCTCCTTTTAGCATTGGTTGCAATTTCATTTTCGCGATTATTTGGCACAAAATTTCACTTTTTTAAGACTGAGTTATGTCAAGGTCCCTATATCAAAAAATACCGTATTGTCTCCTACGAAATGTGATAAACAGTTAGTTAATTATTAACGTTTTTAATTATCGGGAGTGAAATATTTTGCTTAATTAATGTATTTATTCTTCTTTTAATGTTGCGTGAACGAAATCACGGGTAACAGCTAGTTTTTCGATATAAGAGAAACCTCAAGTTAAATTAAGACAAGGATTTTTGAAAATTAATTTATCATACCATTCACTGACAACGCATAGCAGTGGGATACAATGTTTGGCAGTGGCAAAAATGTTCCAAAAGTTATTCCTGTCCATTTCGTTGGTGTTATATATAATTTGATTTCATAGATGAATTTGAAGTTGTTACCGGCTGGAGAGTGCGGGTAATCGGTCCGAACGTACCGGTGCCAAGTTCAAGCAAAATGAGTCGGTATATGGAGTGGGAAATATATTTCATCCGGGGAATGAATGGAACAAAAAATGAATTATTGTTGGGATCCCTCCCTCCATGCTGATGTTGAATTTTAATGTGAAGTTTGAGAGATGACTTTCGAAGCATATAGAGTGTGGTAATTTATAGTTAGATGAACAGCTCTTCGAAATAAACGCGAAGCTCGTGGTTCTTGTAGATGATTTTGTGATAGTAATTGTGTGAATATCATGACTAAGAAATCTTAAAGAAGATGACATTCTCCGTATTGAATATACGGATACCACAAATATAATATGGAAAGTTCTCGGAGACATCTGGAAGAAAACCGGTATTACGTATTGAATCTAATCTAAAACTGGACATCACAAAAACAATTTAAATCTTTACAGAAAAATTAAACGCTATAACATTTGCGAAAAAAGAAAAAAAAAAACAAAAAAACTCATCAGTTTTTTTTATTAAATAGATGTTGAATAAAACCAGTAAAAGAGCTTCACTACCTGAGTATAACAATAGATAGAAGGTTATCATTCATACCGCATATAGAAAACAAAAAGCTAAAAAATCCATAAAATAATCCTTAATCTATTTAAAGAGTCATCGGTGAAACACCAGTAAAAACTATATTGAAGATCTGGTATAAATCCATTTTCGAAAGCAAAGCCGTACCAGTGGTTGATAGGATCTGCTCTCAAAGATGGTAGACGGGAGGTGCTGGGGTCAAACCCCTGTCAAGCTCGTCCACCTAACCGTTCGGAGTTTACCGTGGATTTCTTCTAACCTTGCTTTAAATACAGGTTAGGAGCCTTTAGAAACGCCCCCCCCCGGAGGACACTCCACCCTATGGCCTATATCTCAAGAGTAGATAATCGGCCGTCATAAATTAACCAACCAACCAACCATTTTCGAAAGAAAATTTCCTTACGTTTCTTCTATATGGTTGCGAAGACATCAACCGTCTCATGGCCGTCGATTCCTAAACTCGGGACTATATAATTACAAAAAAAAATTACTCCCTTCTAGCACCAAGAGCTTACAAAAAATCAGCCACAACAGTCGTCTATATATTAAAAAGATTATCACAAATTTAACTAAACCTTTCGGGTCCGATTTTTTTTTAATTTTGAAGAAAACTTACTTTTACGTTTAAGAAATTAAAAGTAGTTATTCAAATCACAAAAGTTAAGCTTTATTGATACGTCACTTACTGCAATCTAATGAATATACCGGGTGCGTCATAAATTCGTACAAACTTAAAAAAATTCATAATAAAAGAAGTAATGCTCGGAAAAATTTTCGGTTTGCGCGAGTATAATCAGAAGGATTTTGGATTTTTTTTCCGTGTGTAATAAAAAATGTTTCCAAAAGTAACCGATAGAGGGCGCTCACACGTCATACTGAGGCGTTTTATGCAAATCAGGCAAACATAAACAGACAATGAAACAAATCACAATAACATGACGCTGTGCATTTATTTTAAGGTAAAAGATTCTCAACATGACCACCACCAACCAGGTATTACACTGTAAAAAATGACCAATGTTTCTTATTTTATGAAAATATGCTATAACCACGAACCAAAATATAATATAATCTTCTGCGTTATCCGAAACTTCAAATAGCATGTTACATTGTCTTTTGAATCCCCAGAAACGAATACATTTTCAAAATTTAAAGAATAATTTATAAAAGCAAATTATTTTTAGCTGCCCGAATTTTTCAGAAACGTTTCCGAAGGGTTTTTATAGTGTATTAATTAGTGTCCTCAGCCTGGAATACCTGTTTCTCGAATGTCATCCATTCTCAAGTACACGTTTTCAGCCGCATAAGTTAATTTATACATGAAAGAGTAAAGAAATAATCTTAATTTTAATGTTATTGTTAACGCTGTTAATTTTGCATGTTTGTTTGTTAAACATTTTTTTTGAGCATGAAAATGTATACTTCAGAATTGATAGCATTCGAAAAACAGGTATTCCAGGCTGAGGACACTAATTAATACACTATAAAAACCCTTCGGAAACGTTTCTAAAAAATTCGGGCAGCTAAAAATAATTTGTTTTTATAAATTATTCTTTAAATTTTGAAAATGTATTCGTTTCTGGGGATTCAAATTTCGGATAACTCAGAAGATTATATTGTATTTTCGTTGTGGTTATAGCATATTTTCATAAAATAAGAAACATTGGTCATTTTTTTTACAGTGTAGGTAAGTGAGGCGCGTCAATACGCCTGTTACAGCTGAGTGTAGCATGTAGGCATCGATGCCACTGACGGTCCGTCGAATGGCATCTTTCAGTTCCATCAAAGTGGCTGGGGAGCCCCGGTATACACGAGACTTTAAGTATCCCCACAACCAAAAATTAGCGTGGAAATGTAACTTTAATTTTAAACAGTGAAATATATGTTTGAAATATAAAATAATAACCAACAGTGCAAAGAGAAATAAGCAAAGAATTATTTTTTAGTTTTCTTACTAAATGCTGATACATAAATGAAGTCATAGTAGGAAATGTATAGACATATATTATCATTACTACACGCACTAGAATAGAAAAACAGCTATTAAGACAAAGTAATAGTCAATGTAAAGACTTGTCCTATTAATAGGATGACCGACCCAAGTGTCTTAAAATAAAAAAAGTACAAAAGTAAAAATTTAACAGACACACACACACACACACACACACACACACACACACACACACACACACACACACACACACACACACAGACACAAACACTCAATGTTGATCTTAAAATTCACGCTTCATGTCGTGACTACAATTTATGTAGTTAAAAAAAACTTGCGTTACAGTACGTTAATTTAGCATAGGTTCCGATAATTGAAAATTAACATATTTGATTCATTAGTGCAATCATATTTTAATTATAACTAATTAAAGTTTTCAGCAGAGCTGAAATTACGCTTGAACTTATTGAATACAACAAAGGATGTTAATTATTACTTACTACACAGCATATACCCTCAGAGCGAAAAATGTTTAGACAGGGGATCGAACCCGGAACCCTTGGTAAGATGCACCAATGCTCTCCCATTTGAGCTATCCTGATGACATCCAGTCTAGCATTTCTCACTGAATTATCATTTACTATACAGCGTACAATAATCAGAGCAAAAAATGTCCAGACCGGTGATCGATCCTGGAACCCTTTGTATCACTCACCAGTGCTCTACCATTTGAGCTATCCGGACAACATCCAGTCAGATATTTCTGACTAGGATTTAATGGAGATTAATTTATCTACTGACATATTCGTTTAATGGGATTTAATTCATCTCATGCATGCCCATTGTGCACTGAAAATGTGAGCACTGAACCATGAAAACCATGAAGAATGACACCATGTGAGCACTGAAAATGGTCATGATTGACTTTCCATCTTGTGCTGCAAAGTCACAGCCTTACCAACATATAAGATTGAGAAATTGTAGAATGGATGTCGTCCAGATAGCTCAAATAATAGAGCATTGGTGAGTGATACCAAGGGATCCATGTTTGATTCCCGGTCTGGACATTTTTCGCTCTGATTGTTGTACGCTGTGTAGTAAGGGACAATTCAAATCCTTTGTTATATTCATATATTAATTAATATTAAACTACTAAATGATGAAGTCATATTTTAAAAAAAACATATATTACTCTTTATTTTTTATTTATATTTCCAACTTTTTATTCTATGAAATATTTAAATGTTGCATTTTCACAGCCAGTTTGGAGAAGAATAAAAATAAAAAGAGTATTTTGTAGAACTCTTTTATAAACAGTAAATGTTTATCTTAAAAATCATGCATTATTTAATGACTGCAATGCATGTAGTTCCAGATAATTTCTCTTACAATACGTTAATTTAGCGCGGTTCCCAATTATGGAAAATTCACTGGTTTGATATACGCTTCGTAGAAAACGCGAACTAGTGAATTATTTTCAAAATTATAATTTTTGTTCTGTTTCTTTAACATGTAACAACAGAAATTTATAATAATAATAATAATAATAAAACATTATTAAAACTATCTAATCGGGATATTTCATTTTTTTTTCCCATAGTATAATAATAATTTAATTAGTAATATTAAACTATTATATGATAAAAGGGCATTTTTTTTAACATTACAGCCTTTATTTTTTTATTTTTGTTTTCTATTTTCTAGTGTTTAAAATGTTTCGTTGTTGCAGCTTCGTAGTCAGTTGACATATTTTAACGCGAATGGTTGGACGCATAATTACCTTTATTGTTTTTATAACTCATAAACCGTTGCAGCCATAAATATTATTTGGCGATTTACCACCTACGGCAGGATAACGTAAAAATATCTTAATATTAATTAATTAATTTATGATACTCAAAACATATTTTTTTTCTCCCGGAAACATGCCTGTGTACATAATTTTTTTCAATATATCAGAAAGTCAGTGAAAATCTGTTGTAAAATAATTCCATACTTACATACAAGATATAAGTTTGTATCAAGACTGTCGAATAAATTATAATTTTAGTACCTCGGGGCGTAAAGAATAGTTCTTTTATAACTCCAGAAATAAAAGATTGCTGGCATTTTCACATAGTTTATTACTTCTTGACACAAAACACACACATCACAAAACGGCACATTACACGTATATATATAAGACTTCACTTTTTTACATTTCCGGAGAACAAAAAACACACCATGTTCTATTTACATAACCACACTTCGAAAAACAAACCTACTTCTTTCGGCACAGCTCACGCGTCTACTGAACAAAACGTCTCTAAAGGATCACGTGATGCTTTGCGCATTTCACCGGAAGAGTCCATTTCTTTTGGAAGGGGATTTCTGCGTTACAAGTTAAGTTAAATAAAATAGTGTAAAAAGGGCAGTTGATTACGCTAGGAGAATACAGTTGAATGTAACAGAACATGATAAAGACTCTAAAATCTTAGCCGGCAGTTCAAGGGGACACAAAGATTTCTAGCAGACAATATCTCAATTTTGGACAGAAATGGATCACGTGACAAAATTACAGATAGTCCGAGAACTATCAGGTAATTTGTAGCAAGTACTTGGTAAAAGCTGAAAATTCGTACGAGGGAAAGTCATTAAGTAATTCATACAATATATTTAAATAACTTACAAGGATATTCACTTCAAAACTATTTTTATTTCTCAACATATTCTCCACCAATATTTATGCACTTATATCACCGTTTTATCAGATCCCCAACACCAACTGCATACAATTCTTTGGGTTGCTGTCTCAGACACATTAGGACTTCAAGTTGAACATTTTCATCATCTGTGAACATCATTTTGCAACTTCTTCAACATCCATCATACAGCTTCGACTTCGTCCCAAGCGATTTTCATCTGTTTAGTCCACTAAAAAACCCTCTTGAAAGCAAGATGATGTTCACAGATGATTAAAAAGTTCAACTTGAAGTCCTATTGAGAAATAAAAATAGTTATGAAGTGAATATCATTGTAAGTTATTATTTAATTATCTTTTGTGACTTACTTAATGACTTTCCCTCGTAGTATAGTATTTCTGCTTTACGGCATTGGGAAATCATTAGTCTGCCAGCTAGCTGGTGGTGGATTTTCGACTTACGCAATTCGAAACTTGCAATTTTTCGATGAAAAAGGAAGGTTCTCGATAAAAGCTATAATGCTGCGAAAGAGGGGCGAGATCGCCTCCACGTGGTGCACCATGGATAACGAAAAATGATCTACGACTGAAGCAGGGCTTTGGAGATTTTCTGCTTTCTCTGTCAGTTAACTGAGAGTATGATGGCTGAAGATTATCTGAGCGTCCTCCATTGGAACGCTGGTCAGATATTGGGAGGCCAGTAAGCTAATGAGGACCTCAGAACATCAGCCTAATTGATTGTATTCCCTGTTTACAGTTGACTTTTTGTTTTCTCTAAAGTCTCTATATGTCACTCTTGTTTCGTTTATTGTTCTGTTTATTGTTCAATTGATTTGGTGACATATAATAGTGTTTAGATGTTTGTCTAAGTACTATTGCTTTGAAAAATTTTTTTTGCAAAAAATGTAATTTTGATTTAAAATGGCATACAATGTAATGAAAGTATTTCCCGTTTCATCTTATGTTGATATCCATCAACATTATAAAATGTAGTAATTTTTTTTATTAATCTAAATTTTATCTCCCGTGGCAGAGTTAATAGGTACAAACCTGGAAAAGCTTGCCAGCTTAGTTTAGGCCGACCTTGTACAATATCAAATATTTTATAAATATTTTTGAAAATCTATTAAAATGAATAAAAATCATAATTTTCAGAATGCTCCTTGCCTTAAAAAATATTTCACCTTACTGGGAAGAAAATGTGAAGTCACACATTTTGCAGATTTCACTATCAAAATTATATCATAATTTATATTTTACTTAAATTTGGATTGAGGTGAATGTATTTTCAACTGATAATCCGCAATGCATATTCATGTTGCAATTCTAGATACGTTTACTCTACGCATCATGCCAATTTTAGCGTGGACGAGATTATTTTCTCTTTATGCGCTAACTTATATCTCATGAAATGTAACATACTTTTTTTTTTTTTTTTTTTCAGCAAAATATTTTACAATTCTTAGCAAATAATTGTTAATAAAGCAATTATATTCTTGACGTGTATGTTTTACGTTATCATAATTCATTTGAATAAATAATTATAATTGTAATGACATAAGTATTAGGTTTTTAGTTTAGTTGAAAGAATTTTCTATATTTTTTCTTGAAAAAACAGTTTTACTCATTTTTATTATACTTATTAATAAGTCTATATACATTTACATATAACTCTATATAATAGCATTATATATAATAAACTTTTTTATTACATATGATGCATGTGAATATTTTAATAAAATATTATAAAATCATGTAACATGAGATTTAGATATCATTCGGAAAATTTGTTTTGTGAATATATATCTTCCTTTTTTATGAAATCTTATCTAAGTTTATAAAATCAGTTTAAATTTCAATATATACATTAATATCAGAAATTTTAGTAAAACGTACACATGTTACTGAATTTGAAAAAAAATACCTATAAAGAAAGATAAGTAACAAATCTGAATATCATTATGAAGACTTTTCAAAAATTTAATTATTCTGTATAAATTAGTAACATTTGAATCATATATTTCGATACATTTACATCACATAAATCTTTAAAATTATGCATATTTTTGCAGTTAGTTAAATTTTTACTTCCTTATTTTAAAAACACCATGTAATTTGTGGGAAAATAATAAAATAATGTTTATGAACAATGCATAAGAGAGTAAATCGATATTCTGTAAAAAAGGTCTTATTATTACAACGTCGCTTGTTTAATTCCCATTAATATGAATATTGCATATAGAAGATTCATTAGATAATTTCTCAAGGGAATTTACAATTTGAAAATTTTGATTGTTTTAAATATTCATCATATATATAGCCTAAAATAATCAAAACCTTTAAATATTTATGCTTGATTTTTTTCCCCTTTATTCGGAAAATGTTTTGTTATATTTCTTATTAAATTTTAAATTTTCCAGATTTTTAAGTTCAGCAGATAAATTTTAATGTGTTTTATTTTAAAAATCTCCAGTTATAATGCAACAATATTATTAAAATTTTAACGAGATAATATTCATTGTTTTTCAAAACGGAATTCTCAGTTAAAATTATTTCTTAGTCTTTTTAATTAAGAAAGTACTTATTTAGTTAAAATTTAAGTCACTTATTTGAGAGGATTCAAGAGCCATATGCACGATTCAAAATAGACTTATATATATATATATATATACTTACTAGGCATGTCCAACCTTTCAGTAAGTAGTGGCACATTTCAGTTGCTTGTAAGCAATAAAATGTATATTATTCACATTACTCTAAACATGAAACAATATTAATTAAATATTGTTTCATGTTTAAATATATTTTCAATTAGTTAGTATTTGTATCAGACAAACCGTCTTTCAATTTAATAATTCTTTCTCAAGTTGATGGTTTGGCCATGGATAATCCACTTTCTCCTCTTTTATGGGTTATTCATATGCATTATTTTGAATAAAAACTCTTCATTTTGTATACATTTCCTTTCTTCTTTAGGTATGTCAATAATACTTTTATTTTAGTTCCTTCTGACCTGGGTCTTCCTAATATTCTTTCTCTTTTTAATTCTATTAATCGTTATATTCAATTTACCCAAGCACTTTGTGATGATGTTGTAAATAAACAATGCTTTTCTTTTCATGTCCTATTTTTCGTGTCCGTTTTTCAACGCGTCACTTCCGACCATACATTCCTATACAAAACATGCTTGTTTTAGTCAGCTGTACCACATCTCCAAGTTTGTCCCATGATCGTAGAAACACCCTGTATATATTAAATAAAACAAGTATAAGAAGTTTAAACTAAATGTATGTAAAACTAGTCGTTGGGGGCCACCGAAATGCTTACCCATCATGGATATGCATAATGTAAAATATTAAAATAAAAATATGTAAACTACTTATAAAATGCGTTGCAATTCGAATAAAATCGTGGCTTGATGACGTCATAAACTTTAAAGGCTCGATTACTGAATTGCTTGAAAAAAACATGCTTATAACTCCAGAAACAATAATCCTATTAAATAGCGGTTTGTTGCATCTGATTAAGCGTCTCATTTACATTTAAAATATATCTTTGAAGTGAAAATTGGATGAAATACAGGGTCATGAAAAATCGAAGAGTGTGGAAATGGGATTCCAAATATCTCGGCAACTAATTATCCGATCGACTTCATGCTTTATGCAAAATTTAAGTTTTTTTATTGTCTTTTATATTCACTTCCTAAAATAAACAATTTCGAAAAATTTTATACATCTGTTATCAGAACGAATATTTCGAGAGTCCGAAAAAAAGTAGTTCCGGTTAATCGAGGTTATTGAAATTCAATAGGCTTCTTCCCATTATTACATACTAAGTACATATCAAATTGCGAGTCTCTATCTCAATTTTTTCAAGAGATAGAGCGTTTACAGACACACAGACGGACGGCAATTTTTTTTTCTTCTAAAAATATGTTTTACGGAATCTCCAGTGTCTGAAACGTGTAAATCCGTCAAATTTTTTTTTTCGATTTTCAAAACGATTACAAGACTTACCCTATACTACGTATGATGGGTAAGTAAAAATGAAAGAAGAAAGACCACAGAAAGATAATCGGGTATTATCTTCAATCAATGTTGAATAACACAGTCGTTTAGTGTTGCTGGTGTTGGAGTCATAGTAGTTGGCAATTCAGCAATGATCTCAATGGGAATATTATGGATATTTTTGTGGAAATATTTAGAAAGTTTTTTGACACATTGAATAAAGGGCAAATATTTAAATCACGTGGTTCCATTAAAATTGTTTTTAAAACTAAAAACAGGTAATTACCGAAAGGGTGCCAAGAAAATCTTCAAAGGATGCCATGGCACCTACAAGCGCTCCTTGGACAGCCTTTATGTATGCATTTAAAGTTTTTAATATCCTGAGTGTTTAAAAAATGTTAAATTATTGCCGAAACATCAGTGGAGGCTCACTGTGGCGACGCGAAAAGATTTTTTCCATCTGTCTGTTTGTCTCTTGGTCTGTCTGTCTGTTCCGCGATAACTGCCGCAAGAATGATCCGATTAGGTTGATTTTTAGTAGGTATGTTGGTGAAGTACCCGATTAGCTGTATAGTTTTTAATTACATTTGGTTCATTCGTTCGAAAAATATAGAACATTTTGTTTTAAGTCATAATGTCTTTCAATGGGAAATCAGACGATTTTTTAATTTTAACATTCATCGAAAAGAAAATCACGTATTGGGATAATTGTAAATGCTAAATTATGGACGCTAAATTTACGAAATAGAGATCTTAATTTAGTTCGATCGCTTTGAAAATTTGCCAATATATTTATCAGAAATTCGAAATCAATTATACAAATTATTGTAAAATTTTACGCAATAATTTGAAATATATGAAACATTCTAATGTATTATTTTTTACAAAATTTTCCAATGCATTTCTTTTTTTTCTCCCTTTCATTAAATGGTTGCCAATCAACTATATTGCAAAGAATATATAAAAAAAAATTCAAGTTAATCACATTACTTTGACACGAAAGTTTATTAACAAAATAGCTAATTTTCGGGTGATTTAAGTTTTTAATATGCTTTTTCTAATGAAACAGATGAGAATTTATTTTAACTACTAAAGAAAGATGACCAAATCGGTTTTCCAAACGAAAATTATAAAAATGTTGAATGTGTAAATTGAATACAAATCTCATAAGAGAAATTTACATTTGTATAAGTATATTTAATACACGAAATTTTATTCTATTTCATCAACATATGACGTTTAGTGGTTGAAAACTAAGTATTCTTTTAAGGATAGCATAAAATCTCCTATACAAAGATATGGTCAATCTAATGAAATTGCAATAGTAAATGCATTCAGACGTATACTTGAATAATGAAATTGTACAATTACTGGAAATTGAGAATATAAAATTAAAGCGACAAAGGAGTGTTCAGGGTGGCCAACCCCCCCCCCCCCCCTGAAGAAATATATTCTTATGCGGAAATATTACAGTAATAAATAGGTTATCCTATCATTGCATGAAATTATGTTTAATGTGAAACTTCTAAAATTTCCGAAAGCTTCGATAAATCTTATATTCTTATAAAGGTATAAATTTCAAAAAATTGAATTTTAGGATAATAAATATTAATCAGATTATATTAAAAATTAGTGAGATTAATGAACAATGATTTGTAGAGCTGATGTTGAGGCCTCTTATCTGTAGATTTACTAGTCATTTATATACAGCATGGACAGTAAGTCAATATGAACTTCAAAAATTTATATAAAAATAATTATACGGATGTGCAATTTGTCCTAATAACACTGCCCGAATGAGGAATTTTTTTAACAGAAAAAAAGGACCTAGTTCGAAAACCACCAAAGAGAGATGATAAAGTACATTTCAGTAAGGGAGTTATGCAAATGAAAATGCTTAAAAAAGAAATTACTACTCTTTAGACACCTTTAAGGTATCAACAATGAATCTGTACTGCAGAAGAATTTTCTGGATGAATGTTACCTATGACCTCGTATTGTTATCTCAGTCGTTTTCGCAAACGGCGAAAAACTCACCCGTTTCTTCAAATCGGACACCATAAAAAGTACACTTTCACGAAAACAAATAAAAGGTAGTGTGTTTGTAAAATGTAAAAAATAAAATAAATAAGAGACACAGAAATATAATCCACATAAATAAAATGTAACTAACACGCCAGCAAAAATATCATAAGATATTGTATTAATAATTAAAGCGAGCCAATATAAAAGCCACATTAATTATAATGGCGTTCGATAAATAAACGTTAAATATTATCTTATTAATCTTTTATAATTATACAATGTATGAGAAAAACAGCTGTTTGGAAAAATAAAAATGTAATTAGCGGAAAAGTACAAACAAAGCTTTGACGAGATGTAAACATTAAACATGGTAATTTTTGTTTCGTTATTCTAAATAATAGCTGTTATTATTCCTTTAATATTTTCTTCAACTAGTTATTAAAATAAAGAATATGTTGCGAGCAATTTGTTGGTATGTGAATTGATTGAAGGTGAAATTATTATTTTTTTGTTTAACTCACATATTGCCGTGGAAATACAATGCACGTAATTTTTCTTGCACATTCCAATGTAGAAGTATAGATTTGTTTTTGTTTTTGTTTTTTATATTACTGAAATCTTTAATGATCTAAAACAGAACACATATTTATGAAATATGTGCTTTATTATGCATGTATGATAAATATATACATTTTTGATATCACAGTAATTTGCTAGAAAGTTCGTGTTCTCACTCAAATTAGCAACGGAAAATTTTTAGGAAAATATTAGTACTATATTATAAGAATTTTAAACGCAAACGAAAATTTCACTCACTTTAAATAAAAAGTTTACAACAGTGCCAAAAATATTGAACTTTATTATTGTTTAATAATTATTCTTTTAATCATCTGAGATATTGTACAATTTGCAATCGGTTAGTAATTTATTTTGTAATGTTAGTTTTACGAAATAAAAATAATTTTAAAAAATGAAAAAAAATGAATTATATTTAATTATAAAAATATTAAAAATATATAATTTTCTTTTGCAACATTGGCGTAACCTAGATAAATTATTCTTTAAAGTACGGTTTTAAGTGGATCAGAAAGTTCTGAAACAAGTCCATATTATCAGGTTTTACTGCATGTTCAATAGTTTTAATCATATTATTCGTGTTTAATGAGGGTTTATTCATGTAAGCACATGTGTAATTCTTTGCCAAATTGAGAGTTTAAATTTAGTATGTAATCTAAGTAGAATTATTATTTTAATTTTCCAATCATGGCGAGAAACTAATATGAGGTTATATCAGGAAAATGATCTAAAGGTACCACACAAATCTTGTATATTTACATCACTATTACAGAATATCACATTTATAGATTAGAAATAATTTGTATATTCCTAATACTTTAATGTGACCCGGAATGTTTGAAATGACGAAATATGCTAATGATTGTTTGTAGATTAAGATGTATCTAGTTAAATTAAACTCTTACTTCTTTTTATATTTATATATATATATTACTATATATTATATATATTTACTGTATATTTTTACATGCAGCCTTGGCCAAAAGTATTAGGCACCCTAACTATTAATACATTTTTAGTTTTTGAGATAAAAATAAAAGCCTTATTGTTTTATAAAATATTGTATAAACGTAAAACTACAAATAATATCAATATTTAGTGTGTCAACCCTTGGCTTTAATAAGAGCAGCTATTCCTTGGGGCATACTGCGTACAAGGCTTGCACATTGTTCTGCGCTTATGGCATCCCACTCTTGAATAAGAGCACACCCAGAAAAAAGTTTTGTTGAATCAACAAAAATTTGGTTGACACAACAAATCTTTTTGTTTAAATATAGGTCAATGGAAATTTTATTCGAATCAACAAAAAAAATTTTTGTTTGCAATTCCAAAAAAAAAAAAAAAAAAAATTGTATCGTCAGTAAAAAATGTTTTGTTAATTCAAGTAAAATGGTTCAATTTTACTTGAATTTTGCTAAAACAAACAAAATGTACTCAACAAAACATGTTTTGTAGTTTTAATCAATTCCTTTTTCTGGGTGCATTTTTTAAAGCTGTTTTTGACGTTATGCTGTGTTCTCTGATTTCACGTTTTATTATGCCCCAAATGTACTCGATTAGATCTGGGGACAGCGTTGGCCAGTCCAGCAATACAATGTTACTGTCTTTAAACTAGCTCATCGTAGTAGCAGATTTATGGTAAAGGGCATTGTCTTGTTGAAACTTGACCCCACGTAAATTGGTGTCACCAAAAATACGCGTTAACGAAGACATCATCACAGTTTCCAGCACATTTATGCATTTTTGTGTGTTCATGCGGCCTTCGCAAACGAACATTTCACCAACGCCATCAGCAGTCATGCAGCTCCAGATCATAATTCTACCGCCTCCTTGTTTACAGTAGGCACCACGCAATCTGGATGATATTATACGCCGATACGTCGTCTCACGAAGATCACGCCGGCGCGGCGTTCCCAATACCTGGAAATAAAATTTAAATGACACATCTTAAAATATTCTCATTTTTATTACAAAAGCGGACTTTGACTGAATGGTGGCTGTTTTTCATTACAAAAAAGGGTTAAAATGCTTACCTCAAAGTTATTTTCTTGGGACCACAGAACATTTGACCAATCCTTTTCCGTAAAAATGTTGATGTTGAAAAGCCCACTCCAAGCTATTCTTCTTGTTGTTTTCTGAAAGCTTCTTCCTGGCTTTGCATCCTTTAAACCCAGCGTCTGCCAGTCTTCTTGCTGTTCGAGCACTTATAGTCTGTCCAATGTCTTCTGATAGAGCTGCAGCGAGCTCAGAAGAAGTTTCTAACAGACTCTCGTATTAGTTTTCTGTCCTGGCGTTTCGTTGTCACGCGTTTTTTGACCGTTCTTGTATTGTTTACGTGGGTGAATCTTTTAATAGCAGATTGCACTGCACATCAACAACATTTCCCAAACTTGCTTATCTCTATTTGAAATTTGTCTTGTTCATGCAAGAACTGAATTATCACACATTTTTTCAACCTATAACTCACTTTTTTATGCATTTTAGAATTAAATGATGTAAAATTCGCCTCTAAAACCCGAGGAATTTACTTTGCTCTGCGAATGTCAAATAAAGACTGGCAAAACATTCGAAGTATTTTAAAAAATTACATTTCCTTTGTTTTAGTCGCCGGTTATCGTCAGTCGTTCCAAAGGGAATATCCATGTTTTGATTAACGTTTGACAACACCGCTTACGCCTTTGTAAAAAGCGTTTGTTATTGTTATATTTTTTAGGATTGAAGTGTTTTGTAGGAAGTGAAGAATACTTTTAGGCAAGGCTGTATATATTACTTCTTGTTATTTACTCCATAAATAAATATATGTTTTTAGCATATATTTATTTATGTTTTATATAAATATAACGTATTCGCTAGGTTATATAAAAAAATAACAACATTTTATTTTTTTAATGACAAAAGCAATCTTCCAAACCTTGTTTTGCCATGATTTTTAAGTTCAGATTCCATATTATTTGAGTCGTCACATCTTCTTTACAATTGTCATTGAGTTGTCTTTCCACAAAACAATCAAAACTTTCGAAAAAATAAAAAAAAATAAAAAAAGTATACATAAAAAATTATTTTATAAAAATTAATAGTATTTTTTGTTATAACTTGTAAAAAAAACATTTTGTCTGTTTTTCAGGTGTAATCGAGGAACAGCGTAATAAGCAAAGTAAAGAGTAAATAACATCCCAAAATCCCGTACTTCGAAATCAAAGCAAAAATCCTTTTTGTTGTATAATATTAAAAAATCAGTTATTGTTTTTTTTTTAACAATTTAAATAGTATTTTTAATTCTGTGAAACACAAAAAAGAAATAATGCATAAATAAGTAATAGTTTAAATTAATTACAGGTTTTGTAATTCTACGATCAAACTTCAACTATTTTTATAACATTTCACGCTTAAAAAAAAAATCTTTTTTTAAACGTTTTTAAACCCTGATCAAAGATTTTTGGTCCTCTCAAATAAAAATCTTAAAAGTTACCGGAAATTGGGCTTACTTGGACCCAAAAAGTGATATTTTGGTTTATTTCTTTATAGTCTTTAGCGTAAAAATATTAAGTTGTGTTACTGATTGAAAGTTTACTGCGTTGTGATCTTTTTCTAAGACATTCGACTCTTTTCAAACCACCATTTCACTTTTCATATCTATCTATAATAATAAAGAAAGAAGTTTGTGTGTGAGTGTGTATGTGTGTGTCTGTACTCTGTGTCTGAAGAGACCGCTGCATACAGAATTACAACATTTGGTGGGAAGGCTATGTATGTACGTTTGCACCTCGCAGCCCGATTTTGGAATTTTTGAGTAGATTTGTCATTAATTTAAATTTAATAATTTAATTAATGAATTAATTAAATTAAATTAAATTAATTTTTATTAATTTTTTATGCGATTTTTAGCGTTTTCTACGTTTTGCTGCAATTGTGCCACATAACAGGAATCTGGTTCAATATTTAAGCCCAATATAGTAAATTTTGTCTTCTTTTCAATGAAATTTATTCGAAAATCGTTCAGTGATTTTTTTGATTCGACACTAAGAAATATTTCCCAGAATACTTGCTTCATTTCGGCCTCATTTATGATCAAAATCGTCATTTTTTTCTCCTTTTAGCTTGGAGAGAGTTAGTAATTTTTTGCAGATAAAAAATTATGATTTTAAAAGGGATGGGCAGGTTATTAATTATCCCGATATGGATCTTTTAGCCGCCCACAGGGTGGCTTATTCTTTCAATCTCTATCATTTTTCATGTTTATGAAAAGTAACAGCAATCCATCGTTGCCACAAGTTAATCTCGGAAAATGAAACATTTGAAGTTACTGAAAAAATTAATAGCTCAAAAAGTATTTGTCACAAAATTGTTAGACAAACTGCGTTAGAAAGGAAAAGAAATTGTATTTTTCTTGATATAAATTTCAAATCGAATGATTATGCCGTTTTTCAAATAATGAATTAAAAAAATTACCAAACTTTACAATGAAGTACCATAACGAAAATTTCACGCGTAAAAAAATAATGGTAACGGTTGTTGCTTTCGGTCGAGAATGGACCAAACGATGTCCGCATTTTACTATTTTTACCGTTTTTAACGAAATTCTGTAACTTTAAAAGAATTTTTCTTTGAATAGGCAATAGAAATGCATAAAATCGTTACAAAAATTTTAAAATTACAAAAAAAGGATAGATGCAAATTATCAGATATGAAAAATAAAGAAGAAATTTGGTACTTTCGTGTTATAGCAGCCACCAAGCATGAAATATTTTTGTTTCTGTTTTCATTAATACATTGTAAATTTGGTACTTTCGTGTTATAGCGGCTTCCAAGAATGAACTGCCAAGCGGCCAAGATTTATCGCCAAATTATAAAGCATGTATGACATTATAATAATATGTGATATATATATAACATTTCTGTACGTATGTGGCCAAGTTATAGTCATATATGATGCATATATGATGAATATATATGACATTTGTATATGATGTATATACGACATATAAGACATAAATAATACGTGTATAATGACGTATATGGCACATATAGGAGTGTTTGGAATATATATATGCATATATAAGCTTTACGATCATCTTGGCGAAATCATAACTGCAACCTTGGCATAATCATAATTGTGGGAGCCGCTATAACACGAAAATACGGTATTTTTTTTTTTTTAGCCACACACAGGGCTAATTCTTTCAGTCTACAGTAACATTCATGTTTATTAAAAGTCACAGCCACTCCATATATAAAGGAGGACACCCTTTATACATAGCTATACAAATGGTTGTTACTGACGATATTAAAAATCAAATTGTCTCTCTGTATTATGCCGATACTTCCGCTTGTATTACCTTTCTCAGTACCTAATTGCCCTACAGCGGGCGCAGACCCCATTTAAACAATAATATAAAGGATCCAACAAAGTTAAACCCGTCGTGGCGGACATTTCTAAGGGGGACCCGTGGCCCTATCTCCAATAGGAATGAAGTTACCACTGGGGGGGGGGGTAAGTTCTTGTAAGTTCCGGGGGGGGAAAGGTTCAGTAAGACCTTTTTGGTGCTCCTCCCTCATGTAAACCCCATGTAAACCCCTTCATGTAACATATCAATAATTGATAGATCTCGTCAAGCACTATGGTCTGGTCCTACTCTCCGCCTCTCACTCGCCCCCTCCCTTAAGAAGCATATTTCTCTGTTTCAACTCTTTTTAAATTTTAGTTTTTCCCATCTTTCTCAGCCCCTTTAAGCCCCACAGAGGTCGTAGGCCTCTTCTAAAGGATCCAACGAAGTTAAAGTCGTCGAGGCCGACATTTCTAAGAGGGTCGCGAGGCCCTATCTCCCATAGGACCGGAGTTACCCCCCCACGGGGGAAACATTCAAGGTGCTCAAACCCCATCATGTAACGTATCAAAAGCTTGATCTCATCAAGCACTTTTGTCTGGTTCTACTCTCCCCCTCCTTCTCTCCCGTCTCCTGTCAGGAGCACTTTTCTTATTTATTTTTTTCAATTTCTCATATTTATTTTAGTTTTTCCCATTTTTCTCTGTTCCTATGGACCGGACAGCTCCAAAATTTTACCAAAATTAGCTATAAACCGCCTAAAGATATTCCCCCTTCTTTTGGCGCCCTCGGTTTTCACGTATCTCTCGAGAGGGCCCGTCAGAGGGGCGAAAAGTGGGATCCCTTTTAAAGTCCCATCTCTCAATTGCAAGTGAGGAATCATTTTAAAGGTCTCGTAGAGCACTTGTGCTTTGTATAGCTCCCCCTCCCTTCCCCCCACCGCTCCCCAAGATCCCGTCAATTAATGCTAACTCAGCATTTGTTAAACAACTTCTCTTAGCTATATCCATCATAAAAGCTGCTATCATAGAACTTTTTATTACCTTTTTTAGGTTATCTATTAAGTGCTAAAATGCCTTGAACCATTAAAAATAGTTTAGAGGGTGTCATTAAGCCAGCACATTTGTAAACAACAACTACCTCGCCACGTCTCATCCCATTGAAGCCACATCTTTTTACTATTATATTTATTAAAAATACTTCTTGTCACCGAATCTTTTTAAAACTTGATATGTTCGTGCCTAATATATTCCGCCAGTCTCACAAAAAATCTTAGAGCGCTAACTAAATTCTAAAGTGGAGAAGCTGACTTATGCTAACAAACACTTTTTTTTGGCGAGTTAGACTTGGCTGAAAAAATCTCAACGATAAAAGCCGTGGGTGGCCAATCTATATTCTGCCGTAAGGTAGAATTTTTCACGCTTGTTTATTATATATTTTCGATTTAATTTTTTATGCGTTTTTTCATGCATTGCAGCATGTTTTGTATTAAATGATGTCACAAATCGCCTACTGGAAGTCAAACACTGTTGAAGAACAGTTGTGATTGGCAGCTGAGAGGATTGTAGGCGCAGCAGGAAGTCCACCGCACAATTGTGATTGGTGGATGAAAAGGCCATCAGCTTATTGTAAATTGAACAGCGATTTCTTAATTTTTCGCGATTTATTTTATGCGAGTTTTAGAGTTTTTTCATGGATGTGACGTCATTTATGCATTTGATTTCAGAAATTGGCAACGATAACTTAGCGTATTTGTATGCCAAAGCAACAACAAAAAAAAAGCGTCATTTTGTTTCTGTTTCAAAAGTTAACGATAATTATTAATGTTAAAGGTCGTTGGTTTAATCTTGAGGGGAGAGGGGAGTATCTGTCTGTAATTTAAACATCGCGTTAATGCTCTGATCGAAACTCCCCCCTTCGCCGTACACCCCAAATCAGAACTTTTTTAATATTTGCCCAATTCAAACGAAAACATTATTATCAGGACCCCCACGTACTAGATAAAAAACTGGTATAATTTTTAAACCCTTGGTTACCACTATTTCTGAACATTAATCACCAGGAGGTTTATTTTCTCGGGTTCTGTAGGCCCAATTTCAGCGCGAATTAATTAATTCAACTTAACAGGAACTAATTAAGATATAGATACCTAATTAAGATACAGATTTGATGATTTCTGCTGGTAGAAAACTAAAAGATTTTGAGAGCGTGCGCAGCACGCCTGCTATACGGTGCCGTTGCAGCGGGACACGTGCCGCAGTTTCGATCAGAAAGAGTTTTATTTAGAACAGAGTGCGTCACATATCGATGGGACGTGAAGCTAAAAGATTTTGCATTTAAAATTGGTTCGATTCGAACAAAATATTTTCTAACATTCTTTCCATGTCTCTCAAGTACTAAATGAACTTAAGTATCGTTTTTGTATTCCTTGGTTATCATCATTTATTAATATTAATTTTCGTGGTTCAGAATTTATGTTCTATGGGCCCAATTTCAACGAGAATTGATTCATTAAACTTAACATGAACTAATTAAGATATAGATAACTAATTAAGACATAGATATGGTGACTCTGTCGGTAGAAAGTAGAACTAAAAGATTTTCAGCGCGTACACAGCACGCCATTTATACGGTGACATAAGCGGTGGGGACACGAGCCGAAGTTTCGTTCGGAAAGAGATTTGTTTAGAACAGAGTGCGCCACCTGGCGGTGGAAATGTAACTAAGAGATTTTACATTGAATATTGGTTCGATTTAAACGAAATATTTTCTAACATTCTTCAGAGGTCTCCCAGGTACTAAATAAACTTCGGTATCATATTTTCAGCCCTTATTCACCACCATTTATAAATATCAGTCCCCAAGAGGCTGATTTATTTTCTCAGGTTCTATGGGCTCGATTTCAACGGGAATTGGTTCATTCAACTTAACATGAACTAAAGATATAAATAACTAATTAAGACACATATTTGATATCCCTGGTGATGGAAAAATAAACTGACAGATTTCTCGTGCGAGCAGAGCACGCCAGCACGCCTTCCATACGGTGCCGTAAACAGCGGGGACGAGTGCCGGAGTTTCGTTCGGAAAGAGGTTTATTTAGAACAGAATGTTCCACCTGGTGATGGAAACTGGAACTAAATATTTTACACCGCGTTCGCAGCACGTCTGCTGTGCTGTACCGTAGGCAGTGGAGACACGTGTCGGAAATTCTTTTAGAACAAAATGCATCCTCTTTCAGTGGAATTAAAATATTTTCCTGTGCGCGTGTCGAAATTTGCTACTTTTATCGAAACCGTAAAAGAAAGTTACTGATTTCATAATCCCAGACAGCGAAATATTCTAATTTTCATTCCTCATCGAGTATTAGAAAAATTATTGGAGGTATCGACGGCTCACAGTATGTATGTAGTTTATTTTTCTAATTCCGAGAAAAAACAATTTTTTTTTGAAAATCGGACGGGAACTTTTTTAATTTTGACCAGAAACAGACCCGCTTTTAATTAAATGATCCTGACATTTGAGGGTGTGGTATTGAATTTATTTACGGTTCGGGGTTCATCTCTCTATTTAATATCCGAAAGGCTAAATAATTACCAGAGGAACGGTTTCGTGCAGCGATTTTTAGAGTGATTTCGCATTTCGTATTATTTTTTGATTGGACCAGGCAAAACCGTCCTGATCAGATAGTATGTAATACATTATTGAAATCTGGGTTCGAGTAATCCCCGTTTGGGTTTCATGGTACCAAGCTATTTTTATCATAAACTATTTCATTTAAACATGGGGAGAGTCTCAAGTAGGATCTAGTATCTAGAAATAACATAAATTTATTATAACTCTTTTAATTATAACATTCTTTATTTAAAATTGAAATAAATTGAAAAATTCACTGAAAAATCATCATAAAATTTGGTTTGCTGAATGAGATAGGTTAGTAGATCTTTGTGTGTTGCTATATTAATACTTGAAATTGATTAAAAACTTTTTTTTATTAGTGTCGATTGAGTAAGTTTTATATCACGACACTCTTATAGTGCAAAAGAGACGCAAGCCTTTTTATTAAAAAAATAGAACGGAAAATCATGCATCAAGCATAGATTATGAAACTTTTTCTAGCGCTAACAGAATATTATTAAAAAATAATAATAATACAAGGAAATCGATCATAGTCCGTCCTGTAACCGTATTCTTTATTGCGTGTCTGTAAACGAATTATAAATGGTACTTAATGTATACACCTAGGAAAACATGTTTTGGTCCACTTCAGTGATGTCTATTCATGTTACTTTGTTTGAAATGTTGTAACGTCAGTAAAATGCATCGGAGAAGATTTTCTCATACGCCATAATATTACAGAATGTGTTTTTGTGCCCAGGTAAACGAAACATAAAGTCTACCCCATTTTCAATTTCGATAATTTTATACTAAAAATCAAAAAATATAAAAATTACATGGCAATCCGAGTATATTTATAAGAATTAGAGCACGGGATATGGGAAGATGGCAGGTCAGTGAGCCGGACAACACGGATTTATAAACAATTTTCTACTATGTTGGAAAGTATTAAAAAGTTTGAAGTGATAAACTGCAATATATTTCATACTTTGGTGGTTTGAAGATCCTACCTGCGTACACAAAATAAAATACGAGGTTTGGGTTTACATGCATAAAACAAAAAAGTTGTTGCCGATTGACTATTTCAGTATTTCGGGGCTTTTATAAGTACGCCGTACATTTTCCACCAAAATCACCTTCTAGCTTTTCTTATAATGTGTCACATGATTTTATATTGGTATTACTTCAATAAATTTGTATTCTGTTAATGACATCTCTAACTTATTGTTCATTTTATACTCGTATCTTTCTACATTTGCTAATTCCTAAATCGATAACTGTATAGGTATACTTCCAATTACATAAAAGTTTCAAATGTTGTTCTTCATTACATTAAAATCCATTTACGTCAAAATATTTTTTTTGGTAAAAGTTGTTAAATTAAAATTTTTATGTGGTCCCTGTATCATAACATTCTGCATATGTTATTGAATTTACCAGCTCTCTGATTCAATGAATATATAGAAAAAGTACACAAAATTTGTAAGCTTATTTTTAAAATAACCCATCAAATTATTATTCTTAATAAAGAAAACTGTTTATTGCATAATATAAAGAAGATCAAAATATTCAAATATATATTTTTTTGCAAAGAAAATATCTCAACAAGAATTTAAAGCAGATAATTATGATTCAACAGTTAATAAGCTTATATTTTTAAGTGCATTCCACAATAGCGAAGAAAATTTCCTTTCGATAATATTGTATGATTAATGCTTACATTTGCATCGTAAATCGAAAAGCGAAACTTTGTTTAAAAATTCCATTTATCCATTTGAAAACAGTAAATGCAATTTTAAGATAGGTACCTGGCTAAATTGTTGGTAGATTAATGATACTACATTTTTCTTGAGAGAAAACTTTCAGAAAAATAAATATTTCCATTATCTATCTTGAAAAATTGGAGTTTTTGAAAGTGATGGTATTTGAAAGAGATTGCTTAAAATATATATTGGAAATAACGAAACTTTCGTTCTCTTTCTAAATAAAGATTAATATAATTTATCTTTTAAAAGAATAAAGTGAAGTCGTAATATAAGTCTTAATACATTTATGATGATCATGTGTAAAGCATAGTTTTCAAATAGCCATGCCTCTCAACAGTTTGTTAAAATATATCTTATGGTGTTATGATGTAACAAAAAATAATTTATCTGTTAAAGAAGTTGATATCTTAAGGACAAAATGTTCAAGGTGTAAATTTTTGGTTTAAGGTCGTACTTATAAAAGCCTATACTCGAAATCCTGTCAACAATTTTTACAATTTTTTAAAATAAGTCTTTGTCTACAGATTTATTAAATTAACAATATATGTATTATTTGTGTTCTTCGATCAGTCTTCGACATCAGTCAGATCAGTCCACCAGTAATTTGCGCAGTAGAGAGGATCTTTTAAAAGCTTGATCGTGTCTGAAATAATAATATAGTTCTGCTTTAACTTTTATTGGATCGAAACAAACTATGTAGAGAACCTTATTACATTACATTCTTATGAAAATACTTCTTTATTTTTGAGTGCTTTTAAAAAGACATCTACAAATTCCGTATTTTGTAAGACAGTAGTTTCACTATGCAGCGGATCAGAGGTTATATAAATTTATCTCTCAGATATTGAAAAACTTTTTTAATATACATCTTGAGGCTAAAGCTTTCGGGATAATCTCATTATTCGAAATACAACATTCACTCTTTAAAATAAAGTTAATTTGCAATGTTGAAAAAAATAATTTATATTGCATTAAAACATATTTTGATGAAAATTTTCTGATTTCAAATTTTCTATGTCGCACAAAATTTGAATATATAATTTTCTAATCATCTGAATTTTTTCCTTATAAATCTAATCTAATATTTGAGTAATTCATTAGGTATGTTTGGCTAACTTTATCTTGCTGATCGCATTAATTTTCATTTAAGAAAAATTTATCTCATGTATCTTACAGCTCTGTCTCTCTTTCGTTTTCAATGTTATCATTACTAAAAGTAATATTAAATTAAGCAGTGCAACTATATATTTTTAAGTAGTAATGTAATAATTTGTTATTCCTTAATATTTGTTTTAAATTAAAATTAAGCAGTTTTTATTTGGAATTCATTTCAAAATCTGCATATTCGAAGCTGAACAGACCTTTGAATTACAAATGCAAAAATTGTCAGATCTATTGCATGTGTGGTTTTCACACAGCATTATTTGTTGAAAATCGATGAAATGAAATTAATTTTAATATGTGGAATTATTAGTGCGAGTTGAAATGTCAACTCGTTAAATGAAATTTAATATATGCATACATCATTTAATAGTTAATAATGAACAACTCAATATTAACTATTTCAATTAAATACAAATTCTTTTCAAAATTTAAGAATGAAATTAAGACATAAATTATGACATGAAGGGTAAAAGTGATACATTTTATCACGAAAATGTGTGATGTGAAGTAATGTGGATGAATGACTAAACAGAAAGAGCTAGGACGCTGGGTGGCAGCGACATGACACACTGGATGAATTACTGCGCATGTAGGTCGTGGAAAACTACCGTGTATTATAAATTCAGTGTTTATAACCACGTATTAACACCAAGTTTTACTCACCATAACCAAGTTTTTATTTTCATGTTAGACCAACTGTTTCTTTTAAAATATTTTCAATATTTCTATATTTTTCAATATTTCTTTTATTTTTGATCTTTAAAACTGGGTTATTTGCAGTATTTGATTTGGCTATAAAAAAATAGACTGTAAATCTTATCACTGTGGTATTAATAATTGAAGCCAGATGAAAAATATTATGTTTTCAAACAGGTCAGTAACCTTACTTGTTTCCGAATATAACGGAACTATGTGTGAGGGATTATACATCAATATGTTTTTTCGACAGTGACTCACTCATTAACACACGTGAGAAGAGTCAAATGCGAAAAACGGACTTGTCCATTTTGATAAATTCCTGTTTTGAAGATACAGTATTCAAAGTTAGGAGATAAATATTTCCCACTTGTCTATTATTAAATAAATAGAAACAAGACACATAGTAATGAATACATTTTATGAGTTTCTTTTGCAAAATAATCCTGGAATCTGCTATATGTTTTTGATGAAATTAAAGGTTGAAAATACAGAAAAATTTCATGCCATGGTCTTCTCATGAAAAGGTATTTTGTATGGTCTGAAAGGGATGAATATCCGGAAATTAAACTAATTTCCTAATATTTTTATTCATATGCATATTTAAGTTTCAAGTAAGCTATTAAATACAATTTTGACAAAATAATATTAATATTTAACTATGAACGTTTAAAGACTATAAATCGAAAGTCCCCTCCGTCAACGTCCCTACATCTAAATCACTGCGTTCACTTCACTGATGTTTAAACAATTTAATTTTTCTTAAAATTTCTTTTTCAATAATAATTATTTAAAAGTATGTAGTTAAGTCCCAAATTAATATTTTACAAAAATGGTATTTTTTTACTAAAGTATTAACTTGGAAAATTTTTCCCTAGCAAAAGTATTCTCGTTCCGTAGACACGGAAAATAAATTAAAAAAAAAAGCGACATAGCTGATAGTACATACCAAATGATTATTAGGTAGTTGGGGAAAAAAAGCCATTTTGTTTTTAACACTTTCCAACCTAGTTCAAAAGTGTTTATGACTTCGGTTTGTCTGGCCGCGCTCTAACTCCCGTAAATATGCTCGGATTGCTTTGCAATTTTTATATGTTATTGTTGTTATCTATAGCATGTTTCCTATTTCAACTGAAGTATGTAGCACTGATAATTGTTTTTACAGGGACACTCAAAAGGATTCCGTTACATTACGGTCTATGGAGAAAAGTCATTTGCGGCTTATTTTAATGATGTTACACAATTTCAAATACATTGTAATTGATATATATCACTAAGGTGCATTACAAGAAGCTTAATATGGAATAAAGTGTGCATAGCACTTATAGTTACTTTACAGGGACAGTCAAAATAATTCCATTACATTACGTCTATGGAGAAAAATCGTTTGCGGCTTAATTAAATATTGTTTCATTATTTTAAACGCATTGAAATTTATATATATCACTAAGGTGCATTACAAGAGGCTTACTACAGAATATTGTGTATATAGCAGCCATCGTTCATTTACAGGGACACACAAAATAATTCTCTACTGTCTGTTAACAATAACTCCTGGAAGTGCGTTTTAAGTTGCTGAACGCGATTTTAAATTTAACTCACTTTTTGTCTATTACTTGGTGTGTATAAATTCTGTATTTCATATACAGGTCAACACAAAAGTTCGCGAACACATTTCCATTTATTGACAGAAACTCCAAAAGGAAAATTTTAAACTGTGCTACGCGTTTCCTAACTAAACTAAAATTTAGCGTCCTATGCAGTATATATACAAATCTATAGATCATATACAGGGCTGAAGAAAAGTATTCTGATATTTTTCCGAATATTGTATATGTTGAAAATTCCTGAAATTATGTTTTTAAATATGTTATGCGTTCCAAATTGTTTACTTAGATGTTATCTTTCAGCATATTAAACTGTAATGATTTGTAAAATTATTTTGGAAGCGTTGGAAAGTGTCACATAATCTATGCTTGACGCATGATTTTTCGTTCTTGTTTAGATATAATTTTGTGTTCTATTGTCAAATTATTGAATCTTTCCAGTTTATTGTTTTATTTGTAGTTTGACAAAGTTCTCAGTGTATACTCTGTGGTCATCAAAATAATAATAAAAAAAATGTCAGAAAAAATAATTTATAATTATAATAAAAATTTTAGACACCTTCAACATTGCATTTAATAAAAAGAAATGCACCATTTTAAAACCTAAAAACCAAATTACCTAAACATTCAAAAATTAATTCTTGAGCCTTCCGTGGACTTGGCATATCCATTTTCAATGATATTGTCTAGTTTATCTGTAAATTATCAAACATTGTGTGCAATATAAGGATGTCTTAAATACAAAGGAAAGTTTGATAAGTAATGGAAACCCGATACGTATTGTTTTTCAGAAAATTACATTCTATAAATCCAAGAGTTTAAAACATTTTTTAGCCAATTCATCCTTTTTTGTGAGACAGTTTAATTATAAGGAATAGATATGTACCAACTACGCCCAATAATTACTCAATTATGCCTGCATTTAGTTTTTTTAATTATTAATGTCTCTTCTCATGGCCTCCGCGGTGATTTTCAGACTTTTAAAAAACCAAAAATTTGTGGAAAATAAAATAGGAAACTTGATTACTGGTATAAAGTTATTTATTAAGCATAAATGAAACCTTCCTTTCAAATTTTAAGATATTTTACATACTTTATAAAATATATATATATTTTTTTTGCTATTTTTTATTTTTTCGTGATTATGACCTGCGCCAATAGATTTGAATCGTTTATTAGAATATTGGATATACGATGTTACCACAGCTATTCCCTTATGATCAACAATAAGAGTCTATGAAATCGTTATTTTTTAACACTTTATTGACACGAAAACACTAAAACAAATTCCCAGGAAATTATTTGCTTTCAACGACTCTTATGGCATGAGCACGGGTATATCTATCACGGTTACACACTATCATATTCTATTCTAATACATATTCTAAAATGAAATAATATAGAAATATTGACAGAGGGTAGTCATGTTTCCAAAAAGTGGCACTAAATTTGGTTGAAAACCTTGAATGCTCTAAACAAAAAAACATGCGGAATTTTCTTGAATATATGTCAAATAAACCTTCATATGTCCATGCATATGCGTGATAGTCTTACTCAAATGGATACAAATGTTGTAGAATATCCACATATTATTACGCTATATCCGCAGATCTTTTTAATCATTTTGTTTTACAGGGTGATCGCAAATATTAGTTTTATTATTAAGCTTTTTGTGTGTCTCCTGTGATCAAAACTCCCTGTGATCAAAAAGTAGTGGAAAAATATGAGGTCACACATGTTCTTTATACTTCATAAGTTAAAGAAGAATTTTTCAAGTATGTCTCCAGATATTCGACAAAACGTCTAAAATTGAAATTTTCCGGTGACTTTTCCCAATATAGTGTATAAAGTAAATAAATGTGATGAAAAGTTGTGGAAAAATGCCAGTTAAAAACAAATTGTCAATCATTATTAGATTCCTTTATGAATTATTTCATTCCCAAATTGATTTTTTTTTTCATATATGATATATATTGTCAGCAAAATATAATTACATAAACGATCAAGAAAATCAATGCAAAATATTTTAGAATACGAAACATAATTAAATACAAGATTGTACTTTTGTTATATCAAAGTCGGAGATTTAATCGTCAAAATACATTTCTAAACACAAAGATTATTAAAACTTACATGGATAAAATTTAATTTTAAGATTTCGTTTAACTTAAGATTTTAAAAGTGCAGTAAATTTAGTTTGACACTTCAGTTTAGGAATTTAATATATTTAAAACTGTTGATGTCAAACAACTTTAAATATTTGATTTCAAAAAGTTTTTTTTTTTAAGTTCTTCATTTAAAGAAGACATCTAAACTGTCTAACAACTATTTCTTTTTCGATAGAGTATTGTCATTCCGATTAGTGTAAACTGACGTATACATTTTTATTTCTTATTTTGCTGAAACCTCTGTAAAATACAATTGTTTTTCTTCTTGTATTCTGCAGTAGTTTCTGAAATGATAAATACAATATTTTATTAAAGTTTCAAAATTGGTTTTCTTAGCACTTTCAAAAGGTAAATATTATCTACTATTTGTATTTAAAATATGCCGGAAATTCTTTGTTATGAAACTGAACAACTTACAATAATGAAGATCTTGCAACACAATTTTCAAAGTGCTTAGATGTCTGAATTGGGATAATATCATGAAAATTACTAGACATACAAACTATATGTGTACAAAATGCGCAAAACTGGACGCTTCATATACCAAACTATATCTGACACATGTGGTATAATCCGACACTAATAAGTACAGTTTTTATTAATTTTTTTTTCCTAAAACACTTATTTCACTAACTTTGATAACACTTCGTGTGATTATTATTTATTCTGAACATTTAAGAACAAAGGTGGCGTATTGTGTAAGCTTCTCAATGAAAAAAATCCGAGAGTTCCATAATTATCACGCTATTAACTTGTGCGTGTTATTTACGCTATTTCCAATAAACTTTTAATGTTAATCCAGTGTCTAAAATTGACAGTCGCAATTGAACAATATTTACTGAAAACTCATCACTGGCGTATGGAATACGTCACTTTATTGCCAAATTTACATGCAAAACACATATAAAGTTAACAAGCACACCTGTGAGGGCTGCCATAATTGTTCAACATATTGAAATTATTTGCCCGAGTGACTGATATTGCTTTTGAGATTTGAATTACTTTTGTTTGTGTTTCAACTTTGAAATGCTGCAAAATAATTCTCAACCACATTTTTTATAGTGTTTCGTTATATTACTTCTAATTAAATTCTTTTTTTACAATTTGATAGTTATTACTTTTATACTATTACTAGATGTATTAACAAATTATAACTAAAAGATTATACAGAGTGATTATAAAGAAACTCTCCCGATATATGAACAGCTAGCTATCATAATGTTCACAGAAACTGAGTGAAATTTTGATTTAAAGTATTTTGAGGTATGCGCTTAAGACTCATATGAAAAACAGCAGTTAAACTCTAAAAGTTACGGATACAGTGACAAAATTTCGAAAATTTCAAACGGCTACACCAATTTTTTTCATTGGAATGTAATCATCGTAGTGAAAAACCATAAAAAGCGTTGGAACGGTACCTATTGCATGAAAATCGCCGTCGTTACACAAAGAAAAAAAACTGGAAACAACCAAGTTTGATCCACCATATACCCCATGCAAAGTGTCATCGTGTGTGAAGGAGGTCATGTGGAAAATTTGTGAAATACAATAAAGTAAAATTACAGATAAACGTCAGAAAAGAGACGACGAGACATTTTAATAGGAATGTATTAATGCGTCCGGCAATACTTCGTCCTCCAGTGTCGGCTGTGCAATGACCTTCGTGGGCGCAGCTTCGCACACTTTCTTTAAAAATGTGTCGCCACCTCCTTTCTGACGTTGAACTGCAATGCATTGTAATCATGCTTGACGTCATATAAATGTTATTTCTACGTATTATTGGCCCTTTTTGTTCCACTCGACGTCACACCCTTCATAACTATTTTTGCGATTTTTTCCACTAAACGTGGAATGCGACCCCATGTACTATAGTAAGTTTTCATGTACGTGATGCTTTCTATCATCCTTCTTAATTTGTCGGTCAAATTTTGGATCACCCTGTATATATATATATATATATATATATAAAGACAGTTAATGTACATTCAAATTAATTGTTTATTAAATTCAAATAATTTCAATAAATATTTTTAATTGCTTTCAAATATTTAAAGTAATTATATTACTTTAATATTTGAAGATAGTGACGTCATATTCAAATCTTATTCTAAAGTATTCCAAACAATGAAAATTAAAGGGGTTTTTAATGATTAATATGATTATGTCAACCGATGTGAACTTATAATCTGGAATACTGTTTAAACCTTAGATTTTGTGTTATATTTATTTAAATTCATTAGTTTCCTACTATAATTATGATTTCTGAAAAAAAAAATAATAAGAGGAATTTTTAGTCACGAAAAAAAAAAAGATCTGTTATTTTTTCATGAATTTACATATTTAATGATATTTTGATTTCTGATTTATTGTTTTTTTTTTCCTCATAAACAACATGTTGTACTGTTATATAGTTTTTACATCATTCTATTTCAAAACATAATTGAATCGATCTTCCAGATTATTTCTCATAAATATAATGACATTTAGAAAATTTTATAAAATTAACTCTTGAAAAAGTACACAGAATAAATTTTATGTTAAAAAGAAATAATAATTTTCCGTTGCACGTCTGAGATGAAATTATCAGAAAGTAAACAATAAAATAAGATATGTCAGCAACATGCAATTTATTTCGTTCCTGCAAACATTATATTAGCTCAATATGAATTTCAACGTGAATATTTTATTACAAATTCGAACGAAGTTTCAGACAGTCTGTTTCTTTATTAAAGCTTTTGACTTTCTTTATATAAAAGTTCTTTTCAAATTAGTAGCAAAATGTCAACATTTTCTGACTCAAAATGTAAATTGTTTCATAAAAGAAATTGAAAAAAGAAAAACATATTGTATTTCAATTACAATTTATGAAAGTGAGAATTGACAACATTTTAGAAGTATATATAAACAACACTGTCGTGCAGCGTTATATAAATAGGATTTATTTCCTTCGAAAATTTAATTACATTTGTGATAGACTGGAAGAAAAAAAAAGTGAATCCAATTAGAATTTATTTGCATAATGGTGGGATGTTCAATTTCTAAGGAAGAATCGTAAGGTCTAACTAAATTAACTTTTGCAAGTTTCAAAAGGACAGATGTAAAAAGCACGCAGAATTTTATGTCTTTATCTATTATTCTTAAATTTTCTTCCAGCTTCGAAGTAAAGAAAAATAATAATTTAGTTATGAAAATAACTGTGACAAAATTAAAACATGTATGAAGTAAACATCATTGTAAGATGTGTAAATAAATTTTGGACAAAAATGTCTACATTTGTTATGATAAAATTCCATAGAAAAGAGACATGTTGAAATATTCTTGGTAAAAATAAATAAATAAATAGTACGGGTCTCCACTACGTGCTCGCTAACGCTCGCGACCCACTGGGGGTTGGGACGCAATTCACATTGGGAACGCACTACGCGGTCCCAGTTAGCTTCGCTCGCTCGCCATTTTTTGCAGAAATTCTAGACAGATAAATTATTTTAACATATGAAATTTGCAAAGTTTTAAAATGTAAAAAAAGTAATTGTAAACTTCATTGAAAGCACAATTAAAAATGCATTTAGTTGGTGCTACCAATGGACTTTAACATTATCAAATCATTTTTACATTATCATACTTAATATTTTTTCAAATGCAAAACAGTTAAATGAAAAAAATTACCATAGAAACACAATTAATTAAAAAGTCATTGAGCCTATAATATTGTATAGCCCGGCTTAAATTCATTTCGAAAAACTTTTGGAAAATTATTACGTGATAGCAAGATAGTAAAATGTAAATAAACAATCATCGTCTAATGTTCGTTATATGGCAAGTTACAGAAACGTAAAAAACACGTTTTCTGCTGTTTTTAAAAGAAAATCTTGATCAAAAAGCAGAGTTGCTGAATGCATCACGTGATCCTAAAAGGAATCAATGAGGATTGCTATTCATAAGATCGGCCGACAGATCGTGCAGTGTGTAAAAAGAGCTCCTGCTCCGGATTATGATTTACTGAATTAGAAATAAAGGCCAATGTATATGACGCCATATTGAAAATTATGACGTAATTGAAAATTCCTAACTAACAGTTGCAATGCATTTCAAGGCTGTTGCTACGCTTACTCAGAAATCGGTTGCCTGTTTGAAACTATTCTATCGCGTGCCATCACACTTTTGGAGTCTATATGAAAATGCATCCTTTCTTCCTAATATGACATCATTTTCACCATCAGAAACCTTCATTTCTTTCAATATTCGAGCGTCATTTAAACAATTGTTTGAAAATTCTGATTGGAAATTATGTAATTTTCAGAAATATTTTATTTTGTGCATACCAATAATCTTTAAATAAATAGCAAGTGTTCAGTCTATTTAGGTGCAGAAATATGGGTCAGTGAATATGTAGTCATCACTGACACAGATATATTAAAACTAGCTGTTACCCGTGACTTCGTTCACGTATCATTAAAAGAAGAATAAATGCATTAATTAAGTAAAATATTTCATTCCCGATAATTAGAAACGTAAATAATTAACTAACTTTTTATCACATTCCATAGGAGACAATACAGTATTTCTATGTTATAGAGGCATTGACATAACTAAGTTTTTAAAAAGTGAAATTTTGTGACAAATGATCATGAAAAGGAAACTGCAACCAATGAAAAAAGGCGGGCCAAATAAGATCGTGGAAATCGGCGAATTGTGTAAAAACATATGTCAAGTTTACCTGGTAAACCATATAACTTTTAACGCCTTGTGAAACGTTTTAATAGCCATCCTTCAAAGATAATGGAAATAGTATATTATTTTTCATTAAATTCACTTCTTGTGAATAGGGACCAATCATTCTAGACCTAAATGCAAGGAGCTTAAATTTGCCTCCTTGATTTAATCTATAACTGAAAAAAAAAATCTTTATTTCTGAATGAAAATATGTTGACAGACGATTTTTTTTTTCAGAATAAATTGATTCATGAAGTTTGAATGTGTGAAAATACGTTTTTATTTTTCAAAAATTTTACTGTAATCAAGATTTTTGTTCTTTCACCATTTATTCAAATTGAAAATAAATTCTTTTTTTCAGTTTCAATGAGAAAAAATATATTAATTCGTTTTATTTCTTCTTTTTTATTCACAAAATTGGGATAATTTAGTTGCATTTTTAGAGAAACTTCGTTAAAATTTACAAAAAAAAAAAAAATAATAATAATATCTCGGAATTTAAATCATTTTTAAGGTTTCATTCATCTCACGAAACCCTATTACTTCCGCTCCGTTGTCTGTCTGTCATAGAGCTATTCTCGGAACTATGTAACTTACAGAGATGAAACTTTGTGTATATAGCTGAATACCAGCTATAAAGAGCTCAAAATATTAAAATTTGAAAAATTCGTATTATTTTAATACATAGATATAAAAAAACAAAATCCTAGCAGCCTTTTCCTGTTAAATTTAAACATTTTTATATATAGCAGATGACAAAAATTAAAAATCCACGATGAAATTCTTTCTACAATAATTAATTTCCTATCAGACGATTTCCACGTAAAAAATGAAAATGAAGTAAAAAGTTTCACCAATTGAAAAAAAAAAAAAAAGATTAATATGAAATAAAAATTATTGACGTCATATTGGAAATAAAATGGAAATTTTCAAAAATTTATCAATAATACAAGGAGTATGAGTATGTGTATGTAAACAAAACAGATTAATACCCGTCATTAGAGAATTAAAAAGAAAATTTGGCGTCATATTGGAAGTTTAACGAATTTTTCAGATGTTTGACAATAATACAAAGCGAGTATCAATATGAGTAATAGAGAATAGTAAATATATGAGTTTGAGAAATATATTGAATCATGATAAAAATCCGACTATGGAAATATTCGCATATTTTAACATTTTGAAGTTGTACAACATGTTTAATTTTGAAATTATTTTTTTATATCACATTTAGTCCGCGTGACATATATTATTATGACAGAATATAACAGCCGGATTGGCCCGAAAAGACGAAAAAATATACCAGTAAATTTTTACTTTATAAAAAACAACAAACATGAGTTTTTCTTTTTGCTAAATGAAATATATATGGATTTATTAAAGAAAGGATAAAGTGTTTTGAAAGGAATATTAAACGAAAACCTTTGAGCGATCTTCGATCACACTTACCCACTTGTTTTTTAATTCTGAGAGTTTATGACATCCTCGGATCAGTGATAACCGGTGTTAAGTAAATTGCATTGCGTTCGACAATCTGAAAGGAGTAGTTGCGAAATACAAACAGGTGGTCAGATTTTAATATAATAGATTCGCATTTCTTTTTCTTTTCCTAATAATCATGGTGTGGTTTTTGGCAAAAAAAAAAAAAAAAAAAACTCTCATCTGTATGTAACTGATATTCATGCTTAATAATCTGTGTAGATAAAAAAATAATAATAATTTTGCGTTTTAAATATGGCGTGAAACTTATCTACTTTCTGAACTTACCGATCCTGGTATTATTAATGTAAGGAATTGATTCCCGCTCCTTGTAAACACATTTGAAAATTCCCGTTTTATTTGAAATATGACGTCACTTTTTCCTCACAGAAATCTCTTTTTAATGGCATAATTCTTGTTAATTTTTTTTCTGGCAATCAGGACGTAAATGTTAGCAGAAAACTCACATTTATATGTAACTGGTATTCCAGCTAATTATTAATCACTATCGATAAAAAATATTTCAGTTTTTCATCTTAAATATTACGTCCATTATCTATCTACTTTCATTATACATTGATATTTATGCTCCTTGTATTATTACGAATATTTGAAAATACATGTTTTATTTGTGACGTCATATTTGTTCAAGCCGAGAAGGATCCTTTCATAGTTCCGTGGTCCAAGCAAAATCTATTTTTAATAATATAATTATTGTTCATTTTCCTTCTAATTATAACGCAGTTCCTGACAGAAAAATATCTTTTTAATGTAACCAATATTCATACTTCATGTATAATAACAAATACTACATATTTTTGTTTCAAATATCACGGACATTCATCTTCTTTTGAATTCTTTTTTAATTTTCAGTTTTCACGTTAAATCGTTGAATTGAAAATTAATTGTTGAGGAAAACGTATTTTTCCATGTTTTTTTTATTGGCAACCATCAAAGCCATACCAACGATAAATTTAAATGGTGAAATTGTATGGAAAAATGTCCATTTATTCTCTATGAAAATAATGAAAGTTTTAACTATTAAAGAAAATATTTGAATAAAATAAATAAAATCTAGCCTATGTTCATTTGTGGGTTATAATCAACCTATATGCAAAGATACAGGATCATTAAATTCTCCATTTTGACGCTGGCTTCAACCAAACATTTACACACAATCGGATTGATAATATTACTAGCTGTTACTAGTGACTACGTTCACGCAACATTTAAAGAGGAATAAATGCATTAATTAAGCAAAATATTTCACTCCCGATAATTAAAAACGTAAATAATTAACTTACTCTTTATCACATTTCATAGGAAACAATACGGTATATCTTTATTATAGGGACCTTGACATAATTCAGTTTTAAAAAAGTGAAAATTTGTACCAAATAATCGCAAAAATGAAAATGCAACCAATTAAAAATGGAGGGCCAAATAAAATCGTGGAAATTGACGAATTAGGTAAAAACAAATGTCAATTTTACTTGATAAACCATTTTATTTTTAATGCTTTTGTGAAACGTTTTAACAACCGTCCTTCAAAAATAATTAACTGGAAATAATATATGCTTTTTCTTTCAATTCAATTCTGCCTCCTTGATTTAATGTATAGCTGAAACAAATCTTGTTTTCTAAAAGACAATATGTTGACAGACGATTTTTGTTCTGCAGAAAAAAAAATTATTCATAAAGTTTGAATATGCGAAAATGTGTTTTTATTTTTCGGATAATTTACTGAAACCAAGATTTTCTTTTCATCACCTATTCAAATTGAAAATAAACTCTGTTTTCAGTTTTAATGGGAAAATAGCGTAAAAAATATATTGATCCGTTTTATTTCTCCTTTTCTATTCACAAATATGGAGTAATTTACTTGCCGTTAGAAACTTCGTTAAAAATTTACAATAATGATAATAATAATAATATATCAGAATCTAATTAAATTGTTTTAAGTCTGAGAGTTTGTGTGACATCCTCAGATCAATGATAACCAATGTTAAGTAAATAGCGTTGCGTCCGATAGTCTAAGAGGAGTAGTTGCGAAATACCGACGGTCAGATTTTAATATAATAGATTCGTGTTCATTTTTCTTTTCTTAAAATTATGATGTGATTTTAGCAGAAAAATCTGATCTGTATATAACTGATAATTATGCTTAATAATTAGCATAGCTAAAAACACATTTCTACTTTTCGTTTTAAATATGGCGTGCAACTCATTTACTTTCTGTACTTACCGATCTTTGTATTATTAATGTATGGAATTGATTCACGCTCCTTTTAAAACATATTTGAAAATTCACGTTTTATTTACAATATGATGACGCGACTTTTACCCGAGAGAAATATCTTTTTAATGATATAATTCTTAAATTCGTGGTTGTACGCTGTGCAGTAAAGTGATAATTCATATCCTTTGTATTTATATAATTCTTTTTAATGTTCTTTTCCTGGCAATCATGACGTAAATTTCAGGAGAAAACTCACATCTGTATGTAACTAATATTATAGCTCAATCGATCTCAGTATCGATAAAAAAATATTTCAGTTTTTCATCTTAAATATTACTTCCATTATCTGTCTACTTTCATACTAACTATATACTGATATTCATGCTCATTGTATTATTAGGAATTTTGAAAATACATGGTTTTATTTATGACGTCACATTGTCCAAGCCAAACAGGATCCTTTTCATAGTTCCATGGTCCAAGCAAAATCTCATCCTAAAAATACAATTATTATTCATTTTTCTATCTAATTATATCGCAGTCATTGACAGAAACTGTCTTCTCAACGTAACTGATATTCATACTTCACGTATAACAACAAATACTCCCTATTTGCTTTTCAAATATCATGGCAATTCATCCTCTTTTGAATTATTTTGAATTTTCCTTTTTTACGTGGAAATCGTTCAATTGAAAAATAATTGTTGAGGAAATATTATTATTCCAGGTTTTTGGCAACGGTAATGCTTAGCAACGTAAAATGATTCATTAAATTTTAAAGGAAAATATGTCCATTTATTCTCAATGAAAATAACGAAATTTTGAATTATTAAGAAAAATATTTGAATAAAATAAACAAAACCCAACCTATGTTCATTTGAGAGTTATAAACAACCTATATGCAAAGATACAGGATCATTAAATGCTCCATTTTGACGCTAGCTTCAGCCTAACATTTGCACACAATCGGATTTATAATATTACTAGCTGTTACCTGTGACTTCGTTCACGTAACATTAAAAGAAAAATAAATGTACTAATCAAGCAAAATATTTCACTCCCGATAATTAAAACCGTAAGTAATTAGCTAACTCTTTATCACATTTCATAGAAGAAAATACGATATTTCTTTGTTATAGGGGCCTTGACATAAATCAGTTTAAAAAAGGTAAAATTTTGTGCCAAATAACCGCGAAAAGGAAACTGCAACCAATGGTAAAAGGACGGCCAAATAAAATCGTGTAAATCGACGAATTGGATACAAAGAAATGTCAATTTTACCTGAAAAACCATTTTACTTTTAACGACTTTGAGAAACGTTTTAACAGCCGTCATTTAAAAATAATTCATTGGAAATAGTATATGCTTTTCCTTTAAATTCAATTCTTGTGAATAGGGATGAATAGTTCTACACCTAAATGCAAGGAGCTTCAATTGCAAAGCTTTTTGCAGCCCAAAATTACATGCAAACGTAACACTTAAATTGCAAAGCTTTAGGAACCCAAAATTATATGTAAACATTACTTTTGCATGTAATTTTCATTGCAAATTAACATTTATTACGGTTCAAATTAAAATTAATTTGGATGCAAATTACATGTAAATGTTACGTTTGCATGTAATTTGGGGTTGCGAAAAGCTTTGCAATTGAAAGTGTTACGTTTGCATGTAACAGCAAATTTGTGTCCTTGGTTTAATCTATAGCTGAAACAAATCTTGATTTCTTGATAATATGCTGACAGGCGATTTTTGCTCTGCAGAATAAATTGATTCATAAAGTTTGAATATGTGGAAATATGTTTTTATTTTTCGGAAATTTTACTCAAGATTTTTTTTCACCAACTATTCAAATTGAAAATAAAATATTTTTTTTTTCAGTTTTAATGAGAAAATGGCATAAAAATATATTAATCCGTTCTATTTCTCCTTTTTTATCCTCAAAAATGGAGTAATTTAAGTACCATTTTTAGAGAAATTTCGTTAAAATTTACAAAAAAATATTAATATCTCGGAATCTAATTCAAAATTTTAAATTCTCAGAGTTTATTTGACATCCTCGAATCAATGATAACCGGTGTTAAGTAAATCGCGTTGCATTAAGAGGAGTAGTTGCGAAATACACACAGTCAGATTTTAACTTAATAGACTTGTGTTCAATTTTCTTTTCCTAATAATCTTACTGATGATATTATTATTAATCACAGAGTTCAGAGAATAAATAGAGATGAAATGTTCATGTTTGGCGTAATGCTGAAAATGCAACCATACAGTCGGCCCAAACAACTGCCGGCTTGCTTTGAAAACCTCTCCCCGTCCAATGAATCCAGTCATTGTTCCACGTGCAGCCTCTCTCCATCCAATGAAGTCAGCCCTTGGGCCTAATGATTTGAGCGATAACCGGCTTCATATTGCAAGCCGATTTTGCGGTTCATTACCTCTCTATTATTTCACTGTACTCGGTGATTATTAATGTATGAAATTGATACACGCTCCATTTGAAACATATTTAAAAAATCCCGTTTTATTATGACGTCACTTTGATCCCAGAGAAATCTCTTTTCAATGATATAATTCTTGTTAATTTTCTTTTCCTGGCAATAATGAAGTGAATTTTAGCAGAAAACTCACATCTGTTTGTAACTGATATTCAAGCTTTTTATTAATCAGTATCAAAAATATTTCAGTTATTCATCTTAAATATGACGTCCATTATGTATATACTTTTACTGTACACTGATAGTCATGCTCTTTATAATATTTCGAATATTTGAAAATACATGTTTTGTTTATGACGTCATATTTGTTCAAGCCAAGAAGGATCCTTTTCATAGTTCCATGGTTCAAGCGAAATATTTTTCTTAATAATATAATTATTGTTAATTCTTCTTTCTAATTATAACGCAGGTTTTGACAGAAAAAGATCTTTTTAATGTAACCAATATTCATACTTCATGTATAATAACAAATACTCCATATTGTTGTTTCAAATATCACAGAAATTAATCTTATTTTCAATTATTTTCATTTTTCACGTGAAAATCGCTCAATTGAAACTTAATTGTTGAGGAAAAATTATTTTCTCGCCTTTTTATTTATTGGCAACGATCAAAGCCCTAGCGATAAAGTAAAATGGTTAAATTTTATCTAAGAATGTCCATTGATTCTCTATGAAAATAATCAAATTTTAAATTATTAAGAAAAGTATATGAATAAAATAAACAAAAACCAGTCTATGTTCATTTCCGGGTTATAATCCACCTATATGCCAAGATACAGGACCATTAAATTCTCCATTTTGACGCTGGCTTCAGCCTAACATTTGCACACAATCGGATTTATAATATTACTAGCTGTTACCCGTGACTTCGTTCACGTAACATTAAAAAAAGAATAAATGCATTAATTTAGCAAAACATTTCACTTGATAATTAACAACATACATAATTAATCAAAGCTTTATCACATTTTATAGGAGACCATACGGTATTTCTTTGCTAATAAAAAAAAGAGGACCAAGTAAAATCGTGAAAATCGAGGAATTCCTCTTCGTAAAACAAAAAACAACACTGGCAGAATTCTTCTATACAACAGTGCATTTTAGATGGTATTTGGTGTACAATTTGTATATGTGTGCATTGCTAAATGGGCATTATTATATTTTTTATTTGCATAGCCATATGTTATATATTTCTAACTACATTATCTTGTTTATGTATATATTAAATTATGTGCTTCACGCTAAGTGGTGTAAATAGTGAACAAACTGCTTGTGGATTTTATACATTGATAGCTATTTCACAAGGATATAACAATCTGATTCGATTCTAAAATGTAAATAAAGGTTGCTGGAAAGTACTTTAAATTCTGCCCAATTTAACCTCGATATTTTCTCTATCGCGTCAAGAACACTATAAGCAAATAAATACCGACGACACAAATCTGATGATCTAAATTTACATATTTTTGTTAGTATATATAAAATTATTTTTATTTATTTCATGCGCTTGAAATTTTTTACGTTTTCTCTAGGGTTAGGTGTCGAATAAATGTACTTTCTTGTTATTTTATTTTGCCAATTCTATTTTTTCTATTTTCCATTCATTCCATTTATGGATATTGATTTAATTTACATATTCGTGTCAAAGAATATTCTTTAAAGTTATTATCAGGATTAGGATAGGATACGATTAGGGTTAGGATTAGGAATAAAAATTGAACGACAATGGCATGACCGATTCAGGTTTAAAGTATGAAACAGGATGTCTATTTACATCATGAAGCAATAAGAAAATTAGAAAATTATCGGCTAATATTTTTTAATATGTTTTACAGTCATAATTGACATCAAAGGTGAGGGGGGAAATGATCATCGAAAATACCATTAAGTTTTTACCACGCAAAAAACAAATCTGGTTACAACAATGTATTTAATTTTGCGCGAAATTTCACTTGATAAAAAAAAAAAAAAAAAAAAAAAAAAAAAAAAAAAAGGCAAATTGACTATGGACTTAATTTTAGACCCCTAACCATCCTATTCTCGGAAATTTTCTACCTATATGTAAAAAAAAAATTCTCCTATATCGAACGCGCTTTTACGTTTATAATGTTATGAATTGGCACGATCGGCTTGTTCAAGTTTACACAATTCGGCTGGAAGAAAAGATTCACTACTTTTTGATTTCTTCTTTGCTTTTGCATTACGCGAATTTGTTGGTAAAATCGATTTTCTTTTCGATAACATTGTTGTTTTTTAAGTTAAAAAAAATATTGTAATTTTACTTAAACATTGCTTTAAAATCTATGCAATTTTTCTTATCCTACAAGACTTTACAAAAATCTATTATGAAATCTATCTTTAAAAAAAGCTATATTTAAAAACGACAACAAAGTTTTTCCTATTTTAAAACTAAAAGAAATGTAATATTAAATTCCGGTTCAAAACGACGATTTACAAATGTGTTTCGTTTGTGGGAAAATGATAGAGGAAAAATGCTGTTACTTCGACATAATCATATTAAATCTTTAGCTTTTATGAGAAAAGCAACTTTCTTTTAAAAATTATAGTTATTTTTATTAAGATTTTCTGATTTTCGGTACGGATAATTTTGCGATTCATATCATTGAAATTTGCCATCCAATATTTTTTCTTATTTTTTTTTTTACTTTTTAAAATTTAAATTAAAAATATGGTAACTTTATGTTAGCCGTGGGTAGACGATAAATCGCCAACCTATCCCATCATTTGTATTGAATTCATTAAAAATATAAATCTTTCACTCATTTTATTTAAAACACAGAAATTTAATTTACAACACATACATTTAAAATACATATATTACGTACATTTAAAATAATTCCTTTCATGTGAAAAGGAAAAAGAAAAAAATAAGAGAAATTAATCACAAATAATTTGATAACCCAAGTCCCAAGATCATTTTATTTTAACATCAAAACAAATCTGTTTTATTTTTCTATATATGACATCATATTCGCTTGCTTTCCATACTTACTCGTATTTATGCACTTTGTATTATTATCAAATATTTGAAAACGCACGTTTTATTTCTAATATGACATCATTTCATATTCTGTTTAATTCTTAAATAATTCATTTCTTTTTCATTTTTCACATGGATATTTTTCACGTGAAAATAAATTGTTGATTAAAAGTTATTACTCAGGGGTTTTATTTCATATTGGCAACGATAAAGTATTAGCAACGGTAAAATAAATTTAACCATTTAAAAAAAAGCTGCAAAACCGGGCCTTTTGGGCCAAATTAACCAAACCAACCAACCATTTTAAAATATACGAAAAAATGTCCATTTATTCTCTATGAAAATAATGAATTTTTGAATTATTAAGAAAAATATTGAAATTTGTGATTTTAGCAGAAAAATCTGATCTGTATATAACTGATAATTATGCTTAATAATTACTATAGCTAAAAAAAAAATCCTATTTTTCGTTTTAAATATGGCGTGAAACTCATCTACTTTCTACTGCTCTTTGTATTATGAATGTATGGAATTGATTCACGCTCCTTTTAAAACATATTTGAAAATTCACGTTTTATTTACAATATGATGACGTCACTTTTTCCCCAGAGAAATATCTTTTTAATGATATAAGTCTTAAATTCGTGGTTGTACGCTGTGCGTAAAGTGATAATTCATATCCTTTGTATTCATATAATTCTTTTTAATGTTCTTTTCCTGGCAATCTCAGTATCGATAAAAAAATATTTCAGTTTTTCATCTTAAATATTACCCCATTATCTGACTACTTCATGCTCCTTGTATTATTAGGAATATTTGAAAATACATGGTTTTATTTATGACGTCACATTGTTCAAGCCAAGGAGGATCCTTTTCATAGTTCCATGGTCCAAGCGAAATTTTTTCTTAAAAATATAATTATTATTCATTTTTTATCTAATTATATCGCAGTCTTTTACAGAAAATGTCTTCTCAACGTAACAGATATTCATACTTCATGTATGACAACACATAATCCATATTTGCTTTCAAATATCATGGTAATTCATCATCTTTTGAAATCTTTTGAATTTTCATTCGTGGAAATAGTTCAATTAAAAAATAATTGTTAAGGAAAAATTATTATTCCAGGTTTTGTATTTATTGGCAACGGTAATGCTTAGCAACGTAAAATGATTAAATAAATTTTATAGGAAAAAATATCCATTTATTCTCTATGAAAATAACGAAATTTTGAATTATTAAGAAAAATATTTGAATAAAATAAACAAAAACCAGCCTATGTTCATTTCCGGGTTATAATCAACCTATATGCAAAGATACAGGATAATTAAATTCTCCATTTTGACACTGGCTTCAGCCTAACATTTGCAAACAATCAGATTTATAATATTATTAGGATTAGGATATGTTATGTTCATCAATGATAATGCATCTTTTGTTTTCTGAATGACGGCATTTTTTTTATCGGAAACATTTCGTTTTACATATTACTTACTATGATATATTAGTTACTGTTAGTTTATTTACACAGATTACTTAATATTATTTCTCAATAGAAACTCTGTGTTTTGCTGTTTCGCGATTAGTGCATAATTAAACGCAATCGTTGTAATATGTTTTCATTTTATTAAAATCATTGAAATTTGTTTTTCAAATACGATGCAAGTTTCTTTGCTGAAAGCACGCTTCTGATTACTGGAAATGTAATATGGCAAATTACTTTCATGATACTACGGTTGTTGTCAAACGACAAGCTACAAATTCAGGCTTATTTTCTCGCCACGTAAGATATATATATATATATATATATCTTAGAGAGAGAGAGAGATAATGGTAACATAACATAAAATAAAATAAATAAATAAAATAGTAGTGGAATATCGAACTACCAAAATGTTGATTTCACAATGAAAAAATGTAAAAAAAAAATGTGAGTCTCCCAGTAAATGTGAGCTTCACAATAAATGTGAATTTAACAATGCAGTAATAAAAATGGTTTCAGATAAATTATTTTCATTAAACTTTATTATATTCTATTGAAATGTTATAAACGTTTGTATATTTTGTGATAGACTACCACTTGTTTAATTAAAATAATAAATACGAATTTATTATCAGGTATATTCTGTCTTTTCATTGTAATAATAATGAAGAGTACACCACAGATTAGTAGCTATCGCTACCAATAATATTTCCGTAAATCGAATTTCTCATTGAATCCATCAATTTATTGCTCAGTGGTTGAGCTGAAATAAAATTCCTATGTACGGACATACAATAAAAATCAATATTTTTACCAGACTACTTTTTTGATAACATTTAATAATTTATTTTTTAAAAATCTGATAAGTCATAGTAATCTCAATATGAAGCATATTCTTCAATACAAAAATAATTATTTAATGTCAGCAACATTTCTTAAACAAGAAGAAAAATCATGCATCAGGCAATAGATTATGAAAGTGAATTCCAACACTAACAGAATAATAATTAGAATTTCTAATTTTTCATACCAAAGATATTTTAACCCTTAAACGGAAACGTAACGTCTGTGAGACGGTTGCGGTTACATATCTACCCTTTATGCAAAAATGAACTTGTCCCCAATCGTATCAAGACATCTAATCGTTACGCTATCGGTCCTCTACCCACAATATTTTGTGTCATAGAACCAACCATAGAATGACAAAATACCTGTGTGTACAGTGCTGTTAGCCTGTATGTCTGCAACGCTCCAAACCTAAATGTAATGATCGCATAAAAAATGCTAATATTTAGAACATGCTGCAATATTTACTATTAAATGTTTTGTTAATTTTACTGACTAATATTTTTTTTTTTCACTTCATATTCTACCAATATATATAAAAAATATTTGCATTTATTTTGTCAAAAATGTAATATTTTGAATAATAGTGCGTAATTTTGAAATATTTCCTGTCTCCGACATTCAAAACTTATTTTTATGCTGTTATATTAAAAATTTGTTCCTGTTAATGCATTGCTATTAAAGATTAAACGTTTAAGTTCACTAATTGGTAAATTATTAAAAGTTGTTTTCTTTTTAAAATTTTATACCCATTTGCAACACCTGCGCTTTTTTAGTTGTTGAAAGAAAAAATACTTTATTTTCGAAGCAGTTTTTCAGACGGCGTGTTTCCGTTTATGTAATTTTTTGCTTTGGGACATCGATATGACGGGGCCGTCAAAGCGGGTACGCTATGCCGATAAAGATTTGACGAGGCTATTATATAATTATAATATTATTATATTATTATATAATAATATTATTATATTATTATATAATTATAAAAGTACCAGTTTTAGAAGGGAAATCTAGAGATCTCGGAGAAAAGGCAGATCCATATTCTGTCTGGCAGTTGTTATTTACAAATGATACGTTACTGCATATATTGAAATGTACAAACCATAAAATGATTAAAATACTGAAATATGATACTCTGACCAGTAATATGATAGATTCAAATTTGATTGAAATGAAAGCTTTTTTTGGTCTTCTAATATTCACATCGGTATTCAACTCAAATCATGAAAATATTGAAACACTTTTTGCGACAGACGGAACAGGGAGAGACATATTTAGAGCCGTAATGAGAATAAAAATATTTGTAGTACTTCTTTCAGTATTGAGGTTTGACAATCCGGAATACAGATCAGAACGAATGAAACAAGATTCGACAGAAGCTATTTCCTATATATTCAACAGTTTCATAGAAAACTGCCAATCTGTCTATGGAATAGGTCAGTTGACAACAGTAGACGAAATGCTCGTTAGTTTCAGAGGAAACGTTCGCTTCAAAATGTATATTCCTAATAAACCATGCAAATACGGCATAAAAATCATGGCTCTTACAGACACCAGGAACAGTTATCTTTACAACGCATGCAGATATTGCGGTAAAGATTCTGACGGAATTGGGGGGCTGGACTCAAAATTCAGAAAATTTTCCAAGCCAACGCAATCAGTTTTGCGCCTCGCCCAACCTATTTTTGGAAGTAATCGCAATGTCAAAGCAGATAACTGGTTCTCATCCATAGAACTTTTAGAAATCATTTTGAAAAAAAAACAAGGTAATATACGTTGGTAAAATGAAAAGAAACAAACGAGAAATTCCATCAACATTTTTACCTAATGAAACAAGAGAAGTTGGATCAACATTATATGGGTTTAGAGAGTAATGTACGATAATTTCTCATGTAAGCAAGAAGCGTAAAGCAATCGTTCTCATTTCTTCAATGCATGACCGAGTTTATACTGATATTGAAACACAGAAACCAGAAATTGTTAGAAATAATTCCTCATATTGGATTCAATTAGAATCTCTGCAAGCACTCGAAAACACAGATGATGTTCAAAAAAGAAAATGCAGCAGAAGTTTTTCCTCCACTTAGTGAAATATCTCATGAACAGATCCGCGAACATAAATATCTTGTTGACTATTACATCCAATTATCTTCAATGCAGTACCCAACTTATCATCTTTAAAAGTGATAGTGAATTAATAACTATTTTATTTTATATCATCAAATAATGAACAAAGTGAGTGAAAACATAGAACTTGTATAATTGGTGCAACAAGTAAGAAATCACAGCTAATTGTTGGTGTATTATATGTGCTTCGTCATGTGTGCTCGTCTATTTGTGAAATATGCCAGAAAACTCCAATTAAAGAGAATTCCATGACTTTAAAAACAGTTCAAGGACTAAAAACAAGAACATTCTCTTTCTTTTGGACTGAAAAACATTTTAAGTTAGTCTGCCTACAAAATTCAACCGGTCAACACATTTAAAAGGAGCAAATGGCTCTTGTAATTTCTAAAATATGAATATCTTTTTGTAACTTACTAAATTTAATCTAAGATTTAAATTCAATTAACTGTAAAATTACGTAATATATATATATATATATTGCTTATACACAGAATGACTTATTATTTTAGTCAATAATAATTTCCTAAACCAGTTCTTTTTTAGAAACATAGTCACAAAGGACTATAGTGACTTTATTACAGCACATTGTGAACGAAAACTAATGGATATCGTGATTTAACATGGATTATACAACTATGGCGATCATCGAAAGAAAAGGTAGGACAATTCCAATTTGCATTTCCCAATTGTTGATCAGTCTCAATAATTATTTACTTTCTGAAAAACCAATTCTTTGAGATAACGCGCAATCGAACTTACACTTCTAAGATAAATTATAGCTTATTATAATTCAAACAAAGGTGGAGTTGATAGTCTTGATGAGAAATGGGCAAAACATTCCTCAAGTCGTCGCACACGCAGATGGCATTTAGCTATTTTTTTTTCGCATTCTAGACGTCGCAGTAGTTAGTTTATATATTTTACACCAATACTTCAAGCAAAATGAGGGAATAAAGGAAAAATCTGTTTATGCGAAGTCTTTAGCATCCACACTAGTCCAGAAGCATATGGAGAGACGAGTAGAAAATCACCAGCTACCCCGGGAATTGCGCTTTATAATAGCTCGCATTCTGAAAAAAACAGTTGAAAATGGGCCCCACCAGTGGCTGAGAGGTTGTGCTCTCGAAGCTGGTAGACGAGAGGTGCTGGGTTCAATCCCAATCGCGCCCGTCGGCCTAATCGTTCGGAGTTTTCGTGGTTTTCTTCGAGCCGTGGATTTATCCATGCGTAAATACGGATTAGGTTCCCTTAGAAAGACCCCCACGAAGGGCACTCCCCCCGGGCCTATATCCCTAGTGTAGATAATTGGCCGTCAATAATCAACCCAACCCAGTTGAAAATGTACCCCAGGTATGTGATGTCTTAATACTTCTCAAACGCAAAGCATGATTTTTGTGTCATAGAACAAACCATAGAATGACAAAATACCTGTGTGTACAGTGCCGTTAGCCTGTATGTCTGCAATGATCGCATAAAAAATACTGATATTTAGAAATATTTACTATTATATTGCAATATTTACTATTAAATGTTTTGTTAATTTTACTGACTAATATATTTTTTTAAATTTATATTCTACCAATACATATAAAAAATATTTGCATTTATTTTGTCAAAATTGTAATATTTTGAATAATAGTGTGTAATCTTGAAATATTTCCTGTCTCCGACATTCAAAACTTAATTTTATGCTGTTATATTAAAAATTTGTTCCTGTTAATGTATTACTATTAAAGATTAAACGTTTAAATTCATTATTTGGTAAATTATTAAAAGTTGTTTTTTTTTTAATTTTATAGCAATTTTTAAGATTTAGCAGTCTTACAGACACGTTTCCTTTTGCGTTCCGAATTTTCACGTTTCCGGTTAAGGGTTAATAAATAATTTAAATAAAATGCACCACAAACAATTTTTTCCATAGACCATAATGTAACGGAAATCTTTTTGGCGTCTCTGTAAACGAACCATAAATGCTACATACTTCATTTTCTATAGCGAACAATCTGTAGTGAACCTCATTAACATATAAAAATTACATGCCATTCCTAGTATATTAACGCAAGTTAGAGCACGACCAGGCGGCCAGACAGACAGACAAACCGAATTCATAAACACTTTTCAACACTGTGTTAAAAACGCAGAATGTGTTTCTAATGTATATATTTTCTTTCTTTTGGCAAAAAAGTGCTATATGAGGGATATAATTGCCACTAAGAAAGGAAGTGATAAATAACTAAGCAGAATAGGACAAGCATTGTAAGGAGATGACGATGAAACAAAAAGACAAAAACTAGGAGAGAAATAAAAATAAAATAGAATTACATAAATCTACAAAAAGAACTTTAATTTTGTAGAGTAATATTTGAAACTCCACTTTTATTTTTCAGAAAATTCAAATCTTTGGGTGTCAATAAAACAGTGCTACATCAAAAAAAAAAAAAAAAAATAAATAAATAAATAAATGAGAAACGACATATTAGAAAGTATTTACAAACATATGTACATGATTTATGATATGGGATTTTTCCAAGAATCAGAAACAAGTGATAATTACCTTCGTCAATCTGAATATATAGACAGTATTAAAGAAAATTATTTATAATTATATAATTAATGAAAATTATGAAATTTGTGCTATTTTATTAAGTTAAGCAAATACACCCCAATTCAATACGTGATTATTTGAATCGCTGTTCCTATGAAAAGAAATGATGTGAAGTTTTAACCGGCTCCGACCGCTCGAAGCGCATACGGAGAGACAAATCTGGCCGTGCGCGATAAAAGTCCCTCAGGATTTGGGTTCGGTGGTCGTAGACGCGCAGGGCGTCACTCAGGCGCCTAGTGGCGCAGCCTAATTTTACTCCGTATATTATTGAGAAATGTTTGAAAATTTCGTTTTATTACCAATAGGACGTCATATTAATCTTTTTTCAATTGGTGAAACTTTTTATTTCATTTTAATTTTTTACGTGAAAATCTTTCAATAGAAAATTAATTATTGTAGAAACAATTTTATTGTGGATTTTTAAATGTTGGCAACTGTTAGAAAGAAAAATGTTTAAATTTAATAGGAAAAGGCTGTTAGATTTTGGTTTTTTAATCTCTTTATATTAAAATAATATGACTTTTTCAAAATTTTATGATTTTCAGTTTTACAGAGGGTATTCAGCTGTAAGTACACAAAATTTCAAGTCTGTAACTTATACAGTTTCTAAGAACCGGCTCTGTGACAGACACACACAGAAGCGAGACGAATTGGGTTTCGTGAGATGAACGAAACCCTAAAAACGTTTAACTGGCGGATTTTATTCACGTGACTGAGTTTCTAAGGTTAGGGAATGCTTCATTTTTATGTTTAAGGATTTTTTTCTTTGCAAACAATACGTGCAGAAGTATTAATAAAATCTCAGGATGAGGCAGATTTTTAAAGTTTTTCCAGCGTTCCGTAGAGAAGACAGGTTGGTAATGGAAATAATAGCAACAAATATGTATAAAATTTTCTGAAATAATGAAATCTGCAGATGATACGATTTTTACTGTTTTCCCTACGTTACGTAATGAAAATAGGTTGCTGAGTAAAACTAATGATTAAAAAAAAAATCTCATCACTAAGTCACATGTAAAAATTGCAGCCAAGTCTAGTGACTCTTTAACCGTAAAATGTTCTGAAATCGTGTAAATCTAAGTTTAGCTATCTTATTAACTCTGAACTTTTCATTCACCAATCTCTCCTACACTGTAAAAAAATTTGGCCAAAAATTACGGTACATATACTTGCAAATGTGCAAACCAGTATATATACCGTAATTTAACTGGACGGTATATGTACCGTGAAATATTTAATATACCGGCGGCACTCCCCCCCCCCCCTCTCCTCAGGCTTGCACGCATTACGTAACAAGAGCAAGAGCATAACTTCAGAGGTTGCCGTACACCGAGGCGGGTCTACCAGCTTTTTTCTTACTGAAAAATAATTATTTTAATGTATAAAATAGCAATTTTTTACTGAAAAACTATCATTTTACGGTATAAATACCGTTTATAATCGTATTGGCACATATACTATTTTTTTTTACGCTTAATATACATCTTAGAAATTCGGTACTCATACCATAAAGAGTGAAAACGGTACAAATACTGTAAAATTTACGGTACATCTACTGAAATTTTGCGAAAATTTTTTACAGTGTAGTCTCTACATCTTTTGTTAATGATTATTTTGTGACTTGGCAATTACGCAGCACGACAATGTGAGAGCTGTATATATTTAGCCTTAATCGAATAATACCATCCGATCCCATAACATAACAAGGTGTAACAAATTAAATCCTGATTTGTTTTTAATGGAAAAAGAAATAAATAGCTCTTTGATAATGGACGGAATTAATAAAGAAACATTTTATTAAAAAGAATATTTTACGACTTCTTATTAAATATCACAATTATTGTACAGCGTGTATTCGTGCAGCGATATTTAAAATGTTTTCGCGTTCCGTACTATTTTTTACGGGGCCGGGCAACCCCGATCATATCAGCTATTTTAATATTAAACACACACACTGGATTGCCACGCGAAGCAAAATCACGTGTCTATGTATAAAAACGCCATTTTGGCTTCAAAAAGGTATCTTGGTGCGTCTGCGACATCTGTACCATTAATTAATATTAAACTGTTAGTTGATAAAAGCATTTCCCTTTTTTTAATATCCCATTCTTAACTTTTTATGACAATTTTTCTATTTTTAGCCGTTAAAATATTTCATTGTTGCAGTTTATGGCATCCCTTTGGCATATTTTGGCGATAATTTATTGACGCATAAATAAATCAATTGTTCCGATAACATAGTAAGGTGTAATAACTTCTCTGTGCTACGTAATTGCCAACTCACAAAATAATGATTAACTAAAGATGTAGAGACTAGGAGTGATTTGTGATTGAAAATTTCAGCGTTAATAAGATACCTAAATTTGGCTTTACACGATCTCAGAACTTTTTATAGTAAAATAGTCACGAAACTTGGCTGCATTTTGTACATGTGCCGTTTTCGATGAGATTTCATTTCTTTTTGTAAGTAATCCTCCTTTTCTTGACTTTGGGCTCGTTTTGGACATCATCCAAAGTTTTCGCTAAGCCCACGCTCTGTCCCTATTATAGGTAGGTACCAAAAATTTTGGATCTTTGGTTTCGTTTGCAATGTCCAGTAGATAAAAAGAAGTGCAGATTCCTGGGCAAGCAGTAAGTTATGGGGGGGGGGGGGTGTCTGAGGTATTACTCGAAACCCTAGATACTTGATACTTGATATTCGGCATAAAAGAAAGACAGGACACAAAGGACGGGCACAAATAACGCACACAAATAACGGACACAAAGAAAGACAAAATTAAAAATTCCAACAAATTATACTATTTTCGATTTTACGATTTTTTTCGTATTTTTTCGATTATTTTCTTCGATTTTTCCGAATTTTTTAATTTTGTCTTTCTTTGTATTCTAAATCCTACCTTTATGTCACATTTCAAGTTTCTAGGATTACAAAATAGAATTATTTTCGAATGTTCGATTTTTACCAATATTTCGATTTTTCGATTTTATTTTCGAATTTTCCGATTTCTTTAATTTTACGGTTATTTAATTACCAAACACTACCTTTACACCAAATTTTAAGTTTCTAAGACTAAGGGATCAAATTATTTTTGATATTTCGATATTGTTTCAAATTTTTCGAATTTTCCAAAATTTTAAATATTTTCCTTTTTTGTATCCTGAATACGCTTTTTATTCTAAATTTCAAGTTTCTAGCGCTAAAAAATCGAATTATTTTCAAGATTTCGTTTTTTTATCGATTTTTTCGATTTTTTTTATTTTATTTTCGAATGTTACTGTGTTTTTAATTATTTCTTTTTCTGAATCCTAAACACAACCTTCGCACGAAATTTTAATTTTCTAAGTCTGAGATCAAATTATTTTAAATTTTTCAATTTTTTTGAATTTTTTTTTTTTATTTATTGAATTTTTGAATTTGCCCTTTCTTTGTATCCTAAACACTACCTTTATTCCACATGTCAAGTTTCTAGAGCTACGGGATGTGCCATATCTTTTTGATGATCTGTGGGTGAGTGAGTGAGTGCAAAAAAATCGAAACTTTCAATTCATACGTCGTCTGAACTCGAAAAGATAGAAAGGTGAAATTTCACATTTTGGTCCTGTGTGCCGGGAAATTTCAGTGCAAATGGGGGGGGGGGGGAGGGTGTTCAACAGTGACCTGAGGACCTGAGTTGCTTCCAGGAAAGGATACTTACGGCTGTGCTTTCTCGACTTGGCGAAGGCACTGCCGTGCCTCCAGATATGATGTATTAATAAAATCTGCAGTCGAGGCAAAAAAAAAAAAAAAAAAAAAAAAAAAACAAAAAAAAAAAAAAAATCAGTATTACGTAGAGAAGATTCCTTGCTGAATGAAATTAGTTAAAACAAGTATATACGAAAACTGTCGTATTGGCAGATATGATTTATGCTCCTGATCACTTTGAGATTAGTGATTACTTTAATTTAATTTAAACTTTGCAGCATACTTAAAATAAAAACAAGTTGTCAATGCGCCAGAATGCCTAAGATGGGTCATTCAGCAATATATTATTTCTAATTCTGGGGAAAGAATAACATTCTGTCTTGTCTGCAGATTTTTTTTCATCTTTACGTAGGGAGGACACATTTTACCGATAGAAATAAATAAAGTGTTCATTAACCTTAATTATCAATCAGGTGCATAAACGGAATATGTCAGAAAATAAATTTTCTTCTTATACTATTTATCATTTTTTGTAATCATTGACTTTCATCAACACTCATTCTCTACGTAATGCTTGGAAAACATTAAAATCTGACTCATCGGAAGATTTCATTTATCAAGCAATTTTTCTTACATATGTTGTAGAATTATTTTCATTGAACAACCCATCATTACGCACCCCTGGAAAAACATCTAAAATGTGTCTCATCGGCAGATTTCTTTGATACTACTCGTGGTATTAGAAAAAAAAAATAAAACTTCAAAATAAAAATGAAGTATTCACTATCCTTCGACACTCATTGATGCTTAAATGAAATTTGTCACTAAGAGAGTTTTCTATTACATTATTATGAGTATTTTAAGTTCCTGCTCCTTTTTTTATACTAAAATTAAACATAAACATACACTACCTGGGACTCATTTCAAAAAATCTGATGGAAGCTGGGCTGTTTTGGAGAAACAGGTGGCCATTTTCTAATTAGCTTAAAACTGCACATGCGCATTGCAATTAGTTTACAAAAAACAGATTTTTTGAGATATAAATGGACAATTTCTAACTAGCCTAACACTCTACAGGCTATTTGCAATAGGCCTGAAAAATATCTGGCTGATTGAGAAACAAATGATCATTTCCCAAATAACCCAATACATTTATATTGCATTATCGTATATTTTTGTTTCTTACTTCTGATTCTAATTGTGCATTAACTTGGAATTTGTAAAGCTAATTTACCAATATACACTGCTTGCCATCCAAAATGCAACACCATGAAGTAATGCAAATAACAGAATGATATTTATTGGACAAATACATTATAATGGGAAGAACAATTGATTACATTTTCAGAAAATTTGGAGGTATAGATCCTGAGAAAACACTACCCAAAGTACCCCCCTCTGGCCGCAATGACAACATTTATCTTCTTAGCCATGGAGTCGAACAGAGAGTGGATGTCATGTACGGGTACATCATGCAGTTTCATGGCCAGCATCATGCACCAAACATGGATGGTGGCATCATGATGCTGCATACAGAGGCTGGATTCATCAAAGACGACGTTAGACGCCATTCTTGCGTCATACACAGCATCATGATGCCAGCATCCATGTTTGGGGGCATCGTGGAAAACGCACATTGCCAGCTTGCATTCGAATCGTCATACTGTCATATCACCTGGAGAGACGGTATGAAGTGCCATTGGATACACGTTCTCGGTAACCTCTTGTTTGCATTGCCGGCAATTTCAACAACAGCCGTTACATTTCTGATGTGTTATGGCCCGTGTTTCTGCCTTATTTTCGATGCCTCCACATCTCTACGTTTAGCAGTACAATGCACGACCGCATGTTGCTCGTACTATCCTGACCTTCCTTCATACAGAACATGTTCGACTGTTGCCCTGGCCAGAACGTTCTCCTGATTTCTCACCAATTGAATATGTCCTGTCAATGGCTTCTGAGAAACTGACCCGCCGCCACTCGAACGTCACTATGGTTGATGAACTGTGGAATAGTGTTGAAGCTGCATGGACTGATGTACCCGTACACGACATCCAATCTCTGTTCGACTGCATGGCTAGGTAGATAAATGCTGTTATTGCGGCCACAGGTAGCTGCTTTGGGTAGTGTTTTCTCAGTATCTATACCTCCAAATTTTCTGAAAATGTAATCACTTGTCGTTCCCATTATAATGTATTTGTCAAATAAATATCATTCTGTTATTTGTATTCCTTCATGATGTTGCATTTTGGATGGCCAGCAATGTAGTAGAATGACCCCATTCATACAATTAATAAGATTAAATATAGAGAAGTTTAAATATCCTTAAGTAAATATTAATAATTTATTTTAGTAAGAGAAAGATGTTTGTCTGTTTGTCTGTATGTTGTCAATGGCTAGGGAAATCTATCGCACGTACATCTGTAAATCTGAATAAGGATAGTTTGAGACAGGTACCAATGCACCTGAAACTTTGATTCTTCATTTTTAGGGTTTCGTTCATCTCACGAAACCCTATTACTCCCGCTCCTTTGTCTGTCTGTCGCAGAGACATTCTCAAAAACTATGTAACTTACAGAGTTCAAACTTAGTGTATAAATCTGAATAGCAGCTGTAAAGTGCTCAAAATATTAAAATTTAAAAAATTCATATTATTTTAATAAATAGAGAAAAAAACCAAAATTCTAACAGCCTTTTCCTATTAAATTGAAACATTTTTCGTTATAGCCGATGCCAAAAATTAAATATCCACGATGAAATTCTTTCTACAATAATTAATTTTCTATCAGACGATTTCCACGTGAAAAATGAAATAAAAAGTTACACCAATTGAAAAAAAGATTAATATGAAATAAAATTGATTGACGTCATAGTGGTAATAAAACTGTAAGATTTTTCAATAATATAAGGAGTATGAGTATGTGTAATGTACACAAAGCAGATTAATATCACGTCATTAGAGAATTAAAAAGAAAATATGATGTCATATCGGAAGTTTAACGGATTTTTCAAATGTTTCAGAATAATACAAAGAGAGTATCAATATGAATAATAGAGAATAGTAAATATATGATATAAATGCTGGACGATTACACCATGAAACATTTCTACATTAAAGACGTGAATATAAAACATCACAAATTTACTGAATGGTGTATGCAAAACGTTTGTATACATATACACCATTCAGTAAATTTGTGATGTTTTATACTCACGTCTTTAATGTAGTAAATATATGAGTTTGAGAAACGTACTGAATCACGATAAAAACCCGATTACGGAAATATTCGCATATTTTATTATTTTGAACGTGTACAACATGTTAATTTTGAATTTTTTTTTTAAATATCGCATTTAGTCCACATGACAGATATTATTATGACAGAATATAATAGCGGGCTTCGCTCGCTATCGAGCTGGTTTATATATTCGAAAAGACGAGAAAAATAGACTGGTAAATTTTTACTTTATAAAAAACATGACTTTTTTTTTTTTGGTTGCTAAATGGAATTTATTTGGATTTATTAAAGAAAGGATAAAGTGTTTTGAAAGGATTATTAAACGAAACCCTTAGAGCGATCTTTGATCCCACTTACCACACTTGTTGGATAATTAGCCTAGATATTAAATGAAAACGTTCATCGGACACTAATGAAAGAGCTTCGCTTTTTTTTTTTCAGTTTGCCGGCGTTGTGATAAACTCCTCTAATGTTAGGGAGAAACATGTTTTTGCAAGCACATAGCTCGTTGACAAGAGAAAAAAAATTCTTTTTTTGTTTGCATTTTAAAATCGTAATCGTCGGGCCCCGGATGGAGTTATATAAAATAAACATACCTAAATTTAGACTCTACATTCGTGGTACACTGAGGGTATTTAAAAATAATATGAATATTTACTATTATATATATATATATTCTTTTGGAGGTTTTTTATTTTCCATTTTTAATGCAATTTAAAATCGCAATCGTAAAGAAACGGATGGAGTTATTTAATAATAATAATAATAATAATAATAATAATAATAATAATAATAGTAATAAAACACTTGAAAACACCTGCTGTTGTGTGGTACGGATGTTATTTTTTATTAACTCAATATTTACTCTTTAGAAAAAGAAAGTTCTTGACGTCATTTTTATATTTTACGGGTTTTTTTCTGTAGTTTTACTTTGTCAGTCCTGTACCCCGGATGGAAATATAAAAAACTACCATAGAAAACATTCTTACTTCCGGAAGAAAAGGGTTTTAAATTGGAATAAATTTGTTCTCAACGGTACCTTTCATTAAATAAAATGAATATTTACTATTTCCAATTTTTTTTTTTGAAAGTCTTTTACATATATTCTAGTTTATCTGCAATTTAAAATTACTTTCCGTGTGACCTTGATGGAAATACAAAACAGGAAACGAAACACGGATAAACTGTAACTTGCTGCGGTCCAGGACATGGCTGCGCTGCTGCGTAGGTTAGCTAGTTCTTAAATAATGATTTAAAAATTGTGAACAAAATTCTCTGAAACTAGGAAACACAAAAGGAAAAAAATAAATGCTTTAATTTGTTTAATTTGCATACTAATGTACGTACTTTGTATCTGCGGCGTAAGATATTCATGAAATTAAAATTTATTTAAGTTTTTTACATAAAACAAATTTTTTTTTTGAACTGTTACTTTAAAAGCATTTTTATTATCTGTTGTTGACTTATTTTTTTTTTTTTTTAATCTTCCAACATTAAAGAAATTGAACTTTATTCCTAAATCGCAAATTGATAACAAAGCAAGTTTTCCTTTATTTTCTTTCCAAATTTTAAATTTCCTGAAATCTGGAATATTCGTCTTTTAGATCCTTTGAAATTAAATTCTTCTTTTAACAAGATAAATTATACAAATGATTTGTAAAAGCAGGTTGTTATTGTATTTTATAAGGGAATAATAAAAAACTGAGATTTAATATACCTCATAAAAATTATTAATGTTACTGTAAAAACATATTTCGTTCAATGAATATTCAAAATTTAAAAAAAAGTATAAAATGTTCTCTTCATATAAATTGCTAATTTCAAATGTTTTTATCTTGATGAGAAAGTTAAGTAATGTATATTAAATAGAAAATTAATGCAATATTTGTAAATCACTACATAGTATAAAACAAAGTCGCTTTTTCTGTCCCTATATCCCTATGTACGCTTAAATCTTTAAAACTACGCAACGGATTTTGATGCGGTTTTTTTTAATAGATAGAGTGATTCAAGAGGAAGGTTTATATGTATAATAACATCCATTAAATAGTGGAGAAATACTGTTATTTTTGACGTTTTTAATGTGATGTCCTAAATAATTTCATTTTTTCCGCTTATACATTGCAAACGCAGGCTGAACCCTACAAGATTTATCAAAATAATGTACTAATTATTGTACACATTAAAAAGGTCTACAGAAAACACAAACAGATGAAGGTTTTAAAGGTTAACCCGAAGCAAAGCGAGGGAGGGCCGCTAGTATGATATAATATAAGGTTGCGTAAAAACTGTAATCTTAAGAATAAAACTTTTGTTTCTTAGGAATGAAAACAAAGTGATGAAAAAAAAAAGAAAAAAAAAAAAGACCCGAAGCAAAGCGAGGGAGGGCCGCTAGTATGATATAATATAAGGTTGCGTAAAAACTGTAATCTTAAGAATAAAACTTTTGTTTCTTAGGAATGAAAACAAAGTGATGAAAAAAAAATGAAAAAAAAATGACCCGAAGCAAAGCGAGGGAGGGCCGCTAGTATGGTATAATATAAGGTTGCGTAAAAACTGTAATCTTAAGAATAAAACTTTTGTTTCTTAGGAATGAAAACAAAGTGATGAAAAAAAAAAGAAAAAAAAAAAAAGACCCGAAGCAAAGCGAGGGAGGGCCGCTAGTATGATATAATATAAGGTTGCGTAAAAACTGTAATCTTAAGAATAAAACTTTTGTTTCTTAGGAATGAAAACAAAGTGATGAAAAAAAAATGAAAAAAAAATGACCCGAAGCAAAGCGAGGGAGGGCCGCTAGTATGATATAATATAAGGTTGCGTAAAAACTGTAATCTTAAGAATAAAACTTTTGTTTCTTAGGAATGAAAACAAAGTGATGAAAAAAAAAGAAAAAAAAAAAAGTTTAAAAATTCTGTTATGATGTGACAAAGGCAAAACACAATATATATATATATATATATATATATATATATATATATATATATATATATATATATATATATATATATATATATTCAATATAACAGATGTCATTATTTTTTTAAACATCTCTCTTACGTAATTAGAAACTTAAATGAAAGTATGTAGCAAGTTAGGGAAAAAATTATAAGTAAAATAATTAAAAACTTCATTATTGAATAAAATACTCTGCAAGTAACTGTTATACCAGAAATTATAAAAAAAAAGTTTTCACTTATTAGTATGTAAGCATACATGTGAATTGATATAAAAAGAGCCTGATTTCACTACGTTTTTCAAATAATAGTTTTTGCCTTATTTATGATAGAAATTTTTTAATAAGACAAATATTATTATTCAGAAATTTTGGTGAAAATGTGGTCCTGTGGTAATTAGGCTCTATCTCCTTGGAATTTACTTTAATGACGGCTAATGCGGTGGAAAAATGTACACAATTATTTTTCAATGAAGTAGTAAATTTGAATTCAGTACGAAAGTTTGTAATAGAAAAAACTGAAATCTCAAATTATCTGTGTGGAAGATATCTCGGAGAGTTCTGGGCTTTCGAATTAACATAGAATCTTAGCTACAATTTAATATTTAAGGATTAATATTACTGAAGATATTTGAAACTGATTCAATAGTAAATTGGTGAATATTATAAAATTATTATGATAGTACAGTGGTACCTGGATTCACGACGGACTTAGTTAATGACGCACTTAGTTAACGACTAGTGACTGTATGAAAAAACAAACTTTAGTCAAGGACTCTTCATTAGCCGATTGCACAACTTCGATAAAATTAGACAAATATGTCACACAGAGACTTTGACATCAGTGTTGACAATGCAAAAAAATTTGTATTTAACACTGCAAGAATTATAGATGGATCCCAACAACTCTACATTTGTTAAAAGACTGATTTTGTGGAAAAGGCCCAGCAGACATTTATCACAAATGAAGGAAAATCATTTTCTTGGCATAAACGAATGAATGATACATTAACATTTCTTTTAGCAGCTAGTACAAGTGGAGATTACTACTAGGTGAAACCAATGTTAATTTGCCCCTCAAAGAATCTCCGAGCATTCAAAAATTCAATATATCTAAATCAATTCCGGAGTTTTCTGGGAATCTAACAGAAAAGTTTGGGTCACAAGAAAATTTAGTTTCTGAATTCGCAAAGTATTTGAACCAACTGTCATAGACCGGGAGGCGGCAGCACAGACAATCACCTCATCGAGTTCATGGCTGAAATTCCAGAATTAGTTAAAACTTGATTCGCATAGTAAAACGCAATAGGTCTGCCAAGTCAAATCTTGGTGGAAAACACTCGAAAACCCCATTTTAGCGGTTGACTCGTAGGTTTATTATTGTGTTTACCTGCACCCAAAAGTATGAAAACATGGAGAACATGGTGAACTCGATGAGTTGATTGTCTGTGCTGCCGCCTCCCGGTCTATCAGTGTTCTTCTAAAAAGCATTTTAATCCTGGATAATGCACTTGGCCATCCCTGGAGATCAATTAGATTTTATCAAAGTGAATGTTCTTCCTCGCATAACTAGATCTCTGATTAAACCTAAGTATGAGTTGATAACTCTAAATTTTAAAAAGCTTTATGCAAGGTAATTGTTGTCACGTGCTTTGAAATGCATGAAACCAGCAACATAATCCTAGAAAATTTGCGGAAGGAAGAATTTGATATTGTAAAAGCAATTAGGCTAATTGCAAAAGCTGATAAAGGAATAATAATTGAATGGCTCAGCACAGCATGGAGGAAACTTTGCCCTACCTATGGGAATAAGAAATTTCAGATAAAGGTCACAAATTGGTAAAAGCTATTGTGGAAACTACACATGATTTTAACTGGGAAGTATAGAAAAATATGCTGAACTATTGTAGGAGATGCATGATAGTACAGGTGAAATAGATAAAAAATAAGTAAAAGACAACAAATGATGGCCATTCACGAAAATTTGGAATGAACTTCATTTTGGCACTAGAAATGAAGATCCGACGAGTCCCCCCAAATTAAAATCTTTTTTCCCTGTTTTTTTTTCTGGGAAAAGGTGGGATATTTTAACTCAGGGAGTGGGAGAGGATAATTTTTTTTTAGTAGGTCAAGTGGGATATAGTCAGTAATGCTTTGTTTAATTATGAATCAAACGACACCATCCGTAAGTCGATACGATGAAGCGTTACAAAGTTACGCCAGGTTTTACAAATAAAAAATCGACGATTTACATCAGTGCAGTTAATATAGGCTTTTACATAAACAACTGAAGGTCATTCACGAAAATTTGGGAAAAAATTGTTTTGTCACTAGAAAAGAAGATCCGATGAGTCCCCAAAAAATAAAGTTGTTTTACGGTGTTTAGGAAGGAAGGGGGGAAGGGGGTATTTTAACTCATTTTGGGGGATTTCCCAAAGAAATCCCCCAAAATAAAGTTTTATTGTGTTTAGTAGAGGCAAAGGGGACAAAGTATATTTTACCTGCATTGAAGTAAAATTTTCGACTTTGTATTCCTAAAACTTGGCGTAACTTTGCAACACATAATCGTATAGACTGGCGGGTGGTGTGGTTTGATTTAGAATTAAAAATACATAGTAAAATATGTCCCACTTAACTTATTTAAAAAAATAAATTATCCCCCCTGAGTTAAAATGCCCCCTTTTGCCCCCCCCCCCTGAACACAATAAAACTACTTTATTTTTCTGAGTCTCATCGGATTTTCTTTTCTAGTGCGTAAACGAAGTTCTTCCCAAATTTTCGTAAATGACCATCAGTTGTTTGTGTAAAAACCTACATTAACTTCACAGAGGTAAAATAGTCGACTGTGTATTTGTAAAACCTGGTGTAATTTTGTAAAGAATCATCGTATCGATTTGCATAACTAATGATACTCCACTTGACCTATTTAAAAAAAAATTATTTCCCCCCTCCTCTCTGAGTTAAAGTTTCCTCCTATTTGCACCACAAAACAAGTAAAACAATTTTATTTTTTGGGGACTCATCGGATTTTCAATTTTAGTGCCAAAACAAAGTTCTTCCCAAATTTTGGGGAATGTCCATCAGTTGTTTAAAAAAGCCCTATTTTACCTGTACTATGATTGGGAACCTACAACTGATGAGCTAAAAGTATATTTCTATGAGGAATGTTAAGAAAAGAACATGTAAACTTCTTTGAAACATAAAAATAGAACTAAAACAAATGACGACTGATGAGATCAGATATGTTTTGTCAAACATGGAGGAAGATTGAAATGTTGCTACGAAATGAATTCCAAACAACTATGAGTTATAAAAACTGCAGATATGTTTAATGAAAAGTTCGTTCGTTCAGATTTTCAGAAACATTAGAATAAAAACAGTCCGAAACAAACAACCACAGACATATTTTTTACAGCTCCATATGTTAAAAAAATTCCAAATTCAGCCAATTGTCCTTCTGATAAATAATTGTAAAACTAAACTAAAACCTGTTTTCATGCATGATTCATTTTATTAAAGTTAAATTTTTATAGGAAATACCTTAAATAATGATATTTATCACATTTTTAGAACATTTTAACTGAGTCCTAACTGTATTTGTAATACGTACTATGGTTGTGGAGACGGGTCAGAACAAATTAATCAATTTTTAATTAAATCTTATGGTAAATCCTGCCTTGGATAGCGACCGTAATTTTGGATTAACGCCCTTAAGTATGGTACCACTGTATTTGAAAAAATTATAATATTGAGGAATGATTAAAATTCATGGGGAATAAAAATGTTGAAATAAAATAAAAAAAATTGTTCAGTTATATAATCCCTGAAAAAATTTAAAATAAATTATAGATTTTATGAAGCTTGTTAAATGTTTTCTCATTAGGAAGAGAGGAAATGATTCTAATTCCTCTTTAATTCTGCCTGGTTCTCATCTGTTTGAAAAATTTCTGATGAAAATCAATAGACAGTGACTGATAAACTTCTATAATAATAGTGAATTGAATAGTCATATGTTAGATTAAGTAATATCAATTAATATAAAAAACAAAGTTTCCAATTATTAGTTCTTTTACCACGTGCTTCGTGATGCCTTCAAATTACATTTATTTCCCTCCAAAAATTGTATTAAGAAAATATTTTGCGGACATTTAGTGTCATAATATCCGAATATAGTATCAGTATCATTTAAAAGCAACAAAACGATGAAACAGAAAACTGCATCAGAAAACTGCATTTTTCAGTTATAAAAATAACAATAAGAATAATGCAACCATGGAATTGGTATACATATGGCTTGTTTTTATATTTTTGTTAGTACCTATTTCTGAAAAAAAAAAAAAAAAAAAAAGAAATGAAATGGTGAATTTTTTTCTTGTTGAAGTAATTTGAGCAGAATTCAAGAGTCAATTCTTCAACATTAAAACTCGCAATAAATAAAAGAAAGATTATATACAATGTGTCCCAAATTTAGCTTTACAACTGGGATGCTCCATAAAAGTTAAACGAAATAAGATTGCGAAGTTAGGTTTTATGTGATTTTAACAGCAACTCATAAAGTTTTATTTGTACTAAAAAGAATGTTTCTGCTTTCAGGTGCGACCCAGTAATATCCATAACTGTAATGGCTGTACCTCAGAAAAAGGCCCTGTGTGTGCCCTGGTTCATAGAGATGAAGTCAGATACACATGTGCAAATGAATATCCGAACAAAATACGGACGTCACCCACCATCCAGGCCCTCAATACGGGTGTAGCACAAGGCGTTTATGGAGACCGGTAGTGTGCTTCATACTTCATATAAAAGGCGCGTGCAACCAAAGGTGATCATATAGAACTAATCTAGCATCACATTTAGCTTTGGAACTTGCTGATCATTTTAAAATAGACAGAATTTTGTTATCTAATTTAGTTTAAGTTTTATGGAGGATGATCAAGTTTAAAAGATAAATTTTGGACACTCTGCATTCATGTAGATGATATATTTGGTGTATTGGACATCGCGTATGCATCCAGGAACTCATATTTGGAGAACATTTGAATAGTGTTACTTCAAAACTTTGAAACGTGATATTGTGTTCGGATGTATGAATGCAAATAAGTTTTATTTATCAATAGAGAACAATCCTTACTTTTATTTGTGTCTAATTGTGAAAGATACTTTACAAAACAACATAATATTTTGTTTATTAGAATCCAGAAGTGACCATAGTTTAGAACTAAGCAGAATATTTTTTCATACTTTAATGTAAGATATATTGTTTGCTTTTACCGGGTGTCCCAAAAATGACTGATGGATTTTAAAATTCAATAACTTGCAAACGGTGACAGATATTAAACAAATTCTTGCTGGAGGGTTATGTATGATGTCAGGAGTTATTTTGCTGTGACTCTTGACTTTAGTTCGAATTTCAAACAATAGATGGCGCTGACAGCGATTGGCGTTCAATCGAGGCCGAAACTGACGCCACTCAGCATTGATCCACCGCCCCCTGAATACTGGATGGTGGCTTTCACCGGCGGATTTTTTTTCAGCGTTTGAACAGTCCCTCGAACTTCAACACCAATAATTTCTAGAAGTTTTCTTCGCCTAGTTTTCCTGAGATCAAATAAGTCAAAGAAAACTTTTAGATATTATTGGTGTTGAAGTTCGAGGGACCGTTCAAACGCTGAAAAAAATTTCCCTGTGACAGCCGCCATCTAGTATTCAGGGGTCGGTGCATCAATGCTGAGTGGCGGCAGTTTCGTCCTCGACTGATCAGTGCAGTCTATTGTTTGAAATTCGAACTAAAATCAAGAATCACAGTAAAAAAACTCATGACACCATACATAAACCTCCTGCAAGAATTTTTTTAATATCTGTCATCGTTTTCAAGTTATAGAATTTTAAAATCCATCAGTCATTTTTGGGACAACCGGTAATAATAAAGTTGTTGAATGTAACCTATACACACCGATTTGTATTCATTTATTGAAATGATATTTTAAAAAATGATTGTACGTTTTACTTTAAATGTGATTTATTTTAAAGAGTAGCATCATAAAAACACAAACGAAAAGAAGAAGAATCTCATTCGAGTAAATTAAATCACGTAATATTCAAAACATTTCCAATAAATTAAATAAATTTTATGAAATGTAAAAATAAAAATGTGACACATTCTTTATTTTCTGAATACACATCTTGTAAACTAGTAAATGACTACAATGATCCCTTTTACACATAGAAAAAAAAACAATTATGAAAGCAAGAAAGAAAAAGAATCAGTTATAAAATAATTTTTTCGTGGCTTGCGTGACAATGTATTTTAAAAGATGTAAATAGAGGTAAATGGGCTTTTATGGTGAACTATTGCAATTATATCTGAGAATTAATTACAACAAAAGTGTTTGAAAACATTTTTGCGAATAAATAATATTTTCTATGCAGAAGACAAAAAAAAAAATAAATATAAATAAAAAAGGATTTGAAACGGACGATTTTTATGTATTATATACAGATATGTGGAATTTTTCTATTTTCATACTTAATGATGAAAATTGTTGTTAAAATCGTATAGGTTAAATACACATATTGCATAATCCACTTTTTAATGAATATACTATAAAATATGTAATAAATGCATTATATTTTTGTATTATATTTTTATGACAGTGATAATTTTTTTTTCAATGTCATATATAGTTTTCCAAAAATAAATAGCTTTAAATTTTATGCTTTCATTTTTTAAAATAGTATGTAATGTTGCAAGTACACATTTGCTTCTTATAATGTTGTAGCAAATATATGTACACTTATAAGCAACAAATGTATGGTACAGGCAAAGCAACTTCATTATTTGATAAGCATTGTTACAATTCTATCATTAAACTTACATTGTAAGAGTTGCATTGTTATTAAGATCTGGTGGCAGAAATTCTCATCAAAAATACTTTATATGTTATTTTTCAAAATCTTAATCAGAGCGGCAGTCGTTCATGTTTAGGGCTATTTTCAGGGCTAATAGTTGGTAACATTTATATTACATATTATTCATGATGTAGTAGGAAAGGTAATATACAGATAAACGCACAGACACAGTATCGTTTTTCAAAAGTTGCGAGAACAAGTCATTTACATGGTATCCGAAGTAATACAAACAACAAGGGAAATGACGGAAGACTTAAAGACATGTGCACTTGTATTAAATCATGTATATGCAAGATTCACAAGCTAGCAAAATTATAAAGAAAATAGTTTAAAAAAATATACCTGTATTTAGTACACATATTTCATTTGGTGAAATGTGCAATTTTGTAAAGTGCACTCTGCAGATTTTCATTGAAAAACGAAATGCAGATTTTATTGTATAGGTATTTGAAATGCAGTAACTTTGTTGGTTACTTTTTTTAAAATATTCAATAACGATTTAAATCAAATTATATAATTTCAAGTGTTTATGAAGTTAAAATGTTTTTTTATTAAAATGTTTAAATGTTAGAAAATATTAGTCATAAAAGGATATTAATGTTTTCAATTTAGAATTTTGTTCATTCTAAAGGAACATTTTATTCCTTTTTTCTTTTTCCAATTTTGGAACAAAAATATTTTTATTTTTTCGTATTGAGCAATTTTGTGATCGATGCTTATAAATTAGTTTTAATCTGAATCACACGGTAATTCTTTGAAATTATTGGTTTAAAAATTGCTGTGAAATGTTTTATGGACAAATCTGCTAAAATAAAACTTTTTACAAATGCTAAGTAAATTTTTCTGCAGAGCTGAAATTATGCTAAAAATTACTTATATAACACAAAGGATATGAATTTTTTACTACTCAGCGTATAACTAACATAGTGATTAATTGTCCACTTTAAATCACCGGAAAACATAGGACCAAGGCAAAGTAACACCATGAACCAGCAAACAAAGAAAACTGTAATAAACCACTAAAGAGCACTGCAGCGATGCAACAAGGCTCTTGACAGGTGGATCAGAGCCATGCTGTGATCAGGCCAATTTCACCCCCCGTCACGGTACTAAGTCGTCAAGCTAGGCACTCAAGCCAGGCAGGCGGAGGTCTGGTCAGTAGTATATATATATATATATACATATAACAGAGTGAAAAAATGTCCATGCCGGGGAATAGTAAGTAATTTATATCCTTTTTGTCACATAAAACTTTTCATTTATCTGTTTTATATATTTTTTTCCTGGACACTTTCCGCATTATTAAAGGTGTATCTGCTGTTTTATAAGATTTTTTATTTTGTTCAAATTTTGGTAGCATTTTCGGGTCATTCAAAACCAAATAATTAAATGCATTTAAACACTTTATACGTTGTTACCTGAGGAGCATACTCAGCGTGAAATTTATTTCCTAACAATAAGATGCTTAATAATTGGACATCTATCAGGAAAATTGTTATCCCGAGAAACAATTCATTAAATAAATCTTTGATGTGTGGATGTGATATTTTGTTTTAAAATTTGCAAATTGTTTAATTCATTTAAGTTTTATTAATGAAGTAACATCAAAATCAGTCATGATAAATATCATATTTGAATGAAAATTCATTATGAAATTATATTAAAAAATCTTGATAAATGTTCGTTTTACTAGCTGAAAGTTAAATTTATTTATATATTATATTATATTATATTATATTTATATACTAACTATAAAATATCGATATACACAAGTCGTTTTCTAGCTGAAAGTTAAACAGCGTAATCTATAAAACAAGCTTTTCAGAAATTTAGAGATATTATTTTACAAAAGATAATAGTATAAAAATAAAAATCATAAAATTGTGAAACTGGTAGTTAGTATATATCTGACAATTGTCTATAACAGTGATCACCAAATGGCGAACCGTGGTCCGGATCCTGACCGCCGGCAATTTTTGTACGGACCGTGGCGAGATTGTGAATAACGATATTTTAAAAAATCATATTAAAACTATAAAAGCATATTTTTAATAAGTTATAATTTTTTTTTAAATGTTTGGATAATGAAACAAAATTAAAGTAATATATTATAAATTTATATCACGTATTTTAATTTATTTCATTGTGAAAAATTGTAGATTATTTATTTAAATAACTCTAAATAATTTACAACACCAAATTTTCTGGTCTATAAAAGTATAAATTGTCTATATTTTTTTAGCTTTCCAATAAATATTTAAACATGCGGAATTTCATACGTTAAACTGCACTTATATGCTACAAAACATATATTTATATCATATTTTTCGTAACTTTGAATGATTAAACAATTTTTTAATTTAGTTCAAAAGTAATAGATAAATTTTTTCGCTGAGAAAAATAGGTCCAAGTAGGATTTGATCCCGAACAGAAAAATGTCAAATCCAGTGCTCTACTGACAAGGTTACGAAGGCAAATGCCAAATGTAGAAATTTATCCGATTATAAACTGTGGCCTAAACTTTGAGACCTTTTCCCCAAGACCCCTTGGGTATTGTGCTTTATGACTTTCATATATTTATATACTAACTATAAAATATCGATATACAAAAGTTCACCGCATTCTTTGACGCTAACCTCGGAACCTCTCTTTGTGAGATAATTTGTTATTTATTTCTAAAGTGAGTTTAATTTCAGAGATAGCGCCTGGGTGCCCCTAGCACTATCTAAGTGTTATGATATGTATATAAATTTTTTTAAATTTTTTTTGTTGTTCTGATAAAGAATTTAAATATATAATTATGGTTCTCTAATAATGAAATAAATTATTTCATTGTGTAAAATTAATAAATTTTTTGCAACGACTCCACAGCGTGTAAAACAAAAACATTTTACATTATTATTGTTTTACCTTCCACGGTTTTGCATATTTTTTAAATCCTTTTAATAATATAAATATTACTGGTAATAATTATTGAATGTATGGTTTCATATTAATAATATGCAAAAATAGCTGCGTTTAGCTTATTTTTTCGAAGAAATGGAATGTTATTCCCAATTAAAAAAGGAAGAAATTGTGATCTATCTTAGAAATTATCATCTCTAGTAACTATTAAAAAAAAACTTCGATGTATGAATACCAATATTTCTTTAAAAACTGCGAATTCTTTTAAGTGATTATTCTAAAGTAATACCAAAATAAGTCAAGGAAACTTTCATATTTAAATGAAGGATCGTTATAATATTATAATAAAAAATCTTAATAAAGGTATCTTTTACACAAATGAGGATCTGTTCGCTAAAAGTTGCACAGCTTAATTTATATACAGGATGGCTAGAAATAAAACACTTACTCTGACCTCTCTATATTTAGAACTACTCAGTGTGTGAGCTTCAACTTTTGTACAAATGCTATTGAAGACATGGGGAAACTTGAAAAATTGTTACAGAAATCACCGATAGATGGCAATGTCCAACTGGACATATGCTGAAAAGACACAAAAACACATTTTAAATACATTTTATTTGAATAAGCCAAACATTCATGCGACAAGGACTATATCAACGCAGGAAATACGGCTCAGTATGGTGCCTTTCATCAAGATATAAAATCTGCACTCTGCGGATCATACCCGGTCGACTAAGACTGAGATGCTTCTCACGTACACTTTCTTTAAAGTCTGCCAAGACTACCAGACGTAGAAGAAAAACTATTATCTGCCCCACATCCAAAAGTCAGACGGATTAAGATCCGGAGAACAAGATGGCTATGTTGTCAGAAACACACAACTGATTACTCTTTGATTTGTGAATGTTGCTAAAGAAACTGCTGTACACAGAGTTCAATATGTGGAAGCACTCCATCTTGCATAAATATAATTGATTGAAGACGTTGCCGCTCTTGCAAATGGGGTACAACAAAAGTTTCGATCATCCTTTTGCATCTGTTGGCTGTCATGTCACAATGCATGTCACAGGGCCATTGCAAATAGCCTGTTCAAAAAAGAAAAGTTAATAAAAGAATGTAGTCGTGAATCAACACCAGACTGTAACTTTCGGAGAAGGTAGTGGAATCTCTTGAAAGTACCAGTGTTTTCAGTTTCTCAAATGCTACAGTTATGGGTGTTCACTGTTCTACTGATTTGGAAATGGGCCTCATCGTTCCACAGAATGTACCAAGGCCATTATGCATCTATTTCAACTCTTCAATCTCTCTTTTTTTCATATTTTCGCTGTACAACATCATTTAACGGTATTTCCGGAACTAATTTTGTTTTCACGAAATCCCTTTCCCTTTGTCTTGAATAGTATGTTCAGAAATTTGCACCCTTTACAGTGAGTAGTTCGATATATAGGGAGGTCAGGGTACAGGTGTTTTAATTCTGGCCACCCGGTATATATATATATATATATATATATATATATATATATATATATATTTTACATTCTGAATTCTTTTTACAACAAATTTAATTCACAATTTGTTTAGATTAACAGAGAAATATTGAAATTGTAATTTTAGTATCTTTGACAACTGTATTCTAGTTTTTAATACTGAAAGTGTCAATTATTATCTGAAGTAATGAAATTTACATAAAATGCAAGTAATATGCGGATCAAACCTGACAAAGTTCTCTATTGCATTTTAAAAGTCTGTAAGTTTTATATATGTTTTTATTTATTTAATTAATTAATATTATTAAAAATTATTATTGCAAAAATATAACATGTACGGATTTTATACAAGTTACGCATGAGTGCGATATTGCTTTAAATTTCTTTTAGAAATGCTTAATCATTATAATTTTCTGTACGAAATTCTTATCTTTTGAATTTGACTGAATCCAGCAGAGGAGATGGTTTAAATTGCAGTTGTCAATTTTATACAAATAAATATTTTTGTTTGTGAAATAGACGTTGAATCAGCGTCAATTTTGAATACTTTGAATGAAGGTTAGGAAGAAGCAATAGGAACAATAATAGTAATACAGTTGTTTTTCACTTATTCAGTAAGTAATGCAGGTTTTCTCTTGTGGAACCGAAATCATCTTTCAGTAATAACCGATAAAACTGAAGATAGTGTAATTTGTGATATTGGATTTTGTTTTAAATATGAGAACATTACAAAAAGCGCTGAAAAAGAGCAGCATTTCACCCAGCGATACCATATGAAATAAAAAACGCATTCAAAAATTAAAAATGTGCTTGTGTCCGCCGCAGAATTCGCGAAGCGCAGCGTTTCCCGCGGTCCTTGATATGTCGCTTATGCCGAGACAGTAGCGGAAGCCAGATAGAAAGGAAAAAAAACTGAAAATTGAAACCGGACAGATTTTAAAAGGAAAAATGAACAAAATAAATTTATCAAAAAGTGGGAAGGAATGAGCCCGAGGCCCTGATGCTATCGAAGGACCCTTGCTGCTTCCAGCTTAATGTTCGTCTAATTGTTCATGGACCTAGATAGTAGAAATTTCTAACTTTTGTTATATTTTAATCACATATCGCACAAAGCTAGACCAATTGCTCCAAATTTTTATTACAATATCTTAACTTTTTTCAAAGTTATTAAAGAAAACGCGAGTTTGATTACATAGAAACATCCAGTGTAAACCCATTTTCTGTATTATTATTGCTTTCTTTTATGTTTCTGTACTCCTTGCAAAATATGGAATATTTATTCTGAATAAACATTTATAAGTATTCGAAAATAAATGAAAGAAAAATATTCAATCTTTAACTGCGTGTTTATGAGTGTAGATATTTAAATGATATTGCTTTTAAGTTAAGTAGGAGTTACACTTCGGCGGGGGGATAGTCATATAAATCTAGGATTATAAACATTTTCCAGACATTGTGCATATTACTTTATGAGAACGAAATTCAGTTTAATTTTCTAAATATGCGTCTGTGTTATTTAAAATCAGCATTCTAAAAGGATAATTAAAATTATTTATAGTGACTATATCTGTGTACATTCGTGTTGTAAAATAACATGAACAAATAGATGTATGCAATGGATATCAAAAATGCAATCTTAAATAATTAAACCTTTTTTAATTAAAATGTTATTTATCTTCAGTAAAAAATATAAACGAATTAATAATTTGCCTGTAATAATGACAATAACATTTTACAGAAACATGCCAATGTTTCTAAACGTTGTTTGCACTACCGTTTAAACTTTAAAATGTTTAAAATTAACGCAAATCTGCTGAGAAGCATATTTGGTTATATTTACATTTCTCAAACATTTCTGGTTCATAGAAGAAAAGTTAAAATCATAAATAAACACTCTAAGGATTTTTCATCATTGTTGATTTAAAATTCTAATTTAACTGTAAAAAATATTTTCTCACCAAAATTATCAGAAATATAATCAGAAAAAAATACCACATTATCTTGAGTATTCAATTTTTTCATAAAAAACAATTTATATCGTATGCATGTTTACATAAAAAACTATAATTCTCTAATCTAGTTCACGTTTTGCATAAGTATTGACTTAAAAAATATAATATCTATTTAGTTTAATGTAGGTTTATGCATTTGTTTATTTCTCTTTACTTGAACCATTAAAGGGAAAATATAATAAATTTTATTTTATTTAACGCGTATTTTAATATTCTTTTTTAACATTAACAATTATACATGCAGAAGGCACATTTAACAAAATGATCTTTTTAATTGTTTTCAGCATTTTTTACGTAATCTACCAAGTTAATTGTATTTCTTATATAATTAGAGAACAAATGCAAAGCAGCGATTATTTCCTTCTATTGTTATTCTATGAACTGAAAAATCTTTAACCTGGAGTTTGGCAAGAAAGGTTTTCTATCTTACGCATTTAATTTAGAAGTTTACTTAATTAGGTTTGAATATTTCTCGTAAAATTTAGAACAACAGTTCAGTTAACGCTTCGTTTATTTGTAAAACACTAATTTATTCTAATTCAGATTGTAATCCTGGCGATGTGCTTGGGTTTTAAATTCATTTAACTTCTCCCGGGTGTAAGTTCAGCAGGTCTGTTATTTATTTTTCTTTTTTCGAAGTAAATAATTGTAGAAATAAGAAGAATAACACGTAAGTACTAAATACACTAGATTATTTCATGATGATTAAATTATTTTACTGTGTGTAATACGGTTAGAGTTTTAAAATTCTTCATTAATTTGTAATTATAGTGTCATTTATATATTAATTTTGGAATGAAAGAACTTCCTTATATTTGTAACAACATATGAGTACAATGTATGAAAATGAATCACTCCAAGATGATTTAAATATTGCTTTTAGGTAATTTTTGTTGTTTTACACGTTTCTTCCTTATGTTATCATTACAGGATTACTTATATCTGACGTTTCTTAATAAAACGAACTTGCTTGATTTATTTTCCTAAACAGGATTTAGGAACACAAGGAAAATATCGGAATCTTGAGTTTCTGTATAAGAGAATATATTGAAACTTATATATTAAGTTTCTTCATAAGTTTTAAAATAGGCTTTTAATTACAATACTTCGATAAGAAGTTTGCCTACAAATTATTTAATATTTTTTCAAAAAAATAGTTATTAGTTTTATTTAAGACATTAAATTTTTTGTAAGTTTAACATGTTATTTGAAAATTTTAACATAATTAATTTAAGTCAAAATATAGAGAGATTAATATTCTGATTTTAGTATGGTGGTTTAAGTTTATTTTTGGATTTAGTAAATTAACTCTTACCAGAAATTTCTTCACAAACATTTAAGAAGTGGTGTAAATGGGAATAAGTTTACTAAATTTACTCACATTGAATGGGGTAAATGGGAATAAGTTTACTAAATCTATTCGCACTCACATTCAGAAACAAGATATATTTCCCATACCGCATACTTTAACCTCAAGAGCAGCAAGGAATGACATATATGAGGAATGCCTCTGATGTACTCTAAAATATAAAATCCGTGAAATGAAGGAATTTTGCTGTTGATTAAGTTCCATTAAAATACGAAAATACTTTCCTTCATTTGTGCATTTCCCCCCAAAATACCAGAAATTAACAAATTTAAAGTATAAATTGCCTGAACTCCTCGAAACAAAAGTCTGCATTTTCGTCAAATCGCAGGAGTGTTCCGCAAATGTGCTGCATAACGCACTTTCGTAATATAAACGGAATTTTTAAACATGTCCCTTTCACCTCAAAACATGAAACATTCGGGAACCTCATCTCAAAATTTCCTGAAATTCTGCAGTCAAATGACTGCAAAATTTGAAATTTACTGATTGCATCAATTCCTGTGAAGTTTTAAATCGATTTCTATTGAAATAGCTTGATAAACATCTGCGGTCCTTCTGAGTTAGATTCTTTTTCAAAACGTAGTTTTGACATCGTATTTCATGGCTAAATTAGGTACACTGTTTCTTGTAGAACCGTTGGACAGACTATTTTGCTACACCGATAAATCGGACAACTTTACTCACTGCGTGGTCGTGGGCATGCTGGACATTTTACAAACACACCTTTTAGCATTTAAAATAAATATATTATTACAAGGTGTTATAATTTATTATATTTTTATCAAGCTATGAGTTGAGGACAGGGGACAGTAGTGACTTTTGAGATATTTAAATTGCATTTTAAAGATTAAAAAACATATTTTCACAGTAGAAGTAATATAATATTGTAAAACGATCACAGATAAATATTTTACATTAAATGAGAATTTATACTGCACATAAATGCCAAGAGATATACTGCGGAAAGATACATCACACTTTGGCCCATATATTTTAAGAGTTTATAGATAGAACAGAATAATTTAAATATTAAATGAAGAACAAAATTGTAGTTGCTTTAAAGTAGTAACCACATTGAAAAATGCTTTAAAAAAAGCCGAACTGACATACACAGTCGGATTTGGTAATGATTATATATAGTATGTAGCAATCGATAGTTATTTTTTGTCATGATTGTTTTAATAAATATATTGTATCCTGGAAAGTTTTTATAATTTATTAGAAATGTTTCATGTTATTGGTGTATAATTATAAGTTTTATATATCTCTACATAAAAAAAAAAGTTATATCACAAAATGTTCATTTTAAGAAACTAGGCTGAATAAAGGATTCTCAACAGAAGCGCAGCAGGTTAACTTGCGTCTTTGAAATTAAGAGACCTTATGGAAAAATATTTTAAAGAATTAACGCATTCAAAAGAAAATAATGTATGAAAATAATATGTAAAAATTCTATCAGTATGAAATTTGCACATAGACTCTGGTCTTACTGTGCAATTTTAAATTTCGAACCCACTTTTGGCCTATACGCGCTTAAACAATTTATAATTTTTTCTTTTAGAAATAATATGTAAACTTTTAAATGAATTATAAAAATAAAGGGAAATTCAAAAAACAGTTCTTACCTAATATATTTGGAGAAAGTGACTTATAGAATTAATGCGTATTAATGCGGGAAGAAATTTTGAATTCGAAATTTTACGTGCGATTGTTTTAAGGGTTTACATTAGAACTTTGATCTTTAATTATTCAGGACACATACCGAATTTTTCAGATCCGACAATGCATCCGACCTCTGCCTTAGTAATATATATATTTTTGGTAAGTTACACTGTAATTTTTCGAGACATCGTATAAATTTAATTATCAGATTGAAGTGGATACAAAGGAAGCATCGTTAGCCTCCGTCTCGCAGCACTTCAGATAATGATTCACAAATAGTGATTTAAACATTCATAATTTTTAAATTCAAGTTTACACATTTACTCTTTTTTGTCTTCAATTTTTAATGTTTCTTTCATCTTTATATTTTTTCTTTAGCTTCTAGTTTCTAATGATTGAGATTAATATATTTTTTCGATATTCTAATTTAATATTTATAAGAATATTGTAAGCGTCACGTACATGTTTTTCAGATAACATGTGTAATGTGGATGTAATCAAACCTTTTTAATTTTATAATTTCTTTAATTAAAAAAGACATATTTAAATAGAATTTGATGAAAACATTTTAAAAATTCGATTGTGTAAAACCTGCATGAAATATTTTAATATGATATGAAAAATTACATCTAATTTAAAAATCACATTAAAAGAAAAATAAGTGATAATTCGAAATATCATTATATGAAGAACCTAAAAAATATTCATATTGTCAAAATCACTGTATATCAAATTATAAATTATAAAAAAAATTCTATTACATGCATCTTTAAATTTTGCATACTTTCACAATTAGTTGAATTTTTAAATCACTACCTTATACAGATTGCTAAATAATTCAGGATAAAACACTAGAGAATTGAAAATTGTATCACGAGCATAATAATGCTTTATAAAAATTGCTTATATGTACAATTGCGCTTTTATACTTCTCTTGCATTACTATGAATATTTCAAATAGTTAGTACATTAGATGTTTTCGTGCATTAGATGTTTTCTCACGTGAATTCTCCAGAAAAATGGAAATTCATGGGTGACTCTTTTAAATATTCATGTCAATTTAAGAGCACTTAAATACTTTATGAAATTCCTTTCATTAATTTGGATATTATTTAGTTTTATTCCTATGACAAATATGAAGGAACTGCCAGGAATTTTAATTCGGCAGAGAAATGTTAAAGTTTTAAATTTTAAGAATAATTTGGAATATTATATTTTATGTTAAATGATAAATATGATAATATATTCAATTTCACAAACAGGAAATATTTTTTAAAGATTATTAGTATTTTTATATTAGCCTGAAGCAAATCGCGTAAATATTTTTTTTCCTTGCCAAAAGCAGCTGTTACGTTTCGAATTTGTAAATTAGAAATGAGTCGTTGATGTTCAAATGAAATGTTTTGGATTTATGGTATTATATCTGTGTACGCTTTATGTGTGTTGGAGCCCATAGCTCTAAGTTTCTTTTGGAAAGATTTTCATTTAAAAATATAAAACAGTACAAATCTGAATTCAGGAATATAGAATATTTTTATCATGGGCCCAGGTTTTAAACCCGAACTGCGACAATGTCATTTTAAGAATCGCCAAAACCTTTGTAACGATGACAAAAAACTTCTGTGCAAGGAAATTCACTAGATATACAATGATTTATGTAAAAATACTTTTCATTGCAACACAAAATTAATGATTGACTTTATGGTGGATTTATTTCAACAATAGATCCAGCGTTAAATTTGGTAAATCCCAAAATAAATATTGCCTTTATTTATTTTGAGAAATTCTAAGGAGATAATTTAAATCTGATGAAAACAAAACAATTTATTTCTTACATTGTGACCAAACCCCAAATGTGCACACAAATTATTGGCATGTCAAAACAATATCACTTTTTACATCATATCCACATCAAATATGCACATCAGTAAAGATCTCATTTCATACTGAAAACATTTGGATGCTCTTTGCAAAGATTTCACGGACTATAGTCACTTGTTTAGAATTTAAAATTGTACTTTTGACTCTGTTTTCCACAGAAAGAACAGTTTGTAAGAAACACATTAATTTGACAGCTAACAGACTGAAATTTAAATTTATAGAAGCTATTATTACTTTTTTGTTACAAGCTGAAATACCTTCATTTTATTCTTAACTTGAAAAAAATTTTCAAAATTCGTTTTTGTTTTTCGTTTCTTAGGGTTTCGTACTTAACGAGTGTCTGTCTTTTAGGAAAAATTTAAGGGACTAATTAATTGAGAAGGAAATCACATGAGATTATATCAGATTTCCTTGTCAATTTGTCAATTATTGCTGTAACTTTTTGAGTTTTCACGATATTTCACTGATCTTTTAATATGAGTTGCCCTATAGTATTGACTATCAAACCATGACAAAAAAAAAAAAAATCTTGGCTGTAGTTCGCGCAAGCGCAGGTAAAATTTATTTCATATCTCATCATATCTCATCAAATATTCAATATATTAATATTTTAATTACAGTATACTATTTCTACGGTTTTTTCTCAAGTTTTTGGAAAGCGGTGTTAAATTTGGCTGAAAACCCTGCATGCTATTAAAAAGAAAAAAATATATATTTTTCACAGAGACGTTAACAACTTCACGAATATTCTTGCTATGCTTACACAAATGCACACAAATGTTGAACAGGACCGACATAGTCATTTTTGCTAGAGTGACAGAACATTTTTAGCATTTTCTGTTACTTGGGTGATCGAAAATATAATTTTATTATTAAAATTATTATTGCCCCCCCCCCTAATTGTCCTCGAGACAAAATCTTCACTGAGAAACATGAAGTCAAACATATTCTTTACATCCTCAAAGGTCAAGGGCATTTCGGGCATTTTCTCACGAGTTTCCGTAGATAATCGTCGAAACGTCTTAAATTGGTCATTGCCCTTAATTTCTGGATACCACTGTATTTGATTTTATTTTAGGTATTATATTTTCAGTGATATCGTCGAAAATGCAATGCAAAAATATGTTCCCTCCCCCCTGTTTCAGAATCTACTAAAACTAAAATTATGAAAAAATTAGAGGTTGTAGGAGTTTATTTAAACCTTGCAGGAAAAAATAGAGGTTTTCCTAGGTAACATAGTTTTTCAGAAAAACGAATTTTTTCGTTACACACAAACGTTACTTTTCAGGCGGTCAGCGGGTGAATTTACGGGTACTCGAGGTGTGTAACGACGAATAATCATCCAAGGATATTTGATAATGATCTTCGAAAAAATTGTCGGTAATTAGCCGAGATATTAATTAAGTTACTTGAAAAAAAAATATTTTTATGTATCGTGAATAGGGTATCGTTCGAAAGGTCTCGAAACATCGAACTAAAAAATATATTTGTTTTAATTTTAGGTATTATATTTTCAAAGATATCGTCGAAAGTAGACTGGAAAAATATGTCCCCCTTCTCTTATTTCTGATTCTACTGAAACTAAAAATTATGAAACATATTAGGGGTAGTAGGAGTTTATTAATTAATAAATAGTAATTAATAAATGTAATGTACGGAACCATTTGAGTGCGATTTATACTCGCACTTGACCGATTTATTATTACTGTGAGTTCGGAGTGGTTTCTTTCAAATTTTCAATCTTCTGACAAAAAATGGTACAGGTTAAAAGTCGCCAAATCTAACAATTTACTGTTTCCGCTCACACTAACCTAATATTACCGCAGAAACAAATCATTAAATGAAAGTTATACATCATATACACATATATCATTAATTGTTCCCGAATGTTAGTGTCATAATATCGTATAATTTTTAATTTGACAGAAGTAAGACGTAATTTTTTTTTCGTAAATAAATTATTAATTCGGGTGTGCAACACCTTATCGGTTTCACAATAATGAAGTTTTATTTATGTTTCCTCAACCAATTTGTGCTTTAATAAAAGTTTCCCGCGGTTTAAATTGAATTATTTCGCTAGTTTAAAAAAGAAAAATCGTAACTTTTCGATGGTTAATTTGGGCAAAAAAACTATATCTCTTACGGAGCGATACGCGTAGAACGATTGAGTAAAACGGATCTACGGTGATGAGATTTTGACCTGAACAAATGGGTGTTGAAAGAAACGAAAACGTATCTTGTGCTTCTATACTGTAAAACTTAAAGTTGAATGAAAGAGTTTTGTTATTTTATTTTATCACGTTGTACAAAATGAACTATATTTTCAGCGGAAATATTTTACAGAACTTTCTGCGAATTTAACAGAAATGTCCGTGCCACCTTTAGTGAATCAGCTTTGTGCATTTTCATAATTTCCAATGAAACAGTTACTAGGTGAAATTACAATTAATTCTTCTCTTTTTATTTTAAAGTTGAAAATTTGCTTATAAATGAAGGGATGAAAACTTTTCAGCCATTTGTATCCCGTTTTTTAACAATTTTTGGAAATTTGCTAAAAAACGCATTGTTTAAATTGGCTAAATAGTGGGCTAGGGTCTCAAAAATTTTTTCAGGTATAAATTAAAGAATAATGTGACTAGATTTAGCTCCGAAAGGGCAAAGTGGGAAAACTTCTCAGAGCTATACTTTAATTTTCTACGACATACGAACATTTCAGGGATGCTGTTTATTGGACATGTGTATACATGTAGTAATTCGAGTTCTTTAACAAGGAGTTTTGGTACTACAAGAAAATATCTTTCCTTGATACTGTAAAGTGTGGTTCCTGAATTCTGTTTTGCCTCAACGAACTGGTGTTCAGCCTCAAACGAAGTTATCTATATCCAAGAATGTGAATTATAGGTATCGTGGAAAACTGCGGAGTTCACGTTCCTATCTTGAAAACAGAACGAGATACTGGAAAAAGTATATTAGAGCGTCCTCGAGTTAGTATGAAATGATATCTAATATGTAAAATTAACTTTATTGCAATCTCTGAAATGTTAATTTTTTTTCTATCCAATCATCAGCCTAAATACGCCATTAATTGCATCCGGAAGTACAGCATGCAATGAACATTTACTAATAAATCTATACAGCATGCATACTGCATTCGTCTGTTGGTGAATTTTTCAATTAATTGAAAAATTAATTCAAAATATATTTTCACCTATGCTGGGATTTGTTTCGTCTTATGTATGGCACAAAGGTCGTGCGCTCTTAGAGACTTTTCGATCTTGTGCTGCAAGTTGCAGCTTTTCCGACGTATTTGAGTGAGAGACGACAGACTGGGTATCGTCCTCGTAGCTCAATGGTAGAGCGTTGGAGCGTTATACCAAAGTTTGCGGGTTCGATCCCCAGCCTGGACATTTTTGCACTCTGTCGGTTTTACGCTTTGTGAGCAATTTGAAAAATAACTTCACAATTTTAATACATTTCAAGGCTTCTAATACAGTTATTTTTTCATGGAAGACATCATTTCTTACTATATCGAAGACGCACTACAACTTTGTAATTGATATTTAATCCATATCGCGTATCGTTTTCAGATTAGGAACGCTAACTTTGTACATTGATGCTAGGGGGCGCGGTAAAGTACCGCATCCTGAAGCGCATACACAAACACTATACTTTGACACCACGTTCATGGCTATAGCTAATTGATTTCACCAGTTGTTTAAAGCAAAACGGAACTAAGGTATCAATCTGTATACTAAGTTATATTCTTAGAAATGTGTTTTTTGCGTCCATATTTCACTTTTTTTTACATATGATGGAAGCAAAATAATTTTTTTTCATTTAAATAATCATGAAATAAATTGCTTTTCATATATGTGTCTTTCATTTTTCTAAAATCTTTGAAATGAAATGTATGCTAACACCCATAAATGATTTTTATTTTTATTTTATTTTTCTCATCATACCAGAAATTGTCACGGTGTCCCATGCTATTCACTTATCACCGTTCAATGAAAAGCTGGCGACATGAGGTATATATTTTTTGTACTTTTTATCAAAATGCATGTAATAATATTCCAAAAAAGTATTTTTTTAGTTTTATTTTGAATTAGATTAATATAATTGTATATTTTATTTTTATTTCGAAATAGATTAATATAATAGTATATGTTTAGATTTTAGATTTAGATTTCTTTTAAGAGTTTGTGAACATTATAAATCAACCAACTGTGTAAAAGGACAATGTCATATAACATAAATATAATTTGTTTTTTTTTTTTCCTTTTATGACTCCATTTCGACAAATTTTAAATATGAAATAAACATATGATATATTTTTAAGTTGCTTATATATTTCGTGTCTCATTATATTTCTAGAGTTTATACATTAAAATAATAGGTTATTGTCACTACCAAATCCCAATTATTCACCCCATTATTACTATCATACTATCTTGATCATCATTTTGTTTTGTCATAGTACTTCACTATGTTTTAGGGATTTTACATAAGTGTCAGTTAAATGTTTCATAAATTGCATAGCGAGGATTGTTTTATTAAATTTTGTTTACATCTCTTGGGATGCACGTATTTTATTTGTAGTAACAAATGTCTTTACCTTGCTCCAGAATAAAGGGAAAAAGAAAATTAAACATTTTACATGTATAAATTTAAGTATAAAATCTGACTTCTGGTTAATTCGAACGAATTGAGCAATAACCTTATTTTAATGAAGCATTTTTAGAAAGTCTAGCATAAAAATCGAAAATCGAAAATCGAAAATTTAAATTTGAAACTTAATTTTTAATTTAACAAAAAATTCTTGGTAGGTTTTTTTTCTTTTTAGTAAAATGAGAAAAAAGACTATAAAAAAGATTTTTGTAGAAACGAAATATAGAGACTACTTTCGTGCTATTAACAGAAATATATCTTTGCCAGCTCTGATTATTTTATCTATTTTTCTTCAGTTGGAAATAGTAGTTGAAATGAATATATCATTTGGAGTATAAAAAAAAAAAAAAAAAACTCGTTAAACTGAAAGATTACCTGAAATATTAATGTATAAACTGGAACTTTGATAATAAAAAGTTTATTCAATTTGATCAATAATGAGGTTCATATGCAGTATGAAAATTTAATTAACACCATATGACCAACCTTTCCAAAATCAATTAAATGCATAATAATATTTAGTTCTTTTCAAAATAGTTTAGAGCCCTCTCGGCCCAATGGTTATCATACGGATTGTGTAGATTTGGACGAAGGTTTTGGGTTGGAAGCATCCTCTGTCTAGGCATTGCGATCTTGCAAGTTTTGCAGAATTTTCCTTCTACGAGAGGGATACTTCAGATCACTCCCTTTTTGAAAGACCTTCCTGAAGCCATCTCTTTTTAAGCAGTAAGGCTAAAATTGGCCATATGCTTAACAAATCCATTCCCATTCTTTTCAAATACTCTAAAATAGAAAGATTCGGCAAAAAAGCCATTCATGCATCTTATTTAAATTGTTCACATTGAACTAATACGTGAATTTTCTAGTACCTACAAAAAGTTCTCGATAATAGTTTTCTTTATTTAATTGAGACTGGTGAATTTAAAATTAATAAAATTAAATATTGAAGGAGCGGATATTCTTCATTTTTATTTCCGTTTAATTGTTTCTAGGTTATAATTATACGGTATTATTCTATACCAGTGGGCCTGTGTGAGGATTTCGCACTGCAATCTAATAAATTTTTAGCAATATCTAACAATTTTTAGATGCAGATTAACTGTTACATGCAAACGTAACACTTTTAATTGTAAAGTTTTTTACACCCCTAAATTACATGCAAACATGTAATTTGGAGTGCAAATTAAAATACATATTTGATTACAAATTAAAATTAATTTGGGTGCAAATTAAATGTAAATGTTACGTTTGAATGTAATTTTCGGTTGCAAACAGTTTTAGAACCAGAAGTGTTACGCTTGTATGTAACTGTAAAACTTCTAAAGAAAAATTAAGGATAAAAATATCTGCAAACAATATTAGTCAAGCCAGAATAGCATCTTCCTTATTCCATCAAAAATAATATAAAATTTGATGGCGCGAGGAAAAAAAAAATAACAATAGTATTATAACTGCATTTAAGGACGGCATAGTCCGCTTCGGGAAAAACATGGGTCAAATAAAAGTAAATTGAATAATTAAAAAATACAATTTAATATAACAAAGATTTCATTTCAGACTACACTTGAAATTCCACTGATTCGATCAATCGATGGTGTATTTTTCTTCTAAACATTTGAACTTGAATGTTCTTTTTAATTATAAGTATAAAATAAACAAGTGTGGATACATCCCACTTCATCTTTTTTGTACTATTTATTTTTAATAATCATTGTTGAGCACGATACAATGCGGTTTTTTTATTTTTGTGGCAACATTGATTTGTAAAAAAACTTTCATTTCATTTATGAAAACAAAGCTGAATTAATTTTTAATTAATTGAAATTTTTAATTAAAAACATATTTATCAAAATGTGTGTGTTCTAATGTCATAAGGGTATTAAAAATTCTTTCATATGGTATCTCATTCATCGTTCTGCGTTTTGTATTTGCTTATAAAAAGGGATGTTGAGAACAGAAATAATATATACCAGGCCTCGTGCGAAGCTTTCGTACTGCAATCTTTGAGATTATTTCCTGGTCCTTTTTGAGCACTAATTTTTAATTAACTGATTTTTTTTGTAAAATCAAAAACCAGTTTTAACGAAATATGAGTGTACTATGTCAGAAGCATGTTCAAAAACATTTCGAAAGATACCTCATTCATCGTTGTGTGTTTTGTATGCGCATAGATGGAAAAAGGATGTTGCCAACAGAAGTAATTTGTATGATGATTGCTCTTGTATATGAAAATGGGAATAGATTCCCAGAAAATATGATGCCAAAATTTCTTCCCTTGCCATGGTCATTTATCTATCTTGCTAAGACCCTTATACTGAAAAAAATACCGAATTATAAAACAATTGAAGCACTGAATCAGACGTTTAGTGAATTCATATGAAAGCATTTCCGCAGATTTTGAAAAACTGTTCCAGAAATGTCTTAAATACATAAATCAATATTTGGTACACCCACTTTTTGCAACCTTATGGGAACTTAAACATGGGATATATAAACTTTGTTGTGCAGTGGCACAACATCAGTGTGCAGTCGCATTTAAATAAATGACGTCAAACTTCGCTGCGTATCAACGCGTATCAACAGCTTAATGAAATATAAAAACAAAAAAAATAAGTACTTTTAATTTTTGTAAATCCTAATGAACTGTGTATCCATTTTGAAGATAATTCTTAAATTACGTAATCTACTGGTGATCCGATACAGTACGCATATTTACAGCCACGATTAAGCTAAGAAAACAAGTAAACAATACCTGACGCACACGTAGAAGTTAAATAAAAGAAAACTGCCCAGTTAAACTGACGGCATTGAGCTCACAGGCTATTCACACTAACTGTAAATTATATTCTTATTTCAAAGAATTTGAAATAAGCCCTCGAAAAATGAATAAATCGACAATATATTATAAGAGGGGGGAACCATCCCCCGTTTCTCCTTCTTATAATTAACCAATGAACCCATAAAACTAATCAGAGAAGCGCCTTACCACAATGAACCTATATACAAAATTTGAAAAAATCGGATAATTCTGCATGAAAAATCCATTTATCTAAATTAAGGGGGGGGGGTTAGCCCCCCGTCCCTCCTTTATACTTAACCAAAGAACCCCCAAAACTAATCAGAGAAGCGCCTTATCACAATGAACATATATATAAAATTTGAAGAAAATCGGATAATTCTGCTTAAAAAACCCATTTATCTATATCAAGGGGGGTTAGTCCCCCCCGTTCCCCCCTTTATACTTTACCAGTGAACCCCCAAAACTAATCAGGCAAGTGCCTTACCACAATGAGCCTATATACAAAATTTGGAGTAAATTGGATAATTCTGCATGAAAAACCCATTTATCAAAATTAAGGGGGGGGTATCCCCCGTTTCCCTGCTTTACACTTCACCAATGAACCCCCAAAACTAATCAGGGAAGCCCCTTACCACAATGAGCCCATATAGAAAGTTTGAAGAAAATCGGAGAACTCTGCATGAAAAAAATCATTTATCTAAAATAAGGGGGGGAGGATTAACCCCCCCGTTACCCCCTTTATACTTAACCTATGAACCCCCAAAACTAATCAGGAAAGAACCTTATCACAATGAACCTATATACAAAATTTGAAGAAAATCGGATAACTCTGCATGAAAAAAATAATTTATCTAAAATAAGGGGGGAGGATTAACCCCCCCGTTACCCCCTTTATACTTAACCTACGAACCCCCAAAACTAATCAGGAAAGAACCTTATCACAATGAACCTATATACAAAATTTGAAGAAAATTGGATAATTCTGCATGAAAAAACCATTTATCCAAATTAAGGGGGGTTAGGCCCCCGTCCCCCCCCTTTATAGTTAACCAATCAATCCTCAAAACTAATCAGGGAAGCGCCTTATCACAAGGAACCTATAAACAAAAGTGGAAGAAAATCGGATAACTCTGCATGAAAAATTAATTTATCTAAATTAAGGGGGAGGATTCCCCCCCCCCCGTTAGCCCCTTTATACTTAACCTATGAACCCCCCAAACTAATCAGGAAAGAACCTTATCACAATGAACCTATATACAAAATTTGAAGAAAATTGGACAATTCTGCATGAAAAAACCATTTATCTTAATTAAGGGGGGTTAGCCCCCCCGTTCCCCCCTTTATATTTAAACAATCAATCCCCAAAACTAATCAGGGAAGCGCCTTATCACAAGGAACCTATAAACAAAATTCGAAGCAAAACGGTTATTTCTGTCAAGAGTTATCGCATTACGTAACATACATACGTACATACATACATACATACATACAGAACGGGCGGGCACATAAGCTCTCAGGCTTTGATAGCCTGTGAGCTAATAAAAACCTGATTAAAAGCTCGATATTTTTTTTTTCTCAAAAAGTACGCACAAAAAAATAAAATAAAAATAGGAATAAAATAATAATGATAATAATAATGATAATAATAATAATAATAATAAAATAATAATAAAATAAATAAAATAAATAAAATAAAATAAAATAAAATAAAATAAAAATAATAAAATAAATAAATAAATAGAATAATAATAATAATTTTGTTTCAACTGCATTAGAGGATGACGTCATCCGCTTCGGGGGAAAGCACGGGACAAAGAAAAATAAATTGAATAAATAAGAAATACGATTTATTATAACAAAGCATACATTCAATTAACATAGGCTACGCGTGATATTACAATCGATCAATGGTGTCTTTTTCTTAAACATTTGAATTAAAATTTTTCATAAATATAAAATAAACATGTGCAGAAACGTCCCAATTTATCCTTTTTGTGCTTTTTTTCATAATCATTGTGTGTATGATAGTACAATGCAGTATTTTATTATTGTGGCAACACTGATTTGAGGAAAGCTTTCATTTCAATTATAAAAACAATGCTGATTTAATTTTTAATTAAAAATACGTGTTTTAAAGACATGCAAATGTGCTATGTCAACAGCCTGTTCAAAATCCTTTCCTGTGGTATCTTAATCATCGTTCTGCGTTTTATATTTGCTTCAAAAAATGGATGTTGACAACAGAAATAATATATAGGATGATATAATATTATTCATAACCGACAAAATATTAAGCTAATTTGTCAAATTGTGATACACTGAAATCCCTATGTATAAGAACATAAATTACTTTTCTGGGTCATGAATTCTATCGATATATTTGTAAAAAATCGATATATGCATTTAAATAATCAATAACGTAAACTTATCAAAATATAAACTCTTCAAATTATACGAATCATTTACATATAATTTACATAAAAACAGAAATAGAAGACTTGAAGAATCTGTTACAAAATATAACATTTCATTATAGAATATGAAAAGATATTTCAAATATGCGTATAAATGTTTAGCTATATTACCCTGCGAAAGGAAGTAAACCGATAATTAATTCAAGTTTCGAAAATATTTATACTTACAAGAAACCGAAAATCAATAATACACTTCTTGCATGTAAAAGAGAAAAACAAACCATAAAAAGATAAAAAAGCCAGAGCAATTAAATTAATTTATAAAGAAGTGAGAACTTTTATTATGGATTTGTAACTATAGCAGTATATATATTATGTTTAAAAAAGTATAACAAAATTTTCTTACGATAATGCAGTGATAATTAATGTGGTGTAATACGAAAATCACATAATTTATAATGACATATAATAAATAAATACTAAATACTGCCTTATTAATCTTTTATAATTATACAATGTATGACAAAACATCTGTTTTGCTTAGAAGAAAGAAATGTAATTACAATTAACAATGAAAACAAAACAAAGTTGACTAAGTACCAACATTAACCATAGTTAATTGCGTTATTCTACATAATCGCTGTCATTATTTCATTAAGCTTTTCTCCAACTAATTTTTGTCTGGCAGGATAAGAGCCAAACAATTTACAGAAAAACTAGTTCTTAAAAACATTGCTTGCATAATTGCTGATTCATTAATATTTATGTCAAAATATTACGCATTCCATCTGACTGAAAGTAATAATAATAATAATAATAATAATAATAATAATAACAGAGTTTGATTTAAAATTTTACTGCTTTTGAAAAACAAATAACTATTTAAAAACAGTAAATGTGTTTTAAATTATGCTAGAATGGTAACTATATTACAGTCGAATAATATAATATCTCATTTAAAAGTCGAAGTTATAACTCAAATTAACTAGAAGAATTTGAAAAATATTAGTAATAATTAAAGCATTATTAATTAATAAAGTACAATAAGATTAAACTTTTATTTTATTTTCAGCAGTTTTTAAAAAATCCATATTTTAACTGCAATTTACTAGCACATCTTCCTGTTAGTAATACATAAACATGTTACACAGTTGGATAAAAAATGTAGAACACCCCATAAGCAAAGGAGAACACCTCATACACAAAGATAAAATATTTCAAAGATGTACTTTAGGAATTATTGGGATTTAAAAATTTCAACTACTAATGTTATATTAATTGTAATAGTTGTAAATGAAGCTGCAATTCTGGTAGCTTTTTAAGCATAACTCAAAAACTATTTGGCAGAATTACCTGTAATTATAAATTCACATTTCAAAATCATGTATTTAAAATAATAATTTCGGGAAAAAAATATGCATGACATAGAAAAACTTTAACCCTTTATCTACTTACGGTACTTATAAGTACCAATCACCTTAAAACTTTATAGCACAACAACCATTACTTATATTCTGATGGTACGTTTTAGAAACAGTCTTTTAACTCTACTTTTTCATGATAGATAACAGTAGTTGTTCTAGGCTGATGAATTTTGTGAGGAAGAAAGCTATTTTCGAACGGACATTGTGTTCTTTTGCTGCCATTTTGTACGGATTGCCACTCTTACCTTTTCTTTGCTATAAATATATAATATCAAACCAAAGGTAAGTGTTGTATTTTTTTTATTCATTCTGTGTTGTCTTAGAATATTATTTGCCCAATCATTATAAGATAACAGATTATGTAATATGATTAACGGTCGAATTATTCCGTGGTACTTATAAGTACCGCCAGTACACGTAGTGTTGGAGAAAAGTTTGTTTTCATTTTGTCCATGTAATTATCTATAGTATTTCTGTTTGTTATAATGTAATTATGAAAATGTAGTGTAGCAATATGTTTTAGTATTTTTTATAAATTTCAATTATAGATATATTTCTTAATTAATTAATTTTTTTTAAATTTAATTATTTTTTACTTTATATATATATATATATATATATATATATAATATATTTTTGTGCGTAAATGAAAAAAAAATGTTTTTATGATTATCATAAAATGTGAATTTCTACCTTTATTATGTAAAACATAAAATTATGTCAATTTGATAATTTCTTTGTTTTCTTATAAGTGTTTTTTTGATTATTTAGCATTTTTAAGAGGTTAAATTTCATTAGAAATGTCATCCGTAATTTTTTTCTATTATGAGGAAATTTATACATAGTGTACTGACGGTACTTTTAAGTACCACTTTAATTAATTAGTTCTAACAAATTAAATTTCACAACGGGGAGATTTTTTTTTCTTGTATATTCTTTTATTATCAATATGGCAGCTAAAAAAAATATATTTATGAAGAAATTTTTAGTAGTTCATAATGCGGTAGAGAAAGGGTTAACAGAAATGGATATTTAGAAGCGTGAAATATCCGAATCCAAAATTACAGCTGAATCCGACAAGTAATTTTTGATGTATGCTTAAAAGACTAATAGCGTTGCAGTTTTTTTTACAGCTATTAAAAATTTCAATGCCCTTTCAGCCATAAAATAGCCGTTATTAAGACTTTAGCCTTCAAGGTAATTAGATATTGCAGTTCCAGTAATGATTTTGAAATTGAGAAATGTAAAATTTATCGCGATTTGGTTAATAATAGCTATCCTATTGGTCTTGTTAAAAATATCTTTAAAAATACTTTAAATTTTGTGAATTCTACCCCCCTCCTCTTTTCAACGTAGTAAACCAAACTTTTTTATCTGTATCCCTTATTATAAGAACATTTCTGATAAAATTTCTGGCATTCTAAAATCATACAATATTGGGGTCTCTTTTAAACCAATTAATAAAGTGAGTTCCTTTTTCAGTAAGCTTAAATTTCAATATAAGTCCAAATTACCCGGTGTTGTTTATATTATTCCCTGTAAAGATTGCAACAGTGTTTACATTGGTGAAACAGGTAGATCATTGGAAATTCGCCTAAAAGAACATACTGGTGCTTTAAAAAATGGTAATTTGAATTCCAAAAATTGTCCAGCATTCACTTCAAACGAATCACATCCCGCTAATTGCGAACGCCATTATTTTGAAAAAATCTTTAAAAATACTTTAAATTTTGTGAATTCTACTCGCCTTCCCCTCTTTTCAACGTAGTAAACCAAACTCTTTTATTTGTATTCCTTATTATAAGATTGGCTTTCAACAGCTATCATGGTAGATTACTGCTTGAGGGTTGGTTCACTCAATTGCGATCACAGACTTTGAATGAAGCTCGTTCTGTCCCTAGTGAATATTGTCTGTTTTTAGAATAACTAACTTTAACTGTTCTTGATTTGTTCAGTCGTTTGCTAAAAGCAATGGATTTTTTGTACTGATGATGCCTCGCGTGTCGCTTGTCGAAACGTTTACAAATTGTATTTTTAATTGTTTTTAAGTATATATTTTTATAAATTTTTTTTTAAACTGTGCTCAAGTCTGTCTTAATTTATTTTATTTGGTGTTTTAATATTAAAAATTATTTTAACAATAGGAGTTAAAACTTCATAATTCATAAACTACTTCACGAGATGGCTTCACATTTGGTATCCTAATGTGAAATTTAACGAAATTCCAAATAGGATGTCAAATTTAAATATTCGTATTGAAAGTTACAGAGTTTAAATTAATCTTTATATATGAAGACGACGCACGTATACTGCGCCAATTTAGAATTTACTGTTACATTTTTAAAACGAAAAAATAGACCGGTAAATTTTTATTTTTTTTTGTTGCTAAATGAAATTTGTTTGCATTTATTAAAGAAAGAATAAAGTGTTTTGAAAGGAATATTAAACGAAACCATTTGAGCGATCTTCGATAACACTTACCCACTTGTTTTTTTTTTATCCTTTATATTTACAATTTATTTAAAGTAATTTAACTATCATCCAAGCTTTATTTTAATGATTTATATAAAACAGAAAACTCGTTTAATAAAAATATTGAAGTTTTGTTTCTACTGTTCGAGCACGAATAATTTAATTTATGTTACACAAAGGTACATAAGCGTGATTTTAGCTGTATTAGTTTGTTAGAATACAATTTATATGAATAATATGTCTTATTTCGGCATAGAAGACCGTGAAATGTGCTGTAACATGTTTCCCACACTAATAAGACAGGGTATTATAATTGCATCCACGGTATCTAAATTAGCATATGACGCAGAACAAGTTGGTAAAGTACGTAACAGGTGCTATGGAAACAGGGCTATAGTTATCTTGAATATGTTTACATATAAAGGGGAAGGCTGCTCAAAATTTAAAATAGCAGATCGTGATAGCCAAGTTGTTCAGAATGAATTGATATGAAATTTTATTCTGGATGTATGTTTGAAATTAATTATGCGCTTAACTCGGAATAAAAAATAATAGTCCGTTAACGTAAATGAGATGTTTTCTTTGATTAGAAATTTGGACATTCTTTTATTTATTATTTGATGTAAAAAAATCAAATTGAGTAATGTTTTATTGTAATCTTTTTTACAATAATATAATTTTTTTATGAATGAAGTAAATAAAAGTAAATGTATTATTTCTATAAACTTCAAGTTATCTTTAAGTTGCATCTAAACGCAGGCTTCATAGTAAAATGAAATATAATTTTAACAAAAATATACTAATAACAAACCTATAATTTATGAAATAATGGATGTATTTAAACATATATCTATTTATATCTATTTATTGTTCTATTATGTCGTATTGTGAAACTAAATATTTCCTTTAGATATTATAAAACATAAATATTTTTTTAATTAAGATATAACTATAAAAACTTTACAAAATATATGTAAAAAGTCCTAAACATTACCTTTAAAAGGATGCAGTCCCTATTTATGAAGAGTATTGTACGCAGGATTAGAAAGTATAAGATTGATTTACATATTTCTTCACGAAATTCGAGAATGTCTTGCACCTTATTTTACCTATTCTAATTTAATAAATCAGGGTACAATTGCTATATTTTGTGATAAATGCATATTAACATATTTTGCAGTACTTGGTTATGTTACATATAAACCACTGTAGTTAAATTTTTAAACGTCTGCTGTCTTTTGAAAGCATTATTAACATTAACCATTTTTATAAATAGTTAAAGACGATAAATAATGAAACCGATTACTTTTGTTGCATATAAAGTTTTTATCATCAAACATTACTGTAAAAGTAAATGTATTATTTCTATAAACTTCAAGTTATCTTTAAGTTGCATCTAAACGCAGGCTTCATAGTAAAATGAAATATAATTTTAACAAAAATATACTAATAACAAACCTATAATTTATGAAATAATGGATGTATTTAAACATATATCTATTTATATCTATTTATTGTTCTATTATGTCGCATTGTGAAACTAAATATTTCCTTTAGATATTATAAAACATAAATATTTTTTTAATTAAGACATAACTATAAAAACTTTACAAAATATCTGTCACAAGTCCTAAACATTACCTTTAAAAGGATGCAGTCTCTATTTATGAAGAGTATTTTACGCAGGATTAGAAAATATAAGATTGATTTACATATTTCTTCACGAAATTGGAGAATGTCTTGCACCTTATTTTACCTATTCTAATTTAATAAATCAGGGTACAATTGCTATATTTTGTGATAAATGCATATTAACATATTTTGCAGTACTTGGTTATGTTACATATAAACCACTGTAGTTAAATTTTTAAACGTCTGCTGTCTTTTGAAAGCATTATTAACATTAACCATTTTTATAAATAGTTAAAGACGATAAATAATGAAACCGATTACTTTTGTTGCATATAAAGTTTTTATCATCAAACATTACTGTAAAAGTAAATGTATTATTTCTATAAACTTCAAGTTATCTTTAAGTTGCATCTAAACGCAGGCTTCATAGTAAAATGAAATATAATTTTAACAAAAATATACTAATAACAAACCTATAATTTATGAAATAATGGATGTATTTAAACATATATCTATTTATATCTATTTATTGTTCTATTATGTCGCATTGTGAAACTAAATATTTCCTTTAGATATTATAAAACATAAATATTTTTTTAATTAAGACATAACTATAAAAACTTTACAAAATATCTGTCACAAGTCCTAAACATTACCTTTAAAAGGATGCAGTCTCTATTTATGAAGAGTATTTTACGCAGGATTAGAAAATATAAGATTGATTTACATATTTCTTCACGAAATTGGAGAATGTCTTGCACCTTATTTTACCTATTCTAATTTAATAAATCAGGGTACAATTGCTATATTTTGTGATAAATACATATTAACATATTTTGCAGTACTTGGTTATGTTACATATAAACAGCTGTAGTTAAATTTTTAAACGTCTGCTGTCTTTTGAAAGCATTATTAACATTAACTATTTTTATAAATAGTTAAAGACGATAAATAATGAAACCGATTACTTTTGTTGCATATAAAGTTTTTATCATCAAACATTACTGTACTATGTCTGCTCCATAATTCACATCATTTAGATTATTTCTTTTTTTTATTATTATTTCATATATTTCGGTATGTCATTCCAATTTCAAAATCGATTTCACACGATGATTAATTTTTGCATTTTCAAGCATGTGCAGAAATAATATTTTAGTAGCCTTAAAAACAATTATTTAATACGATGTAATATTCTTTATACAGGCGTAGTTTGTTAAATTGTAAAAAACCTTCATATTTTGCATCTTATTTGTCAGAAACATTTGTAATAAAATTCATGCCACAAAAAAAAAAAAAAAAAATTGTAATAATAACGAAGTTGTCAAAATGTCTTCACTAAATTTCTTCACTAAATTACAAAAGGTAATTTGTGACAGGAAGATTTCTAGAGAAGATTTTTTTTAAAATAATGAGACAATAAGACAGAATAAATAACTTAGTAGAAAAATTATATGACGCAAATAAAAAAATATATTTATGAATGTCTAGTAAGACAATTATGAAACACATGATTTATATCTCGTATCAGATTGAGTTCTAATTGAATAAGATTGAGTTGAATCTAAGGAATGGAATTGAATCTAAGATTGAGTACTAATGAACTCTATGGTTCAAACTCATGGTTCGAAAAAGAAATTTCGCTCAAGTGTGAGTTTTACTTGCATACAAACGGTTCCGTACAATGAATTTATGAAATTAAAAAAAATTTATTTAAAAAAATGATAAGTGCAATATTAAAAATAAAATTGCGAAAAGTAATAAGACTTTGTAAAAAACTTTGAATTATTCTATGAATGATTTTTCAGTAATTGTCTTCATTAATTGAATTCAATTGGAATGAAAAATTCTAATAATGAAGTAATTATAAGATTTGAATTGTAATGACACTAATCATTGACTATTTATCACTATGATTTGCCTTATCTAAAATAAAGACCTTGTAAAAAATTTAAAATTGGCATTGTGCCAAGTGCTCTTCGAAAAAAGATCCTAAAGTTGCAACGCCACCTTGGTCCGTGCCGCATTTTTTCTAGATAGGTTTTTAATCAATATATAGGCTAATTGTAAACGACTTTTTTCGAAAATCATTATCAACAATCCTTGGATAATTCCGCGCTGATAGGTAACTCGAGCACAACAGAAAATTAAAGTTTGTGTGTATCGGAAAAATGCAATTTTCTCAAAAACTGTTACATAGGATAATAGATACAGTTTTTCTGTAAGTTTAAATGAACTCCAAGTACCCCTAATGTTTCATAATTTGTGTTTCAGTACATTCGAAAATAAGGCGGGGTGCGTATTTTTGAAGTACATTATCGAAGATATCTCTGAATATGTAATAACTAAAATTAAACCTAATATATTTTTGAGTTCTTTGTTATGAGATCTTTTGAACGATACCTCACACGATATATATATATTAATTAGTACCCTACATTTTCCCTTAAAGTATTTATGAATGACTAATAATCTATAAATTTATGGTTCAATAGCCATTGCAACTCTGGCAAGTTTGAACTTTCTACGTTCTATAGTTTTCGAGAAAAATGGCTGTGACAGACGGACAGACAAACGAGTAATCCTATAATGATTCCGGTTTTACAATTTAAGTACGGAACCATAAAAAATCCGAATCGTTGATAATCTTTTAAAATGTTTCATAAAAATAGATAATTCATGTCAATATTTACTGCGTAACTCGAGGATCTGCTGAATACATCACTGCACATTAATTGTGTCAATCAAATAATTGAAATATAACTAATGATGTCGAAAACATCTTTAAAGATATAGAACAACCAAATATCTATAAATCACACAACAATATTGGCATTACTAATGCAGAGCTTATAATCTGGATTGTACATAATTTACAAAAATTTCTTCGTCTTTTGTAATAATGTGAAATTATTTTTAAATATGTTTCTTCAGTTTAAATGTACCATTTAAAATAATACCAAAAGTGATGTATGTAATAATAAAAAAATTCGCCATTTTTACTTAATTAATTTATTCCAAATTCTTACAACTGTACTTTTTTCCATGTCTCTTAATAATATCTTAATTCTAAATTATATTTTTATTCCGTATCTTTAATCGATATATTCTTTTAATGCTTTTCTAAAAATCTTAATCTGTTAAAAGCTACACGTATTTGTAAAAAAAAAAAAACCCTTAATTTATTTCTTTTTTTGAAACATTAAATTTTTATTTCTTTAGAAAGTCTCTTAGTAAAATTTTTATTTTTATTAAAATTATCATTCGATATCCCATAATTCATTTCGACTCGCGCGTCTCACTTCAAAATTATTGCTGTGTATAGTAATAAGTTCCACAGCCTTGCAAGTCTCTTATTGGTTATTTCCCCACTGCATTGGCGAAAAGATTCATTCACCTCGCTGCCTTTAAAACCCGGTTACGCAGGCCCGGAGCTCAGAATTTGTACGTGTTTTCAACTGCCAAACAAACCCCATCACTTGGAGAAGAAGATTTTTCAAATTATTGTAATCTCTAATAAATTTAACATCTTCATACTGTTTCCTATTACGTAGCACAACTCAGATATGATTTCTGAACTTGCTAATTAGCGGAATTATCTTTGATTGGTAAAGTGTCAATAAAAAGTATTGATACTAATGCTGCGTTCTATTATTTATACTGAGAAACTCTTAATGCTTTTCAGAAACATCGTCTTCCATTTGGAACTTTCGACTGCTAATCATCTGTTGTTTACGGGATCATCGATTGCCAGAATTGATATATTCACTATGAAATGCAATTCATTTCATGTATAAATTTGTTTAAGTGTTAACATTTGTAAATATTAACTAAAGTTTAGCAAATAAAATAGATTATCTTGAAAAAATAAGTATTTTAATGATGTTGTACTACTTCAAACATATTGAAATATATCTGTACCACTGAGGTGCACTACAAGAGACTTACTATAGAATATGGTGTGTATAGCACTTACAGTTAATTTACACGGACACTCAAAATAATTCCGTTACATTACGGTCTATGAGCAAAAATCGCTTAAGATTTATTTTAATAATGTTTCGTTATTTCAAACATATTGAAATTATATACATAAAACATATTGCATTACATGGACTTACTGTAGAATATTGTGTGCATAGCACCCATCGTTCATTTACAGGGACTCACAAAAGAATTTAGTTACAGTACAGACTGTTAACAATAATTGCTAGAAGTGCGTTTTCAGATGCGGTACGCATCTTTAAATCTAATTAATTTTTCGCCTATAACTTGGTGTGAATAATTTCTATGATCATATACAGGGCAGCACAAAAAAATCTCTAGCACATTTCAGTTTATTGACAGAAATTCCAGAAGGGTAAATTGAAATTGTTTTATGCATTTGCTATCTGAACTAAATTTTAGCATTCTACGTGGTATATACACTCTAAAAAAATCCGTGAAAATACAAGAGATTTTCCGTAAAATTTCACGGAGAAGTTTCATTTTTCCAAAACAACAGTATAATTTCCGTAATTGACATTAGTTCCGTAAAGGAGATTTCAAATCCGTAAATATGCAGAAAGTTTTCCGTAAATTTAATGGATTTTATCCGTATTTCTTTCAAAACAGTACAATGTCCGTATTTCTTCCAAAACAGTGCAATTTCCGTAAATGACTTTTAGAGGTTTGCGTACAGAAATCGCCTTGTTTGAAATGGGAATTAAGATTGTTGTATTTAATAGAGTTCTTCAAGGATCTAGGCCTGACCCGGCTCGACATGCTGCCCCTTTCTAACCGGGGCCGTCTGTGGACAGTAATGTTTTGTGAAAATAATAGTAATATTTATATTTTTTAACGAAATATTTAAAAATTGATTTTGTTTTTATAAGTTACAGAAAAATATATTTTTTTAATATATTATATATATATATTTATTGATACTGCTTCAAAATTAGAACTTTTTTTTCACTAATCTTTTTAAAATTTTATTTTAACTTTTCTAACGTGAAGCAATATTAGGTTATTTAAAGGTTTCATAACGTAATATTTCTGCAAGTTATCGCTACATAAATTGTATTAAACTAAACTGATTTGGCTTATAAATTTATGAATTAAATGAAAATTTATTATTTTATAAATTATAACTTTTTAACGTTTATGATTTTTTCCTTACATTTATAAAAATAGTTCATATTTTTTCTTTACTTTTATAAAAATGAAGTTTATAATTTTATTAACTTTATAATTTATTTCTTTAGCTTATAATTTTATAAATTAAACTAAATCAATAAGTCCAAATTTAAATATTACCTATCACAAGATCATTAATTTCGAAATTGTCTTTAAGAATCAATTTTTTCTTTTAATATTATTAAAACTATTCAGTTTGACAGAACCGTACACAAAAGTTCTCATCATAGCTCAAATATAATAATTTAATTTATTATAAAATTGTTTATTTACGTAAGTTTTTTTTAAAATAAGCGATAACGAAAAGTTATTTTAATAGCATGTAATAAATACGTCTCCTTCAGATAATTATTATTTTTATTGGAATTGATAAATAGATCATCGGACAAATAATTTTAAAAAGTATATTTTCTAAAAAATAAAATGTTGTAACTATTACAAAAGGATGCAATCATACAATGACTCTTAATACAACGTCGCATAATACAATGTTTTACGCATATCATACATAATAAGTTAAAATTTATCTGTTATAAAGTAGCAAATAATAAAGCAAAATATTGAAAAATATGAAAAGAAAATATTAAAAACATTGGAACTGAAAAAAAAAAAAAAAATCCATGGAACCTTAAAGTTTTTGCATAATAAAAAGCGGCTGAAGTAAGTAGCAACGCTTGAAGAAGTTGGGTATCTAATCATAGCGTAGGGGTTAGAACCTCCGGTTATAGTACTGGCGTCTCGATTGCCAGTACAATTTCCGTTTTTTTCAGGAATTTTTTTTTACAGTGTATATATAAATCTATATAAATCTACATATCCTATATAGGGCTGTACAAAAGAATTAGGATATTTTCCCGAATATTATTGGTAATTCCTGAAACTGGGTATTTCAGTATGTTATGTTTTTTTTTCATTTTGTTTAGTTAAACATTATCTTTCACCTTTATTAGCCGGTAAAGATTTTTAAAAGTATATTGGAAGTTTTGGGAAATGTTGGAAAGTGACAAATAGTCTATGCTTGATGCATGATTTTTCGTTCTTATTTTTATTTGGCTACAGTCTCTTCTTGCTTATTACTCAAATCGCTAAGATTATTGGGAAGTCACTGAAAATTCAGCAAATAATCATTTGAAATTAATCTCCTTTATATTTTAATTTGTATTCATACTAATGTAAGAAAAATTATAATTTTTTAAGTTTAGTGATATCTATGATTAATATATTTGAAGAAAGTGTAGGTAGAAGTAAAATTTTAACTTAAAAAAAGCGGTATCTAACACACATGATACAAAAACCTATTTATTATATGCTGTAATTTGCAGATGTAAAGTATTGAAATTCATATATTTTTATTAAATATCTAAATAAAACCTAGAGGAAGATAATCACCGTAAAACAGTTAATAAGCCAACATTTAAAAACAATCAATTCCCTACGAGTAAAGAAAAACATCATTCAATAATATTTTATTATTAATGCTTATATTTGCATCGTAAATCGAAAAATAAAGATTTTCTAAAAAATATCATTTATTCATTTCAAAGCATTCAATGAAATTTTAATCTACGCATCTAACTGAATGTTTGGTAGATTAATGATACGAGAAATTTTCATGGAAGAACGCATTAATAAAAATAAATATTTCCGTAATCTATCTAGAAGAAATTAGATTTTGTAAAACTGACGATATTTTTCAAGCAAATGCTTAAAATATATATTGCAAATAATGAAAGTACCATACATTTTTTAAATAAACTTTAAAGTGATTCATCTAAAAAATAAATAATATGAAGCCGTAATTTCAATTTAATTATGTTGATTATGTGCAACTCAGTTATAGATATTATTATCCGAATTATTTAATTTTTAAGTATGGTTCCTGAGAGATTAAGATAGCTCTTCCTGTATCGTGAAATAAATTATTAATTTATCTTGAACAAAACGTGATATTGTATGTACCGAAATTCTTAGTTCAAAAAATAGCGAAACTCAAAATAGGACATTTGAATTTGTATTTTAAATTTTTATCTGGAAACTGTGGGGGATTTCTTCAATTTAAGATATATTATTATTTGTTTCGTTTGAGATAATTCTTTGAGCGTAATGTATCTGAAAAGTGTTTTGATAACTTCTAATAGTTTTCTTAGTATTCAAAGATGAGTGAAAATGAAAATATTTCGTCGTCTGGTATCAAATCGGTAATTTTCTTTACAGTTACGCGCAAGAATATCGTTTAGTTCCACAGCAAGGGGTCCATTCTGTTATAAACGGACCTCCTACACGTTGCCCTGCTGCCTGTGGCATCCTATAGCAGGCGTGCTGCACGAACACCGTAAAATATTTTATTTCACTGTCCACCGCCAGGGGAATTCTGTTCTAAACAAAACTCTTTCCGAATGAAACTCCAGCACTTGTCCCTACTGCCTACGGCACTGTATGGCAGTTGTGCTGCGCACGCACTGTAAAATATTTTAGTTCCAATTTACACCTGCAGGGGACGCTAAATCAATACCCTAATTTATATATCCAACATCATAATTAGTTCATGTCAAGTTGAATGAATCGATTCCTGTTGAAATCGGGTCCATAGAACACGAGAAATTATATCCCCACTAGAGACTAGTATTCAGAAATGATGGCAACCAAGGGTTGAAAAAATAATACCGAAGTTTATTTAGTACCTGGGAGACCTGGGGTGGAATGTTGGAAAATATTGCGTCTGAATCGGAATAATATTAAATAAAAAACCATTAAGTTGTGCTTTCCACCGCCAGGGGACGCTTTATGTTCTAAACAAAGTTCTTTCCCAACGAAACTCTGGCACTTGTACCAGTTTCCTACGGCACTGTATAGCAGGTGTACTGTGCACGCTCTGAAAATCTTTTATTTCAACTTTATGCCGCCAGGAGGCGTGAAATCTATATCTTGATTAGTTATCAATCACTTAATTAGTTCATGTTTAGCTGAATCCAATTTCCCACTCCCTTTGACATCGGATCCATAGAACCCGAAAAAATACTCCCCCTTCCTAGAGATTAATATTGAGAAATGGTGGTAATCAAGTACTGAAAATTTGATACCCAAGTTTATTTAGTACCTGAGGGAGCTGGAAAGAATGTTAGAAAAAATTTCGTTTGAATCGCGCGAATATTAAAAAAAAGTTCTGATTTGGAGGTCAGGGGGTGGGGGAGTTTCGATCAGAGCATTAACGTGATATTTAAATTACGACCGGACACCTTCTCCCCCTCTAAATTAAACCAAGGACCTTTAACATTAACAATTATCGTTAACTTTTGAATTAGAAATAAAATGGCGCTTTTTGCTGGTTTGATATACAAATACAGAAAATTATCGTTGCCAGTTTCTAAAATCAAATTTCTAAATGACGTCACGTACATGAAAAGACTCTAAAAATCGTGTAAAACAACTCGCCATAAATTTAAAAATAGTAGTTCGAATTCGGAATATTTTTTAATGAAAACAGAGCAATATTTACTATATTGGGCTACATTATTGAAATTGGATTCATTTCAATAATGTAAAAAAAATCTCTGCAAAGCGTGAAAAATCGCATAAAAAATTAAATAAAAAAAAATCTAAATCGGGATAATTAATAATCCGACATTTCCTTTTAAAATCATGATTCTTTATCTTTAAAGAATTATCAACTCTCTCCAAGCTGAAAAGGGAAAAAAACGACGATTTTAGACATGACGGATGCCAAAATTGAAGCAAGCAAGCAATCAATCAAGCATTCTCAAGAAAATTTCTTAGTGGCAAAGGAAAAAAAAAATCACCAAAGATTCAAAAATCGTTATACGAATTCCGAATAAACTTTATTGAAACGAGTACAAAATTTACTATATTGGGCTAAAAGATTGGGACTGGATATGCGTTACTAATGTTGAAAAGTTGCAGCAAAACGTAAAAAAAAGTAAAAATCGCATAAAAAATTAAATCGAAAAATATAATAAAAAATTCCAAAAATCGGGCTTGAAGGGGCAAAACTACATATATAGAGATACACAAAGCAGATTAATATCAAGACATTAGAGAATTAAAAAGAAAATCTGACGTCATATTGGAAGTTTAACGAATTTTTCAGATGTTTGAGAATGATGCAAAGCGAGTATCAATATCAGTAATAGAGAACAGTAAATATATGAGCTTGAGAAACATATTGAATCATGATAAAAATCCGATTATGGAAATATTCGCATATTTTAACATTTTGAAGGTGTACAACATGTTTAATTTTGAAATTATTTTTTTATTTCACATTATTACATTCATTTCACATTCATAATTTATTTGGATTTATTAAAGAAAGGATAAAGTGTTTTGAAAGGAATATTAAACGAAACCCTTTGAGCGATCTTCGATCACACTTACCCACTTGTTAGAAGAAGCAGCCGCCTTCCACGCATCATTGTTTTCAGACAATTAAAAAAAAAAAAAAAACCTAAAATTAGCTGCTTTAGTCTAATTTTTTTCCTATTAAACGTAAGAAAATACTTTAAAACTAAGGTCAGTTGTTATGTTTTCAATTATCTATATAAGTGCACGCGTTTATTGCGCGCATATTTTTTTCGCAGATTTGTTTGCTTCCGTTGTTGTTCTTAGTCTTGAGATTATCTGTTTTAAAAAAATTGCGCAGTTGCTTTAATTGGAACAATTCGAGTTGTTTAAATTGAACCATATATGCGATCTTAAAATTGAAAAGTAAGTAATGAATTCCGAGGGCTGTATTTTTAATATTTTATAATGGATTATTATCTCCATGCAAGTTTTTGAATATTTTACCTTAATTTTTTTTTTTTATATATGGAGCAATTTCTTTATACAGTTTAGGCTGATATAAACATAAAAAGATATATTACAATAAGGTATAAAACCCGCAAAAAGCCAAAGAATCATTAGAAATGTTACCTCCCTTGCCAAAATAAGTTAAGTTAAAGTACAGAGGGAGTCAAGTTGTTGTTAACATCTTTGCCATATACAGTAAAACATAAAAATACTCACAAAAATAAAATTATTGAAGCACAAAACCAATTGGAACATTAAGATTAAAAAAATAGGAGTAATTCAATTGGAAAGAAAATGATGGAAGGGAAAAACTACAGACATAAGGCAAAAAAAATGTTAATGATTCAGAATGTAAAAAAGAAAAATCAAGAAAGTGATGATTGCTTTGCCTAATTTGTAAGAACAATAAAATAACAGAAATTATTCAGTGTTCAGATTGTCAAATATCGTTCCATTTTGTGTGCGCTGAAATAAAAAATGAACAAAATAAATTCATGTGTAAGCCTTGCATAACTTTTTACATCATATTCAAGTAGCGAGCAATTAGTTCCACAATTTCTATTTTTAATTACTTATCACTTGGATTAATATTTTGAATGCATTTGATTTAAAACAATTACTCTCACTTTCAGACATTTGATTTATTTATATTTCATTGCTGTTGTTTTGTTTGATTGTTTCATGAATCGCAAACTTTGATTTTAATAAAATTAGTTATATTCCCTACTCATTAAAACATCCTACAATTGTTTGCTCCAAATTAGGAGACCTTGGGGTCCAACTTAGGCGACCAGTCGCTGAATTTGGACCACTTTTGACAATTTATTTCAAATTAAAATAACTTAAGATTTTCAAAAGAAATTGTTCTAAAGCTTTATTTATTTAGTATATGAATAGATTGACCACGTGCAGTGATACTTTGCAGATATTCTAAAAATGGAGTGATTTCCCCTGGAATCAAACGAAATCATGAGTTGGACTATGTATTTTAAAGTATTATGAACCATCATCTGGAAAATGCTTCCGCATTTCTGAATGCAATGCGAATGCCATTGCGCTATTATCCTATGTGTTAGAAAAAATTCGGTCTATTAAGAAGCAACTCTTTTATTTGAGCATTTATAGTAGAGTTTTGTAAAGAAATGTAGACTTCATAATCAATAGAAATTAAAATGTTCTCTAGTCATCACTCTACTAAAAAAGAAAGCATTACAATCATTGCAGAGATTGACCATTGAATTTAAATAATGTTTGTGTTAATAATTTTCGTTTGTTAGTTCTCGAACTCCGGGCCTCTCAGCTTGGTGCTATGCGTGGTTCTAGTAGCTTAAATAAAATCTCATTCTACGTTACATTATATGTCTTAATATGCGTCATCTCATGACAGGTCTACTACAGTTTTCTATCATTGGATTCCAGCAGAGTAAATACAGTGAAAAAAGCAATAAATTATTTCCACACAAAGAACAGTGTTTAACTTTCATATTTAAAAGAAATGTTAATCTTTAAAAAATGAGTTTTTATAGCTGAATTGTTTTTATAAATTTAAAATAACGTTATTTTTACTGCCTTTTCATTTTATATACCAGTTGCAATCATGTAACCAGTAACCTGGAAAAAAACCTCGATAACTGACTCTGATAGAAAAATAATCCTCTAGTTTACATCAAATAAAATCTTTCTAGTCTTGCGTAATCGGGTCCACAGCCAAGTTTGAAGTCAAAGATCAGAAATTTTTGCAGCGATATCGTTACAAATGTACCAGAGTTAGCTACAAAACAAAGTTAATAACGCGCGAAACTACGTTCCATTAAATAATGTCCAATTGCTGTTGACTGAATTATAGATCTTTAATAAAACTACTTGAGAATGATAAATAAAGTTAGTTATGTAAAATTTTTAGTAATAATCATTTCTCTAGTGAGAATAATAACACAGAGAAATAAATAGTCTTGTTATTTCTATTATTTTCAAGATTAGATTATTCTTCAGTTTGTTGTCTAAATAATCCCCATAATGAACGTAATTGTTAATTTCTCACAAAGCTTAGCATCTAGATCTGTGCGTCAGCCGAAAATGCTTTGTAATGATCAAAATTTTAGCTAATCTGAATTCCAGGTACTGTTAAATCAGTAAATATTGTTTCTTGGAAAATATTGTTCCTCGATTCCATCATTTTAAAGATTTTTTCGTACATTGCAAATATTGCTTGTTTAGTAATAGTAAAATAACTGCAGATGAAAAATATATAATAGTAATTCTTCTTTTTTCCGTTTGCTTCATAATGAAAAACCTTAAATTTACTAATTGCTGAATACAAATTGCATGTAATCTTCTGCAATCGGATTCACTGTCCAAAGTCCACTTTAAATATAAAAGAAATTTCCAACAATATAGTAAATACGCCAATTGGCGGGTGACTCGATTACAGAAGATTAGTCCAATATCTTTTAAAACCTTCAAAAAGAAGAAAGATATGCACAGAAAACTAAAAATAAATAAATGGTTAATTTGTTTTAAATGTGCGTTAATTAATTTGTGTATGCCAGACAATAAAATATAAATACTTGTCTCTATTTTTATAATAATAACTGTTATTTATATAATTTACATTTGAATATAAAAAAAATACACCTAAAATGCTGACGTCTACTTGAAAAAATTCCATTTTTTTAAACATCGCTTGGACCGACGTCACGCTTATGCCTTCTTGGCTTAAAACCAAATTGTTTGGCGACAAACGTAGAATCAAAATCGTAAATAAACATGTGACAGACAAATACAGTCATTTTGCTAGTTTTTGCATGCTAGTTTTTTCTGCAAGTCATATGATGGAGGAGTTAGATTTAAAAAAATAAAATAAAAAGAAGAACAAATCAAAAACAAAATTGTTACTGAGAATTTATTTAATCAATTTTTAGATGCATTTTTCTTAATCTGACGCAAATGATAAATTGCTAAATATGGTTTTAATTGCAATATTTCGCGTTGAATACTTTTTTGTAAGCATTACGAACATTGACTTCCATGTATTAATTAAATATTTTCGTTTTATAATATTATTTCTCATCAAAACTGCTTTTCTCTTTTTTTCCTTTTTTAAAATTTTAAATAAAATTAGTAAGTTTTTTCTTTTCTTTTTCGAGGTGTTTGTATTATTTTCTAAATGATAGCAGTTTCAATCCTTTCACCAATGATAAAGCTAATAAAAAAATGACCAAAGGTAACTTTTTCGTTCAAAATAACAGAACGTTCCATCATAATTCTATAACTAATCTACGTCGAACGATATGTTATATACTAAAACCTTCCCTGAAAAATTATCTATCGAACAGGGTAAGTTCCACCAAAATCTATTCAGCAGAACTTGAGTTATAAGCAGTCGGAACGAAATTTCCGTTTGTATTTTATATATATAGTAGATAAAGAGTACACAATTTATTAGTTTTACTTTGACTATTGAAAGGTGTAATATAGATTAATATCTCTTGGTATAAATTTTCTTAAAGTTTTGTTAAAGTTCTGTCCAAATGACTCAGTAAAGTTAGAAATGCATAAACAATCATCTCTCAAAAGTTCTTTTTAGGTGCGTAAGTAATTATATAAATACGTAGCACCTATAGTCGTCGTCTGGTTTGTCCGTCTGTCCGCATATAAGAATGCAAAACTACCCAACCATATGGTTTAAAGTTTAATATATATATAATTTTTGCAGAATTTTGTCGAGTCCTTTTTCAAATTTTATGAAAATCAAATTAAAACTTACAATAATATTAATAGAAATATTTATTAAGTAATTGGAATATTTTAAAAATTGATACTTCCTGGTTATAGCAACTTCAGAGGATTAATAGTCAAGCGACCGAGATGTATCTCCAAGTTAGCTGACATGTATGACGTTATAGTCATATATGACGTATGTGACATTTTATGACTTATATGACTAAGTTATAGTCTCATTTTTCATTCTATTAAATCCTATCATACGTAATTAATTCAATGATGTCCCATGATAAGTAATGAATCTATGTTGCCATAGTGATTACGTCATATTTAAGATAGACTCATATTATTTCCGTATTACTGAATTTAAAAACAGAATATATGTACTAACATTGTTTAATTATAGCAATCATATTATCTACCTACAGTTTTTAGAATAGATGTTTCCGGAAAAAATAGATATTAAATGGAAAAAAGAGCCTTAATATAGATTTCAAGTTCTGAAATTTTCAAAACTACGCTTAAGTTTTTGATTGGAATTTTCAGTAAATGATGACGAAAGATAAAATGTTGCCAGCATAAAATTTACTTATTTTATTACGCCAATTAATTATATCATAATAACATTTCACTGAAATACTAACAGTTCGAACGCACCCCATTTGTCACGTTTGACGGACAATTTCGAACTTGATTTAACAGGAACCGTGATTTCTAATAACCCCTCGCAAACTTTGTAAGTAATATAAGATCACCAGGCTTATCAAGCACAAATTTAAATATGCTTAAAATTTTTGAGAAAATAAACAGTAATGATTATGCAGAATCGATAGTGATTGAGAAGTCTGTCTAAAATTTCCAGGTGCTACAAATAGTTAAACCTATTCTCCTAGTATGGTGTGAATCGCCCGCAAGTATACTTCATTCACATAATAATTCTTTCTTAGCTGAATTCCTAATAACTCATTATAATGCTAAAGATATAGCTTTTTTATGTTCTGTTTATAACAAAACTTGAATATTTGTTAATATTCCTTTTTGTGTAAAAATAAGTTTAAAAGGAATATTAAAAATAAATAGTCATTTATTAATTCATTTCTAATAAGTTTAAAAATATAAAATTTTTATATAAGATTCCCCAACAAATTTTAATTAGATAGCAAGTCAAGAAAATTAATGCAAACATATTTAATATAAAACTTAATTAAATATGAGTAATTATTATGTTTTCATTAAAATGTAAGACTTAAATACCAAAATCTCACAACATAAAGATAACTAAGACTTACTTTAATAACATTTAATCTTCAATGTTGTCTTAACTTTAAAAGAGCAGTAAATGACACTTAAGTTTCTCAATTTAATATGTTTAAAAATGTTGCTGTCAAATTGGAATTTTAAATATTTGATTTCAACAAGTATTTTCTTTAACTTTCACTTATAAATAATTCTCTTAAACTGTCAAACAAATATTTCTTTTGTCACAGAGATATGTCATCGATGTCGGTATTGATTTGAAAAAGGAAAATCTTGTTATTTTTTTAATTCACTTGTTTAACCATTTTTTCTTATTCTTGATTGATTTCAAGAAACATACAAAATTATTTTTCAAAAGGGAAATTTTACTAATAAACTAACATATAATTTTTAATTTGTAAAAGGTACATATTATTTCATTATCACTTTTTTACTAGGTATATACTTATAGTTTGAATTTTTTGTATTACTTAATGCTTTGAAGTGATAAATATACAAAGCAGTGCTTATCAAAAAATGCAGTTACAATTTAAGAAAATAGTTTATAAAACAATTTAAGTTTCCGCAAGTATTATCCGGATTCACATGATAAGTTCGATTAAGTTCGATTCACACACGCACACACGCAGAGATATACAGGTTGATACCAACTTCATGATACAAACTTTAAGGGTTGGTACAGGACAGTGGAACAAACAGTTTTTGTATAGGAAAACAGTGTCCAAAATCCATTTATTTAGTCATTACAGGACGTCTCACTTCAATCCGATATCACATTTTCGTTCAAAACTTTAACAGTCGTGAAGATATTTTAAATAATTTTGCAACGGACTCATTTTGTATGAATCGTAAGCATATGGTAAGGATTTTGTTACAAGATCTTCACAACCCTTAAATTTTGTACCATGAATTTAGAAGAATCCTGTATACACTGTAAAAAATTGCTGCAGTAAAGTTACTGCAGCAGAGATTCCAGGCAATGTCCATAAGAGAACGGGTTTTGTCCTTAGATAAACGAGATTTGTTCTTACATAAATGGTTTTTGCCCGTAAAAACACGAAATTTACGGAAATTGACCGTTTACTTTGAAAAGGTACAATTTTCCGTAAAATTACGGTAGAAAATCACGGAAAATGCCCGTGAATTTACAATATTTTTTTTTTACAGTGTTTGCAGTACGGTACATTTTACATAAAGACGAAAGTTCTTATTGCTGTTTAGTTGAAAACTGCATAAGAAATTTAATTTACATTTAATTTGATTCATATTAATATCTAAAAATAAAATTATGTATCTTTTTAGTTTAGTGCCTTTTAAGATTCATTGAACTTTAAGAAAGTGCAGGAGGATTTTAACTTAAAAAGAAAAAGCAATACTTTTGTAACATAGGGGAAAGGGTTGCACAGTGGGACAAAAGGCATTTTACCTACCATTCAAATACTCAACAAATAGAAAAGTATGCATCATTTAGTTAACCTGTATGGCAACACTGTGTAAACTAGTTTCAGTCACATTTCATCTTGTAGGGAAGTTACAACCCTTTTTCTTTTTACTATCACTTTTGGAAAAATCATGTAAATTTTACTTTCTTGGATTTGAGCAATAAAATATCATCCAATAATGAATATCATTGCATTAATTTAAAGCTTAAACTTTCTTCATTACATGTGTGCAATGTTCTTAATTCTATTAATGAATTTTGCGCATTTTTTGACTTTGGATTTAAAAGTACTCCTAGGGGGGTACAGTGGGACATGTTGATAGGGGCACAGTGGGACATGTCCCACTGTATCCCAATGTAAATATATTTTAGACTATCACAATGTAAAATTCAATTATTCATGTAAAGTGATTTTATTTAAACACGGTATTTTTATTATGTTTAGATTATTAACCTTTAGACTTTTTAGACTATTAACCTTTTGATTACTATTATATTATTACTGTTAAATGTTTTTTTTAATGAATTGTTATCTAAACACATTATTATGAATATTTTTGTCTCTAAACATGCATTAACAATCTGTTAACTTTACGTGCACACAAAAAGTAATTATGAAAAGGAAAACAATAGACTTTTTTCATATTACAGTTAAAACTACTTTAATAAACTATCTTTGCTTCAAAAACGACTTCAATATTGATACAGTAAACACTACCGAACTTGAATTAAAAATTTTATCTTGATTGCTAGGCTTTAAATTTATCTCTGGTGGAAAACCAGAAAGTTGCTGAACCTGTTTTGTCAAGAGAACTAATAAGGTCTCTACCAAAATGCCATGCACCTGATAATTCTAAGAGGAACCGAAGGAATATGAAATCAGAAGTATTGACTGATACAACCTGTAAAAAGTAGAATAGAGCAGGAAACTTCTGAAAGAATTGAAAAGCAAAATAAAGGTAAAAAGAAGTATTCTTCTAATGTTTCGAAAGTGTTAACAAAAAAAAAAAAAAGATTGTAAATAAAAATTTATAGGAAAGCAGTTCTTTAGAAGACGAAGATTGGAATCTCTCTGCAAGTGATAGTGTTTCTGACGATGAGGTGGAAGAAAGAAAAAGTAGTTTTGAGGATGATATGGAAGAAAGAGAAAGCGTTTCTATTAATATTGGAGATTTTGTATTAGTCAAAATATGTGGGAAAAAGAAAGGCGCCATATGCTATTATGTTGAAATCATAAATAAAAGTGAAATTGACTTTGAAGTAAAGTATATGAAAACACATTTGCCAGCATAAAATTTTGTCTTTGATGATGAGACAACATATTCAGCTGTTCTTGCTGACATTGAAATGAAATTACCAAAACCAACGGCTTGCGGAGAGACAGAAAGGAGAATGACACATTTATCATTTCCTGTAGACTTCCAAGGTTATTCCATGATAAAATGAACTTTTGGGAATTTTTTGTTATCCTTTAATGTTTAATTTGATGTTACTTTATTATTTTAAATTCATCATACATTATTTTGCAAAGAATTTTTCTACTCTTAAACGTGTTCCATTATTACAACTATTTTTAAGTCTTATCATTTGAAAATGGCTTACATATATTCTATGTTCAACATCTAAACCTGTATTTCATAATAATAAATGTGCTGTGATAATATAGCTAATTTTGTATGTGCCTGACTCACCGTCCCACTGTACCCCATTCCCTGTGCCACTGTGACCCGCCAGGGGGCACAATGGGACATCTTTTGAAAATTACCTTTTCTTGAGTACCTAAAATTTGAGTACCTTTTGAAAATTATTTTTTAAAGAATAAAATGAGTATAAATTATGAAAAAAATTACAATGAAAGCTAAAAGTTGCCAAAATATTGCTCTGTATTTTTTTATTTTTTTAATTAAAAGGGAAGAAATTATCATAAAACAAGTGAAAATTGTCCCACTGTGCCCCTCTCTCCCATATACAGGAAATTTACCATGATTCATATTTTATTTACAAATAAAGTGCATTAAAAACGATGAAAATGAAATTTGATTGTAACACAGCTTCGTTTTAAATGGAAGAATTTCATGGAATCGATGAACAGAATATAATAAAATTGTAAAAGATAATCGATTTGAAAAAAAAGAACTTCTATAAAACGGAATCTTTTGTCCTGTTCCGTATAATTACGTCATAAAAGGATTTAATGAATCTGTAATTGAAAACTAGATGAAAATTATTGCGACCAGAAATTTCAAAGCATGCACTTAAAAATGTAATACGTACTAGAATAGAAAATTTTATTTTAATAATGTTGTATGATTAATGTTTATATTTACATCATAAATCGGAAAAACAAAAGATAGCTTTGAAATTCTATTTATCCCTTTAAAAGCAATAAAGCAGTAAATGCAATTTTAAACAATGTTTCCAGCTAAATTTTAGGTAAATTGATAGCAGAATTTCTTTTCCGAGGAAACTTCCACAAAAATAAATATTATCATCATATATCTAGGAAATAATTAGATTTTGTAAAACTGGTGATATTTTAAGGAAAACAATTAAATTTACATGTATTACAAATTGTGATTTTTTTCCTTCATCATTTATTTAGACTAATGTGAAAAATATTTATTAAAAGAATAATATGAAATCGTGTTATCAGTCTTTATACATTTATGATATGATTATGTATTAATCAGTTATGGTATTATGATCAGCATTTTTTTTCTCTTTATGATTCTCAAGAGATTGGTAAAATATTTATCAGAATTTGTTATCAAAAGTACTAAATTTTATAACTTAAAATAGAAATAAACTAAATTATACTTCTAATTTGGAGGATATGTAATATTAAATATAGCAACTGTATACAAATCCTAAATAAATTTATATTTTATAGAAATTTAATTTTTTTCTTTGAAATAACTTTTGCGCATGCCATATCAGGAAATCATTTGGTTAAATTTGCATTTCTTATTTCTTATATTGCGAGGGGTGTTCCAAATGTAAGTTTCCTAATTTTTTAAAAGATAAATTGGTACACCAGGTGAAACAAACAATCGGTATAAGAATCCACACCCGTTGCTTGTTGAACGACAGAAAAAGTGACAGCGGAAGAGGAATGACGCATGCGCAGAGCGCCGAAGAAGAGAGAGTAGCAGCAGACCGGCGTTCCCGAGTTTACTCGAATTCAAACCGTCACCAATCTCAGGTTTGCCATTCAACTAGGTTTCTTGAGTGAAGGTGTTGTGCTCTTGGATGACAACGCAAAACCACGCACAGCAAGGCTCACACAAGATTAAAAACCAGATTCGTCGCTTCGGATGGGAGATATTCTATCACCCGCCCTACAGTCCCGATCTTGCCCCATCGAAATTTCACCTGTTCCCTGCATTGAAAGCTGCGCTCTCAAGACGTCACTTCAAAAACAATTCTGAGGTGGAGCAGTCTGTGTGACAATTCCTTGCATCGCAGGGCACCCTGTTTTACCAGAGTGGTTTCTTCAAACCGATTGCACGCTACGGCAAATGTCTCAATATCGGTGGCGACTGTGTTGAAAAATAGTGCAAGGTCTATAATTCATGATGCCCTGATGTATTTATTTTTGGCGATCAAGTTTCCGTGTGAAAAAAAAATTGGTGAAACTTACTTTCGGAGCGTACCTCGTAGAAATTAAATCAAAGCCCTCATAAAAGTTCTTACGGGGTTCAGATATGTAAAAGTTATACTGTAAAAGTCCCTTTAAATTGATGAAATAAACATTGGAATGGTACATTTAACATTTAGAAATCTTAAATTTAACCTGCCACATAACTTTGTGGGTAATGGATATAGGAAATTACTGGAATGATAAAGAGCGTAAAATTTGTTAATACCAAATTACTGTTAAAAAAAGATGTTTTTGTAGGCTGAATGCTTAAAGTAATTGTAAAGAAAAATGCTTGTTTCTTTTTTGTGAAGGCTGTCTACATCATAATATTATTTTTAATCCGGAATTTAACTTTCAAAAACGCAATGAAAACTGCTTTCATTGTCAGTCTAAGGGACTGCGTAAATTAAAAAAGAAATTTATTTTCATTGTTATTTTGTTACAATAATAAATATTATGAATAGTTATTATTTTTCTTTTCATAAACACGGTTCGTACGCCACAGGTAATTTGAATACTAGATTTTTGGTTAAGTACCTATTTAATAAACAAGTTCTGTGATTAAGTGTGACGACCATTAATTTACGAAATTTCTGGTATGCAAAATCCCTGAAATCCCTAAGGCGTATGAATTCTGATAAATAATACATAAGTTTATAAACTTCATTTAATCTGTTGCTTCTGCTGATTCACATATTTTCTACATATAATTTTTTAGAATAGTGATTTATTAACAGGTAATGAAGATTAAAGTCTCTTAAAATATTATTGTTTCTGTTTTCTTAAATTACTTTAGAAAAAAAATTAGAAATATACAAATACTTTAATGACAGCCTGAAATAAGCCTGTAAAAATTGTTTTAGCAATGAAAACCGTTATTTTCAATAACTTTTCTCAAATTTTGTTTGTAATGTAAACTAATCATTTTTAGACACAAATGCAAATGTGAACCTAATTTTATTGGAAATGAACCCTAATTTGTATTAAGAATCTGTTATTGTAGTCAGTTTTAATTAAAAATATGAGATGCCTCCAATTGTGTAAACTCTGAAGAAGCATGATAGGGTTTAAAGACTTTAGCGCACGTCTATAAAGCTCACTTCACAAACAAAACTTTTTCATTCTTCATTATATAAATTTAAAAAATAAAGTTGTGAGTATAAGAAAAATTAAAGTAAGTAATAGTTATATATATAATATAACTATTATAATAGTATATATAATAGTGGTGAAATATTTTTTGTGAAAATACAGGTTGTAAAAAAAAAAAAAAAAAAAATCTATTCATCCCCCATAGGGGAGATGGGGGATGAATGGGACTATTCAACATTTCGAACGCTATTGTATGTGTACGTGTCCAGATCATAAAAATTTGGACCCAGGATGTCCAGTCTTGAAACGGGTGATATTTCCTGTGCGCCATTAATACTTGATTATATCGACAAAATATTTATTTCTTATACTCTGAAACAGTTACTTTGTTAGATTTCCTTGTAGAATCGATTGTAAAATGATTTGAAAATGGATTAAATACCTAATCCATCGTCCGAGTTTTACAAAAATCTATACACTTCTTGCGACTGTAAAATATAACACATTCACCAAATAAAAAGTACTGTTTGGGTGCTATCGCGTTCAGTCACACATAGGGGAGATGGGGGATGAATGGGACAAGGGATGGATGGGACGTTCTCAATATTTCAGGCAATAAACATTTATATTTAGTTGCTTCCTATCCTCATAGATTTCACTACCATAGTGTGCTTCAGAACCAAAAGCAAGACCACATGGCTGTTTTCATTTTCACTCAAATTTGCATTTTCTGAAATCTCTGCTCAAAAGTATTTTTTTTTTTTTTTACATTTGAAGTTACTTAAATATCTTATGCAATATAAACAATTAAGATATGTTGCAGTTTTTTATTTAAAGGCTCAACATTGGTAATTAAAATGAATGAAGATTAACCATTGTGACAAAATAATTTTTGAGACAATATGGCTGACAATTGAATATATGCATCATGTGGATGACTGGGACATTTCAAATGGGGATGAATGGGACTGTCTCATTCATCCCTAGAGGATGCTGAAAAACATATTTATTAACTAAAGAATGTTACACAGGTTGATAAATTAATAATTTATAGTAATTATTCTTTTAACATTTCATCCTCATTGTAGCCATCGTCTTCAGCCATTGAATGCTTCCGTTTATGGGCCTTTTAATACAAAGTTGAGATGAGTCCAAGATGATTGGCTGACAATTAATCCAGGAGATCATATTACAATTTATAAACTCTCAGCTTTTGCCAAGCAGGTATTTTTGTCAGATTTTAATCCTTAACATTGAATACAGGGAGGAAAATATTTGTGTTCCATTCATCCCTGCTGTGGGGATGATTGGGACAGAGAGGAACTTTTTTTAAATTACATAATCTGTACAATAATAATCTTGAATAGATATTGTACATAAGATGTAGTCAACCACATAATGTATCAAATGTGATATATAATATTGATAATAACTTAAAAAATATATTTAAAATGAATATCTTTAATAAAATGTCCCATTCATCCCCCATCTCCCCTACCCACAAAAATCATGATTATAATACTTTTCCTTATAGTGTTTGTTGCCTTTAGTGTTTGGAACAGCAAAAGTATATGCACAAAAAATTTTAATATTTCCCTATTAATATTAAAACCTTTTAATATATTAGAAATTTTATAAGAAAAATTTGATTAGATAACAAATAAGAAAAATTAATTAAAAATATTAATATTAATATTAATTAAATATGAGAATGTATTTCCCTTCTAATAAAATGCCAGATTTAACTGTCAAAATTTCTAAATTTGAAGATTATAAAGATTTCCATGAATAGCATTTAATCATTGAAGTTCTGAATATATGCAGATTTTAAATAAGCAGAAAATGAAGTTTGACACTTCCATTTCTGAGTTTAATATGATTTTAAAATGTTGTTGTCAATCTTAAACTTTAAATATTTGATTTCAACAAGTATTTTCTTTAACTGTCACTTATAAATAATTATTTTGAACAGTCAAACGAATACTTGTTTTTAGAAGATATATCGCTAAGATTGATATAAAATGATTTTTAATTAAAGTTAAAAACTGTTCTGAAATCTTTCTAAAATACGTTTGTTTTTGATATAGGATTGTGCTATCTTTTGAAAGATAAATATTTTTATTAGAGACTCTTAAGGATGAATGTGATTTTTAATGTATGGAAAAGATAAATATTATTTTATTATTATTTTTAAAGAATGCAGCATTGTGGAAGTCTTTTTTATGAAAATATTTCTACTTTAAAATAATCGAAATTAAAAACAAATACATTTTGGAAAGAAGAAAAATGTAAAATATATTTTTATGAAATAAAAGTGAAAAATAATCGAAATTAAAAATAAATAAATTTTAGGAAGAAGACAAAATGTGAAATATTTTTTTTATGAAATAAAGCAGTGATATTTTTATAAAGTTGTTGTCAGTAGTTTTCGGTTACCGACTTTTACTCGCCCTACTTTAATGAACTTACTTACGCTATCTTTCTTCTATATTGACTTTAAATTTTCTGATTATATTATTGTTATTTTAATATTACACGTTTACTAGATCTCAAATTAATCTAAGTGGCTCTGTTACGCTTTCTAATATCCATTGTCGCATCCTAATTGACTTTGTAATCTTAATATTAGATACTTAACCACGTTCTAAGACCATTGCGCTGCAATAACGTTAGGTTCCTATGTAACCGAGTGTACCAATTGAGCATAGACAGTAAGACGTGTATATCTACAAGAATATATAGATGTGTTTCCAATAATAATAATACTTATTTATATTAGATAAAGAGATGGATACATCCGTTTGAAATAGACTCACATGGGATTCATCAATTATTCCTGAACTAAAATTTTTCAAGTCTTTCACTATTTGTTTTAATATATTTTATATTAAAATAACATTAGAGATATCCTGTCCTATTAATTTATATGTCTGGTAGTTGGTAGTCTGCAAATTGACAGTAAGAAATAAACTTCCTGCTGGCCGCACAGTGGGGCGTTTTGACGATCTAGGTGGACAAAATTATTGCGTTGGAGTTTAGTTAGGTTTTGCTTATTTTTCGAATGTATCTCTAATAAAATGCTTAAACAGTGATAAATATTTGGTTTATTTAAGTATTTATATTATTATTATTATTATTTATATTATTATTATTATTTATATTATTATTATTATTTATATTATTATTATATTTATATTATTATTATTATTATTTATATTATTATTATTATTATTATTTATATCATTATTATTATTATTTATATTATTATTATTATTAAAAGTGGTTTAAAATTGACTAGCAAGATTTGAACAAAATATACATAATTACACTCTAAGTTAATATAACTTAATGATTAAATAACAATTAAAATAATAATAATAAGGTTTAACTGGTCTACCAGGGTGGCTTTTATTTAAGATTTTTTCGTTTTCTATTGCTTGAATAACGCAATCCGGTAGGTGAAAGGTTCCTTGAAACCAGGCGGAATTGTATTGATAAAAACGTTGTCTATTTCTTTCCGACTTAGACCATTTTTGTTGAATTTGAAAACAAAATGTCCGGACACGTGATTTCAGGCTCTTAAAAATGTCTTCAGTTAACTGAGGATTCTCCAGTTTTTCCAACAACAATGAAAGGATACCTTCGAATTTGCTTTCCTTTGGGTTGGAAACCCATAATTCAGCAACAGATTGCCGAGAAATTTGTGTAGTCATGCTGAAAAAATAAAAGCTTTAAAATAAAAACATATTTTAACAAGAACGAAAAATCATGCGTCAAGCATAGATTATGTAGCACTTTCCAACGCTTCTAAAATAATTTTACAAATCATTACCGTTTAATAAGCTGAAAGATGACATCTAAGTAAACAATTTGGAAAACGCATAACATATTTAAAAACGTAATTTCAGGAATTTTCAATATATACAATATTCGGAAAAATATCCGAATACTTTTATGTAGCCCTGTATATGATCTATAGATTTGTATATATACATAGGATGCTAAATTTTAGTTTAGTTAGGAAACGCGTAGCACCGTTTAAATTCTCCTTCTGGAGTTTCTGCCAATAAACGGAAATGTGTTCGCGAACTTTTGTGCTGCCCTGTATAGGATCTACAGAATTTATACACACCACGTAATAGACAAAAAGCTAGTTAAGATTAAAATCGCGTTTAGTAACTTAAAACGCACTTCCAGGAATTATTGTTAACAGACAGTAGAGAATTCTTTTGTGTGTCCCTGTAAATTAACGATGACTGCTATACACACACTATTCTGTAGTAAGCCTCTTGTGATGCACCTTAGTAATATATATAAACTTCAATGCGTTTAAAATAGTGGAACATTATTTAAATAAGCCGCAGACGATTTTTCTCCATAGACGTAATGTAACGGAATTATTTTGACTGTCCCTGTAAAGTAACTCTAAGTGCTATACACCTACTATTCCATATTAAGCTTCTTCTAATGCATCTTAGTGATCTATATAAATTTCAATGTGTTTATAATAGTGAAACATTTTTAAAATAAACCGCAAATGATTTTTCCCCATAGACCGCAATGTAACGGAATTCTTTTGAGTGTCCCTGTAAGAAAACTATAAGTGCTACACACTTCAGTTAAATAGGGAACGTGCCATAGATAACGACAATAACATATAAACATTGCAGAGCAATCCGAGCATATTTACGGGAGTTAGAGCACGGACAGACGGCCATACGGCCAGACAAACCGAAGTCATAAGCACTTTTCAACTAGGTTTGAAAGTGCTAAAAAATAAGCTTTTATGTTTTGTATGACTCTGTAAAAAATATAATATATATGCTACCTAAGTCATTTTCAGTTGAAAAAATGCTATTGTGTAAATCAATAACTTATATAAATTTTTATTGAATTTGAAATAAAATTTTTGCTTATAGACGGTGATGTATCAGAATTATTTGTGTGTCCTTTAAGATAAATATAATTGCTGCTCACTTTATTTTCACTTTATAAGATGGTATTGTGCATCTCGATAATCTAGATTAATTTTGTTGAAATTAAATTAAAATTTGTGTTTATAACTAACAATCTTTCCACAATTTTTGTGTGTTCCTGTAAAAAATGCATAATTGCTACGTTCCTCAAATTATAATATAATTAAATTGACATGTAAATACTTTTACACATTTAAACCAAGTTTCAGCTCAATCCAATAATTATAAGTGGATTAAAATTGATTTTCAAGATTTAAACTAAACTTTTGTGTAGCCCTGTAGATACAGTATAGCTTCTACTTTCCTCAAAGTACAATAATATTGTATTGTCATTGAAACTACACATGTATAGAAAGTTTTCGATTAATCGAATAATTGGAAGTGGTTTAAAATTAACTTGCAAGATTTAAACTAAACTTTTGTGTAACCCTGTAGAAATAGTATAACTTCTACATTCGTTAAATTATAAGAATATTGTATTATCATTAAAATTACACATGAATTCAAAGTTTCAGATTAATCGGATAATTAAAAGTGGTTTAAAATTAACTTGCAAGATTTTCACTAAATATAATACTTACACTGAAAGTTAATATAAAGCTGGTTTATTGATAAAAACTTTACGATTCGCAATCTTTCGCAGGTGTTTTCTTAAATTTCCAATACTTCAGGAATAACACTTTTATTTTAAAAAAATCTTATTGCTTAATAATGCTTAATAATATATTAAAAGTCAAGATAAAGTTTGTCAACAACAACATGAATCATCCAAAAACACAATTACTGAAAAAAAAAAACACATGGTTTAATGTCGCTTGGGTCACAACATGGTTTAATGTCGCTTATTTTCAAACAGCAGTTGGTTAAATCTTACCTTGACAAATATGTAATAAATTTTCAGTAAACTCGTGCTTTCACATTAAACAGAATAGTTAAGACGTGCTTTCGAACTTAGGGAAATAAATGCAACTGTTTAAACACCCTCAAACCAATTGCGCAAATGTTTTCTTTACGGTCGTAATTAATCGACACCACGAATTTTTTCGACAAAAAACGTACGGATCTCGACAAAAGAGACATTCAGCTATCAGAATATGCGGTTTTGTTAAATCCCGAGAATATCGGAAAAATGAATTTTGTCCACCTAGATCATCAAAACGCCCCACTGTGGGCCGTATGGCGAATCCTTCAGTCAACCAATAAAGTAGCTTTAGACGGAAATTAATGATAAAAATATTTTATTTAAAATCAGTAGTAAATGTGTCTTGCAGTTGAGTTAACGATGATAAAATTGAAAGTTTACTGAAAACTAATAAAATAACGAATCCAACTGCAAGAAGTCCTTCCAAATTCTAGGTCTAATTCTAAACAAGATGGCTGCTCTAATTATATTCTGGAATCAATGAAAGGCTTCTTTTGAAAAATGTAACTAATTGCTCTAAAAACACTGTACACAATATCACTAGAGAATATGACAATGCCGCTACTTGAAGCAAACCCCATGGATTCCAAGTATAGTTTTATTTAAATTAATTAACAGAACATCTTATCACAATCAATCTGCTAGGCTAAAGAAGCTTAATCTTAAATCAATCGAAGTTGAACGTCCCTGCTGACGACAGAAGGGTCAATGAAGTCTTAGAAACCTGTCTTAATGTTTCGTAATCGACGTTATCTGACAAAATCCAAGAATTTTCACTACTACCGACATATTTATACTAGCTAGTAGACCACCGAAACATATTTATTATGTTACTACATAAAATAATCAAAACGATCAGATTTCTAAACATTCAACCTCATTTTGAAAAAGCAAAACAAATGACAGAATAGATAGCATTTTTCATATACAAATGTTAGAATCAGGACGACATGTCCACACCCAAAACACAACAATCGTTCTTACCTTAGGATAACTTCATAAAGAGAGTAGCTAGACACAGATATAAAACCTATCTATATCATGGAACACTCCATCATTAACATCTGGTGTAATCATTTCCTACGAGCATGCGTTCAAACTTACAAAAAACATCACGAACTAATATTTTATCATTAACCACCGAGAAAATATTTTTCGACTGGCCGTGCTCACTCTACACAAATATTTCCGAAATTATCGTTTTTGTCATAATGAATAAAGGAAAGTACATTCAACTAGGTAAATTATATCCAATGGTTGGAGTATCATAGTTGAGATTTTTTCCAACAGAGAGAAACATATGCCGGGACCAGGACTCGAACGTGGGTACTTTGGTTTGCCGTACCAACGATGATATAATTGCATGGTATACAGGAGTTTCCATGCTGTTTCAGATTCATCATGTAAATTCTATAGTTATAGCTCGGATGAATGAAATTAGCGTTGCAGTTCGCAGCTTTGTCCAACAGATAAGAGTGAAATATGCCAACCAGGATATCGTCGGGATAGCTCAGTAGGGAGAGCGTTGGTACACCAAACCAAAGTACCCAGGTTCGTGTCCTGGTCCCGGCATATTTTCTCTCTGTTGGAAAAAATCTCAACTATGATACTCGAACCATTGGATATCGTTTTTTTTCTTCTTTTATTTCAAATTCTCTGTTTTTCCATCCCCTTTTCAATTTCAAAATACATGAAATGTTATTTACCACATAATTATTACTAGACACATTTTCATAATAAAATTTTGGTAATGAGTTTTCATTTCCCTTCTTACATTTATTATTTTATTCAATTTGCAAATTTCGACGGTGTGGTGTTCGACTATTACTTGTTATTACTTGGCTTATTAACAAGCCATGGTGTCCATAACCTTTCCATTTACTAGACTTTTTTATGAGCTTCTGGGTTACCCCTCATTGACATTACTTTAGAATTTTCTAAACCTTATTTTCTAAAATTCCCTTCTGAAACACATGCATCTGGCCCGTCTATTATATAATATTTTAACGCAATTAACTAACATGCATCTGGGTGCTTTTACTTTCGATTTTCTTATACCTGATCTTCTAAAAGCTCTTTTTTTAACGTATATGAACGATATGCACCTGGACTATCTTTTATCTAATATTTTCACGGAAATAAAATATCACCTACCTTACATTTACTTAATAATATTGTTCGTGACTTTTTTAATTCAACAACATTTAATGTGTATTCATAATATTTTCCCTGCCTCTTTTAAGGTTGCACTTGGAATCAATAACTTTCGTCTAGAATCTCATTTATATTCCGATTGGCGGGGAATGGTGATTCTTTCGACAAGCATATATAGAATTGCGGCATTTTATGTCAAGCAAATACATACACTTTTACTCTCTAAAGTCTTAGTTATACCTTTTTTCTATCTAAATTTAAAGTTGTTGGGACTTACCTCAGCATTATTATTTGCGCTGTTGCATATTGATTCTTTTTTATAAATAGACACAGTACCGGTGCAGGAAGCGAGGGTTTGATTGTACCTTGTGATTTTTTTTCTTTTATTATTAATTGTATATTTTTGACCCGTTACAAGTTTTACGCAGAATTATGAAATCTGCAGATTTGCACTTTTTGATTTTTTTCCCCAATATATTACATTTGAATTTTTCCTTAAAAATTATATGTTTGTCTACAATATTTAAATTAATATTTCTATTGACGAAACTCTTAAAATAATATATATATACATATATATATATATATATATATATGTATAATTATAATATCTATGAATTTCAAAATACATATCAAGTTCTAATATCATTGTACTTTAATCTACAAAGAGATAAATAATGATATTGTGTAAACAGAATACCACATATCTAATAATTAACATGTGCAATCATAATTTTACCATAGCATGTGCTTCAATGGTAATTGGCCAAATTTACTCATACCTGAATAATATTTAAAAAAGAAAGAGAGAGAAAGGGGAAAAAAATTATAGATTGGAGTTGCTATTAAGTAAACACAAATGGATTAATAAATCAAATATGAACATTATACAATGGAAAACTGGACCACAAGAGAACAAACAAGAATTGGATATGAAAAAACACATGTAGATGTACTCGTCAGCTTGGTTGCACCCACATGTGTTTTAAAAATAATTCAGTATTTCATAATTCTACTGGCATGATGCTAAGAACAGTAGAATCAACCAAGTATACTGAATTATTACCAGAAACAATTGGAAAAAATAAGATTGGAAATATTTAAATTGGAAATACAAAACCATTAAGAATATATAATATAATTCACTTACATCGATTATCCTAAAAACATTATAAATCACCTCACTAAATTACCACTAGATATCATTTTTGAAATAATATTGGAAATTAGAACCTTTAAATTGTAGATAAAATATTTTTACTCACAATAATTATCCTGAATGCACAAAATATATAAACTTCTGCATAATATCCACGTCCACATGGCACGCACATAATTTTGACAATCGAGTTGAGAGAAATGATTTGAAAGACAAGTTGAGAGCACATTTTTTTAAACACAACTCCATCGATGACACGCCAACACAAAATGATTCAAAAACACACAAAATTATTCTGGTGATAATACACTTATAACAAAATTATATCCGTGAATATATAATTACCCCATCTAATTTTAATTCCTGAAAGTAAAATTAATATACAAGCAATAGCTCCCTCTATAGTTAAATTAAAAATAATATTAATAATATTATCATATCTACCTGACACATAAAGTGTCGCCATCTGTTGGTATTATAATTATTCATAATTAATATTTATTTGCATATCCACTTTATTAGTTACATATACATTTCATTAGATTTAATTATATAAATAAATTTTTGAAAAAACAATACTACCTAATAGTTTTACATTAAATTCGAATAAAATCTTACAATATGAATAAATCTACACAGAATTTATTCATCCTGCACAGCATTTCAGATATACTTAATAAGAGTATATTATGTAAAATAGATATTATTTAAAAAAAAGTGTTTTGCTGCCAGCTGTATTAATCTACTGATATATATTATAGACTTATAATTAAATAATTAATGTTATTGTTACTACTACTTAAATGTATTTTAGACTTGTTATTAAATAATTAATGTATTATTTATACTAATACTTAATTATATTTTAGATTTCATAGATTAATTTTAATATCAAATTAAATAATTCATAAACAATTCAAATTATCTCAAAATTTAAAAAATTGATAATTATATGTATTACTACTGTGTTACAATCAAATTAATGCAATGCAGTAATTAAAATACATGTTAAATTTGATATTTCATAGATAAAAAATAAAAAACTATATATATATATTTGTATATACTGCAAATAGATATGTTTGTGAGTTATAATTACCAATGTTATCCATGTATAATTTTATGTGTTATTGTATAAGTTAAATTATAAATGTATGAAAACTGCACATTAATAACACCCTAAACATGTGTGATCGGCAACGCACAATCACATACTATACAAAGTGTATATAATGTTCAATCAAATATTAAATTTCCTATATATATATATACATTATATTACTTATATTTTAAATGGAAATTTATCCTTTTTATTGTATAACTTATACAAAACATTTCTCAAGTTAAATCTCCCAAACATATTTGTTATTAGATAATTTCAAAAACATATCTTCAAAAGAGTAATAATATACATTGTGTTTTGTTTTAAACTGACGCTATTCTGAGCCATCTGTAGCTCGTTCTAATAACGGGAATTGTGTTAAACATTTTAAGGGGCCTAATGACGGTGTGAGAAAAGTTATTCCAAGAAAAATAGTTCAAAACATCACTGATAAGGGCAAATGTGGCGCTGTACAATAAAAAAAAGTATTTAAAAAAGAGGCAAAATTAACTTTGACTAATAAATTTCGTTTTCGCTGCATATTTTTAAACTTCTAAAGATCGCACAATTTCGTTTTTTACACCGTCAAATAGGAAAATAAATGCAATTTCTGTGAAAACTGTATATGTATTTACAAATTTTTATGGGTTTTAAAATAATTTCCAAGCATTAATTATTTTTAAATCTATCTCTATCACGGGCAGCCTGATTGCGAAAGATTAATCCGTTTGCATTTAAAATAACATAAATAGTTCTGCATTTATTCCCGGCTAATATTACAGAACGAAATTAAAATTTCATAAAAATATAAATAATATAATACAAATAAAATGCAAATTTAACAGACATGTTCTTCAACTACGCGCTTAAACAGTTGACATTTTCATAATAAAAAAACCTGCATTAAGCAGAGAATTCTTAAATGATTTCTGTGACCAATAACTCCTGGCAGGCGGATAATACTAAAGTATCGCTTTATTAAATTTCAAAATTTTTATTGAATTTATTATTGATATTTTCTTATAAAAGTTCTTTTTGGTGTTGTTAATGAATCAGTTTAAAAAATATATATTAAATACGAAAAATCTTTTAGAATTTGAAAAAATTGGTTGTCACTTATGTTCTGTAACCCGGGAAGCCCGGGTTCGATTCCCTAGTGTGGGTTAACGGTACATGTTACTGGTCCCGTCACAGTAACGTTCTAAAAGAAGAATGTTCCTAAGATCAACCCAAATAGACAATTATGAGTGTTAATAGACTGATCCAGATGGAAATTGGCCTTTTCGCATCCGTTTATAACCCAAATTATTGGCGCTATTGTCGTATACGCAGTATAAATTTGCATTTTCTTTTGTGACCCGTGTTTTATGCTAAATCTGGGCTGAGTAGCCACATTCTCTTATCGGAGGTATTTTGAACTACATTTTTTTTCACGGAATCTTTTTTTCCCATGGCGTCAATAGTCCCGTTACCAATTTTACTGCCATTCCGGATATTAGAACGAACTACAGATGGCTTTAAATAGCGTCAATAAAAAAAAAAAAACTCTGTATTAAAGCAGTAATGTTCATATAAAACTTTTACAAGTTCTATAAAATTTTAATATCCTCTATATACATTCATCTGTAAAATTTACAGATTACATTTAAAAATATCTTTTTTCTAATAAATAAAAACACTGTCGACTTCATGCTTAAAGATTTAGTCAACTGGATTTACGAAAATCACATGAAATGCAACATAAAACCTATGATACATATATAATATATTTTTTCAGACATCTTCTGCTGAACTTTCGTAATAATATCAGAATAAATATAATTTTCTTTTTATTGATCCCATTTTGCTTCTTTTGTAGACAATTAGAAGGTTTTAAGGAAATAATGCTTAACATATATTATAATGATATATTTCGCAAATAATAAAAATATATAATCACTGGTACTGCTTTCATTCTCTTTGGTACATTACAAGATTAACCTGATATGAGTCCCAGCTTTGACACTTGGTCTGCCGCTTGATATCTACCACTAGGAAAAGTAGTAACTCCTCTGAAGTCAAGTATAGACTCTCGCCCCTCCGTCTGTATTGGCGGTCTGCCCATTTATTTTCAGATGGCGGTTATCATCCCAACTATGGTAAGGCCTCATAGCTTTTTGTGCTTTTTTGCACTACGATGTCTATCACTTCTTACATTAGACATCTATAACAGCTAATATCAAACATCTGTCACAACTATCATCAAACATCTATTACATCTAACATCATACATCTTCACATCTGACATCAAGCATCTTCACTAACATCAAACTTTTATGATCAAACATCTATCACATCCGTTTTGGTTTGTCTGGATTATATCAATACATACAACTTAAGCAAGTTAACTATGCAACCTCGCTGCGGTGGGTATCAGGTTTATTTGATAGCCTAAGAGGGATTGCTCAGACTAGTACAAGTCTGTAGAGCACACTGTACCTCCCTGTCCCCTTTATTAAGGTCTTAAAAAATTACAATCTACAGCCGAAGCTGTACCCGCCGTTAATCGCGACAAGGGGTGGGATTGAATTTTAAGGCAAATTCTGGACATATGGAGGAGCATTTATTCCCACATCACAAACTCTGCTTATACCTGATTTAATGAATCTGTCACCACGGTGTTATCGCCAGGCTCCCGGTATTCCTCCCGACTCCCACCTTGTAGCCACACCAAATCTTTCACCTTCTGTATGTGTTACAACGCTTAACACTGGATTATCATTACCGATACTATGATTCCGGCCTGAACGGAATCCACTGCCAGGTTCCCGGTCTTCCTCCCGCGTACCGACCACATTTTGCCGTACCAACATACTTCATACAAATATTCTTTGATTAAGACCTAATCCGTCATTGCTCCCTATTCTCCTCACACAGCAGATGAAATCTAGTAATTACTAACGATTGAATTCCTATGAGGGCAACTCTTGAGCCTGTGCCCCTGGAGAGATACGTGGGCCAAGTGCACCTCACTAGCATTACACCTCGAGGGGTCGTGACCTCTAATCAGGTATTCGCTGCGCTTGTACACTGTCTAGAGCCCTACATGTCCCTAACACTTCTTATCGCCTTTTACTGATTACCACTTACACATCTTTATCTTCTCCACCTTCACTCACCACCACGACTTTTGGCACCGCCCGTTAATCGTTTGCTTCACCAAGACATTGGACCTACTAGTCAGTGTCAATCAGATTCCTTGACTGCACTTAGCCTCGTTATCATGATGCTCATCTCCATGCCATGTCGGACGGGATAATCCGTCGGCGCTTGCTGCTGTCCGCCTTGGTCACGGGACCTCAGGGGAGCTTGTTCCTCCTGTTCTGGATCACGTGATCTAAGTGGAACGCAGTCTAAAATTATATATACGATGGCAGTTTGATAAGTTCTCGACCGAACATAGAAATTAAATAAGTATGACCAAATGACAATGTTGTTTGTAAAGTATGATACTTTAGATGACATACCACCGAGTTTCAGGCGCGTGAGTTTATTGGTTATTGTTGGGCGATAAAGTAAAGTAAACAAGTTTTGACATTTTCGAAAAATGGAAAAAAAATGATGTTCGAGCTGTCATAAAATACTTTGTTAAAAAATAGCTAACCCCCCCGAACATACAAAAAGAGTTACAGTCTATCTTAAAGGATTTTTGTCTTTCATATGCGATGAAAAAAAAATGGGGTGCTGAATTTAAACATGGTAGGAAATCAATTCACGATGTTGAAAGATCAGGACTCCCAAAAACCGCTACGACCGACGAAATCGTCTCAAAAATTCACAGTGCCGTATTGAAGGATCGCCGATTGAAGATACGTGAACTTGCTGGCATTAAAAACTTCTCGATAGACCGAGTCCACCACATTTTACATGATGTTTTGGGTATGAAAAAGCTTTCCGCTCGATACGTGCCGCGCTTGTTGAACGTCGACCAAAAACGCCAAAAAATTAACATTTCTTAAGAGTCCTCTGAAATGTATTGTATTGCAAGTTGAAAAATAAAATGAAATATTGTCAAAAATCTTGTATTTTCATTTTAAGGCAGAGAACTTTTCAAACCACCCTCGTACAGGGCTGCACTAAAGAATTCGCACACAGGAGTGTATTTTAAATGTATTGAGTTGCAAGGGAAAATTGAAAAAAAATATATATAAAATTGTGCCGTTTGTAATCTCATGTTATGTTTTTAATGTTTTTAAAGTATCTTCAATTAAATATGTATTTACTTGCACTTACACGAATGGTGGTTAAGCAATTTTGTTTTTCAACTTTTAACGTATATTTTAATGAAATATAATAATGTCATAAATGCATTCTTCCAGCATTCATAAAAAAGCATGCAAAAAATTATTTTTATTGTGATATTTTATGTTGTGAATAAGTTTACTTTATGTATCAACCGATTAAATACATATTTACTAAATAAAAAATGGTCGGAATGATACAATTCTTTTACTTCATCATTTAATATAGTTGAGCATATTTAGAACAAATCAAATATTAAAAATATACTTCATTTTCTTATTTTTTTTCTGGTGTATTAATTAAATATATTTTTTCTAGAAAATGCAATATATATGTATATATGCATTATTTCACAAATTTGATAAATATATGTATTATATATATGTATATATAAATGGAAACAATAATAGTAAACTTTAAAAAGACGAGATATCAGACAGAAATTAGTTTAGATTTTCGTCAACAAAAATATCAGTTTAAAGATTTCAGAAAAAATATAAATTGTCATGAAAAATTCAGAAACGTGAATTTATTTTTTTAAGAAAAAAAAAATAAAAGATGCAGAATTCATAATTCTGCTTAAAAGCTTAAAACTTGTTGCGTGTAAAAAATATAAAATTAATTAAAAAAGAAAATAAATCACAAGTTATAATCGAACTCTCGCCTCCTGCTTGAAAACCACGTTCAATCAAATGTGTATTTGAAACGTATGCTGAACTTTAATTCTGAATTTCTGAAAAACTGAGGTCCATGTGAAGAAATCCTTTAACCAGAAGAGTTAGGCATATAACCTGTACAACATACTTTAAAATAACGAAAATCTGTGTGCACCATGTTTGCTGGTCTCCTTGCGAGCGTATTTGGTAACATTGCAAACCATTTTGTTCGGCAGATAATTATCTTATAATTTCTTGAAAAGTATAAAATACGACAATATTTACAAGTGTTGTGTTGAAAGATATGAAAGTAATCACATTAAAAAGCATTTTATTTATGTGAATTATTCATATCGCTAAAAAAATTAAAAAAGACTGTGATAAAATATTTCTCTCTCTCACTTTTTTCTTCTTACAGAAATGAAAATTAATATATTCATCTTGATTGCAGACATGCTTAAAATGATTAACAAAGCATATAATTACATTAAATTTTTATAATATTTTAATATATTAAAAAATATATATAATTTTCTTTTTTTTACAAAATATGTCATTTACACAAATCGTAAACATTTAAGGAATTATCACAATGTTTTTTGTTATGATGACGCATTTTGAAAATTGCTTTTACATATTTAATAATAATAGAAAATACAGTTACTTTAATATTTCAGATATTAACTTGTTGGCCCAACATGATCTAATGAATTCAAAAATACATATATTTTAATATGCAATTAACAATTTAATTTAATAGGATTGACAAATATGTAGTAAATACGCTGTATTTAGAATTAATATATTATTAATATAGTCATATAATATCATGTCAAATGATACGAATAAAAAAAAAGATTGGTTTTCAGATAATTTCCTTATTAACTATTATATTTAATTGGACTATAAATATAACATTTGTTTCCGACTCAGTGAGAAAATTAGACTATTATTATTTTATTTTTATATTTTTAAAGGTACACCAAATTTTTCTTTCACCTTTTAAGTTCGAAATGTAATTTATATACATTTTTATTGGCCTTCCCTAATCTATTTTAATGAGTGGGAGGTATTTTTATTGAAAATGGTATATTTTTAAATCATAGTTTACAAATCGCCCGTAAGCTACATTATATTTCCAACCTTCAAATGAGATTCGAACCCAAACTATATAATGAATATGTCATTCAATATTTTTAATACACCTCACATAGAAATTTTTAGCGTTATTTTCGAAGAAATTACCAAATCCTTTTAATTAATGAACATATCCAACATGTTTTACATTAAAAAAAAACACTCTTTGCCTAAAGGACGTGAAAAAACTAACATCATTAAAATGCATTGGAAAACTTTTTTGTCCATAGATCATAATGCAACGGAATTCTTTTGCGTATCTATAAAACTACATACGTGATTAACGAGCTTATTAATGATATTTGCAAGATTAAAACACTGTTCATATTAGATTCGAACCGGTTCAGTATTTCGGACTTTATTATGATGCAAATTTTGCACTATATATATAGATAGATAGATAGGTAGATGGGTAGATAGATAGACAGATAAAAAGGAAGTGTACGTCGCTTTCTAAGGAAATCAACATAATGCATCTGATATAGATCCAATAAGCTGATTTGTGTGTTCATTTAAAATCTTTTTTTTTTTTTTTTTTACCATTATATATTTATTCAACTGTCTTTCACCATTATATTTTTATTAAACTATTTTTTAACATTATATCTTTATTCAACTGTTTATAACTTTTATTTCCGATTAAGTTTATTTTTAATAAATAATTTGGATTATAGCCCTGATTTAATGAAACCCAATTTATCGATTTCATTAATTTAACGATAAATTTTAATTGTCAGAATTCCCCAATATTCATTTCTTTATTGAATGACTTTTGTTTTAACGATTGTTTTCATCTATTTAACGACATTTTTCATGGATTTTGAGCAATGTCTTTGTTAGTTACAGAAATTGTAAAGTTTTTATGACTATCGTTTATCTGTGTACGATGTGTAACGATGACATGTTTGGTTTAGAGGAATTTGAATTTTCACTTAAGTATAACATTTCTAGGCAAAATTTCTAAATTATGAGAACAGTGACTCACGTACCCGATTTTGCATTATAGATTAGACAATAATATTGTTACGAAAACTAGCAAAATCTGTCTGATTTAAATTCTGATTTTGAACAGTATATTATAAAATCTCAAATGTTACTCCAATGGAGCAACAAATGCTGGATTATATCAAGCAAAATAAAATACTTATTCAGGTTTAAATGTGGATGGACTGGACATACATATATATATATTTATATATATATAATTCTTTTGGAACAAAGTCTTTGTCACCGCGTATATTTAAAGAAGTAGCAAATCAAATACCAATAATTTCTCATTTTTTAAAGTGTATATTTTTTGTCACAAAATGAACTATGATTAAACTAGGGCGCGCTCTCCTGGGTCGCTGACACTTGCCATGACCCACGAATTGCGATGCAATTCACATTGGACCACAACACGGTCGCAGCTCGCATCTCTCGCTCGCCCGTTTTTCTAGGAACTCTAGCCAAAATAAGTACTATCATAAATCATTTAACATATGAAATTTACAATTTTTTTAATGTAAAAAAAGTAATGGAAAACATTGTTGAAAACACAATTAAAAATATATTTAGATGGGGCTACCAAAGGACATAATCATTTTAACATTATAAAATTTACAGATTTTTGAAATGTAAATGAATTAACTGAAAAAATTACATTGGAAACATAATTAATTTAAAACTTCTTTGAAAACACAATTACAAATATTTTTAGTTGGTGCTACCATTGTAATATAATCAAAATGACTCACTCTTGAAAGTCCAATGTATAGTTGACCATGAGTGAATACTGGCTTTGCTAAAGTAGCTTTCGTTGCGCCTATAATATGGTACAGCACGGATTACATTCATTTAAAAAAAAACTTGGGAAAACTGTGCGTGATAGCAAGATAGTTCAATATAAATCAACATTCATCGATATATGCAATTTCATTTACTAAAAATCATGTAAGAAAAACTTAACAATTAACTTGTTGTCTTTGAATTATCTTCGTATAAGTTTATATAGTCTAATATGATTAAGTAAGTTGTTTCGATATTTTTCTAAAAATATACTGATTGGGCTAAAAGACGTGACATATTTTATAATGAAAAACAACCAACCAAACATTAAGTATTTGTCTTACGGTATTCCGTTTTGGACGACAATTATATTCACGAATAAAATTTGTTTCATTTGTTTTCATTTTGAAAAATGTACTACCATATTTCAACGATTGGAATGGAATTAACTACTGCTTGGATGTGTTTCGAGAGAATAAAGGGTGCACAATTTGAAATATGGTAGTGGTTTGTATAAAGTAAATGATATCTAAACACTTATCTAATTTTCAATACTATTTTTGAAGCTTTGAATATACAGCGCCACTATAGGGAGCAATTTTGGAAAAAATTTTCTTATTGGCTTAAACGAAACATTCGGCCCTATTTCATTTTATCCGTACGTCAATTATTGGAGGTTTTAGCAAATTTTAAAATCTCTCAAAAACGTTTGGATTTAGAATTATATAATAAGTATAATTAACGTTTCTGAATTTTTTCCAATAAATAACGTTACTAGAAACATTTTCTATTTCTTTAATAAACGTATATACCAAAAAAGATCTCTGAAGCATTCTTCTTGGGTCTTTTTAATAAACAAACTGAAAGTTTAAAAAAAAATATATGAAACGAAGTCTGAAAAAAAATACATAGGATATGTGTTAAATTTAAAAGTAATATTAATAATTAGTTACCTGGCATACATTAAACGAAGAGGCAAATTAAAATAAAAGAAGAAATCCAAGTAACTTTGAATTTACTTCCCTCCTGCGAATTTTTTATTAGTTCGATAGAAATTAATCATGAATGTTTTATTCTGTTTTTCAGCAAAAAATCAGACATAGTGTTTCTAAAGTATGTTCTTGTATACTTTACGTAAAAATCCTTTTTAAATTAGCAACAGACCGTTAATATATTCCGACATAAATTATAACTATTTCTACAAAAGGAATTAGAAAACAAAGAATACAGTATTTCAAGTGTAATTTACAACAGTGGGAATTGACAAATTTTCTGTATGTATACATTAACCAAGACACTGTTCCTGTTACTTTATGTAAATGACACACCCTCTTCTGAAATTTAAATAATTTTTTATAGACTGGACAACAATTAGAAAAGCAAGTAAACTGAATTCAAATTAGCATGTATTTGCGTGATATTAAGACTAATGTTTAAATAAATTTGATTGTACGCCTTTCGAAAAAGCTGATAAAGAAAAATAAAGTATCATTTTCATTTAAACAATTGTGCAACTCTCCAAATTTTGTAAATATTTGTAAATATATTTATTTTTGACATTAAATATATGATAATAAATTAATTGCGTTTTGCTTTTTATCGTTAATACATAATTAGAACAGAAACAATTGATGTTATAAGATATCCCATTAATGTATGCATGTAACATAAATTACTGTTGTTAGAATTTTTATAAAAAAAATTATTTGTTGAAGAAATACTGAAATATCAGAAATAAGAACATCACAAAAAATCTGTAAATGTTTTGTATACAGTAATAAAAAAGCGATTGCTGAAATATATTTTTTTAAGTAGCATATTCAGCCTGTAATTAGAAGTTTCACTACAAAGAATTGTAATTGAAATTTTTATAGACTAAACACAGACATAAAAAGCTATTAAAATTTTTAGTCAGTATTTTTTTTTATTAGGATGTGATGAGCGTTTTCTGAGAAAAAAAAATTCTAATTAAATAACTTTGGGCCAGTTTCAAAGTAGCTTTAAAATATTTTTAAATCTTTTCACATAATCTTTTAATTAAGGCCATTTATTTAGGAGTGTGTAGTTGAATATAATTTGTTGTTTACATGAATAAACTATGGTAGAGAAATTATCTCTATATTTTTAAAATTGTTTCAAATTGAAAAGACACACGAGAATATAAAATAGAATATTATTAATGTGCACGTATAATCTATATCTGAAAAATTTACTCTAAAATATTGTTCATTAAAAAAGAGAAATTAAATTATTAATTAATATTCTAACACATTACTTATATACGTTAACAGTTATTTCTTCAATTAAACATAAAATTTATTTATTTAATATATCCGTGTATCGTCAACATCTCACAAAATGTATAGCTGCGTAAAATGTGTTTTGGTTTTTAAAATTTACTACTTATTTCATTTTATTCATAATGAATTTTCTAAACAGAATGGTTTGTTTGCATGGTAATTAAAGATGTTCGAACCCCATATTAATAATATTAATAAATATCATTATTTTGTTTTTCATCATATTCAGTGTTTCTCACTAATTGTAATAATTATTTATAAATTCTTAAATTAATTTATCTCCATTGTACTATCAACATACTTTTATTGAGTTTGTATTTATTTTATACTAGCAGATCCGCCCGGCGTTGCCCGGTCCCGTCAAAAAATAATAAAAAACGCGAAATCACTCTAAAAGTCGCTTTACGAAACTCTTCCTCTGGTAAATCTTTGTCTTTCGGAAATTAAATAGAGAGATTTTCCCGAAGATTTAATACCACCTCCTCAAATGTCTGTATCATTTTATTCAAAACGGGTCAGTTTTTGGTTAAATAATAAAAAAAAAGTTACCGTCGGATTTTTACAAAATTTGCATTTTCTGAATCAGAAACATAAACTGTGAGTTTCGATTCAAATAATGCAATACTTTCCTTAATACTCAAGGATGAGTGAAAATGAAACTTTTTCGTTTTCTGGGATTATCAAATCGGTAACTTTCTTTTGCCGTTTCAATAAAAATAGTCGTTTTTGGCGCACGCGCAGGAAAATATTTTAGTTCCACCGCCTGGGGATGCATTTTGTTCTAATCAAATTATCCCACACGTTTCCCCGCTGCCTACGATACCGGGTACAGCAGATGCAGTACATAGTACAGCAGATGCCCGGGTACAGCGGGTGCAGCTAGGCACGCGCTGCAAAATCTTTTACTTCCAGTTTCTACCACCAGGCGGAGCATTCTGTTCTAAATAAATCTATTTCCGAAGGAAACTCCGGCACTCGTTCCTGTTGCTTACGGCACCGTGTAGAACGCGTGCGAAAAATCTGTTAGTTCCACTGAAAAATCACGAAAAATCTGTCACAAATATCTGTTAGTTCCACTTCCCACCGCCAGAGAGCACCAAATCTATGTCTTAAATAATTAGCTATATCTTAATTAGTTCATGTTAAGTTGAATGAACCCATTCCCGTTGAAATTGGATCCATAGAATCCGAGAAAATAAATCCCCCCCCTGGATATTAATATCCATAAATGGTCGTAACCAAGGGCTGAAAAAATGATACCGATGTTTATTTAGTACCTGAGAGACCTTGGTAGATTGTCAGAAAATATTTCGTTTGAATCGGACCAACTTTAAATGCAAAATCTTTTAGTTACATTGTCCACCGCCAGGGGGTGGACAATTCTGTTCTAAACAAACCTCTTCCCGAACGAAACTCCGGCACGTGTCCTCGCTGCTTATGACAATGTATAGAAGGCGTTCTGTGCACGCACAGAAAATAATTCAGTTCCGCTTTTCACCGCCAGGGGGCTCCAAATCTATGTCTTAATTAGTTATCAATAGCTTAATTAATTCATTTTAAGTTGAATGAACCAATTGTCGTTGAAATCCAGCCCTTTGTTTGAATCGGACAAATTTTAAATGCAAAGTTGTTTAGTTTCACTTCCCACCGCTAGTGGTGCACTCAGCTCTAAATAAAACTCTTTCCGATCGAAACTCCGGCACGTGTCCCGGCTGCATATGACATCGTATAGCAGATGTGCTGGGCACGCGCTGCAAAATCTTTTAGTTCTATTTTATACCTCCAGGTGGCGCTAAATCTGTATCTGAATTAGTTATTTATACCTTAATTAGTTCGTGTTAAGTTGAATGAACTATTTCTCATTGAAATTGGGCCCATAGAACCAGAGAAAATACCCCTTCTTTGTCTTTAATGTTCAGAAATAGTGGTAACGAAGGGCTGAATAAATGATACCGAAGTTTATGTAGTATCTGGGGACCTGAGAAAAGGTTTCTTTTGGATCGAACTAATAATTAAATAGTTCTGATTTTGGAGGCAGGTGGGGAAGGAGGGAGTTTCGATCAGAGCATTAACGCGATATTTAAATTACAACGGCACACTCACCCCAACATAATTTAACAAAAGACGTTAAAAATTAGGAATTATCATTAACTTTCTAAAAAGAAACAAAATGACTTTTTTTGTACCGTTGCTAATTTCTGTTACCGTTGTTAATTTCTGAAATCAAATACATAAATGACGTACACATGAGAAAACTGTAACAATCGCATAAAACAAATCGCAAAACTTCACAACTCGCTGTTCGAATTGCAATTCAAATTGCAACGACGTTTTCATCTGCCAATCACATCTGTCCGGTTGACTTCCAGCTGTGCCTACAACTCTACCAGCTACCAATCACAACTGCCCTGGTGATTGACTTGTAGTGGGCAATTTGTGACGTCATTTGAAACAAAAAACGCTGCAAAGCACGAAAAAATTTTCAAAACGCATAAAAAATGAAATTACAAGAAGAAATCTAATTAAAAAAGATCGGGATAATAAATAATCCGCCTTTCCCTTTTAAAATTATGATTTTTTATCTGTAAAGAATTATCAACTTTCTTTAAGTTATAAAGAGTTTTAAAAAATTACGATTTTGAGCGTATCTGAGTTTGAAATGGAAGCAACCACCAAACCAATGAAGCATTCCGGGCAGAATTGTGTCGAAGGGAAAAGATTGCCAAAAAATCAAAAATCGCTGTACGAATTAAACATAAACTTAATTGAAGTGAGGATAAAATTTATATTGGGATAAAGATTGGAAACGGATTCCGGTTACTAATCGCAGCAAAACGTCAAAAAATACTAAAAATCGCATTTTTTAAATATTGATTGTTTTCAGTAAAGAATTATCAACTTTCTCCAAGCTAAAAAGAGAAAAAAATGACGATTCTGAGCGTATCTGAGGGTGAAATGGAAGCGCAACCACCGAACCAATCAAGTATTCTGGCAAAATGTCTTAGTGTCCATGGAAAAAATTCGCCAAAAATTCCAAAATTTGTGTACGAACTTCGCATAAACTTTATTGAAAAGAAGATAAAATTTACTATATTGTGCTAAAAGATTTGAACCAAATTCCTTTTACTAATGTGGAAAAATCGCAACAAAACTTGAAAAAACACTAAAAATCGCATTAAAAATTAAATAAAAAAAATCTATTTAAAAGTTCTAAAATCTGGCTTCGAGGTGAAAAACTACATGCACAGAGGTACCTTCCCACCAAAATTTGTAGCTCTGTGTGCAACGGTCGCATCAGATCACAACCTAGAAACACACATACAGACAGACAGACAGACAGGCACACACACCTTCTTTATTATAGTTAGAGATAATTCTTGAACAGCTGCGTAATAATACTATACCAATTGAATATATATGGAGATTGAAAGTGACTCTATATGAAAGAATTTTCCCCTTTTTATGTCATCATTATGAAAATTACTGATTTTTAACACTTTCAAACATAGTTGAAAAGTGTTTATGAATTTAGTTTGTCTGGCTGTCCATGCTCTAATCCACGTAAATATATTCGGATTGCCATGCAATTGATTTAACATAAATCAATTGCATGGCAATCCGAATATATTTACGTTTGAGGTTTACTATGGCACGTTCGATATCTAGATATTTAAAACGCTAAGCGTTTTGTTTCGACAATCCGTGAGAACAAACTACTACATCAAATTACATCATTCTTTTTTTAAATGAAAGATATTTGGTCACAGATTTGTTATCGTACATTCGTTTGTTCGAAAATTTAATTAATTAGCCGTAATCTTAAATTAAAATTTTACTTCTGCTTATGACGTCATAAATTCGGCAATCGGATTAACGCCCACTGTTGCGACGTACAGAGTTTATTTTCTGAACTCAATGATTGCGAGCATAAAAAATAAATATTAAATATTAAAAGCACGTGACTTTTAGGCCGAATTTTTTAATTTGTAAGTTAAAATATAGTTAAAATGTTTAAATATTTCGGTAAAAATATTTATCCGTGTGTTTTATAAGCAAATAAAAATTCATATTTACTGTGACGTCACGGAAATATTGTCCATTGAGTTCATTTTATCATTAAGCATTCTAACTTTGCTGATGCCATTTTTTTTCATTACAATTAAATGCAAAATATATTTTTATTTGTATGCATGGTGCTTAAGCATAAATGTACGTGTGAAAAGTTTGTACAGGTGAAAATGACGTTATGCTTAGCTTGAAATGCATTTTAACATTGATAAAACTAAAAAGAAAAATTTATATGATTGTGTCAACATGGCGTAATATTAACTGATATTTCAATTTTTAATTTTAAAGATTAGAATTGGAGCCTTTATTGGTTGCTTGATCTTGATTGCATACCTTGATTACATGTTACCAATTACTTTTTTTAAATTATAGGATTAAGTTATAGGAATTATAGGATTTAAATTATTAAGATTTCCTTTTTTAATAAAAAAATTCACAAAAGTAAAGAATTTCAGGAAAAAAAAACTTGAAATAATGATTGTATTTTTAGCTAGAATAAACAATGTAAGGCTAATATTTTATAGGAATTATTTTGGTAGGTTTGTTATAAGTTCTTTAACAGTTCCTTATTAGCGACAAAGTCTTATTTCTTTCACTGTGAATTTTTCTTTCAATGTCAAAAAATGGTAGTCTACTTTTGGACGCCAACCAAAACACAGTGGCAATATTTAGAAATGTATAACGGTTGTGACAACAAACGGCACTATCGCTTTCGCTTTCATCGCGCTTACATCCCTTCTAAATACTAAAATTTTAATTTTTTTACTACATTTTACAATTTCAATTCTTACATCCTCAATTAGAAAAAAAAATTAGCTTTCGATTGAAATTTATTTGAAATCTGCCGCTTAATTTAACGACTTTTTAAATAATTTTCAAGCATGAAATATTTTTCAATTCTATCTCAACAATGACCATCCGTTTGTTTTAATAATGTAAAATAGCCCCTTGGAAAGTTGCAACAATTGAAAATAGGTATCCCTAACCTTCATGAAAAGTGAAAAAAAAATAATAATAAAAACCTGATAAATCATAAGATCAGATTATCCATAAGATAGAGTATTTTGGCGCTAATATAAAATCTGTCAAAAGAAAAAAAAACTATTTTTAGTTTATGATTAACATAAAATTGATATGTTGAATTCGTTGATGTATATGTTGAATCAGAATATGCTAGGAACTGTTATTTATTATTTTTTCAAAGATCCATTGGATATTTAACTGTATAAAAGACCGACTGTGATGGAAAAGGAATAATCATCCTGATTATGTAAAGGGTTAGAAGAAACCATACAAATAAATTACAATTGAAAACATTAAAATTCTCCCTCATCTGCATATTAATTTATTATTTTTAACAAAAATTCTTCATTGTTACATAAAAATTGATTAGCTTAAAACAATGGATGCGTTTTAGAAGATATGGATTTGAAACGAACAATGATTAAAGAGGACATTTTAAAACTTTTAATTTAAACATTTTAAAACTTTTTTAACGTCGAATTTCAACGGTGCCCTTGGGCCCTTGGCATTCGATTGCATTATAACAGGGGAGGGGGGGGGTGCTTATACTATGTTCTTTTATTTACTGAATATGAGATGAAAGTAGAAAATTTGTATGATACTTTATGATAGGACTATTTGTAGGATACTTTATAGGTCCATGACCTTTTTTTTTTTTTTTTTTTGGCGTGGGGAATATGGTGGTAATATGAAACTGATTTGCATTACACATTTGTTTACGGAGTGTTCATTTGGAGTTTGCATCGGAAATAGCATTTCACTGGAGAGGGGGGGGGGGAATTTTTAAAATACAATATTTGAAAGACTGTTTCATACGAAGCCCTACTTAAATAATAAAGAAGCTTATTTTACTGATATTGTTATAGAATTTTTTCCGTGACGTTTTGACGGGTTCCATCTAGTTGAAAATAAAGTGTGTAGCACTTATAGTTTTTTTTTTTTTTTTTTTTTTTTTTTTTTTTTTTTTTTTTTTTTACATGAACATTCAAAATAATTCCGTTACATTACGGCCTATGGTAAAAAAGTTTGGAGTTTATTTTACTGCTGTTACACAATTTCAAAAATATAAAAAATTATATATATCATTGAGTTGCACTACAAGAGGCTGATTATAGAATACGGTGTGCATAGCATTTATGGTTTCTTTACAGAGACAGTCAAAAGAATTCTGTAACATTATGGTTTAGGGAGAAAAAAGTTTGGAGTTTTTTAATAATATTTCACTATTTCAAACATAAATTGAAATTAGTATAGCGCTAATGTGCATTACAAAAGGATTTTATAGAATATTTTTTGTATAGTATTCATCGTTCATTTATAGGGACATACAAAAGAATTCGGTACTGTATGTTAACAATAATTGCTGGAAGTGCGTTTTCTGTTGCTGAACGCGTTTTTAAATTATTTTCCTTTTTCTTCTATTACTTTGTATAAATTCCATAGTTCATATACAGGGCAGAAGAAAAGTCCTCGAGTACATTTCCGTTTTGGACGGAAAATCCATAAGAGGAGTTTTAAACTCTGCTACGCTTTTCCTAACTGAACTAAAATTTAGCATTGTATGTAGTGTATATACAAATGTATAGATCATATACAAGACTGCATAAAATACTTCGGATATTTTTCCGAATCTTGTTGGTTATTCCTGAAATTGTGTTTTTAAATACGGTATGCGTTTTCCAAACTGTTTACTAAGATCCACCAGGATTGCATTTAAACGCTAAGGCTATTGCTGGGTATCATGGGGGGGGAGGGAAGGGGCGCCAATGATGTCTTTGTTTACTGAGATATCATCTCTCACATTATTAAACCGTAATTTGTAACAGGTATTTTGGAAGTGTTGGTAAGTGTTACATAATCTATGCTTTGCGCATGATTTTTTGTTCTTGTTAATTATTAATCGACGCTATGTTTATCGGAAGTAGTTTTTCTTTTATTTGAAACACATTTGTTTTCAGAATTTTTTTATTTATAAGTTCTTCAATATTTGCTAGTTCTGTATCATTTAAACATTTTTAAAAGGAAAATAAATCTTAACTTAATGCAACTATTGCCCATTCTTCTCTTTCCCGTGGCAATTAAATAGGAAAAAATAAATTGTTTTTTTTCCGAAAAGGGGACATTAACTAATGCAAAATAAAAGAAAAAATGACAGATCTATTAAATTAATGTTTCATTTGCAACATTAAGTTGAAAATTCGTAGAAGACATTTCGAAAACTTTCTTCAAACGATTTTATTTCTAGTTATGTATTATTAAATTTTTAGAAAGTCCATTCTAATTGTTAAAATTATTTAGGTGTCAAAAAAAAAATTAAAATTAATCGAAAGCTTCTGCATACTGAGAAGTTCAGCAGAGAAATGCGTTTGCAATTAAAAATATATATATATGTTGAGAAAAAGTATAAGTATAAAATATTTCTACAGCGCATATTGGGAAAAAAGACGCAAACAATTAAAAGACGTTACACCAGTAACAGAAGGGAAAATTAAATAGCCATATTTTTTTTTTTTTGCCGAATTCAAACGTTTTATCAAACTCATTTGTTTTTTAAAGACTGGAAGATTATTCTAAAATGGAATTATTTCCATGATAAATTAATTGTTATAACTTTTAGAATTGCAAATGTACGCTAGTTAGAACGCTTTTTTTGCGTTGTCTAACACTAATTCTTTAAACTCTGGGATATGCATCATTCAGATCGCTGTATTTCCGAATTATTAAAACAGAAATTAATCACTCATATTACGTATTCGTAAGACCCAGTTGCACACAAGATAACACGTGTGGTCTTTTACTTAATGAATATGTATTATTTTCTATTTTTGGTGTACATTCAGTAGCTGGTTTTATCTCAAGCGTACGTGACATTCTTTGATGATTATTTACTATGGCCGGTCGACTTGCCATCTACAGAAATGTGATGTCTGTAAAACAATTCCGCTGTGACTACACTATTTTGTCTCGTCATATTTTCGCGCTATTTTTACTTCATGGGTGTTGGATTAAAAAAAAATCAGACGGGTTCTGTATAGTTGGGGTTACCTTTAAACGCTGAACATTTTATTATAATTATTTGTTGCGATCTGACAGTAATTAGGCTAAACTAATCACTCTGAAAACAGTTACATAAATATACTAAAAATATGTGTGGTTATTATTTTGGAAAACAAGTATGGTATTATATTTTTATTTGCATAAATTAGTAGACATGTACATCGTACAATAAATACTATAAAAGTATAAACAAGAGAAATTAGTTTGTAAAGTACCAGTTTCAATCTTAACAAAGAAATCAATCATCATTGGGTAAGTTCAATACTTGAAAAGAAGGTGGATTACACGTCGCAGCTCGTAAAGTCAGTGTTATGAAGTGCCATCTCAATTTGAAATTATAGGTGGGATATTTATGTCCAACCGAGAGAATTGAAATGATTCCAGTAGGAACAAAATATTAGGGAAACGTTGAGGCCGTCAGATTTCCACCTTTTTACTTTTCTTAAATAAATAATAATAATAATAATAATAATAATAAGAGTAATAATAATACTCTTCTTTGTCCAATGCATTCGGGGCTGGTCTGCTCTATCTGTAGGCCAATGAGGCATTAAAAATAGCAACAACAATATAAATGTAGAACAATATTTGAGAGTATATTTTTTTAATATCTGCAATTTCAGTTCCCATTATATTTACAGAAACATGACAACGAAGTTTGAGTATAAAAATGATATGATTTACGTAACATTGGTGGTGCAATTATTTATACGTTTAAGAATATTTTAAAATTATTATCTAATTTAATTTTTATTTCGTATAAACCAAAGATTCTTGTAACATTTAGATTAAAAGTTCCTATTATGAGCTTATAATTCAGTCTATTTTTCTTACGTGAATGGCTAGCATTAATGCACTAAATAATTTAATTTTTAATTAATAATCAAATGTATTTTTAACACAAAATATAATTTACAGGTATTGTAATATATTTGAAGTGTGAAAAGATGATTTAATACTCCAATAACATTCCAATTATTTAACTGCTCAAATCCATAATTTATTTTATTGAAGTGCTTTGATTTTAAAACTTTGGCATCGTCATCTACGACAAAATTCTCTTACATAAACTACACAAACACTAATTTCAAGAAGTTATTCCTGGAATTATATCAGAAGATTTATTAACGTTTATTTCGTTCTTACTCCAAAATCTTCTTCTTTTTTTTCTTAGATAAATAAGAATGTTGAAACAAAAGATACTTCAAATGAAATTTCAAATGAAAAGATTTCATCCAGAATATTGGATTATGTTAATATTGACGTTATAGCAAATAAATGAAGAGCGAAATTTTGAGTCTACCGAAGGAAACGAATAGTATGTTGATATAAACTAAGTTACAAAAATTAATAAAAATATTTCGCTTTCTATATTAGATTATTCATAAGAAGTGTTTTAAGAAAATATATAACTGTTCAGTAACACTTTCGTATATTTTAAAAATGAAACATAAATATGATTTTTAAAAATTTAATATTGAAAACTTTTTTTTAAGAAGAATGTTTTATTTCACACTTTAGTTCTACATTTCTTTGAGTGACACATGATCTGATAGTTTACTTTATCATGTAAGTTATAAAATAGTTTATGATTTCGATTTTTTAGCAAAGTTTTTCTAAGTTTGAATTTAATAAATGCTATTGAATTCCAATTAATATGCTTGAGTACTGTTTGAAAATAACTTTATTTGAAGCTCTAACGTGGTCATTTTTCGAAAATCATCCACATGCTTAAATGTGTCACTAATAGCTTGTAGATGTCTTGCATTATAGTACAGATGTAAGGTAAAGCCAGGAGAGATGGCGCGGTCGGAGAGATTGCGTACATAGAGGTTTGGGGGGAAGGAGTATAGTGCGCGCGCAATGACTGCAGGTAGATGTACAACAGCAGTAGTGATGGTCTACTTGAAAGTGCACGTTGATTGTTTTGAGCGTCTGAGATAAAGCATTGATATTTTCTTTTTTCTCCCAAAGTAAGAGCTAGAATTTTCATAGCTATTCATCAGAATTTCTATACAATGTCAGTAGTACAAAATATTTTAAACTTAAACGATTTCTCATAAGCTACTAATCAAGACTAACAATGTGAACATCAACGGTTCATTTTAGTAGTGGCCATGTTTAAATAAAAGGCCGCACAATCTCTCCTACCGAAATTGGAGAGTTTGCGCATCTGCTACTTAGGAGAAATGGCGCATTGTTCCCATTAGTTTCCATGCTAGGAGAGATTACGCAGCTTATTGGTAAATTTGCATAAAAAAATTAAAAATTAAAATGGACTAATTTTAAGTCAAACGTGTTATCAAGTAACTTAATGTTATTTTGTAATCTTAGTTGGACTTGCTTTTTCGGATTCTTTATTTTTTTTTTCCTTTAATTAAAATTTTTTAATCGTTTTAAAAATTATTTTCTTTTCCTGATTCTTTAATCATTAGGTTGAAATATTCACTCCTAATACAATAATATTTGTTCACAAAAACATTACAACAATGTGATTTAAGTGTAATTATTATTGTTAACAATTTAATTGCAGTTATTATTAGCAACAATCTCTCCTACCCATGTGCGTAAGCACACCAACCCTGTAAGGACAGATTGCACAAAATTACTTTCTTGGTTTTATTACAACTGTTCTATAAATTAAAACATAACAACAAAATAGCAATAGAAATGCGTAAAAAACAAATGGAGTCAAAATTATTCATGGATAGTTTGGCAAAAAATTAATATTTAGATTTTTGATTGTTATTCTTTTGAATTGTGCGCAGACTCTCCTAGCGTTACCTTATATTTTTTAGTAAAAGTAACACATTCCAGCAAAATACCCTTCATTTGTTATGAAATTGAAGATAAGTATGATGAATACGTGCGCCATCAGCAGCTATGTATGCAAATACATGCATATTGCTACCAAAGGTAGGCACATCGAGCACACTAAATTTTAATTTTTTATTAAAATAATTTCTTACTTGCTTATCTATATTTGACTCAATGGAAAATGTGCATCGGCTTTATAATTCTACACTTCTACAAGCAATTAGTGACTTAGCTGTTGATTGGTGATCGAAAAATTAACATTTCAGAGCTTCTAATGAAGTTGTTTGGACATATAATGCATCATTTCATACTAAAACTAAGATGTTCTACACTTTTGTGGCTGACATTTTTTAATATATCATATATTTTTTGAAATACGGTTGATAACGTCCAAATTTTGCCACTAGCTGCACTGTAGTTACTCTCATATATTAATGTATAGTCGTTTTACTATAGGCATTCTTTGATCTACAATTCTAGATTTAAGTGTTTAAGAGATATTTCAGTGTACCCTGACTTTACTTTGCACGTGGATATATTTACGAATTTCACGCAAAGTAGGTGTTATTTTATACGGAAGAGGCCCAAACTTAAACAATAGTTTTCTTGTCAATTAAGGTGTTCTCTCTCCAGTGATACTAATGCGATTAAATCAGAAGTGTCCCTTTTAATATATAGGCTTTCGAAAATGGGATTTCTGAATTTTACTTTTGAGGGAATTTAAAAGATGAATGAATTTATAAAGGTTTAAGCAGAGAGAAAGCAATTTAAAGAGCGTTATGTCATGTCCATAGGTAAGTAAGTGGTAATGTAGCAAACTGTCAAAGCAATTAGTTCACTATTTACAGCTTACTAAATTAAGGGAGAATTTACCACGAGAGGCTGTATGACACTAGTTTAAGCGAAGTTATAATGAATGTATTGATTTTTGTTTAATCTGCAAATATATTTTACAGCACAAACACTTGTACAAAATTACATATTTTCAATATGTAAGGTTTCATGTATCATGAACAGGAAGATAACAAACTTGGTGATTTGATCATTTTTCCTGAGATAGTGAAATAGTGAATTTTGCAGAGGCATAACCAGGGAGACAAACTGTACTACTTCAGACTCCGATAGTTTATAGATGTCGATTTTACACTTATATGTATTTCATTACAACTAAACTGAAGGGAGTCGAGCAGTCAAGATATAGAAATTTAGGCTCTTGATTGACGCTCCATCTTGTGCTCCAAGGTTGTAGCCTAGCCATATAAGAGTGAGAGAATGCTAGACCGGATGTCGTCCGGATGGCTTAATTGGTAGAGCACTTCGTGCGCTATACCAAGGGATCCGTGATCGAAACCAGGTCTGGATATTTTTTCACTCTGTTGGTTGTTCGCTGTTAAGTAAAGTGATTATTCACATCCTTTGTATCTTATATACTTGTTTTTGAAAGAGTGTGGCGTAGCTTATAACAAAATATTTCCTTACAAAATTTAAAGTCAAAACAATATATTATTAAATCATATGTATAAAATTCAACATAATGGATAACAAGTTGAAATATTATTATTTCATTCTTATAGTCTATGAACATAGAAAAATACAAATTTTACATTATTATTTAACCTAATTAAACATCGTATATCCGCAAGTATTTTAATTCGTTATGAACCCGGTTTTTTAAAAACCAGTTTCATGACCAATTATGAGGTTTTTAAAAACTCTAATTTATTTATAATTAATAATCATATTTTTAACAATTTGCAACATAGTAATTACAACATTCCAGTATAGTTGAAAACTTTTTATGAATTCGTTTTGTCTGTCTGTCTGTATTACCCTTAAATCTCATAAATATAGCCGTGTAATGTTTATATATTATTGAAGTTTACTATACAGTTTTCTCTATTGGCAGGGAAACACGAAATTTTCCGTTACATTAAGTTCTAAGAAGGAAAATTGTTTGCTGTTCATTTTATTGATGTTAAGATGTTTCAAACACGTTGCGATTAATATGAAGCACAATCAACATGATTTTTGGGGGGTTAGAAAACGTAGCATTTATGGTTCGTTTATGGTTCGTTCGTAAAGGCATAAAATATTTTCATTACATCATGATCTGTGGGAAAAATCGTTTGAGGTTCACTTTAATAATGTTGTGATGCTTCAAATATCTTGAAATTAAAACGTATAACTAAAATGTACTGCAAAATGTTTGCTATAGATTATAGCCAATTATAGCCAATTTTGCAATAGATTAAAGACATATCATTTACTGTTCATTTATAGAGACTAACAAAAGAGTTCTGTTACAGGACTGACTATGATCGATAATTGCTGGAAGTGGGTTTTCCTCTGTGGTATTCATTTTTAAACTGTCTAATTTTTTGTATATTACGTGGTTTGTATGAGTTCTAAAGATCATATATTAATTCTAGAGATCATATACAGGGCTGCATGAAATAAGTCGCCCACATTACTGGCTATAGTCAACAAATGTGAAAATTAGATTTTCCCGAGTTATGTGTTTTTAAATTACTTATTTAGATATTTCAATTTATTGCATGAAGAAATGAGATTTCTTAATAATATACTACTAGTGTTGGAAAGTGTTTCATAATCAAAGCTTCATGAAAGTTTTTCTGTTCTTGTTTTTTATTTAGATATGATAAATGATATGTTAAAATAATTACTGGACTGCATAGCTAGTCTAGAAAAATCTAAATAAGTTTTGATGGTTCATTAGATTCTGAAGGAAGACAAATTACATTGAAGAGTTCTTTAACATGATATATTGGATAATTATTTATTTCTTTTTGTGACAAAGATAAATCAACTTTTTTTCTGAACTAAAAGTTCCTTTTAAGTTCCTTTTAATTTCTAAATGATTCAAAAAGAATTGATATATTTTTTTTTAAATTAAGATTAATTTTTTTAAAAATATTAAGAGATATCCAAAGCAAAGTTAAAGACAAAGTTCAAAATTTGCGAAATATATATAGTAGGAAAAATTAAAATTGATTTTGAACAACTAATTTCCATCACTCATAACACAATCATTTCGGAATAAAAATTATTTTTTTGAAGTATTTATTATTTGCTAAAAATTTTCTTCTTAGATTATATTAATGGCCATTGGCAGAAAAATTACGTTAAATTATTATTAATATTAGAATGAATTTAAGACAAAGACCTGTGAGCTATAAAATTTTTAAATGAATGAAAAATGTATGAATTTGTATAGTAGATTTTTGTACTGATGACAATAAACAGTTTTAGAAAGTTTATTACAATACAATAATTATATGACTGCATTAATCATAGTTAAAGATTTCATATTAGTTGTAAAGCCATATTATTTAACATACATCACGAGTTAAAATGAATGAAAAATGTATGAATTTGTATAGTAGATTTTTGAACTGATGACAATAAACAGTTTTAGAAAGTTTATTGCAATACAATAATTATATGAATGCATTAATCATAGTTAAAGATTTCATATTAGTTGTAAAGCCATATTATTTAACATACATCAAAATACTTTTTATATTTCATAACTATAATTTATTATATTTTTTGTGTTTTTAAATTACATGTCCTTGGATATTATAAAAAATCATTTAAAAGAAATATTTAAAGTACAATATTAAACATGAAACAATAAATATGTTATTTGTGAAATTTTTACTAAATGTTTCTGATTATTTTTTTACATTAAATATATATAGATTATATTATTACATAGATTATATTATACATTATAGATTATATTATACATTAAATATATATAGATTATATTAATTGCCATTGGCAGAAAAATTACGTTAAATTATTATTAATATTAGAATGAATTTAAGACAAAGATTTGTGAGTTATAAAATTTTTAAATGAATGAAAAATATATGAATTTGTATAGTAGATTTTTTGTACTGATGACAATAAACAGTTTTAGAAAGTTTATTACAATACAATAATTATATGAATGCATTAATCATAGTTAAAGATTTCATATTAGTTGTAAAGTCATATAATTTAACATACATCATAATACTTTTTAGATTCCATAACTATAATTTATTATATTTTTTGTGTTTTTAAATTACATGTCTTTGGATATTATAAAAAATCATTTTAAAAGAAATATTTGAAGTACAAAATTAAACATGAAACAATAAATATGTTATTTGTGAAATTTTTAGTAAATGTTTCTGATTATTTTTTTACATTAAATATATATAGCTTATATTATTACATAGATTATATTATACATTATAGATTATATTATACATTAAAAATATATAGATTATATTAATTGCCATTGGCAGAAAAATTACATTAATTATTATTAATATTAGAATGAATTTAAGACAAAGACGTGTTAGCTATAAAACTTTTAGATGAATGAAAAATGTATGAATTTGTATAGTAGATTTTTGTACTGATGACAATAAGCAGTTTTAGAATGTTTATTACAATACAATAATTATATGAATGCATTAATCATAGTTAAAGATTTCATATTAGTTGTAAAGCCATGTTATTTAACATACATCACAATACTTTTTATATTTCATAACTATAATTTATTATATTTTTTGTGTTTTTAAACTACATGTCCTTGGATATTATAAAAAATCATTTTAAAAGAAATATTTGAAGTACAATATTAAACATGAAAAAATAAATATGTTATTTGTGAAATTTTTACTAAATGTTTCTGATTATTTTTTTACATTAAATATATATAGATTATATTATTACATAGATTATATTATACATTAAATATATATAGATTATATTATTACATAGATTATATTATACATTAAATATATATAGATTATATTATTACATAGATTATATTATACATTAAATATATATAGATTATATTAATTGCCATTGGCAGAAAAATTACGTTAATTATTATTAATATTAGAATGAATTTAAGACAAAGACGTGTTAGCTATAAAACTTTTAGATGAATGAAAAATGTATGAATTTGTATAGTAGATTTTTGTACTGATGACAATAAGCAGTTTTAGAAAGTTTATTACAATACAATAATTATATGAATGCATTAATCATAGTTAAAGATTTCATATTAGTTGTAAAGCCATGTTATTTAACATACATCACAATACTTTTTATATTTCATAACTATAATTTATTATATTTTTTGTGTTTTTAAACTACATGTCCTTGGATATTATAAAAAATCATTTTAAAAGAAATATTTGAAGTACAATATTAAACATGAAAAAATAAATATGTTATTTGTGAAATTTTTACTAAATGTTTCTGATTATTTTTTTACATTAAATATATATAGATTATATTATTACATAGATTATATTATACATTAAATATATATAGATTATATTAATTGCCATTGGCAGAAAAATTACGTTAATTATTATTAATATTAGAATGAATTTAAGACAAAGACCTGTGAGCTATAAAATTTTTAAATGAATGAAAAATGTATGAATTTGTATAGTAGATTTTTGTACTGATGACAATAAACAGTTTTAGAAAGTTTATTACAATACAATAATTATATGAATGCATTAATCATAGTTAAAGATTTCATATTAGTTGTAAAGCCATATTATTTAACATACATCACAATACTTTTTAGATTTCATAACTATAATTTATTATATATTTTTGTGTTTTTAAATTACATGTCCTTGGATATTACAAAAAAATCATTTTAAAATAAATATTTGAAGTACAATATTAAACATGAAACAATAAATATGTTATTTGTGAAATTTCTAGTAAATGTTTCTGATTATTTTTTTTACATTAAATATATTTTGTTTTCCAGATTTTCATATTTTCTTCATGCAATAAAATTTATAATTGGGTTAAAAAGGATTTATTTCATTCTTTGTTTTATATGCAGTAAAAGTTTATGAGGCCATAATATTAAGCTAGATTTTAAAATATAAAATGTATATTTGTCAGTAAAGTGTGCAACGATTCTTCATGCTCCTTGTACATTTAATCTTTATCAGAATAATACATTATTGCAGATTTCAGAACATCAGGTTATGAAGATGTTCACAGATTTCATGCCTAGTTAATTGCCGAATTTTTTTCTGTTAAATAACATTTATTTTGGTGCATAAGATGTAATATAAAATCTATGAATTTTTAGGGCAGTGGACAGCAAAATTAACACAATAAATACATGTAAGAAAGGATATTTAGAGTTCAGTTGCAGGATAGATCGAATCTAAACAGCTCCACTTGACATCAAAATCGTTTACTTGTTTGTTCGGCATTTTACATATCCTATGATTAACATCTTTCAGGCATAATAGAAAAAAATATTTTATGATAGTCATTTATAGAGAGCATTAGAACAATATTTTTTTTAACGCCTAAAATTAGAATATACCGTAAGAATTGTTTATTTAGATCGAGGATCACGGAAATATTTCGACATTTTATTGCCATAATAATCGATTTATTTGCTAGAATGACGATGATTCATTCGGAAAATTATAATGAAAAAATAAAAAATATATGTAATAATATATGCACTCTTTCTGTGAATTGTTGATACATCCATTAACTTAAAAAAATCTTTCAGTTAAAATCATGAATAAAATAAATTTAAAACACTTAATCTTTTTGCACTTAATATAATATTTAATTTACTTATTTAAAAAGGATGCAAAATAATACGTGCTAAATCATAAATTCTATTTAGTGATCACCCCGAGAGACCAAAATAAGACAAAAATGACTAATGCATATAATGACGCTTTTAAATTTCTAATTCATTAACATGAATTTTACAGTAAAATATTTCATTAACTATTTCTCACGGGAATATCCAAGTATTTCTTTTGCACACTCGTAATAGTCTTAAAATAGAAAAGAGCGACGATTTTTATTCAAAGTATTTTATTTATCAAAAAAAATTTATTGTTTTATTTCTTTGAAAAAATTCTAAGGTTTTAGATTCCCTCAAAGTAATGAATTAATATTTAAAAAAATAATTCGAATATAACTATGATAAAGACTTTGTAAATATGTAATAAATGAACGTCTTTATATTATTAAATGTATTTAAACAGTATGTAAATATATTAATAATATGCTTATTTATCTTTAGAAAGTTCCTTTCAAAGTAATGTATTGTTAGTTCAAGCAGTGTCAAATATATTCAAGAAGTGTCAAATGTATTCAAAAAGTGTTAAATGTATTCAAGAAGTGTCAAATGAAATCTTTTAAAAGTTTTCGATTTATGAGTCTTTGATTCATTTTCTTAGGATTAAAACAAACAAAAATCATTTTTAATACATTAAAGAATTATTTTTGCATTTATTAGATTTAAACAAATACAGAAAAAATAAAAAATAAATAAAAACTATAAATGGTGCAATTTGAAATCGTAAATATAGAGTTAAACTAGTTATAATCTATATCTAACAGTTATGGGCATTCATCAAGCTAACATCAAACTTTTATTATTTTTTATTAAAAACTAGCTGACCCGCCTGGCGTTGCTCGAGCCCGTGTAATAAACTCAAATGTTTTAAAAAACAAAACTCTGGCCAAGGTCTCCGATGGCTTCAACGCCGTATACCGGGCACGCTTGCACGCTCCGGAAAATCTTTTATTTCCCCTTTCCACCGCCAGGGCAGCAACCTCTTTTGGAAAGAACTTCTGAGACAGGTCAATGTTGCCTACGGTACTGTATAGTAGGCGTGCGACAAAATCGAGCTGGCTTCGAGAAGATGGAACATTATAAGACTAGTTATTGAAATAAGGTACAGTTAAAATAAGAGAAAATAATCATGAGTGAGGTGCCAGGTGCAGGGGATGTTCAAGTGTCCTTCAGAAAATGACTAATTAGGAGGACTACAATGCATCTTTAAAAAATAGTTCGTTTGCTTAAGCTAGGAACTTAATTACAAATTTGCCTTAAACTATTATTCGGAAAGAGTGGTAACCGCTACTCATAAATTTACTTTAATGTTATGGAAGGTGACTATTAAGTTAATTATAATGTTTGGAATCAGTTGCGTTCAAATCGGAAAGATAGTTGCTGAGATACGGAAACGGGGCATAGTTAAAGAAAAAACTGTGAAGGAGGGGCCGAGAGGGAGGGAATGATCAAGCGCCCTTCAGAAAATGACTAATTAGGAGGACCACTATGCATCTTTAAAAATTCGTTCGTTTGGTTAACCTAGAAACTTAATTCCAAATTTGGCTTAAACTATTGTTCGGAAATAATGGTAGCCTCTACTTATAAATTTAGTTTAATGTTATAAAGGGTGTCTATTAAGTTAATTGTAATGTTTGGAATCACTTGCGTTCAAATCGGAAAGATAGTTGCTGAGATACGGAAACGGGGCATAGTTAGGTAAAAAACTTGAAGGTGGGGTCGGGGGGGGGAGGGGATGTACAAGTGCCGTTCAGCAAATGACTAATTAGGACAACCACTATGCATCTTTAAAAATTCGTTCGTTTGGTTAAGCTAGGAACTTAATTAGAAATTTGGCTTAAACTATTATTCAGAAATAGTGGTAACCGCTACTCATAAATTTAGTTTAATGTTATAAAGGGTGACTATTAAGTTAATTATAATGTTTGGAAACGCTTGCGTTGAAATCGGACAGATAGTTGCTGAGATATGAAACGGGGAATAGTTAGAGAAAACTTTGAATGAGGGCCCCTCAGGAGGGAGGAGGGGGGGTGGATGTTCAAGTGACCTTCAGCAAATGACTAATTAGGAGGATCACTATACATCTTTAAAGATTGATTAATTTGGTTAAGCTAGGAACTTAATTTGAAATTTGGCTTATGCTATTATTTGGAAATACTGGTAATTGCTTTTTAGAAATACACCTTGAAGCAATGAATGCTGATTTTTACGATAATTTTAAAAAATGGAAATAAATGGAGAACTTAAGAATATTATTACTGAGATATTACTGATAAACTAAAATTTAAAATAGCGGTATTCTGTACATAAATCAACAATTAAATGCTACGGGTGAAGCTAAAAAACAATGCTAAAAATGTTAAATGTAATTAGACCCTTACCCCTCGCCATTCCCGCAAATATATAACAAATAATCTGTAAAATAAATTTTTCTGTATTAATGGTCTCTATCATAATAATATATGTCCTGTTTTAAAAAAAAACCTTAAACTCAGATAATTATAATGAACAAAAACGTGCCTGGAAATGTCTTAAACAGTAATTTGCCGTGAATAGATGGCGCTACATTAGCTTGGCTATATGCAGGTAACTGCAATCCATGTTGGCACTATTTCGTTATAAGTCCTTATCTATGCATCGTTACTTTGATTTATTTAATTATTTCTGAGAAGATATTCTACACAACCAACGAACCGAAGAAAAAAAGCGTATTTTTAATGAGAGTTCTTCGTGCATTTTAATTAATATTTCAGAAAGTAATTAAAATACTAGGACTTCCCTCAAAGGGATTAGTCTGAGTGATATTGCTGAGAACATAAAGTTAACAATTACGATATAAAGAAGATATCAACAAGAATCTAAGTGAATATACAGCATATGATAGACAAGAGATAGATAAAGATACAACATATGAAAAATAGCAAATTAAATGATATAATTACAAAATATCATATATAAATTCATATACTGTTATGTTTTCTTATGCATTTTTTTATAACATTTGGCAAATAATCTCATTTTCTTAAGCGGGAATTGCTCAAAACTTAAAAAAAAAAAAAAACGCCGGATCTTTTAAAACGATATTTTTAAAGTCACATAATCAGATTTGCAGCCAATAGCGTATTTTAGCAAGCGTAGTTTAACGCAAATTTAATTTAATTTTTGCAACATTTTCTTTGTGACAAATATCTAAATAAAATATTAAAAAATAAAATATTAAATATTGAAATATTAAATCAAATATTTAATATTTGAATTAAAAAAATTTCCTTTGTTTATTTGTATAACTATTTATAGAAACTCGTATACTTCAAACCACATTGATAACATGCTTTGCTACAAACGTATCTACCAGTCTAACTACTCGTATGTCTTAGCTGTGTCTCTCTCCGAACTCATCTGTCCACTGTCTCTCTACTCTTCTGTATACCCGTCTCAGTATCCGTCTGTCTTTCTACCCGACTCTTTAATCGTGTCTCTACCTGTCTCGCTTCCCGTTACACTACTCGTCTATCAACACGTCTGTCTGTCTATATACCCCTCTCTCTACCCGTCTGTCAAGTCGTCTCTGTACTCGTCTCCCTATCCATCACCCTACCCGTCTCCCTACCCATCTCACTACCTATCTGTCAACCCTTTTTTCCACCTACCTTGCCACCCGTCTGTCTATTCGTTTCGCTACCCGTTAGCTTATCTCTGTCGCTATCCGTCTCTCTACCCGTCTGTTTACACGTCTATCTATCTCTCGCCAACTCTTCCCAATATTTAAACAATTTAGTAAACGGAAGCCGTTTATCTGTTATTAAATGCAAACAGGAGTAATTTATCTAAAGAGTGTAATCAGATGCAATTTTTTTAAATACATACATAAACCAGCATAATAATTCACCAGTTTTATTTTCATAGTAGTTTATTTCATTTGACAGTAAATCTCAACTTCTTCAACCCGAACTGCGTCAAGCTTTTTAAAAAAGCCCCAAGGTCCGTATAACTTGGAAGGGGAATTGTCCTCAGGGCTATTAGATACATGTTATTAAGTTAAGTGAAAGTTTCGTAATCGGGTTCGCAGCCAAATTCTTATGTCAGAAAGGGTGGCTTCACGCCATTTTAAATTCATTTCTGTAACTTTCTTTTTCTTTTTTTGGTGTGTGGTTGGGGGGGGGGGGGGGTGAGGGTTTCAAATATATACACTTAAATTCAAACTTTTGCCCCCATGTTAATATTAGTGTTGTTTGTATTATCAATTAATACTTTGTTGATCGAGCTTCATTCGAAACAAATGTAAAAGACTTCTACAGTTTTTTTTTTCTAGGAGAAAGTTCCGTAATCGGGCCCTAAGCTAATCGGGGAATTTAATATCATTATTGTTTCTAACTCTTATAGAGTTAAAACAATATTGTTGCTAGCATTACTCTTGTTTGGGACCAACCTCTTCTGTGTATCTGAATAGGGAAAAGTTCCGTATCATGTACTGGTTGGTGCCAAAGGCAGTTGTAGAATCTTACAAATTTTTCTAGAGAGCGGAAAAACATGTTTTTTAAAATATTTACAAATATACGTTTATTAAATCATGTTTTTGAGCCATTTTAAAAAATTAAGTACGGTGCTAAAATAAAATTTTATTTCCATTTTCGATATTTTAATAAGAAATGAAAATACATAAAAAACACATTTAACAAAACTAAGCCATTTTTGGGTACTTCTCTATTATCCCGTCGACAACTTTTCATAACAAAAAACTATCGCCAAACTAAGATTAAACGCCAAAAATACAGTCCCATTTACTTGATGCCAGAAGCATTATACGTATTTGTTATGCAATCAAGTGGTTTTTAATTCGACATTTGCGTGTATTTTCCATTATGTTTTACTGATTTATTAGTTATTTCATTCATTAAAGTAACAATTGTGTCCTTAAATTCTTATATTTTATTTATTTTGATATTTCAATGGCAACGTTCTCCCGTTTATTTAGCGTTACAGTTTGGCGATAGTTTTTTGTTATGAAAAGTGGTCGACGGGATAATAGAGAAGTACCCATTTTTTGTGATAAATAATTGTTATTGCCAGGGGGGCAAATTGTAAACAATTAATAAGCGAACTAAAAAAAAATACCGTAAAAAACTTGTGGGAATCTCAAGAAAGAAATATCTGATATAAATAGCATTTAAAATCTTAAAATGGAGAAGTGGTCCGTATAAAAATGCAAAACATTATACACCTGATATAAGAATTTTTTAATTTTTTTATATTTCCGAAAGCACAGATAAAAGGGTAAAAATCCCGGCACAGATGCCATATACTCACCACGTTGGTGCGATTTTTCCCCCGCCCCTTTGGCGAAAACTGTTTGTTGTGTTTGTTTACTTTTATTTTTTATTTTAATTCTATAGATTATTTTTATATGTATATCAATATTAATTTAGGCACAGATGTCATATACGCACCAGATTGGGGCGATTTTTCCCCCGCCAATTTGGCGAAAACTTTGTTTTTGAATATTAGTTACAAATACCATACAATAATAGCATGTAATTTTTTATTTCAATATAAAAATAAAATAACGTAATAAATGAAATAGCTCCTATTATTCAAAAATGGGAAATAAAAATAAATAAATGATAGTTTGATATAAATAAATATTGATATATGTAATAAAAACTATTTATAGAATTAAAATAAAAAATAAAAGTTAATAAACAACAATTGAAACAAAATAACCGGGTTACCATATGAGGCATATAATTGCCATTTTGTTGCAATCGCGCCAATGTGGTGCGTATATGACATCCGCGCCTTTATTTATATCAAACTATTATTTATTTATTTTTATTTCCTTTTTTTAAAATAATAGAAGCTGTTTCATTTATTACGTTATTTTATTTTTATATTGAAATAAAAAATCACGTGTACTATTTGTCACACTATTTGTAACTAATATTCAAAAACAAAGTTTTCCCCAAGCTGGTGGAGGGAAAAATCGCGCCAACGTGGTGCGTATATGACATCTGTGCCTTGTTTCATTTCACATAGAGGTACTGCTCTATTATCCCGTCGACCACTTTTCATAACAAAAAACTATCGCCAAACTGTTAGATTAAACGTCAAAAATGCAGTCCCATTTACTTGATATCAGAAGCATTATACGCGTTTGTTACGTCATCAAGTGGTTTTTAACGCGACATTTGCGTGTATTTTTCATTATGTTTTACTGATTTATTAGTTATTTCATTCATTAAAATAACAATTGTGTCCTTAAATTCTTATATTTTATTTATTTATGTATTTTGATATTTCAATGACAACGTTCTCCCGTTTATTTGGCGATAGTGTTTTGTTATGAAAAGTGGTCGACGGGATAATAGAGAAGTACCCACATATGTATTGGTACTTTTATGTTAACTTGGCGCAGTTGATAACTCGCCAAATATTTTTCTCATAACATCTTCATATTGCATTCATTTCATTTAAATATAAATCTTTCACTGATTTCATTTGAAATACATACATTAAAAATGCACGTCTTTCACTCATTTAATTTAAAATACACGCCTTTCACTAATTCCATTTAAAATACTAAAAAGGAAAAGAAAATAAGAAATAATGCCACAAATCGAAACCTTTTATTTAAACATCAAAGAATTGTTCCTAACATACACACGCGAAATAAAAACCTGCTAATGGTGTGATTTACGCCAAATCTCTAATACTAATACTACTCTTACTAATCTCTAATACTTTTCAAACAGAAAAAAATCCAGATTAACTTTCCATTTCTACTAAATTGAAATATATTTTATTGTGCTGAATATTAGTGCTTGCATATTTTTTTGCTCCATGTACTCCATGAACTTTTCAATTCCGATTATCTACGAAAATCTCCCGCCGGTGAAAATGACGTACGCACAAAATTTCGTGACGTATGTACTTTAATTGTGCTTTTTTATCTATTTTTTTAATATAACTTCCAAACGGCTTGACACTTATTCTTGTAATAAATAGACGTCGTTGTCACCTTTATAGGTACCTGCTGTAAAAATTTGAACGAAATCCGTTAAATATTTTTTGAGTTATGCTTGACGAAAGGTTTTAATATCCATCGTAGCTATATATGGGGCAAAGTAAAACTGCGCTGTGTATGAGTCTTCGTTGCACTCAGACAATTAAAATTTTGACGTTCAGGTACACCAGGAGAGGGTTTGAACTACCTAAATCTAAATTTCCAGCCTTCTAGGTGGGCTAGATTTTCCTAGACATCGCCAACAGACACACACAGACAGACACATACACACACAGAGCGAAACTTTCTTTTATTACTATAGATATATTTAGAATTTTCCTTGAAGGGAATGCATTAGGGAACATCATTATTGGAAATATTTAATGTAAATTTCTAAAACTTTTAATTTGAAGTTTGTCGATAGCCATTTCTAGAATTTTATTTTTAAAATACATGTGAATAAACTGCATATTAAAAATATAAATATATATGTATAGTTTTCATAATGTTTTTAATTACATTTTTAAATTAATAATTTTAAAAGAAATGTCAAGTAGATTTGCAATTAATCTCGATTCTTGAAAGTAAATTCGTTTGAGTTTCTTTTTTAGAGATTTTTATCTATTATAAGCAATTCTAGAAATAAATTATTAAGTTTTCATGAAATCTAACGGATGTTAATTCAGTTGCAGTCACAGAATTTTTGAAGATATTAAAGAAAAAGTATTACGTATTTTATACAAAAATAATTCTACATTTATAAAGAAAAAAGCTAATGGAATTTTAGAATTTTCGTGCATATGAGAAGTCTTTAATGTACTTCAAAGCTGAAAAGTAATTTTTTAATAAATTAAGAAGAAATCTTATTTCTTTCGAAAGGAAACATTTATAAATGAAAGGTTAAATCTATTTTAGCACTGTATAATTGAGGTCCTTGCTTAAGTTCTGAACTGCGTATAAGTTAGGTATTCTTATTGTAGTGCCTTTATGAGAAGTAGTTCCTACCGCACAGTTCATTTTAAAACCAGTACAATGAAATAGCTCAAAAGGAGTAGATAATTCTTCCTATTAATAAATATGATAAGTTTTTGTTTAAGTTGAGCGATTGTTTTAAAACTATATATACATATATACTAGCTGACCCGCATGGCGTTGCCCGGGCCGGTGATAACAAAGATAAACAAACCTAAAGGTTGTATGATTTTACATCTTTAACTACGGAAAATCCTTTATTTCCACCTTCCGACGACAGGGCTTTCTGATCTAAATGAACCTCGGACACGTGTTCCTGCTGCCTGCGGTATCATGTAGTAGGCGTGCTGCGCACGCGTTACAAAATTTTTTAGATCCACCTTCCACACTCTGTTCCAAACAAACTTACTTCCGGAGGAAACGTGTACCCGTAGCCTCCGGCACCGTATAACAGGTGTGCTGTGCAGGCTGTTGCAAAGTCCTTTAGTTCCACCTTCCACCGCCATGGGACGCTAATTTCTTCTATACGAACATTCGACACCGGTACCCATTATATCAAGAGAGTGGTTCAATTTCTTAAACGATTTTTTTTGTCTAAATCAGAGCAATACATTTTTTATTAATAATAAGAGTTCTGAATTAATGAAAAAGTCGTCGCCAGGGAGTGCTCGACGAAGTGCAATTAATGCTATACTAATTAAAAAGGCGTTAACTTCCTCCCATTCTCATATCCGCAAATATAACAAATAATTTGTTCAAGAAAACACCGATGCAAACCTTTCTTTAACTATCACTCCCATTGCCAAATAAGCTTTTATTTCTTTTTCATAAAAAAAAAATGTAAAATAAAAACTTATTGGTGGATTATTTTGAAAATTTCATTTTTCAGCATGTTTTAAGAAAGGATGCATAATTTTCCAATCAAAAAATCCAACATTTTTAATAATTTTATACAGATTCTAATACATTTTGTCTGCTATGCTTGCTGGTAAAAAAAAAGAAAAAGAAAAAAATGCATTAAAATATTTTTTTTTCTGCAATCAAATTAATGCGAAATAATAAATATATTGGTTATAAGAATAGGATAATCTTAATTATTACAAACTTGTAATGTGGAAACAGAGAGGATTCGAACAGTGACGGTGTTAATTTTAAAATCGTAGCTTAATTAGGATTGTTAACTTGTGTCACCTAAAAAATATCTTAGTACATTTACCTTTGCGGCTTCATTATCCAGACACCTGCGGCGGCTAAATTTTTATCAAAAACTGTTGTTCAATGCAAGATTAAATTGCTCGAAAAATTAAACATGTCTAATTAATATTTCCGAAAGATGTGGATGGAATTTTTTGAAATTTGATTTTTTGAATTTGCGATTTTTTCTTTATGCAGATCTGCAAATTAGTTTCTGTTATTTCGACATGTGTCGAAAAGATATACTTAAAAGTCATTCTAGTAACCCGATCTTTTCCCAGTAAATCTAAAATCTTTCTTCCTTCTCCCAACACACACGTCATTTAGCGATTTCATATTTTTATTGCACCATTTTAAGAAAAAGATGTCATTTTGGAAGCGATGGTTAATGAGATTCTAAATAATTTCTTGGGTAATTATCAAAATATTAAAATTCTGAGACTAAGGTACACCAGGCCAGACCTTGGAATATCCACGCCTAAATTTTCAGACTTTTAGGTGGGCTAGATATTGATAGCCATCGCAGACAAACACACACACACACAGAGAGCAAAACTTTATTTTATTAGTATAAAATTTTTTTGTTGAAATGTAAACAAATGCCACAAATTGATGCGAAAACTATACAAACCTTACGTACAGTTTTCTCCCTGGGTGAAACGAGGAGCAAAATTTCAAAATAATCCACATATTACATCCTTATGTTCTGAAATTCAGCATCCAGCGAAATTTTATCTGTAAGCAGAGGTAGACTCGGATATGTAGATTTAGCTTCTGGTGTGCAAGAGACTAAATTGAAAAAAAAATTGCAACAAAATCTATATTTTGAAACTCACCATCAAATAATTTCTTTAATTTCTTAAAGTGAAAGCAGCTTGTTTTTATTGTAAGCACTTATTTTATTGTCAATATACAAATTTCAATATGCAAAGTTTTTATACAAGCTCTCCATATGCTTATCATCATCCGTGAGTGTGAATGTTTTCTTTGTCCATGTTGTATTTAATATAAAAGTGAAATAAATACGGAACATTTCTTAAGGGAACTAGGACGTCTAATATCTTTAAAAAATCGACTTTTCAAATTGTAGCTTAAAAAAAATAGATCATATTCTGCAGAGTACAAATATATATAATTTATATACCTTTTAACTGTCTAACACTTATAGGCTCAGAAAAATAACACACAGTATTTTTGTCATTCTTTCTCTGAAGGTGTTCTTCTAAAAATAAAACCAATCTTCAGAATCCTTAGTGACAAAAACTTCTGGAAAAGTGTATGCATAGCAGTACACAAAATCCGAATGAGAGCTTCAACAGCTGTACCTGGGAACTAGTGCCGAAAACTAAATTTGCCAGATTAAAAACATTACGCATAATAGTAATGAATGCAGTAATTTGTGTAATTTCAATGATGACATGTTGAGCAGAAAAAAAGTATTCGAGACTATTGGTATTGTTCCTGGATGTAACATGAAAAGCAATTCTATGCGAAATCCTTAGAGTATGCGAAACTGGGCTTAGAGTACAAAAGCTCTCTAATAAAGCCCGAATGAAAACAAAAAGATTAATAAAATCATGTAAAAGATGCATAAATGGTGGGATAAAATGACTATGGGCCATGATTGTTTTAGTTCTAAAAAATATTAAAATTGAAGGGTTGAATGTGTTTATTGCATTTTTCTCAAAATCTGTTTTTTTTTCATCTAATGGTACACCAAGTGTTAACCGACAGGGTGAAAAATGTCCCAAGCTTGGAATCGAACCCGGAATCCCAGAATAGCGCTCGGATTATCTGCCACTGGGCTACAAGGAACGATATCTCAACTCGGCATCTCTCACTCTTATATATGTCGGAAAGGCAGCAACCGCAGGACAAGATGGAAACTGTCATCCAGAGCACACACACTGCCCCCTGAATACTAGGTCTGCGCGATGACAAAAATGGCGGATGTCGCGGGCAGATTTTTTTCAGCATTTGTACCTGGGACTTCAACACCAATTATGTCTAAAAGTTTTCTTTGACTTATTTGATCTCAGAAAACGAGGTGAAGAAAACTTTTATAGAAATTATTCGTGTTGAAGTTCGAGGGACCGTTCAAACGGTGAAAAAAATATCCGCCTGCGGCTGCCACCATTTTTATCATAGCGCTGGACTATTATTCAGGGGACGGTGGCACACAACCATGTGGCAAATTTTAGACGACATTATATTCACAACAAGTCCAGCATAGACAACACATACAAGTAAATTCCAATTAATTTTTCAGTTAATTTCATGTGTGATAATCCATTTGTTTGTTACTCCTCAGTTTAGGGCGAATTTCACTCATGAAATTAATTTAAAAATTAATTGGAATTTACTTGGAATGGTACACTTTGTGCAAAATCTGTTGCAGGTACATCTCTGCTAATGTTCGTTGCAAATGTTATCGTTTCGCAAATATATCATTATTGATTCACGTATAATGAATGGGAAATAAACTCTTGATGGAAAAAATATTTTACTATTCTTGAAATCAATCTGCAACGGCTCTATCCTATGTTGTCTAGCCAAGGCAGTAGTTCTTTTATCATATTTGATAGCTGCCATATGTTCTTTTATTCTCGTTTTACATTTTCTGTTTGTCATTCCTATATAGTATTGTACTGTTTCATCTGTCTTGGTGAATGAGATTTCATAATCACCGGAGAGTTGATCAGGTTCTTTTGGATCTATTTTTTGACATACTATGTTTTTTAATTCTGTGGTAGGTTTAGCGACATAGTAGATATTAAATATTCTAAGTTTATATTTTAATAGTTCAAAGAATCCAGGAAAATATTGTAAAATTGATATTTTTGAGTTTTGTTCATAAAAACATTGCGAGAATTTTTATTTATTATTTTTGTCTGAAGATGTCACCGTTAGAGCGAAGGAAACATATGTAACTTATATCAAACGGTATTTTTAAACGTGTTGTGTTATTTTTTTATCAGTTGAACCAATAATTACACTTTAATTAAAAAAAATATTATTGTTGTTGTTGGTCGACGTTTGGAACATTTCTGTTTCCATTAGGTTTAGCTTTGTGATTACAAATAATAATAATAATAATAATAATAATAATAATAATAATTTGTATTCACCGATTCTTTTTTTCCTTTTTCATTAGCCCAGTGAACATATACTGGGCAAGTAATTAAAAATAGAGATAATGAATATTATTTTTTAAAACTCTACATGTTTATAAATACTTCCCAATTAAAAATAAATATACGAATCACATGTATCTTTCACATATGATATTTGTTTTATGAATGAATGTATACATATTTAAATTCGAAATTTAAAAATTCATATGATCTTTCTAACTGATAATTTTGAAAAAAAAAAAACATTTTTTGCGTGTCAGAAGGACATAAATAAACGTCCAATTCGTTTAAAAACAGAATTTACTGAGCTATCGTACTTGGAATTTTATGAATTTCAGTATGATAGTTTGTATGATAATTTTTTCAGTATCATATTTCAGTATGATCATACATGATTTTCATTTCCTTCCAGCACCAAAAATAAAAAAAACTTATAACCTGGTATAGTGGTGTAAGCTAACTCAATTATTGATCTTCTGTTGTTTCAAGGTTTCTCATAATATTTTGTGAAAGATAGATTTGTATGTAACTTATGTTGTATGTAATTTGAATATTATTAGATGTTCATGTAAATAATTGTATTTGTTGCACATATTGTAATATAAAAGTGGGAACGGACTTGCCGTTGCAATCATGATTCTTTACAAAATACTTCATATAAAAACAAATAAAAAATGCAGAAAATTAATAATTCAAACTCATTAAAGGTAAATAAGCTTAGATAACACGGAGAAAACAATCTAAAGTCTATTTAAATAAATAAATATACTATCTGCCTTAACTATGTTATGATGCGGAAACATTCACGTGAATAATTACTTAATTATTTAATGATATAAAATTTTGAAAAAAGTAATGATTAAAAACTGCAGTTATGGCGGTATTCAAAAAAAATATTTTTCCACGCTCAACAACTCAAAAGTTTGAGACACATTCTCAGACTCATTTTTAAAAGTAATAACAGGAAACTTGGCGGCGTGATTTATAAAGACATTTATAAGGGCCCCATGTTTTTATTTTTCGTTCAATTAATTAGAAATTGATTTACAGACAATTATTTTCACAGTACGATCATGTTTGTTTGTTTCCAGCGCTATCGCTTTGGGAAATTCGGTTCAAAATGTCCACTTTGACAGCATTTTAAAAAATATATTCTGCCTTTATCAAAAAATCGAGACAATACGGACATTATAAAGTTTCTGAATAAGATAACCTGTCAATTGGATGCATTTTAGAGCAAAAATGAATTTACAAATGTGTCTCAAAATAAGCAGTTTGGATTTGAATACACCCTTATACAAAAAGTATATATAATAAAACAAATATGGCTAGGGGTTATTTGGACTCAGTATCGCTCCAAGTAATTTAGGTTATCAGCACGCTATTCATTACAGTGTTAAGTAATTTTCTATCTATCCAAGTGTGTTGTTATGTTTTAAGGATTGAATATTAAATGCAAATTTCTGCTATGAGAAAGTGGAAGTTACCAGGTCAAAAACTTTCGAGTTTTTATCACAAAACAATATACAATGGTGGACATAATTATAAGACACCTACCTAATTTGACATATAATGAAATAAAAGATTCAGAGCTTAAAAATGCTTTATCAAATACGACAAAAACATAAATTTATTCTGTTATCACACGTAACTGTTTTACAGAAATGATATTTTTATAGAGTTTAACAAAAAAAATTAAAATACCATGGACAAAATTATAAGACACCGTAACATTTTAATTAAAACTCCTGCTTGTTTTCGAAATATGCAAATTTTCTGCACGCTGTTATGACGTCAGCAGCTAACAAAAGCAGACGATAACCGACTTCACGCATTTACAAACATGCCACGAGGTACAGACTGCCCCAGCACATTTTATAGCATTCTTTAGGTTTTTAACACATGTAAACTGCCTCCCTTTTCGGTAAACCGCACGAGCTAAGATCACCCACAAGTTTTCGATGGGATTTAAGTCTGGGAAGCGAGATGGCCACGGAAGAACATTGATACTTTGCTCTGAAAACCACTTTTTTGTTACGTGTGATGCATGAATCAACACGTTATCGTGCTAGAAAGTGTAGTTTTCGCCTCAAAAAAGTTCACCGTATATGGCTTGTTGATCTTTAAGAAGATTCTTATATTTTTCGGAATTCATTCTTGAATGCACAAAAACGATATCGGTTTGCCCCTTGAGCCGAAAAACCATCCCAAACCGTTAGTGAGCCTCCACCCATTTGGTGGCTCATTTGTACATCAGGAGACTTCCGTAAATCATGCCAATAATAGTGAAACCCGTCAGGACCATCCAGGTTAAACTTTTTTTCAGCAGAAAATAACATAGAGTACTATTTGGAGGTCCAGGCCGTAGTTTGTTTAGCGAAGTTTAAACGGTCCATTTTGTGCCACCTTAGAAGCGATGGTTTTTTCTTCAATTTTTCAAATTTCACATAGGAAGCATTATGCAACACCCTGCGAATGGTTCTCCTTGAACAATTCAGTTTCAAAGCATTTTTAATGCCTGTAGTGGTCATCTTATTCTGAGTAGCGAGCGAAAGCACATGGCGTCTGTCTCTCGAGGACAAGCAAGGAGTACGTCCAGATCTTTTAATCACCTATCCATTACTTCTTCTTTTCAAAACATTTGAAATTGCACATCTAGAGCGTTTAATAACTTTTAAAATATTATTAACTGAAGCACCAGTTCCATTTAATCTCCAAATTTCGAGAATTTCACTTTCTTTTAATTATCTACCTCGCGGCATGTTTGTAAATGCGTGAAAACGGTTATCGTCTGCTTTAGTTAACTGCTGACGTCATAACAGCGTACAGAAACTTTGCATATTTCGAAAAAAAGCAGGTGTTTTAATTAAAATGTTAGGATGTCTTATAATTTTGTCCATCGTATGTTTATTTTTTTTTAAACTCTATAAAAATATCATTTTTGTAAAACAATTACGTGTGATAACAAAATAAATTTATGTTTTTGTCGTATTTGATATAGCATTTTTAAGCTCTGATTCTTTTCTTTCACTGTATGTCAAATTAGGTAGGTGTCTTATAATTATGTCCACCACTGTATTTAACTAAAAGAAGACAAGAAGAGCTGTAACGTTGTTGAGCACCTCATATGATATGCAGGTCTTTTAGAAAAGTTAGAATATTAGTGAATTCCATAAACACTCTCAACATAGTATACCCAGGACTGATTAAAATAACTTTTCGTTTAGAGTTCAACATACAAACTAGGGTCCAATTAACCCAATTTTAAGGTGTTTAAAAATTCCGTTAAATATGTGCACCTATACATATATACACACTTATTTTTCACATTATACTTAGCAACCAACTAGTAAAACCAGTACTAGTAATCTTTTTTACCAATACTGCGTTAATATTCCATTCATTAGGAATAGTTCCAATGAAATTCAAATATGATGAATTTTCTTATCTATGCATACATACATGTATATATATATATATATATATATATATGTGTGTGTGTGTGTCTGATTATATATAACAGCTATAAGACAACACAGAAACATCATACATAAAAAGAGGAAAATAAATATGAACACATACCTGTTTGAAGATTATCCATAAAAAAGAAGAAAAAATAATAATGTATGTAGTAAATAAAATGTAAAAAATATTTGAAAAGATAATTTTAAAAAAAAGTCAATGACATGACAAAAATGCATGTAAATGGTAAAACGTATAAACTGACTTGTCAATTAAATACAAAAATATGCATGAAAGATAATATACATGAAAAATGCGCAATTGCAGCAGTAAACTTAGCGTATAATATTTAAAGTTATTTAAATGCTAAAAATCTAGCTATGTATGTGTACATAACAAAATATATAAGATGCCATTTAAAAACAAGAAAGAAATATGATTTCAGAAAGAATATGTCTATTCAAAGTGAAAATTATAATATAAATAGATCAACGTGCAGTCATAATTATACGCGCGAATGCAGCAAAATATTTTGACTGCAAATATATAACCATTATAAGAGAACTCAGAAACATCATACATAAATAAGGAAATAAAATGAAATATAAACACATACCTCTTTGAATAATATCTATAAAAAGAGGAATAAATAGTAAAAGATGTAAATAAGATGCAATAAATATTTAAAATTATATTACCCCAGAAATATTGGCAAGAAAATAAAGAAATATTTCACGTCAATATCAGTTTCAACATTAAAAAAATATAAACGTCTCTATATTGTTTTTACACTTCATTCCAATATTGTCAATATCGAACAAAATATACAAAGCAGTATATGAATATTTGCCCAATATTTTTTTCCTTTTTTGAATAATATCATTAACTTAGTAATTTCATGAAAGTAGTGATTCCGTATTGAAGATCATTTTTTATTTGAATAATACAAAAATCACGTAAATAAAACGATGTATGTAATTCTTTCTTTGATTAATACACAAATTATGTAAATAAAACTATGTATAACATTCTTTAGGAACGCAGAAGAACATTTGCATTTTCACTGCCATTTTACATTCGTGAATTACATTAAAATATGTGTAAAAATAATATTAACTGTGCTAAAAAAAACATATTTAACAATTGAAGTATACATTTATTTCTAGGAAAAGTTAATTTCAACTGTCAAAACTCTAATTTCTAAGATCTTTAATATTAGTATGAAACATATGCATAAAACTTTGATTGAAATTAGATTTCAAAAGAGCAGTCTACGAAATGTGACACTTCACTTTGCTAGTATCTTTAGAAAGTTGCTGCCAAACTTATGTATTCAACATTTGATTTCAACGGATATATTATTTTACTTTTATCTAAGAAAGATTTCAACAAACTTTGCAACAAATATTCATTTTGGGAAATAAGATAATTGAAAAATAAGAAATGCTTAAAATAAGATAATTTATATATAATCTTGTCAGTTTTGGCAAATTAATATAAGTTAATCAAATTTAAAATACATAATTTCATTACTGCATTTACGCATTTAGTTGTGTATTTATATCTTCAATTTAAGTACATTTTTAGTGTACTATTGCTGTTTTTCTTATACATGCTTTTCTAATAATTACTCTTAAATCCTACATCAATTATCGAAATGTTGGCCTCTGCTTTACAATGTGATGTTTTTTTCGGGCATAGTAGTTTCTCGTTATTCGGTTGTGTACTTTTGCTTGGGAAATTTGTATAAGATTTGCGAGTATCGTTTATTTCATTGATGAATTTATTTTTATATGTTTTAGAGGCATGGAAATTAGAGGTAAGTTTAAAATGTTATGGGACCACAATCTAATTTGTAAATATAGTACATATAATTTCATATTTTTCAATTATATGTAATAATCTAGATTCATCAAATTTCGTATCTTATATGGTACATTTATTTATTTTTCTTTGTTTCAAAGGGTATCGTTCTACAATTCAATATCCTTTCTTTGCTTCTTTTCATTTTTTCACCGTATGCACATTGGACTTTTTCTTCCTATAACTTTAATATGGACTTTCTTTCTCGCTCACACAACAAAACTCTTCGTATAATCCGTAACGGTTCTAGATATCTCCGTAACTCAACTATCGAAATGACCTTAACACTGTTTCACTGGCCAGCCGCATCCAATTCCTCTCTAAAAAATTCTACAGTAACTTATATAAAGTCCGGAACAAGATTGTATATAAATTACCTGACTACGATGTTCACAGCCCCGGCAAACGTAAAAGATCTCCGTATACTATTATATTTCCGGAGTAGTCCTCTGATGCTAATACTTCTTGTTTTTTGTCTTTCTTATTTAAAATATAAAATTTAAATAAATAAATAAAAAATAAAATAAATATATAAATATATTTGTATTTTTCTTATTTATACGTATACTAAACTTTACATAACTACGTTTAAATGTGTTCAGAAAATCAAATTCAAATGTTCACATAATCTCAAAATACTTCAGAAGCCCCTTTCCATACAAGATAGCTGCAATAAATACATGCATTCATAGAGCCTTTAAAGTATGTTCAACAAAAGACCTCTTTTACGCAGAAATAAACAAAATTAAAACAATAGCTAAGGATGCAGGATATGGCACAAAAACTATACAGAAGTTAATCGAAAAAGCGACATCAAGATATGATAGGATACAACCAGCTCAAAAAGAAATAAAATTTACGAACTCAATTCCGTTTATAAAAGGCATTTCCCTAAAATTAAAAAGATAATTAAAAAAACTTGGAATAAATACTCCTGTCACATCAGATGCATCCATTTTCAAATTAATCAGATCAGATACAGAAAAACTTAATTATCAACAGATATCAGGGATATACAAAATTAATTTCAAAGATAACGAAGGAAAAGATAATTCATATATAGGCATGACAAAAAGAAAAATTCAAGAGCGAATGAATGAACACAGAAGAGATATAAACTTGAGTATATCAACCACTGCAATAGCCAGATTAAACAATAAATCCCCAATTACAATAGACTTTAATAATGTTGAAAAATTAGCCAATTACAATAATCTAAACTACGCATTACAGAGAGAAGCAATAGAGATATACACATCAGATTCAGAAAGTTGCAATGACGTAGCTCACGCCAAAATTGATACCAGATGGCGCCAGATGTTGTTAGGTAAAGACAGAATGGGAATTTCAAACAAATCGGATTGACAGAGCAGAAGGACATAACATTAGTATTGAGGATGCTTGGGACAACATGTGAAAATATTTTACTTTTATTAAACTTTTAACGTGTGGACTGGTTTTATATGATTTTAGATATGTTTTTAAAACTTTCGAAAAATGTACAGTGCCTGTCTATATGTTTAAAATTAAAATAATTTCTGTAAAAATAGGTAGTTCGAAGAATTATTGAATTTTAGAAAATGACATTATGAAAGATCATGGATTAAATACTGCTGCATAATATCTTATAAAACAATAGCTTTTTACAGCGTATAATTTCGATAATAATTACATTATATTAAGAGTAATTTTAATGTTTGATTATTCTTGATTTTCGTTTTTTTAAGATTGTGCAATTTCAATGATAATTAAAGTGTATATTGAAATACAATATTACATTCATTAGGTTTTACTGATATTCTTCATCTAAAACCACGCCTAACTACTGATTACTTTCAAAGAGTATTATCTAGACGCACGGCAGCGTGTCAGCCAAATTCAACTGACATACTAGTGTGTTACATTACACGAACCATTTCGAGCTCTTTTCACCAAAATTCGATTCTCTACTACTAAAAATCTATTTGACCTACGTACTTGTAATTTTAGATGTGCAGTAAGGCCCCCTTAATTATCCAGAATCCAAAATTTTATAAATAACACATAATTAGTTTCCGAGATAGTGATATTTTAAAATGTCTGATAATGGATAATTTTATTACTGACTCACTCACTCATCAATAAGATTTCATATATCTACTGCACCTACAGACGTCAAATTTGCTAAGAAGTTCGTTTACACTATAAGGAATAAAAACTAGTCGTTGGGGGCCACCGTAATACTTACCCATCATGGATATGCATAATGTAAAATATTAAAATAAAAATGTGTAAACTACTTATAAAATGCATTGCAATTCAAATAAAATCGTGGCTTGATGGCGTCACAAACTTTAAAGGCTCGATTACTGAATTGCTTGAAAGAGGTTTTTCCTTATAACTCCAAAAATAATAATCCTATTAACTAGCGGTTTATTGCATCTGATTAAGCGTCAAATTTCCAATTAAAATATATCTTTGAATTGAAATTTGGATGACATACAGGGTCCTGAAAAATCGAAGAGTGTGGAAAATAGGATTCCAAATATCTCGGCAACTAATTATCCGATCGACTTCATGCTTTATGCAAAATTTATATTTTTTTTATTGTCTTTTATATTCATTTCTTAAAATAAACAATTTCGAACATTTTTATATACCTTTTATCAGAACGAATATTTCGAGAGTCCGAAAAAAATTGTTCCGGTTAATCGAGGTTATTGAAATGAAATAGGCTTCTTCCCATTATTACATACTAAGTACATACCAAATTGCAAGTCTCTATCTCAATTTTTTCGGGAGATAGAGCGTTTACAGACACACAGACACACACACAGACACACAGACGGACGGCAAATATGTTTTTCGGAATCTCCAGTGTCTGAAACGTGTAAATCCGTCAAAAAAATTTTTTTCGATTTTCAAAACGATTACAAGACTTACCCTATACTACGTATGATGGGTAAGTAAAAAATCGGAAAATAGATTAATTACCCACTTGGGGGTGTCCATTTTTACTTTAACATTACGTCTATTAAGCGAAATTTTAATTTGCCGAAAAAAGCGCCAAATGTTGAATCCGGGTTGACCTTGCAGCAAAATCACCTGATTATCAGCCTTTTTTGGCTAATTACAGAGAGTTGATTTTTTAAGTAATGGTGCATAAAATTTACCTTTTTAGACACATTGTGAAAAAACAAAAACATCTTCAGCTAATACATATATCGAAATACGCATATATTTCGAGACATTCGCAGTTGAAATTCGTCTAATCCCAGAATTAAAAATGCAAACGAAAGAGAGTCATTCCTATGATTCGAATAAATATTGATGATGGATGTGTGGCTACCATGGTTCTAGGCAGTTTAGCTGTGGACAATCTTGCGGGGTCTCGAACTCTCAACGCCAGTGCTACGGGTAGTCTATCGATTCCCGCTGCGGATAAAGGTACTCTACCGATTGCCGCTGAATATAACGATAATGCTTGCAGAAGACAATCAAGTATCATTTTGATGTATTTCGATAGCGACACGAACTTTTAAATTGTTGGATACGGAGGGTTTTGAAGATACAAATTCTTGCTTTGCTTTAGTTTCGGTGGACGAATTCGAATTTTAATAATTACTGTCTGTTTACTTTCAGGTTTGTATGCTTTGAGTCAAATAAATGTTATAATTAAGCAAAAGGTGCATTAGCATTTTGTTTTTAATTATAGTTTGAGCAAATACTTTGTTTCACCAGACTAAAAACGTACATTAGTAATGGCTAAAAGTCAGACGAATTTTCTTGTTAGCGCTTGTTTAAATTTTATACTATTTGTTTGATATTATTTGGAGAGCTTCGTCCTCTTATTTGTAAATATGAATCGGACTGTTGATTTATATGTTAATGAGTCTGAAATGGTAAAACATAAAATTATGTCAATGTGATCATTGTTATTTCGGAAATAATAAAAATTTCGAATCAATACATTTCGTTTCAAAACAAACATTAAATACAGCAGTATTAAAATACAGATTTTTGCCAGAAATTAACAGCCAAATATTTTGTTGTAGGAAATTTAAATTAAATTGATTGTTGTCTGGTGAATAAAACAGTCACTTGTAAACACATTAAAAACCATTAAGTAAAGTGTTTAAGTATATTGTAACTGTACAAAAGGTAATGATATCTAACAAAAACATAACTGTGAAAAAAGGAAGTTCTGTAAATAAAAAAATAAGAAAAGAAGTAATATGTAAGTGGGTGCCATGTTCAAATAAAATTCACTCAAACTTACCTACTGAAGTATTATTGCATTGGTTAAATTATTTAAAAATAAAAATTATTGATAGCATATTAATAATAAATCTAGAACTTGCCAAGTTTTTGATAAATATTATGCCTATCATTTTCATGTCTTAATAAACTGATGATGATAATATTAATAACACTGTCATTATAATAATTTTTAAATATTGTTACTATTATAAACAAATGACTCGTATTAAAGATTTGATAAACAAATAAACACACAGATACACCTCCGCTCGTCTTTGATTATCACTCTCGCTACCCCCCCTCCCGGAAACCGCAATACAGACTAAGGCCCGACAAAGAGACAGATACACTTACGCTTGTCCTTGGCAATCACTCTAGAGACTCCACCCCTTTCAGGAGTCTCAATACTCCCGAATTAAGGCCTCCAAACATGAAATAACAAGTTACTTTCAAAAACTAAATTTTAAAAAAAGGGCCTAAATTCTGAATCCTTATGAATATTTAGGAATTCATGTAATTTTATATGTGAATCTTCATTCATGGGTGTCAGGAAATGAACGATCTTTTCAAAATATGTGGCATACGTAAAATATTTTGAGGCTTAAGGGAGAAAGTTTCTAAAGCATTTGCTTTAAAACATTTTTATCCACAAATATCATATGAAATAAAAACACTGTAAAATGGGTTTTTTTCGGTGCTTTATTTTACTGTATTTTAAAAATACCTTTTTTTATTTGATAAATAATGTGTTTAAGTTCAAAGGAAATGTTTTTTTATTAGCAGTAAACATTCCAGCCATTACAAATGATTCAAAATGCTTTTAATATATTTTATTTTTAAATTGAAATTTAATTTTTTTTTGTAATAACATTTATGCATATGCAGACTAATGCTCGAAATTCTTTTCATTTTAAACGCCTCTTAAATGAATGGTGCAGATGCAAAAGTCACATTATCCACTTTTTTAAGGTATTGAGTTATCCATATCACCATATTCTCCTTTGTAAGGCGAATTGGACGTTAATAGTGATTTGGACCATAAAAAGATGTTAAGGTTGAAAAAATATGCTAAAAATCTTGTTTTGACGCATAACTCATATTATCCAACAACTGTTTTGCAGCAAAATTCCCACTCTCCAATTCAACTAATTAGAGAATGTAAAGAAGTAAGAAGTAGTGTAAAATGATCCACTAGTTTCATGACAATGAAGAAGTTGAGCCATGTCTAACAGAAAAACTAGTCGGATGTGCCAATCCCAAAGCTTTCTTCTATCTCAGTCATGTTAATACTTCAAATTTCGCTATCACATCGCCAATAAAATCAATATTTTCGTCATTCTGTTGTACGTCAGCTGCTTGCGAATCGTCGTGTTACAGGGATGCGAACAACCGATGTATACTAAACTATGAAAAGTCCTTCTGGCCTGAACCGACAGGAAAAGATAGCCTCCCTATTCCTTGGTTTTACGATTTTAGCTAATTTTACTGGAAAACACGAAGGTAAAATGCGTGGAACCTAAATAAAGAAGATTCAATCCCAGTTTTCGTCAACATTGAATTTGAATGAGGATATCGCCAAATTAGCCCTCTACAGCCAAGTTGGCTTCATTTATGGCAACTTATTTTGGTCGCCAAATTTGGCGATATTCCGCCAACTGTCGCCAAGTTTGGCGAGAATTCGACGTTGGCGAATATAAATATATAGTGATAAGCATGCAATAGGATGAATGGTTACAACAATGAAAGAAAATTTGCCGAAATCATGTTAACTAAAACTCATAAATTAAATCCGTTTATGGATAAAATTCCGCTGTCTTGTTTGAAAATGTCAGCCACCCTAAAATTTCAAACCGCTATATCTCAGTTATTTTTTAAGATAGAGGCAAAACAAAAATTGCTCCGGATCAAGGCCGGATATTTAACAAAAAAAGTTTTAGGATTTTTAATTTTTTTGAATTTGCACATCTTTTTAAATTTGAAATCTTTAAATGGCTATCACAGCGCCCCCTTTCGTCGAAGTATCCCCAAATTCTAATAGAACCTGCTTGCCATAGCCAAAAACCTAGAAAAAAAATGTGGTTCAATTTGAAGCATAACTTCATACACTTTTAGATGGTACAATAGTGAAAATGGAACAAAAATATCGATCACAGCGCCCCCTTTCGTCGAAGTATCCTCAAATTCTGATAGAACCTGCTTGCCATAGCCAAAAACCTAGAAAAAAATGCGGTTCAATTTGAAGCATAACTTCATACACTTTTAGATGGTACAATAGTGAAAATGGAACAAAAATATCGATCACAGCGCCTCCTTTCGTCGAAGTATCCTCAAATTCTGATAGAACCTGCTTGCCATAGCCAAAAACCTAGAAAAAATGCGGTTCAATTTGAAGCATAACTTCATACACTTTTAGATGGCACAATAGTGAAAATGGAACAAAAATATCGATCACAGCGCCCCCTTTCGTCGAAGTATCCCCAAATTCTGATAGAACCTGCTTGCCATAGCCAAAAACCTAGAAAAAAAAATGTGGTTCAATTTGAAGCATAACTTCATACACTTCTAGATGGTACAATAGTGAAAATAGAACAAAAATATCGATCACAGCGCCCCCTTTCGTCGAAGTATCCCCAAATTCTGATAGAACCTGCTTGCCATAGCCAAAAACCTAGAAAAAAATGTGGTTCAATTTGAAGCATAACTTCATACACTTTTAGATGGTACAATAGTGAAAATATAACAAAAATATCGATCACAGCGCCCCCTTTCGTCGAAATAACCTCAAATTCTGATTGAACCTGCTTGCCATAGCCAAAAACCTAGAAAAAAAATGTGGTTCAATTTGAAGCATAACTTCATACACTTTTATATGGTACAATGAAAAGACACACAGACGGTCAGACGGACGGACGGATAGACGAACAGACAGACATTTTGTAAAAACATGTTTTTCGGAATCTCTGACCCCTAAAACGTGTAAATCCGTCAAAAACCGGAAGTCGAAAAAAAATTCGATTACAATACTTTCTTCTATTATAGATAGAAGAAAGTAAAAATTCACAAATATTTTTTAATAAATGTTTTTTTGCGTTTTGATTTTTGTTGTTTATTACCCTCCAAAATAACATAATGAAAACTAATGTTCAAAATTTATTTTTTTTTGCTCTTGTAGTTTTAATTTCGTAACTATTTTGGTTTACAACTAACATTAAACATAAAATTTTGCAGCAAAACTCACATTTTCCATATTTAAATTAAAATTATAGTTTTACCACAATTATTACAGGTTTAGGACTATGTGCAACTAGTTGTTATGGCAACAAATATATCACAAAAACATTTGTGGCAATATATCATGATTATTAATAAAAAGCAGTTTTTTTTTCATTTTTCTAAAAACTAGGTTAAGTGGAGAATGTAAATTTTGCATCCAGACCCTTCAAATAATAATTAAAAAATTAATTGATTTATTTATAAAGATACTTTCTATTTAAGCTTATATTAAAAAAAAAATGAATATATCCTGTTTTCATTTTAAATTATTTAGAAAAGAACTTAATCTCAAATTTTCTAAAAGTGTAACCTAAGTGTAAACTAATAAATATAATTAATTTTCAGTAAGAAAAAAAAAAATGTAGTTTCTTTTAAAAGTTTTAAACGTTAGAAAACAAAAGATAAATATGGAAAAATAAAGATTAAAGAAAAAATAATATTTAAAGGATTATTGACTATAACATTTTTCACAAATTATTTGATCCACTATCTACATTCACTTTTCATAATTTTCCTTTTTTCTGTTATATAGATAAAATTTCAGTTATTCGTTTTTCATGTGTTATTTTTTAAATTTTAAACATGAAAAGAATCAACAAATGCTGATGTATATATTATTTACAGAAATTCAGAAATATACGTTAAATCTTGAAATGATAATGCGAAACGTTAGTTTTATGAAATTAAATATATGCACTTGTTTATGCGCAAATTTGAAATGCCTTTCCTTATTTATTTACACACCGCTAATTTTGTAATATAAGGACTCATTTGAATATGAGATTTAACTAACGTAAAAAAGAAAACATATATATTTATTTTTAAAAAATAATAATTGATATTTCTTTATAAAAATATCCTTTAAAAATACGCTTTCATTTTTAGCTCTTATATAAAAAAAATATTATATCTTGCTTCTATTTTAAATTCTTTAAACAGAAATTTATTTTCCTCCTACCTAAGAGTTGTTTTGCGAGCAGTGTTTTCGAATAAATGCCATTAATTTTGTTTACAATTCTTACCAACGATTAAGAATAAAAATTTTTTACTTAATATTCTTTTTCAATTTTGAAAGCTATAAAATATTCAGGAAAGAACACATGGCAGAGAAAAAGAATTAAATAGGATGCCTGAAAATATTTCTTTTCTACATTAATTACTTAAGTCAAAAGCTACATTTAATATTCAGGGAATTTATTTTTTTATGTACATACGTTTTGCATTTTATAAATTTAATGTTGAAATAAATTTTAATTATTATTTTTTTTAACTTGAAAAGAATCATGAACTGTGAATGTACAGTATTAATTATAGAAATTCAAAAATAAGGGATGTATTTTAATGCTTGATAATAAAAATTTAAGATATTTTGCAAATTTAAGTATGTTTATAATATGGTGGTTGTTAATTATACATTTTATTTCTTACACACTTGCAGAATCCTAACAAAATTGATACACTTACACTTTTGGTGATGATTGCCTGCTTTTGTGATTGTTAAGTAACAAAATAACAAATTCAGAATATAGAATAATTCTGTGTTAATATTCTGTATCTTTAGCAGCATATCTTTTACTTTTATATATTTAGAACTTTCTATAAAAAAAAAAAAAAAATATTATTCGGCTAATTTTATCCACATATTTTATGCTCAATATTTAGTATTAAGAGATAATAGAATTTTAAAAGATATTTACATTTTTTTAATATAGATAAGGGTTATTTGAATTTTTAATATCCATCATTTTTCATTCTTTTTAGGTGCGTTCGTAATTATATAAATACGTAGCACTTATAGTCGTCGTTTGGTCCGTCCGTCTGTCCGTCCGTCTGTCTGTCTGTCTGTCTATCCGTCTGTCTGTCTGTCCGCATATAACAACGCAAAAACTACCCAACCAAATGGTTTGCAATTTAAAATATATTATCTTTGCAGAATTTTGTCGAGACATTTCAAATTTTATTAAAATCGAATCAAAACTTTAGGAGATATTAATAAAAATATTTATTACGAAATTTGATTTTTTTTTTTAAATCGGTGCTTTTTTGTTATAGGAGCTTCCGAAGTTTAATCGTCAAAGCGACCGAGATACTTATTTTATGACAGAAATTAATCTGCAGACGATATAATTCATTTCACAGAATTAAAAATCATCAAGATCTGAATATTTATATAACTAGCTGATGCATATATATCTGAATATTTATATAACTAGTTAAGATATTTGTATGAAGGGTGTCATAAAATATATACTTAACTAGCTGTTTAACCCGTTCTACGCACGGGATATCATGAATTTAATTCTAAAACGTGCGTACGAACGCACCTCGTTTGTAACGTTTGACGTACAATTTCCAACTTGTTTTAAATTATCATTGCAATATCTCAATTATGCATTTACTGTAATGATGAAACATTCTTACGTATTCAATATTTAGTACAATGTATCAGGCTTTTGAACTACACTAGCTGTCACCTGTTACTTAACACGTAACATTAAAAGAAGAATAAATGCATTAATTAAGCAAAATATTTCATTCCTAATAATTAGAAACGTAAATAATTAACTAACTCTTTATTACATTTCATAGGAGACAAGACAGTATTTATTTTTATAGGGACCTTGACCTAACTCAGTTTTTTAAAAGTTATATTTTGTGCCAAATAATCGCGAAAATAAAACTGCAACTATTGGATAAAATGTGGGCCAAATAAAATCATGGAAATCGACGATTTGTGTAAAAACAAATGTCAATTTTACCTGATAAACCTTAACATTTTACATTTAACGCCTTTGTGAAAAGTTTTAACAGCTATCCTTCGAAAATAATTAATGCAAGAATCTTAAATTTACCTCATTGGTTAAATCTATAGTTGAAATAAATCTTTATTTCTAAATGGCAATATGTTGATAGAAGATTTTTGTTCTCTAGAATAAATTGATTCATGAAGTTTGAATATGTGAAAATATGCTTTTATTTTTCGAAAATTTTACTGTAATCAAGATTTTTTTTCAACCATCTATTCAAAATGAAAATTAATTATTTTTTCAGTTTTATTGAGAAAATGACGTAAAAAAACATATTAATCCGTTTTATTTCTCCTTTTCTATCTACAAAAATGCAGTAATTAAATTGCCATTTTTAGAGAAACTTCGTTAAAAGTTACGAAAAAAATAATAATATCTCGCAATTAATGTATTTTTTTTTTAATTCTGTGAGTTTGTATGATATCCTCGGATCAATGATAACCGGTTTTAAGTAAATAGCGTTGCGTTCGATAATCTAAAAGAAGTAGTTGCGAAATACAAACAGACGGTAAAATTTTAATTTAATAGATTTGTGTTCATTTTTCTTTTCCTAATAATCATGGTGTGATTTTTGGCAGAAAACTCTCATATGTATGTAACTGATATTCATGCTTAATAATCAGTATAGATTTTTTAAAAAAAGTTTTAAATAGGACGTGAAAGTCTTCTACTTTCTACACTAACTGATCCTTGTAGTATTAATGTATGGAATTAATCCCCGCTCCCTTTAAAACATATTAGAACACTCGTTTTATTTAAAAAAAGACGTCATTTTTTACCCCAGGGAAATCTCTTTTTAATAAATCTCTTTTTCAGTTTTTCATCTTAAGTATGACGTCGTTATCCATCCACACTCATTATATACAGATTTTCCTAATTCAAAATTTTAAATTCTGAGAGTTTATATGACATCCTTGGATCGATGATAACCGGTTGTTAAGTAAATTGCGTTACGTTCGATAATCTAAGAGGAGTAGTTGCGAAATACAAACGATGGTCTAATTTTAATATAACAGTTTCGTGTTCATTTTCCTAATAATCATGGTGTGATTTGTGACAGAAAACTCATCTACTTTCTATACTTACTGATCCTTTTATTATTAATGTATCAAATTGATTCACGCTCATTTTAAAACATATTTGAAAATTCCCGTTTTATTTCAAATATGACGTCACTTTTTCTTCAGAGATATATTTTTAATGATATAATTTTTTTTAATTATCTTTTTCTGGGAATCATGACGTTAATTTTAGCAGAAATCGCGCATCTATATGTAACTTATAGTCAAGGTTATTATTAATGAATATCGGTAAAAATATTTCAGGTTTTCATCTTAAATATGACTTCTATTATCTATCTACTTTCATTATACACTGATATTCATACTCCTTGTATTATTACGAAAATGTGAAAATACATGTTTTAATTATGACGTCATATTTGTCCAAGCCAAGGAGGACCCTTTTCATAATTTCAGGGCCCAGGCGAAATCTTTTCTTAATATAATTATTGTTAATTTTTCTTTGTAATTTATAACGCAGTTTTTGATACAAATCTCTTCTCAACGTAGCCTATATTCATACTTCATGTATAATAACAAATACTCCATATTTTTGTTTCAAATATCACGGAAATTCATCTTCTTTTAAATTATTTTTAATTTTCATTTTTCACATGAAAATCGATTTGAAAATTATTTGAAAATCGATTATTTGAAAATTAATTAAGGAAAAAATACTTTTCCGCGTTTTTATTTATTGGCAACGATCAAAGCCCTAACAACGATAAAGTAAAATGGTTAAATTTTACGGAAAAAATGTTTATTGATTCTCTATGAAAAAAATGAAAGTTTTATTTATTAAGAAAAATATTTGACTAAAATGAATAAAATCTAGCCTATGTTCATTTCTGTGTTATAATCCATATATATGCATAGATACAGGCCCATTAAATGCTCCGTTTTGGTATTTACTTCAGCCAAACATTCACGCACACAATCACATTTATAATCTTACTAGCTGTTACCCATGACTTCATTCACATAACATTAAAAGAAAAATAAATGTACTAATCAAGCAAAATATTTCACTCCCGATAATTAAAAACGTAAATAATTAACTAACGCTTTATCACATTTCATAGAAGAAAATACAATATTTCTTTGTTTGTTAAAGGAGGGGCTTGACATAAATCAATTTAAAAAAAGTAAAATTTTGCACCAAATAACCGCGAAAAGGAAACTACAACCAATGGGAAAAAAGACGGCGAAATAAAATCGTGTAAATCGACGAATTGGGTAAAAAGAAATGTCAATTTTACCTGATAAACCATTTTACTTTTAACGACTTTGAGAAACGTTTTAACAGCCATCATTTAAAAATAATTCATTGGAAATAGTATATGCTTTTTCTTTAAATTCAATTCTTGTGAATAGGGAGTAATAATTCTACACTTAAATGCAAGGAGCTTCAATTTCAAAGCTTTTTGCAGTCCAAAATTACATGCAAACGTAACACTTAAATTGCAAAGCTTTTTGCAACCCAAAATTACATGTAAACATTACTTTTGCATGTAATTTTCATTGCAAATTATCATTTATTACGATTCAAATTAAAATTATTTTGGGTGCAAATTACATGTAAATGTTACGTTTGCATGTAATTTGGGGTTGCAAAAAGCTTTGCAATTGCAAGTGTTACGTTTGCATGTAACAGCAAATTTGTGTCCTTGGTTTAATCTATAGCTGAAACAAATCTTGATTTCTTGACAATATGCTGACAGGCGATTTTTGCTCTGCAGAATAAATTGATTCATAAAGTTTGAATATGTGGAAATATGTTTTCATTTTTCGGAAATTTTACTGTAATCAAGATTTTTTTTCACCAACTATTCAAATTGAAAATAAAATATTTTTTTTCAGTTTTAATGAGAAAATGACATAAAAATATATTAAACCGTTTTATTTCTCCTTTTCTTATCCACAAAAATGGAGTAATTTAAGTACCGTTTTTAGAGAAATTTCGTTAAAATTTACAACAAAAATATTAATATCTCGAAATCTAATTCAAAATTTTAAATTCTCAGAGTTTATAAGACATCCTCGAATCAATGATAACCGGTATTAAGTAAATCGCGTTGCATTAAGAGGAGTAGTTGCGAAATACACACAGTCAGATTTTAACTTAATAGACTTGTGTTCAATTTTCTTTTCCTAATAATCTTACTGATGCTTGTATTAAAAGAGAGTATTATCAGAGAATAAATAGAGATGAAATGTTCATGTTTGGCGTGATACTGAAAATGCAACCCTACAGTCGGCCGAAACAACTGGCGGCATGCTTTGAAAACCTCTCCCCGTCCAATGAATCCAGTCCTTGTTCCACGTGCAGCGTCTCTCCATCCAATGAAGTCAGCCCTTGGGACTAATGATTTGAGCGATAACCGGCTTCATATTGCAAGCCGATTTTTCGGTTCAATACCTCTCTATTCTTTCACTGTACTCAGTAATTATTAATGTATGAAATGAAATTGATACACGCTCCATTTGAAACATATTTAAAAAATACCGTTTTATTATGACGTCACTTTGATCCCAGAGAAATCTCTTTTCAATGATATAATTCTTGTTAATTTTCTTTTCCTGGCAATAATGAAGTGAGTTTTAGCAGGAAACTCACATCTATTTGTAACTGATATTCAAGTTTATTATTAATCAGTATCAAAAAATATTTCAGTTATTCATCTTAAATATGACGTCCATTATGTATATACTTTTATTATACACTGATAGTCATGCTCTTTGTAATATTACGAATATTTGAAAATACATGTTTTATTTATGACGTCATATTTGTTCAAGCCAAGGAGGATCCTTTTCATAGTTCCATGGTTCAAGCGAAATCATTTTCTTAGTAATATAATTATTGTTTATTCTTCTTTCTAATTATAACGCAGTTTTTTGACAGAAAAAGATCTTTTTAATGTAACCGATATTCATACTTCATATATAATAACAAATACTCCATATTGTTGTTTCAAATATCACAGAAATTTATCTTCTTTTGAATTATTTTCATTTTTCACGTGAAAATCGCTCAATTGAAACTTAATTGTTGAGGAAAAATTATTTTTCAGCATTTTTATTTATTGGTAACGATCAAAGACCTAGCAACGATAAAGTAAAATGGTTAAATTTTATCTAAAAATGTCCATTGATTATCTATGAAAATAATCAAATTTTGAATTATTAAGAAAAGTATTTGAATAAAATAAACAAAAACGTCTATGTTCATTTCCGGGTTATAATCCACCTATATGCAAAGATACAGGGCCATTAATTTCTCCATTTTGACGCTGGCTTCAGCCTAACATTTGCACACAATCGGATTTATAATATTATTAGGATAGGATTAGGATTAGGATAAGACTGGTATTTTAAAATTTACTGAAAACTAATAGCTTTGTTTGAGAAAAAATAATTGCAAAATCAACTTAAAAATTTACAAAATTTATCTACTTATTTTCCTAAAATACCATGAAAATCCAATAATATTTTCTTTTATATTAATTATAAAGATGCATATATGAAATGCGCATTTAAATTTAAAAGATTAAACCAGATTTTAGGTGATAATGCATTTTTCCATCGTTTAAAATGTTATGATTTTAATGAAACATATATTTTTGAAATAAGTGGATTTATTTCATCGAACATTCTTTATTCACATTTGATATTTGTGCTGCGTTAGATGTGATGTCAGAATGCCATATAATTGTAAATAAATTTACACTTAAAAAAAAAGGAAGAAAAACATGCTATAAAGAATAAAGATACAAATTTCTTAATACCAGCATAAAATTAAGAAATGCGCACTCCTTCCGAAAGAAATTTGTCTTTCTTCGTAAAACTCAAAGAATACATACAACCACTTAGAAAGCAGAAGCAAGTCTGTTTTCACAAGTACTGTATTTTCTTTCTAAGTTGTACCACGTACAAGTTCTTTCGAAAAGCCTTGTGCATGTTTTATTTTTATGGTGTTATTAAGTCTTTTTTTTTTGTATTTGTGTATCATACCGGTTTGTTATTTTTTTCATTCTGTAAGATTTTTTTTTTATTCAAGAATTATAAAGTATACTTGGTAACTATTTCTATACTGCGTACATTTTTCTTGAAAATAGAAATACATTTTATGTATTGCGCGTTTCGTAAAACATTTATAAAAAAAGTTTATAGACGATGCATTATGATGCATTAAATACTTTCCTTTTTTGTTCTATTTTGTTATAAAGATAAATTTGTATTTTTTGTCAGGGCTGAAAAATACTTTTGAGTCTTAAATTCCTTAAGTGTTGATAAAACACTGATTCATTCATTTTGAAACAAAGTGTACGATAAATTTTTATTTATCATATCATGTTCTATGTATAACAACGTTAAAAAATAACAAGTCATATAAAATACAATTTTAAATCAATTCCTACTTTTTAATCATGCAGTATGAATGTCCTACATTATCTTTATTGAACATTTTTTATAATCATCGTTGCGGTATTTTATTTTTGTGGCATCACTAATTTGAAGAAAATCTGTCATTTCATTTATGAAAACAATGGGAGAAATTTTTTCTCCCATATAAAACTAAAGTTAATTAATTAAATTTAAATAATGAATTAATATTTGAAAAAACTGTATTAACATCCAGTGTCATCTACTACAAGTTTTCAAAAATGTATTTGAACTTGAGTGGATGAATAAAAAATATTTTATTAACGATTGAAAATTTGAACAAGATATATAAATATATAGAGACTGTGAGCTAATAGTAGGAATTGAAAAACGGTAAATTTTGCATGAATCATACATGCAAAACGCTTTCCAGACTAAGACACTATAATCTGAAATATTGTTTAGCCATGAAATATTTATAAACAGACTTTTTTAGAGGAAGATTGGGCACAGTGGACCATCTTTTCAAATCGTGTTTCGCTTATATTATTTTAACTTTATATTTTACAGCATAGTATTTTCAGCCTTAAATCACATAGTTAAATAATATAATAAAATCACTTGTGAACTTTAAATTAATGTGTAATTATTGCTTAAAGTGATAAAAAACCTAACACAAAAAGGTTTAAAAATACCTTTTAATATAGATTACATATATTTTCTTCGCTCAAACGGCGACATCTTCAAATCAAAATGATAAATTAATAGTTTATGAAAATGATAAACATAAATCAATTATGTGATTTATGTTTATTAGTTTCAAAAACTTTGCAAGAATATTTTATTTATCATTTTGATCTGAAGATGTCGCCGTTTGAGCGAGGGAAACATATGTAATCTATATTAATTCATTTTTTCAAATGCATTAAAATTGCTTGCGTTTGGCGAGGGAAAAGTGTTTCTCGCCAAATACTCGAAAATATTTCTTTTTCAGATTTTCTACTGAGATTCCGCAGCAAAATTTGATTCTTAATTTATAACATACATGAGTATTTTTATTATTTTTTTAAAATCAATCTAAGTATGAACTTTAAAGAGAGCCGTATAGTTAGTACTATCGCTAGAGACTTGGGAAAAAGTGAACTTCTAATGCTCCTGTACATAAAATTTAGTATAGAAACAGCATCCTTTCGAGTGTTTTATTTATCCTTCGATCAAGCTGTATCAGAGACCGCTCACAGTCTCTATGCGACAAGTTTTTTCACAGCAGTTAATGTTATAACAAAAACTTAAAAGAATAATAAAGATACGCAGTGATATCCGAAAGTAATAGCGTTCATAATAATTATACATTTATGTTCTTTGTTTTCTTACAGATTTCAGAATTTTGAAACACAACATATATATCAAAGTAATTTTACTGATTTCTATTATGAAGAAAACAACTGATTAATACAAGAAAATATTTGATTAAAATAAATAATATAATGACATAAGTGCGAAATTGTTCCGATTAAAAATAACAATATTGTACATTGTAAAAAAAAGACGAATGTTTCTTAATCTAGAAAAATATATTATAACCATAAGCAGATGCATAAAACAACCCTTTCTGACTTACCCACGATTCGGAAAAAAATATGTATTTTTAGAAGTCTCAGGCGCCAATATATTTTAGAGATTTAAAGAAGCATTTATACAAACAATGCTTCTTCTGCTACCATCAATTTTCTGAAATGTTTCCGAGTAGTTTTTATAGTGTTCAGTAAATCAGTATTCAGTTTTCTCAACACGGAATATTTTCGGATTCTATCAATTTTCAAATAATCATTTTCATGTTCAACAAACATGATTTAAGGACGAACATATAAAATAAAAAGCATTTAACATTGACATTAAAATCAATATTATTTTTATAATATTACATGTATAAATTCAATTACACAGCTTAAAATGTTTAATTGAGAATAGTTCCTAAAAACTGATATTATAGTATGAGAAAATCGATTAATACATTATAAAACAATTCGGATGCGTTTCCGAGTAGTTTTTATAGTGTTCAGTAAATCAGTATTCAGTTTTCTTAACACGGAATATTTTCGGATTCTATCAATTTTCAAATAATCATTTTCATGTTCAACAAACATGATTTAAAGACGAACATCTACTATATACACTGCTCAAAACAATTAAAGGATATTTGAAGTTTTATATAAAATAAAGATATAAACGAAATTTTTTTTTGCCGAAAATAGAAGACGAGAATCACAAATGCAAAATTTTCTGTTTTTCAAACTGTGGAGTATGCAAATTTTGAGTTCGACGTCAAAAACGTCGCTTCAGCGGCAGCGAATGAAATTTGACTTCAACTGGATAAAAGAGAATGAAGACAAGGATGATCGGCATTCAGTGATTGCTTTGTTTCGATGAGTACGATGTCGCAGCGAAGTCATTTGACAGATTCAGAAGCTTGGAGAATTGTTGGTAGGTTAGAAGGGGGCCAAACTCAAGCCGAAGTAGCGCAAGCCATTGGAGTGTCACAAAGTGTCATTTCCAGGATCTGCAACCGTTTTTTGGAGAGTGGATGTGCAGGCCGAAGACCAGGGCAAGGTCGTAGACGGGCAACAACGCCCAATGAAGATCGGTATTTAGCGTTAACAGCTCGGAGACACCGAAACATGAACGCTACTCTTCTCCAACAACACCTTCGCTCGGCTGAAGGGACCACGATTTCAACTCAGACTGTCCGAAACCGGCTCCATGCTGTAGGTCTGTATGCTCGCCGACCGATGGTATGTGTTAGATTAACATCAAGGCATCGTCGCGACCGCAGGGAGTGGGCAACCGAGCATGTCAACTGGAGGAGAAATGAATGGAGCAATATTCTGTTTTCTGACGAGTCCCGTTTTTCTGTGCATCCGGATAATAGGCGTATTTTCATCTGGAGGGACCGTGGCAGTAGGAATAATCCTGCGTTCGTGCACGAAAGTGTCAGATTTGGGGGTGGAGGAGTGTTGGTGTATGGTGGCATCTCCATTGACGGGTGCACTGACCTCTACATCATTCGAGATGGAGCTCTGACTGGTCGCCGATATAGGGATGAGATCCTCAGACCTATTGTAGTCCCTTACGCTGCAGCAATCGGAGATAACTTCATTTTAATGGACGATAACTGCAGGCCACATCGTGCAAACCTGGTGGAGGATTTCCTTTTCGAGGAAGGAATCGTTCGAATGGAATGGCCAGCGTGTTCTCCAGACATGAATCCAATCGAGCACGTTTGGGACGCTCTAGGAAGACGAGTTTCTGGCCGCCGACAACCCCCACAAACTCTCCAAGAACTGGAAAGAGCTCTTCTGGAAGAGTGGGGCAGAATACCCCAACTCGTCATTAATAGCCTCATTGAGTCCATGCCTCAAAGGTGTTCAACGTTGCTGGCCGCCCGTGGAAACCATACCCCCTACTGAAAATGATTTTCTTTGAAGAAAACACCTTTTCTTATTCTTTTTTTCTCATATGCACAAATTGTGTTTTTTTCCTTTTGTACACAAATGCGCAATAAAATGCATTTTTTTCTGCCAAACATGTGTAATTTATTCTCATATAACCTACTTTGTCTGTCGACCATGTATCAATCAGCTAAAAAGTTTCCCAGATACAAAATCCACCTAAAACTGCAATATCCTTTAATTGTTTTGAGCAGTGTATATATAAAACACAAACGGAAATTTCGTTCCGTTCCTTTATAACTCAAGTTCGGCTGAATGAATTTTAATGCAACTTGCACTGTTCGATAGATATTTTTTCAGGGAAGGTTTTAGTATATAACACAACGTTCTACGTAGATTAGTTATTGAATTAGGATGGAAAGTTCTGTTATTTTGGACGATAAGGTTACCATAGGTAATTTTTTTTGGCGAGCGTTATCGTTGACGAAAGAATTGAAAGGGCTATATCAGAAAATAATTCAAACACATAAAAAACTAAAAGAAAAATTTTCTTATTAATTTTATTTAAAATACCCCCCCCCCCCCCCCACGCAAAAAAAAGAAAAAGAAAAAGAAAACTGTTATAATAAGGGATAATATTATAAAGCGATTTGCGAAATAATTTGGCGATTTATCGTTTGCGTCAGGTTAACAAAATCTGATCATTTGATTAGATATTATATATGAGTGACAATTTTTTTTTGTTTTTCACTTTTTTGTCTTTCTGTTAATTTTTTTATATATATAACTCCCCTATCATATGACTTACAGGATGAACTAGCAGCAGATGTAATTGTAAAAATGACTGCATTTATGAGTTACATGTTATTTGTTTATTTACGATTTTGATTTTACCTTTGGCGCCAAACAGTGTGATTTTAAGCCAAAAATGCTTAAGCGTGACATCAGCTTGAGATTTATCAGCAATAATAGTGTTTTTTCGGGTATACAAGATCCTTTTTGGAGTAAATTTTTATATTCAAATGCAAATTTTATAAATAGCAGTTATTGTTATAAATATGCAATCAAATATTTAAATTTTAGGGAATGTCTGCCACCCAAACACATATTGTAAAATAGTTAAATTTTAGACATTTAAAAATTTACTACGGAAACATGCCGGTTTGTTTTCACCAAACATGATTTTTATAGCCTTGAATTCAGATCAGCGAATATTGTCTATTCTTTTATTTTTGTTTTTAACACTTTCCAACCTAGTTGAAAAGTGTTTATAACTTCGGTTTGTCTGGCCGTATGGCCGTCTGCCGTCTGTCCGTCTGTCCGTGCTCTAACTCCCGTAAATATGCTCGGATTGCTCTGCAATTTTTATATGTTATTGTCGTTATCAGTAGCATGTTCCCTATTTCAACAGAAGTATGTAGTACTTATAGTTTTTTTACAGGGACACTCAAAAGAATTCCGTTACATTGCTGTCTATGGGGGAAAATCATTTGCGGTTTATTTAAATAATGTTTCACTATTTTAAACGCATTGAAATTTATATATATCACTAAGGTGCATTAGAAAAAGCTTAATATGGAATATGGTGTGCATAGCACTTATAGTTACTTTACAGGGACAGTCAAAAGAATTCCGTTACATTACGTCTATGGAGAAAAATCGTCTGCGGTTTATTTAAATAATGTTTCCCTATTTTAAACGCATTGAAATTTATATATATCACTAAGGTGTATTTCAAGAGGCTTACTACAGAATAGTGTGTGTACACCAGTCATCGTTCATTTACAGGGACACACAAAAGAATTCTCTACTGTAAGTTAACAATAATTCCTGGAAATGCGTTTTAAGTTACTGATCGCGATTTTAATTTTAACTCTCTTTTTGTCTATTATGTTGTGTGTATAAATTCTGTATATCCTATACAGGGAAGCACAAAAGTTCGCGAACACATTTCCATATTATTTAACTCCAGACGGAGAATTTTAAACTGTGCTACGCGTTTCCTTACTGAACTAAAATTTAACATCCTATGTAGTATATATACAAATCTATAGATCCTATACAGGGCTGAATAAAAGTATTCGGATTACTTAGATGTTATCTTTTAGCTTATTAAACGGTATGATTTGTAAAATTATTTTGGAAGCGTTGGAAAGTGTTACATAATCTATGCTTGACGCATGATTTTTCGTTCTTGTTTTAATATATCACCAATTTCACTTATAGAAATCTTCACTGCGTCAAAAGTTAGGAACTAAAGAATATTCTTAAGAAGATGTGTGCAATTATGCGTTATTACTATCACAAAAGGCAACAATTTGTAATCAAAATTGCTTGCCGAATTAAATTTTCGATGCTCTTTTTGATTCGTCATTTTTTAAAAAAGATATTAGACTAATCGTCCGTATTCCGGTCACCTGCCAGATGGCATTTTTACTATATTGTTGGAAGTTTCGTTTATGTTTCAAAGTTACTCTGGACGACGATTCAGATTACAGAAGATTAGACGACTTTTGAAATTAGCGATTGCTAAATTTGTGGGTTTTTTAAAAATTATGCTGCAAAGTTTTACCAAAAAAGCAATGCTTCCAATCAATGTATGGAAAAACTTTGTAATGTCAATGGAATAAATAATATTTGTCGATTTATCATTTCAGCCTAGATAAGAAAAACGAGTAGCTGAAATTCTGATTAGATAATTTTTCGATCATTATAAAGCATTTTCGACTTACACACATCCCTAGCAGCTAACCATAGTGGCAAATGAATTTATTCCTGCGTAATATTATGCTCTTTAGTGAAATGCAAAGAAAATATTCGGTTTAAGTATTCACCAAAAAGATTATTACTAAACATTTTGCATAACTAACTTTATCATTGTCAGTTTTGTATAAGGTATAGAATATTGCTAATGAAATATCTATAATTGAATTAACAGTAACTTGACATTATTTAATGGAACATAGTTTGGCGTGTCAATAACTACGTTTTGTAAGTAACTCTGGTACATTAGTAACCATATCAAGGGCCGTGCAAAGAGGGGGGCGCCAAATTTATACTACCAACCACGGTTTAATTAATTAATTTATTTATTTTTTGGTCATCGATAATTTTCTGGGGAATTTCTTTTTCTCTTTTCATCATTATTTTTTTTCTGTCTCAAAATATCATGATCTCTCCAACAAATAAGTGCAATTTTCTCTTATGCTATTTAGTTGTTTACAATTTCTGAATTAAAATTAAACCTTTTAAAGTTCCAATATAAATGCGAAATGTTTATTCAATAGAATTTATTTCTGTTTCTATATTTTATCAGTTTTGTGTTACCTGTAACAAAAAGAAGGGGAGGGGGAGCGGGAGGGGGGGCGCCAAATTGAAACTGGCCCAGGCGCACTTTTCTTTTCGCACGGTCTTGACCATATCGTTTCAAGCACTTCTAATGTTTGACGTCAAACTTGTATATCGACAAGATTATGGAAGATTAGGAAGATTTTATTGGATGGAAACTAGGGGTTTATTCTTCTACCGGATTTAATCATCGGGGTTTTTTTTTCAGGTTACCGGTTACACGAATGCAACTGGTCTAAAAAATGGAAAAGCAGTGAAAATGGCGTCATTTTAATTTTATTCGAACTATTCAGCTTTAAAAATGCACTTTTTTATGTTTCACCAGTTTTTTTAAATAGGAAAGTTAAACACTGTTCTTTATGTGCAAACAATTTATTACGTTTTTGACTGCATTTACTCTGCTGGAGTCGAAAGATGAAAAACCGTAGTAGACTTGCCTGATAAGGATGTATATTACGAAATATAACGTAACATAGAGTGATATTGTACTTACGTTACCAGAACCTCACATAGAGACAAGAAAAAGGAACGTAGTTCAAGAACTTACAGACGAAAATGAATCACCCGAACATTATTTAAGTTCAATGGTCAATCTATGCAATCATTGTAATGCTCTCTTTTTAGTAGTATGTTGACTAGAGAATATTTTAGTTCCTGTTGCCATAATGGTCTTATGGTTATAATGGCCTCATTTCCAAACCAAACTCTACTACAAATGATCAGCTAAATGAGTTGATTCTTATTAGGCCAAATTTGTCCAATGTATGATATAATATAACGCAATGTCATTCGCATCGTTTACAGCAATATTGAAGGAAAAACCAGGTAAACGTCCCTATTGCTTTAAAATGCATGCTCATATCCATTGATAAAATTCGTTTGAAAATTTTGACTAGGGTAGCATCCGTAGGTGAAGATCCATATTCCTTTAAAATAAAAAGCCATTTCGTATGATTTAAGGTATTACATTTAGAAAAATGGTCCAGCGCAGCGGGCGTAGCATGCTAGTATAAAATAAAAAGGATGTAACATTGACATTAAAATCAATATTATTTTTATAATATTACATGTATAAATTCAATTACACAGCTTAAAATGTTTAATTGAGCTTCCTAAAAACAGATAGCTTCCTAAAAACAGATAGCTTCCTAAAAACTGATATTATAGTATGAGAAAATCGATTAATATTTTATAAAACAATTCGGATGCGTTTCCGAGTAGTTTTTATAGTGTTCAGTAAATCAGTATTCAGTTTTCTCAACACGGAATATTTTTCGGATTCTATCAATTTTCAAATAATCATTTTCATGTTCAACAAACATGATTTAAGGACGAACATATAAAATAAAAAGTATTTAACATTTACATTAAAATCAATATTATTTTTATAATATTACATGTATAAATTCAATTACACAGCTTAAAATGTTTAATTGAGAATAGTTCCTAAAAACTGATATTATAGTATGAGAAAATCGATTAATACTTTATAAAACAAATCGAATGCGTTTCCGAGTAGTTTTTATAGTGTTCAGTAAATCAGTATTCAGTTTTCTTAACACGGAATATTTTCGGATTCTATCAATTTTCAAATAATCATTTTCATGTTCAACAAACATGATTTAAGGACGAACATATAAAATAAAAAGCATTTAACATTGACATTAAAATCAATATTATTTTTATAATATTACATGTATAAATTCAATTACACAGCTTAAAATGTTTAATTGAGAATAGATAGCTTCCTAAAAACTAATATTATAGTATGAGAAAATCGATTAATACTTTATAAAACAATTCGGATGCGTTTCCGAAAATTAGTGGCAGAAAAAGTAACTTGCTTTTAAAAAATAATTCTTTAAATCTATAAAATATGCTTGTTTCTCAGGTTTTAAAGAAAAAGAGTTTTTTTTTTCGGAATATTTGGTAACTCACAAGAAATAACATAATTTCATACGTGGATAAATTATTATTTCATAGATTTAAAAACCTCTGTCTTTTTTTTACAATGTACAATGAATTATATTGTTTTTCCATAAATAGAAATGAAAGGTCTCAATAACGTTTGAAAGATAATTTTAAAAATTCGACACATACAAACCAAATAAAATAAATTTTATAAAAGTTAGAAAAACAAGAATGTTATACTAGTGTGTCTCAAACTAAATCAAAAAATGTCATATACTAAGTCACATACTAAAGAAAAAAACACATATTTTTTCATACATACTTTTACACACATGAAAGCGCTAAGATAAATATCTAATTCGCATATTAATGATGCTAGATATTTACTCAGGAGAAAACATTACAAAAATAAATGTTTCAAATATTTAACTATAAAAAATACATTTTGTCATACTTTATATGCCTGAAGCAAAATACGTAGAAAAAATGTATATTAAGGATAATTTAACTTTTGTTGCTACTTTAAATAAACATTAAAAAAATAATTTCTCGAGACACCATAATGATGCAGAAGGTAAACATTACAAATCTCTGGGGTTTCATTGTCATTTACAGTTCTGAAATCTGAAAGAAAAAACTTACTAAAGTAAAGCATATTCATTATGAATAGATTATGATTGATATTATTCTGTATTTTAAAACGTTTTGAATAATAAATCATTTAAAAAGAAATATAATGTCCTAGGACATAGCTTAAGAATACCTATATTGTAATGATTTTTTTTTCTTTAAATTTATTAAAATAAGTATTATTAAGGAATCTGTAATTTATTAAAAATCATTATAATATGCTGTATTTATTAATTTATTTTTCGTTATATGATGTGTAGTCCAATAGAAATAGCATTTTACCTTACAAAAATTCCGGTAGTTCTGATTTTTGGATATGTTGTAAAGGTTGACCCTCTAATAAATTAAAAAAAAACAAGTTTTCGACCTTCTAGACCTTGTGCGTTTTTCACAATATTGAAAAAAACAATATTTTTCGGCACTTTATTCGTTTTTTCTTAAATGACTCAATTTTAGTGCATTTTACAGAAAAAGCACTTCCATCATTTTGTAGAGTATAAAATTCTCTACAACATGCAGTATTCTTGTTTGTAAATTGTCCAAATAGGGGGTAAGATACGGAGCCAGGAAAATAGGGTAAAATTTGCAAAAAGTGCAAAAATCCACAAATGACGTTAGTTTTTGCTTAATAACCTACTTTTAGTGCGTTTTAGAGACAAAAGTGTGAATATAAAGTTTGTAAAGCATGAAGAAGTCTACAAGTTTCATTTATTAGATCATTAAATATCTATGATAGACTCTAAAAATCAGAATAAAACAATTTATGGTTAAATTAAAAAATACCGCCTGACAAGTCATTAATTTAAAAACGAGCTTTTATTTTTTATATTGATTAAACGATGCAATTAATTATTTATAGTATGTACAATAATAGGTAACTGTTGAATAGTTGAGGGGGGGGGGGGGGGCGAAGTTAACCAAAAAAACTAATCGGTAGACATAAGTGCAGGGCCAAGAATTCAAAGTCAAAAGTAAAATTAATAGCTGGGGAAAATGTAACAAAATACTTGAAAGAGAAATAAGTTATAATTTAGAAATTTTAAAAAGGAAAAGAGTATCTAAGGCCGAAACTAAAGGAGGTGGGAGCAAAAGGAGCATGTGGCCCGGGCGCTAGAATGGAATCGATTTTTCTTAAATAACTCAATTTCAGTGCATTTTACAGAAAAGCATTTTCACCACTTTGAAGAAGATAAAATTATCTACAACATGCAGTATTTATGTTTGTAAATTGTCCAAATAGGGGGGAGAGATACGGAACTGGGAAATAGGGTTAAATTTGGAAAAAATGCAAAAATCCACAAATGACGTTATTTTTTGTTAATAACCCACTTTTAGTGCATTTTAGAAACAAAACTGTCATAATCAACTTTTTAGAGCATGAGATAGTTTATGGTTTCATTTATTAGATAATTAAATATTGGTAATAGACCTTAAAAATCACAGCAAAAAGATTTTGGGTGAAAACAGGAAAATACCGCCTGACAAGTTATTAATTTAAAAAATGAGCTTTTATTTTTTATATTGAAAACACGATGTGGTTAATTAATTATAGAATACACAATAAATTAATCATCAAATACATAGTAAGTATTATATAGACTTCTTCATGCTTTACAAACTTTATATTGACACTTTTGTCTCTAAAACGCACTAAAAGTAGGTTATTAAGCAAAAACTAACGTCATTTGTGGATTTTTGCATTTTTTGCAAATGTTACCCTATTTTCCCGGCTCCGTATCTCACCCCCTATTTGGACAATTTACAAACACGAATACTGCATGTTGTAGAGAATTTTATGCTCTACAAAATAGTGAATGTGCCTTTCCTGTAAAATGCACTGAAATTGAGTTATTTAAGAAAAATCGAAAAACGTGCCGTAAAATATTGGTTTTTTCAATATTGTGAAAAACGCACAAGGTCTAGAAGGTCAAAAACTTGGGTTTTTTTATTAGAGGGTCAACCTTTACAACATATCCAAAAATCAGAACTACCCGAATTTTTGCAAGGCAAGGCCCTTTTTACGCTATTTCTACTGGACTAGTGGAAGATATTAAATGTATCAAAATTTAACTCAAAAGTTGTATTTTTTTTGTTAAATATCATTTAAAATCACAATTTGATTGTTGAAAAATATATATGGTGATGCATTTTAAAAGATCTTAAATCAAGAACGTAAAATTATGCTTCAAACATAAATTATGAAACACTTTCAAACACGTGCAGAAATTGTAACGAAACTTCACAGTTTAAAATGCTGAAAGAAGATATGCAAGTAAACAGTTTAGGAAACACATAAAACATTTAAAAATCCAGTTTCAGCAATTACCTTCAATAATCTTAAAAGTAGTAGAATTATTTTGTGCCTGTCCTATGTATGATTTATAAGTATGAATATAATACTACATAGCATGATACAATTTAGTTCAGTTAGAAAATGCACTTTTAGCAATTTTCGCCAATTGATGGAAATGTACACGAACTCTTTTCTACATTAAACTAAAATTGAATTCTAGTAAAAAAAAATACCACAGTGCAACGTAAAACGCACTTCTTGCGATTACTACCCATAAACGACAATGTATCTTGTTCTTTTGTATAGTCCTGTAATGAACATCATAATTTATACACACCACGTACTATGCAAAAATTTAGTTACATTTAAAAATGCAAACGAAAGTTGAAAACGCACTTACACACATAGACTGTAAATATCGCACAAAATGAAACCAAATTATACTGTGTGCCCCTGTAATCAAACGATAAACGCAATGCACAGCATAAATTTCAGTGAACAATTTATAATAGACCTCAGTAATCTATATAAATTTCATTATGTTTGTAAAAGTGTAACATCATTAAATTACAATGCAAAGGAGTTTTCACCGTATATCATTGTGTACTAGAATTCGTACCTGTGACCCTGTAAATTAATACTAAATGCTTTTAACCCAATATTCTACAGAAATCATGTTTTAGTGCGCTTCATAATTGTATATGAATTTCATTATGTTTGAATTGACGTAGCATCATCCAAAATGTACTTGAAACGATTTTTGTCCATCGACTGTAATGTAACGGAATAATTTTGACTATCCCTGTAAACAAACTATTTATCTTACACACTTCATTTTCAATAGGGATCATGCTATAGTAAACATCAATAACATATGGAAATTACAGGGCTATCTGAGTATATTTACGAGAGTTAGATTACAAACGGAATGCCAGACAGCCAGACGGAGAAGCAAATAGAAGTCATAAACACTTTACAACTGTGTTGGAAAGTGTTGCAAAGCATTAAAACAATATGACTAAGTCATATCTTAAATTGAAAGATATATTTCCTTAAAATATCTTTTTGTGCATTTGAAAACACTAAATGCAACGTTATAAAAATAATCTAAACTCGATGTTGAGCATATTAATGATACTAGATACTTTGTCAAGATAAGACTTTTGAAAAAATAAATACTTCAAATACGTGGTTGAAAAAATATATTGTGTAAAATTTCAGATGCTTGAAAAAACTATAAAGAAAACATTTTAAGGATAAATGAACCTCTTTGTCACTTATTTACATAAAATTTGAAAAAAAAAATTCTTGGGAAATCATAATGAAGCATTTTAAACAATACAAATCGCTGAAGCTTCATTGGGATTTGAAATTTTGAAAGCTGGAAAAAAAACACAGACTAAGACAATGAATATATAAAGAATGATATTAAGACTTTGTTTTAACCTTTATGAACGTTTGAAGTAGAATAATTGCAATTCGACACTTAATAAACGTGTTTTGAAATGTATTTTATAACAGCTTAAAACAATAATAATACTATATGACTAAGTCGTATATTAACATCATAGATTGAAAAGAAATAGATTTATTAATATACAGGATCGATGCGATTAATTGTCAAAAATTTTTTATAGCGTTTATTATACATGCTCCTTGCTAATTTGTTGAAACTATTTGTCTATGAAATACAAATAATGTGAATTATCACTTTACTAAACAGCGTACAACCAGTAGAGTGAAAAAATGTCCAGACCGGGGTCACTCACTCTTTTCACTCTAATACAACCATTAGAGTGAAAAAAAGTAAGTGACCCCATAGTCTGGACATTTTTTCACTCTAATGGTTGTACGCTGTTTAGTAAAGTGGTAAATCACATTCTTTGTATTTCATTAATGTACAGCGTAATTTCAGCTTAAAAATTAATTAGTGTATAAATATTTGTCTATGGTTATAATTTAATATTATTTTGTTTTAGATAAAAGTATTAAATGCTGATAGAAATTATCATATCAAAAGAATATGTATTTAAAGCAACAGTAGTGTCTGGACTGCGCGCAGCCAAAACTGCTAAAGCAATTGCCGACTTCAATAAATTTTCCATTATCTATGTATAGTTTATAACATGAAGAAATGTAAAATGCTGATCCTTATGTCTCTATATCTAAATGAAAGACACATTTAGACATTTACAGGGATTGCTTTGATACTTGGCTGTGAAGGATCTTTATTTTACGTATTCATAAAACACATGCAAGTCTACCTCAAAATTGTTTTTCTTTTCTCATATATCTTCTTCTTCATTTTTTCCGAAATTCATACACGAGGGGACAGCCTTGTTAAAAATGATGCACAGGAGGACAGCAATACATCCGGAAACTTCACATTATATGCATGCAATGGAGTCCTCAGGAAATTAACACGATACTGCCGCCGTAACAGATGAACGCCCTTACGCTCTCGGCCACGGGGAAACTAGCAAGCAGGAATTATTAAACACTCAAAAAGCACTCAAAGATTGCACAAATGTAAATTTTCGCTGTAATTTGGTTCCTTATGATTTTTGCCTTGTTGTTATGGAGACATAAGAATCAGGTTTGCATATTTTTCATGTTGTAATCTGTACGTCAAGAAATTTTATTGAAATCTGAAATTGCCTAAAAAATCTCCCTGCATGGTGTCTGGAAATTGAGATTGCTCTATCTTCGTATTTCTTAGAAACGATGATTGCTTTCAGCATTCAATACTTATTTTTGAATAGAAAAATATTATATTATAACCATAGGGGCACACATTCTCAATATTTCTAAGTCACACTTGAAATTAAGAGATGAAAAGATATTGTCAATTTATCGCGAGCACCCATTATACAGGGTGTTCATAAATGATAATGGAGTAGGTCATTTCTACGAGGCATTGATGCATGGATCGATTTCTTTTTGTCATCCCGCGATTTGTGAGCTAGATCCAGTTTCCTTACCTCATAACTTCTGATTTAAGAATATGATAAAAAATATTATTACATATTCGTAAATTAGAACTCAAAAAGTTTCTTTAATAACACAAAACAGAGTTACATATCAGTAAATTTGCAAATCAAAACGGTATTAATTAAACAACGATTATAATAAAACAATAATTAATATTAATATTTTGACAAATTTATTAAAAATTATTAATGAATTATGTAATATATATCTATCTAACTTCGTATTCATAATTATTCATTAACAGCTTTTTGATAAATTTGATAAAATTTTCTTATTAATTATTATTTGATGTAATACATATTTTTTTTCTGAGTTGTAATTTACGAATATATAATAATATTTTTATTAAATCAAGAGTTATGAAGTACGGAAACCGGGATGATTATTTATGGTCACCCTATAGGCATTTGAAAGCAATTTGAAGATAAAAATCTAGCTTTACGTTCAGTCTATAATGATGCTAGATATTTTATAAAGAAAAAAATATTTGTAAAACTAAAAATTTTAAATATCTAATTTGAAACATGTACATTTTGTAAAACTGCAGATGCTTGAAATAAAAAAAGAAGTAAATATAATAAAGAAGTTAAATACTTTGTCATTAATAATAATAATAGTAATAATAATAATAATAATAATAATAAAATGTATTCTAATTTATTCGTGATGTAGTCAATTGATGCCATGTAAACAATACAAATTACTGTAGCTTTACTACGATTTAAAATTTTGAAAGCAGAATAAAAAGAATTAAGGTATCCGCAAATCTTCGGAGGGGATATTTTGAAATTTTTGAAATTTTCTCTTTATACCAATTTTTCTAATTACATTTAAGTTAAAACTTTTAAAAATATATAAACTTTTTAGAAAATACACAGAGATAATTTTTTAGAAGTGAAAAATAGTTAAAATTATGTGAAAAATTGACATTTGTGCAAAACATGATAACTCAACATCAAATCAATGCATTCATATTTTGTAAATTGCGTAATACAGCGAATACATTTCTCTAGGACATAGAATAGCCGCATTATAATAGCATCTCTATCGCAGAAGTTATGACACTTGAAGTACTAATGTAATGAAAAATTTGCCAAAATATCTTGCAACTTTTTAACTTATACCAGCGTAAATATAAAACTAATTAATATATCATCATGATTGTAGTCCATTTCCTCAATAAACATTTGTAAAAATAGTATAAAAAAAATTTCAAGGCATTTCATGCATAATTGTTTGCTATAAGATCTTTTGCTGAAAAACTCCATTTTGAGAAAAAGCTAAAAATAACTTTTAAAGGGGGTTCTTGTTATAAAAATAATTATTATTCTTTAAAGGTTTAATTATATACTCCATGTATTGTCTTGCACATATAATCCAATTTAAATGCTAAAGATCGAAAAAGAAGAATGTAAACATACATTTCAGCTTACTTCTGGTTTAAAGAATTATTTCCGGTTGTAAAATTCTTGGGGCAAACTCTAATAGATGTAAATTTATTCGGCTGTAATTCGGGTTTTAATTCAGATACAGACACAATTAAACCAAAATTCGAAAGATAAAAGATCGGATTTTAATATTCTTGCAGAAATAAAAAATAGATATTTTCAAGGTGTGCGGACACCTTAAATGAGTAAGATATAATCTCAAATAAACAAATATAATGCGTCTGAGTCATAAACCAATAAAAAGACAGTTTAAATCAGACAATAAATAAAATCACAAAAAACACAAAATAAAAGAACATTGTAAACGTTTCGAGCTTTACCAAACCCCTTCATCAGTACAATAAACGCTTGACTGCTATAGCTAACACAGAAGTAACTTACAATTGAAACACGCATCCAACGTTCACATCCTGGATTATACGTTACAAAAGTACCGCATATTCCAGTGGAACCAATCTAGATTCATCGAGAAGGATACTTGTAATTTCGTAAACCAGCCAACTAGGAACACACGACTTATATAATTGTTGAAATTGGACTTGATTATTTTTTAATTTTCAAAATCCAGAAAATGATCCGTTTCTAGACTGTGATTTACAAGTTTCGATTGTAAACATCCATTCCTGTATGCAAGTTTATGCTCTTTTAAGCGGATATCACACGTACGTCCAGGTTCACCTATATACACTGAACTACAGTTCTAATATCGACTAATGTAAATAACACCAGTAACTTGAAAAGGGGGAACTTTTGTTTGTAATTAAATATTATTTCTTTCAAAACATTTTGTGATTTTTAAGAAGTATTGATATTGACAGATTTTAATAATTTTTCTGATAAGTTCTTATTGTGTGATTTCGATACATAGTCTTTAGAATTCCTGTGAATAGATGGGGGGGGGGAGATATAGACAGTTCTCAAAAAACTCTATTAATCCAACGAATGGGATAGCCATATTAGATTTCAAATCAGCGAAAACTCTTTGTTTTTCAAACTGATGGACCTCACATTATAACAATATTTTCTCTCTCAATGAGCGAAAGGCGTGATTTCATCTACTTTATGAGAAATTAGATTCTCATAATTGAAATTCAAATATTTTACTGAAATGTTTCTTTTGTGATAAACCAAAGTTAAAGGTAATTGACCATAATTTTTATTTTATTTTCAATAAAAGCATCCATAAAGGTGAATCCCCAATTAACTACAATTTCTAATGTGAATTTATTTGCCGAACAAACTGTGTTAGCCATTTACAAACTTTGTCAAATCGTCAAACATGGTATCAAGGAAAATGTCATAAACATAACTCCTGCAAATACAGATTTTTGAATTCAACTGCATAATTATTTATTTCTCAATAAACTGCATAACAATCTCAGCAATCCTCAGAGAGAGTGCAGACCCCGTAGCATTATCATTTTTTTGCTTATAAGAAACATCTACGAGAACAAAACAGTTAGAATTGAGATGAATGCGTACAAGATCAACGACAACGCAAACGTCCAAACTGTGTGCAACGCTATAATTAGGAGATACTTTTTTAATGACACCGCACGCAAAGTTAATAGCTGTTGATGTAAATGTTACCCTACATCACGTGAGGCCGTAATGAAACCTGAAGGAAAATGGAATATAAGTAAATCATCCAAAAACTGAAAAAATATTTTTAAACTATGAACTGACATAACTGTTAACGGTTTTAATAACCCAGATAAATACTTAGATACTTTATAAGGATGAAATAATCAGTGCATGAACTGTAACATGTCTAAGAGTTTAACCAGATTTATGCATTTCATGAAAACTATAAATATCAGGAATATTACCTGTATAGCATTTCAAACATTTTAGTATGTGTAAAATAAACGTTTTCAGAGACAACCGATGACCATACATCAAAATTTTGGAAAGTTTTCCTTTTGGCTCTAGAAATGAAGATCAGTTTAGTCCTCAAAACATGGTAAACATGTTTTTGGATAGGCAAAAGTGGGAACTGTAACTCCGATAAGGGAGAGGGGACACAACTTTTTCAAGTAGGAGAAGTGGGGTATCTTTTATTATGTGTTTTTTTTTTTTTTTGAAATAGAATGACACCATCCGCAAGTCGATTTGATTTTTTGTTACAAAATTACTGCAAGTCTTATGAATAAAAATACAAAAATTATATTTTAGTACAGATAACGTACTACGTTTTGCCCGTATTTTTCCGTTTCCCAAAAACAACTTAAATCGGTTCTAGACAAAAATTATAAATAAATAAAAAATACAAATAAAAATTAAGATATATGTAAAATAAAGAGATATGAAGCGTATTTTAGAAACAAACGAGGAAAGAAAATTTTAATTATTTTAAGTTTTACAAATATTTTAATGAAAATTCAGGAAAACCCTCAGATGCTCAAAGGATTTGTTAACATTTTTTTTTCAGAACTGTCTACTTCCCTCCACTCTATTCTCCTGAAGCCTACAAGCAGTATATCGATACCATACTATAAGAACTTATCAGAAAATGTCTTCTTCTTATTTAAATCTATCAATATCAGTATTGCTTATAAACCAATAATGTTATGCAGCATATAATTTGTAATTTCAAACATACGATCACACATTTTCGAGTTACTGGTGTTATATACAGAATTCCATGTAAGGACTGTAATTCAGTGTATCTAGGTAAAACTGGGCGTACTTGGGATCGTGGCTTAAAAAAAACATAAACTTGGATATAGGAATGGAAGTTTATAATCGAAGCTTGTAAGTCACTCGCTAGAATCAGTTCATGTTCCGTTTTTGAAAATGAAAAAACAATCAAGTCAAATTACAACAATCATATAAGTCGTGTGTTCCATAAAGGCTGATTTACGAAGTTACAAGGATCCATCTTCAATGAAGCTAGTTTGTTTTCATCCGAAAATGTGGTACTGCTGGTGACGTAGGATCCAGGATGTGAACGTTGGATGCGTGTTTCAATTGTGAATAACTTGTATGTTATATATGGCAGTCGATCATTCTTTGCACTGGTGAAGGGTAACCTGGAAACGTTTATAATGTTCTTTAACTTGTATTTTGTGTGATTTTATCAAATGTCTTATTTTAATGTCTTTTTTATTAAGATATTCTCATTATGCAATAATAAAGTTGGTATGATTTTAAACATTTTTTCTATAAAACTTTTGCAAACTTGTGAAATGTCATGTTTATGATTAAAAATAACAAATATAAAAGAAAAAAAACAACGTTTGAAAAGCAATTATTACATTTTTGCAATTAAAAAACCTGTAATGAAATGTATTTTATAATAGCTTTAACAAAATAATACTGCCTAACTAAATTTTATATTCACATAAAACATTTAGAATTTCTTTAAAATAACTTTTATATGCATTTGAAACCAATAACTACCAATATAAACTTTCAGTATATTAATAATACTAGATGCTTTATGAAGAAAGAAAAAAATATTATTTAGAAAAATATGTATCTCTAATATCTATCCAGAAAGAAAAACATTTTGTAAAATTTCAAATATTTGAAGCGAAATAAGAAGAATATATATATTAAAGATATTGGAATTTTTGTCCCTTCATTACATAATCATTAAAATAAAATGGCTTCTTCATGAATCATAATGATGCAAGGTAAACAGTAAAAATCTCTGGCGCTTTATTGTGAATGGAAATCCTGAAAGCTGAAGAAAATCATTTAAAAAATAAGACACAATGAAGATGGATATATTACGAGAGCTATTACGGTTTCATTCTAAACAATAAATTATTAAAAAACATATTTATAATGTTTTGAATTTTATTTTATAAGAACAAATGAAAACCATTAATATTTTTTCTAATGTCTTATGCAAATAACACAAATGGAGATGCTTAAAATAAATATTTATAAATTTATAAGCAATAAGTGACATCATAAGATAAAATCCCAGAGCGACTTCAATTTATAAATAATGCTAGAAATTTTCTGAGCAGTAAACATTTACAAAACTAAATATTTCAAATATCTAACGAGAAAAAAATACATTTAGTAAAATTTCAGATTCATGAAGCGAAATTGGAGGGATATATATTAAGGATAATGAAACTTTTATCCTTATTTTACATAAATATAAAATAAAATGATTTCTTGATTCACCATAATGATGCAAGTAAACAGTACAAATCTCCATAGCTTTATTGTCATTTAAAATTCTGAAAGCTCAAGAAAATCAGTTAATATTTAAGAAACAATCATTATGAATATATACAGATTTTTACTACGGCTTTTTTTAAATATTTTGAATGATAAATGATTTTTAAAAATATAATGTCATGAAATTTACTATATAACAGCTTACTATTTTGACTATGTCTTATATTAACATTATAAAATATGATGAAATTGGTTATTAAAATTTTTATTTATTTGAAAGCAACAAATGATATTTTAAGCTTCCAATACAGACCGATTTTCGCTATATTAATGAAAATAGATATTTTCTTAGCAGAAAATTGTTACAAAAATAAATAAATATTTAAAAAATAAAAAATATATTTTTATCAATATTTAAAATATCCAACTTGAAAAAATATATTTTATAAAACTCTAACTACTTGAAGCAAAATCGCAAGATTAATAAAACTTTTGGCCATATGTTATACAGCGTGTCCACGTATAACCTGACTGACCGTTATTTTAGCAACCGTTGGTCCTAGAGGCATACTTCCAATTACAAAAAAGGTTTAAATAAGGTAAAGAATTACTTTCAAAGCAATTTGGGTCAAGAAAAGCAGTTATTTAAAAATTGCGAAATTAAAATTTTTATGCGGTCCCCCGGTCCTATTAGTGATATTTAGTAAAAATTTACTGTGGCACTAACAAGTAAGACAAAAAAAGTCCCATTCATCTAACATTAAAATTGACTGAGTTATGAAACTTTGAAATGCATGACTTATACCACTTTTTTGCATCTGAAAACAAATGATTTCGGCCTTGCTTTCAGGGGTCGTATATCGAGTACTTAAAGTTATTTCAAGGTATCTGCGCTTTGAAAGAAATCATACAACTATTACGATTGAGTTAACTTTTATTAATTAAGTTTCAGATTAGTTAAAATACTTGTATTTTAACATATGTTTTATTTTGAAAGGATTTGAGGCTATGATTTCTTTTAACAAAAATTATGTTATTTTCATAAGGTTTTATTTAACTTGAAACGATCGTCTTTCCATTTTAAAATTTGTACTCGATCTTTAAGTTACTTTCAAGTGTCCGATCAAAGTTAAATTTTACATACTGACTTAAATCCGATGACAATGTAATATTATTATAATTTTCGACGCTTACCTTCTTATACATACTTATATCAGAGGATAACACAAAAGAAATCGGATAGATCACCCTCAACAAGTTTAAGAAAGAATTTTAGATTAAATAACATAAACCTGCGATGGTTGTGTTTTTTAACTTTTATAATTACGTTTTATGTATTTTTTAACGCTGAATAAAAAAATTACCTTTACTTTTAACCATCATGTTAGGATTTTTCGAAAATCGTAAATTTCAAGGTTAAAAAATAGCGAAAAATCTGATACTATAAATTAGATGTAAGACATTTTATTCAGTTTTACTTTATTTAATTCAATAATTTATTCAAATTTTTAGCTTATACTGGGTTTCTTACAGCTAAACAGCTCAGGCGTCTGATGAGGTTGGGAGGGGAGGGGGGATCAATTTGAACTTTGAGCTTTATATCTTTGAAATTTGCGATTTGAGAAAAATCCTGACGTGATAGTTTAAAATGAAGGTCATTTTCGGATTCTGCACTAAAAAATACATAAGAATCATTTTTCAACAATTTAAAAAACATGGCACAATCCAAAATTTGAAAGGCAGTGTAATCTAACAGCATTTTAAAATCTGTATCATTTTGTAAAGAATTGAGGCTGTAGTTTTCATCCTTTTATTTAACAAAAATTCTGTTATTTTTATCCTTTTATATGTTCAGTACAAATGGTATATTTTGCATTAATATGTCAGAATTATTATAGATTTCACATTTATATTAGATTGCCATGTTAATTTTGCTCTCAACTATTTTTTTGATATATCTGACGATTATTTATATTTCTACTACATTTGTGAATGACCCCTATTTCGCAGCAAAAAATATGCTCCAACTTTAAACAGCTATTACTCGGTCAATTTTAATGCAAGATGAATGGGACTTTTTTGGTCTTACTTGCTAGTGTCACTGTAAATTTTTACTAAATATCACTAATAGGACCAGGGGACCGCATAAAAATTTAAATTTCGTAATTTTTTAATAACTGTTTTTCTTAACCCAAATTGCTTTGAAAGTAATTCTTTACCTTATTTAAACCTTTTTTGTAATTGGAAGTATGCCTCTAGGACCAACAGTTTCGAAAATAAAGGTCGGTCAGGTTATACGTGGACACGCTGTATATAGAGCGAAATAAAATGATTTCCTGATAAATCATTTTGATGCAAGATAAAGTGAAAATCACTAAATCATTTTTGTGATTTCACATTCTGAAAGCGGAAGAACATGATATGAAACAATTTTATGAAGGATATAATCAAGAAAATTTCTAATTCATGTGCTGTAATATGACGAATTTAAGTAAATTTTAAAACCATACTTTTCTTACAATTTTGAACTTTTTGAAACTTTCTTTTTGCATGCAAATGTTAGAAGGTTGTCTTATAACGCTAGTGATAAGGTTTCTTAAAAAATAATTAGTTTAAGAAAAATTAAATAAATTGTCAGGGCATATGTAAAAAACACAGCAAAAATGGCTTTTTACCTAATATATTTATATAAAAAAAAATTACTGAAAGTCAAATTCCAAATTTTACGAAAGAGTGTAAAACTTGTAAATAATAGCGAGTCATTTCAAAATTGTGACTTTCCATCATATTAATATACTGAAAAACACGAACTGATAAAAGTGAATTTAAAGAATTCAACTTTGATAAAGTTAAAGAGAAACAGATGCAATAAAAAATCATTTTCAGATATTTAAAAAACATCTTACTTTACGCAACATAGCAAGAATATACTAGGGATGTCTGAATACATATTAAGCAAAAAAATAGAAAATTGATATTTTCGCCAGTTTTGATAAGTGACAGCTTAACCCCTTAAATGTGTAACATACTATGTTGTCAGTATTAAGATATAGAGATTTATATTACAGGTCGTATTTGAACAATTTGGATGATAAATTATTTAAAAAATAAGTAAAAAGAACAATTTTTCACTAAAATTTCTTTGTTTTTTAAAATAACAAACAAATATATATATATATATATACCATTTAGAAATCTATCACTTCTTAAAAAGATTCGGAAGATGCCAGATATATCGTTTTTAATTTTATGATTTGAAACAGATTTTAAATCTATATTTTTTTTGTATAAGTCACTAAAGCGAATTCAAAATAGGTACGTTTCTGCCCAGAATTTAATCATACAATTTTTTCTCTCAAGTTTTTTTTTTCTGTTAGAAGGTTATTTGCTTAGAAAATCCTTCTATTTTTTTTAGAAAAATCGGAAGAAGTTTTAAATGGTGGAACTGGAATCCAAACTTGTGAAGCTTCTATATTTTCATTAATTGTATTATTTCAATTACGGTTTGGGTATACGACTTGGAGCAAATAAAATAAATTACTCGCGTTTTGTTTCTTTCTCACATTTTTATAACAATGTGCCTGTATAAAATGATAAAAGATAACTCTATATGAACTATATGTCGTGTGATATTTCAATTCTTCTTGCAAACGTTCTGGAATAAAAGAGTCATGTTTACATTTTTTTAAAACAGGCTAACTATCGTTGCATTTTCTTAAAACTTCATTGTTAAAAAAAATGTATTGAAAAACAAGATTAACAGGACTCTCCAATTTAAGGGTAGCAGAAAGTTTTGAAATGACAAAAAAAAAAATTGTATTTTTTGTTATTATTATTATTATTATTATTATTATTATTATATTTGTTGAACTCTTATGAATGTCGTACAGTTGATCCGGTAGTAACAGTCCTAAAATTACATTCGTAAGAACCGCAAACGTTGAGCCGCAAACCTGCTATTGTTATCACATTCCAAGGGCCAATATTTAAGCTCAGTTATCTCGAAAGATTGTTAGTCAGTGGTTTTGAAAGAGTTGCCATTGAACAAGCTAAATTGATTTTTTAAAATAAAGGAAAATATGTTCTCTACAAAATATACCTCAAAAACAAACATTTATTTATTTTTTAAATTATACAAAAAATATAATCAATTTTTATGGATTTCAAATTTTTTTACTATATATATATATATATATATATATATATATATAGTTTCTATAATTTTTTCTTGGTTTTAGGTGTAACAAAGATACCGCCTTTTATGCAGTATAAAGAGGAAATAACTATTTAATAAATGTAATCTAGACTTCACAATCATGGCAAAACTAGTTGTGCAAGATTCATTTTGTCTTACAATATTGTTTTCTGCAATCTAACATATATTTTTTTACTTCTAAAAAGCATACGTAAATAAATGCAAAAGGTGTAGCAGTCTAAATAAATTACAGTCTTCATAATCTACGATCCAACTTCAATCTATTTTCTTCATTTGAAACCTTTCTGGTCCCCTTTACCCGTAACCACATGCACCGGGTTAGATCACCCCAGTCACACTTTTTCTTCTAAAATATGGAGAATAATTTTTAGAACAGTTCTGACCGTCTTGCATCTTACAACGTCAAGGCCAAGAAGGCCTGGGTGACGAAATGTCGTTTTTTGGTTCTCTAGGGGGAGAGAAACGTACCCCTTGGGTGGTAATAATCCCGCGCGTGTATGAAAGTTTCATTTAGATAACGCAGTATAAGAAGAACGATTTTCCAGTAATAACTGCTGGCCAAATCTGGCCAGAAGACGTAATCACCGTTGTTGTGATTGGCACGGATGTAGGGGATGAGAAGACGTCGAATGCACTCGTTCAAATATCGTTATCCATGACAGCGAACCTACACATTCGGATGAACGGACGACTGAAGGCTTTCGAAACCATCGCAATCCAAACGATGACCTTGTCTTTGAATTTCACTTTAGTGGGGAATTTGATGTTAGGTTGTGTCGTGGAGACGTCAGATGTGTAGTAGCCAACATTACCTTTAATTGTGGAGTGAGTGAGCGTGAAATATGACTCGTCATTCATGATGAATGCTCTGTCAGAGAACTTTTTGAACAAGCGACCGCACTTCGTTTTCGTGGCAATCATTTGCTCTTCTGTTCGTTTTGGTATGACTCATTTCTTGTGATATTTTATGTTAAGCTTCTTGGTGATTGTCTTATGTAGGTATACAGCTGAAACACTTTATCTTGCAGCCGTTGCACGGATTTTTACTCATTCATTCTTGTCAAACAATCGTTTCAACTGCTGCAACTTTAAGGTGAGTTTTTGGGCTTTCTAACCCGATCCCGGTTGTCTTTCGACCAGGAGTCCCTTCTCGTAACGTAGAATATCATATATCGTTTGTTTGGGTATATTTTTGGCGAAAAAATGGTTCACAGAGAACTTCTTCACATGATGAATATTGCCTTTCGCTTAAGCAGACATTCCTCTTTCGACTCAATTCTTGGAAAACACAGATTACTTAATGAATTCTAGACTAACAGACGTGCCCTTATATACGATAACATAACACTTCACGTGCAGGTTTTGCCTAATTTGTATTGCTTTGCTATTTTGCATAACTGCAAAGTTTGTGCGGATTTCTAGGAAACAGTCTTTATAGCATATTTTCTCAAAAAAAAAACAAAAAAAAACGATTTTTACAGAAACCGCTACGAAATCTTTAAATATGCATAAAAAGTAAAGTATGATTTGTTTCCTAAAAAGGAGTACAACTGATGCATTTAACATTTTACATCATTAGATTCGATTTGAAACGTGTTTAACCAAAAATATAATGGGAGACAAGATGGGATGAGATTTACCCCATGCGTGTGCTAAAGTTACAAAAGTGCAACTTTGCAGTGCGTGTGCTTACGGTTCTGAATTGAAGAATTTCGAATTATTGACACAGACTTTATTTTATGGTTTTTTTAGGTCAAGAAGCGTACGACACCTAAAATACGCTGACGTATAGGCGCAAACTAATATGGAAAAGGATAATACCAATATTGGAAAGGAATCTTTTGGAAAAAGCCTTTACAATGTCGATTTTTCCTGCTGTAATGGAGAATGTAGAAGTAGTTATCTAATATATTTTATTAACATATTTGGTAACGGATATTTTGAGCTGACTTAACTCTATATTTGTTTATATAATTTGAGATTAATTACATATTTGCTATCGTTGAAATTCAGGGATGTCATTTCAAGTATTTTGTGGTTAATGGGGTCCTTGGGACAACGTTTTATTTTCTTTATTTATAAGTATTTGTTAATGAATTTTTTTCCTGAAACATGTCTTTCTATAAAGTTTATTTTTCAAATAAAACATTTAAAAAAAATTGATTTTTTAATACAATATTTAAAATTTAAACTTTTAAACTTATTGATCTAACTTCATTATTTTTTTTACTATTGTGGGCAGGAAAGCTTTCTTGATAATTTGTCTTCAGGATTTATAAAACTATTTCTTACAAAATTTAAAATAATTTTTAAAGTACAAAAAAAACGTGGATTTTTGAGAGAAATTTTTACTTTGAATACTTATATTTTCAAACTTTTCATATGAAATTAAAAGTACTGAAGATAATTTATATTAAAAAGATAACATAAAAACTTTGTACAAAATTTCATACACATATCTTGCAAGGAAGTTTAGATATAAACTTCTAAATATAACAAATTATGCAAAAATCCATTCTGAGAAACATGGACTTGAAGTTTTAGTTACGGGTGTGTCAGGACTAATAGTACTACACAAAAATAGTTATATCTGCTGATGTAATCGTCATAGAAATACGCGGTTTACTTTATTTATTATATCTATCTCTGTAGTTTATCATTAGAAAAAAAAAGCAATTTTTGAGAATTTTGACTCTCTGACACCCTCGTTATGTTAGTGATCTAATTGTATAATATCTCTAGAGTTACTGGACAATGTATGTATCTTTTATGTATTGTAAAATGTTTGGCATATCATAAATGTAAGTAGTAAGATGCATACATGTAAGTTGAGAGTTTCAAATTGTATGTATTGTAATCGTGCATGTATGTAAAGATGGAGGTGTTGCATGATATAAGGAATAGGAAGTATTAAATATAGAAATAAAAAATATTCAAGAATTGGGCTAATTAAATATATATAAGGTAAGTGATGCAAATATGGCCAATGCAGGTAATACAGGGCTGCCACTGGCGACTATTTTTATATTCTTTTCGCACCACTGTTTAAAAATAATGAAATCTGATGTATATTTCTCTTCCACATGTTGTGAAAGCGTATGTAAAAAAAAAATTGTTTTTAAAAAGTGGTGCGAGGTAGAATTAAAAATAGTCGCCAGTGGCAGCCCTGGTAATATGGGCAACCCGCAATAATGTTACTAACTGCAGTGTAATCCAAAAGATAGCGCTTGAATCAAGTCACTGGATGTTCGACAAACAAAGTCTAGTACCGTGTTGCTCGCAGTCTCTGATCACGTGCTAAGGAGGGCAGCCATTAGTGATTTGTTGTTAGTTGCGTTGGCGCATTATAAATTTGTCTCTTAAAATTTTGTTATTTTTCTTATTTAAGCAAAGTATTTGTAATTAGTGTAATTATACATAATATTTTAGCTAGTTTAATGGTCTTTTAAACAGTGTACGTAAATTTCAATATCTGAGTGTTCTGACAGACATACGCATGCTTTTTCAAAACTCATTATTGTTGGCAAAATGCCCAATGGGCATATTACCTGCATGTATGGCCATACTAACTGTACATATGGTCATTCCCTAATTCTTTATTTACTTATTCATTTATTTATATAATTATTTTATTTATGTACTAACCAGTTAAATAGTAACTACTGGCATTAAATAACAAATCAATAAACTTTAAAAAATATATATATTACTATCTAGAGACTAAATATATCTAGAGACACGGCAGTGTGTCAGCCAAGTTAGTCTGGCATACTAGTGTGTTATATTACGCGAAAATTTTCGAGATGATATCGCCAAAGATCCTGCCAGAGCGGCAAAGCTCAATAAATATATTGTTGATGATTTTTTTAGTAAATTACGAAAGGTTCTAATTGACAATAGTCTTATGACCTCCGCAGAACGAATATTTAATATGGATGAAAAAGGCTGCCGTCTCAGTTTGCATAAAGATCTAACTGTTTATGCTCAAAAGGGCTCAAAAAGAGTGCACTTTGTTGCTCAAGAGCATGGTGGAAGTGTAACAATTGCGGCTTGCGGCAATGCAACTGGGGCTACTATTCCCCCTATGATTTTGTATAAAGGTAAGAGAATGAAACCAGAGTTGGTTGATAATTTGCCTGCAGGTTCGGCATGTGAAATGACGCCAAAAGGAAGCATGACAACACAGACCTTTGTTAAATGAATAAGTCATTTTTTTAAAATTTAAACCACAAGGACGCTGTCTTCTCATCTTTGATGGAGTCACATCCCATCTTGATTACTCAATTGTGGATGGGGCTGAAAAAAAAATGACATTCTCCTACTTTCTTCACCTTCTAATACAACTCATGAGCTACAGCCTTTGGATAAATCCTGTTTTGGGTCATTCGAACACTTTTGGAACCAAGAAGTTGTTTTATTGTTTTATTTTTGGAACAAACCAACCATGACAACACTACAAAGGCACGATTCGGAAGAATATTTTTTCCAGTTTGTGACAAAGCTATGACACCTGCCAACGTTACAGGTGGCTTTAAACCAAATGTAATTCCCGATGAAGCTTTTGCTCCAAGTTCTGTTTCTGAAAACTCATGTCCGGCAAAGGATAATGCTAAAAGCGGAAAAGAAATTTCTACTCCAGGGACATATTCTGAAAAACAATGTCGTCATATTTCTCCCCCTCAAGAACGCCTGACTTTTCTTTGGACTCCAGCTGTGATTCTTCATCTTCTGAATATAATGATAGAAATTGTACCACTGTTCATGACTGTTTCAAGAATTACTGCCATCACCACACAAAAAGCGTAAAATAACTCGTGTCATAAAATCTGCAATGAACTATCGTGCTCTAACTTTGAAAAAAGATCTCTTTCCCAAAGCTCCTCAAAATAATACTGAAGACACTCAAGCATCACAACATCGATTAAACAAACAAAAGCGTCAGTCTGCAAAGACTAGCGGGAAAGGATCCCGAGCAAAGAAAAGTGATAAAGACACTTGGTTTTGCGGTATTTGCAACAAAGAAAAGGTTGTGGATATGCGATTATGTGTTGTGTGTCGTAATTATGTGCACGAGGAATGTGTCGGACTTACCAAGAATGATAAGGACGTTTTTACTTGTCCTACATGTGAAGTTTAAAATATTAAAAACCTTTTTTACTGTAAAACTTGAAAATTGCTTAAAATTTTGCTTAAATTGCTTAATATTGTTTTCTAATTTTCCTTCTTTCTTATTTTCTCATTATTTTTTGCTGAGTTTCAAATATTAAATTTGGTTTTTCTAATAATTGATGTCTTTTATGCGTTAAATCTGAATCATTTCATTATATTTCACCTATGGGCATATTACCTTCATTAACTAGACATTAAAAAAAAAAATACTGCGGGTTTAACCCTCTAAGCGTGTAGAACGTAATATTCCGTTCACTAAGCTCCAGGTTTCACTGCAATATATGCAATGTTTAAGATAATATAATTCTATAGATTTAATGAATTTTCAAAACATTGAAGAATGATTAATAGTATCAAGGGTTATATTCATATTTGTAATTAAGTTTTATTTATAATGCTGAAAGAATCATATTTTTTTAACATTTAAAACAAAATGCAGTAAAAACAACATTATAATTTTACCCTTTTTCAAAACGCTCAGAGGGTTAAATTTTGATTAATTTTAGTTTTGAATTTTTTTTTCAAGTAGGAAAAAGAGCCTACTCTTTAGACAATTTTTATTTTTATTTTAAATCAGTTCTTGCTATCTCTAAAAAAATTCTGTTCTTAAGGTGGCCATATTACCTGCACTTACCTTATGTAATAATAAAATAATTCGCCATTTTTTCTTAATTCATTTATTCCAAATTCTTACAATTCTAATTTTTCCCTCTCTCTTTTAAAATATCTCTTAAATCTAAATTATATTTTTATTCCATAGCTTTAATCGAAATATTCTTTTAATTATTATTCTAAATATATTAATCTGTTAAAAGCTACACGTATTTGTTAAAACCTTATTCTATCAAATGCAACACTTCTTCTAAAAAGCACCTGTTTAATTTCTTCTTATTTTGAGACATTGAATTTGTATTCTTTTGGAACATTTTGTAATGCCATTTTTTATTTCTATTTAACTTTATCATTCGACATCCCATAATCCTCCCCGTCTTCCCGCTCAAGGCTTTCCACCTTTTTAATATACCGCGTCTAAAGAAAGAGTTTTGACAATACGTCAGGAACACACCCTCTTGGCCTCCTTTTTTCAACCATTAGCGTGCAAGTCCCGCCTTTTCTGCACCTTTTTTCCACCTTTCACAGCTGTCGTTGGGCTGGCAGTATGCGCTTCTGTACCCTTGAGCAAAGTCTTGTAATAATTATATCGTTGCACTGGCTTTGGAGAGAGACTTTTACACGAATTATTATTGTCAACTAGATACGGTCGCTGGCATGGTCCAATTTCGTCGTGGGTAGTTTTTCTTCAATCCTATTAGACCGGGAGGCTGTAGCACAGACAAACACCTCATCGAGATCACGGCGGAAATTCCAGAATTAGATAAAACTCGAGTCGCATATTATAACGCAATCGGTCTGCCAAGTCATATCTTGGTGGAAAACCCGTGAAAACCCGATTTTAGTGGTTGACCCATAGGTTTACCATTGTGTTTTCCTGCACCCAAAAGTATGAAAACATGGAGAACTGGGTGCAGGAAAACACAATGGTAAACCTACGAGACAACCGCTAAAATCGGGTTTTCACGTGTTTTCCACCAAGATATGACTTGGCAGACCGATTGCGCTTTAATATGCGAATCGAGTTTTAACTAATTCTGGGATTTCAGCCGTGAACTCGATGAGGTGGTTGTCTGTGCTGCCGCCTCCCGGTCTATATGTAATAGATATAAACGTGTTTCAAGTTTTAAGGAAGTGAATTTACGTGGAGTTGAACGTTAATACATGTTGTCGAATAAAATTATTACTCGTCAATCCTGACTTTCTCAATGCTTTTAGAGAAACTTTTCTGGAACTGATTGCCTCTACTCAACTAAATTATGACTGCATATACACTAAATATTTCAAATGTGGCTTGTACTCCGAGACTTGTCTTCACTATTTAACTAAATCTATGTGATACCGTCTGCAAATGTCATGGAATGGTTTTCGTTGACTTCGACTGTGTCAACATCTATGTTCTCATCCGGCACATTTCATGGGATTCGGGGCCTGACATGTCTTCCTGTGTGACTGATATAACGTTCGTTTCTTATATATAAATTTATTATTCTAGAAACATATAGATAATTCTATGGTATTACAATTTTTTTTACACTCTAGAGGGTAAATAACGTCCTACTAATGAGGTAGGTATAGGACACTTGCTTTTAGATTATTCCTGTTTATATATATGAATAATAATTAAAAAATAAAATGTTCTGACGATGGTTCGCTGTTATATCTTTTCTGAATAAAGCAGTCCGATATTTGTAAAATTTCACAAATTTTAACACATAAAAATATATTTTGTAAATATTTTTACAGAGATTCGACGAATATTTTTTGCTTACAAAGTGTGCCTTTTGATTTTTTAACACATAAAATGTGGGTTAAAATTAATATCGCTGCGCACTTTAAAATATATATATATATATATTTCCACGGGATCAAAAATCGGTTATTCATTTAGTTCATTTAAACCTTGCATTTATATTGAAAGTTTTCATTTTGTTACTTAATATAAATTCGTATGCGGACAAAATAATTTTTAATATTTAGAAAGAATAAATGATCTTGTCTATTTTCTGTTAGTTTTTGTTTTTATACATAAACATCATTAAAAATGCCTCAAAATGGTAATAAATGTTTCAAAAAGAATATATTTAAGAATTAAAAAATACCCTTTTCTTTGTAAAAATTCATTTTATCTTTCAAAATCTAAAATTGCTAAGATGAAAGCAATACCCTTAAGTTATATAAAATATGCTTTGAGTTTTTATTAAGTTTAGACTTGAAAAGTCCAGCCTGTAAAAATGTGACAATTTACTTACTAGTTTAATATCTTTAAAATGTTGCTGCTTTAAAATGTTGCTGTCAAATTTCAACATTCAACTTTTGATTTCAATGTATATTTTACTTTATCTTTCATTTACGAATAGTTCAATAAAGTGTTAAATAAAATTTCTTTTTTGATAGATATTTCTTTGAGATCAATGTAATGTGGCTTAAAATAAATTCAGACATTATTTTTTTTTTTTTTATGATTTGTCGTGGAAGAGAATACAGGAGTATTTTGTTTAGAAAGAAATTTAGTAGAAAATATTATTTATATAGCGTGTATTTTGGAATTTAGATGAGAGAATAAAAAACTAATGTTTTGAATAGAATGTAACTTTAAGGAACATTTTACTGATATATTAACAATTTATTTATTTGAATATAAAAAAGTGGGATACGATTTATTATACTTTTATTTTGTTATTTATATGTAGTTTTATTTTGAGTAAACATTTTAGTATGAATTTAATTGAAAATTATTCTGATAAAGGGATGGAAATATGTCAGTTTCTCAATATATAATTCTAAAAGACATATATTCAAAATTAAAACTTTGAATATAGGTTAAATTTGAATATGTAAGTTATAATAAGAAAATGTACTGTCATAAATAATAGTGGAATTTATGTTTATATATATATATATATATATATATATATATATATATATAATAACAAATGATTGGAAATGGTGCGCAACAAATAGAGAAACTACAGTAATTGCTAATTTTTCCGAAAGTATGTAGTGTAGCGCACTACACACACACACGCACACACACATACACACATGTATATATATATAACAATATAGCGAGTAGCGCAATATAAAAAATCATTAGTTTATAGTGAAAAGTAACGATACTTTTGACGCTACTACATGGGGGAAAATGTGACGTTCTTTTAGTCAAGAAACTTGCTACTTTTGGGCAAAATTTATTTTGAGCAATAATTTGCGAATCTCAGCGACTCAACTGCAGCTATTTACAATGTGTGGTATGACATCATGGATTTTCCATTCACACTAGCGGGTAAATCAAATGCTAAAACCCAAATAAAAGAAATTAAGTTTTCGCTGGAAACATTTGTGTACCTACTTATTATTAGATTTTTCTATTTTAATTTCGTATTTCTTTTCTTTTCTTTTCTTTTTTTTAGAATTGCTTTATTTAAAGTTTTATCATTTGTTGATATGATAACAGAGAAAATTAATATTGAATTGCTTTGGTTGGTTAATATGTGCTTAAAGTAACATTTTAGAGAATAATACAAAACATTTTCTTGCATGTTATCTTTCTTAAATTTTTCTTTCTCTTGGTTTATTTCATTTATTTGATTGTATTCAGGCAAACGTGATATAACAAGGGGAAACTGTATTATACTTAATTTGTGTCCCCAATTTCAATTGTAGATTGAATCCTTTCACAAAATTGGAAAATTGCAAATATAGAGACTAACTTTTGAAAAATAGTTTGTAATTCGTACTTTTTAAAATAAGTAGTTTTAGTTGTAATTAAGTACATTTTAGATAAAGCACTTGTAGTTCTAGTTCGCTACAAAAATAAAGTAGTTTTTGCGACCACTGATCACAAGTGAGTAGATACATAAAACATTTAAATTACCTCTTTCCATATAATTTATTTTATGAAAATATTATAGGAAAAATTTCTGTATTTTAACGGATAAAAATAAGAGCTATAAAACTGACTAGTTTAAATGTTCAATATTCCTGACCAATCTATAGCTTTTATTAAGTATATTTTAATCTATTATATACTTGATATGATCTTCCTTTTGCCATGCTACTCTTTTTAGCGACCTTTACAAGAAAGCTTCATCGTATTTCTAAATTTCAGTCTTGTTTATATGTAGAAATTCAACACGTTAATAATGACTAAGAGTTGATAACAGATGTTTTTAGTGGAAATTAATTTTTATATTTTAAGAAACATTAAACAAATTATTTAATTTCTCCATCCGATTTTTTAACTGTTTTAAAAGCTCAACACAAGTGTTTATAACGTTGTAAATATTCACTATATTTCCAATTATGCAAAATTTTAATGTGTTATTTCTATTTAATGTGATGTATGGAATGTTTATTACAATCCTTTTATAACAACAGCATTCTTTAGTTTGTATTATATAAAAAAGTTTCTTATTCTCAATAGTTTTTTTTTTGTTTGTTTACTTAATTTACAGGTAAACCTATAAATACAAGTATATAGTTTGCTTGTAACACCGAATAAATTATAATGCATTAATTTTAAATATATGAATATAATTAAAACAATAATTATTTTAAACACTAATTTATATATATTTTTTTAATTCATAATATTTCTGTATATAACGAAATAAAAAATACTGTAATTTGTTTAGGGTGCACATAAAGATCACTATGGAAATCCAATATTTTTTCCTCAGATGTTTCTTTCTCCACGTGTCGAGTAGATATTAGTCATCGAAATATAAATAAATGAATCAGCAGTCTAATGTCTACTGTTTTTTCTAATACTTTCTCATTTTTATGGAATTTAAGTATTTAGAGATTAAAATATACATATTTTTGAAACAGCGAATACAATGTTTCAGTACAAGTAAATTAGAAATTTAATTATATTTTTACTAATATTTCAAACTACTTTTATTTAAATTGGCGGTTGTCAGAGAATGTCAGCTTTTCAATATTTTGTGCAGCATTTCTTACATACTTTTGTTCTTTATTATATTCTTTAATTTAAATATCTGTAAAACTAGCATATAACACACCAGATAACGACTGGTTGATGAAATGTGATATGGAGTTCTTCATTTTTGGTAAAATATCCAATTCAATACTTGTTATACAATTTTTTTAAATAACTTTAAAGTAATTTTGCGTGCATAAGGAAATGTCGGCGTCTAAAAAACATACAAGATATCACATGTCCATATCTTTTTTATTTCATTTTAATTAGTTTTAAAGTGTGCTGTAATTTTGTGAATACTACACAGAATTTAATTTAATAATGAAAATGAGAAGTTTTAATGAAACATTATAGGGTTTGTAAATCTATGTGTAACGCATTAGTTTCGTAAAGTGTTAAAATATTAATTGCTTCTTTAACATAAATATATAAATTTAATAAATTGATAAAATACCAGTTACCCGACATTTTCTTAAATGTATTTTGCAATCCTATTTTAAGAATAAAACTTTTTCATCTTCACAAATCAATTGGATTTGTATTTTTTTTAAATTAATGAACAAACTTATTAAAAAATATAACATGTTCAATTGTTTAAATCAATTTGCCTACAATAGTTTAATTCTTTTAATGTCTGCAAATTCAAATTCCGTGATTTAGCTTTTATATTGGACTCCGTAAAACATGGCATCTAGGGAATTACACTGAATTTAAATAATTATATATGATGCATGTAAATTACAAATGAATAAGCTAATTCTTTGCATTTTAATAATGCGGTCAAAACAAAACATACATACTATCACATTTCCATGTCTTTTTTATTTTATTTTAATTAGTTTTAAAGTGTTAATATAGTTTTGTCAAAAACTATACACAATTTAATTTAATAATGAATACGAGACATTCCGTTACAATGTGATTTGTCATTCTGAAACCATACTCCGCAAACCATACTGCACTATCATTTTCGTTTAAGTATCCTTTCAGTAAGCATTTTGATTCATTTTACAAATTTATGTAAACCCGAATGGCCATTTTGTAGATTATATATTTAACAAATCATCTGGATCCCAAATTAATATCTTTAAAAATAGCTGTATCATGTATGTAATGTAAGTTTATATTCAGTTGTTGTGAATCTTTTCATTGCAGTTAAAAAGGCCTTTCCCCCCTTAAATAACAAACTAATGTACTTTTAAAAATTCGGTAAATATAAATGATGCATAGAAGAAAAAATAGAGTAAAATATATGTAATCTGTTACTTACAGTTTATAGGGTCATATCTTATGGATAGTAATAAATAATATGTTATGTAATTTTGTAAGTTACGCTTTATTTGAATATTATTCATCTAAAATGGAATTTTAAAATTTCCGAGAAGTAATAAAGGTTTGGATGGCATTAAACTAAATGTATCATGTTTGATTTTCATGTTCTTTTCATGTTCTATGAAATAAATAGCGCCATACACTATCTCTCTCAAAAAAAAAAAAAAGGCCAACAGATGACAGTTGTAGAAAGTACAAGCAGCAAGTTGCTTGCGCAAATCTGTGATATTTCATGACATTTTTCTGTTATTTTGAGAAATTTTCGTCTTTTCTCTCTAGAATTTTAAGAAATTGTGAGCTTAAAAACGTGAATTTTGTGTGTTTTGAGGAAAAGGTACATAAAATTTCCGTTTCTAATACGAAAAAGTAACAAGCAGCACAGTTGCCGGAATACCTCCGGGATTTGAAGAAAATGCACCTTTATATTGGAAGATTTCATGTAATTTTTACATTCGATTGGTGAAGTTTCTGTATTTTGGATGAAAGTAGGCAAATGAAGGCGGAAATTTAAGTGTTTGGGCAACAGCAATAACAACAAAAATAAAATAAATAAAAATAAAATAAATAAAATAAAAACAACGAAAAAAATCTCTTCTAAAACATTGATTTTTTAGAGTGTAAATTATGGCATTGGAAGAAAATATTTAATATTCAGAATGGAAAAAAACTTAATTTACGCTTTTTTATAAGAAATAATGTTTTTTAATGAAACATTTTTCAATTGAAATTTAAAAGAAAAATTCAGTACGTTATAGACATCTATCATTGGTTTTCAGATGGCTGTGGCGTTTTTTAATACATTGGACGATCCAGGCGGCTTCGCGTCATTCATTGCTTATTAATTCATGTAGGAACACCTGTGTAATTTGATGAAAATACAGCTTCAGATTGGAGGATTTCACGAAATTTTTACGATCGATTGGTGAATTTTCTGTATTTAGAAGGAAAGGGGGAAATCAAAGTTACCTTTCTTATGTAGTAACGAAAAAACAGAAATAATGGAAAGATAATTAAAATATTTTTGAGAGCATAGATTATGACATTGAAAGAAATTAATCATTCAGAATACAAAAAAAATAATAATAAATAAATAAAAAATTACTTTGTGTTGGAAATAGAGGTTTTAAAAGACACTTTGTTCAAGTACTTATAGGGAGAGTCTTAAAAATTGTATATTATAAAAAAAGATAACAGACATTTTAAAGTTTACTATCTCAATTAGTTGTATGTTTTATTGAGAAATAACATTTCATAAATCAATATTATTTAATTATCTCCTATAACTTAGGTTTCACAAAAGAACTTCATGAAAAAAGTACATAATATTCGAAAATAATGTTTTGCTTCATGGTAGCTATTAATGATGAAATAACGATAAAAATAATTTTAAATGTTTCATTTTTCGTTTAATATTTTTACATAAAAGTATTTATTAGCTATCCATTTTTGTCTTACTTCCCATTATTACATGTTAAATTAATTTTTATATGCACATAAATATATATTTTACTTCTAATTTTTCATGTCTACCTATTCCACCTCTTTTTCTACTGTCCACCACATTTTTGCTAACTGTAACAAAACTCATTTCCCCTACACATTCCTTTCATCAACCGTTTCTTTCAAACGGGAAATGCTTTTCACCCACCCCTCCTCCATTCCTTTTTGCGAAATGTAACAGTGAATAGTTTTACGTAGTTGACTAAACATTATTGGGATTTCTTTCGTTCAAGCACAATATAACGGCTGCTCGAAGACCGCGTTATTTTAGTCCAGGGGGGATTGTGAAACTTTTACAGGATATATCTCAAAATGAATCTGATGTTGAAGAACAGAGTAATAATAATAATATTTATTATGATCCTCCTCAAAACTTTGAAGCAAAAATACTTCTAGTGATTCTAAAGAAAGCATGGACAAGCAATCCTCAGGCCAAAATATTCAACTCGTCACAATTTCCGCAGCAGATAGTTCGTCATCAGTAACTGCGGTATCCACATCCGTCAAAATAGGTTAGAAACATTTATGTTTATATACTAATATTTACTGTGACAGAGATATATTTGCATTTTTTTTAAATGTAATGAATTATTTATTGTCAAAAAACAGACATAAACTTTTTTTTTATTTTACGTTCCAGTAATGGACAAGGTAGATGATCAAAGAGAAAAAATATCCGAAATCACGAGGAAGGACATATATACGTCTCGAAAGATAGAACCTCGTGGACTCTGGCAGCTACTTCACACAATTCAGCTGGGAAATATGGAGCACAGAATGTGCTAAAAGAAATACCGGGTCCAACTCCACATGGAAAAAGAAAGGTCGAGGACAGTCCAGTTCTTGGAGGTTGTTTATGGATGAATCCATGTTACGTCATATAAAAAAATGCATGGAAGTAGACGCAAATTGAACAATGAAGAAAAATCGTAAATATCTTTAGAAGAGCTTGATGCTTTTATTGCTATTATTTATTCAAGAAGAGCATACGGTTTCAATGATATGGATTACGATTTTCTCTGGAATAATACATGGGGTTCTCCTTTTTTTCGAGAAAAAATCGATTTTGTAATATAATGAAAAATCTAAGGTTTTACTTGAAGTCAACTAGGACTAAGCGTTTAGAAACTGACAAGTTTGCTTTGTTTTAAGATATCTGGAATAACTTTATCAAGAACTGTGCTATTTCTTATAAGCCAGGTGAAAATCTAGTTGTGGATGAGCAGTTATTTCCATCCAAAGTACGATGTAAGTTTATACCATATATGCCGAATAAATTAGACAAATTCGGTATCAAATGTTTGATGCTAGTTGATGTAGACTTAACGTTTATGTGCAATACTTTTCCATATCTTGAAAAGATAAATCAGGAAGTGAAACTGAAAGCCTTCCTGAATATATAGTAATGTGTCTCCTAAACCCTTATATGAATACTGGTAGAAATATGACAGCGGACAATTATTTTTTCCCACTATCATTGGATAAAAGAATTCAAATGAAAAAAGCAAGTTTTGTAGGCACAGTAAGAAGATATCGAAAAGAAATTCAGCATGAAGTAAGGAATTCTAAAATTCTACTTTATGAAACTGCTTTACTAAATAATGGAGAAACTACTCTGACGGTTTATCAGGGTAAAAAAAAATGTGCTGCTACTCAGTACCTTCCATCCAAATGTAAATGGTGAATTACAAAATAAGAAGAAACTTCCAGAAACAGTAGAGTTCTGCAACAAAACTAACTGTGGAGTAGAAATCGTTGACCACATGACGCATAACTATTCTGTTCGGGCTGCTTCACGTAGATGTTTTCTATAATATGCTGGATTTTTCAAGAACAAATACCTACTTTATCTACTAAGTATTGATTTGTAAAAATAGTTCAAAGCTTTCCTATTTCAATTAGTGGAGGAATTAAGATTTTAATAGAAAAACAAGCTCAAGATTACTCTAGGAAATTTCCTATATTAGCAATAGACTCTCAAAGAAAATACGTCAATGCCAAATTAGACTTTGTAACAACAAGAAAACAAGTCATGTATGTAAAAAATGATCCTATTATGTATGTGGGAATTGCACTTCCATTATAAAAAAGTTGTGTTGTGTAAAAGTTGCGAATAGCAATAAAATGTGTTTTATTAAGTGTTATTAGAAATTTATTACAAAATTATCTATTTTTTATAAAAACAATCTGTTGTTATTTGAAGAAGTTCTTAAAATTCTTCTTTGAAGAAGTTCTCCGTTGGCGCTTCTAGGTAGGGAGTAATGTTGGCGCTCCTAGTCTTAACATAAATGACGCGGCATGCTTCACTCGCCCAACCGATATAGATTCGAAAGATGTCAAGGCAATTGTTGATGCTAATCTATCCGAAACTGTACCGGAAAATTGCTACAGCGCTAAATATTTCCCACACAAGTGTAGAAAACCATTTGCGCCAACTCGGATACGTTTGCCGTCTCAATGTTTGGGTGCTGCATAAATTGACCAAGGCGCAATTGGTCAATCGCATTTCCATTTGCGATTCACTGCTGAAACTTCAAAATAAGGAGAATAATTTAAAAGAATGGTGACTTGCGATTAAAAATCGATCGTCTACGATAACGCAGAGAGAAAAAGATCCTGCGGACGCAAACATCTTCAAAGACGGCACTGCATCCCAAGAAGATTATACGATCCGTGTGGTGGGTTTTCAAAGGTGTGATTGCGAGTATTGCGAGTTATTACCAGCAATCAAACCCATTGATTCAACTGTATACTTTTCACCGTTAAATAAACTGAGCAATGCTTTACGTCCAAAACAGCTAGAAATGATCAGTCGTAAAGTGTTTGTCACCCAACACCCCATTAACCACCCAGCAGATAGTGTTGAATTTTAACTGTGATGTTTTACCGCATCCTCCACATTTATCGGATTTAACTCCGACAGATTACCAATTGTTCCGTTCGTTGCAAAATCTTTTGAACGGAAAAACCTTCGCTGATGAGAGGTGCGTAAAATCGCAATTGAGGAAGTTTTTCGTTGGTCAAAGTCGTTCAATGGATGAGGCAGTACGGAGGTGGAGGAAAGATGGCAAAAGTCATCAGTAACAAAGGTGAATATATAATTGATTAAAATATTTTAGGTATGTAGAAATCATTGTTCCTTTTTTAAACTTGTTTTCCAATCCAATAGCATTGTGCAGACTGTAAATATCGTGAAGAATGTTTTTTTTATTTTTTTATTTTATTGATATTAATTAATTTGTATTACCTTACTGATTTATGTAGGACATCTACAAGTACTAATTTTCAAAAAATAATTCTCTATCCTTTTGGTTTTTGATTTAGTCTCTTCTCAAATTTTAACCCAATGAAGAGCAGTATAATTTGAACAAAATATTGCGACATATTAATTTGAATATCAAAATGCAAGATAAATTTTTAATGAAATTTTACCACTGTTACTTGAAAAATATATGTTGAAGCGGTATTCAATAGACGTTATATGTAAAAAATATAAATACACAATTGCGACACTTAGTAAAACTACGCCAGCAAACAGAAAAACACAATGTAACAATCCAAATTATTACTTAATTACTATTTTAGTCATTGATTTTTTTTATTTTAATAATTAGAAAATTTGTGATTTCTGATCTAGAGAAATCTGATAGAAAAATATATAGTTATGAAATCCAAATAAAAATATGTTTATATATATATATATATATATATATATATATATATATATATATGTGTGTGTGTGTGTGTGTGTGTATTTTTTATTTTTAAAAGTTTTGCTTAATATTTGTCAAAGAAGTTTTAATCTTAAATCTTAAAGAATTCATATTCATATATGTAACAAATTTTTAAGAGTGATTTTACAAGTAATTTCTACAGTTAATTGATTTTTTTTAAAGGAAAATTTTATAATAAAATAAAAAATTATTTTTGATTGAACATGAGAAATCTTCATTGTTTCTTAAGTCGTACAGTATTTGTCTTTGATTTCTGTGTAAATCATTCATATTTAATATTCAATCTTTTAAAATTTATATGTTCATTGTTATCTTTGAAATTAATGTTAAATTCAATAAAAATACGTCAATCTTGTTCAATTTATTTTACTTCTAATTAATCTACAGTGAATCAAATTAAATTTTACCTTCAGAAACTTGCATAACCATTATTTGCAAATTAAAAAAGCGATTGACATAATTCAGATACAACAGAAAAGTTACTCTTGGAGTGTTAAAAGAAAAATTCTTACTTGACAGCTCTAAGTATTTGAACTTATTTGTTTTCTTTTGTTATCTTAATATTAACGTTGCGTAATATCAATTTTAATTATTAGAAACTTTAACTGTCATCAAAATATTGACAAGGATTTCATAATTTCAGAAAGTTTCTTCCTAACGAGCAATTACTCGAAGAAATCAGTTAGGATAAAGAAAAATGATTTCTGTCACTAATTAAAATAAGTAAAATTCCTTAAACAATTTCAATGAAAAAATATTGTCATGCTTGCCTTCTTTACTTCTAATTCATCGGAGAAATGTAAAATACAATTAAAAGTTATACAAGTTAACAATAAATAAGAATTAAAAAATGTTCTATTAATAATTTTGATGCTAGATATTAATGATATATATTTGTTTGTAAACATTTTAATTTAATTTCTAGACATAATTTATTATAAATTATAAAGAAACACGAAAGAAAAAACGTGCACGATGCATAGATTATGAAGCATTTTCCAAATATTCTAAAATATTGTAACAAGATTTCATCTTTCACATGGCGAAAGAGGATATCTAAAAGAAAAAAAAAACAGAACACATGGATGAAAATTGAATTTCAGCGATTACTATTCATACTCAATAAATTATTTGAATTCTATTATGCTGTCCTATATAAGATTTAGAGTTTTTTTATTAACATAACACAATTTATTTCAGCTACAAACTAATAACACAGCTTAAAAAATAACTTCAACGCCAATAAACGGTAATGCTTTTGAACTCGTTTGTGCTGCAATATATAGGATTTTCAAATTTTAAAATACACCGAAAATTATATTACATTTCAATTCAGCTAGAAACCACACAACACACTTCTAGCAGTCACCATCTATAGATTGCAATGTATCATTTTTCTCTTGAGGGACTCTACATATGAAATTATCTCATTATAGAATCATCTCTTAGTATACTAAAATATAGTTCAGCTGGAAAATGCGTAACGTATTGAAAAACATATGTTAAGCCATTCACGCCCATAGACGGGATAGAGTAAATATTCGTTTGTGCAGTCCTGTATATGGTCTATAGAATTTAAACACCGCGTAATATAAAAGAAATAATAATTAGGATTAAAAACGCACACACAACTGAGAACGCATATTCATTAACTAGTGTTCATGTGCATTGTGTAACAGAATTATTTTATATACCTGTAAATGAACGATAAATGTTACGCACTACATATATAAAAAGCATGTTATACTGCATCTCATGATGTATGAAGTTGTGTAATATAACGGTAACACATTGTTATTATAATTATATAAGTTATGTTAAATGATATGAATTATTGAGATTTGCGTGTACCTCAGTAACGTATAAAAAATTCATTATGTTTGAAGTAATGCAAAATAATTAAAATACATCGCAAAACCTTTTTCAACATAGACCATAACGGGTTTTTTTTTGTGTGTTTTTTTAGTCCCGCCATATTCCTTAGAAAGCATGTATACTGCTCTTTAGTAATGCATATAACAGTTTCATATCGATTTAAGTAGAGAAATTTAATATAATTAAAATACAGTGAAAGGAAACTTTCCCCCAAAGACAACAATGAAACGAAATTATTTCTTAGATTTTGTAGTACTTTGTGTAAAATGGCACGACCCCACGAGAGGAGCTTGAAATGACCACTACACAGCTGAACAATTTTGCGATAGACGTAATATACCTCAAAATGAAACTGACAGTCTGTGTAGCCTAACAGACTGAAATAGAGTGCATTTCCAACACTGAAAGTACATCTTTTGAAAATATCGTATTAATATCTTCATTTCTGTTTAAATTAAGAATTAAAATCCGTCTTACGCTTAAAGTAAGAAATCTGAATTTTGAACGAATAAGGAAATTGCCCTTTCTTATATGAAAATTGCTTCGTGTTCCCTTTTTAACACTTTCCAACATAGTTTAAAAGTGTTTATGACTTCGGTTTGTCTGGCAGTATGGCCGTCTGCCGTCTGGCCGTCTGGCCGTCTGTCTGTGCTCTAACTCCCGTAAATATGCTCGGATTGCTCTGCAATTTTTATATGTTATTGTCGTTATCTATAGCATGTTCCCTATTTCAACGGAAGTGTGTAGCACTTATAGTTTTTTTACAGGGACACTTAAAAGAATACCGTTACATTGCGGTCTATGGGGGAAAATCATTTGCGGTTTATTTAAATAATGTTTCACTATTTTAAACGCATTGAAATTTATATATATCACTAAGGCGCATTAGAAAAATCTTAATACGGAATAGCGTGTGCATAGCACTTATAGTTACTTTACAGGGACAGTCAAAAAATTCCGTTACATGACGTCTATGGAGAAAAATCGTCTGCTGTTTATTTAAATAATGTTTCACTATTTTAAACGCATTGAAATTTATATATCTCACTAAGGTGCATGACAAGAGGCTTACTACAGAATATTGTGTGTATAGCAGTCATCGTTCATTTACAGGGACACACAAAATAATTCTCTACTGTCTGCTAACAATAATTCCTGGAAGTGCGTTTTAAGTTACTGAACGCGATTTTAATTTTAACTCGCTTTTTGTCTATTACGCGGTGTGTATAAATTTTGTAGATCCTATACAGGGAAGCACAAAAGTTCGCGAACACATTTCCGTTTATTGACAGAAACTCCAGACGGAGAATTTTAAACTGTGCTACGCGTTTCCTAACTGAACTAAAATTTAGCATCCTATGTAGTATATATATAAATCTATAGATCCTATATAGGACTGAATAAAAGTATTCGGATATTTTTCCGAATGTTGTATATGTTGGAAATTCCTGAAATTATGTTTTTAAATATGTTATGTTTTTTTCCAAATTGTTTACTTAGATATTATGTTTTAGCTTATTAAACGTTATGATTTGTAAAATTATTTTGGAAACGTTGGAAAGTGTTACATAATCTATGCTTGACGCATGATTTTTCGTTCTTGTTTAACTCTTAAAAATGTCCCATTTTTTTAAAAAAGTCTTTTCCTGAAACGGAAAATGATTCGTTCGTGATAAAATTACTCTTTTCAGTTGCAGTATGACAATAATGGGACAGTCTTTTTAATTTTCTTTTACAACCACAATAGAAAATACGAAATCAAAGAAAACTGTTGTAGGAAAAAAAATGAAATTTTGAAACTATCTGTAACTCTATAGATAAAATATTTATAACAGTACTATAACGGTTTTAGTTACACGAAATACATAGGTGTCACATTTCATGCTTTTTTCAAATCAAATGAAAAGTTTTCGAACCACAAGTTTACCCAATAAATGAATAAAAATAAGTAATTCATAGAAAACTGACACAATTTATTAAATAAATTTTCTGGTTCAAATCTTTCTTACTTGACTTGAAACAAAACACGAATGTCAGCTGCTATGGAAAAGTGAATGCTCATTTATTTTATTGTAAATGGATAAAAAATCTTAGAGAGTCTATAACCAAAACTTAAAATAATGATACATTGTTATGTATAACATATAAAAAAACCTCTTTTAAAATTTAACATATATGCAGAAGAAGGTTCCGCTTTTTATGGCTTACAAACTTCATAAGCCTTTCGTTCCACAAGTATGTTTCTAATTACAAACAAATTTTCAAATGTTGTTCCTCATCATGTTAGAAACCATTTATGTCAAAATAGAGGTTTTTGAAAAATAAATTACGAAATTTAACATTTTATATAGTCTTTGGTTTATTTCTTGTATTAAAAAACATTCTCCATGTTCCAATTACTAAATTATAAGAAATCAAATTATTTTATGATAAAAAATTATAGTGCTATCATACTTTGAATTTTCAGCGTTTTCCGACACAAAATAAGGTTCCATTTTGAAATTTTTATCGTTTGAAAAATGTTTGATGTTTAAAGCAAATAAAAAGCGAAAGTTTGAAATTATTTGCAACTCCATAGAAATTAATATTTATACCAATACTAAACTGCTGTCCCATTAAAGGACAGTCACCGGACGCTTTCGCTTTTTACACTGTTTGCCGAATATCTACTGAAATTCTTGACAAATTGTTCTTGAAATTCGAGGATGTAAAGCACATGTATGACTTCAAGGACAGTAGAAACAGTATACGGCAATTTAAAAATTATTATATTGAATATTTGATGATGTATGGGCGTTTGTATGAAAAAAATTATAACTGCCCATGCGCGAACTATACCAAAGATTTTTTTTCGTGATTTGGTGCTGAATTCTATAGAGTAACACATATAAAAAGACTAGTCAAATATCCTGAAAACTCAGAAAGACACCAGCAAGACAGTGATATGATTGCCAATTTTAAAATCCCATATACAGGGTGATTTTTTTTTTAAGTTGTGAAAGTAAAACACTATAAAAAAAGAACCATTGAAGCAAATGACCTGAAATTTCCCCAGTATGCTCCCAAAGCAATGGGACTTTTCAGGCGTTGTTTAAAAAAACTTAAATTCACACCGACAGATGGCGCTGTAGGTTAACATCAACTGTTTTTCTTCTTGTACCGGGTTTTAGGCTCAATGAAACAGTCTGCTCAAATTTCAAAACCCTCTTCCGTAGGTCTTCTGTCGTCATTGGACCTTTTCTTAAATTCTTATGTGTCCTAAATCTCCTAAGAGCAGTTGCTGCGTTGTCATTATTCTGATAATACAGTTTCACTAACAACGCACAGTCATTGTGAGGATACTCGTAGAATAATGAACACGAGGTGTGCGTGATTCACGTTTTTAACGCCACTGTACGTGTGTCGTGCACAAGCTCGTCTTCCGACTTTACTGCATATACAGCGCCATCTGTTGGTGGGATTTTAAGTTATTTTTAACCACGTCTAAAAAATGCCCATTGCTTTGGGAGCACACTAGTGAAATTTAAGGTAATTTGGATCAGTAGTTCTTTTATTATAGGGTTTTACTTTCACAACTTTAAAAAAAAAATCACCCTGTGTTTCCCCCCGAATTTGTCTATTTGCTCACTGTATTGCTGGTATCTTTCTGAGTTTTTACGATATTTGACTAGTCTTTTTATATGAGTTACAATATAATTTACTACCAAATCATGAAAAAAAAAATGTTTGGTATAGTTCACGCATGAGCAGTTATAAATTGTTTCATACAAATTCCCATATCTCATCAAATATTCAATATATTAATTTTGTAATTGCGGTATACTGTTTCCACTGTTCTTGAAGTCAAACGTGTGCTTTACATCCTCGAATTTCAAGAACAATTTTTTCAACATTTCAATAGATATTCGACAAACCGTGTAAAAAACGTAAGCGCCCGGTCACGTCCCTTAATTTTTGGACAGCAATGTATATAATGAGTTTAGTTACACGTAATACATAGCTGCCAAACTTTACGGTTTTTTCAATGGAAATTAACTTCTTCAATAAATTACCATTTTTACGCAAAAGTATTTTGATCATTCTCTAAAACGAATGCTTTAGGAAATAGCTATTGGTCAGTTATAGGAAAGCGCCCATTTAAAAATATTTTTTAATTTTATTTTTGATACTACACAGTTATATTTTAACAAGACCTTACGAGTTTAGTCTTAAGAGAATCTTGAATGGTTTGTTTTAAAAATGAATACTTTATTCAGTTCATATATGTAACTTAGAATATTCATTACTATTTTTTAATTAAAATATCCATTTTTTTAGGTGGAAAAGTAAAACTGAAAATATTCATACACGCACCATTTGATATTTATAAATAAACAAATTGAAAAAGTTTTACTCCCATCTGACTATCACAGGAAAAAAAATAAGTTTCTGAATAAATTATGATTTTTACGCATAATCTTTTAATATTTTCTTTAAATTTGTGCAATAATTTGCTTTTTACCAAGTATATTTAATTTGTTTAACTTAACAAAGAATTCTCAATGGAGAATTCCTCCACCCCATGGATTTATAAAACTAATCACATTTCCTTTTTCTGGATATTTTAAAATTCTGAATAATAAATGATTTTTTATGGAATAAAAAAGAAAATTAAAAAAAGTAATAAAAATGCGACAAATAAACTGAAATTTAGTTTCAAGTTTTTTGCGTAGTAATAAGAAAATTAAAGTTTAAAAAATGCATTAAAAACTCTGAGAAATTACATGATTACGTATTTAATGTAATTCAACAACAGTCGGTACAAAAATAATTTGCAACTAAAAGGTATCTTTGTCAATACTCAGATATACAAACTCGGTAACTTTGACCCAGAGCTTTTATTTTAGTATAAAAATACTTGTTTGCAGATAAGCACAATATGAAAGCCTATTATACGCCAATTAATTAATATTCTGTTTTATATTTTTATCTAGATTTTTTTAAAGAGGAATTTTGCAATTTCAGCCCAAAAACGTAAGTTTTCTTTCTGTCATTTGTAACAACTTCTTCTAACAGTAAATAAATTGAAAGCGTATGATGCAGATTGTGCTAAAGATATATATTTCTTCTGAGAGTTATTTTAAGTTATCATATTTAATCACGAGCAGTAGTTTAGGAATATTAGCTTAAAAAATATATCTATTTGTCTGGTTTTGATAAGATTCTTTGATTTGTAAAAATATAAGTGTGATATTAATATAATGAGAATCTTTAGCTTTGCCAGGCCAGATAAAATAAATGTGTTTCATACTAAAAAATGCATTCAGGAAGAAGAAATTAAACATTGCTCGAACAGTATGGTTATTTGTAAGGGGCTATAGACTTAGCATCAAATTTCCGCCCAGTTTATAGTTAAAATTGTCTCTTTATTATTTGTAGACATTGAAAAAATATCTCAAACTGTAGATTTAGAAGCTACTAAAAGGAATTTTATTATGATTCAGAAATTCCTCAGTACTCTTAAAATTTATTAACACGTTGGTTGCCTCATTTTCTAACAGTGCAAGTTTGTAAATCTCTTCTTACAGCTGAATTACGAAGACAGATAGAAGCGTTTGAAACTTTCTTTTTCGCAGATGTCTATTGTACAGTTTGCTTAGGTTTCCAATGCTAGTTTTCCATGTAAAGTGCCAGATGAGACAGGCATATGTCATAATGTATATAATGAATGTTTAATAGAGATAAATATGGAGTTACGAACAATAGAAATAGAGATAAGAGCTACTGAACAGGAGACTAAGAGCTTAGGAAACTCCGTCGACTTTCTTCCCTGATATTGTTGATGTGTGTTTTCCTCGTTAGAATTTTGTCGAAGTGTTTTGCATAATTGGACCAGATGATAATGACATTGTTGATATATACCATTATTAAAAGAACGCTTTTATGAAAAAATGAGCAACAGAAGTTTTATTTTTGTTGATATAAATTGGATAGACTTTTGTTTATGGCGAACGCTAAAAGCTCAGTTGCTAAGGCATGAATATATTAAATGTATAATCATGGCTGAAAACTGTAGCTGAATTAATTTGTATATAAGATCCCCATGCCTGCCTTGCCGAATGGCTTTGCGATGCGACGTCTAAAAGTATTGGTAGCAACTGTGATCTTCATTTTGTGACTGTGATCTTCTTTCACTTAGAAATTCTACAACACGAAGTAGCTGATATTGTATGCAATGTTTTGGTCGGAAGCCAAATTGTTCATTAATAACAATGTATTGTTGCTGAGAGTGTGATCCCGTGACTGAGCTGTGGAGATACTCTCAACTACTTTACTAAGAAGGAACTAGATAGATAGGACGACGGCTGTTGTTATCTGAGATATTAGTGCAGGTTTCAGACGCAGGACAGATTAAGGAATTATCGCAAGGTTTTGGAAAATGCCAGAATTTGAAGATACAGTTCGTCAGTTCACAGTTAACGTATTAGATATATTAACGTAAACAGGGGCCTTACGCTTTTAAAATTTATTAACAATTTTATGGATTGCAATGGACCGAATTTCAGGAGACTATCTTTGTGGCGGGAGAGGGCATGGGGGAAGAGAACCCTTCTCATTCACCCTTCAGCTTCAAGAACTTTTCTCACTTCCTAGATATGTATTTTCATTCCTAATTATCATTTTCTGTAACATCTCAATTTCTGTCCGATTACAACACAAAAGTGAAAACAGACAATGAATTGTTCAAATTCAATAATTTTTTTAAATGGCTAAATTAACCAAATAGTTTGCAAAAAAGGGTGGTTCGTATCTAGGTATTTTATCGCATTAAGGAGCACATATTACTGAAAACCAAGCAGACTGTACACCAGTAGTTTATGCTCATTACATGATTAATAAAATTAAAATACCTAGATACGAACAACATTTGTGTTTGAACTTTTAATTACGAAAATGGGGAGTTTATGCAATTATGCCTTGCACGGTTTAATAGATGCTACATGCTTTACTCTTTGTCATGGATCTACAGAATTTGGAGCTTTGTTCCACTGCACAGTGCGAAAAGACAAAAAATCCTAATAGCTAAAAGTCAAAAAGTGAAACTTAAAATTTTAATAATAATAAAAAAATAAATAAGACTTTTTAATACAGTTGATACAATAAAAAATATAAAACATTTAAATTACGATATAAAATAGACGTTTCGTACAAAAATTAAAATTAAAATGTTATCATTTTGGTCACTTCAAAACAGTCTTATCACCACGGACAGGATTCGTCATACAATCACCTGATTTGGGGAAAAAGGTTAATTTAAACTTTGCAGATGTTTCCTGTGGTGAAATATATTTAAATCACATTAAAAATATGATTATTTAAATCATCTTATTATTAAGAATCGTTCTACATATAAGTGAATTAAATAACATAATAGAAAAAGTATTATTATAACACTTTCAAATTCAGAAATTTAACTATATTTTCTTTCTAAGAAATAAGTTTTAAAACCAAAATTTACAAAATAGTTATGAAGTACACGTTAAGCCTTATATGTTTTTCGTATTAATTTGGCTAAAAAAACTCAGAATTGTTTCTTCCTAATTGTAAATGTTATGATATTTTCTGCTTAAATATTGCATAAAGTTCATATGGCTACAATAAAACATTTTCTTAAAATACAGATTTTTAAACCGAAACAAATTTTGTCATGTAAAACAAATTACAAGTATGTGAGTAAATGTGGAAATGTAAAGAGAAGGAACTTTTGTGGGTGGATTATTAACAAAGTCTTGTTTTTAATGCTATAATTCGATTATTTTAGAGGACTGCCTACAATAAGAATTGCTCCAAACTCAAAAATTTTTAATACTAACCCACCATATTTGGTTTCTACATGAAATGTTAACGCAGGATACCGAATTTCAAGTCATTCGATCCAGTTGTTTATTTATACATGTTTAATGGTGCATCTCACTTTGAATTCGTTATTTGTCATGGGACATTTGATTGCAGTGCGAGTAGTTTTTTAAAATTAACACAAAAGTTACTGAATATAATGAGCTGAAATTTTGAATTTGCATATTTGAAGCTTTTAGAAATTTATTTCTATCAAACATTTTATAGGTTACAGTTCAAATATTTTTTTGAAAATATCTACTTTGGGAAACTATGAAAGAAATATGAATTGTAACATATATATATATATATATTTTACAGAAATCGATTTCTAGAAGCGTTAAATATGCAGATACAAAATTACAACTTACTGCATCTAGTAGCTTTTCAGATATGTTTAAAAAACTACGTGTATTTTAACTGGATTTACAATGATAAATAACAAATTTAACATGATTGCTAATTCACCCATACCATTCATCTACTATATATATAAAACACAAACGGAAATTTCGTTCCGTTCCTTTATAACTCAAGTTCTGCCGAATGGATTTGACTGAACTTACACTGTTCGAGAGATAATTTTTCAGGGAAGGTTTTAGTATATAACACAAAGTTCTACGTATATTAGTTATAGAATTATGATAGAAAGTTCTGTTATTTTGGCCGAAAAGGTTACCATTGCTAATTTTTTGGCGATCATTACTGTTGCAGAAAGAAATGAAAAGGTTATACATGTCGAAAAATAAAAGAAAAACTGTAAGGAAAGAAAGACTGTTTAAAAAAAAAAAGAAAGAAAGAAAAGAAAGAAAGAAAAAGAGTTTTGATGACAAAATTTTATAAAACGAAAATATTTAATTTAAACATGATTGGAAATGTTCGTAATGCTTAAAAAATTATTCAAGGGGCAAGATTTTTATATTGAAACAATATTTGGCGATGTATCTTTTGTTTTTGTCGATTTTGATTTTACTTTTGACCACAAACAATTTGATTTTAAGCCAAAATGTTTCTTTTTTTGTTGCAGAAAGAATTGAAATGGCTATACACCTGGAAAAATAAAAGAAAATAACTGTTACTAGTTTTATTTTAAAAAAAAGAAAGAAAAGAAAAAAAAAACAGTTTTGATGAGAGATTTTAAGCCAAAAGGTGTTTTTTTTTAAGTGTACGACTGCATTTTTGCAGTATTTTTTTTGGTACTTTTCGGTTAGCCGGACGACAGTGATATATGTATATACGTGTATATATATATACACATATGTCTACACAAATAAATGTATATATATACATACATATATATACACTTATACGTATGAATGTATACATATATATATGTACATATATCACTGGCGCCCGGCTAACGGAAATGTATTTATTTTATTAAAATGCAAACTATATTAACCCTTTCAGGGGCAAAGTACTTTCTGTACTAAATGATTGAAAAAAAATGACTGGCACCGGAATTTACAAAAAGATTATTTGCAAATAAGAAAAAGGGCTATATTTCACATACATATTAAATGGAAAAGATTTTATCAAAATTCTGGTGTCAATGTGGCGTTTAGGAATTAAAATTAAGTGGTTTCATAAACATACCACTGCCCCTGAAGGGGTTAATGGCAATATACTTCTATTTACTTCTACATGTATGAAATTTCGTTCTGGCTGCTTATAACTCGAGTTCTGCTGAATGGATTTTTGTAGAACTTAAACTGTAACATAATTTTTCAGGGAAGGTTTTATTGTATAACATATCATTCTACGTAGCTTATAGTTATAGAATTATTCTGGGAAGTTCTATAATCAGATCAATCCGATTATGAAATATTAGCCTTTTTAAAAGATTTTGCCGAATAGATTTCGAAGGAATCTACACTGTTAGATAATTTTCTAGGGAAAGTTTTATTATATAACATATCATTCTACGTTGCTTAGTTCTTGAATTATAGAGGGAAGTTCGAAAATCGGGTGACCATTTTTTTTATCAAATATTAGCCTTTTCAATATTTGATTCCGATTATGAAAGATTAGCCTTCTGAAAAAGTTCTACTGGACGGATTTTGATGAGAATTGTATTGTTAGTTAGATGCTATTTTAGGAATGGTTTTAATGTACTACATATTGTTCTACGTTGCTTAGTCAAACAGTTATGTGTGAAGGTTATATAGTCAGGTGAACCCGATTCCGAAAGATTAGCCTTTTTGAAAGTTTTTACTGGGCGTAATTTTTACGACTTGCATTGTTACGTAGATAATTTGTAAGGCTGGTTTTAGTATATTTTATATCGTTCTGGTAGTTTTAGAATTATGTGGAAAAGTTCTATAATCAGATGAACCTGACTATCAAAGATTAGCCTTTATAAAAACTTCTACTGAATGGATTTTGTTAGTTAATTTGTTTGCATTGTTAGTTCGACAATTTTTAGTGATGGTTTTAGTAGTATATTGCATATAGTTTTATCATTCTTTAGCAAACCATAACTGTAAATGACCAAATAAAAGAACTGGTCCTTAACAGCTAAAATTTTGACTGCACATTAGAAAATATAATATCGCAATCACGTCATTTTTCAGTAATGTAGAAGGCTATTTCAGGTAAATATACAGATTGCTTTCAAATACAAGGTCAAATTAAACGATATATTTCGTTTGATTCAAGGCTCTTTTGTAGAAACCGACCAGCGCAGCGGGCATAGCTTGCTAGTATATTTATATAATGATCTGCAGCAGTGTATAACTGTTTGAACAAATAAGCTGAGCAAATCCCGGGTTATACCCTGTCAAAGGGAGCAGAGACCCCAAACTACCCACTGGTGTCCCCGAACTGCCCAGGTGAAGTCCGACTATAGGTCCAGTGGTTTGCTAATTTTAAGGGCAGTTGTTTTAAATTAATGAGGAACTTTTTATAAGGACCATATTAATTTACGGTCACTGGACATGCAAAATGAAAACAACTTTTACAAGCATAATGTTACATTACGACCAGTGCCAGTAAAATAGTTCTTCCGGCCTGTACCGGGAGGAAAAGGTAGCTTTCCTATATCTTCGTCTTAAAATTTTAGCTAATGTTACACGAAAACAGCAAGTTAAAATGCAAAGAAACGTTTAAAAAAGATTCGTTAATACAGAATTTGAATAAGAAATTCGCCAAATTATTGAGCAATAGCCAAATTGGCTTCATTTATGAAGATTTATTTTGGTCGCCAAATTTGGCGATATTTCGCCAAATGTCGCAAATTTTGCCAATTTTGTCCCCAATGTCGCCAATTTTGGCGCTAACGGATATGAATATATAGTTTTATGCGTATTATTGGGAAAATTATTACAACAATGAAAGAAAATAATTTGCGAGTAATCGCTTTAATGTGCTGTTTTGTTTCAAAATTTCAGCCACCCTAGAATTTCAAACTGCTCTATCTCAGCCATTTTTTAAGATAGAGGTAAACCAAAAAATGCTGTGGAATCTTTGTATCAAAGCCTAACACGTAATTAAAAAATAAATTTGAATTTTTAACTTTTTTGTATATTTATTTTAGTTTTAATTTTTTAAATGGCCGCCATCTTGAAACAAAATGGCGGACCAAGCTGGCCAACGAACTCGGTCGAGACATTGGTTAGCTTAATACACACAATTAGTTTCATTAAAATGGATTTATAAATACGAGCGTTATCATATGACATAGGTCAGATATATATATATATATGGATATATCTATATATATAAATCAACATTTGAACGGAGGGTGGTTTTGGGGTCTAGGGGTCATGATCGGTGAAAATATATCGAAATTTTCCGGAACTGCTTTCCTCCGAATGGCTACAATAGGTAGCTTTATACTTTTTTAGCTCACAGGCTATCAAAGCCTGAGAGCTTATGTGCCCGCCGGTTCTGTATGTATGTATGTACGTATGTACGTACGTATGTACGTACGTAACGCGATAACTCTTCATAGAAATATCCGTTTTCCTTCAAATTTTGTTTATAGGTTCACTGTGTTAAGGTGCTTCCCTGATTAGTTTTCGGGATTGATTGGTTAAGTATAAAGGGGGGGGGTAACCCCCCCCCTTAATTTATATAAATGGGTTTTTCATGCAGAATTATTCCGTTTTCCTTCAAATTTTGTTTATAGGTTCACTGTGTTAAGGCGCTTCCCTGATTAGTTTTCGGGATTGATTGGTTAAGTATAAGGGGGGGGAACGGGGGGCTAATCCCCCCCTTAATTTATATAAATGGGTTTTTCATGCAAAATTATCCCATTTCTTTCAAAATTTGTTTATAAGTTCATTGGGTTAAGACGCTTCCCTGATTAGTTTTAGGGATTGATTGGTTAAGTATAAAGGCAGGGAACGGGGGGGCTAATCCCCCCTTAATTTATATAAATGGGTTTTCCATGCAGAATTATCCCATTTGCTTCTAAATTTGTTTATAGGCTCATTGGGTTAAGACGCTTCTCTGATTAGTTTTCGGGATTGATTGGTTAAGTATAAAGGGGGGGACGGTGGGCTAATCCCCCCTTAATTTATATAAATGGGTTTTTCAAGCAGAATTATCCGATTTTCTTTAAATTTTGTATTTAGGTTCATTGTGATAATGCGCTTCTCTGAATAGTTTTGAGGGTTCATTGGTTAAGTATAAAGGGGGAAGGGGGGGGGGGCTAATGCCCCTTAATTTAGATAAATGGGTTTTTCTTGTAGCATTATCCGATTTATTCAAATTTTGTATTTGTATATATTCATTGTAATAAGAGGCTTCCCTGATTAGTTTAAGGGGTTCATTAGTTAACTATGATGGGGTAACGGGGAGATGACCCCCCACTTTAATATATTGTGGATTTCTTTATTTTTCGAGGGGCTCATTTCAAATTCTTTGAAATACGAGTATAATATACAATTAGTGTGAATAACCTGTGAACTCAATGCCCTCAATTTAACTGGGCAGTTTTCTTTTTATTGTATTGAAAGCTACCTAAAAATTAAAAAGCCTATTACGAGCAGTGACCATAATGTTAATTTATAGCCTATTACGAGCAGTGACCATAATGTTAATTTATAGCCTATTACGAGCAGTGAACATAATGTTAATTTGGTATACCAAAAAGAATTGGATATTTCAGCAAGATTCTGTATATTTGCACCGAAATAAATCAACAAAGGCTTTACTATATGTCAGTTGTCCGAACTTTATCATGCAAGAAGATTGTCCACCTTCTTCACCGGATCTAAATCCTTTAGATTCATGCATCCGAGGGATTTTAGAGGGTGAAGTAAATAGCAAACAACACAGAAGTTTGGACTCTCTCAAAGCTTCCATCTTGCGTGTATAGGACCGAATATCTCTTAAAATGAATAGTGTCGTAGTCGCACAATGGCATAAGAGTTTATCTTTGGTGATCGATACAGATGGCTCCCGATTCGAGTAAAATTATTTCCAGGTAAACTTTTATTATTTATTATTTTCTATTTTTATTTGTAAAATGAAATGACTGAATATTTGTAACTGTATTTAGTAGCCACCCTGTACTTCAATAAAAATTTATATTAAAGGAATGATGACTGATATTACAGCTGAGAAAAGAATTATAATAGACTGATATCTCCGTAAAATAAATAATAAACGCAAATCGACAAATTCTGTTCATTAATAAATGTAAATAAATTACGCATAAATTTCTATGTTCATGATTATTTTCTAAATATTTATGAATGGAATAGACTGTGCTCATAATAGATTGATAATATGCTAAATTATTTTTTTGTAAATTAGGAATTGCATATTTATTTGTACAACAAACAATATTTACTTCATAAAAATAATTAGAAGATTTGAAAACTAGTTTAATCGATCAATAAAGCAAATATATTACATAATTCCCTTAGTCAAAGAAGACGAAATCTTATATTAGGTTTGATATATTTATTCTGAAATGTTCATTAAAACTTCATTTACAAAAGCAAGGCAGTAAGTTGACTCAAAATACATTTTCAGAGAGTTTTCTAATGAAAATATTTCTTCAAAATTTTCGTTTATGCAAATATTGAAGTAATAACAAATTAATATTAATGAATTCTTATTTTAACTATTCCCAGAAATTGATTTTAAATTAGGAAAACTACTAAATTATAAAAATAAGAAAAAACTGTAAATGAAAATTGTCTAGGATGGTATGTCACATTCAAAGAAGAATGTTTTCAAGAATGATTTTTAAAGAACATATCTCTATCGCTTGCAGACGATTACAAAATAGTAATACGTTTTCACTTTAAACAATATAAATAGTTCAGCACTTATTTCTAGCTAATATTCCATAACGAAAACAAAACTTCATTAAGCTATAAATAAAGTAGCATAAATAGAACACAAATTTAACAGACATGCAATCGAAGTAAGCACATAAAACCGCTGAAATTATCAGAATAAGAAAGACCGCTGTAGATAACGAAATTCTTAGCGATTTCTTCGGCTATTAACTTCTGGCACGAGGCCATTACGTAATTACCGCTTTTAATAAATTTCCAAATTTTATTTGAATATATAATTGATGTATTTCATATAAAAATGCTCTTTGGTGTTGTTAGGAGGCAGTCTAAAAAACTTATTAAATGAAAAAAAAATCTATTAGATTTTTCAATTTAAAAATTAATGGTTTTGACCTTTATTCTCTATCCCGGGAAGCCCGGATTGGATGACTTAGCAATGTTAACATTTAATCATTTATCTTTTCCAATATTCTATCTTATTTAGAAGCAGAGTTTTAACAATGGTTATCAAGGATGTGTAAACATTTTAACAAATCTTAATATAGAAAACTCTGAAAATTTTACATTTCAGGTATACATACGTTTAGGCATGACTAGACTTCGTGATTCGGAGAAGCATTCAACTCTTGCTATAAAGAAGAGTATAAATGTTTTAAGAGCAATTAGAAATAAATAAAACAATAAATAAATCAGTCAAGTGCGAGTATAACTCGCGCTCAAATGGTTTCGTATATTGAATTAAATAATTAATTTTTATTAACTAACAAACTGCTACTACCCTTAGTTTTTTCATAATTTAGATTCAGTAGATTCGGAAATAGGAGGAGGCGGGGGGGTTATATTTTTAAAGCTTTTTCAACGATATGTCTGAAAATATAATACCTAAAATTAAAACAAACATATTTTTGAGTTTGTTGATACGAGATCGTTCGAACGATACCTCACATGATATATAAAAAGAACATTCATTTTTCAAGCAACTTAATTAATATCTTGGCTAATTACCGACAATTGTTTCCGCAAATCATTATAAAATATATCTTGATGCTGCCTCAATAGATACGTCGAGCGCCCGTCAACGTCCCCCATGGCAGCCCGTAAAGTAAAGTTTGTGTGTAATGGAAAACAACATTTCTCTCAAAAACTATAAAACATAGAAAAATCTCTACATTTTTCCTGCAAGGTTTAAATAAATTCCTACTACCCCTAAATTTTTCGTATTTGTACACTAGTGTGCAAAACTTAAGCAACAAACTCAAAATGCTAATTTCTGAACACGTGAGTACTCAAAAGGAAATTCTACAAACAGCAAGTGTAGAAAATAGGTACTATCCTAACAGCACAGACAGTAGATGTGATGTCTTCGTGACATCACAAATGGTCACAATTGTCACAGTCACTACAATGAACAGATATGTGATATCTTTCATTCGTCTGATTTTTACTCTCATTTGGCCACTCTACTGAACAGTCACCATGACTGCTGCTTTATGACGAGTCACCATGTGATTTTACAATGAAGTCATCTTGTGACTCTCATGTGACTGTCATTTTGACACTCCATTGTAAAGTCATCATGATAGCTGTTCTGTGACGAGTTCCCAAGTGACCGAAAATGAAATCATCTGGTGACTTTTCACAAAGGAGTGCAATGATGATTTCACAATAGAGTGTCGATCACCGGAAAGTCACCATGCGATTTCACTGTGACATTATTTGGCTACTCATCACAATGCAATTCTCACAATGTCTACAAAGGGCAGTCTTCAACTGACAGTGACTTGAGAATCATAAGGTGACTTCATTGTAATGTCACCTGGTGACCCATCACAAAGCGACAGTTACAGTGACTTTTCAGTGTTAACAATCATTTGAGAGTTATAATGAGATAGTGAAATATCCCATATTTTGATTCACCGTAGCGATTGTGACATTTCTAACCATGTGTGACGTCAAGGGGACTGCACATCGACTGGCCGTGCTGTTAGGGTTGTACCTCTTTTCTACACTTGGTCTTTATAGAATTTCTTTTTGAGTACTCACGTGTTCAGAAATTAACATTTTGTGTTTGTTGCTTAAGTTTTACACACCAGTGTAGTTTCAGTAGATTCAGAAACAGATGGGGGGGGGGGGATATTTTTGCAGTGCATTTTCAACGGTATCTCTTAAAATATAAGTCCTAAAATTAATAGAAATATATTTTTGATATTGGTCTTACAAGATCTTTCACCTGATATCCCATATGATAAACAAGATTAGTAAAAATGTTTTCTTTTTCAAATAACTTAAGCTCTCTAAATTTTTCCTAAACGTATTTGTGAATGGCTAATAATCTGAAAATATGTGGGTAAAAAGGCTTCATAATTTTTCCAAGATTGAACGTTCTACGTACCGTGATATACGTGATGAAGGGATCTCACAGACGGACAGACAGACACAGGAGTGATCTTATAAAGATTCCGTTTTTACTTTTTAAGTACGAACCCTAAAAATAGTACGAGATAACATCTTTCGAGTACATCTATTGTACGAGTACATCTATTGTAAAGATAGTGAGGTTTATAAATCCGGGAAGTTTTACAAATTAATTTAAAAAAAAAATTAATTAATAATTGTATTTTTAGCATTATTTTGCTTTTTAAAAATATATATTTTCGACAATTTCTGTTTATTAAAACATCATATCTCAAAAGGTTAGGCTTAAAGTGCCATGAAATTTTATATTATTATTATCCAAATGCTTATGAATGGAATAGACTATGCTGATGATAATAGATTAATAATATGCTAAATTATTATGTTGTAAATTATGAAATGCAATATTTTTTGCAGAGATTTTTATATAAATTACTACTAAAAACACTGGGACATGGATAAACACTACCAACTTTACACAATTAAAAATATTGGTTCAGTTTTGTAATATCATGTTTTGTGGAATTGCTAATTTTTCACCTAATTTTCACAATTATTTTGTTTAGAAGTACCAACTAAGAATAACATCAAAAAGTTATAGAAGAGTATAGAATACTGACACAGAAGAAAAGAAATCCGTACAGATAATTGATGATTTTGTGCAACACTTTTACTTTCATTATTAAATTACGAATAAGAGATATTTCGGAAATTTCAAAAGGTTTTTAAATTTAATATCTAAAAGCATAATTACTTTATATATGCCGATTACATTTCAATATGTATCAAAACGGAAATTAAATTTATTTTTTAGGAATTGAATATTTACAATATTTTTTATTATAAAATATCGTTTTCTGTGGTTGGCAAATTACAAACAATTTTACTTAAAAAAATACGTAAAAAGTATTTCACTCTGCTATTGATGTTAATTTCTATTGTACAATTTTAACCAAATGTACTTTTATTATGCTTTGAAAAATATATTTATCTTAAGAATGTGCTACAGTTATCCCGCATCATTAACACAAGACACTACATTATACTTTATAATAATTTTTGAAAGTGCCATATAATCAAACACAATTGCTAATTATTAGTATTTTTTATTTTTACAATTTAGTGGCTATCCTAAAATAAATTCACTTTCTGGAAATTGTCAAAATATGAAGAAATTGTATGATTTTTGTTAATTCTGAAACTGTTAAATATACTTTGAAAAACGTGCATATTTTTTCAATTAAAAAATATCTATATTTTTTATTAGTTATTTATTTCCTGTACATAAATGTATAATTAAATGTTTTAAGTGAAATTAAGCGAAAAAAAATAAAGCTTAGGAAATATTTGTAGACTATTGAAAAGGTGTATTTAAACGCAAAACAAAATAAAAGACTATATATATATATGAGATTGAAATAATAATAATACCAAACCTAAACCATGCATCAATATACACAATAATACAAACTCAAATATGTAATTAGTGCTATCGCAATATTTTACGAGGCTCGTGAAAATGCGAAGTTACAAACGAAAAACAAGAAAGAATACTTTTCTTAACCCATTAAACGCTGCTGTATGAACAATGTTAAATAAATATAACTTTTTTTTTTTAATTTTTCAATACGCATTTGGTGTCTCTATTATAGAATAGTTGAATTTTTATCAAAAAGTGTCACCGTTTAGAAAATCCTGCATGTTCCTGTAACGGGAGCTTTTGCGTCTTATAGGGAGAAAACGTTCCCTTGATTGAACGCAAGTAGCGCTCGTTTTTCTGCTACTAAGAAGAACTTATGTTTTAATTATTTTCAATAAGTGTTTTTTTTTTCATGCAATAAAACAATGTTTAAAACAGTTAATTTATTATATATGCAGGTATAAAGAATTTAATACTGAATTAAAAATCATTATTTTGATTTGAATTTTTAAATGTAAAAAAGAAAAATACTATTAACAAATAAATTTTAAACATAGAAAAACTTACCTTTTTAATTATTTCTGATTATTATCTAATCTTTGGGTATTCTAATTATTCTAATATTAATTATTTTCTTTTACAATTTTTGTAGGTTTGTATGTACGAGGCCTGTAAGTACTTAAAAAAGCTATCTAGGAAGTCCACACCTCCCATATACTTATTATATGATGAAATTAACTTTGGTTGCGGTAAATCAATTTTATTTTTTTCTTTAGAGCACCATCTTTTTACCTGACCTAAGGGAGTCTCTTCTTCAAAATTAGATGTCAAACATACAACCTTGCTGTCTTTCCATTTTACTACACACAGATTTTATGTGACAATGGATTCAAAAGTTCCTCTTTCATTTTTTTTCCAGTTGTTAACATTTAGTTAGAGGACAATCTTTCAACCTATTTTCTCTGATTGTGCCCGTCATACGAAAATTGCGCTTTCGCATTACTTCTAATGATTCCAGAGATGTCAAGACAATTTCCCATATAAACCATGTGTTTTGGGGGATCGTCAATGCATTTAATTAAGTCCAAAACCACCCTTGTTCCAAGGGGTATAGTTTCTATTTAATTTTTTTCTTCTAATGTATTTTTATTTTTTTTTCCCTCATAAACTTGCAAATTTAGTGGATAACTTTCAGAATCAGAATCCAGTGTATCAAAATATTCAAATGCTTGTTTTACTGTTAAAAATTTAACTGGCATTTTCACAGATATCGAATCTTTTTTAAAAATTTATCTAAACACTATTACTTATCGACTGCCAAACAATTCAAATACACTATACTTTTCAAAATTAATAATTTAAAACTCAGTAAAACACAAGCATATTTCTCTGTGTTGTTATTTCTCCGAACCCAGGAACTGACATTTTCACAGATATCGAATCTTTTTTTAAAAAATTATCTAAACACTATTACTTATCGACTGCCAAACGATTCAAATACACTATACTTTTCAAAATTAATAATTTAAAACTCAGTAAAACACAAGTATATTTCTCCGTGTTGTTATTTCTCCGAGCTCAGGAACTGAAAAATTTTCTTTTATCACTTTAAGTGGTTAATTTGTATCTTTCTTCCTAGGGGGAATTAGCAAAAATAAGGAAGTTAATATATTGGTTGAGAAACTAGATGATTTTGATACAGAGCTCAGAAGGTGTAAATCGGCCAACTCATAGAAACCACAAAATATCGTGAGCAGCGAGGAAAAAGATCCCAAATGGCGACAAAATACACAGCGAAATAATATAATAGGAGGTGAAAAGGCTACTGATTCAGGAAGTATGTGTTATTATTCCGAATGACCTGGCCATATCACCGCCAAATGTACAAATAGGAGCCAAACAAGAATCCAATCGTATGATAGCAACCCGATTACGAGAAATAATGGGAACGGCGCACGGCGTACAGAGAATAAATAATGAAATTATCAAGACCGGAAACTAACACCAATACGAAAACGAACATACATGTTGTTCCAATAAATAATAAGCTCACGAAAATAATAGTTGATACAGCAAATAAGCGTGATAAATAAAGAATACTACGATGAAATACGCGTACTTGAATTATGCCAAGAAAATGTATGCATTTGACAGGATTTGGCGGATAAGAAAAGAAGCCAATAGGATTTTTCGAGCACGAAATACAAGTAGACGACGAGCATGAAATTAAGGGATGATTTTCATGTAGTGTCAGATCTGGAATGCGACATATTGTTAGGTGTAAGTGCAATATAAGGATGCGATTTATAATTCACTACATAAGGTTTCAAAATAATATATATATATATATATATCGCCAAGAAAGGAAATGCCAAGGATGAAACTATTGTATATTGTTTCAAAGCGATAAAGAATTTTGATGAAAATTTAAAATATGTAGCCAACAATAATAAAAGTAAAAATAAAATAAACAAAATAATGAAAAGTTCTCATGATGAAGAATCAAACGCAATTAGTAAGAAAAATTGAATGAAATAAGTAGGGTAGACCGGGGCACGTTTACGCGTTTTTTTTTCAATGAATTTTCTAATTTTTATGTTTTAACTTAGGAAATTTTAGATATTGTGGTCTTATAAAGCAGTTAATAAAGTAAAAATTTGTGTATTTAGTTTTTGCTCTATTTGTGTTTTTAACCGTAATTTCTTTTCTCTTAGGTCCAAGTCTTTTGCGTAAACTTGCCCCGGGAACGGGGCAAGTTTACGCATCAAGTAGGATACGTTTACGCATATTATAAGTGGTACCATTATAAGTGAAATAAATATTTAATCAAATTGAAATCTTTTATTTATAACTTAAAACACTGTTTAAAAATAAAAACATTAAAGAGAACTAATTGAAAACATTTTATTGGCTAAACTGAAAACATGAGTTGATAATTAAAAACAGAAACTATTTAGTTATCTTTATCATCATTGTTACAGTTTTTACAAACAAAAAATAAATTATTTCCTTTTGCACACTTGTCTTGGGACCACCTTTTGCGTCTAACACATTGAACCCAGTCCTGTCCATTTTTGGTTGTATAATTTCAAACAATAAATATACACACAGTTTTCATCTTCGTCATCAGATTCGTTCCCTATTTTCTTTTATACAGAGTGTACCAACTTTTTCCCTTTTGCAGTTTTTGGTTTCATACTTTTTCCTTTGCTGTCTTCTTGTTCTGCTTCCATAGAAACTAGTAATATTTTTTACGTAATTTCTTATTTTTGTTTTGTTGTGCCATCATTTTTTTCTTTTTCGCTTCTAACTGTTCTTTTTTGAGGGCTTCTTTAACCGGAGAATCAGGTAGGATTGCGGACTTCCTCTTTTTCTTCCCTTTCTTGGTGTCAAGCTTTGGTCCTGCCTTTTCAAATGGTCTCAGTTGTTCAAAAGTAATAGTTATTTTTTCAACAGAACCTCGCCTTTTTCCAAACGCCAAATAATAATGGAAAAATCATGGTAATTGATTTTGGTTATAAAAATGTTACTCAGGAAACTAACAATGGAACTTTTTTCATTCTTTCTTTGCTGCATTTTAGAGAAAAATTCGATGGTTTTACTTTCTTTAATAATTATTAAAAATATATATGTTTTAATGTATCTTGCATGGTATCGTTTGAAAGATCTCTTAACACCGAATTCAAAAACATATTTGTTTTAATTTTGGTATTATATTTTAAGAGATATCGTCGAAATATTACTGCAAAAATATGTCCTTACACACCTTATGATGTGTCGGCTACTCTGATTATAACAGTAGGCGAAGTTTTGATTGAGAACGTAATTTTTGCCCACTTATTGTCAATGTGCGTAATAGTATCATTATCTAACTTTCAATGAATGAGTGTGAAAACCTCGGGACTTGTGAGTTTTTCGCTTCGTATCGACATATATGCAAATTTCTACATATAGTGAATCGATGTGTTATTATATAAGAACTGGAAAGCGTTGGGAAAGTGGAACTTCGATTGAGTTTCTTCTCCCTGTGAGTTGCTGTTAGATGCGGTTAGTGTAATCAACTATCCGAAACTGATAAAGAGGAGTAGCTATTGGTAAGCGTAAATTACGTTACTTTGTGCTAATCGATATAAAGTTGTTTCGGTACTCACGGAGTGCCATTTTCAGTGGTATCCTAGGCAAACATTGGTCATCGGTGTTCGACTAGCGTGTAGGAATGGGGATTTAATTCTACTGAAGGTATCTTGTCTTGCCGCATCTTCAAAGTTGTAAATGACATTTTGAGTTATTTCTACTTGATAATTGAAGTTGTATTTTACTGAGTGAAGTTCCGTGTGTGCTGATTTCTTTTGGCCGAAGGGAAATTTGTGGAGTCTTTCTCAAAAACTCTGCCCATTTGGGATTTTTTAAACGTGACTTTGATTTTATACGTCTTGTTTTCTCTTTCCGACTAAGCTAGCATTGCTCACTGTCACTAACGGCAACATGGCTGTTACAACCTATTCCCGAATCTATTGAAACTACAATTATGAAAAAATTAGAAGTAGTAGGAGTTTGTTATTTAATACATATATAGTAATTAATCAATTTAATGTCCGGAACACTTTGAACGCAAGTTGCACTCGCATTTGACCGATTTATTTAATTTTAGTAATCTGTTTTTGAGCAGCTACGGCATATCCCGGCGATAACATGCTCTGATGTATAACGCGCAATTAAACTTTCAGAGTGCATTTTCCAATTTTTGAGTATTTTCGTCATATAACGTGCCTCTTTGAAAAGAAGTCTTGAAGAAAATTTAAAATTATAATAGTTAATATGTTCTATTTAATCCGTTATGAATAATATCATAAAGTTTCTTTGTACAAAAATAATTTTTTCTTAAATGTAAAATTTTCAATACTCATGATCATATATTTTCTTAATTTTTAATCTTTAATTATTACACCGGCAAATAACGCGCAAATTTTGATTATTGTGAAAGTGCGCGTTATCTGTCATAATATAGGGGAATCCAGGACAACGTGGTCACTCTAAGGTTTTGTGATTTTTTGTTGCCCCTTTAAATACATATAAATAACTGACAATTTGCATAGAACTAGAGTGACTGTTTAGAAATTTAGGGATATTTATGTTTTCTGCGAAATAATAAAGTAGAAGGGAGGATTGGATTTTTTCAAAAAAGTCAAAATGACCACTTTGTCCGACCTAGATGGGCAAAGTAGTCACTCCATGTCACACGGAGCAATGACAGAAAATACGTTTCTACAGGAGAAACTAATGAACACTTAGCGACCACTCACACATCAATGTGAAGCTGAAAACATGCTCTTTCCTTACACATTCAATCAATAAATAAAAGTGCAACAGGTTTTTGTAAATAGTGTGTAATATTTTTACTTACCTTAGATCACAAGCTTAAAAAACTCAAAAACCCGCTCTATAATAATGAAACATTGAACAACCTTATTCACCGATTGTCTGGTTACATTGTAAAAAATAGTTGGAACGTTTAGTATTCTAAAAAGCACGTTTCGGATACCATTGGATAACTGAGAGCTATTTTCACTTTCTGAAACCATCAGAAACCTTTCCGAATTTTTGGGGTTCGTTTCTGTTGTGGAGGGCAATCCACCGACATTCCAAGTATTTCTCACCAATTTTCCCATCGCCGGAACAGGAAGTGCCGAAAGTATACGTCATTTGTTACCCCTATCTCTAGAACAGCCTCCGTCCGGTGTGGTAGTTTACGCAAACAGCAAGTTATTAGCGGTTCAAGAATTATTCCAGTGGTCCAAAAAGACAATTTTAAAGAAAGAACACTTGCAAAGGTAAGAATTTCTGCTGTTTTGTCGTCTTATAATGATTCTGTTTTATATTCATTATTATTCCACATATGCCGCGATAGTTTTCAGTTTATATCAATATTTTTAACAAATATGTCTTAACCCTAACAATTAGGACTATTTATATGAGTGAGGATTTAGATCTTTTGAGTTGGAAAGATAGTCATTAAAATATACTCTAAAATATAAATGTACAAATCCTTTGTCTCTCATTTTTAAGTTTTTTAATGTTGCTTCAATAAATATGATTTATAAATAGCATTTAGTAGCAATTTAATCTCTTAAAGAATAATATCTCCCAGTGGTATTGTGTCTTTGTTTCTATATTTTTTTAACGATGCTTCAGAACTCTAACTTTTATATTGTACTCTAACTATATATTAAAAATTGACTTGTCTGACTTTAAAAATATTGTTTTAAAGTAAACAAACTACATTTATTAATTTTATTCTGATTCTGAAAAAAAAATTCCCGGGTGTTTTTATTAATCTCAGGGTATTGCCCAGATTTTTCTCACATAGTCCTGTTTTTGTAAAATTGCGTAATAGTTTCGAAAATGCTAGTCCTATTTTATGAATTTGAAATTTTCGTTATATCAGGTTCCTTTGTATCTATCCTTTACACATAAAAAAGCAATGCACTTTGATAAGTTCAATTGTTTTGTGATGGGTCAGATTTTAATTTTAAATGATTAAATTTGTGAAAAGTTCAGTTTGGAGGTGGTAAACGTTTGTGAAAGGTTTGTTTTTAAGACAAAGAATTTTGTGAAGGATCCTGTTTTAGAACGAAAAATTTTGTGAAGTGTCCAGTTTTAAGATGAGAATTTATGTGAAGTGGCTTGTTTTAATATGAAAAATTACATTTTAAGGACCGAATTTTTTTAAACATATCTCTAAAGCTGCATTGCTTTTGGAAAGCTCATACATAAGTTTTAATCATTTTATGTTGTTGGGAGATTGTTGATTGATTGATAAGATTATTTGAAATGCATCTAAAATATATTAGTATAGCTTTAGTATGTCTATTTCATGTTAATGAAAAGTTTTACATGCTTTCTTTCTAAGTATATATGCTATTTTTTTAATATTTTAAAATAAATACTTTTAAAATATTTTTTTTTAAATTAATACTATTTTTGGAACTGTATAAATTCCATATTTTTTTCATGATATGTTGTAAAAAAACAAGGTAAATAACTCCATTCCGTAATATTCACTGCGTGAATATTCTTATGATGGGTCAGATGGTATGTCGAAATCTTTCTAAGTATATATGCTATTTTTTTAATATTTTAAAATAAATACTTTTAAAATATTTTTTTTTAAATTAATACTATTTTTGGAACTGTATAAATTCCATATTTTTTTCATGATATGTTGTAAAAAAACAAGGTAAATAACTCCATTCCGTAATATTCACTGCGTGAATATTCTTATGATGGGTCAGATGGTATGTCGAAATCTTTCTAAGTATATATGCTATTTTTTTAATATTTTAAAATAAATACTTTTAAAATATTTTTTTTTAAATTAATACTATTTTTGGAACTGTATAAATTCCATATTTTTTTCATGATATGTTGTAAAAAAACAAGGTAAATAACTCCATTCCGTAATATTCACTGCGTGAATATTCTTATGATGGGTCAGATGGTATGTCGAAATCTTTCTAAGTATATATGCTATTTTTTTAATATTTTAAAATAAATACTTTTAAAATATTTTTTTTTTAATTAATACTATTTTTGGAACTGTATAAATTCCATATTTTTTTCATGATATGTTGTAAAAAAACAAGGTAAATAACTCCATTCCGTAATATTCACTGCGTGAATATTCTTATGATGGGTCAGATGGTATGTCGAAATCTTTCTAAGTATATATGCTATTTTTTTAATATTTTAAAATAAATACTTTTAAAATATTTTTTTTTAAATTAATACTATTTTTGGAACTGTATAAATTCCATATTTTTTTCATGATATGTTGTAAAAAAACAAGGTAAATAACTCCATTCCGTAATATTCACTGCGTGAATATTCTTAAATGTTAGAGTTAGAACATATTTGATGAAAATATTGATTTAAACTGAAAAATATCACGCAATATATCAAATAATTTCGCCTAGAAAAAAGAATTAATATAAAAAAAAGCTTGATTAGAGTATTTAAAAGAACGGAAATTCTTATCCTTTCAAGTATTCTTTTAAAATTCAGATAATATATAATAAAAATAGATAAAAATATATTCAGAAACACTTCAGATATATTCAGAAAGGTTTCAGATATATGAAGAAATGTTTCCGATATATTATGAAAGATCTCCGATATATTCAGAAACTTTTAGGATCAGTAATGAAAGATTTCCGATATATTCAGAAAAGTTTCAGATATATTCAGAAATATGTCAGGTATATTCAGGAAGGTTTCTGATTTATTCAAGAAGGTTTCATTACGAATTGGAAAGGTTCCGTGTTTTAGCCGAAACATTTTTCTGATCGAATCAGAAACCTTTCTGTTAGTATCGTGCAGAACAGGTCTCCGTTACTTTCAGAAACGTTTCTGAAAATTTTTTACAGTGTACTCACCGACATAAAACGAAATAGTTTGACCACAAACTACGCAATGCCAGCGCTCTGGTGACGTCATGTTATTGGGTGACGACTTTGCCTGCCCTGACCACTTTGCCTTGCCTTCCTCTACAGTATATGAATTTATATTAATGATGTATTCTGTCGAATGGCAACTGCATATACATGGTGTACATAAATCAGTTGCGTAAAAAGAATGATTTATTATACATAATTATACAGCTAAACATGAGAATACACTTAATTTTTAAATAGTAAAATACACAAAGTTTTCCTTTGCTACAGATTTTCTATATGTGTTTTACAAATTTTCGTTATTTAGTAATGTCCTATCGGCAAATCCCTTTTTGCTATATGTTTATGAAAATGTTCACGTCTTTCAGACTAAATTGAATGCTGATTCATGATTGTAATTCAGGAATGTCGTCTGAATGCATCAAAATGTAAACCGGGCCTTTAATAAAACCACATACCGAAATATAGGGTTCTAGGGGGAAAATGGTATCTAGGGATTAAATGGTAATCTTAATGGATATGGAATAATGCTTTAGAGACGAATCCAAAGTAAGATTTTAGAACTGAGGAAAGAAGTATTTGCTCAAAATTATGATAAAATACTAGTAATATGCCTTTGAACTGATATGTCAAAATTATTTCTTTGCACTTTTTTGAATTTATAAATTTGCCCATCTAATTTGTATTTATTCTGTAGTTGACCATAGGCTGACTTTTTTTTATTTTTAATAAGTGAATTTAAAAATTCCAAAGCATTTTCTTACATACGTGTTGTTGGATTCACTTATTTTAAACGTTCTAACATTTTACAATATAGTTGAATAGTGTTCATGAATTCGGTTTTTCTGTCCGTTTTTCCTTCTATTCAACTGTCTGTCCTCCTAATTTCCGTAAATGAACTCAGTATTACATGTAATGGTTATATGTTAAAGAGGTTCATTACATAATGTTCGCTATTGAAAAATAATTGTGTATCAGTTATAGTTTATACACAATTCATTTCCAACAAAAGATAACATTTATTAATCTTTAATTTAATGAATTGTTCAGAAAGTTTTAGAAATTAATATAAATATAATATTAGCATGCTCCCTCGTTTTGGCACATTTTCATTTATATTATGTGTGAAACATTTTCAAAAGATGTTTTCTGTTTATGTTTAGACGAGGCTTTTATTTTACTTTGTTTAATTTTTAGTAGTAAACATTTTTTATGTACACATTTAGTTTAATTCTTAAAAATAATTTTTTTTTTTTTTTTTTTTTTTTTTTTGTCATTTGGATGAAAGCCAAAATTAAAAATGCATCATCTTCCGTTGGATAAAGTTCAAAAGAATTTTTTTTTAATTTATGATGTTTATGTCTGAAAAAAGTAGACATAAAATTGTAAGAAACACATAATTTCTCTATTTGTTCAGTGTGGGAACACAAAATATTAGCCAAGAAGATTTAAACAATGCATTTAACAGCTTTAATGCTTTTACACTAGATTAAATATGTTGAGTGTTATTTCAAGCACTTAAGAATTTAACAGTAAATTAGTTTTGTCTTTATTTAACGAACATGATTTACGATTTGTTGAGGATGACTTGGGAAAGATGCCGAGAAGGAAAGAAATATATTTTTAAACGGAAACTTTTCAAATTAATTTAAATGTATACATATTTACATTAGATGCATCCCTTATAATACAATAAAATGTCTACTTATTTATCTATTCACATAGAATGTGAGCTTATATTTATATACTCATACATGCATATTTATATTCTTACATATACATGCATACGGATTTGCGTATTAGTAAAGAAATAAGTATATGAGATAATTGTAATATCAATTCTATAAAACCTAATTCCTTTTTATATTTTATTGTGTATATGCACAGTACGAATATCTTTGTGTTAGTCTACTCGACAAACAAAATCTAGTTAGAAATTTCTTACCGCAAATGTATGGAGTTATTTTAAAATATAATGGTTTTAAATTTGAGCGAACGCTGATTTTGAGATGTTTATTATTTATTTACTCGTACAAATAAATATATTCAAAGATAAATATATTATAACCGTTTTCTAAATAATATAAAATCTTTCTGTGAAAGACACATGCTCGTTTAAAAATTTTAAAGAACAAATATTAAATGATAAATAGTGGAAAATCATTAAGTAAATATTGTTTACTCAAAGCTTCTAAATATTATTAAGCTCTGCATTGAATTTTATTTTGTGGTTTTTGTATGCAGATAATAAATAAAAAACATAAGCAAATCACTCTACATATTATTTTAAGAAAAAGGTATAGATTATGAATTTCACATGTTACGGTCAGAGCTTTTCCTAGAGGTATGCAAAAGGTGTGGCTAGACAAAATCTTGCTACTAAAAAGTCCTCGCGTCCGGAAAATTATGTCAAAATTCGTGTTTAGTTTTGAAATTTTTAAAGTTTGTTACACTCTCTGTATGTAGACGACCCCTTAAAAAAATTCAGTATTGCACTAATTAGTAGGCGTTATTAATAATCAATTGGACACAGTCGGAAATAATTTTTGGCACAGTTTGTAGAGTGCGATGACCTTTTTTACCAGAAGTGCACAAATATAAAGAAAATACAAAAAGTCTAAAATAGAAAAAGGTTTTAAAATAGATATTTATTATAATTTTGTTCATGATTGTACTTCAGGAATGAAGTCAACAGCATCAAACTGCAAAACCGGTCTTTAATAAAACTACATACCGAAATCTAGGTGTCTAGGGAAAAAAAAGTCATCTAGAGAATCTAGGGAATAAAATGGTAATCTTAATGGCCATGGAATAATAATTTCGAGACCAATCCAAACTGAGATTTCAGAATTGAGGAAAGAAGTATATCCTCCAAATTATAATAAAATAAAATGTATTTTTTTTCTATGTTAAAAATTGTTTATGATTTTGGGTTTTCTGTCCGTCTGTCTATCTATCCATGTGTCTGTCTGTCCATCTTCTTAATTTGCGTACATGAACTCGGAATTACATAAAATGGTAATATGTTAATTAGATTCTCTATACAATATTTGTTATTGAAAATGAATTCTGTATCATTTATAGTTCACTTACAGGGACACACACACAAAAAATTCCATTACAAAATGATCTATAGAAAAAGATCGTTGTAGGTGCACTTTGTTTAAATTGCTTATTGAAATGGCCTTTTGAAATGGTATGTTAGAATTATTTTTTTGCAATTTTTTGAATTTATGAATTTGCCCATCTAATTTGCATTTACCCTGTATTGAACCATAGGATATTTTTTTAAATCAGTGAATTAAAAAATTCTTAAGCGGTTTCTTACCTAGGTTTTGTTAGATTAACTATTTTAACATTTTTAACATTTTACAACTTTGTTGAAAAGTGTTTATGAATTCGAGTTTTCTGTCCGTCTGTCCATATATTCATCTGACTGTCTGTCCGTCTGTCCATCCGCTTAATTTGCGTAAATGAACTCGGAATTATATGAAATGGTAACATGTTAATGAGGTTCACTATACAATTATTACTATTGAAAATGAGTTGTGTATAATTTATAGTTCGGTTACAGGGACACACAAAAAAATTCCATTACAAAATGATTTATAGGAAAATATTGTTTAAGACGCACTTTACTTAAATGCATTTTTAGATATCTCAGTTCACTGTATGGAAAGAAAAGTTGTTAATCATAATCTGTTAGTTTTGGAAAGTGTTTCATAATCTATGACCGATGAATGATTTTTTGTTCCTGTTTGAAGATTCATAGAAATTTAGAAGTTTCTGTGAGTTTTATATTTCTTATTTCCGTTTTGATAAATGTACTTTTAATTTAGTAATGCCCTGAAGTGCCAAGATAAGTTTTTAAGAACATAAGTTATCATAGTTAGCTGGACAAACGCCAGAACAGCTTGATCTTTACTTAAACTGTAAATAATTATATTACTAGAATCAAAAGAGGATTGCATATTGAAAACGTGTAAAGCAACATTCTTTTCCAATTCTTTTAAAAACTTTTCAATACATGTGCAGGGAAGTATCATGGTAGAATTGAAAAAATTCCGTAAGTTTTTAAGGGTAAAGTGTACCATCAAAATAAACATATTTATTTAGAAATGAATATCAATTTTTATATTTAGACAAAATGTTTCTAGTATTATCAAAATTTTAAAAATTTTAAAATCCCGAATAATTGTTATATTTGTCATAATTATATTTATATTTTAATGATATTGTCGATAGAATTTAACTTAGTTTATACTATAGTGGGTTTAGTCAGCGTCACCGCTGACATAGTTTGTAAGTTTTGCAATTCCAAATACAAATGTTACAGTTAATTTTTGCAGAATTTATTTAACTAACAGTGTAAGTCATGTAAAACACTTTTCACTAGCACGTTTAAAAACGCTAATCTATAATAATCAATCTATAATATCTATTTTTCAATATTTCTCTGTAATTAAACAAACGTAGAAAAATATGTTATTTACTAAAATCATGTTTGAAAAATTATCAAACTAACAGTACAAGTCTCATCAAAAACGTTTTAATGGAACTTTATTAAAAGGCTAATCTTTCATTATTGTGTTCACCTGATAACAAAATTGAACACTATAGCTCTATGATTATGCAACGTAGAACGATATCTTATATAAAAAAATCTTCCCTAAAATATTATCTAACTAATAGTGCAAGTTCCATCGAAATCCTTTCAGCAGAATCTTTTAAAAAGACTAATATTTCGTAATCGGTTTCATCTGATTATAGAACTTTCCCACATAACTCTATAACTAATTAAGGTAGAACAATAGTGTTATGTACTAATACCTCCCCTAAAAATATTCTAACTAACAGTGGAAGTTTAATTAAAATCCATTCAGCAGAACGTAAGTTAAAAGCAGCCAGACCGAAATTCCATTTGCATTTTATATATAGTACCTGGAAGGCTGAGCCTCACTCGGTAGTTTTTTCAACATTCCTATTGTAATTGAGTAAAGAAAAATTGTATTATTCATTTCCACATAAAAATATAATTTCTAGTTTGTAAAAGCTAAAAAAACAAATGCTGTGAATTCATCTTTTGGGTTTTTTAGTATATATATTATGCTCTATCCAATTCCTCAATGTTATCGAGAAAACAGTTATGATTTTTTATTATTTAGGGTGTCTACTCTCAACGGTTTCCAATGGCTTATTCCTAAACCGTTAGTCATAAACATATAGTTCCAATTGTAAAAATGTTTTACATGAGGTAAAGAAGTTTTTTAAAAGCGATTTGGGTGAATAAAAATATTTACAGAATTTAACGAAATTAATTTTTTTATAACGATTAAAAATGACCGAGTAATAGCAGTTTAAAGTTGAAGCTTTTTTTTTTTGCTGCGAAATAAGGATTATTCACAAATTTACTAAGGAATATAAATCGTCGTCAGATATAAAAATAAAACTAATAACTGAGAGTAAAATTGACATTACAATATAAATCTGTTTTCATTCTGACACATTAAAACAAAATATAAAACTTGTAAGAAAAATATAAGTGAAAAGATAAAATACTTTTTGTTAAATGAAATGATGAAAAACAACAGTCTCAATTCCTTAAGAAATGAGAGATATTTTAAAACTCTATTAGTTTATTAATCTAAAACATAATTAATAAATATTAAAGTTATCTTAAAACTTGTTCGAAGTGACTTCCTTCGACTGGAATGCAGAAATGTACACGTGAAATAAATCCTTCTTGTACTTTTAGCAACGTTGTAGGTGTTGCAGATCTGCAAGCCATAGGAATACGATTCCACAAATCTGTTCGACTAGAGGATTATCTTTCATATATTTTAGTTTTCAAGAAAACTCCAAAGAAAGATATCTAAACGATTCAAATCTGGCTATCTGGGGGAGCCATTCTCTAGGACTTCTATATCCTATAATACTAGTAAATCTACAGATCAGAGGCCTCAACGTCAGCTCAAAAAATCATTGTTCATTAATCTTACTAATTTTTAACATTATCTGAAAAATATTTGACACACTAAAATTCAATCTTTTCAAGTTATTTATACATTGATAAGAATATAAATTTATCGAAAGTTTCGGAAATTTTAGAAGTATCCCCTTAAACACAATGTTATGCAATGATAGGATAAACTACTTGTTACTGTATTTTTTCAGAATAACAATACATTATTTCAGGGGGGCTCCGCCCCCCTGAACCCCCCGTTGTCGCTTTAATGTTCTATTCTCAATTTCCAGTAATTGTGCTATTTTATTTCTTGAGTATATGTCTGAATGTATTTGCAATTTTCAGTTCATTAGAATAACCATATCTTCGTACAAGAGATTTTATCCTATCCTTAAAAGAATAATTATATTTCAACTACTAAACATCATATGTTTCTGAAGTTGAATAAAATTTCGTATATAATTATACTTATACAAATTTAAATTCCTCTTATTTGACCTATATTCAATTTACGCATTCAACGTTTTTATTATTTTCATTTGGAAAACCGATTTGGTAATCATTTTTTAGTACTTAAAATAAATTCTCATCTATTTCATTAAAAAAAAGGCACATTAAAAACTTAAAACCCGAAAATTGGCAATTTTTAATAAAACTTCGCGTAAAAATAATGCGATCCACTTGAATTTTCCTTTGTTGATATTCTTTGAAATATAGTTGCTTAGCAACCGTTTATTGAAAGAGAGAAAAAAAATTCACTGGAAATTTTTGTAAAAAATGATAGAATAAAATGTATTATATTATTAGAGAAGATGTATAAAATTGCACCAAACATTGTACACCTAATTTAAAAAATCTGACGAATGTAATAACAAAATTTCAAATTAATTTGAATAATTTAAGACCTGACTTGATAAATTTTAGCCTTCATAACTTACACATTAAATACATTAATCAAATGCGCCATTTTATTTCAATGGATGAAAATTTTCAAAATCGTCTGAATTCCCATAGGAAAGCATTATGACCTAAAAAGAAATGTTTTCCGTAATCTTATTAAATTTATATTCGTGATTTCCTATTGTTTGTGTGAATGATTCTAGTATATCTTGGATTTCGTTCTACTCAGTGGTTTTATTAGGATAAGCAAAAATTCAGAAAATAATTTCATGCTATCCTAGTACCTAAATAGCAATATTTACTTACGTGCCAACCACGAAACACTCGCATCTGATAGATAAGTTGAATAATATCTCGTGTACAAAAGCAACTTATGGAAATGTAAACTGAATCTACTGTATTTCACTTATATCTATTGCAGAAATCTAGTGTTATTACAATTTTTGTTTCGGAAAAACAGTTTTGATGGTCATTCTATAATATTTATTTTACATACGTACATCTTGATCTAACTCGATGGCAATAGCATACTAAAATCTCTCAATAAAATATTAAAAGCACCCAATAAAATATTGTAGCAAAATAGTCTGAATTATTTGAATTTTATTATTTTGATATTCTTTAAAATTTAGTTGCTAGGTTACGGTTAAATTAAAGAGGTAAATAAAAATAAATGCATTTTAAAATTTGCAGAAAATGATAGAATAAAATGTTATGAATTGTTAATGTTATGAATATGTTAATGATTATATTATTAGAACAGATGTATAAAATTGCACCAAAAATTATACACCTAATTTAAAAAATCTGACGAATGTATTAACAAAATTTCAAATTAATTTGAATAATTTAAGACCTGACTTGATAAATTTTAGCCTTCATAGCTTACCGTTTAAATACATTAATCAAATGCGACATTTTATTTTCAACGACTGAAAAAATTCAAAATCGTCTGAAATCCCATAGGAAATCATTATGATCAAAAAAGAAATGTTCTATATTTTCCGAACGAATGAACCAAATGTAACTAAAAACTATACAGCTAATTCCGGGTATCTCACCAATATACCTACCAAAAATCAAACTAATCGGATAATTTTTACGGCAGTTATCGCGGAACAGACAGACAGACAAACAGACAGACAAACAGACAGACAGACAGACAGACAGACAGAAACCAAAAACTTTTCGGGTCTCAACAGTAAACCTTCACTGACGTTTCGGCAATTATTTCCAAACGTACTGGTTAAGAGAGAGCGTGGCTTAAGTGATCTGTGTGCTGGTGTGCCATCATGCTGAAACCACATATGAGACAAATTTTGTAATGAAACGTACTCTTCTAAAAAGTCGGATATTAGTCCACATGAAATATCAGCATTTTTGTCTGGTGTTAAAGTGTCATAGAAGATGAATAGCCCAAATAAGAATGTCTTCCAGATACCACACCAAACATTTACGGACCAACGTAGTGGACGTTTGTTTGGACAATTAATATATGGATTTTCCAGGGAACAATAGTGAATGTTTTGAGTATTTGCGATTCCCTGTCTTGTAAATTAGCATTTATCAGTCCACATAATTTCATTCAGAAAGGATGGACGTTCATCTTGTTTGTTTAAAATAAAATTACAAAAATGAAAACGACGTTCTTTGTTTCCTGATGCTAATTCTTGTCCCAGTATTGTTTAATATGGATACGCACCATACTTTTCAATACCAAATTTTCCATACTTGACTTTTTGATTACGCACACTCTCGGCCATTCAAGATGAGCGAATGTATACCCTAGAACGTCCTCCGGAGGCGCTGTTGTACCATTGAACCGACTTAATCGGTTATGCTGCTTAAAGCCACCAGTTTCTATTAAAAGCTAGAGTGTTCAGATGTGGTTAGTATTGAACCGGAAATTTCATAGCATACAGCCTTGCACCTCTCGCTTATTCTGATTGCTCTGTCCTTAAAGTAGTACCATTTCACAGTACAGATTGTGGTAAACATATTCTTTTCTAACGTCAAAAATTAACAAATGTTTTTAAAATTACAGTGATAAAAAGGAAATATTGGAAAAAAATAATTCACGAGAACATAAAACAATTGTTGAAAATAAAAAGAGCTCAACAAATAATTTCAAGATGAATTTGATACGTGTTCTGAAAGTTGACAAAATTCCCGCAAGTCACGAGATCAAATTAAAATACAACAAGAACGAAAAATCACGCGTTAAGCAAAGATTATGTAACACTTTCCAACGCTTCCAAAATAATTTTACAAATCATTACCGTTTAATAAACTGAAACATAACATCTAAGTAAACAATTTGGAAAACGCATATCATATTTAAAAACGTAATTTCAGGAATTTCCAACATATACAATATTCGGAAAAGTATCCGAATACTTTTATTCAGCCCTGTATAGGATCTATAGATTTGTATATATACTACATAGGATGCTACATTTTAGTTTAGTTAGGAAACGCATAGCATAGCTTAAAATTCTCCTTCTGGAGTTTCTGTCAATAAACGGAAATGTGTCAATAAACGGAAAAAGAAGCCAAAAAATGGATATTCATTATGTTATTTATCTAAATGCGTAAGATTAATAGATCGTTTTTGTGCAGCAAAACTATGCCATTGTAAACATTCTATATCTGCTCTCATAACACCTGCGACCTAAGATTCATGAATTTCTCCAAGTTCTTACGAGATTTTGCTTTTACAGATAATAAATAAAAATGCTGGTGCAAAAAAAAAAGAATAGGTGCTGGTTTAAAAATGATTTCATGAGCGGATATGTAAGAGAAAAATTAAGAACAGATAATGAGGAAAAAATCAAAAGAAAAACAAGAACGAAAAATCATACGTCAAGCATATATTATGTAACACTTTCCAACGCTTCCAAAATAATTTTACAAATCATTACCGTTTAATAAGCTCAAAGATAACATCTAAGTAAACAATTTGGAAAACGCATAACTTTTTTAATTTCAGGAATTTCCAACATATACAATATCCGGAAAAATATCCGAATACTTTTATTCAGCCTGTATATGATCTATAGATTTGTATATATACTACATTGGATGCTAAATTTTAGTTTAGTTAGGAAACGCGTAGCACAGTTTAAAATTCTCTTTCTGGAGTTTCTGTCAATAAACGGAAATGCGTTCGCGAACTTTTGTGCTGCCCTGTATATGATCTACAGAATTTATACGCACCAAGTAATAGACAAAAAGTGAGTTAAATTTTAAGTCGCGTCCAGCAACTTAAAACGCATTTCCAGGAATTATTGTTAACAGACAGTAGAGAATTATTTTCTGTGTCCCTGTAAATGAACGATGACTGCTATACGCACAATATTCTGTAGTAAGCCTCTTGTAATACACCTTAGTGATATATATAAATTTCAATGCGTTTAAAATAGTGAAACATTATTTAATTGGACCGCAAACGATTTTTCTCCATAGACGTAATGTAACGGAATTCTTTTGACTGTCCCTGTAAAGTAACTATAAGTGCTATGCACACCCTATTCCATATTAAGCTTCTTGTAATGCACTTTAGTGATATATAACAGTTACAATGTGTTTGAAATTGTGTAACATCATTAAAATAAACCGCGAATGATTTTTCCCCATAGACCGTAATGTAACGGAATTCTTTTGAGTGTCTTTGTAAAAAAACAATCAGTGCTACACATTTCAGTTGAAATAGGGAACATGCTATAGATGACGACAATAACATATAAAAATTGCAGGACAATCCGAGCATATTTACGGAAGTTAGAGCACGGCCAGACGGCAGACGCTTATACTGCAGAAACACCGAAGTCATAAACACTTTTCAACTAGGTTGGAAAGTGTTAAAAATGAAGTAAACGTTAAAAAATATCACAAATGAAGAAACATGAGAGAAGTAGATTAAAATAATATTGAAAAAAAAAAGAGAGAACAGATTTCACAAGAGCTTTACGAAGACTTTCACACTTACAACAGAGGGAGACAAAAAGTGAAATATTTGATGGAAAAAGCGTTGAATTTTGAAAAATATATTGGATTAGTAAGGATCGATACTTTTGGTGATGAGGAATCGTACCCAATACGAGCATTTATTAGACCGTGTTAATAACTTTGATTACTATAGAAGAAATGAAGCTGTCCGAAACAGAATAGATGATAGAATTGAAGCGGGAGCATAAACTTTTAGGCCATGATATACATTGTAGACGCAGACTCCCTAGTCTATTGATACTTATTTTTTTTTTTTTTTTTTTTTTTTTTTTGCTTTATTGTTAAATTTCAGGTTCATTGTATAGTACCAAATTTGTATAAGAAGTACTAACTGACGAGGTCGCCATCAGGAACGTCAAGATGAGTGAAATGTGAAAAGAGAGCAAGTATTAGCAAGTATCTAATTGTTATACAACAGCTCAATGGAGTAAAATGTTGCTCGAGTTATAATAGATTCACGAAATATGAGTTCACACTACACAGCGAGGAACAATGAAAGTATGAACGAGTGTTCTATAGTTTTGAGAGCCACAGTTGTTGTTGGTTGGTTTTTCAACAAGGGACTGAAAGAAGCTTGAAAAGTATGTGTTTATTGAGTGGGAAAAAATCCGTTAATTTTATTTGATAATAATATATATGTTGAATCGCTATGTATATATATATATATATATATACATGTAATAGCCATACAATAGCCACCATCCGTTTGGACAAAGGAAATGCGAAGATCAAGCTTGGAAGAGGAGTAAGACAGGGAGACACCATTTCGCCTAAGCTTTTTACTGCTGTCTTAGAAAGTATTTTCAAGAAGCTGGATTGGGAAAACAAAGGGATTAGAATAAATGGGGAATATTTAAGCCATCTCCGGTTTGCTGATGACATTTTAATTTTCAGTAATAGCCCTGAAGAATTGCAAAATATGCTAAAAGATTTGGCAGAAGCTAGCATTAATGTGGGATTAAAAATAAATTTGGAAAAGACTAAGGTGATGTTCAATTCATTTGCATCAAAAAAGAAAATCGTCTACAACAACACTGAGATTAAAGATGTTGAAAGTTATGTGTACCTTGGACAAGAAATATCATCAGACAACAGTATCATGAATGAAATCAATAGAAGAATAAGAAATGGATGGAGTGCTTTTGGGAAGAACAATATTATTCTGAAGAGTAACATGCCTCTTTGTTTGAAAAGAAAGGTGTTTAACCAATGTGTTTTGCCTGCACTAACTTATGGAGCAGAAACTTGGACACTAACAAAACGGATGGTACAAAGATTACAAACAACGCAGCGAAGTATGGAAAGATGTATGCTAGGCATAACCAGAAGAGACCGAAAGAGAATAACGTGGATAAGAAGTCAGACGAAAGTTTTTGACATCATCGGGAGAATTAAACGGCTAAAATGGAAATGGGCTGGGCACATTGCAAGAAGACAAGACAATAGATGGAGCACAAACACCCTACAGTGGTATCCCAGAGATGTAAAACGACCAAGAAGACGACCTCAAGTAAGATGGAGTGACGAAATCAGAAAACTGACCGGTGTTAATTGGATGACTAAAGCACTAGACAGGCAACAATGGAAAAATCTGGGGGAGACCTACATCCAGCAGTGGATTGAAAACGGTTGATGATGATGATGATGATGATATACATGTAATTGCAATACCTTTGAAATCAAATGACATCAAACAAGTTCGTTTAAAAAATATATATATATAAGTTAAATTAGCGCTTGTTAGTTTAATCTTATTTGTAATTTGATTTGTTTACATTTGAACTCCTATACTCGAGAAATATTTAATTAAATTTGAAATATATATCTGAATATTTCCTGTGTGAATAATATCGGGGACTTAATATAAATTTAAACACGCACGATTTTCTGCGAATTATGGATTGAAAAATATCTTTTCGTCATTTTGCGCATGCAAAACATGGCTAGTGCTTTCTGTTATTTTATGTAAAATACGTTAATTTGTTTTAATAATTATCATTTAAAAAATCTAAAATAAATATAATGAAAATGCAAATTGTTTTCTTTCCTTAATATGCAATACACGAAACCAATCAAAAACGAAATTTAAATTTATATTTTTAAAAATGGTAAAATCAGTATTACAACTAGTTAAAAATGATTTCAAATACACTGGGGTATTTCTTTTACTTTTCATGTTTGAATTTTCTTCTATACGTTTAATTGACATCTATTTGTTTAATAAAACCGTGAATAAATGAGTTAAACAAAAGAGAATTTAATAATTAATTTATTAAAACTCATTTTTTAAATCGAACATGCAGAAAAATTACATATATTTCACTGAAATTCCTGTTCAATAGCTTTATATATCTTATAGAAAGAGTCCGAATAAAATTTTGATATAAGTATTTATTAATTCGCTAACATTTCTTGAAAAAAAAACATTTCGCTAGAAACATTTTCCGGTTTTAAAAGTAATAACCTTATATATACCACAATACAAAAAAAAGGTAATTTCTGTAATTCCGTAACATATTCGATTCTCTGTTTTCCAAACGAAATTTTAATATTTATTAGCCAAGCTAGCAAATATATTTCGGATAACATTTATTGTTATAATTTTTATTCATTAATTATCCAAACATTTTTAACATTATGTTTAATAGACATTTCAAAATAGGTCCATTCAGAGTAACTCCCAGAGCATTAATGATTAGAATTCTTAACCTCAAAAACATGTGTCATGTGCCAGTTCTAACTTTAGATGAAACATTGTAAACATCATTAACAAGAATTCACGCAACGTAAAATCAATTATGTAGTAAAGCTTGTTAATTACTTCTATTTCCCGTTAGAAAGATAAAATTGCGTGGTTAATGATACGTTTCAAATTAGAAATAAACTATTTGTATTTTCTGTTGTTTTATCTTTAACTAGCAAGCTACGCCCGCTACGCTGGTCAATTTCTTATAACGAACATTTAATCCAACAAAATATTGACATTTCATAATTCACTTTTATATTTTAACAGAATAATAAGGCTACTATAATTTGTGACTCGTGCTACAGCCAATATACACGCCAGGACACGTCGCCCTTATCATTATCTTATTACGCATGAAGGTTTTGCTATGGTACTCCATTGTGAAATTTGGTAATTTTCCAAATTCAATATTTGAAAAATGGCATAATCATTAGATTTGAAATTTATATCAAGAAAAATACAATTTTTTACCTTTCAAACGCAGTTTGCCTAACAATTTTCTGACAAATACTTTTCGAGCTACATTTTTTTTTCAGTAACTTCAAATGTTTCATTTTCCGAGATTAATCTGTGGCAACAATTAGCGAAAAACCCAGTCGTCAGAAACGCATAGTTTTTTTATTAAAGAGGCTGTTGGAGCAGGGATTGTCACCACCAATTTGCCACCATCACTTTTGAAATCGGTTCGGTAGTTCTACAGATTTCATAGAAATTGTAATTTAGAATGTTTTTAGAACGCTTTTCACTCTTTTAAATTTCGATTTTTTTTTGTTGTTCTTAGCGAGCATTTACATGTTATAAGTAACTACTGCGCCAAATTTCAAATTTCTAGCTCCTTCAGTATAAAAAAGATCGCAATTTTAGGACGTTTTTCGCTCCTGCACCCCCCTGGGGTTAGTGACACCGACATAAAATATAGCCTATGTTGGAGCAGGGGTTGTCACCATCAATTTGCCACAATCACTTTTGATATCGGTTCGGCAGTTCCAGAGATTCCATAGAAATTGTAATTTAGAATGTTTTTAGAACGCTTTTCGCTCATTTCACCCTTTTAAATTTTGATTTTTTTTAGAGAGCATTTACATCTTATAAGTAACTACAACGCCAAATTTCAAATTTCTAGCTGCTTCAGTATAAAAAAGATCGCAATTTTAGGACGTTTTTCGCTCCTGCATCCCCCTGGGGTTAGTGACACCGACATAAAATATAGCTTATGTTGGAGCAGGGGTTGTCACCATCAATTTGTCACCATCACTTTTGATATCGGTTGGGTAGTTCCAGAGATTCCATAGAAATTGTAATTTAGAATGTTTTTAGAACGCTTTTCACTCATTTCACCCTTTTAAATTTCGATTTTTCTTTTGTTCTTAGAGAGCATTTACATGTTATAAGTAACTACAACGCCAAATTTCAAATTTCTAGCTTCTTCAGTATAGAAAAGATTGCAATTTTAGGACAGTTTTCGCTCCTGCACCCCCCTGGGGTTAGTGACACCGACATAAAGTATAGCCTATGTTTGAGCAGTGGTTGTCACCATCAATTTGCCACCATCACTTTTGATATCGGTTCGGTAGTTCCACAGATTCCATAGAAATTGTAATTTAGAATGTTTTTAGACGCTTTTCACTCATTTCACCCTTTTAAATTTCGATTTTTTTTTTGTTCTTAGAGAGCATTTACATGTTATAAGTAACTACAACGCCAAATTTCAAATTTCTAGCTTCTTCAGTATAGAAAAGATCGCAATTTTAGGACAGTTTTCGCTCCTGCACCCCCCTGGGGTTAGTGACACCGACATAAAGTATAGCCTATGTTTGAGCAGTGGTTGTCACCATCAATTTGCCACCATCACTTTTGATATCGGTTGGGTAGTTCCAGAGATTCCATAGAAATTGTAATTTAGAATGTTTTTAGAACGCTTTTCGCTCATTTCACCCTTTTAAATTTCGATTTTTTTTTATTTTGTTCTTAGAGAGCATTTACATGTTATAAGTAACTACAACGCCAAATTTCAAATTTCTAGCTCCTTCAGTATAAAAAAGATCGCAATTTTAGGACGTTTTTCGCTCTTGCACCCCCCTCGGGTTAGTGACACCGACATAAAATATAGCTTATGTTGGAGCAGAGGTTGTCACCATCAATTTGCCACCATCACTTTTGATATCGGTTCGGTAGTTTCAGAGATTCCATAGAAATTGTAATTTAGAAAGTTTTTAGAACGCTTTTCGCTCATTTCACCCATTTAAATTTTGATTTTTTTTTATTTTGTTCTCAGAGAGCATTTACATGTTATAAGTAACTACAACGCCAAATTTCAAATTTCTAGCTCCTTCAGTATAAAAAAGATCGCAATTTTAGGACGTTTTTCGCTCTTGCATCCCCCTGGGGTTAGTGACACCGACATAAAATATAGCCTATGTTGGAGCAAGGGTTGTCTCCATCAATTTGCCACCATCACTTTTGATATCGGTTCGGTAGTTCCAGAGATTCCATAGAAATTGTAATTTAGAATGTTTTTAGTACGCTTTTCGCTCATTTCACCCTTTTAAATTTCGATTTTGTTTTATTTTGTTTTTAGAGAGCATTTACATCTTATAAGTGACTACAATGTCAAATTTCAAATTTGTAGCTCCTTCAGTATAAAAAAGATCGCAATTTTAGAACGTTTTTTGCTCCTGCACCCCCCTGGAGTAGTTGCACCGACATAAAATATAGCCAATGTTGGAGCAGGGGTTGTCACCATCAATTTGCCACCATCACTTTTGAAATCGGTTCGGTAGTTCCAGAGATTACCCCCTACAAACAAACAAACAAACTTTACTCTTTTATAATATTAGTATAGATTTCTAAAATAAGTCGTTACTTCATGTTTTGTTAATATTTTATGTTTGTCTGTGAAATATCTCTATAAAAGTGTTTGAAGCAAGAAATAATACATTCTAAGCATATAAAATATAATCTAAAAGTACTATATATGTAGTTTGAAATTTCCTATTGATATCTTGAAACAAATAAGTATTTCATTTTAAATTATACGTTTGAATCATTAAACAAATTGTCAGTTTGAGAATGAAAATTACGAATGAAAATCCTATTATATTTTTATTTCGGTAACATAAGTAGAATAAAAATCTTCAAAATGATTTCTGTTATATTACAATTGACCTGCATGTGGAATTTCTGATTACGTTTAGAATCTTTAGTACATGTTTTGCTTTTGTTTACCTGAAAAAATGTTTGGTCTCAACAAATTAAATTCTGGATATATGTGACAGTAAAATATGGTTTTTTCTGGAAAATCTGTTTCAAAATAGATATTTTTTGCCATCAGTAACAGTTTTTTGTTTATTTTATGCTAAGTCTTATAAAATATATTCTGACAATTAAATTGAAGACATACCTTTTTTTATGATTTCATTTTTGAAGTAAATTTTTAAATGAAAAATATTAAGATATAATATGACAAAAATGTTATGTTTAAAGATGCAAATTATGGAAAATATTATAAATAAAAAAAAAAGTCGTGCATCTTTGGAAATGAATTGCAAGTTAAAATATATTATTCTTAAGTATCAATTGAAAATTGTAATATTACAAAAAAAAAAAAAAAAAGCATTCTTGAGAATATGTATTTTTAATGTTGTTATGTATGTATTTTTAATTTAAAAGTGTTTTTATTTTGTTTCCTATTTCTCTGAAAATTTAAATATTGTATTATGTTACATTTAAAATTCAAATTACAATAAAATAAAAACTTTCAATGTTATGAATCGAACACTTTTATGAAATGAAAGAATATCCTTGTTCTTTATAATTGAAAATAGTACTTTCAAGTCAATAACTTGTTTTATAAACGTAATTTTGAATAGCTCAATTAAAAATAAATGACTAGATAAATAAATCAATATTTAACGAAATTTATTATTATGTAAATATCTCTGAACAAAATTTGTATTTTACGACATTTTACGGAATATTTTTTAAATAATTTTTTAAAATAAGGTAATATCCTTTTGCAAACGGACTAAATAAATTTTCGAATTTTATGCGATTACATGCAAGTAAAACACACACAGAAGCATAAAATTTCAAGAAGTTTCAGAATAAATACAGTAAAAATCTATTTATTTATTTACTACACAATATAGCATTCTCGAAAATTCTTCAAAACATTCACATTCTTTATGTCACAATAAAAAATAAAAAACAATATATATATATATATATATATATATATATATATATTTATATCCTAATAATATTATAAATCTGATTGTGTGCAAATGTTAGGCTGAAGCCAGCGTCAAAATGGATGATTTAATGATCCTGTATCTTTGCATATAGGCTGATTATAACCCTCATATGAACATAGGCTGGTTTTTGTTTATTTTATTCAAATATTTTTCTTAATAATTCAAAATTTCGTTATTTTCATTGAGAATAAATTTCGTATAGCATTTTAAAATGGTTAAATTTACTTTACCGGTGCTAATACTTTATCGTTGCCAAAACTAATTCAAAACTCGAAAAAATAATTTTTACTCAACAATTTAGTTTCAATTGAAAAAGTTTCACGGGAAAAATGAAAATGAAATTAAAAAAAATAAAGAATTAAGAAGAAGATTAAGTAATATTATTAGAAATAAAACGTACTTTTTTTTAGTTTTTGATAATAATACAATGTTTCAATATGCGTAACCATAGGAAACAGGCAAATATGACGTCATTTATCTAAAATAATGCGGATATGCTTTGATTGGTGAAATAAAATGATCTTGGGTTTTTTTTCTGCACTTTTTTTCTTTTGTATGGTAAAAATACTTGCCGTTTTACCGTCTGCGCATGGCTAATATAACTATACCGTATTTGTTATTTAAATTTTTAAAAAGTAAAAAGAAGTTTAAAAAGAAAATGGTTAGAAAATGTCAATAATATGCTCCGCAAAATTATCCATGTCGTAATTGATATCATGGATAGCGAGAAACAGTGATTTTTCATTCTTAAAAGTAAAAGAAATAACTCGATTACCTAAAAAAAAATGACGAATGTTAATAGTTCCATTTTTATTGATAAAACCTAAAGATTTAATATTATTTCGTTAAAGTAACGTAATTTTCCCTATGCCAGTATTGAAAGTAATTGCCTGGAAAAAAAATTAACAAGAATTATGTCATTAAAAAGGGATTTCTCTGGGGAAAAAGGAGACGTCATATTTGAAATAAAACGGGAATTTTCCAATATGTTTTAATATGAGTGTGAATCAATTCATTGCATTAATAATACAAGGATCAATAAGTATAGAAAGTAGATGAGTTTAACGCCATATTTATAACGAAAAATTTAAATGTTTTGTTATCTATACTGATTATTAAGCATGAGTATCCGTTATTTAGTTCTGCATGAGTATCCGAGTTTTTTGCTATAAATCACATTATAATTTTAAGAAAAGGAAAATGAACACGAATCTATATTAAAATCTGACCGTGTGTTTGTATTTCGCAACTACTCCTAGACTATCGAACGCAACGCGATTTACTACCGGTTTAGCGAATACCGGTTATAATTGATCCGAGGATGTCACACAAACTCTCAGAATTAAAAAAATTAAATTAAATGCCATTTTTTTAACGAAGTTTCTCTAAAAACGGAAAGTAACTTACTCCATATTTGTGTATAAAAAGGGAGAAATAAAACAGATCAGTATATTTTTTACACCATTTTCTCATTAAAACTGAAAAACAGAATTTATTTTCACTTTGAATAGATGGTGAAAACAAAATCTTGATTTCAGTAAATTATCTGAAAAATACAATTATATTCAAACTTCATGAATCATTTTTTTCTGGAGAACAAAAATTGCCTGCCAATATACTGACATTTAGAAAACAAGATTTATTTGAACTATATATTAAACGAAGGAGGCAGAATTGAATTTAAAGAAAAAACATGTACTATTTTTAATTAATGTTTTTTTTTAAGGATGGCTGTTAAAACGTTTCACAATAGCGTTAAAAGTAAAATTGTTTATCAGGTAAAATTGACATTTGTTTTTACCCAATTCGTCTATCCTCACGATTTCATTTGGCCCTCCTTTTTGCATTGGTTGCAATTTCATTTTTGCGATTATTTGGCACAAAATTCACTTTTTTGAGACTGAGTTATGTCAAGAGCCCTATAATAATAAATACCGTATTGTCTCCTATGAAATGTGATAAATATTTAGTTAATTATTAACGTTTTTAATTATTGGGAGTAAAATATTTTGCTTAATTAATGTATTTCTTCTTCTTTTATTGTTGCGTGAACGAAGTCACGGGTAACAGCTAGTATATATATATATATGTATATATGTATATATATATATATAGAGAGAGAGATAATTATATATCTGACAAACAAAAATAATTAGTGTTGTCACTTTCAAGAAACATACAATAAAGAACTAATGATGTTAACATTTCCCATATAAAGTGAAAAAGTTTGAGTATTGGATTTCACAAACAAAATGGATGGATGTATTTTTTTTTTCTTTCAGTAATATGTTTGGACAGGAAGAGTCTGAATTCTCAGCGGATTTCCGATATCTAGAAATTGATGTCAAATATATTTTATTTGGAAAATGGATAACAAGAAAAAATGATAAACAATAAGTATTCTGTTAGAAGGAATCAAGTATATTTGTTAATATAGTAACTGGATAAGAAAGATCAATTTAATATTTTTTTCTTTCAAATCTTGTTATTGCAATTAATGATCTCAAATGATTTGCTTTTTGAATACCACTTTTATAAAACGGTTATCTTCTTTTTTAATTTTTTCTTGAAATCTTTATAAATCATACATCGTTCGTTATTTCTGTTGCAAATGTTGTAAAAACTTATCACTAAAATTATTTTTCTTACTTACTGGTATTCAAAGCACGAACCATTTCGTATCCCTGTGATTTTTAAATATCTGACTTAATAATTTATAAAAGATTTCCTATTAATTTTTTTTCGAAATACGTAATATTATAAAATACAGCATCAAAATAAAAAATAAGTTGAAATAAATATTTCGTTGGTGATAAAAAAGCTCATTTTAATTAAATCATTTCAATTTAATTTATCACACTATAAATTGCGAATACAAATTTAGCCCTAAGTTTCGAATATACAATGGAAATATTACCATATAACAATAATCTTCAGAGTTATGTATTCTAAATGACTATGTCAAAATAATTCTTGTCTCGCAAATATCATAATTCTTCGAAGATATTATTTCTGTGTTAAGCTAAATATGTATTCAAAATATTAGTGTTGTTATTTCTTTCATTGAAAATAACTCAAGTTTAGATTTTGTACAGAGCGTGTTCGCACACCTTTTAAACGATTTACATGGTACTTACAGAACTAATTTGCATAAAATATTTGTGTTTTAAATGTTCAGTTTGTTAACACTTATTCTGAATTACCTTTCTACCGCGTATTTTTGATGACAATAATGATTTTGCACTATCCCAAAAGGTATTTTGACTCATTTTGACTCTTGAACAGATTTCGAAAGTCCATGAAGGTTTGTAGGTCGACGTTTGAATAACGCACCTTTTAAAAGTTCAAACGTGCAAAAATCCATGGGTCACAGATACTTCAGGATATTCAGTAGGTATTTCAGTGAAGAATTTCCCTGATACCCGTTTCTCGTTCCATTTTTCCCAGTAAATTAACAGTGGATTATGATGTGTGGTTGTTTGCTTTACTTGGATGCATTTCAACAGAATTTAGCTACGGTCGGTTCGCAGATAAGAGTGGTCGCACCCTGCATGGTTACCAAAACTCACGGCACTTGCATTTTATTGTTAAAAGTGGATATATAAGTTAAAAGTATATTAAAAGTGGAATTGTGATTTTCTTTCAGTAATTAATTTTTCTCAGGATTTTATAATTTTTTAGTTTTATTTTGCAATTTAAAAATACACTTTCTGAAATTAAAATAAAATACTGTTATACGCAAATTATGATTTTCTTTATTATCAAACAAAGAAGTATAATTTTGAGACAGGATCAAATAAAATTTACCTTGAGAGTTCATATGTATTTATGTGAAAGAAAGAAAACTATTTAAATGCACTTCCTACTTATTGAATTACTTACAGGGTGACAAGAAATAACTTGGACACACCTGATATATTATAACTTTAATGCTAATGAAAATATTACGACCAAACTTCAAAATAAATATGAATACATTATTTCGTCTAATATATTTACAAATTTTTAAAGTGGCTAACTTTAGCCTTAATACAGAGCTTTAAACGTGTCATAAAATTTTCGGCTATGGGCCGCAACTCACTTACTGATATTTTATCCCATTCCTTGCATAAGGATTTTTTTAGGGATGCCAAAGTTTTATGAGGTTTAGCACACACCCTTGTCTCAAAGATGGACCAAACAAAATAATCCATTGGGTTCAAATCTGGGGCATACGGTGGCCATTCTTGAGCTCCAATGAAGTCAGGAAAATGTGTCTTGCACCAATCGTGAGTGTTTTTGCTGTGTGTGCAGGTGTGGAATCCTGATGGAAGGTCCATCTTTTGTTTCCAAAGAACTTTTGTGACCAAGGTAAGACAACATCTTCCAAAATAAGTTTGTGATATTTTTGTTCATTAATCTTTATCCCTTGATCAACAAAAACAAGTGGTGTTTTCCCACTAGCACATATCCCACCCCAAACCATTACAGATTGGGGTAGTTGACGCCGTTCAACAATGCAAGAAGGTCCAGATGCTTCTGCTGACCAAACTCTATCATTATGGCTATTGTGAGCTTGTTCAATCGAAAACAGTTTCTCATTTGTGAAGACAAATGTTTGCCATCGATCACCTGCGGCCCGCTTTAACAGTTATTTACACCTTTGAAGTCTTGTGCGTTTGTTCTTTGCTGTTAGCTTTTGAGCCTCTTTCATTTTGTAAGGGTGAAGACCAAGATCTACTCTTGCCATCAAACGTGCGGTTTCTCTGTTGATCTTCATCTCTCTAGCAATCTTTCTCATTGAAATCCAAGTATTTCGTTGAACTCGCTTTTTCATAACTACCCGGTTTCTTGATGTGTTAACTGTGCGCTTTCTTCCTCTTCCTGGCCTGTCACCATCATGTCCGAGTTATTTAAACCTTTTGATTGTGTATGAAACCGTCTGCTTAGGCACTTTTAATCGTTGAACAATTTCACATTGTTTCATTCCTTGCTTATGTAATTCAAGTATGGCAGATCGTTTGTTAACCATGATAGTTATCGCAACTAACTTACTTACACCTGTTTAGTAGCTTTCTAGAATCAATTCCCTATGACAATAACTTTATAACTTTAGTTACAGATTTTTGGTTTGAAACTTCGTCCAAGTTATTTCTTGTCACCCTGTAGTTTTTCAAAGCATAAATATTTTTTCTAATATTATAATTAGAGATATCGCACTGAAAGAAATTATCTTCCTTAATTAAAGTATATTTCTCTATCCGATTTCAAAGGGAAATAAGAAAAATTAAGAAAGTTTAATTTGGAAAGAAATAAAAAAAATGTTAATAATGAGTAAATGTTTAACACAAAATAAGCTTTTTTTATATTTATCTCTTTGATAATTTTAATTAACATGCATTTTGTACTATAAAATACATTGTTTAAAAATATATTTATAAAAAAATAAATCAACAGTATTCCTATACTAATTCAAGAATTAATTTAGAATTTGAAACTCTTATCCACATTATCAGCTATAAAAAATAAAATAAAATAAAACATACAAACAACAGCAATAACATTAACGACCAGAAAGAAATGATAAATGTAATTCTTAATAAAATCCATTAAATCGATCACATTGGAAATTTTCTTAAACTTTTTGAGATGATTTTTAGAAATATTAAAGTTTTTTATAGTAGGGTTAATGTCGTTTGAATTATTTACAATTATAAATTTAACTGAGTATGTATAGGTTTCCTTAAATGTGAGATCTAATAGAACATTTATTCTCAAATATAATTTCTTGGCTCAGAGATTCCTGTCAACTTTTCTAAAATACTTTCTGTGAGAGCAAATTTGAAAATTTTATGACTTGATTGGGAATTGAAGCAGCTGCAAATGGCAAATATCTTGTCTGTTCCAATTAAAGGATGTTTGAAACACATTCCATTACCTTATTCTAGACTCAAAATTAGTTTATGTAAAGTACTGCAATGAAAAGTATAGATTTACTAATTATATAATTTCTACTTAAACAAGTTTGAAACATATGCGACAGAAGAAAACACATTTGATAGGAAATTTTACCGTAAAGGTAATCATATAAAGATTTTATTTCCAATTTTGAACAATAATAAAACACATTTTGAGGTCCATTTATTTATTGTCTGATCCAGTGTTCTTGTGTTATTAAAAACATTTTTAACATGAACTAAGTGTTGCATATCTTACTGTATATTATTTTATAAATGTTATTTTTTTTTTCAAATATGAATATTGGGAAATCTATAGCTCATTTAAAAAATATATATATTTAATTATTTTTCTTTGAAAACTTTACTGCTGCGTTTTCAATAATAATCACAATTTTAACTATAATTTTAATTTGATATATTCATAATGACTTATATTTAAAAAAATTGTAAAAATAATCCACGTAAATAAAGGAATATATTTTAATTTATTCCATTTTATATTGCTAAATTTTACAAAGGAATTTTTATGCAACACATTTTAGTTAACTTAATGTTAATACCTTTATTATGATTGTTTTTGCTGTCTTTTCTAAAGTGTAATTTTAAAGTATAATTTAAAATTTTTAGTTTGACGCATTTTAATTTTATTCAGTAAAATGCAGCACCCATAGATCATGCAACTCTTTCCAACACTTACAGGATATTATTAAGAAATTTCATTCTTTCATATAATGAAATAATGTATCTAAATAGTCAATATATATATATATATATATATATATAAATTAGTGGAAATCCATTTTCAGCAATTGCTATCCAGATCCGGTAATGTGTAAAAATTCTTTCGTGCAACCATGTATATGATCTATAGAACTTACTCACAGCCCTTAGTTCCAACTTTCCTACTACAGCTGAAAACGCACTTCCAGCCATTATCGGTAATAATCAGTCCTGTAATCGAATTTCTTGTGCATATCTGTATATGAGGAATAAATGCCACGCATGCCATAATTTATAAAATTCGTAATCCTAGTAGACCTCAGTGATTCCTTTTAATTTTATTATGTTTGAAGTATCATAACATTCTTAAAATGTACATCAAACAATTTTATCGAACACTGAGAAAAATGACACTTTCAAATCTGATTAAATCGATGTTTTCATTTTGTAATGAAATTTTTGTTTCAAATATGACGACCCGATGCTTTCAATTCTTAAATACCAGAAATACTCGGAATATGGAAGCATAGACATACTCAAAACTGAGCACATAGAGGTCATTTCATACTCATTTTACAAACATGGACATACTCAAAAATTATTAGAATCAGTTCAAACTCATTTTTGAAACATGTAAATACTCAAAAATGAGCACATAGAAGTCAGTTCATACTCATTTTTGAAATATGGACATACTCAAATATGAGCACATGATGTTTGAATCTTGAGTGTGAGCATGTTTTCAGAAATGAGTATATACATGTTTCAAACTTGAGTAATTTTGATTCGGAGCCATTTTGACTATGCGACATACTCAGATTGGAGTATTTTTTGCTCAGTTTTGAAAATGTCGTTTTTAGAGTGCACAGATCATCATTTAATGGAAGCATTTTGTACTTCCCTGTAAACGAACTGTAAATGCTACTTAATCTATACGCCTGGAAAAGCAAGTTGTAGTCAACCTCAGTGTTGTGTATCAATCTAATTATATTAAAAGTATAGTAACATCAATAAAATACTCTGCAGACGATTTCCTCCATAGACCATAATATAACGGAATTATTTTTTGTGTTTTTCAAAACAGACTATAAATTCTACACACTTAATTTTGAATAAAATTATTTTTACTTTTAGTTTTTTTCCATTACTAATAACGCAATTATGCTGAAAAAAGAACGAAACATTATGCATAAAACATAGGTTAGGAAACACTTTCCAACACTAATAGGATATGAATAGGAATAGGAAATTTCTATTCATATACTAAAACATGATATCTAAATAAGCCATTGAAAAAACACACACCTCAGTAAAAATCCATTTTCAGCAAAAATAAAATAAAATAATAAAATAAAAATAAAATAAAATAAAATAATAATTATCCTTATTCGGTAATATGTGCAAATTCCCTCGTGTATCCCTGTATATGATTTGTAAAATTTACACACAGTCCGTAATACGCTAAAGTTTAAATGAGCATCACAGCGGAAAACGCACTTTCACATATAAAATGTACCTTAAACGAATTTCATCCATTGATTATAATGTAATGGAAGTCTTTTGTACGTCCCTGTAAACGAACTATAAATACTACTAATTCTATACTCCTGAAAAAGCAAGTTGTTGTCCACCAAAGTGATGATTATTAGTCGCTTTATATTTAAAATATCGTAACATCAATAATACTCTACAATCGATTTTAACCATAAACTATAATATAACGGAAACTTTTTGTGTCCTTGAAACAAACTATAAATGCTACACACTTTAAATTGAATACTGAAAATTCTACGGTAATAATATGGTACAGTAGCACGGCCAGACGACCGGATGACAAGACGGCAGATAGACAAACCGAATTTATAAAAAGTCTCCAACTATTGCTAAACAATATTAACTTTGTGTGAGTTTAAAGACATGAGCCACAAACTTACAACGTTATAAGAAACAAATCCAACTACACTAATACACTAGCTTATAGTTTAAGCTTGGAAAGTGTTAAAAATGCAAAATAATATACGGGGTGTTTCAGTTAAATGTTTCAGAACTTCTAAGAGGGGTAGGGTACATCCTGACAACTCGAAATCATATTGCAATGTGGGGTCGGAAATGCTTTCTTTAAGCGGTGTTGTACACAGAAGCACCATAAAGAAAAGAGAACGTAAGTGAGAAATCGTTTTAATAATACATGAAAAGAAGCAAAAGGTACATGGATTAAAGTAAGTGTTCGAAGTTGCTTCCACGGGCTACAATGCAAGCGTCACATCTCCGACGCATGGACATCCGAACATTCTGGAATACTCCAGGCGAATTTCGAATTTCTCCGGCAGCTACTGCGATTCTTGCAACCAGCTCCTCAGCATTGGCAACACGGGTGTCATAAACTAGCGATTTCATACGACTCCAGAAATAAAAATCAAGACATGATAGGTCGGGTGACCGAGCAGGCCAATGCACGGGACCACCACGTCCGATCAACTGTTGACCAAATGTAACATCTAGGTAGTTACGAACAGCTCCGCTATAATGGGCAGGGGCTCCATCGTGTTGGAACCACATTGTCTGTTGCGTCGATGCAGAAATCTGTTCATCTCTCAAAAGTTGTGGCAATACTTGCTGCAGAAAGGGCAAGTAGTTATCTCCGGTTAGACGACACGGTAACAGGTAAGGTCCGATGAGGTGATCTCCCATAATACGGGCCCATACATTGATCGAAAATCGAATCTGTGCTGCACGACGTCGTATTGCATGCGGGTTCTCGACTGCCCAGATATGGTCGTTATGCGAGTTGAAAATTCCTTCCCTTGTGAAGGATGCCTCATCGGAAAACAACACTTCAGCAGGAAAAGTGGGATTTGTAGCACATTTTCCAAGGTACCACTGCGCGAAAGCAATACGAGGTGCATAATCCTCCAGTTGCTGTAGCTGGACACGCTGCACGTGAAACGGATGCATGTCTTGTTCTCGGAGAATCCTCCAGACGCTGCAAGGGGAAACCCCGACTACGTTTGCTAGATTTCGTGTACTCGTTCTTGGATTCCTCTGTACATGCTGCAGCACATTCTGTTCGACGGCTGGAGTCTGTGCTGTTCTTACCCTTACCCTGTCAGCTCTTTCAAATGAACCTGTCTCAGCTAACCTCTGGTGCAGTCTTGCAAATAAATTATGACTGGGAATACGCCCCGTCGGATATCGTTCCGCGTACAAACGCTGTGCGGCTGGCCCACTACAATTTGCACCCCCGTACACCAAATGCATATCGGCTAATTCTGCCTTCGTGTAATCATCTTGCCTACTAACTTGTCGTTCTTGTGCGAAATGAAGATTCCCTGCATTAAAGCTAGGAACTTTCGCACAACGCCATCTACCGCGTCAGGAAAGCATTTCTGACTGCCCATTGGTATATGATTTTGGTTCGTCAGGATGTACCCTACCCATCTTAGAAGTTCTGAAACGTTTAACTGAAACACCCTGTATGTATTCCCTCTGAAAAGCTAAAGAAAAGTGTTATTAAATTAAACAATTTTGTCCTTCCTAAATAATATATATATTGAAAAACCTGTATTTCATTTCCCTTTACACTAAATACATTTGTTTAAACAGCTTGTCTCAACGAATATACATCTCTTGGATAAGTATCAGAATTTAATTTTTTTCATAATAATACGATTAAACAGAGATTTATTATTACTAAGTATACTATTACTTGGAGTATAAGAAAAATGATTACTGAAAAACAAAAATAAAATCTTTACTTTCAGTTTCTAAAACGGCTTAAAGATTAACTTAAGTTTTACTGCATATCAAAAGAATTCTAAGGGATATTTGGAATACTACGAGGTATTTCATTAATGTCGAATTCAGTTATTCTAAAGATGAACATTTTATTCATTTTGTCGCGTAATATATTTCATTATATAAAAGGCACCAATATAATTTCTATAAGAAATTTTTTTATAAAATTACAGTATGTAATATTATGTTTATTTGCTTATTTCTAGAGGTTTTTATCTACATTTGAAAGTATAAAAAAATATTTTATAAGCATTTAACTTTATTTTCATTTGTAATGTTCTAAGCATTTAATAAATTTAAATTAATACTCTTCATTAAAAATAACATTTTTTATTAAAATATTACCATTATTCTCTTTTACTGAAAACAGTTTTAGAAACGTATTTTAGTAAGAAACATATTTTTAAAAATTTATTTTAAAAACTTAATCACCCTACACAATTTAGAAAAGTATATACAAGTCCGAATTTTTATGTTTCATTTTTAAACAAAAATTATATTTTAATAAAAAGTCATTGTATAATCTAAAGAGAAATAATCAAGTAAATCAATGAATTGAAATATGTTTAAAAGATTAAAGCAAAAAATATGTAACATTAAAAAATAAAAAATAAATAAAAAAATGCAATTCCCAATTCAAATTACAAAATGATTCCAAAAAAATCAAAGGTTTTTTTCAAAGTTCTAGAAAATGATTCATTTAATACATTTATTAAAAGAAACGTTTTTTATGTACATTGAACTTTTATTCCGCTGTTGAAAACGAAAAAAGGGAAAAAATGCTGTCCGTTATACTTTTAAATGAATTATATATATATATATATATATATATATATATATATATATATATATATTCGTAGATAGATAGATAGATAGATAGATATTACTGCTTATTTAATTTAATTTTCTTCCTCCGTTTCATTATTTCTGATACATTTTTGTCCTGTTGTGCTTTGCATTGAGTTCTTTATATGATGTGCTTACAAAAAGCATTTTCCAAACCATTATTTTAAAAAAAATTTGAGGTTTATATATATATATATATATATATATATATTATAATATATAGGATATATATTGAATTGATATATATCAATTTCAATATAATCAAATAGTGAAACGTTATTAAAATAAACAGCAAGCGATTTTTCTTCATTGAACGTAATGTAACGGAATTCTTTTGAGTGTCCCTGTAAAAGAACTATAAGTGCTCTGTATGTATATATATAAGTGCCACATTCTATAGAAAGCTTCTTGTAGTGCACCTCAGTAATATATATCAATTTCAATATGTTTGAAATCGTGTAACATCATTAAAATAAATCGCAAATGATTTTTCCCCATAGATCATAATGTAACGGAATTCTTTTGAGTGTCCCTTTAAAAAATTTTAAGTGCTACACACTTCATTTTCAATACCGAATATGCCATAGTAAATCTCAATAACATATATCAATAGCATGCCAATACATATATATTTACGCGAGTTAGAGCGAGGACAGACAGGCAGACAAAGAAATCGGATTCATAAACACTTTTCAATTCTGTTGTAAAGTGTTAAAAATACATCATAAAGCAAGAATAGTAAAAATGAAATCCACAAAAAGAAAAATATATTTCCTAAAAGTTATGAATGATGGCTTCAAAAACGTGGAAGGTCTTGAAATAATAAAATGTATCACCCTTAACTAATTATGGTGCAAATGTTGGTATACAAATTTCACTGGCATCAATCGACTAGTAATAACGTCTACTAAAGAATTTTATACTTAACTTAACTATTGCTTAGGGGGCCGTCTACACATAGAGATAATAAAAAAAACTTTAACATTTTTACTACTAATTATGACATTCTATTTGAATTTCTATTCGGATACGAAGCGTGAAGTCATTCGGTTGAATAAATTAGTTATTATGCCTAATGTTAAATACATTTCTAATTGTTGGAAAACAGTTTGCATTGAGGGTAGTTTCTTAAGAATAATTCAAAATTGCGTGGCTTAAAAAGGTTCAATTTAAGATTAGCATACTATTTAAACTTATAGAAAAAGTTATAAAAATAACAGGTTACAATTTTAATTTTTTCTTAAAATAATTACAAAAATATACATTTTAAAGGAATATGAATACTATATATATAAGCCTATAATATTTTGTTAAACATAAATTGATTTTCAGAAACTTCAAATGTACGCCAATAAGCTTTTGCTTTATGCCAAAAAATATAACCCGCTATTTAAATCAATTAAAAAGGATTTTAACATTAGGAATTCAAAAATTTTAACCCCAATAATTCTTAAACTGCCTAAAGGTCTTCTTGTTCGTTATCCGAAGTTAAAATTTACCGAAGAGTCCAAACACGATGTCAAAATGATGTGCTACTAACTAAAATTTTCATGCTTGTTACAAATTCTCTATTCAGATTATCCCGTAAGCAAAATTTAAGCATAGCAATAACTAGTAGACGGAATGCCATTCGATCAGTTACGGTCACATTTTTATACGATGATTTTCGGTAGAGTTAGTAGGGAATGCTCACTTTTTTTCCAGGATTGTACAAATATAAAGAAAATACAAAAAAGTGTAAAAAGAACAAAAGTAATAAAATATGTGTTTATGTATTTTTTAATTTAAATCTTTTTTTTTAAATTAATTCAGTTAATAATGTTATAGATTTATTTAATACTATATGGTAATTAAATGTTATATTTTATATATAAAGGTTTTTTTTATTAACCTACAAAAACCTTTAAGAGAAGTGAAACTTATAAAATAATTTTTCAAGTGATAAAAGGAAATGGACGGAAACTCGTGCGTCAAGCTTTGATTATGAAACACTTCCAACACATACAGGTTACTGGATAGGAAAAAAACCCTCACTGTTAAATAAGATGACAGAATATTTTAGAAAACGCAAAAACACATTTTAAAACACAATTTCAGCAAAATTTCCTTAATTGGATTCTTTTGTGCTACCCTGCATATGATCTATATTGTACAAATTGTATGTATAATGTACAGTTTTCTGATATTTAGTTCTGCTATAAAACGTGTAACACCGTTAAAAATTCACCTTTAGAATAATCCGCGAATATACGGAAATAAACGTGAATACTTTTGTACATCACTGTATTTTATCTACAGATTGTTATAGCATCTATATATTAAAATAAAATTTAATTAAGGTAAAAAACGCATATTACAACTGCATCTCCAAATATCATAATCCATAAACGGCAATGTATAGAATTCTTTGCGTAGCACTGTATGGAAATATATTTATATGTTACCAATATATTTTAGTGTATTAAATATAGCTCAGCTGAGAAATATATAACAAGATTAAAATCAACCTTTAAGCAAGTCACTCCCATACACAGTAATGTTCGCGAATTCTTTTGAGCAGACCTCCATAAGATAAGATTATTTCTATAGAATTTATAACAGGCATGTAATATGCAAAAAATACTGAAACTTTAAGCACATGCGAAAACCGAAAATGCACTTTTAGCAATTATCGCTCACAGATAGTAGAGTAACCGAATTATTTAGTGTGTCCATGTAAATGAATGATAAATGCTACGCTCTAAATATTCCATAAGAAGTATTTTCTAATGTACCTCAGTAATACATATTTCAGAATGTTTGAACTTGAGTAACGTCACTGAAAGACACGGCAAATATTTTTGCTCAAAGACAATAATGTAACGGAATTATTTTGTGTGTCCATGTAAACGAAACGTAAAGGCTACACATTCCTCTTTTAATAGGAAATACCTTGTAGTTAATTTCATAATGTATATCATAAAAATGGTGTTCGAAAAATTTTCACTAAAGATTAAATGCGAATACAGAAAAAAAAAAAAAAAAAAACAGACGACAAAACAGATGTTCAAACAAAACAAAGCCATAAATATTTTTTTCAACTTTGTCGAAAAGTTTTAGAAAGATGGGGAGAAAAAGTCATTAACTAATCTGTTATTGGTTTTTAAGGCAAAAAACACTCGAATATCTTGTAATAATATGCGCAGGTAATAATATTTAGAAACTTGGTTTTGGAGAAAATAAATGTATCACTTCTAATCCAGCGATGGAAATTTTTCTTAAACGTCTCATTTAACGATTCTTTTAGTACCCTTATAATATAGGTTGTAAAGGGTTAATCATTTTATCCATTATAATTACAAAAGGAACTGAACCTTTACACGGGGGCTCGGACAGCATCTGCCCAAGTTTGCATGTATTTCCGGACAGATGGTGTCCGTATTTAAATTTGAAGGAATATATCAAAAATTCATTATTTTAATTAATATTGGAATCTGTTACTTGGAGGTAAGAGAATATAAAAAGCAGTAGTATGAAGCATTAAAGCGTCAGATGTCATTAAAAATATTCTTTTTGTTTACAAATTCAATAGCTATATTATGTAATTAAAACAATCTGATTATTTTACTTCTAATAATTATTTTTTTTTCTTTTATTACAAAAAACATAAATAAATAAATTGCTTAGAAATTTTAATTATAAATTATGTATAAATTAGTAATAATATTAATCGCACTCCTGACTTCATAAAAGATAACAAAAATTAATTAATGCATAAAATATATTTAATTTCACTTTAAAAAAATTAATCCTTATTTAAAGCATGTAAGATAAATAACTATAAAAAGCGTAAATATTAATTAATTAAAAAAAACCCGCTATGCTAAGATTTATTCCGTAATTCGCTGTTCAAGTGGCATTCTGCAAACAAATTTTAAACACATGCTTTAAGAATGTATGATTTATGAAAATATTATATTATTTTTTTTTTATCTTAAGAATTCTAAATGGAATGACATAAATAAATCACTACAATTTAATGTCAAAAACATAACCTTACTCTTAGATGGAGGTAAACGGAAATAAAAATCACTTGTATGAAACCTCAAAGTAAAAGAGTCAGATGTCAAAAAAAAAAAAAAAAAAAAAAAAAAAAAATCTAATTTTAAATTTATAAAATATAATTAAAGGAATCTAACTATTTTTCTTTAATAATTACATTTTCAATTGATTACAAAAAATAATAAACTAATTTTCAACAACTTTAATTCTAAATTAGATATAAATTAGTAATAATGTTAATTGCAATCATGACTTCATAAAATATTTCGAAAACAATTTGAAGTAATGGAGAAAATGTATTTACCTTCACATTAAAAATCCATTTACCACTCCTTTGATACATGTAACAAAAATAACTGTGAATCGTAAATATTAATAAACTATCAGATCCGCCCGGCGTTGCCCGGTCCCGTCAAAAAATACTACGAAATACGAAATAAGTCTAAAAATCTCTGCAAACACATTTTCTAGTAACTCTTTGTCTTTCGGAAATTAAATAGAGAGATGGAACCGAAGTGGAAATAAACTTAATACCACCTCCTCAAATGTCTAAATCATTTGATTCAAAACGTGTCCGTTTTTGGTCAAAAATTTTTTTAAGTTACCTACGAATTTTCCCAAAATTTGTATTTTCGGAATCAGAAACATAAACTGTGAGTTTTGATTCAAATAATCCAATACTTTTCTTAATACTCGAGGATGAGTGAAAATGAAACTTTTTCGTTGTCTAGGATTATCAAATCGGTAACTTTGTTTTGCGGTTTCAATAAAAATAGCCATTTTTGGCGCAAGCGCAGGAAATTTTTTTAGTTCCACTGCCAGGGGATGCATTTTGTTCTAAACAAATTATCCGGCACGTGTCCCCGCTGACTCCGATACCATGTATAGAAGACGTGCAAGGCACGCGCTGAAAAATCTTTTAGTTCCAGTTTCTACCACCAGGTGGTATAAATAAACCTATATACGAACGAAACTCCGGCACTCGTTCCTACTTCTTACGGCACCGTGTAGAAGGCGTGCCGCGCACGCGCAAGAAATCTGTTAGTTCCACTTTCCACCGCCAGGGAGTGCCTAATATATGTCATAAATTATTAGCTATATCTTAATTAGTTCATGTTAAGTTGAATGAACCGATTCCCGTTTAAATCGAACCCATAGGACTCGAGAAAATAAATCCCCCCCCCCCCCCCTGGATATTAATATTCAAAAATTGTGGTAACTAAAGTCAAAAAACGATACCGAAGTTCATTTAGTACCTGGGAGGCCTCGGAAGAATGTCAGAAAAGATTTCGTTTGAATCTGACCAAGATTAAATGCAAAATATTTTAGTTACATTTTCCACCGCCAGGGTGTGCACTCTGATCTAAAGAAACCACTTTCCGAACGAAACTCCTGCTCGTGTCCCCGCTGCTTATGACAAACTATAGAAGGCGTTCTGTGCACGCGCAGAAAATCTTTTAGTTCCGCTTTCCACCGCCAGGGAGTGACAAATGTATGTCTTAATTAGTTATCTATATCTTAATAAGTTCATGTTTAGTTGAATGAATCAATTGTCGTTGAAATCGGGCCCTTTGATTGAATCGGACAAAATTTAAATGCATAGTTGTTTAGTTCCACTTACCACCGCTAGGGGGTGCACTCAGTTCTAAATTAAACACTTTCTGATCGAAACTCCAGCACGTGTCCCTGCTGCCTACGACACCGTACAGCAGACGTGCTGCGCACGTACTGAAAAAACTTTTAGTTCCATCTTCTACCGCCAGGTGGCGCCAAATATGTATCTTAATTAGTTATCTATATCTTAATTAGTTCGTGTTAAGTTGAATGAACTAATTCTCATTGAAATTGGGCTCATTGAACCCGAGAAAATACACCTGCCTGGTCATTAATTTTCAGAAATAGTGGTAACCAAGGGCTGAAAAAATTATACCGAAGTTTATCTAGTACCTGGGGACCTGAGAAAAGGTTACGTTTGAATCGGACTAATAATTAATTAGTTCTCATTTTGGAGGCAAGTGGGGGGTAGGAGGGAGTTTCGATTAGAGCATTAACGCGATATTTAAACTACAATCAAACACTCACTTCCCCCTCCTCACAGAACAAACGACGTTAAAAAATTAGGAATTATCATTAACTTTTGAAACAGAAACAAAATTACCTTTTTTTATAGATACAAAAATAGTAAGTTATCGTTGTTAATTTCTGAAATCAAATACATAAATGACGCATACATGAAAAAACTCTAAAAATCCCATAAAACAAATCGCAAAAATTCACAACTCGCGGTTCGAATTGTAAGCAGCTGACGACCTTTTCATCTGCCAATCACAAATGTCCGGTTGACTTCCACATGTGCCTACAATTCTATCAGCTACCAATCGAACTGCCCTCCAATGGCGTTTGACTTGTAGTGGGCGATTTGTGACGTCATTTGAAATAAAAAACGTTGCAAAACATGAAAAAAAAAATGTTAAACAAGAACGAAAAATCATGCTTCAAGCATAGATTATGTAGCACTTTCCAACACTTCCAAAATAATTTTACAAAATATACCGTTTAATAAGCTAAAAGATAACATCTAAGTAAACAATTTGGAAAACGCATAGCATATTTAAAAACATAATTTCAGGAATTTCCAACAGATACAATATTCGGAAAAATATCGAAGCCCTGTAAAGGATCTATAGATTTGTATACATACTACATAGGTTGCTAAATTTTAGTTTAGTTAGGAAACGCGTAGCAGAGTTTAAAATTATCCTTCTGGAGTTTCTGTCAGTAAACGGAAATGTGTTCGCGAACTTTTGTGCTGCCCTGTATAGGATCTACAGAATTTATACACACCACGTAATAGACAAAAAGCGAGTTAAAATTAAAATCGCGTTCAATAACTTAAAACGCACTTCCAGGAATTATTGTTAACAGACAGTAGAGAATTCTTTTGTGTGTCCCTGTAAATGAACGATTACTGCTATACACACACTATTCTGTAGTAAGCCTCTTGTAATGCACCTTAGTAATATATATAAATTTCAATGCGTTTAAAATAATGAAACATTATTTAAATAAACCGCAGACGATTTTCTCCATAGACGTAATGTAACGGAATTCTTTTGACTGTCCCTGTAAAGTAACTATAAGTGCTATGCACACCCTATTCCATATTAAGCTTCTTCTAATGCACCTTAGTGATATATATAAATTTCAATGCGTTTAAAATAGTGAAACATTATTTAAATAAACGGCAAATGATTTTTCCCTATAGACCGCAATGTAACGGAATTCTTTTGAGTGTCCCTGTAAAAAAACTATCAGTGCTACACACTTCCGTTGAAATAGGGAACATGCTATATATAACGACAATAACATATAAACATTGCAGAGCAATCCGAGCATATTTACGGGAGTTAGAGCAGACGGCAGACGGCAGACAAACCGAAGTCATAAGCACTTTTCAACTAGGTTGGAAAGTGCTAAAAACGCATAAAAAATGAAATTAAAAGGAAAAAATCTAATAAAAAAATCGGGATAATAAATAATCCACCCTTCCCTTTTAAAATTAAGATTTTTTATCTGTAAAGAATTATCAACTTTCTCCAAGCTAAAAAGAGAAAAAAAATGACGATTCTGATCGTATCTGAAGGCTGAAATGGAAGCACAACCACCGAACCAATCAAGCATTCTGGCAAAATTTCTTAGTGTCGAAGGAAAAAAAATCATCAAACATTCAATAATCGCTGTAGGACTTTCGCATATACTTTATTGAAAAGAGGATAAAATTTGGTATATTGGGCTATAAGATTGGAACCGGATTCCCCTTATTAATGAAGAAAAATCGCAGCGAAACGTCAAAAAACACTAAAATTCGCATATTTCAAATCACGATTTTTTATCTGTAAAGAATTATCAACTTTCTCCAAGCTAAAAAGAGAAAAACAATAACGATTCTGATTGTTGCTGAGGCTTAAATGGAAGCGCAACCACCAAACCAATCAAACATCCTGCAAAATGTCTTAGTGTCGCAGGAAAAAAAATCGCCAAAAATTCAAAAATCACTTTACGAATTTCGCATAAACTTTATTGAAAATAAGATAAAATATACTATATTGGTCTAAAAGATTGGAACCGGAATCCCCTTATTAATGTGGAAAAATCGCATCAAAACGTGAAAAAACACTAAAAGTCGCATAAAAAATGTAATTAAAAAAAACTATTCCAAAATTCCAAAATCTGGCTTCGCGGTGCAAAACTACATGCATAAAGGTAACTTCCCACCAAATTTTGTAGCTCTGCGTGCAGCGGTCTCTTCAGAACACAGCGGACAAACACACACAAACTTGCTTCTTTATTATAGTTGGAGATAATAACAAAAAATTTGTTAATATTTATTTAGTAATTCGTTGTTGACTCAGAATTCTACTAACAAATTGTAAACATACTATAAAAATGTGTGTATGTACATATTATATATTTTTTTCTTAAAAATCCTAAATGGGGTAAAATAAATAAATCACCACATTTTATTTTATTTTATTTTATTTTTTTTAATAATTCATATCAATATAGCAGCTATCTATAAGGCTAATGCTTTCTTTCGTATCATCTTAACCTCAGAAACGCTGAAAATATGAATAAAATTACTTAACTTTGCAATAAGATAATCTTGTAAAAATTATTTTAGAAAAAATTTTAGAAATAATTTGTGATTCTAGAGAGAGAGATTACATTTTTGATGAGAAATTAGACTTTTCTTTTAGACCTTTTTTAGACTTATTTGTAAGCCATGAATGCTCATTATAATTGCTGATAACTTAGGGCCAGTAAAATATCATTTAAATGTCCAAGTTTGATTTATTCAACGAATATATTTTTTTTTATTACACAATTATGTAAGAGTTTAATAAATAATTAGGAAAATATGTTTTTATAAATTAATTGATATTTAAATGTGTACAAAAGGTAAATGCATGCATATTTAACACCTTCAACATACTTGAAAAGTGTTTATGAATTTGGTTCGTCTATCTGTCGTTTGTCTGTCAGCCTGCCGTCTGTCTCTCCGTACTCCAACTCTCGTAAATAATCTCGGATTGCCATGCAATTGATATATATTATTTACGTTTACTATGGCATCTTCGCTATTGAATGTGTCTATAGTTCATTTATAAGGACATGCAAAAGATTTCCGCTACATTACGGTCTACAAGTAAAAAATATTTGAAATAAATTTTAATGAAGTTAAGCTATTACAAACGTTAGGGATCCAATTCGAACTTCCCGAGTTACAGATTATGGGTGAAAACATTTGTTTTTATTCAAAATTCTAATATATTTTTACGTTTAATATATTGTTTTCTATTGCCCGCTAACAAGACAAAAAAGCATTTTTATATGAAATGTATCAATTATGTATTGAAATAAAGTTATGAAATTTATTAAAACAGTACTTCCGTATTTGTCTCGTGCAGAAGTTAATAGCGGAAAACATTACAGAGATTTCGTAATCTACAGCAGCCTTTTCAAATCTTCTGAAAATTTCAGTGATATTAGCGAGTAGTTTTGTTACATGTGTGTTAAATTTGCGTTTTATTTATATTACTAGTTGATCCGGCCGGCAGCGTTGCCCGGAAATCAATAACTTTCTTTTGCGATTTCAATAAAAATACTCATTTTAGGAGCGCATTCTGTTCTAAACAAACCTTTTTTCGAACGAAACTCCGTTACTCGTCCCCACTGCCTACGGCATTGTATAGCATGCATGCTACGCACGCACTGCAATGTCATTTAGTTTGAATTTCCAGCACTAGGGGGCGTGGAATCATCTTACTTATTTAACTATATCTTAATTAGTTCTTGTTAAGATGAATGAACCAATGCTCGTTGAAGAAGATTCCAAACATTTTTAGAACACTTTGGTCGAAATATGAAATGCCCTATGTCAAACACTTTCAACCGCCATATCTCCCACACCCCCGGAGTTACCAACATGCAGCCATCATAGTGCACGATGGGAGACTCAATGCTACTACCACACACAAACACCAGTGTTGTGCGCTAAGTAGTTGTGGCTGCAAAGTGAAATACAGAGACACACACGTCTGTATATATATATATATATATATATATAGGAGAAAAGGCGTAAATTGCTGAAAAATTATAAAAATTATTTTTTTAATAACAAAATAACAAAATTCCCTCCAAAAAATTACAAAATCAAAATGTTATTAAGGAGAGATGGGGTGGGACTGCTTAAAAAAGGTACAATATTTGAAAAGAAATCGGGTTTTATGCATTTAATAATTTCATTTATATAACAAAATCATTTACACAACATAAATAAAACACTCTTCATTTTATTCACACACCGTCTCCTCATACATGGCTAATTATTGTACTGCTATCCTTATATTTCATATTTCATCTTTACAAATATTTAAATTTTATTTACTTCCTTTAGTTTTCATCACAGTCTAAATTTTATTTACATTAATTACTACTTTGTTTAAGAAATATTTCTTTTGTCCTCATTCATAATAGAGGGTAACACCAGATTTATCATCTAACTAGTCTATCATTTCAGCTTTTTGTTTTTATGAGATAGATGGCAGTATCAAACAATTTTTTTATTTCCTCTCATAATGCAATGATTGTGTTTTTAGCAGCCATTTTGAGTTTAATGATGACATGATCTTTTTAAAGCACTTTGCATCTTGTTCAATCTTCATTAATATTCGTTTTTTTGGTGATTTTGGCAATTTTTTATGATCTAATTTCCATTTATGTTGAATAATATTTTATTTATTTATTTCTTGTATGTTTTTTTATTATTTTGTTCCATATATATGTTATTAGGGGCTTAATATTGTCAATTTTAGGTATAATGCTGACAATATTTCATGAAATAACATATATTTAATATGAAAATTCTTATCAAGTTCCTCTGAAGATTCCATAAGATATCCAACGGTTGGAGTACCATAGTTGAGTCTTCCAACAGAGCGTAAGTATGCCTGGACCAGGACTCGAACCTGGGTACTTTGGTTTGCCGTACCAACGCTCTCCCTGCTGAGCTATCGTGACGATATCCTGGCTGGCATATTTCACTCTTATTTGTTGAACAAGGCTGCGAACTGCAGCGCTAATTATCATTCATCCGAGCTATAACTATAGCATTCTACGTGATGAATCTGAAATAACATAGAAACTCCTGTATGCCATGTAATTAGGTCATAATGAACAGAGGAAAGTATGTGAAATATACCAGCCAGGATATTGTCGGCATAGCTCAGTAGGGAGAGTGCTGGTACGGCAAATCAAAGTACCCAGGTTCGAGTCCTGGTCCCGGCATATTTTCGCTCTGTTGGAAAAATCTCAACTGTGATACTCCAACCATTGGATATAATTTACCTAGTTGAATGTACTTTTCTCTGTTCATTATGATTCCATAAGATATTCATAGTTTTCCAATTTTGCTTTTTCGTTTTATTATGTTTAATTCCTGCAGTATCCTTTCTATTGCTTTTTATAATATCTCATCCTTTGTGTTTTATATGTGTATTAATTTTTAAATATATATATATACATTTTATTGCTTGATAAAGTTTAAATGTCGTTATTGAAAAAAAGCTGGAAATAAATGCTGAATAATTTAAATTGTTTATAAGTGCAAACGGATTTTGTAATCGTTTCACGCTATAGAAATAGATTTTTAAAAATTCATGCTTAGAAATTATTAAAAAAGCCATAATAAATATGCATACTGTCATACAGTTTTCAAAGAAATCGCATTTGAAAGTACTTGTTTTTTTCCTATACGACGGTGCAAACGCTGAAAATGTGCAGTATTTAGAAGTTTACAAAATTGCAGTAAAAGCGAAATATGATCGTCATGTGTTTCGAATGTCAAAATGACGTCTCATGTTTTCTGTAATACATGGAGTGTAAACCATTTTTCATTCGTTAACAGGTTGACAGAAAATAATTCATTTACGGAATTACATAATGGTCTATGGGAGAAGGTTGTTTGCAAAGTAATTTATGAATGTTACACTACTTCAAAGATAACACAAATTATATAAATTGCTGAGGTTCACTACAAGACGCTATCTGTAGAATATGATGTTCAAGGCATTTATTGTTTATTTACCGGCACACACAAAGTATTTCGGTTACAATACCGAAATTATGAAAATGAACTATTATTTATCAAGCAGTGAAATTTCGTTAAAATATTCTGGATAAGTTGGAATGTGTTTTATAATCCACGCTTGATATTTATCTTTCTTGTTTGACCCTTTCAGGAGCAAAGCACTTTCATTGCTAAAATGTTGAAAGGAATGAGTGACACCGGAATTTAAGAACAAATTTACTTGGAAATAAGAAAAAGTTATATTTCACATGCATAACAAGCGGAAAATTGTATAACAAAATTCTGGTGTCATTGTCGAATTTCAGAATTAAAATTAAGTGGTTTAGTAAACATACCACCGCCCTTGAAAGGGTTAACCGTAATTTCGAAATAGTTTCTTCTAAACATTATTTCCAAATTTACTATCGCTCGCAGCACTGATATCTTCCATATTTTAATCCGTATAACAAATTGCCTCCGTGTCAGAAATGTTCTACTTAAAATTGTAATGTTTTAAATTCATCACTTATTTTTAATAATTGTTCTTTTTGGAATGAGGAATCACTATTGTATCTGATATATATTTTTTAAATTTTAATTTCTCGTAATGAATTTCATACAACTATATTTATATTTTATTCTTATGTTTTGAACATGAGTATTTTAAATTCTAAATAATATTTAGGAGTTTGATTTAAAATTTGAATACAAAAGTAATTGTATAATTTTACTATAAGATTTATTGATATGAATATATTAATTCGATATGAATATTGTAAAAATTATATCATATACGTTTAATCATCCAAAAACTTCATACTATGACAAATTAAATGATTTTTTTTTTACTTTTGGAACATAAAATTAAAACTTTTCCTTTCTTATTTGTTTATCTATGGTTGAATGTAACAAAAATGCATTTCTCCCCGTTTATTATTCAATCGTCTTACATTAGCTTTATCCGATATCGTTTTATTTACATGAAAGAAAAATAAAACTGTCTGCTAGAATATTTTATTATAAACCATGAAATTGGATTCCTTTCATTTATTTTTTATTCGTACTATTATTCGCATTCTTTATAGTAATGGAATAAAAAGATGAAATAGTGCAGCAAAAATATATGTTTTCTTATACGATATTTTAAATAACTTCTAAGGCAATTTTTTCTTTATTTTATTACATAAATACGATATTGCCTATAAAAGAAGACGTAAATTTTTATTCATTTTTAGCTGTAATCTGCTTTATTCTTTGACATTTCACCAGATTTGCTGACTGTGTTATGAAGGCAAGCATTTCGATTTTTCTCTTGCATTGTGATTGAAATAATATACATAAAATACTGGACTCGTACAAAAGAAAAAAAACTGAAACGTTTTCGAGTGGATGTAACTCCTCAGGGGCTCCACATACACGACTTTTATTCGGTTGGCACCACTTTCTTTAGGCAGTTATCTTTAATTATATAAACACAGAAATGCTGTATGTAAATCACGCAAATGAAATATTCGTTGCTACCATGTCAAACTAACCAATATGAAAAAATGCATTTTGCATTACTTTGAAAAAGGAGCCGATTGTCACCACTAAATTTTGTTATAATTCTCCGTCTAATAAAGATACTGATAACATTTTTGTAAAGAACAGAGTTGCCAGTTTGGCCCTCTGTTTTATTCAGAGATGGAGAATTCATTACCGGAAATATTGAGATTTTTTTTTTTACATTAAGTAATTGCAAAATATCTGTCATTAAATAAAGCAAGATTTTCTATTTGAAATTTCTGGTATGGATTCGAAATTTTTGAATAAAAAAGAAGGCTGAACTGGTAACCCCTTCGAAGAATACAATTAAAATTTAGTGGTGACAATTTGCCCATTTTTAAAAGTAACGAAACATTCATTTTTTCACATTCGATTGTTTGACATGTTGGCGACGAATTATCTATCATCTATACATCTTTTGAAGACGCATATACGCACTCATTTATTTATGAAGTAAATGGAATAACTGAATAGATAACCGTCCTTTATTCTGAGTGCAAAGTAAATTAAATTCTGCCGTTTCTTAGAAGGCAGTTAACTGTTAAAGTTCTGTTGATTTTTCATTAATTACAATTTCAATTAATGGTCCAGTGTCAAGATTTATCTTTATCACAAGTCATGGTAAATGAAAAGACTGATCGCGAATTAACGTAAATATGGAAGAAATAAATAACCACACACTAAGTGAAATTTTTTTAGAAAATGTGGTAAATATTGTATGTTACTTCTACTTAAAATAAAAGGTAATGGGTCCTTTTAACATACATAAATGATGTAACAAATTAAAATTTCTATAAAAGACGAAAAAAAGGAGTAACATTTTTATTATATACCTATATGTTTGATCACAAAATATGTTACATATGTAAGTGATTGCGCAAAAGTCTATTTCTGTATTGTTTTGGTAATTTCGTTTTATGTATTAATTGATAAATAGTGAGATATTTCCCCCATTAAATACAAAATTATGAATTGTTTTATTTATAAATAAAAAATAAATTCCTTTTAAAAAACAAATTTTGTGATAAGAAAATGTTGATTTAAACACAAATTACTAGTAGAAATATATCGTAGAAATTTTAACTTAACATAAAAATAACTGATATATATATATATATATTTTTTTTTATGGAAACAGAAATAATAATATGTTTTTTAAATTACATTCATTGTTTCCTAATATACTGCAGACAATAGAATCGATAAAAAAAGAAAATTGAAAATGCAAAATTTTTAAAGCGATATTCGAGAAATTTAAATTTTTTAACAATAACTATAATGTATTTTCTTTTTTTTTTTTTTTTTTTATAAATTCTGTCTTGAAACATATGACACTATGGCTAAATTAAGCATGAAGTGGAATCTTAAGATTGACTGTATAAAGCTATTTTGTAGATCATATTGTACAAGAAAAAAAAAAGGTATTTTCCAAAAATATATTAACATGCACAATTATCACTCTTCTACACAATAAAATTTTGATATTTTGATTTAAAAATTGGGTAAGCTGTGGCAATTAGAATAATGCGAGTTATAAACATTCTCACCATGGTTGTCTCGCATAAGTACATGTAACTGTGCCTCATGATGTTTTACGCTAAAAAATCTTGACTTGCTAAGACAATTAGAAGCGAGTTATAACTATTTAAAAATTTTAAGACGGGTGGGAGGGATCTCCAACTACCTGAGAACTTTTATTAGAAACTTAAATTTAATTTTTACAGAAATCGTATTTGAAATGTTAGTTATTCTCTATATATAAAATTTATAAAACGTTACGGGTAAATCTAAAAATGTTAAATTTCTCAAATGGAATTTGTTTTATCTTTTTCTGAGCAATATTTTTTTTATTAATATGAGTTCTTAATTAATGAAAAAGCCACCGCCAGAGGGCGCGCGATGAAGTACAATAAATTTGATACTAAATAAACTAGTCGTTGTGGGCGACCGTAATACTTACCCATCATGGATATGCATAATGTAAAATATTAAAATAAAAATGTGTAAACTACTTATAAAGTGCATTGCAATTCAAATAAAATCGTGGCTTGATGGCACGTCACAAACTTTAAAGGCTCGATTACTGAATTGCTTGAAAGAGGTTTTTCCTTATAACTCCAAAAATAATAATCCTATTAACTAGCGGTTTCAATTAAAATATATCTTTGAAGTGAAATTTGGATGAAATACAGGGTCATGAAAAATCGAAGAGTGTGGGAAAATAGGATTCCAAATATCTCAGCAACTAATTATCCGATCAACTTCATGCTTTATGCAAAATTTATGTTTTTTTATTGTCTTTTATATTCATTTCTTAAAATAAAGAATTTCGAAAATTTTTATATTCTTTTCATCAGAACGAATATTTCGAGAGTCCGAAAAAAATTGATCCGGTTAATCGAGGTTATTGAAATGAAATAGGCTTCTACCCATTATTACATACTAAGTACATACCAAATTGCAAGTCTCTATCTCAATTTTTTCGGGAGATAGAGCGTTTACAGACACACAGACACACACACAGACACACAGACACACAGACGGACGGCAATTTTTTTTTTCTAAAAATATGTTTTTCGGAATCTTCAGTGTCTGAAACGTGTAAATCCGTCAAAAAATTTTTTTCGATTTTCAAAACGATTACAAGACTTACCCTATACTACGTATGATGGGTAAGTAAAAGGTGTTAAGCTCCCCATACCATACCCGCAAATACAACTAATAATTTGTTCAAGAAAACCCGATGCAAACGTTTCTTTAATTATCACTCCCATTGTCAAATAAGCTTTTATTTCTTTTTCATAAAAATCAAGATTTGTATACAATAAAAATAAAAAAGGTATTGGTGGATTTTTTCGACTTTTCAAAATTTTAATTCTCAAACTTTTTAAAGTAAGAATGCTTAGTTTCCAATCAAACAATTCAAGATTTTTAATAATTTTATACAGCCTCTAATAACACCATTCCAAGTTTTTATTACTTGTTTTGTATTTTTCTTTATTCGAGAGATGACAGACTTCTTGTCTGCTACGCTTGTTTGTAAAAATAAAAACACGTTAAAGTAGTTTTTTTCTGCAATTAAATTAATGCGAAATAATAAATATCTTCGGTTATATAAATCGGATAATCTTAATTTTTACAAACTTTCAAAGTGGAAACAGAGAGGATTCCAACGGTGTTAAATTTAAAATCGTAGCTTAGTTAGAATTGATAATTTGAGTCACCTAAAAATATCTCTTAGTACCTATTTCTTTGCGGATCCGTACACCCGTGGCGGCTCAATTTTTATCAAAAACATATTGATCTTTACAAGATTAAATCGCTCGAAAAATTAAAAATGTCTAATTACTTCCGAAATGTTGGTGCCGATTATACTACGAAGAAAACCACGGAAAATTCCGAACGGTTAAGTCGACGAGCGCGACAGGGGTTTGAACGAAGCACCTACCGTCTACCAGCTTTTTTGAGAGCAGAACTTCTCAGCCACTGGCTTCTGAAAGTTGTGAATGTAATTTTTTGAAATTTGATTTTTTGAATTTGCGATTTTTGTTTATCTAGATCTGCAAATTTTCGTGTCGAAAGACCTAATAGTTTCTAATATTTCGACATGTTGCGAAGAGTAGTTATAAGTCATTCAGGTAATCCGATATTTTTGCAGTAAACCTAAAATATTTTTCCCTCTCCCAGCACACACCTCATTTTTGCGGTTTCGCATTTCTTTTGCACCATTTTCAGAAAAATATGGCACTTTGGAGGAGATGGTTAATGAGATTCTATTTAATATCTTGGATAATTATCAAAATATTAAAATTCCGAGTCTCAGGTGCATCACTTCAGGCCTTGGACTACCTAAACATAATTTTTCAGGCTTCTAGATACGCTAGATTTTGCTAGCTATCGCAGACAGAAAAACAAACTCACACACACAGAGCTAAACTTTCTTTTATTAATATAGATTGCTGTTAATTTTCATTACTATGGCTTTGTGATTTTAATAGTTATAAGTGAAATATATATATAAAAAAAAAAAAAAACTAGTAATGGTGTAATTCCGTTTGCACTATATTAAATATTATAATATAAATCACAGACAATAAAAATATGCAGATATATCCACATTTAAAGCATTTTATAAAGCACACTATATAGCTTTAACTCATAGAAGAAGTTATATTTTAATTTTCGAAAGTTAAAAAAAAAATTATTTTCGATTACATTTATAACTATTATACATATTCTTTATAAAAAACCCAAAAAAAAATAAGTTTTGAGATTTTTTTTTAAAGGTACAGTACAGAATAAAAATACCTATGTTTTTTTCTTTTAAACCATCCTCTGAAATAAATTTATGACGTGATTGCAGAACAGCTTATAAAGCACTTATACATCCAATTAAATAAAAGAATATTTTAACTATTCGTACAAAAAAGTTTATGAAATCAGCAATATCTTTGTCAAGCATGAAAAAAATATTTTAATTATATAACTGTTTTTGAAGAATTAAGTACTTAAACCAAAACTCTCAAATTAAATAAAAGTACATACTTCAAAACCACACTTAGAGAGAACTTTCTATATTTTTCTTACACATATACAAGTAGAAAATAAAATGTAAATAGGCAATTAATTAAATATAAATATAAGGAGTTATATTGTGAAGAGAATTAAGAAAAAAACTTATTTTCAAATATAAATTAAAAAAACCCAGTAATTCATAAAAAGTTTTTTTTTTTTTTTTTTTTTTTTTTTTTTTTTTTTTTTTTTTTTTTTAACAGACTTTATGCACAGGAAATTTCGTACTTTATAAAATATATAAAAATGCGTTTACTAAAAACTCATAAATAAAATAGCATTTCATAAAATTCAACTAAATCACAAATACTCATAAAAAAATCCAGATTTATTATTTTCACAGTAGTGCACTAATAAATGAAAAATGCCATGTTATTTTATCCGAAGTATTTAAAAAAATTAATGAGTAATTGAAAGTTATACTTCTTTTTAAAACTATATTTACATAGTTTTAAAAATAAAATTAACTTGCACTTGATTTTGCATCTGAACTCACAAAAATATTAATAATGTAAAAAGAGATTAAAAATTGAAAAGCGTATTTTTAACAGCAGTAGAAAAATATTTAGAATACTGAAAAATTTGTTGGCTCAAAATGTCATTATAAACTTTTTTTAGTTACATTAAAGATGGAGTGAAAGAATTTGTTTAAAATATCATTTTGATTTTTACTTTAATAACGAAAAAAACTATACAAAATATATTCAAAATGCCCTATCCGCAAAAAATAACGTTTATTTAAACTTGCAGCTGTCTACATGATTATTTTATAATGTTTTCAAATAAAAATTCAGTGTTTTTGTAAGAAATCTTCATGAATAATTTATTTGTGTTCTAAGCACTACATAATGTTCTCCGTTGTTTATGTTTCTTTTATCAAAATAAAAAATATCGTCCAAAGAATTTTGTGCTCTTGAAACAAATGTATGATTTTTTTTTTCTAAAACTTCTTTTCTACAAACTGCAATGTAACTTTCCATTTAAAGTAAAATATGCATTCAGAATATTTGCATTTTGCGTGTTTTAAGAAGAAACATGAGAAAAATCATCTACTTTATTTAAATTAAATTTCTAAAATGCCTTGTAAGTGGAAAAATATATCTCATGCTTTTTTATGATAAGCTGAGTTGTATCATTAGAAATTCTACATCATTATTGTATATTTTAACTGTGCAACTTTATTTAAAAGCTCAGTTGTCAGCGTGTTACGTTTCCACAATACAGACATATGTTCGCCTCCAGATTTGGGAAAGTTCATTCAACCTTTCAAAACCTAAGCAGAAATAATAATTTAAAAAATCTACCAGCATATATTTCTTCAACCACTTTTAGATTAATTTAATTTAGTTTCAGTTTTTATTTATTTTAAAGTTAATATTTAAGATCATATAAGTTTTAAAAAATATTAAAATATTAAGGTTTACGAACAGTTTGCTTAAATTAAAACATGTGTTCACGACCACCGCTACTTCGCGGAACAGGCATCGTGCGTAGACGTCGAGGAAGCCCTATCTTTTAACATTAAGCGGAACGATAGTAAAACGGAAAGATGCCACCAGAAAAAATTAAAAGCTAAATGTAATAAGTTTAAGACATAAACCAGCGGTACGGGTAGGCCGGGGAGTTTAATATGTCGGACAACAGCGGCGGCCTGGGGATCAGTATAGTTCGTTTTTTCGCAAGTATATTACATCTAGAGTGATAAACGATTTCTGTCTCATGACGACTTTATCTATCTGTCACGTCTTGTTGAAAACCCCTGCTTTGACAGCATTTTCCGAACTATTGTTTACTTTTGCTGTGAAGCTATAGGCAGGTTGTAAAGACAACTCGGTCACTGTCTACAAATAAACTCCCTAAACATTGCTTGCGGGGAAATTGGGTAAAACTGCATTTTATATTACCATTGTTTAGTCCATACAGGCACACTTAAATATTAAAAGGTTATTTTACAAATTGAAATCCTGGTTGAGAGTAAAATTCAGAGTTACAAATATTTATTATCTAAGTAATAAAATATTAAAAGACACAAATTAGTTAATATGATTATCAATTTTGGAGTTATAAGGATGTTTCTTTTACGCAATTCAGTAATAGAGCATTTAAAGCGAGGCTACCGAAAAAGAAAGGCTACCGCGGTGCTTTACGCGTATCTTTTTTACAGACTGCGGGAGTCACGTGATGTTCGAATCCACCAATGCAAGTGTACGAAAAGAGCATCACGTCACTCTAGCGGTCTGTAAAAAAAGATAAGTGGAATGAACCACGGTAGCCTGTCTTTTTCGTTAGCCTCGATTTAAAGTGTATGACGTCATCAAGTCACTATTTTATTCGAATTGCAATGCATTTTATAAATAGTTTACACATGTTTTATTTTCACATTTTATGTTCTACATATCCATGATGCGTAAGTATTACGGTGGTCCCCAAGGACTAGTTTTCCGTTTTAATGTAATTGCCATTTAATTAATATGTGTTAAAATTTTAATCGTAATTTAAATTTTTGTCTTATCATTTATGCGGTTATCAATCCTTAATTTTTAAATCTTACTAGTAGATTAAAGTATATGCTAGATGAGTAGTTCAAAAAGGTCTCGGTACTCTCTTCGTAAACAATCACAACGCCAATGTCACTTAATAAAGTAACTGAGGATTTAGTTAGGTCTTTAATTAGTATTTGTTATTTTATGGCTAAATTTCTAACTTTATCCCCACTGAGCCCCACAACTATGACGATCACATTTATGTAATTTACGCTCAGCTAAATGATATACTAAAGTCTGTATGGGGCTTCGTTCGTGCCGTTAGACTTAGCAGGTCTTTTCCGAAACTTCCCTGCGCGTATCCTGATTGATACAAAATTCGTCCAGCAATGGGTACCTAGCTTCTCGGAAACAAAACATTGCGAAATTCATGTTAGGCTGATCACATTTTCGGGACATATGTATTATACAAACTTACCAACTACCTATTTTTTATAATAAAAGAAAATACCTTAAACCAAAAATGTATTTAATAAAATGTGTCTTCCTTGTTTGTGCGAATCATTTGAAATACACATGATTTAATTCATTGAATAGAATTATTGTTCAAAGTATGTTTTTTTTGTGTAAAATAAAAATGTTAGGTTAGGAAGGACATATGGAGTATAAAAGAGTCCATCGTAACAAAGTCGGTGTTGGACGCCGTCTGTCAAGATTTTTAATGGGTTTCAGTGCTGCTCAGTTGTTTAGTAATATCATTTTCTCAGGTGCATCATAATTCTAAAGATGTTTAAAGAAGAAGAGAACTCTAAACATAAGAAAATATTTGTATCAAAAGGATACATATGCATCTGTTATGCAAATAATTAATAAAATAGCAAGATATTAAATATGGAATTGGGATATTTAATGCTCTGACCGATAATGATTGAAAAATATGTTAACCCATTTTACAAACTGCCATAAAATATTTCTTCTATCACTTTTAGTTTAATTTTATTTAGTTTTAGTTTTCAATTATTTTAAGGTTTCATATTAATGTCGTATAAGTTACAAAAATTTTAAGGTTGGGGTTTAGTTTAATTAATTAAAGGAAGCATCCACGAATTTACAATATAATTTTAATAAAGTACAGCTAGCTAAGATGTTATAATACTTTGAATTACGATCAATAGTAGGCTATATTTCTTCGTCAATTCTCATTTAGTTTATTCGTTATTGGTTGCCCCACCGTCGTTGCCAGGGAAAAATCCATTACTGATACTCGGCTTCGTGTAATCTGATATTCATGAAATGCAAAATTGAAAGTAAGGTAACTATACCAATAATAGACACATTAAAAACACTTTGTGCTATATTTTTACTGTACCGTTCTTAATTTTGGTGAATGCAAACACAGTGAGTATTCGGTATCTCAAATAACTCTTTCTATACCGGACTGTGATACAACTATTCCTAGCATTTTCCGTACAAAATATTTTTTGTAGAGCCTAAATGCGTGAGTAGTGGATGGGGAAAATGCAGTAATGAACCATCTGTTCAGTTATTGGGTATATTTGAATTTTTGCAGAAAACGTAAAAAAAAAAGTTGAAATGCTGGAAAAATATTTATTTAACAAAAAGGTATTTGTTATTACGTAAATGAGTTAATGCAATGAAAATAAATCATAAACATGTATCTAAATGAATTGAAAAAAGAGTCCATAAAAAAATTAAAATTTTTGAAGCATGGCACAATTCAAAATCAGAGTTTAATTGCCACATTCTAATGCAAGTAAGTGAATAATGAATTTTTTATCACAGCGTTTTGCATGTGCAGTAAGTTTAACAATGCCTATCCAAGTCATAGCTTTTAAATACTAAGTCTATGCGATGAAGGAAGAAATGGCAGCTATCGCAGGCGAAATTTTCTGAGCCTTCGAATGGTACTTTGAATTTGGCTACTACTATTTCAGAAAAGTAATATTATTTTTTTTATGCAATTAAATATGATGAAGATAAAAAATTGGAAAAAAGTACACATAAATAAATGATTTGATCTACTTTATAAGCGGTAATTTTAGAATAAAAAAATATCGTCGTTGTAAAACGCTATGTTTGAATCTGTTGGAATCGAGCAAATATCCTTTCCTGACAGTTTGTTGTTGACCTCCTCGAAAAATTTTCACAGCTTTTGATCATTGATTCAGCTCTTGTTGCTGGCAAATTCAGAGCTAATTGTTACTAAATTTCCAAATTCCTTTGCAAAAATGCATTAAACCATTTCCATTTATTACGTGTATTTATCCTGTTTGGTTATTTTCAAAATATTTCCAGCTTAACCTACCTGTAACATTCTCAGCTGTCACACGATGTTCACAGCGGCTTAACGTGTCAACAGAATTCCTATTTTGACAGGGCTGTCCAATACTCATCAGTAATGACACTCTTATGAATTGGATCATGTTGGCACAAATTTCAAAACTAAATGCCATAAATGACTTCTACATATCAATATTAGCCATATTAAACCAAAGGCATAAACCAATTGCTTAAACGTAGGCACACAAAACAAAACAAAAACAAAGCCCTGTTTTTTTCTAAATTCAAAACTTAAAAAAAAATATCACGATAAGAAAACTGAATGGCAGCATTGTTTGATTTGAATTCTCGTCGCACGAAACCTAATGGCTTGAAACCTTTGTAGTTAGAGACGTTGACAGTAGAGGATTGTAAAAGTAACCAGACGAGCAGGCGAATCACTGTGCGACTTTCACAGTGTACTATAAGTTATTTTAATTTATAATTAACTTATAAGTGCGTGTGTATAATTTAATCCAATCGCAATCGTTTATATTTTCTTGAGCGTAAAAATAGACGACATGAAAAACAATTAGCTATTCAAACATGTCTCATGTAACAATATCTGTTAGTTGGTGCATCTTAAGTTAATGCATTATCTGTGCTTAAAAATTTATGTGAATATGAAGGGTTTTTTTGTTTTTTTTATCCGAAATTTTATTTTGTTTCTTAACAAAAATAACCATTCTTTTTTGTAAATAATCATTTGTTTTTAAATTTAAATTCCTTCTGAATTTGTATGATTGTGCCATTTACTGGAATATATTGAAAACAAAAAAAAATGTAGAAGTGACAAGTTTCAATTACATTATTAATTAAAAAACTAATTATACCGCTTTCGAAGCGTGTTATTTTAGACATCTGATAACTTCCTGCATAAATCTTGTAGCTAGCACACAAAAAACTGCGTGTTAAAAACACAGCGGTTTTTTTTTTCAAAAAACTGCACAAAGTCACAAAAGCAAAAATATATTTTTTATAATGTTTCAGATAAGGAAATAAAGTTTTATTGGTAGTGTCTCAGTAATCCCATATTTTTTTAATATGGAATAATGCACAGTTTTATTTAAAAAAAAGAGATCATTTAATTTAATTCGCTGAAAAATGATTTATATATTACACGAAACTTTATTGAAAATCAGTTTATTTTGAAAAATTTATTTATCGTTTCAGATTTAATTCTTCTTGAAGCCTATTTGAAAATATCCAGGCATTTTCTATGTGAGTAAGGTTTTTATAGAGAATTTATCAAGATAATACCCCTCACTTTTCTTTCAAAATGAATTACTTTTTTAAGAATAAACTGCATTATTATTATGTGAACAATGATATCAATCTATATAAATAATATAATATTTGAAAAATACATTCTCTGGATTTACTTGTTACACTACGTGATTTTTTATTATAACTCATACTGTATTGATATTGGAACACATAAACTAAAAGCTAAAAGAAATAAAAAAAGTAAACAAATAAAAAATAAACTTATGATTCAATATTAAGAAAATAAATACAAGATAATTCGTTTACTTTTAATTAATACAAATTAATTCCACCCTTACTGTATTTTATATTTTATAGAAACATTTTGAAACGTTTAAATTCTGTTTTTTTTTTTTGTTTTTTTTTTTGTAATGATCAGAAACATAAATTTCTGGAATTTAGTAGGATTTTCTAAAACATTCAAACATAGGAATGTGTCTTAAAAATAGGAAAAATGTTTAAGTTACCTTTTCGAAAATACGATGTGTTTTAATTTTACATTACATATTGAAGTCGTTTTTTTTAAGTAATTTGTCGTAATTTTTGACACTCGCAATTAAATACGAAAATTTTAATTGATCGAAGAGCGCTTCATTTTTATGAATAGAAGTCGAAAATGCCTCTTTAAATTAATCCAATTACACATATCACCATAAAATATGGGCAATTGGAATTTAGATAATTTTATTGAATTTTCCCTAATAGAACTATTCTCCTCTGCATCACATCGGCTTTTCTTGCTTACATTCTTAGTTGCAATAAACTGATTAATTTTCACGATATCTTCTACAACAAAGTCTTTAGCTGAAGTAAATGAATCGTATAGAGTTTCAATTGTTTCTTCAGCTATACCAAAGTAAGAATTTTTAAATCACTTTCTAAAATATTAAGCTCCGACTTTAATTTCTTCAATAACTGCAAATTTTCTTTTTCAATCGCACCGGACACCTGATCCCTATATCTTTTTATTTCTTTTACGGTAAAATTAAATGTGGATTCCGACGTGATTTCCGCTTTTGTTTTCGTCATTATTATAATTTTGAATAAGATGTAATTGATTAATCACCAGCCGAACTCAGGTTATGACGGACCAGCAAAGTTTATGTAGAGTTTTAGATTAAAGATTAAGAATTATTGAGATTTCATTACTGTATAAATAAATAAAAAGAATCCACGTACCTTGAGGTTTGTGTCGGGCTTTCGATTCCATTCATGAATTTCAATCTCTACCGATTGAATAGAATATAATAATGAATAATCACATAGTGAATGATGAATGATGAATAATCATTGAATCTATGAATAATCACATAGCTGAGATTCTATGATTTTAATATTTCACTAATCAAAAACCTAATTTTGAATTCCACGCACGTTCCATTCAGAACAGAAGATTTTCCTTTAAGAAAAAAAGCAGCATCTTCTTATAAAGAATTGTGTCTTAAAATAAACTAACTGAGTCAGTTCACAATCATTACTTGAAAAGTGAATATTTTTCACGTATTTAATAAGGTATAATAAGACTTTGAATTAGAATTATAATTTTTACACACACTCAGAATTTAGACTCAAAAAACAGAACAACATTTTTACGTAACAGCTCCGCATAAAAACAGGGCTCACAGAATTCACAAAATCTAAGAAAATTATTAATATATATTACAGAAAAATAATGACAGAATTTTTTAAACATAATAATAATTAAAGTTCTGGAAATATGATAAAGTTTGTAGAATATCTTTTATATATTTTCTGACGTAATAAACAGCAATTCTAAACATTGTTCTTTTAAAACTGTTCTTTGGTGCTGCCACCTAGCGGGAAGAGCGATACTTAAAATCGTACAATGTATCTAAATTAATTCATATTCAGGATTAGTTACATAATATCTAGTTCCATAATTAAACAGAAAAAATACATATTTTAGCGAGCGTGGATTCGTGCATAATTATCTGTTTATATCCACTGTTCAAACTCTTATACATATGAAACCATACTGTGGCCAGCATAGTTACGAAATCGGCGCCTCTGGTGCACGCGTTTGTGCTTTATAATACATACATACATACAACATATTTAAGAGAGACAAAATGTTGCCTATTTGAATGGACATCCGTTATCGGACTGTATTGTATTGTTGTATTTCTGCAAATATTTTGCATTATTCAAACACTTATTCTTTTAAAATTATGTATTCGAATTACAATCGTAAAACCTGCATGTTTAAATGATACAAACATCCTGAGTCTTATTTATAATTTAATGTTTCAGAGGGATTGAATTATTTTTTCTTATTTGATAATTATTTTTATAATTTGATTTTGCGTAGAAAACTAAGAAGACACTCGGTAATTATGTGGAAGCAATCGCAATTTCTTCATAGTTTTTCAGACTGTTTTTTATTAATGCAAAATTACTTTACATCATTATAGCAAACATATATTAAATTGTTGAGATATATTTTAAGATTTTAAAATTGATTAAACATATGTTGGTTGGTTGAATTTTGGTTTTGAATAATCAAGCTTGAAAAATGCTTATAAAACCTAATAAAATAATCATTATATTGGAATACAGTTTTTAAGTAAATTGCTTTTTATAGTAGATTCTTTTCTTTTCGATGGTGATTGAAATTGTGCAATATTAGCAAGTTAATGTATTTCTAATAAAAGCTACATCAATAAGCGCAGATCGTTGATACTATCGCTATGACCTCAGCGGCATTGACGGACATGATTTTGCTTTATAATGAAAATTGCATTTCATAACATGTAAATAGAAATATTTTACGGACTGTATATGAAACTCTTTTTGGTAAAATGATATTTTTCTCTGGTATTAAATTAAGTGGAAAAATTAAAAAAATCTGACCTTTTTAAATAATAATAATACTAAACAAATTTTAAACAAAGAATAGAAATTATTTGTTTAATTATTCTCTTTGAAATCATCTTAAAATATCTTGGTTGAATGGTCGTAAGTTCGGCTTGATAAATGCGACTCATGTACAACAACACTTTTTTCTTTTTTTAATCATTCGACCCGTTTTGTATAAATACATAAAGGGAAATAAAACAGTATGATTGAATGAGAACAAAATTTAGGAAATATCTCTATTTAACTTTTTGCAAAGAAATATCTATTTTGAAATTTGCGTGGCTTTTCAAACACGGTCAATAAAATCTTACGGAAATAAAATATTTATTATTGTCATGATGTTATCAAATTTTAAACGTGAGCATTTACGCTTTCTGCACATATATAAAAATATCAATTGGTACAATTTTATATTTTTCAAAAAATATATTTTTTTTGTCAGGCATTTAAATAGGGGTGTTTTTATGAACGGGTGTTTTTAAATATGTGTTTTTATGCGCTTATTGTTTAACAAGCAAATTATATTAACTAACTATTATAACTAAAACTTACTATATTTCAAGGCGTATACTCAACTAATACTTTATTATAGATCTGTATGATTATTTTGTATCAGATTTATAGTAATAAATTTATACATTTATTACTATTATTTATATATTATTTTGTTTTGTGATAGTAATTTTGACTGAGCACTATACTGTTTAAGGTTTTCTGGTATACGAAAGTATGATGTATTTTAACTAAAAATAACTGTCCGATTTGTTATCAGTTAGACAGATTAATTAAATTGAAAAGAAATTTTCATATAATTTTTTGTCTGTATCACAATAATTGAGTGAATTTCATAGAAATTTGCATAGGTTGTATTTGATCTCAAATTTTTATCACATACAATTTAATTTTTTACTGTTACTTATTTTACAATTTTTGTACCACACAAATGTACTGTAGAACAGCTATATAATAAAATTAAATAATCGTGATTATTATATAATAAAATAACACAAATAATAAATTAATGAATATAAAAAAAATATTTACCACAAATAACTATCTATTATTTTTAACGATAATGTAGTTGCAAAGTCAAGCAATTTTTTGCTGACACTATTTCGAAGTAATTATTTTTATGTTATATTATCGCGAATATCTGTGATTAAAGAATGCGAATGTTTCTATCCTGAAATAGTGGTTTTCAAATATCATGACACTTGGCAGCTGTACAAAAATAAAAAATACACATACGCAATGCACATAAGATATGTAAAATTGATTGTAATAAAATTTTTAGTTCTGTAACAATCAATATGACACTATTAAAGAAAGGAATGAACTATTTATGATACATAAATTTGTAGAAACAATTTGATTAATGTAACTGAAATTAGGAAGTCAAATGACATTAAGCTTATATTTTGGCTATTATGACACTTAGTAATTGTGACAACAGTATAAGTTTACAGTGCTTCATTAATTATGCATCATACATAACAATATTCTCTTGATGTCATTTTCCCTGATATCCAACTTCCTAAATAACAATTGATTTAGTTATTAGCATTAATCATTTCGCTCAGCTTTCATGTAAATCATTAGTTTTACAGATGTCAAGTGAAGCAGATAACATAAAGTGAACGATGATTATAAATATGAATTATTAATGGATTGAACCTTATAACTGTTGTTTTCGTATTCCTGCTACACTAAATATTTATAGAATAAAATAAAATGCATACCAAATGAGGAATCGTGAAATAACACAAGGGAAAAATTAAACTACATTTATTACTCGTAAATCCAGTCTGTTTATATAATAATTAGCTTTAGATATTATTATACTTCATCTGCAATAACCTGTTAGCCGTCATTTTAGTTGCAAAATATATTTCGTTTCTCATAATAACAATTATTTACATCCTGGAGTTCTTGTGTTAAAATAAAATGTCTGAATAATTTCTTATTCTTAGAAAAATGTATTTTAAATATTATATTTGTCAGTTTCAATCATCATTTAAAAAAAATATATACTCTTCATGCAGAAGAATTTTTTTTTCATAATTTTATTTTACTCAGCTTGGTTTTTGTATGTAAAGGAATTTTGTAATCGATTTAAATAGTTTCTTGATATACTGGAACTATTAAAAGTACTTATAAAGATGTGTTTCCGATGACAATACCATATTTTAATAATTTTAGGACGTAATTGTAGGGCATTTTTCCGTTAGCTCGCCAGAGATGATAATTAACCAAATATTCTCTATGATTACAATTGTATACGAGTACATGAACAATGGATTGAATTATGACACAAATCACGCTCTCCAAAAAAGGCAAATTGTCTGTGAAGAACGAAACATTTTAAGACTATAAAGTGGAAAGTATAAATAAAAAGAATGAGTGTATTTTTTAAAAAATACGCTTTAATCAATTTATATTTTCATATTACTAAATTATAATTATACGTTGAGAAATCAACTTAGAAATACTAAAAAGATAGTTTTAGTAACAGTTTTTTTCTTTCCTGTTGACATACATTGGAAAAATGAACAGAGCAAAAACTATATATTTTCTTTAATAATTACACTAGCTAGCGCTTTCTACCATGCATTAAAAAATGTATTGAATTTTCCAGTGTCCACGGCAAATTAATGTATGACAACGGATTTTTATTTTTTATTTTAAATTCAAGAAGTGCAGTTATATAATTGTACATTATTTTCACGATAAACTTTGAATACTTATGAAAGATACCCTATATACCTAAAAAAATATTTTTACTTTTATACTTATTATATGTATTTTAATTTAAAAAAACTTATTTTTTTTACGCATTCACTGAAAATAAACAACGATACTTTTTAATGAACGAACTTGATATAGTACAGGCTGTTTTTCAAAAATGTATATACAATTAATTGATGAATAACAAGCTTGTTCTTATTTTTGTTTCACGTTAAATTAGATTAAATTAAAAACTGGAAAATAGGATAAGAAAATTTATCCTAAAGTGTTGCTGGATGTTCAAAAATACTGCTGAAGTGTTGAGGCAGTTTCGAAGAGAGCATCAAATAGATTGCCTTATGCGACTTACAAATTCTAAAATGGCAGATATGTTCACTTTAGAAAGGACAGTTCACAATGTTCACAAAGTTCGGGATGGTCGCGGTGATTAACAAACTCTTCAAATGAAAAGAGGCTTATATGTCGATGTTTTCAAATCCATTGCTTCACGATTTCATCAGTGTTTGGATCAGAACGAAAATCAGTGTTTATATAGGCGTTAATTTGATAAAACGGTCAATATTGTAGTTAAATTTCACATTTAAAAATGAAGTGTTTGTCAATCAAAATATATGTTATGGTATAGATCAATATATATGTTTTTTCTTTTGTTAAAAGTTATCTCTTCTCTTTTCCTTTTATTCTAAAATCATATCTCATTTATTAACATATTAATGCTTTATTCTTTTTGCAGGCAGATGCAATTTATTCTCGCATCTCTTGCCTTTTTAATTTTACATGTACACCACAGCTCGAATATTAGATAGAACAATACGTTTCTCACTGTGTGTATATGCACTTTGTTCGGTATTATTTTCTTTCTTTTTAAATCTGATCTTTGAGCTTCCGCTAGTTATCAAAATACATTTACTTTTAACCTTGTAATTATTTCACTTTAACACAAAATTTATATGCATCCGCATTTTATGTTTTTACAAATTGTTATTTCTATGAACTAAAATAACTTCTTAAAACACCATAAAAACTTTAAAATGCGCAAAAAGAATGTTGCGTGCAATGTTGCGTGTTTTAAGAAGTTATTTTAGTTCTTAGTGTTTCACACCAGTTTCGACTTATTTTATTTGTTATTTCTATTTCTATATTTTAGTTGATCGCAGATGTTTCCCAGAGTCTAAAAGCCACAAAAAGGTTACCGATGTACTTTGTAATATTACAACCCCCTCTTTAATCGCCAAATTTAAATATATCTATTTCTTATCATTAACGGTTATTTTGTCTGGCGTTAATGAGTCTTGCCAATTGTTTTATTTTGGCGTAAAATACTTGCTGACCTGCGAACATTGTCATGATTTGAAATAATCAGTTTTTGCTGAGATGTAGAGGTCAAAACACTTCTTAATGCTCCCTGATATGGAGCAAGCCGACCAATTGTTTGCTTTGATTATTATGCTACTTTTAGCTTCAAATAAAGGACTAATTTCGACAGAATGAGTTCTTATTGTATCCCCGAACATTTGTTATATCTATTTACTCAGGAAACGTATCTGAAGTGTTTTTACGGTACAACGAATTTCATTTTAATCGCTATGTACTATTATAGTAAAATAATCGCTGTGACGATCAGGCCAACTCTTCAATAATATTATTAGAATGCAAACGACAACTATTGTACACTAAAACGATTGTATATATGTTATAATCATTAAAATTGCGTATTCAATTTTTTTAAACACCTTATGATACATGCAAACACACCGTAATTGTCAAAAGTTCGTAAAAACTTATATGTAACGTAATTTATGTAAAACGTTGATATAAATTGCGGTTTGCGTGAATGGTATAGAATGATCGAAAATAGTTAATTAAAAAAAGTTAGAGGTCGCTAATCAGAAATATGAAGATATATACTGATAAAGCTTGGGCTAAGATATACTGAACAATAAATAAATCCGTCAAGTGCGAGTATAACTGGCGTTCAAAGGGTTCCGAAAATTGAATTTATTAATTACTATTTATTAATTAATAAAATCCTACTACTCCTAAATTTTTCATAATTTAGTTTCAGTAGATTCGAAAATAAGAGGAGGGGAGGGAATATTTTTTCAATACATCGACGATATGTCTGAAAATATAATACATAAATTTAAATCATATGTTTGAGTTCGATGTTACGAGATCTTCCGAATGATATCCTACACGATATATAAAAATATTTTTTTTCAAGTAACTTAATATATCGACTAATTACCGATAATTGTTTTCGAAAATCGGTATGACATATTCTTGGATGAATCTGCCTCGAGCGCTCGTCCACTCCCCCGGTGACCGCCCGAAAAGTCTGTGCGTAACGAAAAAATGCGTTTTTCTCAAAAGCTATGTTAGCTAGTACAATCTCTAAAGTTTTCCTTAAATAAACTTCTACTACCCCTAATTTAGTGATATTTTTAGTTTCAGTAGATTCAGAAATAGAGAGAGTGTGGGGGGGGGGGTGTATTTTTGCGGTGTATTTTCGACGATATATCTGAAAATATAATACCTAAAATTAAAACAAATATATTTTTGAGTTTGGTATTACAAGATATTTAAAACGAAACTTTAAAATGTTTTAATTGATAATTCACTATTCATGTAAAAATGCAGCAATTCTTGATCTGGAAATGATAGCATGCTGTGGCATTGAATAATGAATTCACATGAATTTAGATGTTTTATTGACGTCTTGATTTGAATTAATATACTTTAAAGCTTGCATATCAGCGCATTTATTGATAAAATTTTTTGTTGTTCTTGTTAGTTATGTAAAAAATCATCTGATTCGAGCAAACCACCATTTTAAATCATCATTTGTTCCTTTTTAATATATGTATAAAGATGTAACGTACATTTAACGTACTCAGTATTTTTGTAGATTATTAAATTATATATCACTGGATGTGCAGGTATTCGTAATATTTTGATTAAAAGAAGATACATTTATTAACAAAATAAAATATATAGTTAAATGTTATTATCTAGGTATACTTTTATTTAAATATCACTTTGAAACCCTTATAAAATGAATTTTAGCAAAACGTTTCGATTTTATTTAAAATTTATGCGAGTTTATATGCTACAAATCGTAATACCGAATAGGCAAACTTGAAAATAGTAATGGATATAATGCTATATGCTATATTCACGATACGGAATAAAGCAATATCTCAGACTTGCCAATGGTTTAATGCTTGAAAAATTAAATGCATTTTTGAAATTTTTTAACTTTTGCATTTACAGATGATATAAGTTTTTTTTTCATAATTTTGTACATTATCATTATAAGCTGTATTTATTCCATGTCTATGATACGTTTATACATTTTATTAGTAAAATGCTATTATGAATATGAAATCACAATGAACAGCATGTTTTTTCGCACCTCCTAAAAATGCGCCCCACATCAAACAAAAATATTTTTGGTCAAAATACACTGCTCAAAACAATTAAAGGATATTGCAGTTTTAGGTGGATTTTGTATCTGGGAAACTTTTTAGCTGATTGATACATGGTCGACAGACATAGTAGGTTATATGAGAATAAATTACACATGTTTGGCAGAAAAAAATGCATTTTATTGCGCATTTGTGTACAAAAGGAAAAAAACACAATTTGTGCATATGAGAAAAAAAGAATAAGAAAAGGTGTTTTCTTCAAAGAAAATCATTTTCAGTAGGGGGTATGGTTTCCACGGGCGGCCAGCAACGTTGAACACCTTTGAAGCATGGACTCAATGAGGCTATTAATGACGAGTTGGGGTATTCTGCCCCACTCTTCCAGAAGAGCTCTTTCCAGTTCTTGGAGAGTTTGTGGGGGTTGTTGGCGGCCAGAAACTCGTCTTCCTAGAGTGGCCCAAACGTGCTCGATTGGATTCATGTCTGGAGAACACGCTGGCCATTCCATTCGAACGATTCCTTCCTCGAAAAGGAAATCCTCCACCAGGTTTGCACGATGTGGCCTGCAGTTATCGTCCATTACAATGAAGTTATCTCCGATTGCTGCAGCGTAAGGGACTACAATAGGTCTGAGGATCTCATCCCTATATCGGCGACCAGTCAGAGCTCCATCTCGAATGATGTAGAGGTCAGTGCGCCCGTCAATGGAGATGCCACCATACACCAACACTCCTCCACCGCCAAATCTGACACTTTCGTGCACGAACGCAGGATTATTCCTACTGCCACGGTCCCTCCAGATGAAAATACGCCTATTATCCGGATGCACAGAAAAACGGGACTCGTCAGAAAACAGAATATTGCTCCATTCATTTCTCCTCCAGTTGACATGCTCGGTTGCCCACTCCCTGCGGTCGCGACGATGCCTTGATGTTAATCTAACACATACCATCGGTCGGCGAGCATACAGACCTACAGCATGGAGCCGGGTTCGGACAGTCTGAGTTGAAATCGTGGTGCCTGTAGCCGAGCGAAGGTGTTGTTGGAGAAGAGTTGCGTTCATGTTTCGGTGTCTCCGAGCTGTTAACGCTAAATACCGATCTTCATTGGGCGTTGTTGCCCGTCTACGACCTTGCCCTGGTCTTCGGCCTGCACATCCACTCTCCAAAAAACGGTTCCAGATCCTGGAAATGACACTTTGTGACACTCCAATGGCTTGCGCTACTTCGGCTTCAGTTTGGCCCCCTTCTAACCTACCAACAATTCTCCAAGCTTCTGAATCTGTCAAATGACTTCGCTGAGACATCGTACTCATCGAAACAAAGCAATCACTGAATGCCGATCATCCTTGTCTTAATTCTCTTTTATCCAGGTGAAAGTCAAATTTCATTCGCTGCCGCTGAAGCGACGTTTTTGACGTCGAACTCAAAATTTGCATACTCCACAGTTTGAAAACCAGAAAAAATTGCATTTGTGATTCTCTTCTTCTATTTTCGGCAAAAAAATTTTCGTTTATATCTTTATTTTATATAAAACTTCAAATATCTTTTAATTGTTTTGAGCAGTGTAGTAGTCAAAATTTAGTAACGCTTATCATTAACTATTCCTGCATTTGTCTTGTTAAAATTTAATGCAGTTTTTGTACTTTCGTCTTAAATGAAATATTGTTATTTTGGAGAAACAAAGATGGAAAAATAAACATTTCATTTTTGTATTTGGAATTCTGAACAGACTCGATAAATACTGAAACCAATTTTTCTGTCAACTACAATAAAATTCGACGCAATAAACCCTTCGTTGTTGCTGGTGTTGAAGGTCGAAGTGGTGTCGAAAGCATTTATTGAACACATTGAACGCTTTCGACGCCACTGCTACGTGTGTCATTTATCTTAAAACCATCCACAGACCCAGCCGTTTTAAAGAGTACTTTGCTTGTATATGTCGCCTTAATAAAACCAAATTAATAGGAATGAAGTCTTGTGTCCTGTTATTTAAAAAAAAAGAATGTTTTTTAATTAAAAGTAATGGTGAAAACTAATGAAGATCTATTTCACTTATAAAAGAGTTGGATTCTTAAGATAATGTACCGGTGCTGCGAGATTCAGTTTTAGAGACAGTCGGATGCACTGTGAGGAAACACAAAATTTAATATCTTAATGAAAAACAATCAAAGTTTTGTTATACAGTACGCGAAATGTTAAGGTAGACTTCTCGAATTAGAGAACTATTCTACAAACCCTCTTCCCAACTTAGACTGGTTATCAAACGATTTTAATTACGCAAAATAATTTTTAAACCAGCTACTTCAACCTGTAATGAGTCTAATCCTTTTAGCGAATGTAGTGATAGGCATATGATGCACCATGTTGAGTATTTTAGAGTACTCAGAGAAAAAACGTATGTTTGCGGCCAAGATAAATAGTTAGCACGATGGCGAGAAGAAAAAATCAAAATTAGTTGGTAAGTTATTGGATTTTACGCATGAATCGACGTTGATCGAATAAATATCCTTAAATGCTAATGATGATAATGAAGAGAGAAAAAAATGTTTTCAAAAGAACTGCTTATCTATCCTGTTATTCATTCAAAAAGGCCGAAGCCGATTGTTATAACAATAAAATGTCGTTAAAGGTTGATAGCGTGGGAGCCCAAACCACAGTTCAATCTTTACTAGACCATACAGTTTCTAGAATTATCCTCAATGTGCAACTGCATTACGCCTCTGAATACCCCAAAATATATTTGACATTAATAATGACTAAATGGCGATGCAATGGTTCATCTGTTGAAAGTGTATAAAAACAGTGAATTTTGACAGAGCATTGCAAGGGGAGGAATCCGCGTTAATCATGGGCACACTTAAGCCCATAACGCTGTATTATGATCTCACTACACTCGTGATTTGCGGAAACCCACGATTGTATTCAACAGAGTTTTGCCGGTCCGTGAAATTTGAATCTTGTAATGAAACCCCAGACACTGTAAAAAACGAAGTGACATAAAAGAATTGTAAAACATCTTCATTGGTTCCTACTGAGAGTTATGTGGTGATGATAAACCATCAACTGTTTATGACAATGGTGTAATACAAAATATTAAATATTGTTTCTGATACCAAGTATTCTCGATTGTGCTACCTCTGTGGAGCTACTTCTAAGATGTTGAACGATCTGTCACGGTCTGGGGAGAGAGGAATCAAAGTGGAAATGAACAAATTTGGAATGTTACAAATTCAAGCGAAATATTGATTATTGGTCAACTAATACGCCAGAATTCAAGCAGCATTACTTCCAGTTACAGAGATGTAAGAGGAAGCTCAAGAAAATCTCAATAAACATTTCACAAGAATTAAGTGAAATCGACATCGCGTAAACTGAGCAGGAAACAAACTGACGAAGACATAATTCCCAACCTATGGATTTCGTCTGATCCTTTCATTTCTACCATTAAACCTCGCTACACAATGTCTTGCAAGTAGATATTTGATTCCTGAAGCCATTTTGTTATTGTTGAATCAATAGCGCGACCAAAACGAAGAGAGTTAAATTAAAATCAGATGATGATGATGATGATGATGATGATGATGATATAACTCGGGAGGACACTAATGACTCGGAATATTGTTTGATTAGTGATGACATCATGGATGTGAATTAAGAATGTAAAAAACAAATTTATCTTTATTTTATGGTTTTATATTAATGAAAAAAGTTATTAATTTACTTTTTGAGATTCTTTATTTTGACAGTAGTATATTCAGTTATTTCTGTTAATATTATTCGCTAAACGATTTTTTAAAATTAAAAATCATGACATGGAAACGAAGCGAATGTGTATTTTGAAATAACATTTTATCAAATTAAAATTATATTAAGTATTTAAATACCATCTTCCCCAGGTAACTTTTACTAGATAAACTTAAAATAATAATTCCATATTGTGAGAGGCTTAGGAGGGAATTCTAAGAAGTTATGAATTGATTTTGAAGATGCAAATGCCAAAAATGATTTCTGAAATTTTGTAAAACAAATGTTTTAATATTCGAATACAATGAAAATGCATTATAATTGCACTTTTGAAACGCTGTATGATCTTCTCACTACACTCGTGATTTGCAGAAACCCACAATCATATTCTACAGAGTTTTGCCGGCACGTAAAATTTGAATCTTGTAAAGAAACCTCAGACATTGTAAAAGACGAAGTGACATAAAATAATTGTGAAACATCTTCATTGTTTCCTACTGAGTCATATGTGGTGATGATAAATCATCAACTGTTTATGACAATGGTGTATTGGAAAATATTAAATATTGTTACTGATACCAAGTATTCTGGATGATGCTACCTCTGTGGAGCTACTTCTAAGATGGTGAACGATATGTCACGGTCTGAGGAGAGAGTTATCAATGAGGAAATTTACAAATTCGGAATTTTACAATAAAAAGCAAAACTTTGATTTATTGGTCAACTACTGCGCCAGAATTCAAGCAGCATTACTTCCAATTGGAAAGATGTAAGAGGAAGCTCAAGAAAATCTCATTAAACATTTCACAAGAATCAAGTGAAATCGATGTCGCGTAAAATGACAGAAAACAAAGTAACAAAAACATAATTCCCAACCTGCGGATTCCGTGTGAACCTTTCATTTCTACCATTAAACCTCGCTACCAAATGTCTTGCAAGTAGATCATTGATTCCGGAAGCCATTTTGTTTTTGTTGATCCAATAAAGCGACAAAAAGGAAGAGGGTGAAATTGAACCAGATGATGATAATGATAATGATGATGATGATAATAATATAACTCGGGAAGACACTAATGACTCGGAATATTGTTTGATTAGTGGTGACTTCATGAATGTGGATTAGGAATGTAAAAAACAAATTTATCTTTATTTTATGGTTTTATATTAATGGCAAAATGTTGTTAATTTATTTTTTGAGTTTCATTATTTTGACAGTAGTATATTCAATTATTTATGTTAATATTATTCAGTAAACATTTTTTTAAATTAAAAATCATGACATGTAAACAAAGCGAATATGTATTTTGAAATAACAATTTATCAAATTACAATGATATTAAGGATTTAAATACAATATTTTCAATGCATCTTTTACTAGATTAAATGAAAATAATAATTATATATTGTGAGAGGCTGAAGAGGGTATTCTAGGAAGTTATGAATTGGTTTTGAAGAATAAGTTGACAAAAAAAAAAGATTTCTGAAATTTTGAAAAACAAATCTTTTAATATTTGAATACAACTTCAATATGCATTATAATTGCACTTTTATTGGCATTTCAATTACACCAATTGATTCTTTGAGAAAAATACATAACTAAACACACTGATACATAAGTTTAGGCTTTCCCAGATCATATGCAATCAATGCCTAGAAAAAGGCCACTTTGTCAGAATGTACAACTTTCAGTGCTCTCGCGTAATGAAAAGTAAAATACATACAAAAATAATATTGATATAACAAATATATTGTGGGATTATGAATTAATGCATATCGATTTCAATTTATAAATATATGACAAAAATTTTCGTTTATACCTAACATTTTGGAACTGTAAAAACAAAAATAATAATAATAATTACTTTAATACAATTATAATAATCAAATCTGGAACGCGCATGTAAAACAGTAAAAAATATGTCCCCCGGTTTGAATATACTTTGACCACTCTGATTTAAATGGTAAACCTTTTTACTATATACATGTTTTTAAATATAAAGACAGTTTTATCTCTAACAAATAGAAGAAATATCTTCAAATATATAGTCAGCAGTGAATTAATTTAAAGTAATGGGTTGTTTGAAGAGACATTTGCATTTATTATTAGGATCTTAATAATGACCAATGCATTTTATTTCTATATACGGTAACACCTCGCTAAACGACGCCTTGGTATATCACGCATTCGGCTATTTCGCTCTATTTTACTTGTCCCCCGATAAATTTAGTTTCTCGAAAAAGCACAGAAAACTTTTGAAACGTCGAAATCTAAGCGTATACCTGAAATGTAATTAGTTTATTTTCGTTCTTTAAATTCCAGTGGCAAACACATATTGAATGAAAAGAAAATCAAACAAATATGGATTCTTAGTTTCAGAAAATATTGTAAAATGTAAGTAAAAATATATACTGGATATATAAGGTTTTATATATTTTTTAACGTTTTATCATCTCTTTTGTGTTGAACTTCTAGCTTGTTTGAACAAATATTGAATCAAAAACGTCGTATCTTTTTCATGTATAAACACTCTTCTCGCCCCCTTTTGTTATATCGCTCCCCTCGGTATATCTAGTTTTTTTCTTATCTCCCAAGTAGCGCGATATATCGAGGTATAACTGCTATTAAAGATCCCTTTTGAAAATATATTTAAATATAAAATATGAAATCCGTTTGATTTATCCATATTTTGTGCACATCTTTAAATATTGGTGGTTTTGGTACAATCATATGTTAATAATAATCTTTGTGTGATTATACACAGTCTTTTCTAACAACACCTAAAAAAGAAAAACGTTTTAAATTCCATTTTTCTTTGTAATATGCAGCAAATTACCAGCGTATTTTGCTGCGTTTTAGGATTTTTTTCCTTTCATTAAAGATATAAGGATTGATATATTTAGATTATGAACTTGTAGCGTAAACTACAAATTTTGCTTCCAAATTATTCGGAATTTTAAAAATTAATATTCACCAATAAAAAATAAATAAATAAATAACTAAAAAAAACTTTTCGATGCCGTATAATTTCGATTAGGAAAAATAAATATTTAGAAGAAGTTGAACGTCATAAATTTTATACTGGGTATATTCCAAAAGATGTTTTTTAAGTGAATCTTTCAGTAAGATTATTGTGCGTTTAAGACCCAGCTTTGTGGGATGCAGTTCCCATCGAAACTTTGGAGACTTCAAGCTATTTAGCAATGTTTTTGTAAAGAAATGTAGCTTTTCCGAACGGTAAGATTATGGAACTAAACTTCTCCTTGGTAAGACTTTAATTGTTTTAATTAGAAAAAAGAAGTTTTGAGATTTTTGGATATCTTTGGAGAAAAGCTTGGAGAAAAACTTTACTCAAAATACGTCGATTTTGTGAAACGTTCAGAAGAAAGTAATCGTTTTGAGAATATTTTTGAATGAAATTTGAGTAAATTTTCTTTTACTCCTCCCATCGAGTGTTGTCTTGCTTCAAATGCCACTAATGTGTGGAATTAATGAAAATCGTTCTTTACCCAATGTCTTGAAATACCTTTTCTATAAGTTAAGGAAACATAGATATATTACAAAATATATGAATTGATTATCGAAAACAATAAATAAACAAATGTTACTTGTACGGAAAATGTAGTGAATTTTAGCTTAGTCGCGTTCTAAGAGTGTGGAAAAGAACGTCTGCGATTTAAGGCTCATATTTACACATTCACCAACTATCTCAACTCCCGGGCAAACACGAATATCTAGGGCGAACGCTGAAATGGCATTTACTATAAACATGGTTGGATTTTGGCTGCATTCATGTCCAATCCGTTTAATGGTGAATACGATTGGATTGGTCTACCGAGTCACGTGAGCTTAACCAGGAGTTGAGGTAGATAGGGAATACTAACGTAAGTATTTAAAATTGAAAAAAGCTAGGAAATGACGGAACTTTATAAAAATATAATGATAAAACAGAATATTATTTTTGAGATTGTATTTGAATGAAATTTGAGCGAAATTAGTTTCTACATTTCGTTACTTGAAACATGGTCCTTAATTAATGCAAAATATAGTGTCACTCCAGCTTTCAATTGCATTTCCTATGATCTAAACGAACAGGGAGATATTACAGAATAACTAAAAATACAAATAAAAGTCGATTAGTGAACAAAAAAAAATGACATATTAGATCAATGATAAATACATTATATATAACTATAGATAAATGAGCTTATAGCAAACATAAATGAGTTCACTGTTGATTCTAAAATTAATTAATAAATATATTTTTAAAATCGTTAGAACTCAATATCTTATGATGATTTAATTAAATCGGAAATAATGAATTAGGAAACATGTTTTATTATTCTTTCAGCGAAACAGTAATAAATTTTTATTTTAGCTATCAAATGATTTTTTGTATATGATGATGCTAACTTAGAAGTGCTAACTTAGAGTAAGTTAAGATAAATTATTCTATAAAATAAATTAAATTATTCTATCATCTTACTTGTAACGTTGGAATTATGAAGGATTATGAAGCATAGTTTATTCTGCATTCGTGAAATCACTCAGACCTTTTGCTACAGCTTCTAATAAATATTTCGCAAAGAATAAAATTTCGTTTAAAATGCGTTCTTTTTAATTAAATTAAGATAAAATACTCCAGGTAAAATAAAATTTTAATAAAGTTCAAAGACTTCCGTCATTTTGTTTGCGTCATTAAAAATATTGGGAAACTTTTTTTCGTGATCTTTTAGTTTCCAATAAATGGAATCCCTTAATTCATTAAATATATCTTCTATGTACATGAGAACAAATAAAAACATCATATTTTATCTTATTCCTTTAAAGATGCGTTCATTTTTAATTAAATTAAGATGAAATGCTACAGGAAATAGAGAATTTTAATACAGTTTAGAGTTTTCTGTTGTTTTGTTTGCGCCATTTAAAATATTCAGAATCTTTTTTCGAGAGAGCTTTCATTTAAAATAAATGAAATTCCTTAATTCATTAAATCACTCCTGTACGTCCATGAAAATAAATAAAATTATCTTATTTTATCTCAGTCAGAAAATAATACCTGTTACATTGTGATCCATCTATACGCTGTAAGTTCAACATATTAGAATTCGTATACGTATTAATTAAAATTAGGAAATATAAACTTATTTTGTGAAAATATTCACCCATAAATATGTAAGCTGTAAATGTTCCGGTTAGTTTCATATCTAGTTATTTGTAGTTTGAACGTTCTTTTATAATTTTAAAGCAAATATACGTAACTATTATTATCCAATTCAGGATACGATGAAGTTATATAATATTAACGGCAGGGTGGTGCAAAATTTTAATTAGATTAACTATTGAAAACTAACGATTAAAAGTTTAATCATGACTAAAGATTGACGATTGAACTGTTATCGTCAATCTTTAGTCATGATTAAACTTTTAATCGTTAGTTTTCAATAGTTAATCTAATTAAAATTTTGCACCACCCTATAAACGGTACTATTCGAAACCATTACATTTCATTAATAATTGGCATAAACTTATAGTATAACCTATCGGCAGAAACCTAATATGTAACATAAAAATCATACAAAGAAGATATAAACTATACAACTATTAACAATAAAAGTTAAAAATTTTTATTATTGTTAAAAATTGAATATGAAATGAAAAGTATGATTGATTTTCATAAGAATACTCGCAAGCAAAAATAAAATAAAGTAATCATGAGTTTCTCTGTAAAATTGGTTTTGTGTTTGCAATTTTGAGCAGTGTCTCACAAGGAGAGTGACAAGCTTGGTAATCACAGATTTTGATTACTTTTATATATGTTGTAGGGTAGAAGCCCCTTAGTCTTAGGTTCAATGGATTTTATACAACGCTCCTTAGTTCTCGAGAAATGGGGGGTCTAATATTATAACACAATTTAAATACTTACTTTGTAACGAAGTAACTGCGTTGGTCGTAGCTCAGTTGGCATGGCGTTTGCTCGTTGTTCCGAGGACGCCGGTTCGATACCGGAACGCGCTAAGTTTGTTTTTCTCACTTTTTTTTTATAAATATACTTGTAATTATAATTTAATAATCTCAATAAAAAATTTGTTAACACAATTAAATTTTAATCAAGCATTTTTGATTTTTTTAAAAATCACTTTTAAAATGTATTTCATATAGGCTTTATCAATGCAACAATATTGAACAATTATGTCAATTCCTGATTATAAAAAAAACATTTATAAAGTCAATGCGATGATAATACCACTCTGTTTTTAAAGTATGAAGCATAATTATATTAAAATTTAGCATAAGAATTAAATTACATATTTATGTTTTATTTTATTGTAACTAGAGGGCGCCACGACATACTTTGGTTATTTTTTTTTTTTTTTTTTTTTTTTTTTTTTTTTTTTTTTTTTTTTTTAGTTTGCTGCAGTTAAGTGGTTTTTGTTTTCACTCTTTATCGCACAAGTGCGTATCATTCTATAACAGCTTATCTATACTAATAAAAGAAAGTTTCGCTCTGTGTCTGTGTCTGTTGGCGATGGCTAGGAAAATCTAGCCTACCTAGAAGGCTGAAAATTTAGATTTAAGTAGTCCAAACCCTCTCCTGGTGCAACATTGCGTCAGAATTTTAATATTTTAATTACTTTCTGAAATATTAATTAAAATGCACAAAGAACTCTCATTAAAAATACGCTTTTTTTCATCGGTTGGTTGGTTGTGTAGAATATCTTCTCGGAACACATTAAATAAATCAGAGTAACGATGCATAGATAAGTGCCAACATTGAGTGCAGTTACCTGCATATAGCCAAGCTAATACAGCGCCATCTACTCACGGCAAATTACATAAACGCCACCTGTTTAAGACATTTACAGGCACGTTTTTCTTCATTATAATTATCTGGGTTTAAGGTTTTTTTTTTAAACAGGACATATATTATTATGATAGAGACCACTATTACAGAAAACTTTATTTAACAGATTATTTGTTATATATTTGCGGGAATGGCGAGGGGTAGTGGTCTAATTATATTTAACAATTTTAACCCGTAGCGTTTAATTGTTGTTTTATATACAGAAAACCGCTATTTTAAATCTCAGTTTCTCAGTAATATCTCAGTAATAATGTTCCGAACTTCTCCATTTAGTTCCATTTGACTAAATTATCGTAAAACTCAGCATTCATTGTCTCAAGGTGTATTTCTAAAAAGCAATTACCAGTATTTCCGAATAATAGCCAAAGCCAAATTTCAAAATAAGTTCCTAGCTTAACCAAATGAATCAATATTCAAAGATGTATAGTGATCCTCCTAATTAGTTATTTTCTGAAGGTCACTTGAACATTCGCCACCCCCCCCCTTCCGGGGCCTTCCTTCAAAGTTTTCTCTAACTATTTCCCGTTTCCATATCTCAACAACTATCTTACCGATTTCAATACAAGTGATTCCAAACATTATAATTAACTTAATAGTTACCCTTTATAACATTAAACTAAATTTATGAGTAGCGGTTACCACTTTTTCTGAATAATAGTTTAAGCCAAATTTCTAATTAAGTTCCTAGCTTAACCAAACAAACGAATTTTTAAAGATACATAGCGGTTGTCCTAATTAGTCATTTGCTGAACGAAACTTGAACATCCCCCCCCGAACCCTCCTTCAAGGTCTTTTACCTAACTATGCCCCGTTTCTATATCTCAGCAACTATCTTTCCGTTTTGAACGCAAGTGATTCCAAACATTATAATTAACTTAATAGAAACCCTTTATAACATTAAACTTAATTTATGAGTAGAGGCTACCACTATTTCCGAATAATAGATTAAGCCAAATTTGTAATTAAGTTTCTAGCTTAACCAAACGAACGAATTTTTAAAGATGCATAGTGATCCTCCTAATTAGTCATTTGCTGAAGGGAACTTGAACATCCTCTCCCCCTCTTCCCCCGGTCCCCCCTTCAAAATTTTTCTTCTAACTATGCCTTGTTTCCGTATCTCCGCAACTATATTTCCGATTTCTACGCAACTGATTCCAAAGATTATAATTAACTTAATAGTAACCTTCTATAACATTAAAGTAAATTTACGAGTAGCGGTTACCACTATTTCTGAATAATAGTTTAAGCCAAATTTCTAATTAAGTTCCTAGCTTAACCAAACGAACAAATTTTTAAAGATGCATAGTGGTTGTCCTAATTAGTCATTTGCTGAACGGCACTTGAACATCCCCTCCCCCCCCAACCCCTGCTTCAAGGTTTTTTACCTAACTATGCCCCCTTTTCCATATCTCAGCAACTATCTTTCCGATTTGAACGCAAGTGATTTCAAACATTATAATTAACTTAATAGACACCCTTTATAACATTAAACTAAATTTATGTGTAGAGGCTACCACTATTTCCGAATAATAGTTTAAGCCAAATTTGTAATTAAGTTTCTAGCTTAACCAAACGAACGAATTTTTAAAGATGCATCGTAGTCCTCCTAATTAGTTATTTTCTGAAGGACACTTGAACATCCCCTTCACCTGACACCTCACTCATGATTATTTTCTCTAACTGTGCCTTATTTCAATAACTCGGCTTATAATGTTCCCATCTTCTCGAAATCAGCTCGATTTTGTCGCACGCCTACTATACAGTACCGTAGACAACGTTAACCTGTCTCAGAGGTTCTTTCCGAAAGAGGTTTCTCCACTGGCGGTGGAAGGGGGAAATAAAAGATTTTCCGGAGCGTGCGAGCGTGCCCGGTATACGGTGTCGAAGTCATCGGAAACCTTGGCCAGAGTTTCGTTTTTTATAAGATTTCAGTTTATTACACGGGCTCGGGCAACGCCGGGCGGGTCAGCTAGTAATTGTATAAAAATGGTTGAAGCAAGCCGTAGTTCACAAGAAGATCAATCTGAAGTGTCGGGATTTGATGAAAAACAGAAAAGGGATGTCACAAATGCGTTGAAGTACTGTAAAAGTTTATTGCAAAACAATGGATTTTTAACAATGAATCCAGCATCTGAAATATCTTGGTTTTCTATCGCGGTGGGAGAAGAAATCTACAATTCGATAGTAAATATGCTGATTTTGTAACGATTTTTGAATTTTTACTAGTCAATAATAGATCCAAACTTTTTAAAGCTCTTTAAATGATGAAAAATGTTTAATAATGGTTTAAAAATCAAAAAAGCTAAATTAAAATTTAATTACGTTAACAAAATTTTTTATTGATATTATTAAATTATAATTACAAGTATATTTAAAAAAAAAGAATGAGAAAAACAAATTTAGCGCGTTCCGGCATCGAACCCGGGTCCTCGTAGCTACGACCAACGCAGTTACTTCGTTACAAAGTAAGTATTTAAATTGTGTTATAATATTAGACCCCCCATTTCTCGAGAACTAAAGAGCGTTGTATAAAATCCATTGAACCTGAGACTAAGGGGCTTCTACCTTACAACATGTATCAAAATAATCAAAATCTGTGATTACCAAGCTTGGCACTCTCCTTGTCAGTCAAAACATAACTTTATGCGTATAAACACTGCACAAAAAATATCTCTGTTCAGTTGAAAATTTCAAGTTGATAAGTACTACTTTAAATTATGCAGGAAAAAACTTATGTGATACCTTTTATTCTTGAAAAATACAGATTATAAAAAAAAGATTATTTATAGTGTCTCAATATTGGATATGCAGAACATGTATGTGTGGTATATATACAATTTTAAAGAATTGTAATGACAAGACGAACACGCTGTGCATGTAGAAATATACACTTTAACTTTTCGATAAATTTCAGTCAGTATTCCTAGAGTGCATGCTAATTAAAATTATTTGGAATTAAAATGTTTTATAATTTTGACAGTTGTCCAAATTTAAGATAAATTATTAATTACAAGTGATGATTAACAATATCTATTGAATTTAACTCTTGATGTTGGTTTCTCTTATATTAAACTTCATGGAATATTCTGAAATCAATATTAAGTGTCACTAAAATATCACGCATACAATTACTTACACACATCTGAAGTGAAATACGTAAAACAAAACGCAGATATTCATAAATATGACTAACTATATTATTCAACAAATTAACAAGAGCTTTCACTCCCCAATAAGTTAAATTAAAAAAAAATATGCATCACATCAGGTTTATTGCAATTAAAGATGAAGATATTTTACACTATATTTATTCATAGCACTTCACACAATTTGTGTTCATAACAGATATATGAGGGAGTTAGAATGACTGCGGATTAAGTCAATGTTTAATCATTTGAGATATGATGGGTTTTGTAAAACTTGTGTTGCCTTTGCATTAAGTGGTCTAACTTGTTTTGCCCTTTAGCGACTTCATAAGTGAACTATGACTTATTTGACTGTCGTACTGAATAGAAATTAATATACGTTCAGTGAAAATATGGTTATATAGATTTTTCAAATTTTTGACTTACTCCACTGTCATTCTAACCCCCTCATATAGTAACTCTTCGCTTTCGTATTCTTATAAACGAATCAGTTTATAAATAAATAAGTGAAATTGTAAGAATATTCTTTTCTCAGTATAATGCAGTGAAATTCATTGAAACATATTCTGTTTGATAAAGCATATGCTTTTGAAATTTTACTGTAGGGTCAATATGAAAAAAAATATATGAAATACCTGAAAAAAATGGGCCTAATGTGAGACACACAAAATAAAAGGTACCAATTTTTATAGTAAAAAAAATATGTTTGTCATTATTTTGTAAGCAGTACATCATTTTACTGATATCTATTAGGAGTACTCTCAAAATAAAAGGAAAAATCAAATACAAAATTTTACCTTTTTTGATAACAAAAACTTTTCTGTCAGGCTTCAAAATGTTTATTTGCAATACTTAAAAAAAATTATTCTAACAGCTTTTTATTATGTGCATTCGTAATTATATAAATACGTAGTACCTATAGTCGTCTTCTGGTCAGTCCGTCTGTCCGTCTATCCGCATATAACAACGCAACAACTACCCAACCGAATTGTTTGAAATTGAATATATATAATCGTTGCAGAATTTTGTCGAGTCATTTAAAATTTTATGAAAATCGAATCAAAACTTAAAACAATATTAATAAAAATATTTATTAAGGGTGTATTCAAATCCAAACTGCTTATTTTCGGACACATTTGTAAATTCATGTTTGCTCTAAAATGCATCCAATTGGCAGGTTCTCTTATTCAGAAACTTTATAATGTCCGTATTGTTTCGATTTTTTAATAAAGGCAGCATATATTTCAAAAAATGCTGTCAAAGTGGAAATTTCGAACCGAATATCCCGAAGCAATAGCGCTGGAAACAAAAAAAAAATTATCGTACTTTGAAAATAATTGTCTGTAAATCAATTTCTAATTAATTGAACAAAAAATAAAAATATGGGGCCCTTATAAATCTCTTCATAAATCACTCAGCCAAGTTTCATGTTGTTATTTTTAAAAATGAGTCTGAGAATGTGTCTCAAAATTTTGAGTTGTTGAGCGTGGAAAAATATTTTTTTTTTAATACCGCCTTAAGTAATTTGAATTTTTTTAAAATTAGTACTTCCTTGTTATAGCAGCTTCCGAGGTGTCGCGAATCCAATTGAATTAAACGTATTCTTGGCTCCTACTAACAGGAGATGTTATGTTTTCATAAATGTATCTTTCTAAGCTGTGTGAGAAAGATGTTTTGATTTTGTAGATGTATCTTTCTAAGCTTTGTGAGAAAGATGTTTTGTTTTTGTAGATGTAAATTTCTAAGCTGTGTGAAAAAGATGTTTTTGTTTTTGTAACTGTATCTTTTCAAGCTGTGTGAAAAATATGTTGCTGTCAAAAAATGGTTTTGTAGAATGTTTTTGTCGGCGCGGAAGTGAGAGAATAAAGATATTCGTTATGTTTTTTAAGAGGACTGTTTTTCACGTATTAAAGTATTATTTTCTTTTGTTTTAGAAATGACGAAAGCATTAAAACGGGTAGTTTTAATGCTTTCGTCATTACAGACATTCACGTCATTACAACAGAAGGACATAGGAAGTGATATTTTTTAAGTGGAAAACTGTTCAAGTATGGATGCGTTAAAAATAAAAAGAACGCCGCTTAGAAGCGCATTTACGAAATTTTTAAATGCTTTAAACGGAGCTCTTAACCAGTCAAGCCCAGATGTTAATCTAATAGAAGAGCTATTAGATAAATTAGTAGGCAAAGCATCTAGATTGCGTTCCACAGATGACGAAATATTAAATTTTATGTTGTCGAATGGGTCTGCAGAAAAGGATTATGTAAAAGAATTCGAAGCATGCGAAGAATACCATGAAAAATTAATAACAGTGAAGCAAAATTTAAGACAATTTTTCGTTAAACCTGCCGTCGAACATCAACCTCTTTTACCTAATTCGATAGAAATCGAAAGAAGGGGATCCCGCACACTCAGATTGCCTGAAATTAGTTTGCAGCCGTTTGATGGGGACTCAAGATCGTGGCTAACGTTTTGGAATACCTTCAAGAAAATTCACGAAGACACTGTGTTAGACGATCACTTGAAGTTCGTATATCTGATGCAAGCAATTACTCCGAAATCGAAAGCGTCCCAAATTGTAAACAGTTATCCTATATCGTCCGAAAATTATCCTAAAGTAATTCAACATCTAAAAGAAAGATTTGGAAGAGAAGACACTTTAATTCAAATTTACGTTCACGATCTGCTGCAGCTGGTATTATGCAATAATAATACATCCAGAAGAGAGTGCAATTTGTCATCGTTATATGACAACCTAGAAACCAAACTTAGATCGTTGGAATCTCTTGGGGTTACAGAGTACAAATACGCGAGCATTTTATTCCCGTTGGTGGAATCGTGTTTACCTCATGATGTTCTATAGTTATGGGAATTTTGGATTTGGGAACGGGATCGTGAAAAGTCTGCTCAAGGTAAGAGTGAATTAAATTCTATATTTAATTTCTTAAAAAATGAAGTGCTGTCTGAAGAACGTATTTTATTGGCGCGTACTAGTTTTGGTTTTGATAAATCTAAGAATTTTACTAGATTTAAAAATGTTGAATATATTTCTATGCCAACTGCTACTGATTTATTTGTAGGTGATAAATCTAAAGATAAACATTTAATTAAGAAATATGATGAAGCATGTATATTTTGTGACAAGTGTCACTTATCAGAAAAATGTTTTAAAGCTAATTCGCTTTCTTTTGAAGATAAACGAAGTATAATTTTGAAAAAGGGAGCTTGTTTTGTCTGTCTTAAGAAAAATCATATTCCACGTCACTGTAAATCGAAGATTAAATGTTTAAATTGTGGTAAAAGGCATTTTGCTGTAATGTGTCAAAATGTTTGTAATAAAGAGAGTAATACGGTGTTAGAAAGTCGTAAACATGAGTCAGGGAGTAGTGATACTGTTTTGACTACTCAAGGTTCCGACCCAACTGTGTTATTACAAACTTTGCATCTACGTATAAAGCACGATGGTAAAGAAAAAATTGTCCGGGGAGTCATAGATACGGGCTCTGAGCGTTCATATTTAACAGAAGATGTAATTAAGTATTTGAATTATAAAAGTATTGATGAAGTTAAAATAATTCATAAATTATTTGGTGGTGTTGAAACAAGTGAGACAAACCGCAACAAATATAGAATTCATTTAAGTAGTATTGATAATAGTTATAAATGTGATATGCATGTTTTAGATGTTCCTGTTATTTGTTCTAATATAAAAAAGGTGCCAAATGGACCTTGGTTAAAGGAATTAAATAAATATGGTATTAAGATTTCGGATGTTAATAATGTATGTAAAACCGAAAATGAAATGAAATTGTTAATTTGTTGCGATGTGGCCGGAAAATTACTGACCGGAAATATTAAAGTTTTAAAAAGTGGTCCAGTTGCTGTAAAGACCCATTTGGGGTGGACTCTCATGGGGAAAATTCCAGGCATTAAATCTGAAACAAATGATTCTCTTATGGTTATTTCGTCTCTTTGGAACGAAATTCCGTTCATAATTTATGGAAGCTAGATATTCTTGGTATAACTGATCCGGCTGAATCTAAAACTAAAAATGAAATTCATGAAGAAACTATGCAACATTTTAAAAGAAACATAAGAACAGATTCAGATGGTAGGTATGAAGTAGCATTGCCTTGGGTACTGGATAATGCCCGCTTACCTAGTAATAGAGAATTTGCCGAAAAACGGCTTGCTGCAACGAAGAAAAGGTTATCAAATTTGAATAAAACTGAAGTTTATAATGAAGTATTTGATACATGGTTAAATGCAGGAATAATTGAAAGGGTGGTCAATAATAAAAAATCCAAAATACATTATTTGCCACACAGGCCTGTATTTAAAGATTCGAGTGAAACTACTAAAGTAAGGCCGGTTTTATATGCTTCGGCTCATGTTAAAGGTTTTCCTTCATTAAATGATTGTCTGGATAAAGGATTAAATATGATTGAAATGATTTCTTCAATATTGCATCGTTTTCGGAAATTTCCTGTTGGTGCAGTATCTGATATAGAAAAGGCATTCCTGCAGATAGGTATTACAGAAAGTGATAGACTATCTACAGTTTTTATGGAAGGATAATATAATTTACAGACATAAACGTGTGGTTTCGGAATCAATTGCAGCCTTTTTTTACTAGCGGCTACTCTGAAACACCATCTGGAAAGTACACCTGACAATTTTGTTTCTACAGCAGAAACTTTGAATGAATCTTTGTATGTAGATAATTGTGTTTGTAGTTTCAACTTAACTGAAAAGTTAAACAAGTTCATAATTGAATCGAGAATGTTACTATCTTCCGCGAAATTCAATTTAAAGGGATGGCTGTCAAATTATCCAATTCAAATTATGTCTTAAACTTCAACAGTTAACATAACACCAGTACTAGGCTTAAACTGGAATCTAGAAAACGATACCCTATCTTGCAAAATCGGCCCTATTGAGGAAGAGCAAATTATTCCTACAGAACGAGCTCTACTTTCATTGGCTCAGAAGGTTTTTGATCCTCTGGGATTTGCCTCACCCGTGACTTTGCTCCCTAAACTTATTCTACAAGAATGCTGGAAGTTGAAATTAAAATGGGATGAATTAATTCCAGAGAATTTAGCTAAACAATTTTTGAAGTGGGTGCAAGGAATAAAATTAATTTCTGACATCAAACTTGAGCGCTGGATGAATCTAGATAACTTTGAAAATGATGTAAGTCTTCACATATTTTGTGACGGAAGTAAACACGCATATGCTACTTGTATTTTTCTGAGATTAAAGAAGTAAAATGAAATTTTGGTGAGTTTTATACAAGCACGCGCAAGAGTAGCTCCTCTTAAGAACATAACTATACCGCGATTAGAGCTTTTATCATGCTGCATTGGAGCCAGGTTGGGTAGTCGTGTCATTGCTGATTTAAGAATTCCAAATTTGAAGATCTGTTATTGGTGTGATTCAACCACAGCTTTAAGCTGGATAAAGCGAGATGATAGATGGGGAACATTTGTCTGTAATCGTGTAGAAGAAATCAGGTCTTTATCACAGAAAAATCAGTGGCGACATATTTCAGGAAAATTTAATCCGGCTGATCTCCCTTCCAGAGGTTGTTCCATTGAACAGTCCTTGCAGCTAAAATGGTGGGAGGGACCAGACTGGCTGGCTGAGCCAGAATTTACTTGGCCTCAAAGTGTCGAATCACCAGATGAAGAAGTTATTAATGCTGAGAAACGGAAAAGTGTCATTTCAGCATTAAACAAGAACACGAAACCTAATGATTGGTATTATCGACGATTTTCATCATACAAGAAAATAATAAGATTGATTGCATGGATTCTAAGATTCATAAGTAATTCAAGAAAACCGAATTCAAAAGAAGTATCTGAACTTACATGTTTTGAACTCGAACAAGCTGAAAGAAAATTAATGATATTGATCCAGAAAGACAGCTTTGAAAAGAATAATGAGAAAATTCGTATCCTAAGACCAATCCTAGATGAAGATGGTATCATCAGAGTAAAAACACAAGCATCTATCGAGAAGATACTGTCAATTTTAAGTACCCAATTCTTTTGCCGTCTGACCATTCTGTAGTCCAACGATTGGTCTCCTGGAAACACCAAGAGCTATTACACGCAGGAGTGGCTCTTTTGATGACATCTATACGAGAAGACTACTGGATCCTGAAAGCCAGGAAAGCCATTCGAGCAGTAGTTCAGAAATGTGTGCGTTTATTTAGTGCACAGAAGACAGAGTCAGAACCTATTGCATTGCCAGCAGAAAGAGTTCAAGATGCGGCAGTATTCCAAATAACTGGAGTAGATTTAGCTGGGCCCTTATATTTGAAAAATGGAAAAAAGGTATGGATTGTGTTGTACACTTGTGCAGTGTACAGGGCCATACATTTAGAATTAGTGACGTCATTAGCAACAGATACCTTCCTCCAATCTTTTAGGCGCTTTATAGCGAGAAGAGGAAGACCGACGACCGTTTATTCTGATATTGGTAAAAATTTTGTCGGTGCAGATAGAACTTTTTCAGACATCGATTGGGAACAGATCTCAGCTGCAGCAGCTGTACAAAAGATTCGTTGGAAATTCAATCCGCCTACTGCTGCCTGGTGGGGTGGTTGGTGGGTGCGGTTGATACAAATGGTGAAACGCATCTTGAGGAAAGTACTAGGTAGAGCCTCACTATCCTATGAAGAGCTTATCACAATTCTTTGTGACTGCGAACAAGTTGTAAATGCTAGACCACTTACGTATGTCTCAGAAGATGTGGATGATCTAGCACCTTTCCAACCATCAATGTTTCTTCAAGAAATAAGATCTTCAGATGTGATAGATTTTGATGCAATTGACGCACAAGAATTAAACAGAAGAGCAAAGTAGACAACAAGTTCGAGAACATCTTAGAAGACGATTCCGTATTGAGTATTTAGGGCAGTTACGCCAACAAAATTCCTTGCAAAAGAATGTCAAGCAACTGACCGTTGGTGATGTCGTTCTCGTAGAGTCTGATAAGAAACGTACGTATTGGACTTTAGCTCGTGTGCAAGAACTAATTTCTGGAAAAGATGGTCACCCGAAAAATGCTCGGGTAAAAACTGAAAATGGTGAACTTTTAAGACCAATACAAAAACTGTACAATCTGGAGATTCCAAAAGAACAATCTTTAGAGCCAGTATTACGAACGAGAAGTGGCAGAACAGTGACTGTTCCAAACCGTTATCAGTCATAAGACTATTTTTTGAACATTGTACATTATAAACTTTTTTCCCTTATTTTTAGTATATCTTATTTCCTAGTGTTAATTTGAATTTGTAATAATATGTTTAATTTTTGTTTGAATTTTTGCAGGAAATTGTATAATTTGTCTTTGAAAATTACTGTTAAGAATATTTATGCTTTGGCCATGTAATGTAAGTATAATGTTACACATATTTTGTTTTATTTTGAATTTTGTTGTGCATATTGTTGAGTTTTCCTGTTGAAAACTCAAGGTGAGAGATTGTCGCGAATCCAATTGAATTAAACGTATTCTTGGCTCCTACTAACAGAAGATGTTATGTTTTCATAAATGTATCTTTCTAAGCTGTGTGAGAAAGATGTTTTGTTTTTGTAGATGTAAATTTCTAAGCTGTGTGAAAAAGATGTTTTTGTTTTTGTAACTGTATCTTTTCAAGCTGTCTGAAAAATATGTTGTTGTCGAAAAATGGTTTCGTAGAATGTTTTTGTCGGCGCGGAAGTGAGAGAATAAAGATATTCGTTATGTTTTTAAGAGGACTGTTTTTCACGTATTATAAAGTATTATTTTCTTTTGTTTTAAAAATGACGAAAGTATTAAAACGGGTAGTTTTAATGTTTCGAAAATCGCTATGTATGTAATTTACGATTAATCGTCAAGCGACTGAGATGTATCGCGACGTTATCTGGCATGTATGACGTTATAGTCATTCATGATGCATATGACATTTTATAATATCTATGACCAAGTTATAGTCACATTCTTCATTCTTTTAAATCCTATCATACGTAATTAATTTAATGATATTCTACGATAGGTAATGACTCTAGGTTGCCATTATCATTACGTCCTATTTAATATGGAGTCATATTATTTATCCTTATTGGTGAATTTAAAAACCGAATTTGTATACTAAAATTGTTTAATTATAGCAATCCTATAATCTACCGACAGTGTTTTGGGTAGACGTTTCCAGATAAATAGATATTAAATGGAAAAAAGAGTCTAAATATGGAATTCAAGTTCTGAAATTTTCAAAGCTAAGCTTAAGTTTACCATTGAAATTTTCAGTAAATGCCAACAAACGATAACATGTTGCCAATTTAAAATGTACTCATCTTATAATGGAAATTAATCATATCATAGTAACAGACGATATAGTTAATTTCACTGAAACAAGTTCTAACACAAACGTACCTCATTTGTCACATTTAACGTATAATTTCCAACATGTTTAGTACGTATGATGAGCCATTTTAGCCTTTAAAATTTAAAATGTGTTTAACGTAATCCGAAATACATACATTCAAACTCAAGGGAGGGGGGGGGACTAATGTGAGACAGTGTATGAGGTTAGTATGAGTTAGTGCTTGGGTCTGTAATAATATTATTCTACCATATAGCAACCACTACAAATAGAAAAAGAATATCTTAATATTTGATCGTATTTTTGTTTTTATATGGTTGTTATGATTTTCCTTCTTTTTTCAAAGTCCAGCAGTGTATTTATCTACTTTTTTTGGCAGAATTTTAAAAGAATGATATGAAACGCTAGCAAGTTGATATTACAACTTAGTTCTTACACCTCAAGCTAAAAGTGACATTGATGGCCTGTGTATTTTTGAACATCGAAAATGATGCGTAATTATAAAAAGAATGTAAATAAGAGAGTTTATCCACAATGTATTTTAGAAGAAGCCAAAAAATGGATATTCATTATGTTATTTAGCTAAATGCGTAAGATTAATAGATCGTTTTTGTGCAGCAAAACTATGCCATTGTAAACATTCTATATCTGCTCTCATAACACTTGCGACCTAAGATTCATGAATTTCTCCAAGTTCTTACGAGATTTTGCTTTTACAGATAATAAATAAAAATGCTGGTGCAAAGAAAAAAAAAGAATAGGTGCTAGTTTAAAAATGATTTCAAGAGCGGATATGTAAGAGAAAAATTAAGAATAGAAAATGAGGAAAGAAAATCAAAAGAAAAACAAGAACGAAAAATTATACGTCAAGCATATATTATGTAACACTTTCCAATGCTTCCAAAATAATTTTACAAATCATTACCGTTTAATAAGCTCAAAGATAACATCTAAGTAAACAATTTGGAAAACGCATAACATATTTAATTTCAGGAAATTCCAACATATACAATATCCGGAAAAATATCCGAATACTTTTATTCAGCCTGTATATGATCTATAGATTTGTATATTGTACTACATTGGATGCTAAATTTTAGTTTAGTTAGGAAACGCGTAGCACAGTTTAAAATTCTCCTTCTGGAGTTTCTGTCAATAAACGGAAATGCGTTCGCGAACTTTTGTGCTGCCCTGTATACGATCTACAGAATTTATACACACCAAGTAATAGGCAAAAAGTGAGTTAAATTTAAAATCGCGTTCAGCAACTTAAAACGCACTTCCAGGAATTATTGTTAACAGAGTGTAGATAATTCTTTTATGTGTCCCTGTAAATGGACTATGACTGCTATACACACAATATTCTGCAGTAAGCCTCTTGTAATGCCACTTAGTGATGCATATAAATTTCAATGCATTTAAAATAGCGAAACATTATTTAATTAAACCGCAAACGATTTTTCTCCATAGACGTCATGTAACGGAATTCTTTTGACTGTACCTGTAAAGTAACTATAAGTGCTATGCACACCATATTCTATATTAAGCTTCTTGTAATTCACCTTAGTGATATATATTAATTACAATGTGTTTGAAATTGTGTAACATTATTAAAGTAAACCGCAAATGATTTTTCCCCATACACCGGAAAGTAACGAAATTTTTTGAGTGTCCCTGTAAGAAAACTATAAGTGCTACACACTTCAGTTGAAATAGTGAACATGCTATAGATAACGACAATAACATATAAAAATTGCAGAGCAATACAAGCATATTTACAGGAGTTAGAGCACGGAAAGGCGGACAGACGGGTAGACGGCCATACGGCAGACAAACCGAAGTCATAAACACTTTTCAACTAGGTTGGAAAGTGTTAAAAAAACTCTCAAGTCCTTTAGAAATCGACCCAGTTGTCTACGAAACATCAATATTTCAGCAGAATATTAAAGAGAAAATATTATTTATGCTGATGTTAAACGTGGAGTTAGAATGTCTACGCACTGTAAATACGTTTGTCTCCTAAGCAAAACAAATGAAGACAAAAGAGAGGTAACAGACGAAAGTTTGAAGTGTTATAGTTCTAACGATTCATCTAAGGACTGATTTCGTGTGTAAAATAGATGAAATATTTGCCATGGACTTTATCCATATGGTTGCTGTCCTATATTTCTTTGAAACCACATTAAAAATATGAAAAATTACTTGTAGTTCTCATGATTACATAAATATTAATGAACAATGAACTATCTCAATCCGTTATGATCGTAGACTACATTTCTGATTTTTTTCTGTTTCAGTAACGAGAGGTATACTACGAGTGGAATTGGAAGTTTACTTCTAAAAGAGCATACAGATATAGCTTAAGTGTTGTATAAAAAATTATTCTTACTTTTTCACCCTACATTATCATTTAATAAATTAGGAGGGAGTTTATTGGATTAATTTTTCATGACTATTTCATCAGTTTCCATTAAACGCATGGCCTATTTCCAAATTCCATGCAGAACAAAAGATTAAAAATTAACTGAATAATACATAAATTCATATTTAATACTTTAGAAATTTTTCCACAGAAAATTTCGCACGCCTTGCATTCATAATAATCAAATTTTAATTGCTTAATAGGCTTTTTCACTATGTTGGTTATACACCTATTAAGCAATTAAAATTTGATTATTATGAATAATACATATGAAGCATTTGACCGAGTCGAAAATTTATGTCATGTCTCTCATGTTATTACCGCTTACAACCAATTAAAAATAATTTTGTCTAACTTTAATCTCATAGTATATGGTAATATAATTAATATGGAGATAATAATAAATAATAATTAATAAAGAGAGGAGGAGGTGGAGGAGAAATGGAGGAGAAATGTCAAATGGAAATAAAGAATTTAGTGCAAAATGTTTCTTGGAAATCGGAGTTGCCAAAAATCTTTCTTAATTTTAGATTTTGCAATTTTAAACACAATAGAAATCAAGTACAACTTGTATACATGATATATATTTTTTTATTGGTCTGTATACATATTAAAATACGAAATTTAATTTTTAATATAGCCACTCTTTCTATAACTTATATCTTGTAGAAAATTGCCCCACGTCTAAGAAGATCCTTAAAAAATATCATTCTTTTACGGTCAAACCTTACGCGAGATACCTTGGAATTTTATGAAATTCCAATACTTTTCTACACTAAAAGTGCCTATTTCTGTTTCGAGTACCAGAAAACGCCAAATTTGAGAAAATTTGGAATGCATATTTATATTAAATTATTTTTCGGGTTACTTGTTTTCCTCGATACAATTATTGTTTTAGCCTTCCTCTTATAAACGCACAATAAATCTCGAAGTTTCTTAAGAGGTTAATTAAATTATCCACATAAAAATGTCAACGAGTTCGACGACAGAGAATTCAATGCAAACTCATCATTCTTTATCATATATCTGCTTAAGTATGTTGAAAGGGAATTTGCTCTCATATTCACTAACACATCGTTTTTGAATGGAAAATGGAAAAAAAATCATATTTAGATGTTTGAAAACGTGGAAATATATGCATTTATAATTCTGTATTATATATACTGTTATTTTCCAATATCTTTCAATTGTTTAACCCTTCTTTGCATGAGTTTTTCTTTTACAATTGTGTTTTTTCATACATATATGAAATATTAGACACCAGAAATTTTAAGATATATTTTTAACTTTGTTCAGCAACATAGTTCACGGGAAATTTACTGGATTAATATTTCTATATAAATATAGTGGTGGCGAAGAAGTTGATTTATTTATTAAAAGTTAAATAAACAGTGATGGAAATTTACATCACTATGCAATTAAGGGTTAAATCAATCAGTGAAGAAAATCACAAAGCAGACAAAAATTAGTTGTATCAAATCACATATATTGATATTTAGAGTTTGCAAGTTAAGCCTTAAAAATAAAAGTTTTATAAAACTGAAAATACAGGATACATTTTTTAATGCCCTGTTAATAATAATTTTATCATTTGTTTCATCGATATGTTTTTTTAAACGATAAGAACACACAACAAGAACGAAAAATCATGCGTCAAGCATAGATTATGTAGCACTTTCCAACGCTTCCAAAATAATTTTACAAATCATACCGTTTAATAAGCTAAAAGATAACTTCTAAGTAAACAATTTGGAAAAAACATAACATATTTAAAAACATAATTTCAGGAATTTCCAACATATACAATATTCTGAAAAATATCCGAATACTTTTATTCAGCCCTGTATGGGATCTATAGAATTGTATATATGCTACATAGGATGCTAAATTTTAGTTCAGTTAGGAAACGCGTTCGCGTAGCACAGTTTAAAATTCTCCGTCTGGAGTTTGTCAATAAACAGAAATGTGTTCGCGAACTTTTGTGCTGCCCTGTATAGGATCTACAGAATTTATACACATCACGTAATAGACAAAAAGCAAGTTAACATTAAAATCGCGTTCAGTAACTTAAAACGCACTTCCAGGAATTATTGTTAACAGACAGTAGATAATTCTGTTGCGTGTCCCTGTAAATGAACGATGACTGCTATACACACAATATTCCGTAGTAAGTCTCTTGTAATGCACCTTAGTGATCTATATAAATTTCAATGCGTTTAAAATAGTGAAACATTATTTAAATAAACCGCAGACGATTTTTCTCCATAGACGTAATGTAACGGAATTATTTTTACTGTCCCTGTAAAGTAACTATAAGTGCTATGCACACCCTGTTCCATATTAAGCTTCTTCTAATGCACCTTAGTGATATATATAAATTTCAATGCGTTTAAAATAGTGAAACATTATTTAAATAAACCGCAAATGATTTTTCCCCATAGACCGCAATGTAACGGAATTCTTTTGAGTGTCCCTGTAAAAAAACTATAAGTGCTACACACTTCCGTTGAAATAGGGAACATGCTATAGATAACGACAATAACATATAAAAATTGCAGAGCAATCCGAGCATATTTACGGGAGTTAGAGCACGGCCAGACGGCAGACGGCCAGACGGCAGACGGCCAGACGGCAGACGGCCAGACGGCCAGAATGCAGACGGCCAGACGGCAGACGGCCAGACAAACCGAAGTCATAAGCACTTTTCAACTAGGTTGGAAAGTGCTAAAAAGGTATAATTTAACATCTTAAAAAAAATAAAAATAAATGACAATAAATAGGAAGGATTCTGAAGAACTTGTTTTTTTTGTATTCTTGAGTACAACTTCTTCTAAAGTGCCCACATAAATTTAAAAAATATATGAATGGTTTTTTTAATAGAAAATGTAATTCGGAAGTTCATATTGCAATTCATGGAAGAGTGAAACATGTTAAGCCATGAGTAATTAAGAGGACTTAAATATTTCTTGCAATAGTTTTTTTTCTTCCATCCAAGTTTTGTATATAAAAAAATGACGATAACTAAGAGAATGAATGTTCTCATGAAAAAATAGTAGACGCAGATTGTGTAATGAATGATATCTTTAATATTTCTCACTTTTTTTATACTTGATTGAAAGAGGCTTTTACTATATTTTTTTCTAAATTGGAAAGTAAAATCTATGAAAGTTCTAATTCTTACAAATAACTAAGAATAAATCATTGTTATATTTTACAAGGAAAAAAAAAATCCTGGGTATATAGAATTTTTTTTTTCTGTTAGATGTTTAACATACATCCAAATAATTACTTAAACAAACCAAACTGAAAATAAGAATACAAAATACTTTCTTTTATAAGTCATACGACAAACTTAAACATTTTCAACAAAATGTTTCAATATTATTCTCCATAATAGGTATCGGTGCATTAGTAAAATTTAGTTGCTTATTTTCGGGTTTCAAATTTGCTCTATACTTCACTACTGATTCATGATGGAAACTCTTACTTACAGTATGTTTCCTTAATGTTTGCGGTTTTGGGAACATATAAAGTATTTTCTAAACTAAAGGCTATGTTTATTTAAATTTCAGTCATGAGTATGTCATATTTGGTAAAATCTTTAAATAATATATTATAATGCATATTGAAATATAGAACAGTTTATATTTATACAAGGTGATGTCGGGAAATATGTATCCAATCCATTTTCCCTTCCGAGAGTTCCTAATACAAGCAATTGGGCAAACACGACATCGGTATAATTCGACATCCATCCGTCATTTAGTTGCGTACTATAACGAAACAGGCTTTGTCCTATTAGAAAGCCTGGATGAGTGACGTGGTCTTTGTGCGGCAGATATGAGGAATTGACCTGTTATGCAACAGTGAACAAAAGAGGAAGTAAAAACTGTAGGGTGATATGAATGAACCAGTGTGGCGAATTATCTTTCTACTAATTATATAAATTGCACATTCGTTTGTTATTCTGTCACCTTATAACTTCAGTCTGCTGAACAGGTTTTTATGGGATGTGGACTTTTAATTATGTAATTTTGGTATATAACACATCGGTATATGTTATTTAGTTGTGATGGAGAAATAGGGCAAACATCTGTAATCATTGAATCCGATTTCGAAAAAATAGGTTTAAAAAATGATTTTAAGTAATGTTCGATAAGCATATTTAAATCGTGGAACGGAGACCGCAAACAGACTCAGTTGCCTGTTCGACTTACTGAATAATCGTCACCAATACAGAGAGAGACACATTTACACTTAGAAATAACCACTGCCCATAAAATAATAAAAATTAGAAAGCACGTAGGTATCATTTATAACATAGGCATTTATTAATTTGGAAAACTCTATATTTGGATCAAAAGTGAATTAGCGCATTTTAGCAAGCTTGTTTTGTCATATAATTATTTTTTTAAAACATATGTCAGTTCTATAGTTTTAAAGGGGCATCTTCAATGGAGTACTGTGCCGTGGTTTGGTCCAAAGTAATTTTCATTTATTTAGCAATTGTGAAATTTCGTATACTTGAAATCACTTAGCGCATATTTAATGCGAACCTAAGAACAATTTTGTAAAACAGGTTTATTTAGATTTAATTTAGATAACAGAGAATAGAAACAATCTCGGATGCCAGACTAACTGGATGTATGTCTAACCATGGCCAATTTTTCTAAAACTTCCCTAATCAGGACCACTATGAAATGCTGTATTTTAGCGAGGGTGCGTTGGCGAAACATTAAATATATAGCAGTAACTTATTTTTGTGTGTATATGTGTGTTTGGGGCAAACATTAATCGTATCATAGGTTATAAAATGAGAAAATATATTTTTTTTAAAGTCTTCAAAATCAAAAATTAAAAGTTGAAAAAGGTTTTTTTAAACTTCCATTAATTATTTGCATTTTTATGTCACCTTCATTTACATCATCATCTGCAGAAATTAGTATTTCACGTGAATGCACAAAGTGCCTAACTTCCTCAATACTTTTTTTAAAAGAACAATACTATAAAAGAACAGTAAATATAAATTAATAAACAAAAGCTTCACTCTGTGTGTGTAGGTGTAAGTGTGTCTGTCTGTCTGTTTCTGAGCTATGGGTAGATACATCCACTTCACCAAGAGATCTGAAAATTTGTGTGAGGAAAGTCCAAAGCAGTTCCTGATGCGCCTGACGCTCAGATTTTTAATTTTTAGATAATTAACCGATATATTAATTAAAAACTCATTAAAAATCGCATCGAAAATGCTGTATTTTTTATCAAAAAGGCTAAAGAACAGAACATCTGCTTTTGAATTCAAAGCAGGGAGGAATTAATTTGGTAATTTTCACTAATTAGCGAAAACTAAGAAAACTAAATGAAATATCGATTTGAAACCTGGTATACAAATGCAGACCTTTTTTTTACATCCGAATATCCAATTTTTATAAAAATGGGTAGGTGTTTTTTCTTAATTTTTGTAACACACGAATAGTGACATTCCAAAAGTTCAGAAAAAAGGACCTGACAGGGGCAGGTATTCCTTAAATACTGAACTAAAAAGAGATAAAGTTTCCAGCAGATATACTCATTTACTTTCTGAAAACGAAAGGAAATTAATTTTTATTTTTTATTAATGAGTGAAAATTAAGAAAAAGTGATTAAGATATAGATTTAAATTTTGGAAGGGGGGGGGGGGGACATCTAATGTTCATCTTACAGTATAAAATTTATTGCTAAGCACTCAAGTCCTTATATCTAGAACTCTGGTCCGAACCTCTAAATTGTTAATAACTCGTGCCTTTTTCATCTGATCTTCTTCTTTTTGGGGGCCCTTTATCTATTTTGCCATTCCCCCATTCATAGAATCCATTTCAGTACCTTTCCCACTTGAAGCTTTTGTGCTGCATGCCTTTTCTCCACCTGCTCCTCTAATTGTGTCAGCCTCTCAATGCATAACTTTAAAGTTGTGTCTTGGACTCCTCTCCCCGGGCCACCACCCTCATATCTCTATTAGGGCCCTAGCAACCTTTTTATGTATTCCCCCCCCCCTTTTAGGCGCATTTTATCAAAATTTTATTGAAATGATCAATTTTTTATCTTATGCTTAATTTTGACTAATTGAAGATCTAAAGCGGTATGTTGAAGTTTTAACCTTAGGACCAGGCTCTCAACTATAGTTGCAGTAGCGTAGCCAGGAAGGGGGTCCAAATGCTCTGGATACCAGTAATATCGGTAATATCGTAAAGCTGTCTGCGATATTACCATCGTAGAAAGTTCTCTAATTAGATATTGCAAATAAAATTTTATAAAATTATTGGTATCCAGAGCATCTGAACCCCCACCCTGGCTGCGCCACTGATCAGTTGGTCCCTTTTTGGATCCTTACTATAGCTCTCTTAAAAGTGGTCCGATTCGCTAGACTTTTTTTCAAACAACTTTTTAGGACTGTCAAAAACTATATGAACTACGGACCTCAGCTAACAACATTTTTGAATATTAATCGGTTTCTTGGGACCCTTACTGTAGCATCTTTTAAAATTATCCAATTCGCTTGTAATTTTTCTAACACAGTTTTAGTGTCCTCAGTTTTAGTGTACTTTATAATCTACTAAAATTTTCTTTAGACCCCAGCTGCAAACTTTTTCGAATATTAATCTTCTATATCCACTTCAACTTACTTTTACTCACTACAGCCATAAAATACAACCACGTTACCAGTTACCTTTTGACAAAAAGACGAATTGGTTCATTCACCTTAGATTAAGATTCAGCTTCTTTCTGCATTATGAAAGTTTATCTTAGTCTTCAGTTACCACCATTTTCGAACACTAATGGTACATTCTTTTCTCGGGTTCAATGGGTGATATTTAAACGGGAATCGGTTCATTCAACTTGATTTTCAATTGTCTTACAGATTTTAATTCCACCTTTCATCCCCAGGTGGCGCATTCTTATATCCGATTCAATGGGCCCTATTAGAGCAATGTTTGTTTCATTCAACTTTTTTTTTCAATTGTCTTACAGATTTTAGTTCTACTTACTTCCGCTAGGGGCGCATTCTTATCTCGTATTGCATGTGCCTGGTTACTACAGGGTTTGGCTGATTCAACTTGGTTTTCGATTGTCTAAAGCGCTTTCGCAGCACGACAGGTACATTTTGTGTCAGGAACCTAGGCTACAGGCAAGAGGTTCGTTCGGGAAGAGGTTTGTTTGGAACACACTGCATGTCACTTAAGGCAGTGGGGCCTTAGATCCTAGATTAATTTGAAACACTATATGTTTCCTAAGGTAATAGTAGGACCTTCAAAACTAGGTTCATTTGTAAAAATTTGTTATAAAACCATACAAACTTGAAGTTTGTTTAAAGTTATTATCACGGACCCTCGCAACGCCTGGTGGGTCAGCTAGTGAACAAATAAATCTGCATTTGTTTTATTTTAATGGTCAGTACTCTTTTGATGTCACATTTAGAATAGATGTAGGTTGTTAGTGATCGATGGTTGCAAAAAGCATGTCTTTTAGTGTTTTTATCATCACCTATTATATTTTCACGGAAAATACCCCAAAACAAAATATTGGAAAAATGCGCATTGAAATATTGAAATGAAGATAATGAACCATTTACCTAATCGCCCAAGCATTAAAATTTCCAGCAAGCAACATGATGATTCATTTCTTATCTCTCTGTCAAAAATTTGTTGTATTTTCAAGAGTTAATTCCCCAATCAGAATTTTATGCATTTGCAATCCAATTATAAAAATAAATAAATAAATAAAAGGAGGACCTTAATATCATTAAAGTGGTGTTTCCCAGTTATTTAAAATGATGCTAGTTTTAAAAGAAAAAAATATATTTTAATGGAAATTTTATTCATGTGTGAAATAAGCGTGAACTATGTGTTAATAAAAAATGTGTCATTGAACATCAATGGGAAGAGTGTCTTATATGAAGTATTGAAAGATCAATTTTTGTAAGATATAACGTTTATTTTTTTACAAAATACGCTCTCGTCTCCTCCCCCACAAAAAATAAAGCTTATCAATATTTTCCATAAGGCAGTTTTAAAATATAGTTCTTAAATAAAAATGTAAAATTTTAGATATTCATTTGAAAATCCCTGAAAAAGACTAGGCTGTCTGTATTTTGGATTAAAATTAAAAATTTATAGCTTATCACTTTAGAAATGTTAAATGCGATTAGCTATGTATGGTTAGACGATGATGCAAAGGACCATAAGAATATGCTGCGACAGATTATTATGATCACGTATTAAACGTATACTATATGGCCATTAATGACCAGCAACTTTCAATTTTAGACATTTTGTCGAATATTTAAAAATATACTTGTCAGATTCTTCTGGAATTTTAGGATAAAAAAGAACAGGTTTGACTTCATATTTATCATTGTTGATTTGATAAGGAGGACTAATAGGGGTCCAAAAAAAATTAAAGAAAAAAATAATACTTGGGATCACTCTTTAAAATAAAATGCACCAAATCATCTATCGCTACAGAATATACATAGGCAGACATTGTACAATATGTGTATTCATTTGTGTAAGAATAGCATGTATAGTAATAGAAATATAGCGATTTTCTTAAAAAATTAAAAAAAAATCTTGCATGTTTTTTGCTTATAACATACAGGGTTTTTAACCAAATTTAACGCCAGTTTCAGAAAAATTAACAAAATGTAGTAGAAACAATATAGTGCAATTGGAATATAAATATATTAAATATTTAAGGAAATATAGACAGTTGTATAACATAATTTTTATCTGCGGATGCGTGAACGATAACAAGGAACTTTTAGCATAATTTAATAGTCAACTCTATATAGTAACTTATTAAAAATTCAGTCAAATATCGTAAAAATTCAAAGAGATGTTAGAGTGAGCTGTTTTTTAGTTTCTCACTAAAACTCGGTGAATGATAAGGGATTTTCCACAAATCGTCATTTTTTATTTTATACTATTTTCCAATTTTTAATGATACTTTAGTTCTCTTTGAAAAACTGCCCTAACGAGCTTATTCGAACAAAAAAAGAATTATCAAAATCAAAGGATCCATTCCAAAACTATTATAACCTGGTGCAATAAAGTTTTCCAAGGCGAACTAAAGTATCAATAAAAAATGAAATATAGTATAAAAATTAAACATGATAATTTGTGGACAACCCCTTATCATTTAGCGAGTTTTAGTGAGAAACTTAAAAACAGCTCACGCTAACGTCGATATCTGTCGTGTATTAAAATAAAACTATTACACTAAAATGGCAACGCATGATAGCCAACTTTTATCTGCTGTGTTTTGGCAACGACAGAAACTTTGGAACTGGGATAAAATGTTGTTTGGATAGATTTATGTTTATTGTTAAATGTTTGTTTCTGTATAATGTAGTTAATAAATGATGTGTGTTAAAGAAACGAATATTCAATAAATAATTATAAGACATATAAAGATATACACTAATTAACAAAGAAGCGTCACACTGGCGACGAGTTAAACGTTGATGCTTCTAGTTTTGTAATCTTGCTACTTTAGATTACTACTTCAATTTCGGAAGATTGGAACAAGGTAAGAAAATCTTATTATTCTATTAAAATGGAACAATTAGTTGAAGAATTAATTAAACAAAATAAGGCGTTAATGGATGCGCTAAAGGGGGATAGCACCCTAAAGAATAATAAGGTTTCTGGAGTACAATTTGAGAAATATGATGAATCACTAGAAAGTTTTGATACCTTCATGGATAGGTTTGAAGCCTTTTTAGATATACAAAATGTTCCTAAGGAAAAACGCGCAAAAACACTAATATCAAGTTTATCTGCAAAGCTATATAATTTGTTAAAAAATCTTCTTGCTCCACAAAATCCCAGTGATCAGGAATATGAAGCGCTTAAACAAATTTTGCAAGAACATTTGAATCCGAAACCATTAATAATACCTAGTAGACACACGTTTTTAAACAGGAAACAACATGAAGGGGAAAGCGTTAGTTCTTATCTTGCTGAACTTCGCTCTTTAGCAATTCCTTGCAAATACACTCAACTTATGTTGAATACTATGTTGAGAGATGTTTTCGTTAGTGGTTTACGAGATAGGGCAATCCTAGATCGACTATTTGAAGAAGACGATATCGATCTCGATAAAACAGTTAAGATCGCTTTAGCAATGGAACGAGCTAATAAAGGAGTTAATGATATAATTGGTAAGCCACAAGGAATTAAAGTCGTTGGTGTATATAAGGGAAAAAATATAACACTACAACCTAAGAACACACAAAAGAAAAATAACATAGTACATTGTTCTAGATGTAACGGATCAAATCATAATAAATTTAACTGTAAGTTTAAAGCAAGTAAATGTAGAGTTTGCCAGCGTATTGGCCACATTGAACGAGCTTGTTATTATTCTAAGGAGGCTAAACCAAACAAAATGGTGAAGCAAAAACAGTTTCATGTAAATGATTCAGAAGTTCAAAATTCAATTCCACTTCAGAGTTTAGAAGTAGAGAACGTTTGCATGAAAGAAGAATTTCCTAAAAGACCTCCCATAATAGTAACTGTTGAAATTGAAGGTAAATCGGTTGAAATGGAAGTCGATACAGGCGGTACAGTATCAGTAATGAGTTTAAAGAGATTTAAAGATATTTCGAAGAAAAAAATATGTCCTACAGACTTGAAATTTAAGACCTATAACGGTGAAACTCTTAAACCCCTGGGTTACTCAACAGTTAAAGTAAAATATAAGAATCAAACAGAGTACTTAAATTTATATATTGTTAAAGAAGACTTAGACACTATCTTGGGTCGAGAATGGCTGTATAAAATCAATTTAGATTGGGTAAGGATTAAAGCTCTTACAGTTGTAAATCAGGGAAATCTTACAAAAGTGTTAGAAGAATACGCAGACATATTTGATGAAAAATTGGGCGAAATAAAAAATTATGAATGCAGTCTTGAGTTAAAACCGGATGCCGTTCCAGTTTTTTTCAGACCGAGACCATTACCGTTTGCAATGAAAAAGCGTGTTGAAGAGGAATTAGAACGACTTGAGAAAGACGGAGTTATCAAAAACTCGAATATTTCAGATTGGGCGACTCCAATTGTACCAGTAGTTACAGCAAATGGGAAAATTCGATTATGTGCTGATTATTCCGTCACTCTTAACAAAAATCTAAAAATTCAAAGACATCCTCTTCCAAAAACAGAAGAAATTTTTGCTTCACTGAATGATGGTAAGATATTTTCAAAGATTGACTTTAGTCAAGCTTATTTACAAATGCAGGTTCACCCTGACAGTCAAAAATTATTAACGATTAATACTCATAAAGGACTTTATGAATGCACAAGACTAATGTTTGGAATTAACTCAGCACCTGCTATATGGCAGAAATATATAGAAAGTGTATTGCATGATTTAGAAGGAGTAGAAGTATTTTATGATGATGCACGGATCGCAGCACCAGATTTCCAGACACATTTGTCAAGATTACGGAAATTTTTCGATAGATGTCGTCAACATGGATTGAGAATAAATAAAGATAAATGCAATTTTTTCCAGAATGAAATTGAATTTTTGGGATATAAGATAAATGCACAAGGATTATCTAAAACAGATGAAAAGATTGCGGCAATTAAGAATGCTAAAATTCCTAAGAACGTTCAAGAAATTCAGTCTTTTATGGGATTAGTTAACTTTTATTCTAGATTCTCAAACAAACTTGCTACTTTAGCATATCCATTACACAACTTGACAAAAAAAGGTGTTCCATGGATTTGGGATAAAAAGTGTCAAGAAGCAATTCAAAACATAAAAGATGAAATCTGTTCTGATAGAGTATTAGCACATTATGATCCAAAACTTCCTATTTTCCTTGCAGCTGATGCATCTCCAGTCGGTTTGGGGGCAGTGCTCTCTCACAAATTTCCAGATGGTTCCGAGAGGCTTATTGCATTTGCTTCAAGAACACTTTCACTAACTGAACAACGCTATTCACAGATTGATAAAGAAGCTCTAGCTCTAGTCTGGGCTGTGAAAAAGTTTTATCTTTACCTTAAAGGAAATCGATTCACTCTCATTACAGATCACAAACCACTCGTGGCAATTTTTGCTTGCAAAAGGGGTCTTCCAGTTTTGTCTGCTACAAGACTTTTGCATTATGCTCTGGTACTACAGTCTTATCAGTTCGACATAATTTATCGGAATACTAAGGATCATGGTAATGCAGATTGTCTTTCACGATTACCCTTAAGGTCTGAAGATTTAGAATTAAAGGATGACGTTTCAGTTTTCCAACTTTCCCAAATTGAAACACTTCCAATAACAGCAAGAGATTTAGCCAAAGCAACTGCAAATGACGAAGATTTGGCACCCTTGCTAAATGCTTTAAAAAAGGGAACTTCTCTAAAAGGGAAGGAAGTCGAATATACTCTCCAGGATGGTTGCATTATGTACGGTCAAAGAGTCTGTGTACCTAAAAAATACCATAAAAAAGTTTTGGAAGAACTTCATCAAGGACATTTAGGAGTTGTTAAAGTGAAGGCAATAGCCAGATCCTATGTCGATTGGAAAAACATAGATAAAGACATCGAAGATGTTGTTAAAAATTGTACAGATTGTTCCAGGATTAAAGATTATCCTCCAAAATCTAAAACACACCATTGGGAGTATTCAAGTTTTCCATGGGAAAGAATTCATGTTGATTTTGCAGGGCCAATTTTTGAGCATATGTTTTTATTAATTGTAGATGCACACTCTAAATGGCTCGAAGTCTATCCTATGAAATCGACAACTGCCTTGAAAACAGTAGAATGTCTAAGAGATTGTTTTGCTCGTTTTGGATTACCAGTCATGTTAGTCAGTGACAACGGACCACAGTTTTCCTCATATGAGTTCCAAGAATTTATGCAAAATAATGGAGTTTTTCATAAAACGAGTGCACCTTTCAAGCCCTCCAGCAATGGTCAAGCAGAAAGGTATGTACACCCTTTGAAACAATCCCTTCGAGCAATGCAAAACTACCCTGGTAGTATCAATCAAAAAATCAACTGCTTTCTGTTACAATATCGGAAATCGCCGAATATGACTACAATGCAGTCTCCAGCAAGTATGTTCTTAAAAAGGGAGATTCCTACGAGAATTGACCTCTTAATTCCTAATACTAAAGAAGGAATTCAGAATAAAATTAGGAAGGATATATATTTCAATGATCGGTATTTTCAAGTGGGTGAAAAAGTAGCTGTACGAGATTACACTGCAGCTAATTCAAAATGGAAATTCGGTCGTATCATCAGCCGAGATGGTGAATTACATTATACCATAAATGTTCAAGGCAATTTGGTTAGACGACATGTTGATCAAATTCGATCAGCAGGTGAAGAAGTGGACAATGATGTTCAGTACAGACCAAGAGTAACAAATATGAACGTCCCATCTGATCCAACAGTGACTTCAACGGAGACAGATGAAGCATCGACTGAGCCACCTCCGACCTCCGAGGATATCGCCAAAGATATGCCTCCATCACTGCCAACAGTCACACCTCCAAGTGCTCCTCCAGTTAGCACACCCCAAGTTGTCCAAAATCCAGTGCAACTAAGACGATCTAAAAGGATCCGGAAACCTCCAAAAAGATTGTGCTGTTAATTTGAAAGGGGAGGAAACTGTCGTGTATTAAAATAAAACTATTACACTAAAATGGCAACGCATGATAGCCAACTTTTATCTGCTGTGTTTTGGCAACGACAGAAACTTTGGAACTGGGATAAAATGTTGTTTGGATAGATTTATGTTTATTGTTAAATGTTTGTTTCTGTGTAATGTAGTTAATAAATGATGTGTGTTAAAGAAACGAATATTCAATAAATAATTATAAGACATATAAAGATATACACTAATTAACAAAGAAGCGTCACAATATCCCTCTGAATTTTTACGATATTTGACTGATTTTTTTAATAGGTTGCTCCATAGAGTTGACTATTAAAGTATGCAAAAAGTTCCTTTTTATCGTTCGCGGATGCGCAGATAAAAAATATTTTATACAACTGTCCATATTTCCTTAAATAATTAATATATTTACATTTCAATTGCACTATATTGTTTCTACTATATTTTGTCAATTTTTCTGAAACTGGCGTTAAATTTGGTTAAAAACCCTGTATGTTATAAGCAAAAAACTTGCAAGAATTTTTTTTTTATTTTTTTTTTAAAATCGCTATATCTCTATTAATATACATGCTATTTTTACACAAATGAATACACATATTGTACAATGCCTGCCTATGTATATTCTGTAGCGATAGATCATTTCGTGCATTTTATTTTACAGGGTGATCCCGAGTATTATTTTTTTGGCCCTCTAATTATACTCCTTATCAAATCAACGTTGATAAATATGAAATCAAACATGTTTTTTTAATTCTAAAATTCCAGAAGAATATGACAAGTACATTAACTATTCAACAAAATGTCTAAAATTGAAAGTTGCAGGTCATTAATGGCCATATAGTGTATATGTATGGGAATTTACAGCTAAGGAATTTTAAACGAAATAAAATAAATAGTATATCCTTATGTTAGTAGGTATTTCAACATTTTACATGAACATTTAAATAACATTTGCAGTATCAACATGATGCAGAAGTATATTGTATAAATTGAATATATTTTAAAGATTTAACAGTAATTATTTTTATCTAGGATAACTAAAATACGACAAATAAAATTATTAAAGCCCTTTCGGGTACATATTTAAAGTTAATTTATTAGATAAATTTTTTTTTCGATTATTCAAGAAGTCAAATGTATAACAAAATAGAAATGTATAAGAAGAAATCCTTTATTACCACTAAAATAAAAGTGATTACAGTAAAAGTGATTATAGTAAACATTAAGGCCTAAAAAACATTTAATAAAAGGCAGCAAATTGTTTCGTACACAAAAAAACAGGGACATTTTCGAGATCTGTTATGATAAATAAAATATTTATGCATAAAATTTGAAACGCGAACTTGACAAAGACACATCACGAGATCTAAGGTATGGTAAAAGACTTCCATTTTTAAAATTCGAAAATAATTTCTCATCAAAAATGTTCGTTAAAAAATAATGAGAAATATTGTAGATTGTTGTAAATAACATTATATAAGATAAAATCACTAATTTTTATTTAAAAAAAAAACAATATACTAGAAGTGATATATAATACACTTGAAGTTATTTACAATGCTTTATGAACTTTGTGTTGGAAAATTCTTTCCAAAGAGAATGTGTCCTTCAAAATTCCTTCAAAATTCAAAAACTTTTCAAATTCAAAATTTTTCAAAATTTTTCAAAATTATTTTCAAAATGTTTCAAAATTTTCAATTTTTTTTTTAATTTCAAAAATTTCAAAAATTTCAAAATTCAAAAAAATTTCAAAATTCAAAATTCAATTTTTCCTTCAAATATGTGTCCTTCAAAATTCATTCAAAAGAAAATGTGTCCTGCCATTTCAACCGTCGGTCTATATATAATGAGCGTTTTGGAAAGAATTTTGACCGACCGTTTAAATGGCAGGACACATTCTCTTTTGAAGTTATTTACAATGTTTTATGAACATTGTGCTGGAAAATTCTTTCCAAAACACTCATTATATAGACCGACGGTTGAAAGTGGCAGGACTTATTATCTTTTTAAGTTATTTGCAATGTTTTATGAACTTTGTGCTGTAAAATTCTTTCCAAAACACTCATTATACAGACCGACGGTTGAAAGTGGCCGAAGTTATTCTCTTTTGAAGTTATTTGCAATGTTTTATGAACTTTGTGATGTAAAATTTTTTCCAAAACAAGCATTATATAGAACGACGGTTGAAAGTGGCCGGACGTATTCTCTTTTGATGTTATATACAATGTTTTATGAACTTTGTGCTGTAAAAGTCTTTCCAAAACACTCATTATATAGACCGATGGTTGAAAGTGGCAGGACACATTCTCTTTTGAAGTTAGTTACAATGTTTTATGAACTTTGTGCTGGAAAATTCTTTCCAAAACACTCATTATATAGACCGATGGTTGAAAGTGGCCGGACACATTCACTTTTGAAGTTATTTACAAAGTTTTATGAACTTTGTGTTGTCAAAGTCTTTCCAAAATACTCATTATATAGACCGACGGTTGAAAGTGTCCGGACTTATTCTCTTTTGAAGTTATTTGCAATGTTTTATGAACTTTGTGCTGTAAAATTCTTTCCAAAACGCTCATTATATAGACCGACGGTTGAAATGGCAGGACACATTCTCTTTTGAAGTTATTTACAATGCTTTATGAACTTTGTGCTGTAAAATTCTTTCCAAAACACTCATTATATAGACCGACGGTTGAAAGTGGCTGGAATTATTCTCTTTTGAAGTTATATACAATGTTTTATGAACTTTGTGCTGTAAAAGTCTTTCCAAAACAATCATTATATAGACCGATGGTTGAAAGTGGCTGGACACATTCTCTTTTGAAGTTATTTGCAATGTTTTATGAACTTTGTGCTGTAAAATTCTTTAAAAAAAACACTCATTATATAGACCGACGGTTGAAAGTGGCCGGAATTATTCTCTTTTGAAGTTATATACAATGTTTTATGAACTTTGTGCTGTAAGAGTCTTTCCAAAACACTCATTATATAGACCGGTGGTTGAAAGTGGCTGGACACATTCTCTTTTGAAGTTATTTACAAAGTTTTATGAATTTTGGGCTGGAAAATTCTTTCCAAAACACTCATTATATAGACCGACGGTTGAAAGTGGCAGGACTTATTATCTTTTTAAGTTATTTGCAATGTTTTATGAACTTTGTGCTGTAAAATTCTTTCCAAAACACTCATTATTTAGACCGACGGTTAAAAGTGGCCGGACTTATTCTCTTTTGAAGTTATATACAATGTTTTATGAACTTTGTGCTGTAAAAGTCTTTCCAAAACACTCATTATATAGACCGATGGTTGAAATTGGCTGGACACATTCTCTTTTCAAGTTATTTACAAAGTTTTATGAATTTTGTGCTGGAAAGTTCTTTCCAAAACACTCTTTATATAGACCGACGGTTTAAATGGCAGGACACATTCTCTTTTGAAGTTATTTACAATGTTTTATGAACTTGGCGCTTCAAAATTCTTTCCAAAACTCGCATTATGTAGACCGACGGTTGAAAGTGGCCGGACACATTCTCTTTTGAAGTTATTTACAATGTTTAATGAACTTCGGACTGGAAAATTCTTTCCAAACACTCATTATATAGACGGACGGTTGGAAGTGGCCGGACTTATTCTCTTTTGAAATTCGCAATGTTTTATGAAATTTATGCTGTAAAATTCTTTCCAAAACACTCATTATATAGATCGACGGTTGAAAGTGGCCGGACATATTCTCTTTTGAAATTATATACAATGTTTTAATGAATGTTTTTTTATATACAATGAAATTATATACAATGTTACCAACACAAAGTTCATAAAGCATTGTAAATACCTTCAAAAGAGAATGTGTCCTGCCATTTCAAACTTCGGTCTATATAATGAGTGTTTTGGAAAGACTTTTCCAGCGCAAAGTTCATAAAACATTGCAAATAACTTCAAAAGAGAATAATTCCGGCCACTTTCAACCGTCAGTCTATATAATGAGTGTTTTGGAAAGAATTTTCCAGCACAAAGTTCATAAAACATTGCAAATAACTTCAAAAGAGAATATGCCCGGCCACTTTCAACCGTCGGTCTATATAATGAGTGTTTTGGAAAGACTTTTACAGCACAAAGTTCATAAAACATTGTATATAACTTCAAAAGAGAATAAGTCCGGCCACTTTCAACCGTCGGTCTATATAATGATTGTTTAGGAAAGAATTTACTAGCACAAAATTCATAAAACATTGTAAATAACTTCAAAAAAGAATGTGTCCTGCCATTTAAACCGTCGGTCAAAATTCTTTCCAAAACGCTCATTATATAGACCGACGGTTGAAGTGGAAAGACACATTCTCTTTTGAAGTAATTTACAATGTTTTATGATTTTTGGGCTGGAAAATTCTTTCCAAAACGCTCATTATATAGACCGACGGATGAAATGGCAAGACAAATTCTCTTTTGAAGGAATGTACAATGTTTTATGAACTTTGTGTTGGAATATTATATCTAAAACGCTCATTATATAGACCAACGGTTGAAATGGCAGGACAAATTCTCTTTTTAATGAACTTTGAAGGACACATATTTCAGGGAAAATTTAAATTTTAAATTTTGAAAAAAATTTTGAATTTTGAAATTTTTGAAATTTTTGAAATTTTTTGAAATTTTTGAAATTTTTGAAAATTTTGAAAAGAATTTTGAAAAATTAAAAAAACATTTGAAAAATTTTGAAAATTTTGAAAATTTTTTGAATTTTGAAAATTTTTTGAACTTGAAAACTTTTTGAATTTTGAAGGAATTTTGAAGGACACATTCTCTTTGGAAAGAATTTTCCAAAACAAAGTTCATAAAGCATTGTAAATAACTTCAAAAGAGAATGTGTCCTGCCATTTCAACCGTCGGTCTATATAATGAGCGTTCTGGAAATAATTTTCCAGCACAAAGTTCAAAAAACTTTGTAAATAACTTAAAAAGAGAATGTGTCCTGCCATTTCAACCGTCGGTCTATATACGACGCTTGAAATGGCAGGACACATTCTCTTTTGAATTTATTTACAATGTTTTATGAACTTTGTGCTATAAAATTCTTTCCAAAACGCTCATTATATAGACCAACGGTTGAAAGTGGCCGGACTTATTCTCTTTGGAAGTTATTTGCAAAGTTTAAGAACTTTGTGCTGTAAAATTCTTTCCAAAACACTCATTATATAGACCGACGGTTGAAAGTGGCCGGACTTATTCTCTTTTGAAGTTATTTGCAATGTTTTATGAATTTTGTGATGTAAAATTCTTTCCAAAACGGTCATTGTATAGACCGACGATTGAAATGCCAGGACACATTTTCTTTTGAAGTTATTTACACTGCTTTATGAAATTTGTGTTGGAAAATTCTTTCCAAAGAGAATGTGTCCTTCAAAATTCCTTCAAAATTCAAAAAAATTCCAAAATCAAAAATTTTCATAATTTAATAAATTTTCAAAATTTTCAAAATTTTTCAAAATTCTTTACAAAATTTTTCAAAATTCTTTACAAAATTTTTCAAAAATTTTCAAAATTCTTTTCAAAATTTTTCAAAATTTTAAAAAATTTCAAAAAATTTCAAAAATTTTAACAATTTCAAAATTCAAAATTCAATTTTTCCTTCAAATATGTGTCCTTCAAAATTCCTTCAAAAGAGAATGTGTCCTGCCATTTCAACCGTCGGTCTATATTATGAGCGTTTTGGAAAGAATTTTCCAGCACAAAGTTCATAAAACATTTCAAAAGCTGAAGGAGATATAAATTTGAAATTTGGCATTGTAGTTCCTGATAAGATGTAAATGCTCTCTAAGAACAAAATTTAAAAAAATTTAAATTTAAAAGGGTGAAATGAGTGAAAAGCGTTCTAAAGACCTTCTAAATTACAACTTCTATGGAATCTCTGGAACTACACAACCGATTTGAAAAGTGATGGTAGCAAATTGGTGGTGACAGTTACTGCTGTAACATAGGCTATATTTCATGCCAGTGCCACTAACCCCCGTAGAGTGCATGAGGGGAAAATGTTCTAAAATTTCGATTTATTTATACTGAAGATGTTAGAAACAAGAAATTTGGCATTGTAATTTCTTATAAGATGGCAAATTACGGTAACAGTCTGTGCTGTAACATAGCCTACATTTTATGTCACAGCCACTACTCCCAGGGGTGTGTAGAAGTGAAAAACATTCTAAAATTTGATTTTTTTTTATACTGAAAGAGCTAGAAAATTGAAATTTGGCATGGTAGTTATCTATAAGATGTAAATGCTCTCTAAGAACAAATTCGAAAAAAATTCGAAATTCAAAAGGGTGAGATGAGCGAAACATGTTCTAAAAACATTCTAAATTACAATTTCTATGCAATATCTGGAACTACAGAACCCATTTCAAAAGTGATGGTGGCAAATTTTTTATGACAATCCCTGCTCAAACATAGGCTATATTTTACGTCGGTGCCAATAATCCCAGAGTGGTGCAGGAGCAAAAAAACGTTCTAAAATAGCATATCTTTTAACACTGAAGGAGCTAGAAATTTGAAATTTGGCATTGTAGTTACTTATAAGATGTAAATGCTCTCTAAGAACAAAATTTTAAAAAATTCGAAATTTAAAAGGGTGAGATGAGCGAAAAGTGGTCTAAAAACGTTCTAACTTACAATTTCTATGGAATCTCTGGACCTACAGAACCGTTTTCAAAAGTGATGGTGGCAAATTTTTGATGACAATACCTGCTCCAACATAGGCAATTTTTTACGTTGTTGCCCCTAATGCCAAGGAGGTGCAGGAGCAAAAAAAGTTCTAAAATTGCATTTTTTTAATAACGAAGTAGCTAGAAATTTGAAATTTGGCATTGTAGTTAATTATAGGATGTAATGATCTCTAAGAACAAATTAAAAAATATATATGAAATTTAAAAGTGTGAAATGAGAGAAAAGCGTACTAAAAATATTCTAAATTACAATTTCTATGGAATCTCTGGAATCACAAAACCGATTTCAAAAGTAATGGAAAAACTGAGGGTGACAATCTCTACTCCAACATAGGCTGTATTTTATGTCGGTGCCACTAACCAGAATGGGGTGCAGAAGTACAAAATGTTCGAATATTGCGACTCTTTTTTATACTGAACGAGCTAGAAATTTAAAATTTGGCATTTTAGTTACTTATAAGATGTAAATGCTCTCTAAGAATAAATTTAAAAAAAATCGAAATTTAAAAGGGTGAAACGAGCAAAAAGCGTTCTAAAATCATTCTAAATTACAATTTCTATGGAATCTCTGGATGTACGAACCGATTTCAAAAGTGATGGTGACAATCCCTGCTCCAACATCCTCTTTAATATAAAGCTATGCGTTGCTGACGACTGGGTTTTTCGCTAATCTTTGCCACAGATTATTCTCGGAAAATGAAACATTTGAAATTACTGAAAAAAATAATAGCTCGAAAAGTATTTGTCAGAAAATTTTTAGACAAACTGCGTTTGAAGGGTAAAAAATTGTATATTTCTTGATATAAATTTCAAATCTAATGATTATGCCATTTTTCAAATATTGAATATTACCAAATTTCACAATTTAGTACCATAGAGAAACCTTCACGCATAAAAAGATAATGATAAGTGTGACGTGTCCTGACATGTATATTTGCTATAACACGAGTCACAAATTATAGTAGCCTTATTATTCTGTTAAAATATAAAAGTGAATTATGAAATGTCAATATTTTGTTTGATTAAAGGTTTGTTAAGTAAAATTGACCAGCGTAGCGGGCGTAGCTTCCTAGTGTAAAATAAATTATTTTCGCATAAAATTTAAAATATGTACTTGATAAATAAAAATCGTGAAATATCAGGTATCACAAAAGCCAATGGCTTTCGTTATATCTCGTGATGGCCGGATAACACGTACTTGATAAATAGGCCAGTTATCAACTAATGTTATGCGGAAGTCTCATAAACATCGGGCTACATTTAGGAGGGCCAAAATGGACGTTCCAACAAGATAATGCTTCCAATCATGCATCTAAATAAACAAAATATTGTTTTCAAAGAGAAAATATTCATGTTATCTCTTTCCTACCGTAGCCGTGAACTTTAGGTTAGGGCTACGGCCCCATAGAAAACCTGCGTGTTTGTTGTAGGCATATGAATTTGAATTCGCCATTATAGAGAAATGAGACAATATTCGGAAATCCGTGAAAAAAATTAATGAACTCGATGCCAAATCATATTTTTAAAGTTATTGAGAAAAATCTTGGAGCAACATCTTGCTAAATTTCCTAAAACTTTTATTTCCCATGTAAGGTGTTCTTAACATTTCTTGTGGCTGTTTATTTTTTCTAACTGAATTTCTTACATGTTAGATGTTCCATTTTGCCGAAAACTTCATTTACTGACATGGAGTGCTTTTAATTTTGATTAAAATATTTTATTAATTAGCTAAATAACAACAAGTCTCTTGGTCTTATACTTTTGTAACAGACTGTATAACAAAAGCTTGAAATAAACAAATAATAGATTGATTCAGACTAGAATTTTTCTGGAAATTTTGAAATTGGAAGTTTGCCATACTTTTTATTTACTTTTCCGATTTTTTCCTGTACCACAAAACTTCATCGTAAATGAAAATGTAAATATTCAAAGAATATTTTACTATTTTACATTGATGCATTTTCTCAATTCGTATTTATTCTCTTTCTATTAAGTTTTCTATTAAACCGCACTTTCCTATTTCTTACAATTTATATATTTTGTATGCATTCAAAACCTTAAAAGAAAGAAGTACACAAAATGAGTTATTTTTATTATAAGACAACAAAAGTAGTAAGCTTATTATATATGAAAATATATGTAGAACGCAAAAATATTTCAAGTCGGAACAAAGAACTTTAATGTATACATCGATTCCGTTTTTCATGTCAGAATTAGCATTTTTTTGCAATTTTTGCATAGTTATTTTTGACTTTCTATTTCTTTTGTCTTCTAAGTCGCATTACATGCATTTGCATTTTCAAATGCGCAATAAAGTTTTCGATTTCTTTAAAACTTTTCTTTACTGTTATTAAAAGATGATTTTTGTGAGTGCAATTTCACAGAAAACATTAAAAATCTATTAGACCGAAAATGCTCTTTTTCTAGAAATGGTAATAATCCTCATATTTTACTTGCGAATCTTTTCTGTAAAAAGTCTGATAAAAGGAATTATTTTAAGAAAATAACTTGTGTATCGATTTTATGAAATAACTAACATATAAATTCGAAAATGCGAAATGAATATGTGAATCGAACCAAATTTATGAATTCCCTAAAATATCTGTTTGTACTATGTTATATATATATATATACACTGTTAAAAATATGTGTAAAAACACAGAAAAAAAACCGAGACTCTCTGTAACTTTACACTAGTTCTCCGTTAAATGCATTTGATCGAGTTTCTCGGTCATCAATTTACAGACATTTCCCTTTTCTTATATTAGATCCCCTGTAGGGATTTCCGTGTCTTTATTTAAAGACATTTTTATATTTGTTATAACCTGTAATTGAAAATACACATTTTTAAAATTATTTTACAATTTTATTAAAAATATTAAAGAAAAAAAAATCATTAAAAGTTCGAATATTTTAGAAAGAGGAAATTCATCTCTGCGGAGATAGCGGGGATTTTTATCGACTATCAGCTTTGATCAAAAGATGGAAATTGAGTGTGGTTATTTAAAGAATAAATTTTTATTTCAATCTAGATTTAAAATTTAGGTAAGATAATTTTCAAATATGATTTTAGTCTATTTTATAATTTGTGTTCATATTTATAAAAATTTATAATATATTATTATTAGGAATAGTAGATTTTTAATGATATATGCGTTGTAAAAATATATATCAACCTTCTAAATACATAAATAATACAAAATAATAATAATAATAATAATGAAGTTTAATTTTCTAAATTTAAATATATGAAAATATTAAAAGGCATTTTTTAAAAATAACTTATATGTTTTAAATTTACTTTTCTTTTATTTACTACTAAAAAAAATTTCTTCACAAAAAATATTATTTTCAAAAAATATTCGCGAATTATTAGAATAAAAAAATATATAATATGTATATTATGTTAAAACTTCGAAAAATTATTGAAAATTTCTCGAAAACATTATTAAATTTGCTGAAAAAAAAACCCATTACAATTCTTTTATATACAAATAAATAAATAAATAAATAAAACATAAAATAAAATCCTCACAAAATTATATTTTACATGTTAAAAGTTTAAAGAAAAAAAACATGTTTCACAATTTTGCAATGCATGTTATTCTAGGCTTTGAAAGGAACTCTAAATGATATATTACACGAGTTAATAAAACAAAAAAACAATGACAATATTTTAAAATACAATTTTTACAAAGTAGTTCGCTAAGTATTTTCATATGATATGAAAAGAAAACATACCTTAAGTTCGTTTTTCGCATATTAAACTGAAAGATGCCAGCATCAAATATTAGTTACATTTATTTAAAGACTAGAAAAATAAAAGCTCTTTTAAGTCCCTACACTTATGACTAATCATCACATTAAACAAAATCTATGAAAACCGATGGTAAACTTTGCAAGTGCAATAATTTTTTCCGACTAAATCATAAAAGACATATATGGCACAAAATTGCAACTGCCCAAATGGTGTGGTGGTTATAATCATTGTGCTCCCCCTAGACGACGCGGGTTCCAATCAGGACTGTGGTCGAAGCGATTCTTGTAATGTCCTGAGTTACAGCGATAGTAATTCTAACAGATAGTCCAGGGGAAATGTACATGTTACCTTGCAAAATGTCGGGTAGAAGATTTTATTTTTTTGACTTGTATATAATAAGGCCAGCATGGAAAAACCGAATTATCCAACAAAATTTCTTAAGGGAGAATTTTCTGTGGCCAAAAAACACCAAAATTTTGGGACTTTTATTGTTGTTTTTTAAATATCTAGAGACCCGTTGTCGTAGCGTATAATTTGTTAATTACAATGTTAAAGAGAACAAAATTCTCTACAACTTTCATATTTACAACTTTTTTATACGCTCAATAGCAAGCGCAGTACGATATTTCAAAAATAAGACAATTTTTTCAATGTCCTTAAAAACCGTGAAAAACGTAGTTTTGTCCCGACGCGCAACGATTCAAATGTCCCCCACAGATGTAATGATGTATGTCAACTTCTACAGATTGACAGCAGAAAATTATCTATTATTTACACCCTCTTCTTCATTTTTATCACAACAGACATACAGTCAAACCACGTTATACCGCCATTATCCGTTCGAGAAATTTTTGGCGCTATAACGAGTTTGGCGGTATATCGAATTAGAATACAATAAAAATTAATTTTCATACTATTATACTATTATTATTATTATTATAAAAATAAATATCATAATGCCTTTTTATTAAATTATCCAATAGTATATAGTATATTATAATAGTATAAATTAATATAATATAATTAATATACATAATATAATTAATGCTACATGATTCAAAATTATCCAATTAATGTATGAAATTAACATGCACTTACCTCTTTATATAGTCAATTTTAGATAAAGTAGATAATTATGCACATAACAGACACACACATACATTAAATCTCACACTGAATTTATTTTACTTTAATTATCTTTCTTAAAGTACAGGAAAATATTTTTAAATTCTAGTTTGAGTTTTCCTTTCAATATTGATTTTTTCAATATCTTTTTCTACAACTAAAAGCTTGTTCATCATTTTTTTATCAGTTGCATGTTTTTCTAAGAAAATTCTTATTTTCCCAATGCAATTTTTAACTTCATCAGATGTAATATGCGGCGTTTCAGCTTCTTCAGATTCGCTGTAAGATGAATTTTCATTTTCATTTTGATTGGCAACAATTTCTTCGATTGTCAAATCTTCAAATGTTGAAAGACTTTTATCTATATTAAAGTACTCGATTGCCGATATAGGATGCTCAATATCTGTTAATTTGTGTATTTCGTCTTGTAGTTCCTGAAGTGCTGTACTGTTTTGTTTTTTAGTAGATCCTTCAGGTTTAATCAATCCAGTATGTTTCCAGCAGTTAACAATAGTTTCTGATGAAATTTCATCCCATGCTTTTTTTATCATACGAATAGCATCATGTAAAAGAATTAGAGAAAAACCATCTTTACTGATTTTTTCAATGATATGGCGGACATGATACTTTCGATAATGAGCTTTGAATGAGTTTATTATACCCGCATCCAAAGGTTGCAAAAATCTAGTACAGTCAGGAGGTAAAAATTCAATGCGGATATTGCTCATTGGATATGATTTGTGACAAGGGGCATTATCCAAAATCAATAAAATATGGTGTTTGCTTCTTTTCATTTCTATGTTGAAATTCGCTAACCATTATTGAAATAATGCTGAAGTCATCCACGCTTTGTTATTATTCTCATAATCTACATAAAGAGCAGGATTAAAATTTTTAAACATCATGGCTTAGCTGATTTTCCAATCACTGTCATAGTTCTTTTATCAGATCCATCACTATTCGTACAGAACACAAGAGACACACGATCTTTTTTTTTTTTTTTTTTTTTTTTTGCATCCTTTAGCAGGCCCACTCGAAATTGTTTTATCTTGCTGCAAGCGGTAAAAAAGGCTGCTTTCATCCATATCGTATACGTCCTCTGGTTTATATTCTAAAATCAGCGCACTCAGTTTTTTACGACCATTTAACACAATATCTTCATCAACACCTGCAGCTTCACCACTTCGTGTGTACTGAGAGAATCCTCGTCGCTTTTCAAATCTGTTCAACCAGCCACTACTGTATTCGAAATCTGTAATATTCATTTGCTGGCCAAGAACTTTTGCCTGCTCTCTGATGACATCTCTGTTGATGGTAGCATTTTTAGCACTCATTTGTTGTATCCATGTGCAAAGGGCATCCTCTAAGTCTTCATGTTTCGCTGTTTTCAGTCGTTTTACAGATGATTGCAGTTCATTGGTGTTAATGCATTTTTCTGTATTCATCAAAATGTCTCCGATGCAGCGCCTGCTAACAGGTTTTTTCCAGAGTGTAGAGAAACGATTAGAGATTTGTTGCTGCGATACATTCACATTTCTTTCTTTATATTCACAAATTTCCAGCTTTTCCGAAATTGATAAAAACTGCTCTTTTCGCCCTAATGAGATAAAATAAAGAGACAGGATGATATTTTACAGATTTAGCTGGTGAATTCTTCGATGTTTCAATCAACGTCCGACCAAAATTTTGAAAGAGAGATTTTGCATTGCACGCCGTTTTCTTTCTAGAAATCGACATAAAGTACAGGGAGATGTTCTTTTTTACATTGTTCTCACCTGAGAGAGGAGAGACCCTTTCAGCCAATGGCGTGCCACGCTTTGTTTTCTCACCGCTCCAGAAGCGCATCGGATCACGTGACTCGCCAGTCTGAATCAGAACTTTCACTTGCTCGGCACCTCAGCGCGCGTTATTTTTCTTCTCCCAATGACAGGTAGAATGGGTAGCAGGTGCATTTTCAGGTGTTGAGAACAATACAAATTCTTTTCTATTCAATAAAGTTTGAATTGAGCTTGAAAACATCTAGACAAAAAAAAGGAGGTGCCCTTTGAAATTCTAACAAACAATTTTAAAAAGAAAGATAGACAAAGAAATTTCTAGAAAATTTTTTTGGCGGTATATCGAGTTGGCGCTTTAACGGATACATTACATTGAAATCCCTATTTGGCAGATTTGTTGATAGACATAATTGGCGGTTAAACGGAATTGGCGCTATTTCGAGATGGCACTAAATCGGGGTTTGACTGTATTTTAAATTCAATAAATCTATATAATTTAGTAAGTAGGGGAGAGTGTAGATGACTAAGACAATTTTCATATTTAGACAATAACTTTAAGTATATACAATTGTTAATTTTAAAGTATTGTTTAAATTATATTTCAGTATTTAGTAACTTATTGGCACGACAGTTTCAATAAAAAAAAATCTTGTTTAATTTTAATAATTATTTTTATAACGCATGCATATGTTCATTTTATTCCATAAACATTTTATTCTATAGTACAATGGTATATTTTATTTACCGATTATTGATGACATATGTTTTAATGTTTTACTGTTTTAAGTGTATCAAACATTGGATTTTAGTTCTATATAAAAGGAGGGACTCAAAAAATAAATATATCTTATGTAACAAATATTTTTTACCTTATAAAATATCTACAATAAAAATGACAACATATTACTTCATTAACTAATATTATGCATTTATATCTCTTGTAAAATTTAAAAGTTGTATCAATAAAATATTTGAGATAACTATTTTCATAAAATTTTTCAAAATATTAGTTTTAGTAAATATTGTCAATATTTTCCCAGTTTTATTATATATTATGACAAGAAATTATAACATTTTAGCGTGCAAAAATATATAAAATTTTAAGATTTTATCTATTAAATGCTTTAAAGCTCAAACAGAAGAACTTGTTGTTGAAAAATACACTTTGTTGAATATTCTAATATTCTGTAATATGTACTGTTTTGAAACTATATCTGTTGAATTATCTCAGTGCTACCATCTATCAAATGAAATACCGAGTTATTTATGATTGTAGACCATATAAACATTTTTGTTGTTATACATTCATCCCCTACCTCATTCAAGTCCACTTTCCCTACACAATAAAGTAAGGTACGCAATATGACTGCATAAGCTAAATGAAAAAATGTATTTTAATAATGATAATTTCTACGGGATATTTAACAATATTTTTGTCTCTTTGATGGGACTGTTGTAGGATTTTTAGCGTTCAGTTTCCTGGATAGAAGATATATCAAGGATCATGATTCTTCTAGAGCAGGGGTTCCCAAAATTTTAGACCGACGTACCACTAAATCGAAGTTCATACTTCCGCGTACCACCAGATAAAAAACGTAAAGCTAATACAGAAAAACCTATAAAAAGGAACCTGCCTAAAACGAAATATATCTTCGGTCTTTCCTGTTTCCGTCAAAGCAGGTTTTATTGTATTTAAAAATGAATTTGATGTAACGAAGGGGGGGGGGGGAAGCACATTCACAGATATATGTTGTGCTAAACACAAGCAGACTTTGACGATATCACACACAAACGGTACTCTCATATTCTCGCCAATAAAAACATCTGTGACGTTCATCCCTTTGAATGTGGACTCCAGTAATCCATCACAGGAGAGCTGAATAAGTTCACTTCTTTCCTCTATCGGTGATATACAGTGCCAGGGTGTATCATATGATATGCTGCTTTCTCTATTTTATTCCACGTACCAGTATCGGATTTCTGCGTATCAGTAGCCAGAGCTTCCTGTACCAATACTGGTACGCGTACCATAGTTTTTACCAATCCCTGCTCTAGATGTATCTTTTCTTTTTTTCCTGGCAGTTATTTGTCCCCCGTCCCCTCTTCCTCATACCCACTCTGTATAACAGAGCGGGTATGTAAGTTGGAAAAATAGCCTCATTTTTAAAAAGCCGTACTGCACTTAAGAATAGGGGGGGGGGGTACGAATAACAGATAATTTAGTGCTATCAATATGTAGAAGATGACATCCATGATTAAATTCTTGGAGAAAATTGGAATCATCGGGACAAAACTACGTTCTCCTTTTATATAGAACTACAATCCAATGTTTGATATACTTAAAACAGTAAAACATTAAAATATATGTCATCAATAATCAGTAAATAAAATATACCATTGTACTATAGAATAAAATGTTTATGGAATAAAATGAACATATGCATGCATTATAAAAATAATTATTAAAATTAAACAAGATTTTTTTTTTTTTAAACTGCCGTGCCAATAAGTTATTAAATACTGAAATATTATTTTAAACAATACCTTAAAATTAACAATTGTATATACTTAAAGTTATTGTCTAAATATGAAAATTGTCTTAGTCATCTACACTCTCCCCTACTTACTAAATTATATTGATTTATTGAATTTAAAATATGTCTGTTGTGATAAAAATGAAGAAGAGGGTGTGCAAATAATAGATAATTTTCTGCTGTCAATTTGTAGAAGTTGACATACATCATTACATCTGTGGGGAACATTTGAATCGTCGCGCGTCGGGACAAAACTAAGTTTCTCACGGTTTTTAAGGACATTGAAAAAATTGTCTTATTTTTGAAATATCGTACTGCGCTTGCTATTGAGTGTATAAAAAAGTTGTAAATATGAAAGTTGTAGAGAATTTTGTCCTCTTTAACATTGTAATTAACAAATAATACGCTACGACAACGGGTCTCTAGATATTTAAAAAACAACAATAAAAGTCCCAAAATTTTGGTGTTTTTTGGCCACAGAAAATTCTCCCTTAAGAAATTTTGTTGGATAATTCGATTTTTCCATGCTGGCCTTATTATATACAAGTCAAAAAAATAAAATCTTCTACCCGACCTTTTGTAAGGTAACGCCTTTTTTTGTTACATTTCCCCTGGACTAAGAATCCGCTGCTGGCAATCGGTGTTTTCTGTCTTTTTTTTTTATAAATAATAATAAAGATTTTTTAACAGAAAAACAGAGACTCTGTTTTACAGAGACTCTGTAAATTTACCGAAAATTTCTCTGTTATTTAACAAATCGCTGTTTTCTAATCTCTGCAAATTTACATAAGACTTAAGATAACAGATTACCAGTAGATTCTCCGTAATTTCACAGAATTTTTTTAAACAGTGTATATATTATATATATATATATATATATATAGATATATAGGGAGACATAGGTAGATAGATAGAGAGATAGAGAGAGAGAGATGGATAGAGAGAGAGAGAGAGAGAGAGAGAGAGAGAGAGAGAATTCTGGGATTTGTGGCAATGGACGCAGGGGGCATAGTCCACTATGTAGATTTAGGAATCAGATAATTTTTAGCTCACAGGCTATCAAAGCCTGAGAGCTTATGTGCCCGCCGGTTCTGTATGTATGTACGTACGTATGTATGTACGTAACGCGATAACTCTTCATAGAAATATCCGTTTTCCTTCAAATTTTGTTTATATGTCACTGTGTTAAGGCGCTTCCCTGATTAGTTTTCGGGATTGATTGGTTAAGTATAAAGGGGGGGGGCACGGGGGGCTAATCCCCCCTTAATTTATATAAATGGGTTTTTCATGCAGAATTATACCGTTTTCCTTCAATTTTTGTTTATAGGTTCACTGTGTTAAGGCGCTTCCCTGATTAGTTTTCGGGATTGATTGGTTAAGTATAAAGGGGGGGGGGCACGGGGGGCTAATCCCCCCTTAATTTATATAAATGGGTTTTTCATGCAGAATTATACCGTTTTCCTTCAAATTTTGTTTATAGGTTCACTGTGTTAAGGCGCTTCCCTGATTAGTTTTCGGGATTGATTGGTTAAGTATAAAGGGGGACGGGGGGACAGAGGGGCTAATCCCCCTTAATTTATATAAATGGGTTTTTCATGCAGAATTATCCCATTTGCTTCAAAATTTGTTTATAAGTTCATTGGGTTAAAACGCTTCCTTGATTAGTTTTCGGGATTGATTGGTTAAGTATAAAGGGGGACGGGGGACGGAGGGGCTAATCCCCCTTAATTTATATAAATGGGTTTTTCATGCAGAATTATCCCATTTGCTTCAAAATTTGTTTATAGGTTCATTGGGTTAAGACGCTTCCCTGATTAGTTTTCGGGATTGATTGGTTAAGTATAAAGGGGGGGTACTGGGGGGGGTACTTCCCCCCCCCTTAATTTATATAAATGGGTTTTTCTTGCAGAATTATCCCATTTGCTTCAAAATTTGTTTATAAGTTCATTGGGTTAAAACGCTTCCTTGATTAGTTTTCGGGATTGATTGGTTAAGTATAAAGGGGGGGACGAAGGGGCTAATCCCCCCTTAATTTATATAAATGGGATTTTCATGCAGAATTATCCCATATGCTTCAAAATTTATTTTTAGGTTCATTGGGTTAAGACGCTTCCCTGATTAGTTTTCGGGTTTGATTGGTTAAGTATAAAGGGGGGAAACGGAGGGGGGCTAATCCCCCTCTTAATTTATATAAATGGGTTTTTCATGCAGAATTATCCCATTTGCTTCAAAATTTGTTAATGGGTTCATTGGGTTAAGACGCTTCCCTGATTAGTTTTCGGGATTGATTGGTTAAGTATAAATGGGGGGGAACGGGGGGATAATCCCCCCTTAATTTATATAAATAGGTTTTTCATGCAGAATTATCCCATTTGTTTCAAAATTTGTTTATAGGTTCATTTGGTTAAGACACTTCCCTGATTAGTTTTCGGGATTGATTGGCTAAGTATAAAGGGGGGGGGGCGGGGGATTGTGACTAATCCCCCTTTAATTTATATAAATGGGTTTTTCATGCAGAATTATCCCATTTGCTTCAAAATTTATTTTTAGGTTCATTGGGTTAAGACGCTTCCCTGATTAGTTTTCGGGTTTGATTGGTTAAGTATAAAGGGGGGAAACGGAGGGGGGCTAATCCCCCTCTTAATTTATATAAATGGGTTTTTCATGCAGAATTATCCCATTTGCTACAAAATTTGTACATGGGTTCATTGGGTTAAGACGCTTCCCTGATTAGTTTTCGGATTGATTGGTTAAGTATAAAGGGGGGGGGACGGGGGCTAATCCCCCCTTAATTTATATAAATGGGTTTTTCATGCAGAATTATCCCATTTGTTTCAAAATTTGTTTATAGGTTCATTTGGTTAAGACACTTCCCTGATTAGTTTTCGGGATTGATTGGCTAAGTATAAAGGGGGGGGGGGACGGGGGGGGTAATCCCCCCTTAATTTATATAAATGGGTTTTTCATGCAGAATTATCCCATTTGCTTCAAAATTTATTTTTAGGTTCATTGGGTTAAGACGCTTCCCTGATTAGTTTTCGAGTTTGATTGGTTAAGTATAAAGGGGGGAAACGGAGGGGGGCTAATCCCCCTCTTAATTTATATAAATGGGTTTTTCATGCAGAATTATCCCATTTGCTACAAAATTTGTACATGGGTTCATTGGGTTAAGACGCTTCTCTGATTAGTCCATCGTCTCCTTTCTGTACTAAAACTTCGCCAAATCTTTGACTGCTTGCCTCAGTGTGAAGACCCAGTGTGGCTCCTTGTTTATATTGTTGAAGAACTGGTTTTGTTGATAATGTTCTCTTTAACTCATTGAAAGGCTCGAGCTGCTCTCTTTGAAATCTAAAGAAATTTCCTTTCCTTAATTAATCACTTAGAGGCTTGGCGATTTTGGCATAATTCGGGATGAACTTTCTCAAGTATCCTGTTAAATTCAAAAAGAATTGTAATTGTTTTGTTGTAGTTGGTTTGGGAAAATTCTGCACAGCCTTCATTTTTGCTTCGGACGGTTTTATTGTTCCATTTTCGATGATATTACCCAATAATTTTATTTTCTTTAAGAAACTGACATTTTTTAAAGTTAATTTCTAAACCATATGCTGATGCTACTTCTAATACTCGTTGCAGCTTATTTATTCCATCTTCTTCCTCATCTGCGGGAATCACAAAATCATCCATATATACAGTAATAGTGCCTTCTCGCAGCAAATCTTGCAATACTGTGTTTACATGCGTTTGGAATTGATTCCCCGATATGCACATTCCGGACGGACAACGCAAAAATTCATATTCTCCTTCATGCATTACAAAAACTTATATTTACGACTGTTTCTTCAATTTCAACGTGAAAAAGCCGTTTTTGAGATCTAACGTCGTAAATACTTTTGCTTTTTAGGGTTTCGTTCATCTCACGAAACCCTATTGCTCCCGCTCCGTTGTCTGTCTGTCACAGAGTCATTCTCGAAAACTGTGTAACTTACAGAGTTGAAACTTTGTGTATAAATCAGAATATCAGCTGTGAAGAGCTGAAAATATTAAAATTTGAAAAATTCGTATTATTTTAATAAATAGAGATAAAAAACCAAAATTCTAACAGCCTTTTCTTATTAAATTTGAACATTTTCCCTTATAGCAGATGCCAAAAATTAAAAATCCATGATGAGATTCTATCTACAATAATTAATTTTCTTACAGACGATTTTCACGTGAAAAATAAAAATGAAATAAAAAGTTTCACCAATTGAAAAAAAAAAAGATTAATATGAAATAAAAATGATTGATGTCATAGTGGTAATAAAACAGAAAGATTTCTCAATAATACAAGGAGTATGAGTATGTGTGCATGTACACAAAGCAGATTAATTACACGTCATTAGAGAATTAAAAAGAAAATCTGACGTCATATTGCAAGTTTAACGGATTTTTCAAATGTTTCAGTATAATACAAAGACAGTATGAATGTGTGTAATAGTAAATATATGAGTTTGAGGAACGTATTGAATCATGATAAAAACCCGATTATGGAAATATTCGCATATTTTAACATTTTGAAGGTGTACAACATGTTTAATTTTGAAAGTAACTGTTTTTTAAATATCGCATTTAGTCCACATGACAGATATTATTATGACAGAATATAATAGTGGGCTTCACCTGCTATCGGGTCGGTTCAGAAAATCGAAAAACCGAGAAAAATAGACAGTTTTTTTTTTTAGAAAATGAAATTTATTTGGATTTTTTAAAGAAAGGATAAAGTGTTTTGAAAGGAATATTAAACGAAACCCTTTGTGCGAACTTGGATCACACTTACCCACTTGTTGTAATTTATCAATCACATCCTCAATTAATGGCAGTGGATAGCGATCTTTAAATATTTTTGGATCTCATCTTCTAACCACTGCCGTATTTGCTTACTGATGATCTCCTGCTCAACTAGAGGGAATCTCCTTGGCCGTTCACAGATAGGTTTTTCATCTGCCAGTAGTATTTTCATCTTTAATACAGTATCTTTTGTTTTATTCGGTTTATATGACTTTATTAATTCTCGTATTTTTCCTCTGTTAGCTAAATTTGTAATATGAGTCAAATCCACCTCGTCATTTACGCAGTCGATATTAACCATATCTTCCCAACCTCGATTATCGTTGTTTATACTTGATTTAGCAACTTCATCAGTTTTGGACGTAACCTTATTAATTTTAATGTATCCTACTCGTACTGTGTTGTCACTTATTATTCTAACAACATCTTCCACTACTTTTCACATCTCTTGGATTTTCCTGCATTTGTATTTTCTTAATATCGAAATCTCTTTCCCGATCTTTCTGTTCCAATTCTACTTTCCAAAACTCTTCAATTTCCATTTCCATTTTCAATTTCTTTTTTTCAATCTCTGCTTGTAATTTCTTCTCATCAATCTGCAATCGCGATTTCTTTTCTTCTAATTCTGCTTGTAATTTCTTCTCTTCAAGTTCCGATTGAGCCTGTAGCTTTTTAGCTTTTCTTTCTTCTTCTGTTTTCTCTCGTCTAGCTGCCATAACTACTTCTAAGCTGTCCTTTATAAAATCTTCATCGCAATTCTCCCAGCTTTTAATCAGCTGTATTAAAACAGGGATTGTCGGTTTTTCTGTTGATTCAATTCCGCATTCCTCACAGAGATTTATTAGATCAATTCTCTTAGCTTTATTTACGGTTCCCATGTCTATCTTTCAAAATTGTACTTGGAGTAATACGATTTCATACTTGCCTTACTAATTCATAACTCAACTTTTGATACTGTCGGTCTTTAGTTTTGATTCCTATTTTACTATTTATTCCACTATTAGTTGCTTTTTCTTTTAATATCCTGGCACCGAGAGTTGCTTTTATTTTTAATATCCTGGCATTGAGCCCCCAAATTTGTAGGAATGTGATATGTAAAAAGGTAATTTACTGAATTATTGGAACAACTGGACTTCAAAATAACAAACACGTTAACTTTAATACAATTCTAGAAAAACAATTCCACAACGCTTCGTTGGTTATTTCTTCAAAATATATTACACTTCTCACCCAAAACATACAATAAACTTACGATCGCATAGTCCAATTAGGCCTAGCAGTGCCTTAATTGACTCTTCTACATTTCGACGCTTCCTCGATGATAAAACTGATAAGACTGGCTCTTTTTTCAATTTTGAAGATACTCAAACCTTGATCTCGCGATCTGAAACTTTTATAACTCGTGCTTTGAAATCATGAATAATATAAATATCAGAGTGTCAGTTAATTTACTGATCATGCACGTCATAAAGGAAATGAAGTATGTTTAAATTCAAATCCTACATATGTATAAAATGTATTGAAATATTTGCTTAAATATATATTTTTTCATTCAAAATACATTTTGCATGCATTGTTGCATATTTCGTTATTTAAGGTCTTTTGACTTTAATCGTTAGAGAGTCTAAGCTTATAGTATTAGAGTACTGATACGAATTGGTACAGTACTCATGCCAATGTTTAGTGCAGACACGTAGAATAAATTTGACTTTCTATTCTAAAGAAAATAAACCCCAGATTGATCAAATTCGATTTGAAGATTTTTAAAGTTTTAGTGAATAGGCTTATTCGATTTACTATGTTATTACAAAGTATTCATTAATTTATGATTATCATCACTGAAATAGTGTAATGGAAGATATTTAACTATTGAAATTCACAACAAGCTATAATTTTGTGACCCCGTCAATATTAATCTATATAATTTTTTTTAAATAAGTGCAATTTAGACATAAAACTGAAAAGTTTAGTTTTAAATTTGTGATTTTACATTGATATAAAATATTTACAAAATTGTTTACAGAATATATAAGAATTGTTTAATGAAAATAAACGCCAATTTTCAGATGGATTTATGAAATTATTATTATTATTATATTATACAAAGTGCATTCGGTTACAATACTAATGTTTTAACTAATCTTGCATTGTTCTGCTTTTATTTGCACTAAGAAAGAAAAATGCATTTCTCTTAGATAAAGCTTGTTATGTTCCCCTATCTGAATTTTAATATTTTACGTCATGAATGAATAAATAGTTAGAGTAAATTAATTTTTATTTTAACTGAAATATCGAAAAAGATATATATTTGTATTCTAAACATTTTAGAAAATCTTCTTCAATTTTCTGGGGATTTTTGCATATTTAAAAGGCGATTATTCGTTCCGCCTCTTGTTTTAGAGTTTTAAAAGCATATATGCTTTCAATTAACGGATGCAAGTTTTTTTAAAACCACATATGAGATAATAGTTCTATATCAGCAAGATGCTTCATTATTTACATAAATAGGAATATGTAAAAAAGAATGAAAATATTTGTTTGATAGACAACATGACGTAACTTAAATATTCAAAATTTCCATAGTTTTTTTTTCCATAAATAAAAAAGGAAGTCAGAAGAGGCCAAAATAATTCTATGTTAATTAATCCAAATATTCTTCCAGTAAAATAACTGATATACAGTTTTAAATCGTTCTCTTGATTACAAAATATTAATTAATTAAGTTCATCTTCCAAAAATATAAATTATACTTAAGTTTATTACAGAATTTATTATAATTATTCAATTTCAATTTAGGTTACAAGAAATTAATTATTTTTTTACTTTAATTTATTTTTAAAATCCTGGTAGATCACTTTCTAGTTCTACGTTATCTTACTGTATATAATAATTATAATAATTCGTAGACTCGAAAATCGTCCTAGTAAAAATATATGATGTTGAACTAAAAATCATACTTACTTTCAAGAATGAACTTTATTAAATTTAAATTATTTCAATATATTTTTAAATATAGAATTAATTTAATATTACTTTAAAAATGCAAATTTAGTAACTAATTAATATTTGGCAGTCACTAACTAATATGTGGAACTCTTTAAAATAAAAGAAGTTGCATCGTAGTTTTAAATCGTTTTTTAATCCAAAATATAATGTTATAGAATTCACTACTTTTGTGTTCAATTTTATCAAATTCACTAATTTTAACTGTCAAAATTAATCTATTAACTTTGGAATATAACTTTTAAACTTTCACTTAGTACAATATAATATCATAATATTTAAAAAATTATATCAAACTAATATTTAAAACAACACAAAATAATAATAAAATAAATATGAAATTTCAACCCACTAAAGTTTTTATATTTTTAACTTAAATAATCGCATCAAAAAGTACTTTTTCTATACCACTAATACAGTTTTAGTTACGTTCTGAATATATCTTTAAAGTTCCACAAAATTTCCAAACTTTTAATGGAATAGAAGTTAGCGTGGCCATCAAATTCGATTCAATGTCACATTCGGTTAAATTAGTAAGTCCTTTTCAGTAAAAAACTTTTAAATCATTTTTTCCAACAAGAGATATTTATAATAACTTTAGTAACATATCTTAAAATTATGATTAATAAAATCACGAATTTTTTTCCTAGCAACATTTTAAAGTACAAAAAATTAAACATTTTCATATTTCAATTTTTATAGAAATTAACAATCTTTGAAAAATAAATTGTACTTGCCAATAACTTGATCTCACTTTTACAAGAATTATCATCTAATATTTAATTACCCATACAGGCCACATTTCTTGAATTTTTTAGCTCTTTAGCTGGATGGAAGCCTTTTAGCGAGCAGCAGAATATTTTTTCATGCTAAAATTGAAGCTGCTGTTTGGCGAATGAGCTATTCTTGATATTCAGAACTACGCAAGATATTTTCTGGACGTTTTACCGCCTCTTTGCCACACACTTTCGCACTTCTCCTTCGATTAGACACATTCTCTTGAATCTGTGTATTAAACAATCAAGAATTCTTCACCACGAATTTCTGATAATTTTCACATTCAAATAAAAAATCGATGAGATCACTTCCATTACTAGTCATTCCTTAATTAAATATATGCTTGTTTTAAATGACAAAACTGGTTAATTGTGTGAACGTGCGCTATATCCGAAAAATAAATACAAAATTCAAATACTTGCAAATACGTTTACCCGAGAATAACGTCTTTCAATGACGAATTCATATATCTTGTACGTCTAAATATAAATTAATATACCTAATGTTGGTGACGTCAAATAATATTTGATGGGAACATCACCATTTTGGAAACTATACAATACAGTTATTCACCATATTAATCGAGCCGAATAAATAGTGAAACATTTTAGATTTCCCAGAAATAATCAGTGCATGCTTGTTAACATTGCTTTATTTAGTCAACACATAGTAAACAACAGACATAACTTTAAAAAATAGCAATGTGTAAGTGTTCTACAGATAAATTGGGTGGCATGAAATTATAGACAGGATGGCCACTGCTGGAACTCAGCTTGAAATTAAGAGTTTTGGTGCATTCCCTGGGGGCAGAGACATTTTAAATAACTGAAAACAGAAAGCAAATATTGCTTCTGAGCTGGTGCAAGTCATTTTACAGCTAGTGCGTAGGAATGCAAAATACGTAATGCGGCGAAGGTTCTAATCCCGTGAAACTCCTCTATGGGAACTCTTTTGGTGGTGCATCAAATCTGAGTAAAAAGGGCCTCAAAATCCCGAGTAAATATATTCGAAGTGTTCTTAGAAGAAAAATAAAAAAGTTTTATTATCAAATAGAATGGTTATGGAAATCAAAGGAATTGAAATGGGAAAGTTATGTTACGAGTTTTATAAAAATTCATATATATATATATATATATATGAAATTTTATAAGGTGCTAAATATTGATTTTTGTTTAGCGATACACCTTAAACGCAAACACGTATTGCCCGTTAGTTAAAAATATATTTTATTGCCCTTAATTGACAAAGTAAGATTTTATTTCTCCTGATAATAAAAATGCAATCCGAAATAATAAAATTGCTAATTCTAAAAAAGGCTGAAGCACTTTCTACTAGTAAAATATGGCGACTCTCTGAAACGAGAATAATTTTTTTGGGCATAAAAATTGAAGCAAATTTAACTTCTTTAAATATACTTCTTTAAATCATTTTTCTTGGAAGGCTTTCTGTCTGAAGTAGTTTTATTAACTCATTATGTTTGGTAGGGTACCATAAGTTTTAATTGCACTTCTGATTAATGAAATACATTGTTAAGTTTCGTTTAGGGGATTCTCAAAAATTGCAATATATGCACAAAATATATCTTGAAAAATCTTCTAATTTTTATTTTGTTTCATGTGTATTTGTTTTTTATATGTTTTAATTATTAAAAAAAAAAAAAAACATGCTTCTGAGAAAAGTACTTTTAAAATTTAAATAATTTCCAAAAAAACTCTTAAAGCACTTTCATTTGAATTATTTGACAGTGCCAAAATGCTTTTAAGAGACGATGTTAAGATTGCTGATCCATGAAAAATCAATTTCTTTTCGCTGAACTATTGTAGAAGTTGAATTCTCCGTTTTTGTAAAAAGAAGTGTTTTCCTTTCGAACTGACTGTTAAGGGTCCAAAGAAATAAAATTATTCAAAAACTTCAATAAAATTCATTCACTAAAAATACTTTCTAAAAATTTATGTGTATATTATATGAATATCCTATGAATATAAGTATTTGAACATAAATGTATATTTTTTCTCTTCCAATAATTTCGATGTGAAACACAGAGGCTAGTAAAATAATCTTATAATTTATTTTTTCAGCGATAACATTGCGAACGTTGTAAAATATAACAAGCTATGTTATAAATGTTTAAATTTGCATTCAAACTGACCGTCAAAGTACACTTGCTTTTGCAATAAACCACATCATAAAACAAATCCCTTCCCAAAAGCGAATAAAAACACATACGCGAAATAATCTCTTTATATATATATATATATATATATATATATATCGGAACGAAATAATCAAGAAAAAAACAATGTTGCAGAATCTTCAGATTCCAGGCCAAAAAATTATGACACATCAACATTGAATAATAATGATGACGAGTTTGTTTAGAAAACATTATTTTTCAAATGAAAAAAAAAAAAAAACAGAATATAAAAAAATTATACAGCAATTATTCAAATAAGAAGAACAAAGTTTTACTTTCTACCGTAAGGTCATATCTAATTGATGAAACAGGATATAATTATCGATTAAAGTGTTAGATGTAGCTATCGAGTCTAATTTTATATATCGCCATTTAACAGAGCTGAGGCAATAAATAAGGAGAAAGCAAACATTTTGGTATCAGGAATAAATGCTGGTACTTCGATAATAAAACATAAAGTAAAATTACCAATTTGTAGTAAAGATGAGATTTTTGTGAAAAAATTAGATTTTTTTGTAGTTCCAAAAATAACTGCAGATTTAACGAACTCGTAGCCAGTTGAATTTTCAATTCAAGATTTTCCTAATGTAAAATTAGCAGATGAAAGATTTAATTTTCAAGAACATGTAGATATGCTCTTGGAAGCAAGAATTTTTTATGAAATTTTGACAACGGGACAAATTCGTGTCAAAAATATCTGATGTTATTCTGCAAGGTAAAGTTTTCGGTTTTGTTGTGTCCGAAAGTTTTCCGACGGAGAAGGCAAAAAAGGTACATTGTTGGCTAGTTAATGAAACAGATTTAAATTCCGAAAATAAAAAATGTGGGGAAATGGAACAAGTAGAAGAGACCGCATCCTTCAGAAACACTGAGGAAATAGCATGTGACACACATTTTAAAAGCACATCAGCTAGGCATAACATGCAATTTCATAGTGTAAATGCCATTCAAAAAAGATTACAATTCATTGGGTGAATCAAAACAATTCACAGAAAATAGATTAAATTAAGTTTGGAATAGACAAGCCAGAAATCCAAATCTCTTAGAGTTATATTGTGCATTTATATCAGTGCATAGATAATTAAGCCACAAGGAGGAAAAAGAAGAAACGATTGACAATACATGCTAAATACCTTTCTGATCATGCTGTATATCGCCCTAAAAAGTTCCATAAAGCTAAAAGGGGTATTAAATGGATCCACCATATAACTTCATCCGGCGAATCCTTAAATCCTATACTGTTAAACGGAAGTGTTATTCAAGATGATCTATTAGCTAGAATATTAATATTCCGAACTCACTCTTATGCATTTATGGCAGATGTCAAAATGATGTATCGGATGATACTTATGGAGAAAACCAATGTGATTTACAGCACATAGTGTGGAAAGATAGTGCAAATGGTGAGATGAAATATTACAGGTTCTGTACAATAACGTATGGAACAATTAGTTCACAGTACCTAGCCATAAGATGCCTTAAAGAACTAGGTATAGATGAATCCCGATTTCCGTATGCTTTAGGTGTTGTGCAATCCGACTTTTACATGGATGATGTTCTAACTGTGGCAGCTGATTTAAAATCAACTAAGAGGTTTCAAGCTAAACATATTCAATTGTTAGGCACGCGTAGTATGCAAATGCATAAATGGTCCAGTAACCATCCAGAATTAATGAAGTTAGTGTGTAAACCTGAAAACTACACTTTTGACAAAATGAATGAAACTAAGGCCCTAGGGCTTTGCTGAAAGGCACATGATGATACGTTTACTTTTAGTGAGTAGTTCAGTGAGCAAACCAAAGTAACTAAGAGAAATGTACTATCAAATATCGCTCACATAGTTGATCCCTTGGTACCATTATATCCTGTTGTGATAAAAGCAAAAACTTTCTTACAAAGATTCTGGCGATTACAAATTGATTGGGATGAGACATTACCTAACGCTGAACTGGAGGATTGGCTGCAGTTCTGAGAATCGTTAAGGGCCATCAACAACGTCAGTGTTAACAGATATACTTTTACAAACAATACAGTGCAAATTAAAATTTGTGATTTTTTGGAGACTTCTGAGAAAAAATACGGTATAGCATTATACGATGTGCCTTCAAATTCTTCAGGTGAGCAAACTTCTCAGTTGCTCTGTAGTAAAATTTGAGTTTCTCAGATAAAGACAGTTACGATATCACGTCTAGAAATATACTCTGCAGTGTTATTAGCCAAATTTATGAATAAAGGTGCCAAAATCCTAAAGTTTCATTAAAAAAAACTATTTACTACTATTCGGACAGTACTATTGGGTTGTTCTGAATTCAGTAACAGCCATGTGATTTAAAAGCATTTGTGGCATCGCGAGTATCTACATTTCAATGTCATTCCGATATCAATCATTGGTATCATGTGTCATCCGCTGACAAACCTGCAGGTCTCGTGTCACGAGGTGTGGATCCTGACATATTTCTTCAGAAGAGCTTGTAGTGGAATGGACCTAATTTCATAACGCTGTAACTTGATTCTCCTTCCAAACCTTTTCAAATTAACAACATGATAGAGACTTACATTTATGTGAATTTAAAAGTACTGTCTCAAAACCTATTTCTGAGACTGCATTATTGATTTCTGAATGTACAACTTTTATTGATGAGATATTGTAATTAAGTTATAATTATGCTAAATTGATAAGAATCCTTAGCTATGTTTTCAGGTTTATTCAGAATGTCAAGGAGCCAAAACCAAAAGCTTCAGGTAAATTGACATCAGCCGAGCTGAAGAGAGCTAAGCAATTTTTAATAAGGTCAGTGCAACAGAAGGAATTTTCTTCTGAATTCACAGTATTATCTCAGGGAAAGTAATTACCAACTAATAGTCAATTGCTTTCAATACATACTTTATTAGATAAAGATAAATTGGTTAGAGTAGAAAGTCGTCTCCAAAAAAGCATGTGTAGTGGTTTGGCAAATCCTCATAAAGGCAGTAGTTTGTTTTGATTAAGATAGTATTGTGAAAATAACATCTGTGTGGATGCGGCGATATCTATAGACTATTTTACTTTAACTTTCAACGAATGCATGTAGTCTTCAGAAATTACGGGTTTTCTGCTGTTCGCTGCAGTGTTTTGCATATTTTGGCTTTTCTGGTAGGTCAACAATGTATTTAAGCAAGTGAAAATGTGTGTATCGTTTGATTTGGTCGTATCTAAACCCAGAGGAATTAAAGACCGGCTTCTAACAGCAAGAAAGTGGTTGAGCCCCGATTGTGAAGGTTGCTTAAAGCTGAAATTTAGTTTGGTAATGTAAATTAGATTGATTAGTTCAATAAAGATTATTTTGGCGGCCACGGGCTGCTTTAATTTAGGTATTTAGCCATCTTGTAGCAAAGCTGTGGAAGCCTGCGCATCGCACCAAAGTTAGTTCCTTAATTGTGTTGTAAACTTAAGATCTCATCTGTGCGTAAGCTAACGTTTTATTTACTTGTCTTATTCAAGTAGTTTTTCTTATGGTTTATTATAGTATCTTTCTCTATTGAGATTATTTAGACAGAATTCATCAGTCCGAGTTAATATTATGTTAATGATACTTAACCATCGTCCTTCCCCTTAACGCTTTTAAAATAAAAGCTGGTTTTAGCTTATTTTCTGACTTCTTTACTGAGCTAGCCAGGGTTCACCATGAAACAATACGCCACAAGTGTCGCCCAACGTAATGGGTTCGTTGGTCATGCCACAGATATCGCCCAACATCAGAATGTTGTTGGCAATGCTGTAAGTCAACCAGACTTTAAACCTATATCTAGAGAGGTAGTGCCACGGGTGTATTTTTCAGGTGATACTGATGCAAGAGAATTTTTGTTAAATTTGAACGTTTATATTAGCTATAATAATATTTCAGATAAAATAAGTACTTGGTACTTATGTTTTCTGAAAGGTGAAGCGTACTTATGGCTAGAAAATATTGGTAAATTTTTAGTTAATGACGAAAAAACGCTTCGATCAGACGTGTCCTGAGTTGCAATAGGCATTTCCTGCTGTGTGAGATAAACATTTATTAAGACGACAGTTTTATTGTGGTAAGCAAACTATCTTCAAGAAGGCCTCTAAATTTTTTCTGCATAAACTAGATTTAAAGATAAACTGGGATTGGATTTATCTTATGATGAAATGTTAGAGTTTTTGTCCCCTCTTTTTAAGATTCATATCCAAACTTATGTAGAGTTACGTGCCCCATCGAACTCGTCTGAACTCTATCAATTATTATTAAAGTACGAAACTAGATACGACTCTGATGACAGGCAGCAAAATAGACTGAGAACCGAGTTTAAACGAGAGTTTAGACATGAGGGGGAATGTTATGGTAGAAGGAGATATGATAATTATGGAAGAGGAGGTTATCCGAATGAAAAAGGTAATCCAAATAGATTTAATGCTGAGAATGGAGGTAATGAAAGTTATAGAAATGTTGGTCGTACTAACGAGTTTAGAAATAACAGTGACATTTGCGTAGTGGTGACGCTGGTAGAAGAAATGTTGGTGATGGTCCAAATGGTGGAGTACGCGATATAAATGGTTCTTCTCATTTAAGGCAGTTGGTAGTATGTGAAAGTTGTATATAAAGAAGTTTAGCGCAAAGTAAGAAAGGTCAACGTGCAGGGCAATTAAACTGGTAAGTGGCTGTAATACAGGTGGTGTACAGTCACGGATAAATCAGAAAAAGCCTTCTGCAAGTTTAAATAGTGTAACAATTAACCCCATGGAGTTGCCGGAATTGTTGATGGTTTTAAATAGAATGGTTAAGTGTTTGTTTGATACAGGATCTGAAAAGAGTTTTATTTCAAATGATATTTTTAGGCTGTTATTGCGTTTTACTAAGGCATTAAATGTAATTTAATTTTTCGGGCACAAATAACCTATTTTTTACACTATTTTTTCTCAAACCACACATAAACAATACATAGTAACGGGTAAATGATAAATTTCACATTGTAAATAAATTTTAAATTTTAAAAATAGTCCTTAAAAATAAATATATAATTCAAAATTTTAAGTAAAAGGCATTACTTAAAATACAATAATTAAAAGACAATTCTTAAAAGCTGTGCCGTTTTAAAGCTATCAACAAAGACGCACCTATACAAGAAAAAATTACTTCATAATTTCAAACAGTTCAAAATGTGAAGAATCCAATATTTGCTTATTTAAAAACCGATACTACTATACATAAACCTTTAACTGGTCGATATTTGCTCAACACTGTTGCTAAAATAAAAGTTTCTGAATTAATTTAGTTTCGTAAAATTGCTAAATCAATTTCAAGTTCTAATATATCCCCCCAAAAAAACATCTAATTTAATTGTAAATATCTGTCAATAATGAAGTGAAAAAATCAATTTGAAAATAGCGGTAGTCAAAAAAAAGTAAAAAAAAAAAAATAAATAAAAAATGTCAACTGTATATTGTGTGTCTGTAGCTCAGTGTTTTTTACTGCTATTACTCATAACATCAAACCATCGATGTGTCAGCTGCTCCACGTTTCACAAATTCCTTTAAGATGAATATTATTACTTTCGAATATACATTTTCCCATTATTTTACGACAAAATTATACGATTTAGTAAAAGAAAGATTTTTATTCGTATAAAGGCGTACTCAAATGCTAGGACCGTACATCACGTTATTGGTAAAGGCATTTAACGAGTAAAAAAAAATACTAATAATTTCGAAGTATATATATTTTTTACCGTTTGATAATTATAAGCAGAGTTTGTGAAGAACAGTTTAAGATATGTTAAGATATATACCAATATATGTAGATGCAATATATATACCGTAAATCCTCGATTTAACGGACCTCGGTTCAACGGACTTCGGATTCAACGGACTAAATCTTAAAAAAAAAAGTAAAAATTAAATAAAAATTAAAGTAAAAAAAAGAGGGAAAGAAAACGAAACGCCGAAAGCGCTCGCTTTGATTCTCACTGTAGCGTGGTTTTCGTTCTAAGCATGCGCAATCATACTGGCGACCTTATGCGGGCACATGATCTGCTTTTCGTTCTACGCATGCGCTAGCGTACCCATAATCCATTTTCGCTTCAGTTCGCGCTTCAGTTCACAAGTGTATTTTGCTACTAGTGCTTTTTTGAAATGGCGTGTAATATTAAACGAAAACGCGTTAATTTGTCTATAAAACAGAAACTTGAGTTGATAGAGAAGTTGGAGAGTGGTGTGTCGGTTGCACGCGTTTGCGAACTATACGGAGTTAAAAAACAAACCGTTTCAGACATTCGCAAGAATAAGGAATAACTAGTCCAGTTTTCCCTTAAATACAGTGTGGTTGATTCAAAAAGTGGTTTCTGTACGTAATAATATATATATATATATATGTGTGTTCTATAATTATAGCAAAATAATATTATAAATAGTACTTTGCGATTTAACGGACTTTCGATTGCGGACACATCTCAGTCCCAATTAGTCCGTTAAATCGAGGGTTTACTGTATAGTCTTATAATTTTGTAAAGATATGTATAACAATTTTTTTAAATTTCTATTTCGTTAAATATATGTCATATTATATTTTATATAATTTCGGTAAGTATATTCAATATCACGTTAATATATTTATAAGTAATATCCATCATATCCAAATTTTCCCAGTAACTAAGCACTGAATTATTACATGATATTCGATAGCATTCAAGTATATTAACGATTTTTTTCTGTGCCCAGTTGTAGTTAATAGAATGTGGTGGACGTTGATAGACTAATACTAAGAAAAAACGTGTTTTTTATATTTTGTTTTCAAATAGTAATACTTAGCTGCCAACTTTTAAACTTTTATATTTTCCACGTCCTTGAAATTTAAATTTTTGTTTTATTGAATCGCAGATTCAATTCATATAAGGTAAAGGCAGGACAGATGGCGCTGTCGGAGAGATTGTGCATATAGAGGTTTGGGGGGAGTAGAGTGAGCGCGAAGCCACTGCAGGTAGTTGTCCAACAGCAGTAGTGGAGTGTCTAGTTGAAAGTGCACGTTGATTGTTTTAAGCGTCTAAGATAAAGCATTGCTATTTTGTTATGTTTTCCCAAAGTCAATGCTTGAATTTTCATAGCTATTCGTCAGAATTTCTATACAATGTGAGTAGTACTAAATATTTTAAACTTAAACGATTTCTCTTAAGCTACTAATCTAGACTAACAGTGTGAACACCAACGGTTCGTTTTAGTAGTGGCCATGTTTAAATAAAAGGCCACGCAATCTCTCCTACTGAAATTGGAGAGTTTGTGCATCTGCTACTTAGGAGAGATGGCGCATTGTTCCCATTAGTTTCCATGATACGATGATAGGAGAGATTATGTAGCTTATTGGTAAAATTGCATTAAAAAATGAAAAATGAAAATGGACTAATTTTAATATAAACGTGTTATTAAGTAACTTAATGTTATTTTGTAATCTTATCTGGACTTATTTTTTTCTGATTCTTTAATTTTTTTTCCCTTTAATTAAATTTTTTGAATGTTTTTTTTTTTTAAATTATTTTCTTTTTCTGATTCTTTAATCATTAGGTTGAAATATTCAATCCTAATACAATAATATTTGTTTACAGAAACATTACAACAATGTCATTTAAGTGAAATTATTATTGTTAAAAATTTAATTGTAGTTATTATTAGTAACAATCTCTCCTACACATGTGCGCAATCACACCAACCCTGTAAGGACAAATTGAGCAAAATAACTTTCTTGGTTTTATTACAACTGCTCTATTAAATTACAACATTACAACAAAATATCATTGGAAATTCATAAAAAAACAAATGAAGTAAACATTATTCATGGTTAGTTTAGCAAAAAAATAATGTTTAGATTCTTTATTGTTATTCTTTTGAATTGTGCGCAGACTCTCCTAGCTTTACCTTATTTGCTAAACTTTGTTTCCGCCTTTTCGAAATTCAAATTTTTATCTTATAGGGTATATTGTACATGATGTATGATGCAAAGTGTATTAGAGGTCAAGAAGCATTTTCAAAACATGGTCTTTAAAATCATTATTCCTAGAAATATTAAGTTAGGTAAAGCACCAAACTTTGGTATGCCAGCTATTATTTACGATTTGGATAGTAAAAGAGCGGTTAGTTATCTTACCTTGCTGGCGAAATTACTCGTAGAGCTAAGAAATAATATAAAATATTAAATTATGCACCCTATAGCAAAAGGGAATCTAGTTCTAGATAGAGGTTAGATGCCATCTTGTAGGAGGCGAATACAGAAGCACCTTATGATATTACTGCGCGCTTTTTTAAAAATGATGAAGATTGCATCCATTGCCATCAATCCTTGTAAACCTCGACACGACTTTAACCAATAAAATCTAAATTAACTAAGCGGGTTTATAAAATTACATGACATTATACATACAACCGCTTAGTCTGCGAAAAGCAGACAATCACACTTACCAGTTAATAGATGGAGAACACCGCTTGCGTGCTGCTATAAATATAATAAAACTGCATATGTTTCAATATAAATGTATATTATATATTATATTTGATTTGATTTATAAATGTATTTTAAAGCATTAGGGAAGTAAAAATAAAACTTTAAAATTAGTATTGTACATGCCGGGAAAGAAACTAAAATTATATTAAATTTAAATTGATACAATGAATATACTATGGTTTTAGGTACTAAATAGATGTTGAAATGTAAAATACAATGAATGAAACAAATTTAACATAATTTAAGTATTTTAAAAATCATGTTGACATTTTCACAAAGCAAAAATCATGAAAATTACGATGTTAAATTGTCTTTAAAAAATAGAATCACGCTTCATGAACCATGGAGTCGATGTCAGATGTTTTCAGACTTCTATCCTTTTACACGATAAAAAGGAAAAAAAATATCAAAAGAAAAATATATTAATAATTTGTTTGTGTTGAAAAGATTTATAAGAATGATTGAGATGTGAAGAGAAAATATTAATTGCAGCAATTTTATTCATATTTATTGATAATCTAAGCTACAGACTTTAAAAGTAATTTCCTGATTATTATTGAGCTTTTAATGCTATTCTTAATTTTTCGTTATTTTTCTATTTAATGCAAGTGGTAAAAAATACAGTAGTACAGTTGTATGAAATATTATTATTATAAATAAATATTAAATATCATTATTATAACGATGCAATTATAAAAGAAATATATATTCATTTAACATTCTTCCCTTTTTTTAAGTAGAGGAATTTAATCATAATTTATATATACTAAGTGTAAATATATGTTATTTATATTTTTTTTAATAAAAAAATATATACAAAATTTCAAGCAATTTTCTATTTAATTTCTAATAAAATTTGCAAGCTAATAGATGAATAGTTATTAGGAAGATTTAAAAACATGATGCTGTTATTTATCAACGTGTAAACCGTTTTTTTACGTAGAACTGGAAATCACTTTTGTGGATTTAATTTTCATTAAATCTTTCATTAAATTTTCACTGCTAAGGATTTTATTTTTCTTGTATTGGGAAGAAATATATTTCTACATAAAAAAATAATGTTAAAAGTAACTGCGAGAAAGAAATTTTCCACCAAACATGAACAAAAGGATGACAATGGGAGTAAATAATTAAAAAAAATCATATATATATATTTTTTTTTTTTCAGATTGAAAACGCGATTAATATTTGTTTTGTGTATGTTTGTTTTAACACATTATAGAGAATTAGCAAAACCCGCGGCATTTATCGCATAAGTGTTGAATGATGCCAAATGGTACTTGTGTGCCTATTTTCATTGGAAGAAATTATATTCTCATAGGTAATTCAAAAAATTCTAATTAAAGAACATTTTGAGCAAACTTTAATCTTATACTGCAGTAGGCGAACATCAGACTTAAATGAATGAGAAGAGATAACATGAACCCTTTCCGGCACAAACAGATTCTGTTCGTAAAATACGAAATTACTGACTGACACCGGAATTTACAAACGACTTTTTTAGAAAATAAGAACTCCTTATTTTAAGCTTTCATTGTAGAAGCAAAATTTTATTAAAATATTCTTGGTGCCGAATGCAAGTTTGGAATTAAAATTAGGTGTGCCCGGAGTGGGACCACTGTGCCGGAAAGGATTAATTCCAAATAAATGTTAATTAAAAATATATTTTGTAAGTTTTCCGCTCGTTTCAGTTTCCAATTGAAATTTAGCAATTTTTAGAAACCGTTCTTAGCGAGAATTTACATCTTAATTTTAATCGCCATGCCAGATTCCAAGCAGAAATAACAGAAATAGCAATTTTAAAACGTAATTTGTCCGTGCACACTTTAAAAATTCTAAATTTTTAAAATTGATCTGTGGATGAATTTATGTCTTTGACGTGTACTATTTGCGTGCTGCTATAGATATGATAAGATTGCATATGTTTCATTATAAACATAACCACCATGCAAAATTTTAAGTTTCTAGTAGCATCATAAAAATAATAATTTCAGAACTTTTTTGCTTCTGTACACTTTGAAATTTCGAATTTTGTAAAAACACTTCTGTGCGAGCATTTACGTCTTAAAAATAACAGACATGTCAAAAATTATAATATTCTATCCGTAACAATTCTGAATAAACCGCAATTAAGAACGTTTGCAGCTTATTTCACACCTTTAAATTCTAATTTTTAATCAACTGTTTATACTATTCATCCGTATTTTTAAAGAAAAAAACTATGCAACATTTCAACTTTCTAATCAGAATAAATCCAACTAAATCGTAGATTAGAATGTTTTTCGCTCATTTCATCCTTAAAATTTTGATTTTTTGTTAAATATATGGAGTGGATCTATAATTGGGGTCTAAGAACTAGATTGTATTGACAAATGATTCTCACTTCATATATTTAACTTCTATCCTTCGTTTCAGTGCTTGATGATTTTAGTTTTGGCCTCGATTTGACCTTGCTTCCAGTGCCATCTCTCGGTGCTTCTTGAAACTAAAACCGGGAATTGCAGCAAAAACACTCCTGACATCTTACATTACACTCCTGCAAGAATTTTTTTTAAATATGTCATCGTTTGCAAGTTAATGAATTTTAAAATCTGTCTGTCCCTTTTAGGAAGTCCGGTATATATCCTAAATGTACAAATATAATATGTAAATTACTTATTAGTTAATAAGTTTAAAAGAACTTAAATGACATTTTATCGTTGCGTTGCATGAAAGGGGCATTTAATTGAATATATTTAGATTTATAGTAACATTTATACAGGACACATGCATATAAATAAAGTCTAAACCCTTGAAAGATATTGAATTTAATTAACTTGGATTGAGTTAGTATATAATTCTTACGAATTTTATCAAAATTAAAATTTTAATTTCTTTTTAAAAGGCATAAGAAATATTTATTAGCATATTGCAAGATTTCTTTATCTTCATAATATTAATTATAATAATCAGCGTTTCTTTTTTTAAAATTATTTAAATGGAGGTTAGAAAAATTTAATAGACCATTATTTTTTTTTCTTTAAAGATACTAAATGATATGTGAGATGTCATTTTTGGAATTAATAATAGCTAGGGAATCTGACCCCAGGTTCCCGTGTTATAAAATATAGATGAAAACCATTCTTTTAATTGAAAATCCTAAAAGATATTTTACATTTAATATATATTTTTTTTTAGATTGCCCACTAACAATAACAAAAATCCATTTTATATGAAAAATAGCAATTATGTATTCAAATAAAGTTTTAAAATGTATTAAGAGTGGTTTTGGCTTCCTGCCAGGAGTTAATAGCCTGTTAATTCAGGCTTGAAAATTATTTTAAAAACCGTAATAAATCAGTCAATTAAGATACAGTTTTCAAACAAATTGCATTTGAAAGTAGAATTTTTTCCTATATACTAGTGTAAAAGTTGAAAATGTGCGACGTTTAGAATAAAAAAATTGCATTAGCAAAAATCTCACTACCAAAATTTTATCGCCAAATGTTGCCATTCGGAAAATAACGTCACAGTTACGCACGGACACGTTTGTCCTTTATAATATAGATACTCAAATAAAAATAAAAAATATATTTTATTAATTGGACTTTAAAATTATAATTTAATTATTAATCTGCAAAATTAACAATTGAGAAGAAAAAAAAAATCAAATTTTAATTCCAAAAATCTGATTATTAGATTTTAAAGCTATTTTTTGTACACCCTAAAAATTTTTATACCCCTTGCATGAAACAATATGGTAATAGTAGAAAAAAATCGAAACCTTTGAAAAAATATTTTTGTATTATAAAATGAATGTATATAATACACTTATGACAGCATTTTTTATATAACTTATGTTTTGAAACAGTGTATTCTCCTTTAAAGGAATGAGAACTGCATTTTCATTCATCTGATATTGAAACAAACACCAGTACCTATCCAAAATCTGGAAAATAATCAGCGAATTTTGTTTATATTGTAATTTATAGTATTTTTCTTATATAGCAATGTATAGTATTTGTTTATATAGTAATGCATAGTATTTGTTTATAAAGTAATGTATATTTTGAAATTTGTGATGATTCAGAATCTAAAAAGAAAAATCAAAGCAGTGATGACTGGTTTTGCCTAATTTGTAAGAAAAATAAAATACCAGAAATGATTCAGTGTTCAGATCGCCAAATATGTGTCCACGTTGTGTGCTCTGGGAATAAAAAATGAACAAAATAAATTCATGTGTAAGACTTTCCTCACTTCTTACATGATATTGAAGTAACTTGCAAATAGTTCCATAATTTCTATTCTTAATTACTTATAACTCATAACCATTACTTTCAGACATTTGGTTTTATTATATTTTATCGTTGTTGTTTTGTTGGATTTTTTAATTAATCGCAAACTTTGTTTTTAATAAAATTAGTTATATTTCCTACTCATTAAAACAGCCTAATTGGCCGTATTTAGGAGACTGGGTGTCCAACTTAGGCGGCCAGTCGCTAAATTGGACCACTTTTGACAAATTTTTCAAAAAAAAAAAAAAAAAAAAGGCGTAATTCACTTGAAAAGTAAATGATAGAAGGGAAGAACTACAGACATAAGGTAAACAAAACATCTGTTGCAAAAATAAAATGTCTAATGATTCAGAAACTAAAAAGAAAAGTCAAAGCAGTGATGACTGGTTTTGCCTAATTTGTAAGAAAAATAAAATACCAGAAATGATTCAGTGTTCAGATCGCCAAATATGTTTCCACGTTGTGTGCTCTGGGAATAAAAAATGAACAAAATAAATTCATGTGTAAGCCTTTCCTCACTTCTTACATGATTTTCAAGTAACTGGCAAATAGTTCATAATTTCTATTCTTAATTACTTATAACTCATAACCATTACTTTTAGACATTTGGTTTTATTATATTTTATCGTTGTTGTTTTGTTGGATTTTTTAATTAATCGCAAACAAACAGCCTATTTGGCCCTATTTAGGAGACTGGGTGTCCAATTTAGGCGGCCAGTCGCTAAATTGGACCACTTCTGGCAAATTTTTCAAAAAAAAGGCGTAATTTACTTGAAAAGTAAATGATAGAAGGAAAGAACTACAGATGTAAGGTAAACAAAACGTCAGTTGCAAAAATAAAATGTCTAATGATTCAGAAACTAAAAAGAAAAGTCAAAGCAGTGATGACTGGTTTTGCCTAATTTGTAAGAAAAATAAAATACCAGAAATGATTCAGTGTTCAGATCGCCAAATATATTTCCACGTTGTGTGCTCTGGGAATAAAAAATGAACAAAATAAATTCATGTGTAAGCCTTTCCTCACTTCTTACATGATATTCAAGTAACTGGCAAATAGTTCCATAATTTCTATTCTTAATTACTTATAACTCATAACCATTACTTTTAGACATTTGGTTTTATTATATTTTATCGTTTTTGTTTTGTTGGATTTTTTAATTAATCGCAAACAAACAGCCTATTTGGCCCTATTTAGGAGTCTGGGTGTCCAACTTAGGCGGCCAGTCGCTAAATTGGACCACTTTTGACAAATTTTTCAAAAAAAAGGCGTAATTTACTTGAAAAGTAAATGATAGAAAGGAAGAACTACAGATATAAGGTAAACAAAACGTCTGTTGCAAAAATAAAATGTCTAATGATTCAGAATCTAAAAAGAAAAATCAAAGCAGTGATGACTGGTTTTGCCTAATTTGTAAGAAAAATAAAATACCAGAAATGATTCAGTGTTCAGATCGCCAAATATATTTCCACGTTGTGTGCTCTGGGAATAAAAAATGAACAAAATAAATTCATGTGTAAGCCTTTCCTCACTTCTTACATGATATTCAAGTAACTGGCAAATAGTTCCATAATTTCTATTCTTAATTACTTATAACTCATAACCATTACTTTTAGACATTTGGTTTTATTATATTTTATCGTTTTTGTTTTGTTGGATTTTTTAATTAATCGCAAACAAACAGCCTATTTGGCCCTATTTAGAAGTCTGGGTGTCCAACTTAGGCGGCCAGTCGCTAAATTGGACCACTTTTGACAACTTTTTCAAAAAAAAGGCGTAATTTACTTGAAAAGTAAATGATAGAAAGGAAGAACTACAGATATAAGGTAAACAAAACGTCTGTTGCAAAAATAAAATGTCTAATGATTCAGAATCTAAAAAGAAAAATCAAAGCAGTGATGACTGGTTTTGCCGAATTTGTAAGAAAAATAAAATACCAGAAATCATTCAGTGTTCAGATTGCCAAATATGTTTCCACGTTGTGTGCGCTGGGAATAAAAAATGAACAAAATAAATTCATGTGCAAGCCATTCCTCACTTCTTACATGATATTCAAGTAACTGGCAAATAGTTCCATAATTTCTATTCTTAATTACTTGTAACTCATAACCATTACTTTCAAAAATTTTGTTTTATTATATTGTATCGTTGTTGTTTTGTTGGATTGTTTAATAAAATAAGTTATATTTCCTACTCATTAAACAGTCTATTTGGCCCTATTTAGGAGACTGGGTGTCCAACTTAGGCGGCCAGTCGCTAAATTGGACCACTTTTGACAAATTTTTCAACTTAAAAAAAAAAAAAAAAAAAACTTATTATTAAAAAAAAAAAAAAAAACTTATTATTAAAAAAAAAAAAAAAAACTTATTATTAAAAAAAAAAAAAAAAAAAAAAAGTTCTAAAAAATTATTTATTTGGTAGATGAACAGATTGAACACGTGTGTGTAGTGATGTTTTGCAGATATTCAAAAAATGAAGTGCGTTACACCTGAAAATATGTGAAGTGTTCCAAATTCGGCTACACTCCCCTATTACAGTTTTTTGAAAGAAAATAATATTTACAATTTCAATTGTTAAAAACACCATCCGTTGGACAATCACTAATTCCTTTTAAAAAGTACAAAAAAAATTTCTTTTAAAAAGAGGGGAAAAGACAGCAGGTCAATAAATATACAACTTTTATAAAAAAAAAAAAAAAAAAAAAAAAAAAAAAAAAAAAAAAAAAATAGAAACCAATTTTGTATAAACGTGGAATTACATTACAAAACATATAACATTTTCCTATTATCATGACGCTAATAAAACGCATTACATATAAATACATAAAAATTTTGCTAATAGTTTGCGCTCTTCAAATCTAAGATAAACAATTGATTTCAATTAAGGTGAAGGGTCATTTATTGTCAAAATTCACATCAGCAACTATTATCTAAAAATGAAAAATTAAATCGATGAAGTGCGAGTATAACTAAATCACAAAGTGTTCCGTGCTTAATTTTATTAATTAATAAACTCCTACTACCCCCAATTTTTTCATAGTTTTAGTTTCAGTAGATACGAAAATAGGAGGTGGGGACATATTTTTCCAGTATACTTTCGACGATATCTCTGAAAATATAATATCTAAAATTAAAAAAATATATTTTTGAGTTTGATGTTACGAGATTTTTCGAACAATACCCTACACGATACATAAAAAGACATTTTTTCCAGTAATTTAATTAATATCTCGGCTAATTACCGACATTGGTTTTAGAAAATCATTATCAAATATCCTTGGATGATTCTTAGTCCATACAAACATCTAGCACTCATCAAGTGACCTGAAGCACTCTGACCGCCCGAAAAGTATAGTTTGTGTGCAACGGAAAAATGCGTTTTACTCAAAACCTATAAAACCTAGAGAAATTACTATAGTTTTCCTTCAAGGTTTAAATAAAGTCCTACTACGCCTAAATTTTTCATAATTTTTATTGCATTAGATTCGGAAATGGAGGTGGGACGTAATTTTGCAGTGCATTTTCAACGATATCTCTGAAAATATAATGCCTAAATTTAAAACAAACATATTTTTTATTTCGGAATTACGCGATATTTCAAAGAATACTGTACATGATATACAAAATGAAAACTTTTTTTTTCAAGTAAATTAATTAGACTTCTAAATATTTCCTAAATATATTTGTGAATGGCTGACAATCTGAAAATATATGGGTAAAAATGCTTTATAACATTTCCAAGTTTGAACTTTCCACGTCCCATGATTTACGAGAAAAAAGGCTCTGACAGACGGACAGACAGACACAAAAGTGATCTTATAATGGTTCTGTTTTTACTTTTTAAGTACGGAACCCGAAAAATGCTGTATTTCTGCATAAATCTTCACTATTTATATTTTTCAAGAAAATAAAAGCTTTTTATAGGCTCGATTTAAATCTAGTTTCAAAGTAGTTAAATATATCAATGCATATATTATCATATCTAACATGTATACGTGAATATATTAATAAACATGATATATTAGTAAGCATGACACGAGATAAATGAGCATCGCAATGCTAATGAACATTAAACTGACACCATGAGCCAAAGTGTCAGTCTTTCTCTCAGTAAGTAATTGATTCGCTTAAGTTCAACAGATTAATTTAGAAGTTCTTAAGTCACCAAATCATGCATAGTTTCACCTATCATCAAGGGACATGTCATATGCATTATGTATGTTTTATTATTGACAAAGTTATAAGATATATTCTGGTATTCAAAAAGCGTTTTCTAGTGTTATCAAAAAGCGTGAGAGAAAACGCCGAAGATTATTAAAATTCAACGTAACGCAACTCACAGTGTTTTGTAGAACAAGTTTTGCTGTTTTACTTGTTGCAGCATTCCTAAATATAGCTTATAGGATCTCAGAACAGTATCAGAATTTAAATTTAGTAATTTTTTGATTTTAAACTATTTTGAAGTAACTGAATTTTCATAAGCTGAAGAACATATTTTGAGCATAAACATTTGAAACATATTTTCAGTAGGATATACACTTCTAAACTAACGATATAGAAATCAGCTAAAAGTGAACAATAGAAAGAGACATTCTCTATAATAATTACACAATTTTTTTTCCTTAAGTTTTTCTTTTATTGCTAATATTTTTATTAAGTTTGTATTTACTACTATGTTTATGAAATACTACTTTATTTTTCAAAATTCTAATGATATTTCTGTTTCGGAAACAAATAAATTTCTTCATATTTGCGGAGAAAAGGGAGAAAAGGGACAACTATAGGGATTATCAGATGTTTATAGACGTCAGTTTTTAATAAATATTTAAAAAAAAAATTCTATTTAAATGGATAGTGAAAAAATTAACTTGATTAAATTACATTTCTCAAGAGAATTCTAAGATATAAAAACACAACTTGGCAAATTTAATCTTCATGGTTCTTTTTATTTGAAAATAGAAAAAAAAATGCCAACTAAAAATCATTACATATATATATTAGGTAGCTTTCAATACAAAAAAGTATAAGCTACCTATTGCAGCCGTTCGGAGGAAAGCAGTTCCGAAAAATTTCGATATATTTTCACCGATCTTGACCCCCAGACCCCAAAACCACCCTCCGTTCAAATGTTGATTTATATATATATATATATATATATATATATATATATATATATATATCTGACCTATGTCATACGATAACGCTCGTATTTATAAATCAATTTTGATGAAACTAATTGTGTGTATTAAGCTCACCAATGTCTCGACCGAGTTCGTTGGCCAGCTTGGTCCTCCATTTTGTTTCAAGATGGCGGCCAATTAAAAATTTAAAACTAAAATAAATATACAAGAAAGTTAAAAATTCAAATTTATTTTTTAATTCAGTGTTAGGCCTTGAAACGAGGATTCCAGCGCATTTTTTTGTTTTACCTCTATCTTAAAAAAACGGCTGAGATAGAGCAGTTTGAAATTCTAGGGTGGCTGACATTTTGACACAAGACAGCACATTACAAAAATTTTCATTGTTGTAATAATTTCCCCAATCAAACGCATAAAACTATATATTCATATCCGTTAGTGCCAAATTCTCGCCAAACTTGGTGACATTTGGCGAAATATCGCCAAATTTGGCGACCAAAATAAGTCTTCATAAATGAAGCCAATTTGGCTATTGCTCAATAATTTGGTGAATTTCTTATTCAAATTCAGTATTAACGAATCTTTTGTAAACGTTTTATTTGCATTTTAAGTTGCTGTTTTTGTGTAACATTAGCTAAAATTTTAAAACGAAGATATAGGAAAGCTACCTTTTCCTCCCGGTACAGGCCGGAAGGACTTTTTATTTTTCAAATTTTACATTAAACAAATATGGTTAAACAAATGCATTTTTTTTTCTTTTGTAAGTGGGGGGAACAACTCTATAGTTAAATGCAAGGAGTTTCAATTTGCCTTTTTTTTTATCTCCTTGCATTTAACAATAGAATTATTTACCCTATTTACAAAAAAATATATTTTAGATATCCAAATAACTATTTCTTAAAAATGGCGACTAAAACTTCTTAGAAGAATATTAAAAAGAAAAAAGTTTAGCGATAAAAATTACATTTTATTAAGAAATTTTTTTTTAACCCATCAACCTAAAATACATTTAAATAGGTTCATCTAAATAGCGTCATTTTTAAAACTTTCCAACCTAGCTGAAAAGTGTTTATGACTTCGATTTGTTTGCCGTCTGTCCATGCTCTAACTCACGTAAATATACTCAGATTGCGCTGAAATTTATGTATGCTATTGTCGTTTACTACAGCATGCACCCTATTGAAAATGGAGCTTATAGATAGCACTTATAGATTTTTTACAGGGACATTATAAAGTATTCCCTTACATTACAGTTAATGGGAAATAATCGTTTCAAGTGCATTTTGATAATGCTACGCTTTATAAATCATGATGAAATTTATATATAATTATTAAGCGCATTGAAACATGCTTTTTGTAGAATATGGGGTTCAAAGCATTTATTATTAATTTACAGGGTCAAACAAAATAATTGTGTTTTACATTGTTCTATGGGGAAAAACAGTGTAATTTAATCATGTTACACTATTTCAAATATAATCAAAATTATATGCATTATTGAGGTGCAATACAAATTGCTCGCTTTTAAGTATGGTGTGCATCGCATTTATCGTTCATTTACAGGGACGCACAAAATATATCGTCTACAGTATGCGTGTGATAAGTAGAGTCTATGTGTGATGTGTTAGTTTTCAACTTTGGTTTGCGTTTTTAAGTTTAACTAAATATTTTCATCGTGCGTGGTGTGTATGAATTCGGTTGATCATATACAGAGCTACACAAGAGAATTAGTAAGTATTACAGACTATGGGAGTGAATTGTTTAAGTGTAGTTTTTAATTGTGTTACGCATTTTCCTGCTGAACTATATGTAGTAGACTCATAGAACTTGTGGGATATAAGTAAATTCATATACAGGGCAACGCGAATAACAAGAGACATTGTCGTTTACGGTTGGAAATTGCTGGAAGTGAGCTTAAAGTTGCCTTATAGTTTTTTAACTGTTAGCTTAATATGTGGTGTGAAAAATCTTTAGATAACATACAAGGCTGTACAAAAGATTTCGAGTGTATTTGCAGCGATTGGCGAAAATTGCTAAATGTGAACTTTATATCTGGACTAAAACTTATCATGCTATGAAGTATATATCCAAATCTATCGATTATATGCATGGCTGCACAAAATGTTTCGACTACTTTATTGACAATGAAAGGTGATTTTAAAAACTGTACTTTTTAGTGTGTTATATGTATTTTAAACTGTTTACTTACCTATCTGCTTCCACCTACTTTAGCGTTGAATTCCCGCTTTTGTTCCAGCATGTGTTAAAAAGTGTTTCATAATGTATGCTGGACGAATGATTTTTCGTTCTTGTTTTATTTATTTTGTTGGATGAAAGGGGAAAATATGTGCATAATTGGGATTATTATGTTTTTATTAACGTCAATTTTTAATTAAAACTTTAAAAAAAAATCTTATGTAAATAGACGGATAAAACAATATGATCAATGGGAAATTGAAGAACTAAGAACCTATTTGCATCTAACATCAATACACTTGCGGTATGATAATGGAGGAGGAGGAGAGTAGAAATGGTCATTGGATGACGATCCAGGAACAACCCTTTTATTGTTCCTGTACGGGGCACTACACTGATTTGATGCATGGTGTATCTTGCCAGGAACGAGATTTTTACTAAGAACTGCCGTTAAAAAAAATTTTGATACAAAGAAAATGCAATTTCAAAAATTAAATAAAAATAAAATAAATGAAAATAAATATCATTAATGTAAGATATTTAGGAATCTAGATTAATTTAATAAATTATAAAATATTAAAAATTCTTGAATAAATGAAAGTATATACAAAATGTACAAATCAAATAAGCAGTGCTCAAAAAACCTCAAATAATAAAATCATAACCATAATAATGAAAACCCAATATATATATATACATATATATCGTAGAAAAATCTTTTAATGGATATCTAAAATAAGTGAATACTATAAATGAATTTCTAATTGATTTAAAACAAAATATTATAGATTACATTCGTACAGTAACTAATTGATAGTAGCTATAACAGCATATATAAATACAGTATCCGTTTATAATCTCTTAATTCAACATATTACTTTAGATATCATCATGCGTCAAATCACGCATAGTTTCACTGGAAAGAAAATAATAATCAACGAACATGTCTCAAGCTTTCCAATTTTGTGTTCTGTACACACAAGTATGTAATTATTTAGCTTTGTGATGCTGCATGAAGTTTTTTGTTTGTTCAGAATTAAGGACCAAACAAGCTTTATTAATTAATTTACAAACACTAATGCAATTTTTCAATGAAAAAAAAAAAAAAAAAAAACGAAACAAGTTGGAAATTGTACGTTAAATGTGACAAATGAGGTACGTTCGTTTCGTGCTATAACTTGTTTTACAGTGTAAAAAATCATCGAAATGATGATGCCTTTTTTTTTTCTTATTATGTATGCCATGTTTACAGAGTTTACAGACGCTTTTTTTTAATTCCAGACAGCTCTGTAAATTTACCATAGAGATCTTGCTTTGCGAATGATTACCTCCCTGGTTAATATTTCTATGACTCACATTGAATGAATATTTTGTTTATTTACTTTAATGGAATTAGATGTTCTGGCTTTTAACCGAATTTTCACTGAAGTTATCTCAAAATCTACACATACTATGTAACTCATCTCTCAAGCAAACAATTTTTTGGACGATCTTTCTAAAAATGTAACTTTTATGCAATTTTATTCGAAAAAATAATTTTGAATAAAAATGGTCACTTTGGCATATGGAAAAGATGTGGTTAGCCCGTATTTGTTTTCCTCAAGCACATGACACTTGCTTTCATTATATAGATTACATACGATAGGATTTAATAGAATTAAAAAAATATATATATTAATATCTTTTTAAGTTTTGATTCGATTTTCATAAAATTAGAAATGACTCGACAAATTTCTGTGGCAGTTATATATATATTAAATTTCAAACCAGTCGGTTGGGTAGTTTTTGAGCTTTTATATGCGGACGGACGGACCACACGACGACTATAGGTCCTAAGTATTTATATAATTACGAACGCACCTAAACAAGAATTTGACATCAAAATGCAACAGTAACTTAAAAAAAAAATGCGTGATGATATTGAAAATGATATTTATTTTCGTAATAAAGGTAATCAATTAAATATTTATTAATATCTTCTGATTAATAAATATAAATATATAGGCATACAGGATAACTTTTAATAAACCTACAACTTTAAACTTAAAAAACTTCTCAGAACCTCAATAGATGGCTTCATAAATGTGTGCAGTGAGAGATGGCATAAAATGAATTTGTTCAGTGTCAGTTCCACGCAATTTTTAAAATATCTACCAAAGCGTCCTATTCAACTGAAGATCGTAATTTTATTGTTAAAAATTTGTATTTTTGTGGTGAAAATGCGACATTATTTGTACGGAAGTTGTCTTCAACATTAACAGTGAGTTTGGAACCCAAGTTATCGCCTATCAATACCCAAATCTTTATCTTGGTGCATTACAATAGCTACCGTAATCACCACATATGAATCCATGTGATTTCTATCTTTGGGATCATATGAAAGATTTGGTTTTCAAGAAGAAGCCGACAGGCCGTATTAGTTTCAAAAATTCCATAACTAACTCATTTCCAAGCATCAAAAAATGAACTGTCGATTTTGTAGCTGAAAATTTTGCGACTACGTTGCGCTGTTGTTTCACCTCTGAATGTTCTCACTTTGAAAAGCTTAATCATTAAATTCCTATTCCACGTGCTTTTCAACAAAAGAATGTTTGTAGTGCTATCACCAACGACTCAACAGTTATTTCTGTTGAAGTTTGTAGGTTAATTTAAAGTTACTCTGTGTATATATATATATATACACTAGCTAACCTTTCCGGCGTTGCCCGGGCCCGAGATAATAACAATCTGTTCTATACGAATATGACTGAAATCTGTAAGGCTATCGAAATCAAGTCGAATGAGGCAAACCCCGTCGTAATCGGGCTCATAGAACCCGTGATTACAAGAGCACTCTGGCGATTGAAAGTGCAACTAAAATATTTAAGGCTATAGAAATTAAGTCGAATGAGCCCCCATCATAATCGGACCCATAGAGCCAGAGATACTCCTGTAGTTCCACCTTCTATCCCCAGAGAGCGCAATCTGTTCTGCAACAGGCGTTTTCCGAACACTCGACCCAATTAAATTTCCAAGTAGAATTGAAATTTAACCACATCGCTTTTTTCGCTTTTTTGGCAATGTTTACATTATAAGCTCGAAATCCGCTGTTCCCAAAAGGAAGTAAAAACATGTGGGGTTGTATCAAATATAGAATGAGAGACACTTCATTCTTATTATGTCAACTTTCATAAGCTAGTATATTTGGATACAACCCCTCATCTTTTTGCTTCCTTTTGGGAACAGCGAAATTCGAGCTTATTCTATGGACGATTACTATCAGAATTTTCAAGCTATGTTTTTGAGACTTTCATAAAAGTTGTTCTATACATTTAGCTAATATATTATGCACAGTATATTTTGATTGAATTCGCGCATGCGCAGTGAAACAATATTTAGTAAACCTGCTCATTTTTCATACAATTTTTATAATTTTTTTAATTCTGATTGCAAGGTATTGTGTACAATTGTGTTTGTCATATTTTCTGAAAATAACTTATTTTTATATTAAAAACTCTGCAAATTATAAGCAAAAAAAACTTGTAAAATTTGGGACTGTTTTTTATAAAAACGTGAATTTCTCTTCGAGTATACATGCTATCTTCATAAAAATGAACCCAAATTATTACAATAAGCCACTTAATCATAATCTACAATTTGAATGCTTTTTGCAATATTAGTTTTTACAGGGTTATCCAAAAGATATTCGTTTTTCTTCAATTTGTTGACGGCCCCTTATGGGGTTTCGTGAAAAAATCTTCGCGGAAGTATATGACGTTTATCATGTTGTTTACACTCCTGAAGATTCAGGATAATTCCTCATGTATCTTTCCAGATATTTAACAAAACGTCTAAAATCGCAAGTGACCAATCATCATTGGAAATATAGTGTATATATATTTATATATTAAAGATTGCTAAAATCAATTAGCACTTCACAATTTTACATTTCATTTTTTACATAGAATTTTTCATTAATACATCCATTACTTGTTTCTTTATTTTATGTAATTGAATAATTTATCAACATAATTTTATTTATTATTTAATTATATTTATTTATTAATTAACTATCAGTTATCATTCTTCAGACATTATTTGTTTTAATCTTTAAATAATAACAGTAATCAAATGCTTTTATTAAATCATAGAATATTCTGTAATTTTTCCATAGATGACAACGCCTTATTAATTCATTTGAAAACATGTTTCGTGTTCTATTTTAAATTTTCTACAGAGGGAACCGATTCGATATTGGTTTGTGTTTGGTTTTGCTTTACAATAATATTCCTTGGTCAATCATCTTTTAAAACTTATTTTGGCAACATGTAATGATTTCCTCCAATTCATTGCCTGTATTATGTGTTGACTCCTGTTTGGATCATGTATTCTATCTGGTAACTGTTGTTTTCTTTTCCCTATATTCTTTTTAATCTTGTTTTATTTTGAACTTTATGATTATAATTCACAGTTTTTTTCTCTTTTTTATGGGTTCGGTTTCTTTCCTTTAGAATATTGTTTTCATTTTTTGAACTTTACGAATTTTTTACAGTTTATTTCTCTATTTTGGTGTGGTAGTCTCAAAATCATATTCTTTAGCAATGTTATGGATAATATGATGATGAAACCACACATTTTATTTGTGGTAATTTAGACATTTGGGACCTGAGGATTATGTCTAAATTCCACAAATTTCATTTTTTCAATTTTTATTGATTATTTTATTTATTTATTTATTTATTTATTTATAATTCTTAATATATATATGGAATCTATATTCAGAGTGTTGGGGGAACGCTATTGTTGTCAATAAATTATTACATGCTAATTCATAATATCATAGTTTTTGTTGGTGTTTCGGTAATGTTTCATTAATGGTTATACATACATATATATATATATATATATATATATATAATAAGACTTTCGTGAATAATAACCATCAAATCAGATAAATAATCGACAATATAAGAGCCGATAATTATATATTTACTTCAAAACTGTGGAAAAAAATTTTTGTACTTTGCCCAATATAGAAAAAGATGGTATAAAGCGAAATTTATGAATGTATTTCTTTATAATTTTTAGATGCAATGAAAAAATACAAATTAAGTGTTGAAAACTTGAATTATAACAGTTCTTGTTAGTAATAGTATAAAAAGCAAATTCTTCAAAATTATATATCGGCGGACGACAAATTCTCTCTTGTATTTTTGTCAAATTTATCAATTTTTATCGTAGTGATAGATTCTCTTTTTGTGTCTAATAAAGGAAGATAAATTCTTTTAACACTGTTTTAAGTGTATATTAAAACCATTTGTCAATTGTTTTCCATAGCCAACTAAATAGTATTATGTTTACACGAACAGTATTCATTTACCCACATTCATTTTTCAATCGATTTAAATCAGAAAAATTATCGAAGATATCTTATATGGATTATTGATTGTGAAAGGAAGATAAGATTTGAACTAAAATTACTGTATTGTACAAAGATCGTATTTTTATGAATACATTTTCTTACATTTAGTGTAAACTTTCATATGACTGTAAATTTTCTTACGAGAAATCTAATGCCTTTCCAGCCTGCGTATTTAACGTAACGCGTGTACGGATTTTATGTGTAGCTAGAACATTGTTACTGTCGACTGAGTTCTTTTACTGTTTCTGAAATATTTTCCTACAAAAATGTAATTAAAATTTTCTAAGTATATATTATCATATATTTAGGGCAAAAATCTAAAGAAGCCTCTCAAGGCACTTAAATATTAATTTTTATTAAAAATATATAACTTAAGAAGTGACTAGGTAAATCTATTCGGCAGACTAAATTTCGGATATTATATCAAACATAATTGTGTGATAAGTTGTTCGAAGCTCTGTTCCGAAAATCTGTTATATTAAATATTTTATTGATCTTTGATTTTATTGATCTTTTCGGCAGACTAAATTTCGGATATTATATCAAACATAATTGTGTGATAAGTTGTTCGAAGCTCTGTTCCGAAAATCTGTTATATTAAATATTTTATTGATCTTTGATAATTAAATCTGCTGAAAAAAGATGCACTTATTTAATTCTTATCTATATTTATATCAACTTACGCAACATAAACGAATTAATATATTAATAATATATTAGAACGAAAATGTAATCCAATGTATATGAACTGAAATTCTGAAATCCAAAAAGCATAATCCTTAATGCTTTATAATTTTGTCGGACATTTCAATAAGTTTGAATAAAAAGTTATTTTCTAATACCTTCATTAAGTCATTTTATTCACACACGACACTTATTGATTTTCGAGGTAGACAAATTAAATATAACATGAAAATTAGGTTTATGTACATAAAACTGCTAAAGTTGAATACATGTTTACTTTCATGTTTAATTAATTAGGTTTCCGTTACTAAGTTCAAATATTAAATTATTCTTTATATGTAAAATTCCAGTCATTCTAGTAAAAAATTTTCATTTATTAAGATAGATTTATTTTCTTTGTATTCCTGAAATTTTCGTTTATAAAATTCCAATCATTACGGAAAATTCATTAATTTCACAAGAAAGATTTATTTTGCTTGTCGTCCTGGAATTTTTATTTATATATTAATTCTTTAGTAAAGTACTATGTGAAATATTATTTATACCAAATATGTTTTACTGTTTATAAGAAAAAATTATATTATGAAAACATTTTTCTATTCATGCATATATATTAATTATCACAACCCGTTATAAAATGTATTTAAGAAAAGTCATATAAAGAATTTAAATAAAGTGATATAATTATAAAAATATTTCATGTACGTGTTATCAAAGAAATTTAATTAACAATCTCTTTTCATTTTGTTTAATTTCCTCTAAAATTTATTTAAAAACTCATATTGTTATTTTCATTTTATGAAATGTTTTAATATATATACAAATTTATTACAGTTAACACTTGTATGAATATTTATCATATATATGTGTTTTTACAAAGTATATACTTGCTGTTTTCTTTTAAAGAATATCAGAAGAAAATCTCTGGAAGCAATGGTCTGGAAATTGCAATTAGTTACCTTAATTTAAGATTTCCTTCTGTTTTAAATAATTCATTGACGGGAGTGGAGAACCCAGGCATACATTTGGGACACATTAATCAGTATCTATTTTTAATATTTATGCTTGTATTGTTATCCTTTTTCCTCATTGTCTTCATACACCAATATTCAATATTAAATTGACAAAAAATGTGAGTGTAAATCAATTAAAGCATCTATAAAAGACTTAATAAATTAGTCATTAATAATAAGTTAGGATAAGTGATTTTTATCAAATAGATAATTCATTTGAAGGAAAATGAAGGAAAATGAATAAAAAAGAAATTTAAATTCATCAAACTAATAATTACTTTAGTTAATTCGCACTAATAATTTAACTTTAAACGAACTATCTTATAAGTAATATTACCTTATTTATTTATGCGTTACACATTTTGAAACATATTCTGCTCTATCTCACAATAATATAATATTTTTGGACTAAAAAAGCGCTGTATATTTGAAAATTCGAATTTAAAACCTACTATAGTTCACAAACATATATCACTATAGGGAAGAAGATGAGCGTTAATTTCCTGCAAGGTATTGCAAGGTGTTAAAGGAGAAAGTAAAAGTGATTACTACAATGGAAAAAGCTGTGTTGCTATCGCCGCGTTGTGAAAGGCGATAAATAATAAAGCCAGCTGCGGATCGTTATTTTAATGCTGATTTGCCGAAACCCGCTGGTCTAGAATAATAATGTGGAAAAAAATTAGAATATTTAACTAAAAGAAAAGTAAATATGATTCTTAGATAGAAGTACTTAAAAGTATTAAAATGATACCCATAATTATGGATGAAATCTAAAAATTAAACAAGATATTAAAAAAAAAGAAAGCTTTAGAAATAAAACAGTGACTAAAATGAAGACTTTAGGGAAAACGATTGCTAAAATACATTAATAATTAGAATAAAATCTAACGTAATTAAATAAATTAAGAATGTGATATGCTGATTGTTTAATTCAAACATTCACCTAAAAAAAAACAGTTAAAATTTTGAATTAATAACTGGTATTGCCATTATTCCACAAATACATTTCGTATGTTTTGAAAAAATATATAAATGACTATTAATCAATCATTTTTCACAAGCAAATAAATATAAATGATATTATATGTTTAGATTATACATATACACAATATTCACAACACTCGTCTATCCATCCTCGCTCGTCTAATCGAACTCAGGATTGCGAATATTGAAAGTTCTGGAATTTGAATTGTCGTAGTTTGCAGAAAAATTGTGCATACGCATTGTGTGTCTTTCCCCATTGTTATGTGTAAAAGCATTCTACCTATTCGATAACTTTTCAGAAGTACTGCCTTCTAAGAAAAATTTTGCTCTGACCCCTACTAGACAAGCTCGCCAAACTCCGTTCGGACACAGCAAACGCTAAAATTTGCTAATTTGATCTCCTCTAAAACGATTACGAAGATCGAATTATAATTAAACGACCAGTGGCAATCTGCTGCAATCGGGTATCCATTAATTTTTCTTAGACTGAGGGTTTCAAGACAGAATCAACTGCTGTCGAAACAAATAGCAACTGTTTTCGTGATTTATTAAATAAGATCAATTAAACATTTGAAAATCAACATGTGTAAAATGGCTATGTAAACAATGTCGCGGCATCGGTTAATTTTATAACGATGCTATAAGAAAAGTGGACACTTTTTCATTATCCCGTCGACCACTTTCCATAAATAAAAAAGTATCACCAAAATATAGGATTAATACTAAAAATGCGTGACTCTGGCGTCGCATTCAATTGACAGCACGTGTGTTACAAGTGTATGTTATGTCATCTAGTGATTTTTAATTCGACGTTTATCTGTTTTTTTAATGATATTTTACCAATTTATTAGTTATTTCGTTAATTTAAATAATAATTACGACCTTAAACGGGGACGCCATAATCTTAAAAGAGAAAAAGCGTTGAAAAAATGTTGCTGTGCATAGTTACGCACAACTGATCCGTTTAAACTGACGTCATATCCTCTCGCCGAGTGGGATAATTAAGAAATATATTGCAAATAAAACATATTTAAAATTACTTTTTTTCTCTCTTTTCATTAATGTATTATAAATTTTATTGTTTAAAGTTACTGATAGTTGTCAATTTAGTAAGTGGGGATTCTTCTATTTTTTATTTTATTTAGATTCCACTGGCAAGAATCTTTCATATGTTTTTTCGGCGTTAGAGTTTGACGAATAGTTTGGTGATAGTTTTTTTTCTTTAAATGGGAAGTAATTAACTGGATAATGGAGAAGTATCGAGAATGGTTTTCGGTAAGACGTTTTAAATATATCATTTCTAATATGAAGTACTTTTCACCAAAGTTTTCTATGTAGTTTTTAACTGAAGAGAAATATTATTATTTACGATGTTTTAAAATTTTCAACAATAGGTAAAATATTTTGTTGGAATAAATGAATCCCTCTTGTATATATATTTTTTAATTCAAACTGTTTGGATAAATTGTTTTTTGAGCATTTTAAACAGGGCGTAAGTTTCCCCATTTAATGCTTTGAATGCGTAATAATTTAATTGATATATTCAAGTTTTATTTATCTTTTTAATATTCACGTGCAAGTACATTTTTCATGACGAAATTTTCTCCATGTACTGCTTTTAACACGTGATCATTTAATAATTATTTTAAAGTTTTATTTTTGTTTTTAATAGTCACGTGTAAATACATATTTTAATTTAATGTGAATATTATTATGTGCGCTACTTTACAAATTGACCACAATTTAAATAGATGGCTTTTTCGGAATAGGAAATGATTCTCAAATAAAATGATGAAATTTTGAATAAAAAATTTAAAACAAACCCACAAAAGATTAGTTAAATTAAAAATTAACTACACTCTGCACACCGCAAGCTTATCAACTGAATCCTTTCAAAATGTTATTAAATTCCCATGCATAGTTTTCTTATAACACTTTTTAACAGAACTATTGTGACCGAATTTAATATTAAATATATCTTAATTTAGTTCTTCGATTTAAAAACTGTCTAATGCAGCGTGTTTATTGAATATTTCTCTACAAAACTACCAATATTCATATTTTTATATGCAATAGTTTTCTGAATATCAGCCCAGAAAGACCTCAAGGCAAAAAATTCATTGACAGCGGTGGCTTCGGTTACTTATTTTGTAATATAGAGAGATAATAAAATTTAACAAAGAAATCCATATTGTAATAATTGTATTTTGCATGCCTTTTGTTATATGGTTATGTTATGAATATAAACGGTATAAATTTCTTGTTTAAACGTGCAGAAAAATACAATACATACATAAATACATGTTTTTTTTAATTCCAGGTTTCAAGTAGATTTATAAATAAAGGCCCGTTTTACAAGCACATTTACTGCTGCTACAGGAAAAAATCATGACACAAGTAATTACGATTCATAATAAAATTAATATAATATTTTATACTTGTTTTGAAATATTGGAAGCAGGGAATATACTACAAAAGAAACGAAAACGGTGATTCATAGAAAATATATTATCATTTATTGCTAAGGTAAAGAATATATTGAGCACAACCGAATACCGTGAAATAAATAATATTTTCACCAAATATAAATTTTAAACATTTTTACTGGCTACTTGTTTTATGTTAAAAATTATTGAACAAATATGATACTCAGCTATGCCATTATTTTAAAACACTTCATTTACAAAATGTTATTTGCACTTTAAATATAGAATAAACTCCCCAAAATACCGCAACATTAAAAATATTTCAGTTTTATCATAAAAATCGTTATATATATTTATTATACTCTCCTGTTGCCTAATATTTTAAGCTTAAATTATCCTTAAAATTTTAATATTTATAGCGAGTTTCGAAAATCAGTCAAATTAAAAGTTTTATGTAACGTATTTCACATACTTCATACGTTTACCAAATATTAAGCTGTAGTTTGAAAATTTATCTAAATTTATCTTTTAAACTCACAGTCAATTTTTCTGACAATTACATTTTGATTACTTTTAAAATATGCATTTTTTTATCTTAAGTAACATTGTAAAACTTTCTACTTATATTTAGGTCTATCCCTCTTATTCCAATTTGTAGAACATTATAAAATAGTTTAAAATCATAAACATGCACTTTCGAAGTTTCCGTCATTAGTCTTACATATTTAAAGATATAATTTTTGTAACTAATGTATTTTGGTATATTTAACTTCCACATGGAAAGCGTCTAATCGTACAAAATAAGATAAAAGGTACAGATAAAAGGCATATTTTGCGAAATTTCCGGAAGTATTTTTATGTTGTTTGTCAGAATTTGCTTTAAAGTAATTTAACTTTAGATGTAATTTAAAAATAATGTTACTAAAGTTTTAGAGCATTATCTTAAGGTACAAGAACAGATATAGCATAAATTTTAAGATGCTTTAATGTCCAATTCCCATGATTTAATACTGTTGTAGCTTTCGTATAAAACTCATATATAAAGCTCTCATATACATTGCCATATAAACTGTTATCCATTTCCCTCAAATTATCTCTCACAGAAAACTATTGTGTTATTGTATTTTAACAAGCGTGTTTTTGCGCAAAATTAATTTTATTGTTGTAAGCATTTTAGTAAGCCTATTGTTTTAACACTATATTTACCAGCATCTTGCTTGACTTTTGTCTGTCAATATTGTGAAGAGCGTGTTTTTGCCTGTGAAGGATTTCTGAAAATACTTGAATATCACAATGTCATTGATAGTGAACTTGTGTGCAACATTTCGACTGAAGTCTGTCAAAAAGCAATTGAAGGATTTGATTCATATATCGAGATAACAAACGATATTTCATAAACGTGTTTAAAATGTATATTTTAAAAACAAATATGTTATTAACTTATTTTAAAACAGTTTCATAAAAGCACAATCTTCTGCTGGCAACTTTACGTTGTTTTCACTAGAAAAGATATGCTAAAAAAAATCTATATTTATGCTCCAAATGAAAACTGATAATGCACCCTCGATAGCATAAAAAATATCACTGCTCTGACATAAAAATGCAGTTCATTATTAAAAATATCACTAAGTGTTACATATATATAGGCAAACCTTCAAAACATCGTGTCGACAGATGGTTCTGTGTCCATTTGCTTTTGAAACGATTACTTTTTATCTCTAGATTTTGTCTTGTGATTATTATGACTATATCGCAATCGTGTTTAAATAAACAGATGTGGGTAGAATAGTGAGGTCCGTGCATAATCCACTGTGTGTTTTACTGATTCAAAAGAGGACGATGTTCGTTTTAAAGCATTTTTTATTAAAGGATTCACATTTGCTGAGTTAAGGGAAGACTTTACATCCAAGTCGAAATTTTTAGTTCACGCAAAATATAGAAGTAATGGAAATTTCATGACAACTTCATAATTTATCATTCTCTGGAACACTATAATTTTCTAATGTCACATAATCTCCATTCATGGAGAATATCGCAATATCTATTTATGTTCTCCAAATTAAGCCATAATAACGAGTATTTTCACAATCTTGTACCTATGCCATGTAATCATCATCATTAATATTCCATAATCACACATCAAATATTATTCGAGCTTTCGGAAGCCTACGTAAAATTGAATGACAATGAAAACCCACAACAAACTGTCTCTAGGTGAGTCCATCATATTTTATTAATCAAATCTGCCGAACACAAAGCCGTGGATTTCCGCAATGCGAAAAACTTTTTCAGCCAATGAACGTGTCCGACGGCACACTTTAATGGCGTATGGAAAAAGTTAAAGTAATACGGCAAAGAAAAAACGTGAAATATCTTAGAATGCGTCATAGACTTACAACGGACAATAGAATATTTTTAATTGGAGTGAGTTTCGATAAAGTGAAGATAGGATACAAGGTATAGCAAACATTCAAATTTTGAATTAGGGAAAAAGAAATGTACTTTAAGGTAGGTATAATTAAATTAAATGGAGAAAATATAATATTTCAAAATATGTTATTTACACACACACACACACACACACACACATATATATATATATATATATATATATATATATATAGATATAGATATAGATATAGATATAGATATAGATATAGATATAGACAGATAGATAGATAGATGCAACGTAAGTGTTTTTGCAATGCAGCTATGTATCTATCTAATATATCTATGTATCTATATATGTTTTCATTGCTGATACTTTCTTCACACTCTTTCACCCTTTGCTTATCATATACCAAGGGGGCGTTTCAGCAAAACATATTTTCCTTTCGCAGTTTTCAAAATTGAAAGTTAAGTTATAAGGAAATTTGAATAGTTGATAACTAATTACTAATTATCAAAAATCCGTTTTCATCACTAGAAGGTTGATATTTGAAGTCAACCGTACTGTGTTTTAAAAACATATTTTCCTAAATTGTAAATGTTTTTTCGAACTCAATAAATGTGAATATTTGCTTCAGGAAGATTTTGGAAATTTATAAATAAAAATACTTACAACTGAAGAGACTGTAAATTCAAGCAAAATGAAAACGAAATACGTCAGCATCAGAAGTCATTGAGAAAACAAATCTGGTAGCGAAAACGAATATTGATATTTTTTATCAGGAATGAGTAACTACTTGCTTCAATTTTAGCGTATGTTATCCTGAGACACCTGGGCAATGCCATCTAGTACCGCTTGTTACATCCGTGTAATAATTAATCCAAGTGTAATAATTAAATACAAAATTCAATATTAGTTTTGTTTAAAGTATTAAAACAGCAGATGCTCCTAAATAAGGAACGTTAAGTTTTATTGAATACATTGACATTAAAAATTTAGAAATATATTGTTTTTTACATTTATTTTTATCTTAAAATTAAATAGATAAATGTTTAAATTTCAAACAAATCATAACAGAAATACTGAATACTATTACAATTAATATTTTTAAATATATTTCATGCATTTTAAAAATGTAAAAAAGTGTTACTTGTGTTACCTAGAATTAAAATTAATGATACATTTCCGTTACGGAAAGTTTCGTAGAAAAATCGTTTTATATGAGTTAAATTATTTTTTAACATCCTTCTATATATAAAAAAAAATTAATGGTTTAAAAATGGACCAATGAAAATCTGCGTAGATATTCCGGGTTATTCTCATCGCTTTTTTACTAGGGACTTTTTTGAGGAGCGATTACTTTTTTCTAGCCATCCTACGGATTCGAAAATCATACCACCAGACGCGAAATATAACAAGCTTTCAGAAATTCAAAAAATTATTACGGTTGGACAATAAAAACTCAAAAAATCCTTAAAAATCGAGTAAAAATCTTTTATTGAAAAATCATTTTTTTATATTGTTGCCAATTTCTAAATAAGCGCAAATGATTATATTTTATCTCAAATAAAAAATGTATTTGCGCGAGGCTATTAAAAACAATAATGAAAGTTTAAAATTATAATTAAATGATCACGTGTTGAAAGCAGGAAATAAAGAAAATTACGTCTTAAAAATCGTGTTTACACATGAATATTAAAAATAAAAAAGATGAATTAAATGAAAAAGCATTATAACCAGTTAAATGAAAAAAGCATTATAACCTGATTACAGAAGATAGTCGCCGTTCGTGATATCATCATCATCATCTTTTTAAAACAGGATACATTGCATTTACCAGGTTTTAAGAGGCTGTGAAATCAGAACGGGGGTTGGTGAGCGTAGCGAGCAGGGGGCAGAGCCCCCTAGTTTTATAGACAAATATTATTCATTATTATTCAATAAAAAGCCTTTAATAATATGAAACAATTATCTCAGGAACAATTATTTAGCACATAGTTCAAGAAATAAGCTTTATCAATATTTTTCTTATGTGTCATAATACTCTAAAGTCATTTAATTTAACGAAAATATGAATTTCTAACACAAACACTTATTCTGGGAACTTTTATGATACATTTTCCTCTTGAGCTGCATACCTCAATACTTGATAGATGGGGAATTAATTGCAATTTATTTAAAAAGCCAATTTGTTTTAAAGTGTATCTGAGAATGTCTTTGCCAAAATATTGTCAAAGTAAATTTCATTAAATATAAACAAACAGGCAATTTCTAGTGTCAATTTGTTAGAAATTTACAAGTTGTTTTCGAAATATTTCCGCTTCTGTATAATGTTTACATGCATCGATAATTTGTTTAAACCAGCTATAACTATGCTTTAAACTATAAAACAAATTTCTTTTTTTGTTTCTTTCTGGATGCATCTTGTGTAAGTTTTCTGTGAAGTTCATAAAAAGTTTCGAATGAAATGTTCAGGAAAAAAATCTAGAATTAAATATATTTTCATTGTTTTAGGTTTTCAAATAATTTTAGATCGAATAATAAATTTCTGATATTTACTTAATATAGTTGATGAATAAACATACTAAAAAAATACTATTATTCCATATCCATTTTATAATTTCAATTTTTGTGTGCAACTTAAATGATTTTTATTTCTCTTCTACATTTTTGTTTTCAGGGGGGGGGGGGTGAGTTTTTTTCTCAAAATATTGGTTTATTCACAATTTAACGATAGCTTGAAATAGAAACAAACAGTCTAGATCAGCCATACTCAACCTTTTTTTCTCGCGGGCAGCAAACATATGTTTACGATGTTACACGGGCCGCAACGCACTTATAAAAGGGTGAAACAAAGAGCAATGAAAATAGAAAGATAACAAAAATAATATAACAAAGTTAATATTATAGGGTTGAACGTTTATCGCAGAAGAAATGTTAAAAACAAATTTAACACCACTATTTCCAAACAAAAACATTCTTGGAAGATTTCTATTTCAAATGTTATAGAAATAAGTTGCGAAGTTTCATTGTTTGGAAATAATGTTGTAAAAAGTTTTTTGAAACATTTCTTACCCGACAAACGTTTAATCCTGAAAAGCAGCATTAGCTATGTAATAAGTATAAAACGTAATAATATACCAATGCAAAATTTCCAAGTTAAAAAAAAAAAAAAATTAAAAATCAAGCGACTTTCTCTAATAAATCAACTTACTGCTCTCGTCAAAAACGTCTTATTAATTTTTTAATTGCAGAAACATATAGTGCAAATCTAATTAATTTGGTATGATTTGTGTTGAATATTAAGAAATGTATACAGCACTGTAAAATAAATTGGAATACATGTAAAAAGAACTTTAACGGAATTGAAGATGTTTTAACATAATTATAAATTCATTATAAATAACAGGACAGACTTTGTCTTCCCATGAAAAGATATACAACAGTGAAGGTCTAAAATACATTTTATGAGCATCTCAATTCATTTGAATTACTGGTTATGTGTCTCGGGCCGCACATAAAAGGTCACTGGGCAACATGCGGCCTGCGGGCCGCATGTTGAGTATGGCTGGTCTAGATACTACAATTTATTTAAAAAGACTAGGACTCTCTTCTCCCTGCAAACTACTCTCGCCAATCCCCGTTCTGACGCCTCAAATTCTAAAAACGCATTTTTTTCTAAATTCTAAAACCTAAAATCTCAAATTCTAAAAACGCATGATTTTTCCGCATATAGCGTAATGTAACAGAATTCTTTTGAGTGTCCCGGTAAAAAAAAACTATAAGTGCTACACACTTCATTGTCCATACCAAACATGCCATAATAAGTCTCACTAACATATGTCAATTGCATAACATTCCGAATATATTTACGCGAGTTAGAGCACGGACAGACAGACTGACAGACAAACATAATTCATAAGACTTTTCAACTATGTTGGAAAGTGTTAAAAAGATTAACGAAAATTAATATGTAACAATAAATATTAGAATTAAAAAAATATTTGAATTTTTAAACTTTTTTATATTTCACAATTCATTTTATAAATATCATATTGAAAGTATAGAAATATACTATAAAGTTGTTGAGTATATATATATGTGTGTGTGTGTGTGTGTGTGTGTGTGTGTCAGTGTGTGTGTGTGTGTGCGTATGTGTAATAAGTGGTACTAATCACCTGCTATGATTTCGAAATCTAATGATTTTCGAAAACAGTGATGCACTTGCAGAAACAAACAAAATTATAAACTGTGTAGCACCAGATAAACAGAGCATTTTAACATTTCAAGATAAAATATCTAGTAAATCTGCAGATCAGGAGCCTTAACGTCAGCTCTGAAAGTCATTGTTTTTTAATTTCACTTCTGATATTATTTAGCATCTTACAATTCACAATTTATTTTTTTTACATTGGTTGCATATTTATAGGCATATAAAATACTTCGTTGGTTTCAGAAATTAGAAGCGTTAAATTAGACATGGTTTATACAATGATATTCTGAAATTCCTATAAACTTTTTATTCCTTTAACTTTTTAGATACAAAATTTCATTTCTTCAGGGGGGCTCCACCCCCTGAACTGCCCGTAACCTTATTAAATTTATATTCGGGATTTCCTAATGATTATGTGAATGATTCTAGTATATATTGGATTTCGATCTACACAGTGGTTTTATTAGGATAAGCAACAATTTCGAAAATAATTTCATGTTATCCTAATACACAAATAGCAATATTTACTTACCTGCTAACCACGAAACACCTGCATCTGATGGATAAGTTGAATAATATCTCATGTATAAAAGCAACATATAAAATGAAAACTGAATCTGCTATTTTCACTTATATCTATTTTAGAAATCTAGCGTTATTACAATTTTTGTTTCAAAAAAATATACATATACAAATGTAAAAACATACTACGAGACTTGAATCCATATTACACGTTCAAATGTTTTTGTAATTTTCGTTTAAAAAATATTTTGGTAATCATTCTAAAATATTTAAACGGCAACTTGTATCAAAATAAATTCTTTTTCATGTCATTAGAATACGAAATTCACCTGAAAATAATGTAGTTTGCTAATAAGTATTGCAGCAAAATAATTCTTGTTTCTTGAATTTTATTATTTTGATATTCTTTAAAATATGATTGCTAAGCAACTGATAAACTAAAGAGCAAAGTAAAAATAAAAGCATTTTAAAATTTGTAAAAAATATGAAAATAAAAGTTTTATACTTCCCGAACAGAAGCAAAAAATTTTCCAATAATTTAAACAATTAATTTCTAAATTCTAATAAATGTATTGGCAAATTTTCAAAGCTATTGGATATATTTAAAACCTCCATATCGAAATTTTAACATCCATAATTTTATGTTGAAATTCATTATTCAAATATGCGATTTTCATTTCAGTTAAAATGAAATCTGAAAATCGTTTGCATTCCCATAGGAAAGCATTATGACGTAAAAAGAAATGCTCTATATATTTCGAACGAATGAACCAAATGCAACTAAAAACTGTACAGCTCATTCCGGGTACCTGACCAACATACTTACCAAAACTTAACTTAATCGGATAATTTTTGCGGCAGTTATCGCAGAACAGACAGACAGACAAACAAACAAACAGACGGAAACCAAAAACTTTTCGCGTCTCCACAGTGAGACTTCACTGATGTTTCGGCAATAACGTGCATTTAATTTTTATAAATCCACGTTACCTGTAAAATTTAATATTGTTCTGAAATTTGAAAAATATTCTGTATTCTATTTCACCTCAAAATCTCAGAGATTGTCTTGGAGACATTTGAGAGTTCTTTTTTATCTGCATTACAGTGTGATAAATCACGATAATAAATATTCATTTTTATTTGAAATATTTTCAGAGATCTCACATATGCATTTCAATACCTGAACATTCATAATAACTGTATTCATGATCATTGCCATTCATAATCACTTCATAATTTTAGCTGTAGTATTCGTATCTATTCATTATCTTTGGATTAAATATTCTTTGTTTTCATATGTATTCATAAATATATAACAGCTCCGAAACACAATAATTACATATATTTTTAAGAAGAACTTAAATTTCTTGTGTCGTACATAATTGCCATATTTTTATTTCAGGTATTTTGCTGATATGTGTTTATATCCATGACCAAGAACTTATAAAATATTATTTATTCAATATTTTGGAAATCAATAAATATTTTATATATTTCAATTTATAGAATAATTAATTAATCAATTACGTAAATTTCTACATTTTAACAATATGCTACGCAATGTGCTACGAGGGTCGATCCAGAATTAAGGTTCCCATCAAATGTATAAACAGACAACATTGTTTATTCTCAAAGAAATTTACATCGTTGGAAAGAAGAAAGTTTGCTGTATTTCTCTACCTAATCGCCATCTTTTTCGACGCATTTTTGTAGAAGGTGCTCCAATTTTTGTATCCCAATGTCATAGAACTCCGGCACCAACCCGTTGAGGAAGCGTTTCACCTCTTCTTTGACGCCATCGTCTGTCCGGAAGCGTTAGACACTCAAATGTTCCTTTATCTTGGGGAACAAGTGATAATCACTAGGTACGAGGTCAGGTGGGTGGGGCATGACAGTCCACCCAAATTGTGGCAAAAGTTTCTGGGTTTGGCGGGAGACGAGAGGTCGTACGTTGTTGTGAAGCAAAGTTACACCGGCTGTTAGTCGTCCTCGTCGGCGGTTCTGGATAGCTCGCCTGAGTTTTCTTAATGTTACACATTAACTCGCACTTGGCGGGATCAACAATGGGAACTTCCTTCTCGGACGGCTGCTGAGCCAAGAATAAGCGGCGCAGCAAAGCGTTGCAAGGGGAATCGCGAGTGCGGGAACAGCCGCGCACAGCGCTGTTGCCGTATTTCGCCTCGCATCTTCCCGTGTGGCTGGAGCTGTTTGGGAACCTTACTTCTGGATCGACCCTCGTAAAAATCAAATTCGTGTAAACGTATTAACAAGTAATTCCTAATACTTTTCTTTCTATCTCTCATTTAATAAAAGTAAAGGTTTAATGCACGGAAATAAATCAGTTGATGAAACTTAAAATACATGTTTCTTAAAATAAAATGTATGACACTAAAAAGATGAAACTAAAATAAAAGATGAACAGTATATTTTATATCATAAACTGTTACAAAAAAGGTTTTACAAAATCATTTTGTCTGCTTTACATTCATTTTTTGTATAAATCATTAAGTGTGCAAAATTAAAATTTATATATCAGAATTTAAAACTTATAAACATGTAAAATTTTTAACGTGTAATACACTTGTAATTTTGGGACAAACTTTGCCTAAAATACGAATTTGTAACTGAAATGAATGAAACACAAATTTTATGACACATTCTGTGGTCTAATGCATCCGTTCTTTGAAATACTTAACTTCCAACATGATCACGTAGGGCATAGACTAAACATGCTTATGTCAAACACCTATCTATCCGTATCTTTGTTTTTATAGGTCATTTATCTTCCTTAGAAACCTTCAGTACTTTCTACAAATAAGAATGTAAGACCAAAGTTGGCCATTTTTCAAAAATATTATGAGAACAAATGATGCTATTTACTCCTTGTCTGAAAGCGTTTCATTGACAATTGATTACAGGTTTCTTTGTGAGCATATACAAAAAGCCTTTACAGTTAATGTTTCAGTGCCAATGCATTATAGATGGCTAAAAAATTTCGTTTGTTTGTATATAAAAAGAAAAACAATGCATACGATGTGCTGCCGAAAATATTTACTTTGTGTAATTATATTTACAGAAATAATGTTCTTTATATTAAGCATTTGTTTCTATAATTCGTTTTCATTTTTTCATTTAACCAATAAGATCTTCAAGAGGTATTTTAAACTTTTAAGTAGTCTGAAAATAATCAAGTTTTGCAGTAGTTTAACAATTTTTCTTTAAATTTAAGAAATACATTTTAAGCATTTCATGTAAAATGACTTGGTGAATTTATCGGTTAATAGCTTTAAAATTTTTCACAATTTGTTATCATAGTAACTCGACAGAGTTTCTCGCCAAGCATACGAAACAGCAATGCATTGAGCCGTAAATGAAAGGAATTTCTTCCAATGGATGCCAAACGATTTTACAAAAAAGTTTTAGCACTCTGTCTAGTTTATATTTTGCAGACAGGACAAAACGGGTTTTTGACACATCTATATCTCGCGTTCTATTTATGATAGAAACAAAATTCTTGATTCTATGGAATGGGGCGTGCCAAGGGACTAAGAATTCAAAAGTAAAGCAAAATCCGACGAATAGGTTTTCAGTAAATAAGATTTTAAAAGTGCTGTTTTTTGCACTTTTTAAATCTTGTTTAGACCAAAAACTGTTGACAGAGCTACAGGAATGTGTAATTATCGGATTTTTACGCGGTTTACGTTATTTGAATCGTTTTTATAAGTAGTTCGGACCTTTGTAAGTTTCATGTAAAAATATTAATAATTTTGTGATTTATATCAGTTTAAATTATTGATTCCTATACTTAACATAGAGCAAAAAACTGTTGACAGGGCTACAGCAATGTGTAATTATCGGACTTTTACGCGTGAATCGTTCTTATGAGTAGTTCAAACCTTTGTAAGTTTCATGTAAAAATATTAATTAGTTTTTGATTTATATCATTTTAAAGTTATTGATTCCTATACTTATCATAGAGCAAAAAAATAATAAATGACCCAACTCTTTTAGGAATGGTCGTATACACATGATATTAAGATATGTTATTACACTCGACCCAAGTAAGCTTCCTATTATAAAAAATCGTAACATTTAAGGTTCGTTTACAGGGTCTCACAAAAAATCTTTTGATATAGGGCTAAAGAGTTGTGTAATTATCCGATTTTTACGCGGTTTGCAGCATTTGAATTGTTTTTATAAGTAGTTCAAATGTTTAATATTTCGTGTAAAAATTTTAATTAGTTTTTTATGTATACCATTCCTATACTTAAGATGAAGCAAAAAAAAATATTAAATGGTCTAACTCTTTTCAAAAAGAACGTATGCGCATGATGTTAAAATATGTTACTACGAACGACCTAAGTTAGCTTCCTATTGTAAAACAGAATTGTAGAATTTACTGTTCGTTTACTGGGTAACTCAAAAGATTTTTTAATAAGACTAAAAAGTTGTGTAATTAGCGAATTTTTACGTTGAAGTACATGATTCCTGTACTTAACACAGAGGAAAACAATAGTAAATTGCATAAATTTTGTCAAATTAGCTATATACACAAGATATTCAAATATGTTACTACATCCTCTCTATTGTAAAGCAGCATTGAAGCATATACGTTTCGTTTACAGAGTCTCTTAGAAGATCTTGATTACATTACAACCAATGTATATTTACTGAGTGAGATGTATTTTAATGATTTTACACTGTTTCAATCTCTGTAAGGTTTCATTATCTTTCTTTAAAATTTAATATGAGTTCATTTTGTCCGTCTGAAATCTCGTCGATGTTAAGTTCTAAATCTATTAAAATATAGTATTTTCATCGATTAGAAAGACTGTGTTTATTTATAAATATATAATTCTAGCGTATCAGGAATTGATTGAAATAGAGATTACAAAATGCCAACTTTACGTTCATGCGCTGAGTAATAGAATGTAAAAATGTTGCTACCCCAAGATTACAAGTTTTGCGTTTAAATATTTGTCGTTCATCGAGTCTCCGGCTATGACGAACTTAAAATGCTAAATTTCATATACAATAAGTGATCAGTAACGAACTGTTCGGTTTACGAACAAATCGGTTAACGAACACTTTCGCGTGAGATTTTTATGTTCGGAAAACGAACACCTCACGAAACAAAGCCATGATGAAGATGAAGCAATGCCGTGTTTTATATTTGCCGAGCTATACTTATTGTCTCTATTGTCAACTTTGAGAACATTTTAACAGTTGCATACATATGTCCTAATTAATTCATGGACTGTCGGAGATTGGGGACCTATATTTTAGGATCACCGAATTGGAATGACCAGACTATATGAACAGAAATCACTTTAATAGTTTTTATACTTTTGCAAACGTTGCGAATTTTATATTTTTCAAATTCTTGAAACGTTGAGTTAAAAAACATAAACAAATAAAAAACTTCTAAGGTGCTCAGTAATTTTCAAAAATAATATATTTAATATGTTAGTATAAAAATCCCTGTACATTTTTATACTAATAGAGATAGGTTCGTAGAAAAAAAAAATGTTGATTATTCTCGGTAAAGTATGCTCCATAAACTTATCGTTGTAGTTGACCGAAAAAAGTGCTTCTTATTTTTTCACATTTTTCTGAAACTGTAGTATTTTAATTAGTTTGTAAACTACTGTAAAATTGTCTAATTTTTTGTTTTTGAATGTATATAAACGGAAGAGTGATATAAACAAAAGAAAAAGGAAAATAAATATGTCATAAATAATCTGATGAATACAATGTAAGGAAATTAATATAAAAGTTTCCCCGTTGTTATGGTAGCGACATCATGTACATTGGAATAAGTCACTCAATAAATTGTATAATTCTGTTTATAGCATCACTATTATTTTTTTTGCCCCTTTCATCTTTTCTTTTCTGGATAAAAATGGAATCCGTATAATTGAAATTAAATACCTTACAAAAAGGAGTGATATCTCATCAAAAACAACTCGTTGTAAATGATCCCGCCAAGCCACAAACCTAAAACGTCAGTCACAAAACGAAGTGATATCACATAAAAAGAAGCGATATAGAAGTGCATACTCCGAGTCCCGTGTAAAAATCTATCACCACTCATAATGTTTCCAAAGGAGTCGGAGTGAGGTACAGTATGTGAAAACTGCTTGGCGACCTGCAGGCTTTTATAATGTTTGCGTTTCCTGCAATTACATATGGCTATATTATTTTTTTTCTTTTCTTTTCGTTTATTTATTTATTTATTTATTTATTTTGCTCCCATAAAATTGTAAAAGTTGAAGCTTCTGTGTTTGCATGTCCTTTCTTATTTATGAGCTTGAAAAATCAATTTGTTGATTTTATTTACTATTATTTAAACTAAAAACACCACTCTTACAAAGAGGATTTTTTAAGTAAACGTATAAAGATTTTGAGTTTGTAATATGTATATATATATATATAAACCTTATAATAAACTAAATTGAGATATATTGCAGTAATTCTAGCGTAAGGGAATGGCATAGATCTGGGGGAAAATCCGTTCTGTCAGTTCTTTCGCATACAAAAATATTTATAAAAGTGGTATAACAAAAATAAAAAAAATATTTTTCGATTTTCAAAATTGATATACTATAAAAGCCTGCAGGTCGCCAAGCAGTTTTCACATACTGTACCTCACTCCGAGTCCTTTGGAAACATTATGAGTGGTGATAGATATTTACACGGGACTCGGAGTATGCACTTCTATATCGCTTCTTTTTATGTGATATCACTTCTTTTTGTGACTGACGTTTTAGGTTTGTGGCTTGGCGGGATCATTTACAACGAGTTGTTTTTGATGAGATTGTTATTTAAGGTATGGGTGTAAGAATGCTTACTTTGTTACATTAAAAATCTCAATAAAGCCCGTTTATGATAAAAATTAATGTAGTACATCATAAACGAAAATGTTTCATTTTCTAATTAAAGTGATATATGGCCATTTTTACAAGAATAATATGCAAAAGAACCCTTTAGATTAAAAACAAATTAGAAACACATGTTCATTTCCGACGGTTTTTGTATACTTTTTTACTGAGAGAAATTAAACTGTGACTCACAAAAACTAATTTATTGAAATGAAACTTACAGCATTTGAATGCAAATGTTGGGGACTTTTTTGAAGCGCAAGTAGTTACCACTACAAGTTAGTTAAAGAATTAAGCAATTTAATTTTCTAATGATGTATAGATGTATTAGGTAGCTTTCAATACAAAAATGTATAAAGCTACCTATTGCAGCCGTTCGGAGGAAAGCAATTCCGGAAAATTTCGATATATTTTCACCGATCATGACCCCCAGACCCCAAAACTACCCTCCGTTCAAATGTTGATTTATATATATATATATGTTATATAAAAAATGATTTCCTTCGCAAATCCTTCACATTTATTTCTCATTAGTCCTTTAAATTAATCTAACTTCTAACATAGTCAGTATTGCCTTAATTCTTAATAATATTTATTCCTATTTAATGTCCTTTTAAAAGTAAGTACACGTATATTAATAATAATCTTATTCAAAATCTTAATCTAAAATTTTAAGTTCATTCGTAGCTTTTATCAGCTCCCCAATCTATAAAATTCAGAGACGCTTTCTCATTTCGAATGTTTTTAAAAAAGCCATTTTCTTTTTATTATTATTATTCCATGCTCTGATTTTCGCGCGCTGGCTAATTTTCACTTCAAAATTGATACGCGGCAAGGGAAGGAACTCTTTCCTGTTTTAGCTTCTCCCTCTCGCCTCATTCGCTGGGCTGGCGGTCGCCTCTCACTCATTGGTTTGCGCGCACGTGACGTCGTTTTTCTGTATGTCTACGCTCAGTGAACAAAATTCGCTGGCATCCTTAGGAGGAGCGGATTTTTGACGTGTTTGGAAGTATAAACAAATATGTTTCTGGTGTTGTAGACTCGTAGAATTTTCATATCAGCTATTTAACATCTATTAAACCATGTCGTGAGCTATCGTGAAGCCTGAGGGCTATAAGTTTATGCCTTTTGGAATTGTTACGGGCATCGCTCTTATTCTAAATAAAAGATTTGGCTGGAAATTGGCTGGTCTTTATGGAAGAAACTCTTGTGGTTTTGTTTGTTCTTTGCCTCACCTCTTCGCCGTGATTGTTGATGTCGACTGCAATTTTGTATAACTTTAACCAACTACCATTTTCTCCTGGAGTATTGCAAATCGCGTAAATATATTTCGAGTGTTATGCAATTGACATATGTTATTGAGACTTATTATGGCATGTTTAGTATTGAAAATGAAGTGTGTAGCACTTATAGTGTTTTAAAGGGACACTCAAAAGAATTCCGTTACATTACGCTATATGCGGAAAATCATTTGCGGTTTACTTTAATGATGTTCAACAATTTCAATCATATTGATACATATCACTGAGGTGCAGTACAAGGGGCTTCCTGTAGAATATTGCGTGCATAGTACTTATAGTTCCTTTACAGGGACACTTACAAGAATTCCGTTACATTGCGGTTTATGGTAAAAATCGTTTGCTGTTTATTTTGATAATGCATAACTATTTCAAACATATAGAAATTCACATATATCTCTAAGGTGTATTACAACAGGCTTCCTGTAGAATATTGCGTGTGTAGTATTCATTATTCATTTACAGGGACACACAAAAAACTCGGTACTGTCTGTTAACAATAATTACTGAAATGAGTTTTCAAATGCTGAACACGTTTTTAAATTTAACTCATTTTTTGTCAATTACTTGGTGAGTTTAAATTTTATAGATCATATATAGGGCAGCACAAAAGTTCTCGAGTACATTTCTGTTTACTGACGGATATTCCAGTAAAGGAATTTTAAACTGTGATGCGCTTTTCCCTAACTGAACTAAAATTTAACCCTCTATGTAGTACATATACAAATTTATAGATCATATACAGGGCTGCTAAAATAATTCGGATATTTTTCCGAATGTTGTTGATAATTTATGAAATTTGATTTTTAAAAATGTTATGCGTTCTCCAAATTGATGTTAATTTTACGAAATACATAAGGTTACTATATTTTAAAGAAATATAAATACAATTTTCGAATTAAAATTATTTTATTTTTTCTATTTTTATGTGTCGTCCTTTTAGATTCTTAAAAAGCTGAAAATTATTATTATTTTATTATTTTTAGCCAATAGAGTACGTTTTGTACAAAATTCCAAAACAAAGTAGAAATATTTGCATTTACTTATAAAAAAGTAATTTTACTGCGCAATGTAGCTGATCATACTTCTAAAATACTTTAATAAGATTTTAAATTTCAATTCGAAACTAACTTACTAAGTCAGCACTATTTTAAATTTCCTACAACATTAATTTAACAAGGATATTTACTAATCTAAACATTATAAATCTGACTAATTGGCAATTAATTCTCTTTCATGCAAGTTCGGCTTGAAAACGGGCAGAAAATTATTCTCAAATATTTATAGTTAACTAACAAGTAAAGTTTGCGAGACATTTATTTTCTAATAAAGGTAAAATAATTTTGCATATAAAGCTTCAAAGAGAAACGCTCCATATAATAATCTGTGTCATTGTAAATGCATGCACTTCTCTTTATAATTGATCTATAATGCGTATAAAAAACTACAGATTGCTGGCAATTTTACATTTCCTTTTGGTAAGAAACAAGGAAAGTTTAGTATAAAATGCTCATTATTTTCAAAATACATAAACTATATTAAAAATTGTTATATATTTTAATTTTCTTTAAATTCCATAGGGAAAAAAGATGCTTTGAAAGTTGAAATACTACAAACTTATTTGCTTTCGGCTAATAGCATCTCTACCATGCGCGTGCACAGTAAGCCAATGAAAAGAGAAAACCCAATACATTTTCATTTCTGAATTGTCACAGAATAAACGGAAATAGCCATTCAACTAGAAAATTATTTTCGTAAAAAAAAAAAAAAAAAAAACTAGAAAATATGTCTGTCTTTTTCGTAAATTTATCTTTTACTGTAAAAAAAAAAAAAAAAAAAAAAGGAGGTTGTCTTTATAATGAGATTGTATCAAACTCTGAAATTTGAAATTAGAAATGGTTAATTTTGTTGTAATGCTTAATTTTGATTTTTTTTCGTTACGTTTTGTCTTATGATACCAAAAAAAAGTTATTCAATCAAGTAGTTTAAAAATTATATTTGAAGCTTCTAAAAATCAATTCCCCTTAAAAATTTCCTATGTTATATTTTATTGGAAAACTAATTTAAAAAGAAACTATATTTTCGAAATATTTGTATAACAATAATAATGAATAATAAATATTGTTTTAATTCTGAAAACGTTACTTTCCATTATTGTGGTTAACAAATACTTGTTGCTGAGATACACACACACACACACACACACACACATATATATATATATATATATATATAAGTTTCAAATTTGTTTTTTAAATCACGCCATAATCACCATAATTAGATTTCATTTTTAAAGAATTTGTACTTGAAAGTGCTTTTTTTCTATTTGGAAGTCTAAATATATAAATTTTTCCGTGTTTATGAGTTAATAAATTGACAATAAAAGCCAAATGGATTGTATGGGTCGTTGCCACCGTCAATATGACGACAGCATTTCTGAAGCACATGTTTTTGCTTTGGAATATAGATAACACTACCGCCCCTTGAAAAAAAAAAGAAGAAAATAAAGAAAAATATGAGGAAAATGAACTATAATCGGCAATGTTTGTTGAAGCTGTACTATGTTGTGCAATCGTAATAAAATATATAAGTTTTCTGAAGAAAAATTCGTTTCAGATAGCGCTCTAACAATGGTTTAACAATAATTACAACAATACTTAAAGCAGTGGAACTTACAAAATTTATTCTAGAATGTAACTTTAATACTTCAGCTAGTCAGGAGTCTGCGGATTGTAGTACTTATATTACAGGTAAAAAACGTATATCTCTATATTAAAAAAAAAAAGTTACGGCCGCCGCCGCGTCAATGATTTTTTTGGAGCCTTGAGGTCTTTCTGGGTCAAAAAACTGTTGCATATAAAATTATGAAAATTTGTAGTTTTATAGAGGAATTTTCGATAAAAAGGCCAAAGTAGACAGTTTTCAAATCGAAGAATTATTTTAAGAGATATTTATTATTATATTCGGTCAAAATAGTTCTCTTTAAAAAGTTTTATAGGAACAAAAACTATAGGAAGAGTAGCATAATAATTTAATAATATTTTGGAAGGTTATAGTTGCGATGTGCAGTATGTAATTATTTTTTTAATTTGACTAATCTTTTGAGGGTTTTTCTTTAATATTGCATTCACAATTTAATAATTTTATATGAGATTCATTTCATATTTAGAAAAAAATAATTTATTTAAATCATTGCGGATTTGTTAAATAGCGCACATAATAATATTCTGTTTCAATTAAAAATCTATTTACACGTGGCTATTAAAAACAGAAATAAAACTTTAAAATAATAATTAAAGTATCACGTGATAAAAGCAGTAAATGGATGAAAATACGTCGTAAAAAATGTACTTGCGCGCGAATACTAAAAAGAGAAATAAAACTTGAAAATAATAATCAAGTTATTATGAGTTCAAATCATTTAATGGAAAATCTTACGCCACATTTAAAATCTCTATAATAAAAGCCTAAGTCATGTGACTGTCATCAACAATTCCGGGATGTCCGCTTTACATTTTCATATCCCAGGCGGCCATTTTTATTCAAAATTATTTTTGCGAATTAAACTGCATAAAAGTTACATTTTTAGAAAGATCGTTCAAAAAAAATTAATATTTCAGAGATGATTTACATTCAATTATGTATACATTCTGCAATAACTTCAGTTTAAATTAGGTTCGCAGTTCAAATTCTCTATCCATAAAAGTTAAAAAAAAAAAAAAGATTCATTCGTTGTGAACGTTTAAAATATTCAATCATGGAGGTAATCGTTCGTAAAGCAAGTTCTCCGCGAATGATTTTTTGGACCGCTGCCTGGGTGTCAAAAACAATAATAATAATTCGTACCATTGAGACAATCAAAGTTTACCATAATTCTGTGCTATACAACTCAACTTCCAGATATTTTCTTGACGTAAATTGAACTCATGTAATAATATTTAATGAATGAAATTTCGAAACGAATTCTCAGTTAATTTGGTATTTGTGTATTATACTCGCCAGGAAGAGAGATCACGGAAAATGATTGGAAATCGCCAATCATATTTACCATTGTTATGACCAATCGCGTTCAAAATAGTAATTTAATATACATTTATAAAATACATAACATCATTAAATACTTTCATGATAATTTGCACAAATCTCGCCAATACCATTTTTTAAATCGCCGATACCAGCTTTTATTTTTCGCGTGTTCGAATTAGAAAATATACTTTTATTTTTAAATCAAATATTTTGATTTATGATATTATTTTTTATTTATTTATTTATTTTCTATTTTAAATGAAGAGTGTAAATGGCATATATTTTAAATTGTATGTAATATAAGTATTTGAAATTAAAGCTAAGTATTTTAACAGAAATGAGTGACAGGTTTATAATTTAAAATTAAATTAATGCAGTATGAATGGTGGTGATAGGAGCAATATTTGGCGATTTATCATTTGCTGCCGGCTAATAAAAATACCCATCATTAAAAATGGTAAATAATATGGAATCAAACTAAAATAATACAAAAAATATCAATGCGTGTTACAGTGCTTAACATACATTTAAGGGAGACCAAACTGGTCGCCAGTGGCGGCTAGTGCTCAAATAACAATATGTCTAACAGTTATAATTTAAAAACATATTTACGCCAGACTTTCATTTATTTCGACAAAATGTTTTACCTATTGTTGCAATTTTTAAAACAGCGTAAATAATAATATTTTCTTTTAATTAAAAACTATATTTTTACGTTTAATAATAGGAAGAAAACTTTTATGAAAATTACATCCCATTGGAAACGATTAATTTAAAACGTCTTTCTGAAAACTATTTTCTTATACCATCGTTATAAAACTCCCTGATGTAGCAACTTTGTTTACTTAACCATTGTACACAAGTTGATTTTAAAGTGTTTAATTGATCTTATTTAATTAATCACGAAAACAGCTGTTAGCTCTTTCGCCTTAAAATCCCCCAATCAAAGGAAAATTAATGGAAACCCGATTACAAGAGATCGCCACTGGTCATTTAATCCAAACTTCCGTAACCGAGCGTAGTTTGCAGAGAAAAGAGATCCCTAGTCTTATTAAATAAATTGCAGTATCTAGACTGTTTGTTTCTATTTCAAGCTATCGTTAAATTGTGAATAAACCAATATTTTGAGAAAAAAAATCCCCCCCCCCCCGAAAAAAAAGTAGAAGAGAAATAAAAACCATTTAAGTTGCACACAAAAATTCAAATTATAAAATGGATATGGAATAAAAGTATTTTTAGTATGTTTTATAAAAGTATGTTTTTTATAATGCGTTCTATTGGTCCAAATGAGATAAAATTTGAACGACAGATAATTCAAATGATGCGTTTGACAATTAATAAATAAAAAAATAGTACAAAAATCCGCCAACAGGTGGCGCTTTAATACACATCAAATTATTTAATATGCTTTTTAAATGTTAAATAATATAAAAGAAATCTAGCATTAAAACTGCTCAATACGTCTCCTTTCTTTTTCTACAATGTGTTCTAATCGCAGAACCATATTTTCCACATTTGACCGGAAAAAGTCTGCCGGAATATCAAGAACAGTGCGGCGAATGCTGTCCTTCAGTTCTGGAACATATGCTGAGACTTTTACGGTAGATATTGTATTTCAGGAAACACCACAACCAAAAGTCACAGGGGGTGATATCTGGCAAACTAGGAGGCCATGCTTTTGGAAAATGGTGGCTGATCACCCCTGCATCTGCGAAATTCTGTCTTCGCAATTGCTTTACACTTCAATCAATGCGAGGAGGTGTGCTATCCTTCATGAAAATGACGCTTTGAAGGCATCCACGCTGAAGTTGTGGGATAACAAAATCCCTGAGCATATCACAGTACATTTGTCTTGTGACAGAACAAATATGAATTCCATTCGCAGTTATCGCTTCAAAAAAATAAGCTCCATTGATAAAAGTAGCCGTAATACTACACGATTCTGTCACTTTTTCAGCATGTGAGGGTTGTTCTGGATAGCGTGAGGGATTTCTGCTGCCCAAATGTGACAATTGAGGGTACTAACTTGCCCATTGCGGTAAAAGTGGGCTTCATCATTTCACAAAATGTTCCATTTCCAAGTGACGTCAGCCACCATTCGAGCAAGGAATGTAAGCTCAGAAGTTTTACGAACCCCTGACTCCCTGGCTTGCAATAGGTGCACAGGCTTGATTTTGTAGGGATAAACATTCAAAATCCGCCGTAAAGAATACCGCATATCCAATACATGGGAAACAACTGGCACACACACTATCCTGCGACGACTGACTGATGGCTTCAACGACCGCGGTAGTCACATTTTTGACGCTAGAAGATTGGATTTGCTTTCGTCCTCTACCTGGATTAATGCCAAGTTGCCCAGTTGTTTCCAATTTCTTTATCATCTTTCGTAGGGCACATGAAGTGTTTGGACCTATTTGTATCTGCTTCATTTGGCGGATTTTTTTACAACTGCAACGGACTTCTGCTGGTTCTGGTACAACAATTTTACCAGTAGCGCTTTTTCTTGCAACATTGGTATGATGTGTGGAAAAGTAACTAATGCTCGTTCAGGGATATTACTAAGAAATAAAATAAAAACATCTAAAATATCAAATACCAACACCAAAAAATCATTTTAAGGAGTATAAGAAACGACATAAGAATGGTCAGTTATCAAACTAGACACTGGAATATTTTACAAGTGGAATCACATTTCGTGATGTTATCAAAAATAATCTACAAAACATAATCCTTATATATCACATAAATAATGTGCGGCTGTCAGAAACTGTAGAGACATCGAAACATAACAAGAGAATTTATTTGAGTCTCTATTTTGATATTATGATTTTAAAGTTTTTTCTTATAAAATAGTTTATCGCTGGTGATTTTCTTTTCACATTTATCATACTTTTCATGTGATTTAAAAGCAAAATATTTATTTTAGAACACCTGTAATCTTCAAAAAGTTTTTTAATATATTTTACAAATAGATTATTTCTTAAGCATTTGTTATTCAGAATTTATAAATGTTTCTTTAAAATATTAAATAACATTCTTTAAAATTCAGCATGAATAAAAAGACAAGTTGTGTTCTCGAATATAGTTTATACTCCCCCTATTCTTTTTGTTTGAATAAATTGGTACTTTATATATGTATGTTATTTTATCCTAAAATTGTTTATTGTTGATTTTCTGAAAAAAAATATTTTTATAATCGTTCTAAGCATTTGATGGTAGAAAATAAAAAGAAATGACTAAATTAAGTGCAATAATGAAATGAATAAATTTTAAAAAAAGATTTCGGACCCATCTAGTGCACATATATATTTTTGTGTTTATACAACATAAGTATATTGCAAAACATAATTTGATAGCGATGTTATTCCTACAAAGTTTGGAAATGTAGTAAAAATGTGCAATAGATTAAAAGCAAGATAATATTATTACACATTATTTACTTAGATTTAAGAATCACTAGTAGTTTTAATAAAAAAAAATAATAGTAGTAATAATAATAGTAAAAATAGAAGCTTCGTTATTGTTATCCTCACACATAAATACATGATACATAATTCCATCATATTCACTCTGTGATGTCATTTATAGCTGCTATTTATTTTTATCTAATATATATATATATATATATATATAAAGGATGTCCCAAGAGGATTGAAACCCACTTTATTTTTTTATTTTTTACATTGGATATACGTAAGCAATATAAAATCACAAAAGCGTTCAATATTAAGTGCGGAAAGATACGAAATTTCATAAAATTCAAAGTACAAAATTACTCGGTTAGTTATTGTAGTAAAAGTTTGAATGTTGTACTTATCAGAGCATAGATAAAATATTTTCTAAATACAACGTATAAGACTCAGAGAAAGTATAAAAATTTAAAAAGAGTGACCTTTTGAAAATTAATGGCAGGATTTTTCATCAACAAAATCTTGATTCCCTCGTAGGAATGAATATAAGGTTATATTGATTATTGAAGTTAATATAAGGTTATATTGATTATTAATTTTAAACATTTTTGCAATACACATTGCCCACGTATCTCGTTATTCGTATTTCAATATTTTTGAATGACCACCTAGACGTACAATGACATTTTTCATGCGGGAGAATGTGGGTAATATTTAATCATATCATGAAGAAGATGTCAAATCTTACGTTTTATTATATTTTTAATGACAATCTATCTAATGAAAGCAAAATTATTTAACACCCATACCATGCACTATGGTTATCCACAGAGACCATTGATACTCATCTATAGGGGTTTGGAAGGTGACCAAAGAGACCAAGGTATGTTATCATGTTTAATGATAACATGATTAATGATAACATGATAATATGATGTTTAACCCATTTTAGGCCAAGCATAGAAATTTTATAAAATGTGGTATTATTTGCATTGAAATTTGCTTAAATTACATTCATTAAGACACCACAAAAGTTTCGTGCATGAAAAATAATATTTTATTTAATTTGACGTTAGCATTATTAATTTATCATTAATAATTTACCATTAAATTTAAATAAAATTCTTATGGCTTTTGTTTTATTTTTATTTTATTTACAGAACTTGCAACTTTACTCCATTATAAAAACATATGATTAATCTCAAGTGGAATAATTATACATTTTCGAAAAGTCGAAGTTGTCAATAACCGTTTCAAGTAAAAATCCAGCGTATTTGAAAATTTCTCAATAGAAAGTGATTACTTCAATTGAATTACTAATATTTTATAGATGTCTCCAGAACCCTTAAAAATAGCAGAAAAATAAAATTAGTGAAAAATATACGTCTCAGTGTTAATAAAAATATATTTATTGAAATGGTGCGTTTACGCACCTTTGGCCGAAAATGGGTTTATGATAGGTTTTAAAGTCATCAAAATTGGAAATGAACGTCAAGCATTCACTAATCTTCTATGTCCTTTTTTATACTCACAAACGCAGTTTCGATGTTACCTATATATTTTTACTGTGTAGATATTTTTGGGAAGAGGAAAAGAGAATATTGTTAATTAAAATTTCGTAATATTTGTCACTGTATCCGTAAACGTGAAAGCTCGATCGCTATACTTCACATGCATACTTTGAAATACCCACATTTTAAGTTATATTCCGATTCCCGAAAAATTCTGGTCACTATAATTTCGCATATCGGTAACTTTTTTATCCAGATTATGTACAAGGTGTCATCAGTTATTGCTAATCAATGTGTGAACCTTTTGAAATAAAAGTACATTTTCAATACAATTTTTTTCCATTATATAAAAATCCATTTACATCAAATTAACTAATTTTTGGTGAATAGCGAAAATTACATTTTTTACGGTTCATACTATTTAGAATAAATCCCCGTTTTTTAACATGTATCTATAAATTCATTTTTTACGACTAAATATGTAGAGTTATAATATTTTGGGTTATATTATATAATGGTTTATAACAACCTAAAGTATCAATGTGTATATATTTTTAATGTGTAATGAACATACTAAATTTTAAAGTATTTCAAATTTTAGTTATTTTGGTCATATCTTCTTTGTTCATTTTCAGTGTTACGTGCACAGTTTCAATGTCACATATAGTTTTCTACTGTGTAGATCAGTTTGGGAATAGGAAAAAGGGATATTTTTAATTGAAATCCTCTAATATTTGTCACTGTATACGTAAACGTAAGAGCTCAATTGCTATTTTTTACCACATTCTCTGGTGCATGCTTCGAAATATTTACATTTCAGATTTTATTCCCATTCCTTACACGTTATGGTAATTAGAGCTTCATATGTCGGTATGTGTAGTGTCTGTAAGGTAGTACCGGTCTGTGTAGAAATACATTTCTGAAACTTCGCATTAGATTGAGTCTGTATATTGAGGCAACATTGACTAAATGTGGTGTCATGGCTCTATGGATACTGAATGACGGCAAATTTACCATTGTATAAATAATTTTATTGAATTTCAATTTAATGTCCTTTATCTTACATGCTATATCAAAAAGTCAAAACTTAGTGCACAAAGTTCTATTTCTTATATTACGGACTTTTTTGTCATCATCAAGAAATCGTAATTCACTTTTGAATCAAAGCCAAAAAACAGTAGCTATTACAAATTTTATAATTTCATAAAATGAAATTAATATCTATAATATAAAAATCTGCACATAAAATAAATTTTGTATTTATGCATTTTTGCATAAGAGTGCAACAGCTATTGTACCAAAATCTGAATATTTTTAAAACTAGTTATAGTACGAACTAATTTGTCACGTTTGACGTACAATTTCCATCTTGTTTAATATTAAATTCATGCACCCAAAATAAGAATTTTCTTGCATTCACGACAAATGTTTTGATAATGAACAGCCCAGTTTGAACGTTCTGTTGCGCCGCGTGTTGAGAAACATCATTCTGATAAAATGTGAAGTAAAAATATTGAGTGTGAAGAAAAATTAACTATCTGCTTTTCAACGTCTGCAGGGTTACGTTAAAAGAACGTGAAATGCGTAAATGATTTAAATTATCTAAAATCGTATCAGTCAAATATACTAAACAATTCAGAAATGCAAGCAAGTAAAACAAAATGTAACCCAACAAAATAGAATATCCTCTTAAGAATGAAAAATACTTTCACAAAGTGTTAATATCAGGAAAATACGAAGTATTCCTTCCACAATTAAATTCTTTATTGTTGTTGAGAACTTTCAAGTCAATTATTCATTACCACTTATGCAACGTACCTACATCAGCCACTGAACTCTATAATAATACGGAGGGCTAACTCACCGATCCACTTTCTGCCGCAACCGCATCACACTTTCAGTGCGCGCAAGTAATGAATCCGGCACTTTTCTTAATATTACAGGCAATTTTTAACTTTTCCGCATACTTTTTGTCACTTTTAGTTATTTCTACAGCTTTTTCATATTTTTATGAGCAATACTGAACATATTTTTCTTTTTTTCTATTGAGTTTATACAAAATTTCCTTTTTAAAAAATATCAAATTAAATATTGGCGATGAATTTAAATAGAACCTGTAGTTTTTACAATAAAAAATGTATATCAGTGAAAATTGTAAGCAACTTCTTCATATTTTTAAAAGATAATCTAATTTGAAAATATCTACCCTACTATTCTATGGGAGGAAATCTGTGTTTTGCCAAAGATTTTCCTCCGAAAATCTTTGGCATTGTATTCATGGGCGGACCACTGGATTCAATGCATCAGAATAGGAAGTCAGCTCCCCGTTCTATTGTGGAGCTCAGTGACATCAGCTGACGCTAATCTATTTAGATTCATACATTAAAAAAAAAAATTCCATCTTTGTCTGTTCTCACTACTGTTCCAAATATAACAAACATTCTTTATTTTTATTCTTTAATCGGAAATATTTCCGTATTTATGGTTTTACAGAAAAATTTCACTAATATATTTTGCGATAACAACTACAGAAATACGTTCATTATTTTTTTTTATTACTTTTTTTTTTTTTTTTTTTTATTTTTTTTTTTTAAAGAGAGAGATATGTTGGAGATTTTAAATTTTACTACTACGTATCTATTAAAATATATTTCCGCCATTTTCGTTTATTAAATAACAAGCTTTTTTTTTTTTTACATAAAAAATATTCTTGCCTAGGCAAATATTTCTACGTAATGAATATCCGCTTGCTTAGAAGAATTTTGTACAACTGACTCATAAAATATTAAGATAAATCTCATTTCCTTTAATAAAACATTTTTAAATTATCGGAGTTTTCTATGCTTCAACAAATATCAATTTATTATTTATTTCTTCTTGATGACAAGCGTCTATTTAAAGTATACGAAAACGGAAACTAAATTAATCAAATGCCCCGTAATGTTATTTATGTTATGAGAAAATAAATTTTCTCTCTGATAAATCTGCAGCGGAAATTTTTTATTGCTATGAGATTAGTTTTTTTTTTCGAGAGTAATATGATTTTGAAAATTCATTTTTTTAGTTAGAGTAATTAAGATATTAAAAAAATATATACAAAACACTTAAAAATAACTTTTCAGAAAAAAATGAATTTTTTATTAAAAAATAAGATGTATAGAGTCATTTTCTTTAAAACGTTAGGGCGTGCATACAGATTTACTGAAAAAAATAATCTTGCAGAAAAACGCATGGATAATTACAAATAAAAAATGATGTTTTTTTTTTTTTCCTTTATTATACATGTTATTATGATTTAAGTTGTTATAAAAGAGTTGTGTATAAAATAATGTCTTTTTTAAACATATTTTTACTTTTATTAAATATTCCTCTTGTTTCTTTAAATGTTTCTTAATAATTTGAGAAATTAATCTCATTTTCAAACTGAATTTCACAATTTTCATACACGTCTTCCAAGAGAAAGACAGGTTTCATTTGTAAAAAGAAAATTTTGCTACATAACACATCGGTCAAAAAGTCCCTAGACTAACTCACAGCTGGCACCACCAATAAAAGATTCATATGTGTTTTAGATAGTACTCATCATCAAACGATACGTGTCAAGCTGGCACCACCAATAAAAGATTCATATGTGTTTTCGATAATACTAATCATCAAACGATACGTGTCAGAATTGACATTACGAACATTCGTTATCGAGATAGGGGCACTACTTTTGATATTTTTAAAACAATGAAAAAAAAAAACGAATTTTGTGTGCTGATTAAATACTGTTTTTTGGTGGGAAAAATACCGTTCAATCTCAGCAATGGTTTGAAATGTGTTACAGGGAATCTACTCTGTCAAAAAGAACAATTTGTCGTTGGCTTTCTGTGTTTAAACGTGGCCGTACGGACATCGATGATGCTGAACGTTCGAAACTCCCATAAGAGGTGACTACACCACCAAACATTAAAAACAAAATCTCAGAATATTTTTTGACGACCGTAAAGTGAAGTTTCGCGAGATAGCTGACATCAAAAGTATATCAGAAACAGTGTATACAGCATTTTCACGAAAATTTATGCTTCAGAAAACTGTTTTCCAAATGGATTCCGCGTTTGCTCATAGAGGAAAAGCTGTTTAATTGGAGTAAACAGGAATACTATTCACTCAACCACTAGGTTCGACTAGGTTCGCCGACCTAAAAAAGATGCTCCAGGCATTTGCGTAAAATGACGAAGACATAACGAAAACAAATGCCTATTTTGAAGGCAGGGACAAAATGGTTTTATAAAAAAGGTATCGAAATGTTAGAGAAGCGTTGGAATGAGTCTATCACTCTTGGAGACTAAGTTGACGAACAAAGTTGAATTTCGCAAAAGAAAAGTTATTTTAGTAGCAAGTGTCGGGATTTTTTGACCGATGTGTTATAATTAGTAGCTGTTTGAAATATGTCTCTCATACTTTCTATTATATACTGTATTTGCAGTTCCTCTAAATCAACCGTATTACGTTACTAACAAAATTCTGAAATTAATTGATTCAAACACAATTAAGAAATTTTGATTTTGTTGTCCTATAAAATGATAAAACGTATTCTGAGATTTTACACTTTTTATTCATTTCCTAGAGTATGTGGTTTCTTAGAGCAGAATGAAAATTTTTTAGAAGAATGATTACATTAGGAAGGTCTTTGAGATATGCCTATAAGTCTATCTATCTTTTAATTTTTTAAGAAATATCTAGTCAATTGTTTATTATATGTTTAATTATCAACACATGCTACGAAACATACAAAATCATCAATGATTCAGTTACATAACTATAAGAAATTTGCAGCTTTTGTACGCATTTGGTGCTTTAAAATAAAAGTTTTAGGAAAATAATTTTTTTGCAGAAAGGATATTCTCAATAATACTTCGACATATATTTTGCTATATTGAAAAAAAAAAAAAAAAAACATTTTACTCATTGATATTTATAAATAAAATTATAATGTACAAATTAGTCTATTTCAAAAATAAATTTACCTGAAAAAAAATACATATATATTGAGGAATAATATATAGAGATATGTTCAAACTTTAATTGACGGAATTAAAAATAACAATAAATGAAGGGATATAGAAATAATACTACTAAATATACATTTGACGGTAATAGTATTCATAAAGAATGATGTATATATTTTTTTATTTTTCATGTTCTGTTTTAATATTGTTCGGACAATATTTTCCGACAGTGTTTTCCGACACACGTTCGATAGAGCATTTTTCGATAGAAAGAACGATACCTCGATAAGAGATTATGTGATTCCGCAAACTTCTGCATCTGACCAGACTTCGCAAGTAATATTGGGTTTACTTGCATCCAAGAACATTTCGCAGTTTGAATGGTTGGTTTATTCTTTCTTTTTGTTAACTGCTTAAGTCATTGTTTATGTAAATTTTCAGTTCAGAGCACAGAGCTCGTGTGTGTTGGATGGCGTTTGCTTTCAACATGTAACCAAGAGGGTTGTGTTTTAATTAAAAGTTTTATAGTTCAATATTTACATTGTGTGTTTTAATCAGTGTTTTTCTTATTAAGTTTAAAGTGAACCAGCCGAGCTATCAAATATTATATTACTGACATAATTGTATTGGTTTACTGAATCTTTATACAAATCTGAAAAAAATACGCAACGCAGCGACTCCAGGTAGTTGTACAACAGCAGTAGTGAAGTGTTTACTTGAAAGTGCGCGTTGATTGCTTTGAGCGTCTAAGATAAAGCATTGCTATTTTGTTTTGTTTTCCCAAAGTAAGTGCTTGAATTTTCATAGCTCTTCAACAAAATTTCTATACGATGCCAGTAGTACAAAATATTTTAAACTTAAACGATTTCTCATAAGCTACTAATCTAGACTAACAATGTGAACATCAACGGTTCGTTTTAGTAGCGACCATGTTTATATAAAAGGCCACGCAATCTCTCCTACCGAAATTCGAGAGTTTGCGCATCTGCCACTTAGAAGAGATGGCGTATTGTTTCTATTAGTTTCCATGCTAAAAGAGATTACGCAGCTTATTGGTAAATTTGCATAAAAAGTTAAAAATGAAAATGGGCTAATTTTAAGTTAAACGTGTTATCAAGTAGCTTAATGTTATTTTGTAAACTTATCTGGACTAATTTTTTCTGATACTTTATTTTTTTTCCCTTTAATTAAATTTTTTTAATCGTTTTTAAAATTATTTCTTTTTCTGATTATTTAATCAAGGTTTCAAAACCGGGGGTGTATGTTCAGACAATATTTTCCGACAGTGTTTTCCGACACACGTTCGATAGAGCATTTATCGATAGAGATAACCATACCTCGATAAGAGATTAAGTGGTTCCGCATACTTGTGAATCTGACCAGACTTCACAAGTAACCTTGGGTTTACTTGCATCCAAGAACATTTCGCAGTTTGAATGGTTGGTTTATTCTTTCTTTTTGTTAACTGTTAAAGTGATTGTTTATGTAAGTTTTCAGTTCAGAGCACAGAGCTCGTGTGCGTTAGATGGCGTTTGCTGTCAACGTGTAACCAATAGGGTTGTGTTTTAATTAAAAGTTTTATAGTTCAAATTTTACATTGTGTGTCTTAATCAGTGTTTTTCTTATTAAGTGAACCAGCCGAACTATCATAATGGTGCGTCGAGCCGGAGATTTTTTTAATGGGGAAAATAGCTGGGTAAGCTAATTCGGAAAGTGATTTGGACTTTGAAAGGTGGAAGTTTGGTGTTCAGTGTTAGAGTTCAAGCGCATGGTTGGTTGGATGCCAATGCCCCTGCATTGTTGATTAAGACGTTTTAAAGATTTGGTGAGTTCGTTCCTGTACCTAAATTTTTATTTATTATGGAAGAGTTAAATGATTTTTTAGTTAAGAATAGGGGATTAAAGCCTGATATTACAAAATTGGAAAATAAGATAATCGGGTGTATTAATGAAGCGGAATCAAGTGAATTAACTTTGTTTGAGATTAAAATAGGAAAGTTAAATACTGAATTGAGTGAAACATTTAATAGGATTTTGGCTAAATGTGATAAAAATGAGGTTGATGCGTACATTGAGAAGCTTCAGACTGAACAGGATCGAGTTGAAAGTATGTGGCTTAGTGTTAACCGGCAAAAATCGGGAATTACTTTAAACGAAAGTAATCACAGTGCGGGGTTTTTGAAATCTCAAACCTCAGAGGTTAAACTGCCGAAACTCACACTTCCCACGTTCAGTGGTAATCTGGAGGAGTGGCTGCCCTTTTATGATTTATTTAGGGCTAGTGTGGATTGTAATGAAGATTTATCAGACTGTCAAAAATTACAATATTTAAAATCGGCATGCAAAGGCAATGCACTTAAAATAATTCAATGCCTTCCAATCTGTGATTCGAATTATAAGACAGCGTTAGAGCTGTTGAAAGAGCGATATTCAAATAAACGAGAATTAATTAACGCATTGATTAAGAAATTTATTGAAATGCCTTGTAATTCGGATACTGCACAGTCTCTTTTAGAAGGTGTAGACGTTATTAATGAATGTGTGCGTTCATTGGATGTAATAAAACAAGAGGTTAACGGCTTTTCAGAAATATTAATGGTTTATTTAATTACAGAGAAATTGGATAGAAATACAAGATATTGGTGGGAAAGAACACTCAAAAAAGAAGAATTGGGTACACTTGAAAATTTATTATCTTTTTTAAAGGACCATGTGAGAACCCTTCAAAATAGTAAATCATCAGTTAAAGAAATTCGAAAACCTAAATTCACTACATTATTGTCTGCTAATAATATTTGTGTTTTATGCAATTAATCTCATCCACTTTACAGATGCCCGCGATATTTGAAATTAAATGTGCAGAAAAGAATAGAAATAGCTAGAACAAATAGTTTGTGTTTTAACTGTCTTTTAGAGAAACACTATGCAAAAAAGTGTATGAGTGTGGGTGGATATAGAGTGTGCTACAAGCGTCATCATAGTGTCTTGCATATTTCATTGGATACTGGCCCACATGTAAAGAGTGCGACAGAAACTCAGGTGGTTCCTCTTTCCCCGAACGCAACGGAATTTCGATCGAGACAAAATGACGTATTAAGTCAAACTTCTTGCACTGGCACCTTTGAGTTTCGAAACAATTCTAGGTCGAGAATACAGTTGATGAATATGGGACAACTCTACTTTGTACAGTCATGTTTAGGGTTGTTGCTGGACAGTGGAAATGAGGCCTGTTTTAAAAGTGAAAATTGTGTTTGCCAAGGCGAAGAACTAGAGTACAGGTTACATGTTTAGGTTCTTATAGTGCTGAAACAAATGGAGAGATATATTTGAATTTTACTCCTCATTTTAATCCTGAAATAAAATTTGCTACTAAAGCATTTGTGATAAAAAGAATAACATCAAATGTGCCATGTAGTTCTATTCCTTCAAGTATTGTGAATAGGTTTAATGTTTTAGTTCTAGCAGACCCACTATTTTTTGAGTCAAGACCAGTAGATATTCTACTTGGAGTTAACGTACTTTTTACATTGTTAAATGGGAAAAGTGAGAAAAGGGGGGGGGGAAGCTCTGCCTTTTACTGTAAGTTCTAATCTAGGATTGATAATTACGGGGACTAACTCATTCGATACAGGTCTACGTACATTTGCCATCAATAATATTCAATTAAAATTAGATGGCTTGGTGCAACAATTTCAGTCCTTGGATTCTGTTCATGAATTAGTTCAGATTTCTAAGGAGGAGAGGGAATGTGAGGATCATTTTAAACGCACTAATTTTCGAGATATCTCTGGAAGATTTTTCGTGTAACTTCCATTTAAAGATTCCCCATCTCGATTAGGTGATACCAGAGAAATGCTATCCAGAGATTTCGTTCGTTAGAACACAGACTTTCAAAACAGCCGTCTATTTATGAAGACTATCGAAAGTTTATGAGGGAATATTTTGAATTGGGTCACATGGAACGTGTATCCAAGTCGGAGAGTGCTCCTTCAAGTGTTTGTTATTTACCACATCATGCGGTAATTCGGGAATCTAGCACAACGACAAAACTGAGAGTTGTTTTTGACCGTTCAGCTAAGTCTACTTCGGGTGTATCTTTGAACGCCATTCTTATGGTCGGTCCACGTATAAAGCAGGATCTTTTTCCAATACGGTTGAGATTTAGAGCTTTACCTATAGTTGTATGTGCAGATATAGAAAATATGTTCAGACAGGTTTTGATTAACCCTGAAAATAGAGACTTTATGAGAATTCTTTGGAGAGAAAATTCCCAAGATACTATAGAGGATTATCGTTTAAAAACAGTTACTTACGGTACCGCATGTGCCCCGTTTCAGTCTAATAGACCTCTTCATCACTTTGCCTTAGATGAGAAGAGTGAATTTCTGTTGGCATCTGCAGTAGTGTTAAGGAATTTTTATGTAGATGATTTATTGTCAGGGGGTCAGAATGAAGAGGAAGTTGTGGAATTAATTGATCAATTGACATTGTTAATGAAGCAAGGTGGTTTTAAATTGCGAAAATGGATTTCTAAAGTGACTGGCGTGTTGAAAATTATTTCGGAAAAATGTAGCGAAAGTGCAGATTCATTGTTCTTAAAGAATGATAGTGGTATAAAAATTTTGGGAATCCAGTGGAATTTGATGGGTGATGTCTTTCGTTTCACTGTTTTAGACCATGACAAAAAGAATAGATATTCGAAGAGAGATATCTTGTCAGAGGTCGCAAATGTGGTTGATCCGTTGGAGTTTCCTTGTGTCGTTTTCATGAAGATATTGTTGCAGGATTTATGGGAAATTTCACTTACCTGGGACGAGCCAATTAGTGAAGACTTTAGTAAACGGTGGACATCGTTTAGAAATGACTTAAGTGCAATTTCTCAATTGAGGATTCCTCGATTTGTCTTGGCTGTAGATAAAATGGGACTTCAAATTCATGCCTTTTGTAATGCGTCCGAAAAGCCGTATTGTGCGGTAATATATATGCGTTCAATTTCTCAAGATGAAAAATAACGGTAAAACTTTTGACATCTAAGACTAAGGTAGCACCCATTAAGACGCAGTCCATTCAACGACTTGAATTGTGTTCGGCTCTTCTTTTGGTAAATTTGCTAAAAATGGTTTTACAGCACAAAAATTTTACAGAAACTGAAGCATTTGCCTGGACTGATTCTAGTGTGGCGTTGGCATGGCTTTCTTCAGAGCCTCATCGTTGGCAAACCTTCGTAGCTAACCATGTTTCAAAAATCCAAGAGGCACTTCCTAATGTTTCGTGGAATCATGTTTCTGGAATTGAAAATCCTGCTGACTGCGGAACAAGAGGTATGTTGCCTTCGGAATTAGTAAATTGTGAATTATGGTTTTGTGGTCCTCGATGGTTAAGAGAGCCATTCAACAACAATCAACATAATGATCCAGTTAATGGTAAAGATATACAGGAGATTGTTTTAGAGGAAGAAAAGCGAAACTGTGTTGTAAACGTGTTTGATCTTAGTAAGGATCATGTGATTTTCAGATATTCGACTTGGAATAGGCTCGTACGAATCGTCGCGTTGTGTTTGAGATTTGTGAACAATGCAAAAAAGGTATCTCAGCGAATAAACGGTTTACTATTGACATCGGAGCTGTTGAGAGCCACAACGATGATAGTGAAATTAGTACAGCACCAGTGTTTTTCTGATGAGATCCTTGCTTTAGGAAATCATAAATTGTTAAGACGTTCGAGCAAACTTTTAACATCCATTTCTGGGTTCAAGCTGTATTTTGAGGGTTGGTGGAAGGTTGAGACATGCTAATGTTTCGGAAGATCAGAAACACCCAATAGTGTTGCTTAAATCACATCATATTACTGCATTGCTTATTAGACACTCTCATATAACTTACTTGCATGCTGGTCCTCAGCTTCTTTTAGCTGTCCTTAGAACAAAATTTCGGATTTTAAGTGGTCGAGATGCAGTAAGAAAAATTGTGAAGACATGCATAAAGTGGTTTCATGCTTCTCCAGCTATTGGTACACAATTAATGGGTGACCTGCCCGCCGTGCGTGTCTTATCTAGTCGCCCATTTTCGAAGAATGGATGTGATTATGCCTGTCCTTTTATGTGTAAAGAGAGAAATCGTAGAGGTATCAAGGCATTTAAGAGTTACATAGCGATTTTTATTTGTTTTCGACTCGTGCAATTCATCTTGAATTGGTTTCAGATTTGTCAACTCCAACGTTTTTGACTGCTCTGAAAGGATTTGTTTCTCGTAGAGGCAAGTCAGCAGAATTAGCAAGTGACTGTGCTACAAATTTTAAGGGTGCAAGTAAGGAATTGAGGGAATTATATGAATTTATATCCTCCACCATTAAAGATCAATCCTTACAGAATTATGTTGCTGATGAGGGCATCGTTTGGAAATTTAACCCTCCATCGGTGCCACATTGTGGTGGGCTGTGGGAGGCTAATATAAAGTCTGTGAAATATCATTTGCGTAGAACAATGGGAAATTCGCTATTTACAGTTGAAGAGTTCTCAACATTATTGTTACAAATTGAAGCTTGTTTGAATTCAAGACCTTTGTGTCCGTTGTCAGGTGATCCAAATGATCTAGAGCTTTTGACACCGGGTCATTTTTTGACGCGTGTTTCTTTAACAGCTATTTCAGACCTTGATGTTTCTGAGATTCCGCCTTCATGACTTCGTCGTTTGCAACTGACACAGAGAGTATTCCAGCACTTTTGGAAGCGATGGAGTGCAGAGTATTCGTCTCAGTTGCAACAACGCCCCAAGTGGTTACGCCCAATAGCAAATTTAATGATTGTCGACTTAGTGCTCATCAAAAATGAACTTGTGCCAGCGATTGAATGGAAACTGGGAAGATTCATTGAAACCATTTCAGGTAGTGATGGTCATGTTAGAGTGTCCATAGTGAGAACTGCTACGGGAGGGCTCAAGCGTCCTATTCACAAACTTTGTTCTTTACCTTTTGAATGAGAATAGTTAATAATAGCTCTTGAAGGTTTCAAGGCCGAGAGTGTATGTTCAGACAATATTTTCCGAAAGTGTATTCCGACACACGTTCGATAGAGCATTTATCGATAGAGAGAACGATACCTCGATAAGAGATTATGTGATTCCGCATACTTGTTCATCTGACCACTCTTCACAAGTAACCTTGGGTTTACTTGCATCCAAGAACATTTCGCAGTTTGAATGGTTGGTTTATTCTTTCTTTTTGTTAACTGTTTAAGTGATTGTTTATGTAAGTTTTCAGTTCAGAGCACAGAGCTCGTGTGCGTTAGATGGCGTTTGCTGTCAACATGTAACCAAGAGTGTTGTGTTTTAATTAAAAGTTTTATAGTTCAATATTTACATCGTGTGTTTTAATCAGTGTTTTTCTTATTAAGTTTAAAGTGAACCAGCCGAGCTATTAAATATTATATTACTGAGATAATTATATTGGTTTACTGACTCTTTATACAAATCTTTAAAAAAAATACGCAACGCAACATTTAACTAGGGTAAAGCTAGAAGAGATGGCGTGGTCGGAGAGATTGCGCACATAGAGGTTCGGGGGGAAGGAGTAGAGTGAGCGCGCCGCGACTCCAGGTATTTGTACAACAACTGTAGTGAAGTGTTTACTTGAAAGTGCACGTTGATTGCTTTGAGTGTCTAAGATAAAGCATTGCTATTTTGTTTTGTTTTCCCAAAGTAAGTGCTTGAATTTTCATAGCTCTTCATCAAAATTTCTATACGATGTCAGTAGTACAAAATATTTTATACTTAAACGATTTCTCATAAGCTACTAATCTAGACTAACAATGTGAACATCAACGGTTCGTTTTAGTAGCGACCATGTTTATATAAAAGGCCACGCAATCTCTCCTACCGAAATTCGAGAGTTTGCGCATCTGCTACTTAGAAGAGGTGGCGTATTGTTTCTATTAGTTTCCATGCTAGGTGAGATTACGCAGCTTATTGGTAAATTTGCATAAAAAATTAAAAATGAAAATGGGCTAATTTTAAGTTAAACGTGTTATCAAGTAACTTAATGTTATTTTGTAAACTTATCTGGACTTGCTTTTTCTGATACTTTATTTTTCCCCTTTAATTAAATTTTTTTAACCGTTTTTAAAATTATTTCTTTTTTCTGATTATTTAATCATTAGGTTGAAATATTTACTTCTAATACAATAATATTTGTTCACAAAAACCTTACAACAATGTCATTTATGTGTAATTATTATTGTTAACAATTTAATTGTAGTTATTATGAGTAACAATCTCTCCTACCCATGTGCGCAATCACACCAACCCTGTAAGGACAGATTGCGCAAAATAACTTTCTTGGTTTTATTACAACCGTTCTATTAAATTACAATATAAGAACAAAATAGCAATGGAAATGCATAAAAAACAAAGGAAGTAAAAATTATTCATGGATAGTTTAGCAAAAAATTAATATTTAGATTTTTTATTGTTATTCTATTGAATTCTGCACAGACTCTCCTAGCTTTACTATATACAGAAGTCTATAATTTATCTAAAGGCAAAAACAAATGATATTAAAATGCCACATAAATGTATATATAGTAAGAATGTAATTGCATATACAACTGTCATAGCATAATTGTATTTCATACTTATTTATTATTCAATATAAACAAAACATTACACTACGTATTCATGAAAATTTTAGATATTCATTCTGTGTGCACTATAATTTTACATATTCTAATTATTCACACATTTATTTATATTTACTACTAGTTTTAATGAAAATTACATATTGCTTAACAAATGTTCCACAAAACTTTAGTTATAAAAGTTTAAATAGGAAATTTAAAAAAAAATGCAATAGTAAAAGAAAATTAAACAATAAAAAAAAAAGTAATGAATTTTAAAATATTTTTTAAGGTTGGAACTATTTCGATGTAAGTGTTACGGAAGAGTGATGAAGGTATTGCAACAGCGCATTCTTTCGATATTTGGAACTTTTATTTAAAAGAAAAACAATTTTCTCAAAGTATAATCCATCATGAATCGGAAAAAAAAGAAAGAAAACTTGACAACAAAGTACACGAAAGTACTGGTATTTATATATTTTTCACATATCCGTGGAAGAAATTTGACATTTATTTTTGTGGGTTTTCTAGTTTTCTTTTTAATGATGGTATTTGTATGGAATATCTTTTTACGTAATTTTCAATTTTGGCTGTCATTTTTTGGAACAATATCAGATATTTGGCTTATTTAATTTACAGACACAAAATGACGCATTCTCAATATAAACAGTGTTATATATATATATACATATACACTGTAAAAAAAAAATTCGGAAAAGTTTCCGGTAGGAATAGGATTTCCAGTTGCCCGTATAGTACAGGAAACTTTTCCAAACCAACACGGAAAAAAAACGAAAAAAAAACGAAAGTTTTTTCTTTCCGTCAGGAAACTTTTCCTGTTTGATTCAGAAACTAATCTTTAGACACAGAATAAATTCCTGGGTCTTACGGAAATCTTTCCATTCACATAAAGAAACGTTTTGGTAGAACGGTAGAATAGACAGAAAGTATTCCGTTTTAAAAAGGAAAACTTTCCATTCACACTAAGAAATGTCTTAGTAGAATAGTAGAATAGACAGAAAGTATTCCGTTTTAAAAAGGAAAACTTTCCATTCACACTAAGAAATGTCTTGGTAGAACGGTAGAATAGACAGAAAGTATTCCGTTTTAAAAAGGAAAACTTTCCATTCACACTAAGAAATGTCTTAGTAGAATAGTAGAATAGGCAGAAAGTATTCCGTTTTAAAAAGGAAAACTTTCCATTCACACTAAGAAATGTCTTGGTAGAATGGTAGAATAGACAGAAAGTATTCCGTTTTAAAAAGGAAAACTTTCCATTCACACTAAGAAATGTCTTGGTAGAACGGTAGAATAGACAGAAAGTATTCCGTTTTAAAAAGGAAACTTTTCCGAATCAGTCAGTAAACTAATCATGAAAAAATTAAAAATTCTTGTGTACTATAGAAACTTTTTCTTTGCTTTACGGAATTTTTTTTCATTATGATCGGAAAATTTTCTGCATTGTAAAGAAACTTTTGTTTTAAAGAGTAGGAACATTAACAGATGAAAATATTGCTTTTGGACACTGTTTTGATATTAATTAAATATTATTAAGAACTTTTTTGAATACATACACACATTTTTAAGTATTTATCATCATAAAATGCATTACATGTAATGGATTTTATGATAACAAAATACTTAAAATGTATGTATGTATTCAAAAAAGTTCTTAATAATATTTAACTAAGATAAAAGGAAATCAAAATAGTGTCCAAAAGCAATATTTTCATCTGTTATTGGTCCTACTCTTTATAACAAAAGTTTCTTTACAATACAGAATCAGCTTGAAATTTTATTTATTTGTTACAAGTAATACTGATACGTTTAGCTCATGGGTATTTACATTTTTTTTAAATAAGTATTTTATACAAGGAATGCTAGAGAAGTATCTTTATAAACAAGGAGAAGTCATTCTCGTAAAAGAAAAGTGTATAAATAAATAAAAAGTACACAATGAAATGGATTTTATGTTCATAAAATACATAATATACTTTTATTTTCTTTAGAATATGTGTATATGTTTCCTAGGGAAAAAAAAATAAAAAAATATATATATTTTTTAAGCGATATAAAAGAAAGTCCAAATAGTGTCCAAAACAAACCTTTTCATCTGTTGTCTGTATAGCAAAGTGGACTGTACAGAGATGCCAGCTTATTAGTGCCAGAATATACATAGGTGTAGCCAGTGGTGAAGTGTGTGTGGGAGATAATTGCCCCAAGCACTAAATATTTAGGTGATGCCAAAAACTGTTAAATAAGATATTAAAAACGGAACAAAATATTTTCAATTTGGACTGGATATTTAAAACCCACACTTATGTCATTGGGTGTAGCACAAGTGTATGACATGTTGCATGCGTATGAAGTGTATGCAACTAACATTGAAGTTTTATTGGTACTGGAAAGACTTTCTATTGCTGTATATCCAAAACAAAGGACATACAAAACATTTTTTAATCACAATAGTGACCGCCCCTTTTTAAAAAACTAGAACTTCTTTTAATTTACGCCTCAAAAAAAAAAAAAAAAAAAAAAAAAAACAAGCTTATGGGGTCGTCTTCGTTCTTAAGTTGCACAGAACTCCAAACTTTTCAATATGTACATCTAACTTTGACATTATATTTGCCTCTTTCGGTAACTTTTTCTCAAAGATACCAAAAGGGAAGTCACTAGGTCAAAATGTTTAAGAATTATGAAGTTTAAAGTTTGGAACTCCTAATGTTAAACAGCTGGTGGAGTTTTTTTTATATAATTCAATACTTGACGTAATAATTTTATATTCGTATATTTTATTTGAAGCTTTTCGAAATCTATTTAGGTTAAAAAATTATAGATTATGGTTTATTTTATGGTTTAATTTATAAAAAAAATGTATTTTTAAATTAATTAAAAAATTAATTTTAATAGAAATAGATTTCTAAAAACTTCAAATATGCAAATCAAAAATCACAGCTGATTCCGCTAAGTAGTTTTTAAGTTATGCTTAAAACACTACCCACATTACAGTCTGATTTGCAACGATTACAGATTAGGAGTTACAAACTTTAAATTTTCATAATTTCAAAACTACTTGACTGAGTGAATTCCAGTTTGTTATCATAGGGCAACATTTACTGAAAAAGCCAAACATGATGCCCCAATTAGATGTATCTATTGAATTTGCTACAATTTCGGCATGAATATGACCCTCTAAGCTTATTTTTTTCAACATTAAATTAAAAAAGACAGTTTCCAGAAGAATAACTTTGTTTTTTACAGTGACAGTTTGGAGATTAAATGTTCTTTTTTGTCCCCAAATACACCCTGCTCATATATTTCAAATTTGTCACTTTTTATACCCAATTTGTGTCACAGAGACACTTTCCAATTAGGAACATTGCTGCACCTAACTATTATAACCCAATTTGGGTGCTTTTCTGCTCTATTACACACACACACACAAAATAATAATAATAATAAAGTAAATCTAAAAACTTTTGAAGTCATGTAAATTATAAGAATATACAGAATTCAGCTAACCCTAATAAATACGTTGATGATAAACAATTATCAGAAGCCATACAATTTGAAAATGTACAAGACTTTGAACTTGAAGCTCAACTGAAAATTACATAACAAAAAGGCTCAGTAAATGAAAATCATTTTTTGTTAAAATTTAAATCAGCTATTTTTTTTTCAAAATACAATTTTAAAATTACGCGTTTTAAAGTAAAATAACCTTTACTAAATCATTAAAATTAATAATTAGAAAAGCTCATTTAAATTTATTTGAAATTAAAAATATATAGAGAAACTCATTCACTTGTTTAATTTGAAATATTTTAATCATATATAAACAGTTAAAAATATAGTTAAAAAATGGAGCAACAGAAAATGATATAATTTGAAAATGTGAATTCTCTTTTACTTTTGAAAACAGGAAATAAAGTAAACAAATTGTCTTGTGTTATATATCACTTATTTACACTAACTGCAATTTAACAATATACTTTTTATTGACCTATTCTGTATAAAATATATACCACCTTAAATTACCCCTTTGATAAAATAAAAAGCATATAAACTCTTCATTACTAAAAGCTAAATCTTTTTGTTTTGACCAAATTTCTCGATTAAAAATCTTAGAATATAAAAGATAATGAAAGAATTTTATTCAGAAAAAAAAAAAATTGAAATTTTAAGCATTCTATTCTAGATCTGGATTATATACAGTATTCCTTTAAACATACCTATTCCAGATTATATACACTACTCTGAAATACATACATTAATTCATTTAATGAAGTTGGAGCATATATAAAAAATACTTAAGATAATTATGATTATCTGGGTATAAATTTCAATGGATCTGAAAAAATTATTCTTTGTTATTAAAATGTTTGAAAAGAAACACCAATTTTCCAGCTTTATGAGTTCTTTATAAGCGATTACAGAGTTTGCAGTGAATTAAAGTTTGATTTTTTTAAAATTTAAAATAAAAGATACTTTTAAATCAGGTGTTTGATTTTTTAAAGATTTTAACACTTTAGTTGTTTATTAGTTTACATTTATAAGTAATTAAAATTATATTAAAAAATATATATAAACATTTCAGAGTATTACTAACCATGGAATCTTTATTTTCCGAGTCTTTCCATAAATAAATTACATTGGAATATCGAACCATTTGTTATTTACATGTGCACAATGAAGTCATGAGATATCAATATAAATAACAATAAATATACTTTTGATTGACCTATATTTATTTATTCTAACATTTTACAAATCCTCGCAGAAACCCTCCATGTTTTTGTATTAAAAAATTCACATAAGATTTGTACATATTTTTTTAACAAATAAATTTATGCTTTAATCTTTTAACATTTCTCAGCTGAGATTCTCTATTTTTAAATTAGAATTTTTATCTTTAAGTGTGATATTTGATTTAAATAAAATTCAAAAAGCAAGGACTTTGAGTGTTGTCTCCCCCAGTCCTTAAATTTACAATGTATTGTTGTCAAAAATAATATTTATAATGAAATATCTTAACCTAAATTTGAAAAAAAAAAAGTGTATTTAAATAAATCAGTTGATTTAAATCAGGATTGAAATCCAGTTGATTTAAATCAATGAACTCTGATTAAAAATTGTTAGACTACACAAGTGTTATTTAGCAATTATTTAATTTAAATTGAGATTATAGTGCTGAAATATAATTTCAATTATTGATCTAAATATTTTAAGATTTCTGAACTTTCTGTATTATAACTGATTAGATAACGTTGAAGAAATTGGCAATGAAACTATGCTTAGATTTCAAAAGATACCAAAATTTACCAATTGCTGTAAAAAAAAGTAATTAAAAAAATTTCTTTCCAAAATCATGTACTTGCATACAATATTTTAACAAAAGATTATATTGAAGTAAAAGTTATAACACCAATCTGGTGAATCAGCCAAATAAACTTATCAAAAGCCAATTTGATAACTTAAAACCTGCATTTTATTTTGAAGAAATAAATTAAGGACTTGTGAATAATATTTATAAACTCTTTACAAATGAAAAAAGCAAAAATATGGAATATATAAGCACTTACTTACAGGGAAGTCCAGTTGCCAGTAAATATATATATATATTAAATATAAATTAAAGTAAAGATACTTTAAAAAAATATTTAAAAAATAAGGAAATTTTAAAAAATGTACACTACCAGTATTGGACATCTGTTTCCTGCTGGTGAAAGCTATATTTTGATAATTGTATAAGGGAATTTATCACCTCTTTAAAATTTCCGTAGGTTACCATGGGATTTCACAATCAGCATTAAAGCGGAAAAAATGATGCCACAGGAATATAGTAGAAAAACGTGATAATTTTACAAAATGTAACAAATAGAGATTTAGCAGACTATCAAATATTCGGCTGAGTACTAACTTTTTAAAAAGTATATTGATTACAATTTTTTTTTATCATGATTAATAACAAAGAAATAAATGTTTGTGAGTCTTTTATTCCTCAATGGCAGATCACTTAATAGCAGAATATTAAAAATTGCAAATAATTCAGAAAAAATATCTATAAAATAGTGAATTCAATAAAAAATCGTTCTTAGCAAATATGTATGTGCTATTTTTTTTTTTTTTTACTTAAACTTATTAAAATAAATCAAGTGCATTTAATTTACACAAACATTAAATTGACTAAATACTATTTTTTAAAAAATTTATAAATTACTCGATTTTTTCTGGCTAACAACAAAAGACAGAAAAAATAAAACAAACATTTATACTGAAAAATAAAATTTATTTTCAACAAAACTATAAATCAAAATGTTTTAATAAAACAAATTACAGCACTGTATTTATGCTATGTATATGCTATTGGCATGTATGTATTCCTTTAGAATTGATGCAGTTAGTAAAAAAGCCTGCCTAGATTCCGGCCTGATAACAGTCTTAATTAAACACCCAGTAGGATGCTAGAGCAACGAAATTGACTCAGTTGAACATTTCTCCGAAAAAAGTGTCACACCATCAACATACGAAAACACCTTGACGTCCTTTCTAACATCCTCATTCTCTAGTAGGCAAGGATGATCTGTTCTAGCTGTAAAGCGACATTGATCACTGCAGTATTATCCTGTAATAATAACAGTAATAATATTAATTTTTTTTATTGTACTAATTGCTAGTGACAATGTATATTTAAAAATATAAAAAAACAGCACAAGAGCAAAGAATGATTAAGGGGACACTTCGTCTTCAGCGATAAGTATTTTTAAGAACAAAATATTTGAAAATTTTCCTTTGAATAAAGAATTCAAAATTCATAAAATTTTTAAAAAATTTAAAAATTAAGGAAATTTTTAAAAATGTACTCTACCAGCATTGGACATCTGTTTCCTGCTGGTGAAAGCTATATTTTGATAATTGTATAACGGAATTTATCATTTCTTTAAAATTTACATAGGTTACTATATGGGATTTCACAATCAGCATTAAAAGAAAAAAAAAATGGTGCCACAGGAATATAGTAGAAAAACATAACAATAATTTTACGATATGTAACAAATAGTGATTTAGCAGATTATCAAATATTCGGCTGGATACTAACTTTTTAAAAGGTATATTAATTAAAAAAATTTATATATATTAAATTGGAAATAAAATAATAAAAATAAAAGTGCTCAGTCAAACTGATGGCATTGAGCTCACAGGCTATTCACACTATTTGCATATTATACTCTTATTTCAAAGAAAAAACACATTTATATAAATTAGAAGGGGGGGGGGGTCATTAGCTCCCCTATTTACGTCCTTTATACTTAACCAATAAACGTCCAAATCTAATCAGGGAAGCGCCTTATCAAAATAAACCGGTATACAACATTTGCATCAAATTGGATAATTCGGCATGAAAAAACTATTTATTTAAATTAAAATGGACAATTAGTCCCTGTTCCCCCTTTTTACTTAACCAAATGACCCCCCCCCCCCCAAAAAAAAAAAAAAAAAAAAAAAAAAAAACGAATCAGGGAAGCATCTTATCAGAATAAACCTATATAAAAAATTTGAAGCAAATCGGTTAATTCTGCATGAAAAACCCATTTATCTAAATTAAGGGGTGGGAATTCGTCCCCGTTCCCTCCTTTATACTTAACAAATGAACCCCCAAAACTAATGCGGGAAACGCCTTATCACAATGAATCAATATACAAAATTTGAAGCAAACTAGATAATTTTGCATAAAAAACCCATTTATCTAACTTAAGGTGGATTAGCCCCTCGTTCCATCCTTTAATCTTAACCAATAAACCCCCAAAATTAATCAGGGAAGTGCCTTATCACAATGAAAATATATACCAAATTTGAAGAAAATCGGATAATTCTGCACGAAAAACCCATTTATTTAAATTAGGGGGAGCATTAACCCCTTTTCCCCCTTTTATACTTAACCAAAGAACCCCAAAGCTAATCAGGGAAGCGCCTAATCAGAATGAACTTATATACCAAATTTGAAGCAAATCGGATAATTCTGCATGAAAAACCTATTTATCTAAATTAAGGAGGGGGGATTAGCCTCCAGTTCACCCCCCTTTTATACTTAACCGATGAACCCTCAAAACTAATCAGGAAAGAGACTTATCACAATGAACCTCATACAATATCTGAAGAAAATTCGATAATTCTGCATGAAAAAACCATTTATCTAAGTTAGGGGGATTAGCTTCCATTCCCCCTTCATACTTAACCAATGAACCCCCAAAACTAATCAGGGAAGCGCCTTATCAGAATGAACCTATATTCAAAATTTGAAGCAAATTGGATAATTCTGCATGAAAAACACATTTATCTAAATTAAGGGGGGATCAGCCCCCGTTCCACCCCTTTTATACTTAGCAATTGGACCCCCAAAACTAATCAGGGAAGCGCCCTATCACAATGAACCTATATGCAAAATTTGAAGCAAATTGTATAATTCAGCATGAAAAATCAATTTATCCAAATTACGGGGGATTGGACCACGTTCCCCCCTTTATATTTAACCAATGAACCCCCAAAACTGATCCGGGGAAGCGTCTTATCACATCGAACCTATATATAAAAATTGAAACAAATCTGATAATTCTGAATAAAAAAGTCATTTATCTAAAGTAAGGGGGGGGGGATTAATCACCGTCCCCCTCTTTATACTTAACCAATGAACAACCAAAACTAATGAAGGAAGCGCCTTATCACAATGAAGCTAACACATGGGCTGATAAGTTCCCGGTCTAATAAAGAAAACACAACTTTTTAACAAAACATTATGAGTTTTATAACTTTAATAAATAACATAACTTTAATAATAAATAATAATAATTTAATAATAATAATTTAATAAATAAATAATAATAATATTTTAATAATAAATAACATAATTTTATAACGAAAAAGCTCCAAACAGTGTTCTAAATCATTGACTCGTTGTTGTTTTTGGTCAAAAGTCAACACGCGCGGCAGCCACTTTGACAACAGCTTTTTCATAGACAAATGCTCATTCAAAATAAAACCTACACGTTTATTGGATATCTTCAGAGTCTGAGCTATCGCCTGCAACTTCACTTTACGGTTTCCCAAAACGATTTTTTGGACTATTTTTATGTTTTCCGGAGTAACCACCTCTTTTGCGTGGTGCATCACTGGTGTCCGTACGACCATGTTTAAATTCATCAAACCAGTCATTAATGTTTGATTTACCTGGTGCAATGTCCGGATAATGCTTATCAAGCCAAGCTTTTGTTTGAACGGTGTTTTTTCCCATCAAAATACAATTCTTGAAATTCTTGTTTATCCATTTTTTTTGTTTATCAACAAAGTTGTTCAAATAAAACCACTCTAACGTTTTATCCACACGGCGAATCATCATGACATCTTTTCTGCTACATTTTAAAGGTTCGTATTTACTAAAAAAAAAACATCGGTTCGGCAATTGCAACGCCATCTGTGTGCCAGACCGGGAAATTATCAGCCCATGTGTTATATACAAAATTTGAAGGAAATTGGGTAATTTTGCATGAAAAACCCATTTATTTAATTTAGGGGGATTAGCCCTTGTCCCGCCTATATATTTAACCATTGAACCCCCAAAACAGATCAGGGAAGCGTCTTATCAGAAACAATCTATATACAAAATTTTAAGCAAATCGGATAATTCTGCATGAAAAACCCATTTATGTAAATTAAGGGGGGGAGGAAGAATCACTGTTCCCCTCTTTATACTTTACCATTGAACTCCCAAAACTAATCAGGGAAACGACTTATCACAATGAACTTATGTACAAAATATGAAGAAAATTGGATAATTTTGCATGTAAAACCCACTTATTTAATTTAGGGGGACTAGCCCCGGTTCCCCCTTTATATTTAACCATTGAACCCCCAAAACTGATCAGGGAAGCGCCTTATCAAAAACAACCTAATACAAAATTTTAAGCAAATCGGATAATTCTGCATGAAAAACCCATTACATAAATTAAGGGGGGATTAGTCCCATTTCGCTCCCTTTATACTTTACCATTGAACCCCCAAAACTAATCAAGGAAGCACCTTATCAGAATGAACCTTTTATAAAAAAAATTTGAAACAATTGGATAATTCTGCTTTAAAAGATCATTTTTCTCAATTGAAAAGGGGGGGGGGAATTAGTCCCTGTTCTCCCCTTTATACTTCACCAATGTACCTACATACAAAATTTGAAGCAAGTTAGATAATTCTGCATGAAAAACCGTTTTATCTAAATTAAGGGTAGGATTGGCACCCGTTCCCCTCGTTTATACTTTACCATTGAACTCCCAAAACTAATCAGGGAAGCGATTTATCACAATGAACTTATGTACAAAATACGAAGCAAATTGGGTAATTTTACATGAAAAAACCATTTCTTTATTTTAGATGGGGGGATTAGCCCCTGTTCCCCCTTTATATTTAACCATTGAACCCCCAAAACTGATCCAGGGAAGCGCCTTATCACAATGAACCTACATACAAAATTTGAAGCAAATCGGATAATTCTGCATAAAAAACTTATTTATCTAAATGAAGGGGGAGGAATAATCACCGTTCCCCTCTTTATACTTAACCAACGAACCCCCAAAACTAATAAAGGAAGCGCCTTATCACAATGTAGCTCTATAAAAAATATGAAGAAAATTGGGAAATTTTGCATGAAAAACCCATTTATTTAATTTAGGGGGAGATTAGCCCCTGTTCCTCTTTTATATTTAACCATTGAACCCCCAAAACTGATCAGGGAAGCGCCTTATCGGAATGAACCTATATACAAAATTTGAAACAAATCAGATATTTCTGCATGAAAAACACATTATCTAAATTAAGGGGGGGGGGGGGATTAGCCCCCAGTTCCCTCATGTAAACTTAACAAATGAACCACCAAAACTGATCAGGGAAGCGCCTTATCAGAGTGAACCTATGTATAAAATTTGAAACAAAACGGATAATTCTGCATGAAAAACCCATTTATATAAATTAAGTGGGGATCGGCCCCCGTCTCCCCTCCCCCTTTTATACTTAGCAATTTAACCCCCAAAACTAATCAAGGAATCGGATTATCAGAATGAACATATATATAAAATTTGAAAATTTAAAATCGGATAATTCTGCATGAAAAACCTATTTATGTAAATTAAGCGGGAGGGGGGGGATTAGCCCCCAGTTCCCTCATGTAAACTTAACAAATGAACCCCCAAAACTGATCAGGGAAACGCCTTATCAGAATGAACCTATGTATAAAATTTGAAACAAATCGGATATTTCTGCATGAAAAACACATTATCTAAATTAAGTGGGGGGGGGGATTAGCCCCCAGTTCCCTCCTGTAAACTTAACAAATGAACCCCCAAAACTGATCAGGGAAGCGCCTTATCAGAAAGAACCTATATAGAATATTTGAAACAAATCGGATAATTCTGCATGAAAAACCCATTATCTAAATTAAGGGGGATTAGCCCCCAGTTCCGCCCTGTATACTTAATCAATTAACCCCCAAAGATAATCAGGGAAGCGCCTTATCAGAATGAACCTATATACAATATTTGAAACAAATCGGATAATTCTGCATGAAAAACCCATTTACCTAAATTAAGGGGGTGGGGGGGATTAATGCCCGTTGTCCTCTTTATACTTAACCAATGAACCCCCAAAACTAATGAAGGAAACGCCTTATCACAATGAAGCTATATACAAAATTTGAAGCAAATTGTGCAATTCTGCATGAAAACCCCATTTATTTAGGGAGGGGATTCGCCCCTGTTCCCCCTTTATATTTAACCATTGAACCCCCAAAGCTGATCAGAGAAGCGCCTTATTGGAATGAACCTATATACAAAATTTGAAACAAATCGGATATTTCTGCATGAAAAACCCATTTACCTAAATTAAGGGGGTGGGGGGGATTAATGACCGTTGTCCTCTTTATACTTAACCAATGAACCCCCAAAACTAATGAAGGAAACGCCTTATCACAATGAAGCTATATACAAAATTTGAAGCAAATTGTGCAATTCTGCATGAAAACCCCATTTATTTAGGGAGGGGATTCGCCCCTGTTCCCCCTTTATATTTAACCATTGAACCCCCAAAGCTGATCAGAGAAGCGCCTTATTGGAATGAACCTATATACAAAATTTGAAACAAATCGGATATTTCTGCATGAAAAACACATTATCTAAATTAAGGGGGGGGGGGATTAGCCCCCAGTTCCCTCATGTAAACTTAACAAATGAACCCCCAAAACTGATCAGGGAAGCGCCTTATCAGAGTGAACCTATGTATAAAATTTGAAACAAAACGGATAATTCTGCATTAAAAACTCATTTATATAAATTAAGTGGGGATCAGCCCCCGTTCCCCCTCCCCCTTTTATACTTAGCATTTTAACCCCCAAAACTAATCAAGGAATCGGATTATCAGAATGAACATATATATAAAATTTGAAAATTTAAAATCGGATAATTGTGCATGAAAAACCTATTTATGTAAATTAAGCGGGGGGGGGGGGGGTGGGGGGGGGGGTCCGGCTTTCATAACCTGTGAGCTAAAAAAAATTCTATTACAATGATATTTCGGGTTCTGTGAACTCCAAAAATAGCAGAAATTTCAGAACATTTATGATTTATATGTTGACATTATGACTCATTTGAACATTTTTTTATTTCTTGAAATTTGCACAGTATTAACACGTGCATTTAAATACATGACAAGATTTAGTTAAAGGAAAGCACAAATATGAAATAAAATCAAATTAGATATTTTTTTTTTTTGTTAGAAACCCACATACAAGATAATTTTTATATAAATTAGGATGAAAAACAATACAGAAATGTAACAAAAACTATTAAAGGTTTTCTTTTTCTTTCTTTTTTTTATTTTTAAATGAAGAATTGAAGCTTTATATTTTTAAAATAAATCCCCCCCCCCCGCACCTCTACTGACAAAAATTCCCTGTTTGCTTTTTTTTATTCTGTTTATTTTAAATTATTAGAAAAGATTAAAAGTCATTTTTTATTTTCAAAATAATGTGAGAAAAATAAAATTTAATCAATTAAATTTGAATATACAGGATGGGGCAGTTGAAAGCTTCTGCATGCAAGCTTTTACAGCATGATTATAGGTAAAATCAACCTCAAGGTATTAAGCATATTCTACTTTACGTTTTTCACAACTAAAATATTGTCTGATATTCAAAGACTACTGAAATTTATTTTACCATATACCATTATAAATTTCATTATAGCACCCTGACATACATTTCTCAATTTTTTAATCAACATTATAGAATTTAATGGACATTCCTTTTTAATTGAATTTTAATACACTACAAATAATAAAATGTTAAATTGATTCTATAATAATGTAGTACCTGAAAAAAAAAGACAATATATGATTCTGATATGGCATCGAATACAGAAAAATCTCATGAATTTATTTTAAGATCATAGGTATGTTATTGATATCTTCAGTGTTGAATTCAGGCATTTTTCTCCGAGAGGGATTTCTGTGGCTCCTGGGGGCATATTATAGAGTTCTGAGGGGGGGAGGAAGAATCACCGTTCCCCTCTTTATACTTTACCATTGAACTCCCAAAACTAATCAGGGAAACTACTTATCACAATGAACTTATGTACAAAATATGAAGAAAATTGGATAATTTTGTATGTAAAACCCACTTATTTAATTTAGGGGGACTAGCCCCGGTTCCCCCTTTATATTTAACCATTGAACCCCCAAAACGGATCAGGGAAGCACCTTATCAGAAACAACCTAATACAAAATTTTAAGCAAATCGGATAATTCTGCATGAAAAACCCATTACATAAATTAAGGGGGGATTAGTCTCATTTCGCTCCCTTTATACTTTACCATTGAACTCCCAAAACTAATCAAGGAAGCACCTTATCAGAATGAACCTTTTATAAAAAAAGTTTGAAACAATTGGATAATTCTGCTTTAAAAAATCATTTTTCTCAATTGAGAGGGGGGGGGGGGAATTAGTCCCTGTTCTCCCCTTTATACTTCACCAATGTACCTACATACAAAATTTGAAGCAAGTTAGATAATTCTGCATGAAAAACCGTTTTATCTAAATTAAGGGTAGGATTGGCCCCCGTTCCCCTCGTTTATACTTTACCATTGAACTCCCAAAACTAATCAGGGAAGCGACTTATCACAATGAACTTATGTACAAAATACGAAGCAAATTGGGTAATTTTACATGAAAAAACCATTTCTTTATTTTAGAGGGGGGGGGGATTAGCCCCTGTTCCCCCTTTATATTTAACCATTGAACCCCCAAAACTGATCCAGGGAAGCGCCTTATCACAATAAACCTATATACAAAATTTGAAGCAAATCGGATAATTCTGCATAAAAAACTTATTTATCTAAATTAAGGGGGAGGAATAATCACCGTTCCCCTCTTTATACTTAACCAATGAACCCCCAAAACTAATAAAGGAAGCGCCTTATCACAATGTAGCTCTATAAAAAATATGAAGAAAATTGGGAAATTTTGCATGAAAAACCCATTTATTTAATTTAGGGGGAGATTAGCCCCTGTTCCTCTTTTATATTTAACCATTGAACCCCCAAAACTGATCAGGGAAGCGCCTTATCGGAATGAACCTATATACAAAATTTGAAACAAATCGGATATTTCTGCATGAAAAACACATTATCTAAATTAAGGGGGGGATTAGCCCCCAGTTCCCTCCTGTAAACTTAACAAATGAACCCCCAAAACTGATCAGGGAAGCGCCTTATCAGAATGAACCTATATGGAATATTTGAAACAAATCGGATAATTCTGCATGAAAAACCCATTATCTAAATTAAGGGGGATTAGCCCCCAGTTCCGCCCTGTATACTTAATCAATTAACCTCCAAAGATAATCAGGGAAGCGCCTTATCAGAATGAACCTATATACAATATTTGAAACAAATCGGATAATTCTGCATGAAAAACCCATTTACCTAAATTAAGGTGGTGGGGGGATTAATGACCGTTGCCCTCTTTATACTTAACCAATGAACCCCCAAAACTAATGAAGGAAACGCCTTATCACAATGAAGCTATATACAAAATTAGAAGCAAATTGTGTAATTCTGCATGAAAACCCCATTTATTTAATTTAGGGAGGGGATTCGCCCCTGTTCCCCCTTTATATTTAACCATTGAACCCCCAAAGCTTATCAAAGAAGCGCCTTATTGGAATGAACCTATATACAAAATTTGAAACAAATCGGATATTTCTGCATGAAAAACCCATTTATTTAATTTAGGGGGAGATTAGCCCCTGTTCCTCTTTTATATTTAACCATTGAACCCCCAAAACTGATCAAAGAAGCGCCTTATTGGAATGAACCTACATACAAAATTTGAAACAAATCGGATATTTCTGCATGAAAAACACATTATCTAAATTAAGGGGGGGGGATTAGCCCCCAGTTCCCTCATGTAAACTTAACAAATGAACCACCAAAACTGATCAGGGAAGCACCTTATCAGAGTGAACCTATGTATAAAATTTGAAACAAAACGGATAATTCTGCATGAAAAACACATTTATATAAATTAAGTGGGGATCAGCCCCCGTCTCCCCTCCCCCTTTTATACTTAGCAATTTAACCCCCAAAACTAAACAAGGAATCGGATTATCAGAATGAACATATATATAAAATTTGAAAATTTAAAATCGGATAATTCTGCATGAAAAACCTATTTATGTAAATTAAGCGGGGGGGGGGGGGGATTAGCCCCCAGTTCCCTCATGTAAACTTAACAAATGAACCCCCAAAACTGATCAGGGAAGCGCCTTATCAGAATGAACCTATGTATAAAATTTGAAACAAATCGGATATTTCTGCATGAAAAACACATTATCTAAATTAAGGGGGGGGGGGGGATTAGCCCCAGTTCCCTCCTGTAAACTTAACAAATGAACCCCCAAAACTGATCAGGGAAGCGCCTTATCAGAAAGAACCTATATAGAATATTTGAAACAAATCGGATAATTCTGCATGAAAAACCCATTTATATAAATTAAGTGGGGATCAGCCCCCGTTCCCCCTCCCCCTTTTATACTTAGCAATTTAACCCCCAAAACTAATCAAGGAATCGGATTATTAGAATGAACATATATATAAAATTTGAAAATTTAAAATCGGATAATTCTGCATGAAAAACCTATTTATGTAAATTAAGCGGGGGGGGGGGGTCCGGCTTTGATAACCTGTGAGCTAAAAAAAATTCTATTACAATGATATTTCGGGTTCTGTGAACTCCAAAAATAGCAGAAATTTCAGAACATTTATGATTTATATGTTGACATTATGACTCATTTGAACATTTTTTTATTTCTTGAAATTTGCACAGTATTAACACGTGCATTTAAATACATGACAAGATTTAGTTAAAGGAAAGCACAAATATGAAATAAAATCAAATTAGATAATTTTTTTTTTTGTTAGAAACCCACATACAAGATAATTTTTATATAAATTAGGATGAAAAACAATACAGAAATGTAACAAAAGCTATTACAGGTTTTCTTTTTCTTTCTTTTTTTATTTTTAAATGAAGAATTGAAGTTTTATATTTTTAAAATAAATCCCCCCCCCCCGCACCTCTACTGACAAAAATTCCCTGTTTGCTTTTTTTTATTCTGTTTATTTTAAATTATTAGAAAAGATTAAAAGTCATTTTTTATTTTCAAAATAATGTGAGAAAAATAAAATTTAATCAATTAAATTTGAATATACAGGGTGGGGCAGTTGAAAGCTTCTGCATGCAAGCTTTTACAGCATGAATATAGGTAAAATCAACCTCAAGGTATTAAGCATATTCTACTTTACGTTTTTCACAACTAAAATATTGTCTGATATTAAAAGACTACTGAAATTTATTTTACCATATACCATTATAAATTTCATTATAGCACCCTGACATACATTTCTCAATTTTTTAATCAACATTATAGAATTTAATGGACATTCCTTTTTAATTGAATTTTAATACACTACAAATAATAAAATGTTAAATTGATTCTATAATAATGTAGTACCTGAAAAAAAAAAGACAATATATGATTCTGATATGGCATCGAATACAGAAAAATCTCATGAATTTATTTTAAGATCATAGGTATGTTATTGATATCTTCAGTGTTGAATTCAGGCATTTTTCTCCGAGAGGGATTTCTGTGGCTCCTGGGGGCATATTATAGAGTTCTGAGGGGGGAGGAAGAATCACCGTTCCCCTCTTTATACTTTACCATTGAACTCCCAAAACTAATCAGGGAAACGACTTATCACAATGAACTTATGTACAAAATATGAAGAAAATTGGATAATTTTGCATGTAAAACCCACTTATTTAATTTAGGGGGACTAGCCCCGGTTCCCCCTTTATATTTAACCATTGAACCCCCAAAACTGATCAGGGAAGCGCCTTATCAAAAACAACCTAATACAAAATTTTAAGCAAATCGGATAATTCTGCATGAAAAACCCATTACATAAATTAAGGGGGGATTAGTCCCATTTCGCTCCCTTTATACTTTACCATTGAACCCCCAAAACTAATCAAGGAAGCACCTTATCAGAATGAACCTTTTATAAAAAAAATTTGAAACAATTGGATAATTCTGCTTTAAAAGATCATTTTTCTCAATTGAAAAGGGGGGGGGGGAATTAGTCCCTGTTCTCCCCTTTATACTTCACCAATGTAGCTACATACAAAATTTGAAGCAAGTTAGATAATTCTGCATGAAAAACCGTTTTATCTAAATTAAGGGTAGGATTGGCACCCGTTCCCCTCGTTTATACTTTACCATTGAACTCCCAAAACTAATCAGGGAAGCGATTTATCACAATGAACTTATGTACAAAATACGAAGCAAATTGGGTAATTTTACATGAAAAAACCATTTCTTTATTTTAGATGGGGGGATTAGCCCCTGTTCCCCCTTTATATTTAACCATTGAACCCCCAAAACTGATCCAGGGAAGCGCCTTATCACAATGAACCTATATACAAAATTTGAAGCAAATCGAATAATTCTGCATAAAAAACTTATTTATCTAAATTAAGGGGGAGGAATAATCACCGTTCCCCTCTTTATACTTAACCAATGAACCCCCAAAACTAATAAAGGAAGCGCCTTATCACAATGTAGCTCTATAAAAAATATGAAGAAAATTGGGAAATTTTGCATGAAAAACCCATTTATTTAATTTAGGGGGAGATTAGCCCCTGTTCCTCTTTTATATTTAACCATTGAACCCCCAAAACTGATCAGGGAAGCGCCTTATCGGAATGAACCTATATACAAAATTTGAAACAAATCGGATATTTCTGCATGAAAAACACATTATCTAAATTAAGGGGGGGATTAGCCCCCAGTTCCCTCCTGTAAACTTAACAAATGAACCCCCAAAACTGATCAGGGAAGCGCCTTATCAGAATGAACCTATATAGAATATTTGAAACAAATCGGATAATTCTGCATGAAAAACCCATTATCTAAATTAAGGGGGATTAGCCCCCAGTTCCGCCCTGTATACTTAATCAATTAATCTCCAAAGATAATCAGGGAAGCGCCTTATCAGAATGAACCTATATACAATATTTGAAACAAATCGGATAATTCTGCATGAAAAACCCATTTACCTAAATTAAGGTGGTGGGTGGATTAATGACCGTTGCCCTCTTTATACTTAACCAATGAACCCCCAAAACTAATGAAGGAAACGCCTTATCACAATGAAGCTATATACAAAATTAGAAGCAAATTGTGTAATTCTGCATGAAAACCCCATTTATTTAATTTAGGGAGGGGATTCGCCCCTGTTCCCCCTTTATATTTAACCATTGAACCCCCAAAGCTTATCAAAGAAGCGCCTTATTGGAATGAACCTATATACAAAATTTGAAACAAATCGGATATTTCTGCATGAAAAACCCATTTATTTAATTTAGGGGTAGATTAGCCCCTGTTCCTCTTTTATATTTAACCATTGAACCCCCAAAACTGATCAAAGAAGCGCCTTATTGGAATGAACCTATATACAAAATTTGAAACAAATCGGATATTTCTGCATGAAAAACACATTATCTAAATTAAGGGGGGGGGGGGATTAGCCCCCAGTTCCCTCATGTAAACTTAACAAATGAACCACCAAAACTGATCAGGGAAGCGCCTTATCAGAGTGAACCTATGTATAAAATTTGAAACAAAACGGATAATTCTGCATGAAAAACACATTTATATAAATTAAGTGGGGATCAGCCCCCGTCTCCCCTCCCCCTTTTATACTTAGCAATTTAACCCCCAAAACTAATCAAGGAATCGGATTATCAGAATGAACATATATATAAAATTTGAAAATTTAAAATCGGATAATTCTGCAATTCTGCATGAAAAACCTATTTATGTAAATTAAGCGGGGGGGGGGGGATTAGCCCCCAGTTCCCTCATGTAAACTTAACAAATGAACCCCCAAAACTGATCAGGGAAGCGCCTTATCAGAATGAACCTATGTATAAAATTTGAAACAAATCGGATATTTCTGCATGAAAAACACATTATCTAAATTAAGGGGGGGGGGATTAGCCCCAGTTTCCTCCTGTAAACTTAACAAATGAATCCCCAAAACTGATCAGGGAAGCGCCTTATCAGAAAGAACCTATATAGAATATTTGAAACAAATCGGATAATTCTGCATGAAAAACCCATTATCTAAATTAAGGGGGATTAGCCCCCAGTTCCGCCCTGTATACTTAATCAATTAACCCCCAAAGATAATCAGGGAAGCGCCTTATCAGAATGAACCTATATACAATATTTGAAACAAATCGGATAATTCTGCATGAAAAACCCATTTACCTAAATTAAGGGGGTGGGGGAGATTAATGACCGTTGTCCTCTTTATACTTAACCAATGAACCCCCAAAACTAATGAAGGAAACGCCTTATCACAATGAAGCTATATACAAAATTTGAAGCAAATTGTGTAATTCTGCATGAAAACCCCATTTATTTAGGGAGGGGATTCGCCCCTGTTCCCCCTTTATATTTAACCATTGAACCCCCAAAGCTGATCAGAGAAGCGCCTTATTGGAATGAACCTATATACAAAATTTGAAACAAATCGGATATTTCTGCATGAAAAACACATTATCTAAATTAAGGGGGGGGGGATTAGCCCCCAGTTCCCTCATGTAAACTTAACAAATGAACCCCCAAAACTGATCAGGGAAGCGCCTTATCAGAGTGAACCTATGTGTAAAATTTGAAACAAAACTGATAATTCTGCATTAAAAACCCATTTATATAAATTAAGTGGGGATCAGCCCCCGTTCCCCCTCCCCCTTTTATACTTAGCAATTTAACCCCCAAAACTAATCAAGGAATCGGATTATTAGAATGAACATATATATAAAATTTGAAAATTTAAAATCGGATAATTCTGCATGAAAAACCTATTTATGTAAATTAAGCGGGGGGGGGGGGGGGTCCGGCTTTGATAACCTGTGAGCTAAAAAAAATTCTATTACAATGATATTTCGGGTTCTGTGAACTCCAAAAATAGCAGAAATTTCAGAATATTTATGATTTATATGTTGACATTATGACTCATTTGAACATTTTTTTATTTCTTGAAATTTGCACAGTATTAACACGTGCATTTAAATACATGACAAGATTTAGTTAAAGGAAAGCACAAATATGAAATAAAATCAAATTAGATAATTTTTTTTTTGTTAGAAACCCACATACAAGATAATTTTTATATAAATTAGGATGAAAAACAATACAGAAATGTAACAAAAGCTATTACAGGTTTTCTTTTTTTTCTTTTTTTATTTTTAAATGAAGAATTGAAGCTTTATATTTTTAAAATAAATCCCCCCCCCCGCACCTCTACTGACAAAAATTCCCTGTTTGCTTTTTTTTATTCTGTTTATTTTAAATTATTAGAAAAGATTAAAAGTCATTTTTTATTTTCAAAATAATGTGAGAAAAATAAAATTTAATCAATTAAATTTGAATATACAGGGTGGGGCAGTTGAAAGCTTCTGCATGCAAGCTTTTACAGCATGAATATAGGTAAAATCAACCTCAAGGTATTAAGCATATTCTACTTTACGTTTTTCACAACTAAAATATTGTCTGATATTAAAAGACTACTGAAATTTATTTTACCATACACCATTATAAATTTCGTTATAGCACCCTGACATACATTTCTCAATTTTTTAATCAACATTATAGAATTTAATGGACATTCCTTTTTAATTGAATTTTAATACACTACAAATAATAAAATGTTAAATTGATTCTATAATAATGTAGTACCTGAAAAAAAAAGACAATATATGATTCTGATATGGCATCGAATACAGAAAAATCTCATGAATTTATTTTAAGATCATAGGTATGTTATTGATATCTTCAGTGTTGAATTCAGGCATTTTTCTCCGAGAGGGATTTCTGTGGCTCCTGGGGGCATATTATAGAGTTCTGAGGGGGGGAGGAAGAATCACCGTTCCCCTCTTTATACTTTACCATTGAACTCCCAAAACTAATCAGGGAAACGACTTATCACAATGAACTTATGTACAAAATATGAAGAAAATTGGATAATTTTGCATGTAAAACCCACTTATTTAATTTAGGGGGACTAGCCCCGGTTCCCCCTTTATATTTAACCATTGAACCCCCAAAACTGATCAGGGAAGCGCCTTATCAGAAACAACCTAATACAAAATTTTAAGCAAATCGGATAATTCTGCATGAAAAACCCATTACATAAATTAAGGGGGGATTAGTCTCATTTCGCTCCCTTTATACTTTACCATTGAACCCCCAAAACTAATCAAGGAAGCACCTTATCAGAATGAACCTTTTATAAAAAAAATTTGAAACAATTGGATAATTCTGCTTTAAAAAATCATTTTTCTCAATTGAGAGGGGGGGGGGGGGGGAATTAGTCCCTGTTCTCCCCTTTATACTTCACCAATGTACCTACATACAAAATTTGAAGCAAGTTAGATAATTCTGCATGAAAAACCGTTTTATCTAAATTAAGGGTAGGATTGGCACCCGTTCCCCTCGTTTATACTTTACCATTGAACTCCCAAAACTAATCAGGGAAGCGATTTATCACAATGAACTTATGTACAAAATACGAAGCAAATTGGGTAATTTTACATGAAAAAACCATTTCTTTATTTTAGATGGGGGGATTAGCCCCTGTTCCCCCTTTATATTTAACCATTGAACCCCCAAAACTGATCCAGGGAAGCGCCTTATCACAATGAACCTATATACAAAATTTGAAGCAAATCGAATAATTCTGCATAAAAAACTTATTTATCTAAATTAAGGGGGAGGAATAATCACCGTTCCCCTCTTTATACTTAACCAATGAACCCCCAAAACTAATAAAGGAAGCGCCTTATCACAATGTAGCTCTATAAAAAATATGAAGAAAATTGGGAAATTTTGCATGAAAAACCCATTTATTTAATTTAGGGGGAGATTAGCCCCTGTTCCTCTTTTATATTTAACCATTGAACCCCCAAAACTGATCAGGGAAGCGCCTTATCGGAATGAACCTATATACAAAATTTGAAACAAATCGGATATTTCTGCATGAAAAACACATTATCTAAATTAAGGGGGGGATTAGCCCCCAGTTCCCTCCTGTAAACTTAACAAATGAACCCCCAAAACTGATCAGGGAAGCGCCTTATCAGAATGAACCTATATAGAATATTTGAAACAAATCGGATAATTCTGCATGAAAAACCCATTATCTAAATTAAGGGGGATTAGCCCCCAGTTCCGCCCTGTATACTTAATCAATTAATCTCCAAAGATAATCAGGGAAGCGCCTTATCAGAATGAACCTATATACAATATTTGAAACAAATCGGATAATTCTGCATGAAAAACCCATTTACCTAAATTAAGGTGGTGGGTGGATTAATGACCGTTGCCCTCTTTATACTTAACCAATGAACCCCCAAAACTAATGAAGGAAACGCCTTATCACAATGAAGCTATATACAAAATTAGAAGCAAATTGTGTAATTCTGCATGAAAACCCCATTTATTTAATTTAGGGAGGGGATTCGCCCCTGTTCCCCCTTTATATTTAACCATTGAACCCCCAAAGCTTATCAAAGAAGCGCCTTATTGGAATGAACCTATATACAAAATTTGAAACAAATCGGATATTTCTGCATGAAAAACCCATTTATTTAATTTAGGGGTAGATTAGCCCCTGTTCCTCTTTTATATTTAACCATTGAACCCCCAAAACTGATCAAAGAAGCGCCTTATTGGAATGAACCTATATACAAAATTTGAAACAAATCGGATATTTCTGCATGAAAAACACATTATCTAAATTAAGGGGGGGGGGATTAGCCCCCAGTTCCCTCATGTAAACTTAACAAATGAACCACCAAAACTGATCAGGGAAGCGCCTTATCAGAGTGAACCTATGTATAAAATTTGAAACAAAACGGATAATTCTGCATGAAAAACACATTTATATAAATTAAGTGGGGATCAGCCCCCGTCTCCCCTCCCCCTTTTATACTTAGCAATTTAACCCCCAAAACTAATCAAGGAATCGGATTATCAGAATGAACATATATATAAAATTTGAAAATTTAAAATCGGATAATTCTGCAATTCTGCATGAAAAACCTATTTATGTAAATTAAGCGGGGGGGGGGGGGGATTAGCCCCCAGTTCCCTCATGTAAACTTAACAAATGAACCCCCAAAACTGATCAGGGAAGCGCCTTATCAGAATGAACCTATGTATAAAATTTGAAACAAATCGGATATTTCTGCATGAAAAACACATTATCTAAATTAAGGGGGGGGGGGGATTAGCCCCAGTTTCCTCCTGTAAACTTAACAAATGAATCCCCAAAACTGATCAGGGAAGCGCCTTATCAGAAAGAACCTATATAGAATATTTGAAACAAATCGGATAATTCTGCATGAAAAACCCATTATCTAAATTAAGGGGGATTAGCCCCCAGTTCCGCCCTGTATACTTAATCAATTAACCCCCAAAGATAATCAGGGAAGCGCCTTATCAGAATGAACCTATATACAATATTTGAAACAAATCGGATAATTCTGCATGAAAAACCCATTTACCTAAATTAAGGGGGTGGGGGAGATTAATGACCGTTGTCCTCTTTATACTTAACCAATGAACCCCCAAAACTAATGAAGGAAACGCCTTATCACAATGAAGCTATATACAAAATTTGAAGCAAATTGTGTAATTCTGCATGAAAACCCCATTTATTTAGGGAGGGGATTCGCCCCTGTTCCCCCTTTATATTTAACCATTGAACCCCCAAAGCTGATCAGAGAAGCGCCTTATTGGAATGAACCTATATACAAAATTTGAAACAAATCGGATATTTCTGCATGAAAAACACATTATCTAAATTAAGGGGGGGGGGGGATTAGCCCCCAGTTCCCTCATGTAAACTTAACAAATGAACCCCCAAAACTGATCAGGGAAGCGCCTTATCAGAGTGAACCTATGTGTAAAATTTGAAACAAAACTGATAATTCTGCATTAAAAACCCATTTATATAAATTAAGTGGGGATCAGCCCCCGTTCCCCCTCCCCCTTTTATACTTAGCAATTTAACCCCCAAAACTAATCAAGGAATCGGATTATTAGAATGAACATATATATAAAATTTGAAAATTTAAAATCGGATAATTCTGCATGAAAAACCTATTTATGTAAATTAAGCGGGGGGGGGGGGGGGTCCGGCTTTGATAACCTGTGAGCTAAAAAAAATTCTATTACAATGATATTTCGGGTTCTGTGAACTCCAAAAATAGCAGAAATTTCAGAATATTTATGATTTATATGTTGACATTATGACTCATTTGAACATTTTTTTATTTCTTGAAATTTGCACAGTATTAACACGTGCATTTAAATACATGACAAGATTTAGTTAAAGGAAAGCACAAATATGAAATAAAATCAAATTAGATATTTTTTTTTTGTTAGAAACCCACATACAAGATAATTTTTATATAAATTAGGATGAAAAACAATACAGAAATGTAACAAAAGCTATTACAGGTTTTTTTTTTTTTTTTTAAATGAAGAATTGAAGCTTTATATTTTTAAAATAAATCCCCCCCCCCCTGCACCTCTACTGACAAAAATTCCCTGTTTGCTTTTTTTTATTCTGTTTATTTTAAATTATTAGAAAAGATTAAAAGTCATTTTTTATTTTCAAAATAATGTGAGAAAAATAAAATTTAATCAATTAAATTTGAATATACAGGGTGGGGCTGTTGAAAGCTTCTGCATGCAAGCTTTTACAGCATGAATATAGGTAAAATCAACCTCAAGGTATTAAGCATATTCTACTTTACGTTTTTCACAACTAAAATATTGTCTGATATTAAAAGACTACTGAAATTTATTTTACCATATACCATTATAAATTTCGTTATAGCACCCTGACATACATTTCTCAATTTTTTAATCAACATTATAGAATTTAATGGACATTCCTTTTTAACTGAATTTTAATACACTACAAATAATAAAATGTTAAATTGATTCTATAATAATGTAGTACCTGAAAAAAAAAAGACAATATATGATTCTGATATGGCATCGAATACAGAAAAATCTCATGAATTTATTTTAAGATCATAGGTATGTTATTGATATCTTCAGTGTTGAATTCAGGCATTTTTCTCCGAGAGGGATTTCTGTGGCTCCTGGGGGCATATTATAGAGTTCCGAGGGGGGGGGGGAATTGCACTTTTTGACCATTAAATCATAAAATCCGAAATCTTCAGAGGGGGTGGCCATTTCAATGCTCCGGGAGAGAGGAATGTCCCCCCCCCCCGGCTATCTCCTGAATTCAACACTGGATGCCTTACAGAATTAAACAAATAAACAAGTACCTGAATTTAGAATAAGTTAAAAACTACTTAAAAAGCAGTCTACAAAAATTGAGTTTTCATTAAGATAATATCTAAGTTAGAAATTTCTGGCACATCAAAATATTTTTTTGATTGGGGATATTTTTCTCATAAAAAATAAACTGAGCGAGAAATAAGATAACATGCATTTTATTTCAGGCTACGCAGCTCCTTAAACATGTTATTCGGTTTGATAATCATGCACTGTAAATATATGGACATATCAAATCCCAAATATTAAAAATCACATAAATTTTAGTACTTACCATTGCGAAGTTAGAACTAGTACGTAGAACAATTGTCCAATATTTAACAACATGGCGGACATCTTCTTCATGGAAAATCTCGATTCTGTTCTGTTATCAATCACGTTACGCCACGCCTTTCATACGTCAGCAGAGAGCGAGACTGCGCAGTAAGTCCGGTGAAGTTATTTTCCATCTTTTCGGAAACTAATACGATATAAATGATTATTTTTATGACTGTAGGAAAACTTTCTGTTGTGATTCGGAAAAAATATTTTATCGGTTGTTTTCCGTATCGTAAAGGAAATTTATCTTTTACGAAACGGAAAAGGGTTGGAAATTTTTTACAGTGTATTGGAGAAGCTGCAGCTCTATCCTAACTGATATTTATTTATATACATATAAAACAGATGTTATTTTAAATAAAAGCGTAATATATTACAGACACGTAGATGATGTTCTATTAGCTGGGGTTACCAATTCCTAGAAAAGTTACAGCTGTAAATACTATCCAAATAGTTTAAGCTTGAAAAGTGCGTCAAATAATTCTAAATGTATCGATTTTCGGGATGTAACTATAGACGTATCTAATGGTGAACTGGTAACAAGCATTTATGATAAAACAAATAATTTCAATTTTGATACTATTAAAATGTTACATTTCATTTCAATTGTGCATTTGTTTTTTTTTCAGAAATATTTATATAAAAGGTTTATGCCGTGTGTTAACGATTGTTGACACATTTTTAATAAATAAATAAATAACAAAAACATTAAACTTATTTTATGTATTGTTTAGATATAATGTATTATATTTATCTATGTCACATTATCTTCCTTTGTATATATATTATACTTGTATATACCATATGATCGTCATGTTAGAGGTTTAGAGTCACGGATACGCTAGACAGGGAAACCGGAAAGAAATATCGTATTTCTAGGGAATCTCGCATGTCGGGCGCACCTATCTCTAAACAACTGCCCCAGAGGGGAAAACATGCAGCTGCGAAATTAACCCATCCCAAAAGACATTACCGTTGGTTCAAAGAGTTGACCAATGGGATTTTGCTGCAACTAAAATTTGCATAGGTCGTAAAGGACATCAAATAGCAAGAGACTTTTTTTTCTATATCAACGACCAGGACGAGACATAGTCTAAAAGAAATAATAATAAGAAGAAGAGACATTCTTTTTGGCTCTATTTCACTTCAGAAAAAAACTCCATCGGTGCAAGTATTTTTGCTAAGTTCTTCCAGCCAGTGTTCTCTTCGAATTCCGGCCAACTCCAAAGAATGTGTCATCCCATCCGACTTATAGAGAATACTGCTAATGCCCGCTGAAACAGAAGCTCTCATCGCTGATCCCGACCCAGCGACCGCCGAATGAGAACTCCGTCTCACTGCTGTTTAAGCACGATGATTACTCCTGAACCTCTTTTGGGAAAGCGGAACTAGCGGCCTAGCTCAGACTCATCTCCGGGAATGATAACGGTTAATCCTCTCACGAATGATTCATCCATATGACTGCTAAGTATGAACTTCAAAGAACTGACTATTGGTGAGATCCCTTTAATTCATTTCCCCTGGCTAGCAAAACTGAATAATATAAACGAATACTAAATTCTTACGTCTTGATGATTGTAAGAAAAATTGTTGAATTAACTTAGATTCATATGTATATTTGTAAATTTAAATATTCGGCATATTTGCCTCTCTCAAAATTTAACAACGATACAATGCTGTGCTGTTAAATAATGATTTTTCATAATTAAGTTCGCTAAATCAAAAAAAAAGTTATTGTTGCAGAATATGATGTTTATGAATTGATAATTTTGAGAAATAACTGTGTTTCTATTTGTCTATAATTTTTTTTATGATCTCACTATATAAATAAATAAAAAGATTTTTCTTAGTAATTTTATCTCTCTATTTTTTTTAGTAAAGAGTGTATTGTATTCTTAATTTTGGGCAATTATTTAATTCACATGAAGTTCAATCGGTAAATCTATTCGAACCCCCTTTACCTGTATTATCAGTGATCCACAACGCCGCTGAAAGATAAAGTTCTTTTTGTATCCACTATGCATCCCCCCTCGTAAATGTTAGATCCCCCCCCTTTCCGTCCAACATGCCGTATTAAGAAATTGAGCTCTAACTATACAAATATTGCTAGGAATATAGCTGAATTTTATTATATGGCGTAAACACAGAGTTATCCGGTTCAGATTTTGACCGATCTAACAAATAAATTTATAAGAAACTAGTCGTTGGGGGCCACCGTAATACTTACCCATCATGGATATGCATAATGTAATATATTAAAACAAAAATGTGTGAACTACTTATAAAATGCATAGCAATTCAAATAAAATCGTGGCTTGATGACGTCATAACTTTATAGGCTCGATTACTGAATTGCTTGAAAGAGGTTTTTCCTTATAACTCCAAAAATAATAATCCTATTAACTAGCGGTTTATTGCATCTGATTAAGCGTCAAATTTTCAATTAAAATATACCTTTGAAGTGAAATTTGGATGAAATACAGGGTCATGAAAAATCGAAGAGTGTGGAAAATAGGATTACAAATATCTCAGCAACTCATTATCCGATCGACTTCATGCTTTATGCAAAATTTATGTTTTTTTATTGTCTTTTATATTCATTTCTTAAAATAAACAATTTCGAAAAGATTTATATACCTTTTATCAATACAAATATTTCGAGAGTCCGAAAAAAAATAGTTCCGGTTAATCGAGGTTATTGAAATGAAATAGGCTTCTTCCCATTATTACATACTAAGTACATACCAAATTGCAAGTGTCTATCTCAATTGTTTCGGGAGATAGAGCGTTTACAGACACACAAACACACACACACACAGACACACAGACGGACGGCAAATTTTTTTTTCTAAAAATATGTTTTTTGGAATCTCCAGTGTCTGAAACGTGTAAATCCGTCAAAATTTTTTTTTCGATTTTCAAAACGATTACAAGACTTACCCTATACTACGTATGACGGGTAAGTAAAAAAGGTTATAGTGATGAATTGATCAATACGAGGGATGCTTTATTGAAGTGATAATTATGCGAGAGTCGTAGTAGTCGATTGTTTTCCATGATGAAAGTTGAAAACGTGATGGTGTAATGTGGCTATAGTTTGCCTTCTTTCGTTATGTCTGTTTCATTCATTTTCAGGCTGTACTTGTCAGGTAGGTAAAGTAAAACTCGTTTAACTCAGCAGTACATGTCTCAAGCCATGCCACCTGACAGAATGGCTTGAGACCCCCTTCTTTGTCGTTTTATTATTCTTTCTCTGTTGCTTATTGGTTTTTTCATTTTTGCTGTAATTTGTTGTGTTCTATTGTTTTGTGTTTACGTAGCTAGTTGTGATTTCTGGTTATGTGTTTAAGTAGTTTGTTTTGTTTTCTTGTTTTGTATTTATGTGGTTCATAGATTTCAGTTGGCTTTTGTGATATTGGTTCTGCATGCGTTTTTATCATTTTTTATTCAGTTTATTATATATATATATATACAGGGTCATTCATAATTCCCTCCGGGGTTTCGAAACGTTATAGTAAAAAACGAAGACGAATATGAAAAAAAAGAAACATATGAAATTATTCCGAAACTATTCAAGTTTTACTTACATACATTACAGGTGTTCTATGTGTGAACCCTTGGTCACACGGCATACATCCATGCGATAGTCCAGTTCCTGCCATACTCCGTTTCTTTAAATTTCCGGTACCACACATGAATTGTTTTGTCAGTTGGTCCCTGTTTTCGATATTTATTACGAAAGGCCCGTTAAACTGACACCACTGATTCAGATTTAAAGAAACGGAGTATGGCAGGAACTGGACTATTGCATGGATGTATGCCGTGTGACCAAGGGTTCACACATAGAACACCTGTAATGTATGTAAGTAAAACTTGAATAGTTTCGGAATAATTTCATATGTTTCTTTTTTTCATATTCGTCTTCGTTTTTTTATTATAACGTTTCGAAACCCCGGAGGGAATTATGAATGACCCTGTATATATATATATATATATATATATATATATTCATATATATATTCAAAAATAAATCAGTAAAGAATTTAATTTTTTTCAAAACCATTCATAATAATTTTTGTGAAGATATTCTCAACAGCTATTTTAAATTTTATTTTTATTTTAAATAATGCATATTAATAAATACACATAATAAATATTATTTTATACTCATCATATTTTAAAAAGAAGTAAATATAGACATATTGGTGTCTATGAATAGCAATTTTTATAACAATTGTAAAAAAAAATATATATATACTATTTTAACTTAAATAAATTTTTAAATTCTGTAACTTTCTAAAAGTAACATTCAATATGTTAACATTAATTTTAAGTATGTTAAAATTAACTTAAAGTAGTCATTAGAATAACATAGACTCTCACCAGAAGAATAAAATCTGCCTAGAGAAAGACTGGCATGAATTTGGACATTTGGACCAAAGAAAATATGACTGACTCTCAAAAAAATATACGAGCCTCTGAACAAGGTTTAAGAGCACAGAGAGGAACACAACATCCACTCTTTGAAAGTTTTTAAATTTTTCCCAATTTCTTCATTTTGTTAGAGGAATGTAATGAGCACGAGAAAAAAGCAAATGGAACAAACCTCCAACACGACATCATTTAACAAGATAGGAGCTTCTGCTCCCCAGCCCAAAAAGTATGCACTCCAAATAGTTGGAGGGATAGAGAAAAAAGTCTGTGAAAAAAAATCATCACGATTACTCTTATTTTTTTGCTCTGCAAGGTGATCCTTCATCCCCCGTGCAAGACGCAAGTATTCTCTTACCCTGTCTGAGCTCCTCGAGATTTTTGGAACGTACTTGTAGCACTTGGCGGATGGAATCCTGAGACTGTTTATCCTAACCCAGTAGCACATGCACAAATGAACGTACGGCTAATAAATACCCTGCTAACCCAGTATTCAGGAGTACATTTATAACTAAAAAAGGAATTGGATCTCTTCTGCATAAGCTGCGAAGAACCAGATGCCCCCTCCCCTTTCCCAACAGTCCGTACGGATTGATACTCTCCTGTTGTCGACAAACAAGTTTACACATTTCATGTGTATTTTTCAAATTCATTATTTTAGTGAAAAACAACTTTATATTATTTCCTATTTTATGGCTATCAACTATCTTTCAAAAATTTTAATTCGATCTTTTAAATTTAAATCTTTATGTAAATATAGTATTCTAAGTTGTGATTAATTTCGGCATATTTGCTCATCAAATATTTAATTTTTGATTTGATATCATACTAAACAATTTAAGTAAAGTCCATGCTAATGTTTATTGATCAAGTATTTTTATAATAAAATAAATATTTTTAAAATGAATTCCTAAAATTTCTTATTTCTTTTTTTTTGCTATACTTTGTGTTTGATTTATACGTTTACAGAAGCCTGATATTTTTTAAGTCCGCAATTTTGTAACTTTATTATATATATATTTTTAAAATTATTCTCTGTATATTGGCTTTCAAATCATTTTTTATTTAAATTATCATTTAATTAATAATATTGTTTTGGCTCTAAATATGACCTTAATATAAATTATTACTAATTGTGTTTTAATGATGTTAATGTACTGTATGTATAGTTGATATACAGGGCATTCCAAAATTCGACCGACAAATTAGAGAAATGCTAGAAGGCATCAAGAGGATGAAAACTTACTATACATGGGTTCGCAAAAATGGAGAGAAAATAGCAAAAATAGTTATGAAGGTTGTGACGTCGATTGGAACAAAAATGTCCAATAATAAGTAGAAAAAACATTTGTATGACACCAAGTATGATTACAATGCATGGCAGTTCCATGTCAGAAGGGAGACGACGACACATTTTTATAGAATTTGTTCGAAGTTGCGGCCACGAAGGCCATTGCACAGCCGACACCGACGGGCGAAAGATTGTCGGCGGCGTTAAAACATATTCCTATAAAAATGTGTCTGCGTTTACTTTCAGACGTTGAACTGTAATGCATTATGATCATGCTTTACGTTAAATAAATGTTTCTTCTATTTATTATTGGCCATTTTTGTTCCTCTCGACGTCACACACTTTATAAATACTTTTGCAATTTTCTCTCAGGTCTCATCAGATCTGAGGTCAAGTGATAGTTTTCACATGCAAGAGAAAAAGCATTATTGGCGAAAGAGGGATTGCTATTGTCAAAAAAGGTTCGAATATGCTATTTTCTGAAAAGCAATGCTATTGGTGAGATTAATGCCCGGCTAACATAAAAGTACCGAAATATGTGACGATATAAGAAATTTTATATTATTATTATGTTTAATAAAGGAATTGTATTTGTATTTAATACAGATATAAATATTTTAAACGGTGTACTTATTGGCATAGGCTCATCGGTCCTTTTTTGTGGACAAGCCTACGTATCTCTTTCGAGAGATTAATCTTGATGTTAGCAACATAATACCTCCAAATTCAGTAATTGAAGAATACAACAGACTCAGATCTTTTACCGATTGGTTTGGCAACGATTGAATTCGCAAAACATTCTAGAAAAGAAAATAGAGATCGATAGTTGGCTGATACAAAAACTGTATCAGTTACTCAAGATGAAGTTTTCAGAGTAAAAAAAGGGTGGGAAAACTTGTGGTGTTGTTAAAGAAGAAAAGCACAATGCAATAAAAAATATAGAAATAATATTATTTAGATATACAGCATATTTTCTTCAGAAATACACGCAGCTTACAAAAACGTGGTGTAGCAAAAGGACATAGTATTTTTAGAAACCTGTACTTAATATCAGCCTCTTACTTTCTAATAAAATAAAACAGTTTCCATAAATGAAGTAATGTTTGCTTCAGATTGATAAATGCTGGTCAATTTAAATGTACGATAAAGAAAGATAGTTGAATTACAATAATACATTTTACTGTTTCTTTCCAATTTTGATTGAATATTGAATTAACATTGAGAAAAAGTATTTTTTAAACTACAACAGATTTCTACAAAATTCTTTGTAAAATGTTCATTTGTCACTTCATATTTTAATAGAAACTAGAAGCAAAATATACATTTGTAAAGCACATTAAAATTATTATAAAAAGTTTTTTATTGGTATCTTTCAGAAAAATGCAATAAAAAAACACACCAAAAGTAGTGATAAGGTAACAAAATGATTTCTGTCAAAAAAAAAGCACGAAGTTCCCTTTAATGTATCTGTCACAAAAAGCATTGATATCTGGATTTCGCTCAAGTTAAAAGTCAAACATCCCAAATCTTTCATTAAAAATGGCTTCTTGTAAGTTGAACGTTAATGCATTGTAGACGGTTTTTAAAATTCTAAAGAATGTTTAATGATTGGCATGTGTACTACATTTATTAGATCACTTGATGCTTTTTGAAGCTAAAAGTACTGAAATATAATACACATGTAAAAAAACGCATATAAAACCAAATTTAAATGCTTAGTAAGTGTAAAATGATAAAATTTAATTTTAGAAGATAATGGTTTTATATTTGTGCTCTGTATCCATTTGTTTGTAAAGATTCGCTTTCAAATAATAAAACAAGAACAAAAAATAACGGGTCAAGCATAAATTATGAAACCTTTTCCAACAAGTTCTTTCTAACAGACTCTTTCCAAAAAATTCTACCGAAACTTCATCGCTAAATAAGGTAAAAGAAGATATGTTGTAAACAGTTTATGAAACACAGAACGCATTTAAAAATTTAAAATTCAATTTTATCAACACCGTGCATATTAAAAATAGGTAGTCGAATTATTTTGTTCAGCCCTGTATATGATCTATAGATTTGGGTATATACTACATATCTTTATAAAATTTAGTTCAGTTATAAAATTCATATTTAGCAATTTTCGCCAGTCGATGAAAATGTACTCGACTTTTTTTTTGTTCAGCCCTGTATATAATCTAAGTACGCACCACTTATATTATGCTAAAATTTAATTCAGGTTAAATACGCATAAGGGAACTTATGCGTATATTCTTCACTCCTAGCATTGAACAACCATAAACGACAATGTATCTTGTTCTTTGCGTAGCCCTGTATATGAATTTATTTATACTCCACATACTTCCATTAGTCTACTAAGCATAGTTCAGCAGGAAAATGCGTAACACAATTAAAACTACCCTTAAGTAATTTACTCCAATGGGGAAGTTGCACTCATTCTAGATTATGCCTTCTTTTATGCTTAATTGGTGAAGATGACTTGACATTCCTCAAAACTTAACTCAGAAACGCAAAAATAATTTTAAATAACTAGTTATTGCATTTTTAAACTCCGCTAAAAGCAAAACAAAACCACGTGATCTGAAAACGCGACGGGATTGGTTTGACGTCACTACACATGAAACGCGGAATCTGCTTAGAGTCGAATGAATGCAGGCTGTTTTGCATTACTTTCTATTTATTATAAACGTCTTTTAAAGACGCATTTACACAAAAACAAAAACAAAAATTAAAGTCAACAGATTATTTTAACATATCTAAATATAATGCACTATTTATTTATACATTTGCATTAATTATCATTTAGAAAAGTGATGAAGTTGGTCGGATTCGAAAAATACAAAATTATGTCTTTCGGATTTTTTTTTTTTTCAAATTTACTTTTAGGACAGAAAAACTGCATTTCATGTGGGTAAAAATACGGGAAACTAAAGCTAAAAGGGACGTATATATTTTACTTACTTTTATTTATTTAAACGGAAAAAAGAATGATAGTTTTATTACAAAAGAAATCGTAAGTAAAATCGCATTTGTATAGTTCTTGAAATGCATTATTTTCTTAATTCATTTTAATGCTTAATGATTCGTTTTGATATGAATATAATTTAGTGTTATGCAGGTTATATTAAGGATGAAAATGGGCTCAAATTATATATGAGAAAACGAAATTTTGTGCAATAATGCAGAAAACAAAAACAAAAAATCTTTATTTAATATTGATTTATTGAATAAAAACATTAAATTAACTACTGACAATAATAATTGTGTATTCACCGATCAGAAAAACAATTACTAAAACATACGTGAGTAAATTTATCACTATTGTCTTTTATTTTCTCTTTTTATGTGTTTACTTAAAAATAAGTATAAAAGTAAAAATATATTTTTTAAATACACCATCTTTTATAAGCATCCAATGTTTATCTTTATACTCACGCCTCATTTTAAGTATGTAATTCATGATTTTTCCAAAAAATGTCCAATATAATAATATAATTTGGCGTGGCCACCGAACCCGATCATGGAAAATTCAGCACTTTTTTTTTACGTTTGGTAGACAATGCGAGCTAGTAAATTTATTAAAATAAATGTATAATGTTTGCTTTATTTCTGTATTAAGGTATGGAAAGAGGAAAGAAAAAATAAAATAAAAGAATTATTTAAACTATCTTTTTAGGATTTCTAAATTGATTTCTCAAATATGAAACTTTTAATTTATTAGAACGTATTTTTTTAAATTAATAATTTAAACGTATATTACACTCTATAGTTTTTATTTATTATTTTCTACTTTTTAGTATGTAAAATAGTTGCAGCTTCACACCCATTTTGCCTTTTTTTTTGGCGACCGTGGTTTAATGCATAATAAATCCACCGTTGTTCTAAGTCGCATACAATTGTAACCACGAAGAATATTTTTCGATTTATCAACTGTGGCGGGCTAACGGAAAAGCGCGTTAAAATTAATGTATTAATTTATAATTAAGTTCTAAAAATATTAAAATGTGGTACTGTCATCGGAAACACACCTTTGCACATAATTTTTATGTTTCTTAATTTATCAGAAAGTGAGTAAACAACCGATAACATGATTCCATACTTATATACAAAAACCAAGTTGAGTTAAATAAAAAAGTGTAAAAATAATTTAATTACTGTTTTATTATTATTTGCTTACGTATAATTTTTGAATGGATGGAGTACTTTTTGTTTGTTTGAAATATGGTTTCTCAGAATGTCCTATTTTATATTAATCAGGTTCTAAAAATTTCATATCAGTCTTTTCCTCAATGCTCTAACTTTTGTTAAAAAAAAAAAAAAAAAAAAAAATATATATATATATATATATATATATATATATATATATATATATATATATATATATATATATATATTTGAATATCTTGCTAAAGAAAGCAGTATCTTAATTTTAAAAATAAGCATTATACTGTACAAAGCTTTTTTAAAAAAGAGCAAGATGTGCTAAGAATTTGGATATGTTGTTTACGTAGATCCCACTCTTTTCACTTTCGAAAACAGTCCTCTCATTACACGTAAACTTTTTATAGTGACATATAAAGAAATAAACATATATTATTATCCAAGGTCCATTCTTTGTTTGAACAATGCGCTAGTATCATAAGAGAAGGGAGTTATGTTAAGAGATATTATGCTATAATATCACAAAATTTATAAACAAGAACCTGAATGTAACAGTTATTTTAAATTCACAAAATTATAATTAGTTTTTTCACAAATATAAAATACTTCTCACAATTTCATAAAAACAGGACCCTGCATGTGAGAAAAATCTGGATAGACACCTGGAAACATTTTTTGAAAAATGATTAAATTACGTGTAAAATTATTCATTCGTTTTTGAAAATTGTTCCCATGTAAATTTCCCCGTGTATATTTATGTAAAAATTCTGTAATGCTGTCTTAAAGCTACCTAAGCACATTTTGCTCTTTCTAATAAGTTTAACTGTTTTCAAAGATTCAAAACTATTTAGCAATTGAAGAGATAAAACATATAGTGAAACCAAGCCAAATTCTTAATTCAAGTATAAAATATAAATACAAAAACCTTTTTATAAGTTGATTGAGCTCTCCCTAATGAAATAAATTCTATTTGTACCAGTTTATTTTATATTGTGCTATATTAATACCAAAAATAAATAAGTAAATTTATACATTTTTCTATAAAATACAATATTCTAGTACGAATATTAACTTGTACCGATACTTTATTTCTACATCGAGATCTGGAAATGAAAATTCTTGGAAACGTAATGAAATAAAAATCTCACCTGGAATTCACAGTATTATTTATTCATTACAGCAATTTACAATACTTTTAATTTGTTATACTAATCATTTTTAAGAAAAGAAATAAATCATTCAGCGTAAAGCAAGCTATTCCCCATAGAAAATAACAGGGAGAAACACAGCGAGGGTTTGTTTACATGTGTAGTGACGTCAGAACAGCTTTTATCACGTGACGCGGCTTTTTCCCGCGACGACAAAAACTGCGTTTTAAAAGTTATTTTAATGAATTATACAAGTTTCCACAATAGGTAAAAATGGTATCAAAATGTTCGTATTTTTACACTCTATCAGATGCAAGTTAAATTGAAAAACGTGCAATTTCCCCATTGTCAATAATACTTACGATTCACTTTGTGTAGCCATGTATGTGATTAACAGCATTTATACACACGACGTACTATACAAAAAATTTAATTTAACTTAAAAATGCAAACCAAAGTTTAAAACGTACTTATCACATATATACTGTAATTATCGGGCTAAGACTTTAACCGAATTCTTTTGTGTGTCCCTGTAAATGAACCTGTAAACGCAATGTTTACCATACTTTTCAGTGCACATCCGTAATGCATATAAATTCCATTATGTTTGTAATACCGAAACATCATTAAATTACACTTCAAACGATTTTTCCATGTAGAACATTTTGTAACAAAATTCTTTTGTGTGAAAAATAAATGCACTGCACCCCATATTTTAAAGAAGCATGTTTTGGTGCACTTGATGTTTGCGTTGAACTAATTGCATACTAATTTGATCATGTTTTGTCAGAAAGAAATTTGATTTCACTCTAAAATTATTTTTGCTAGATTACATGTTGCTGTACTCGTAATTATTTTTTTAAATATTTTTCCTTTTTTTTTAATTGATAAGAGATATATTATATAAAATAGACTACATATATCAAATGTATACCTTTAATTAGTAAGGGCTTATACAGAGTTTATACTTTCTGCTCTTACTTCACCCTAATTAGTTTCACAGCTTTCGAAAAAAACAATTAATAAGGTTAAATATGTTTAAAAATATGAATAAAGTGAATTATTCTTTTACAAAAGAATTATATTATAAAATAAATTCAAAGTGATAACAAAATGGTTACTGATTTGAATTACATGCGATTTAAATATCTGTATTCCGTTTCAATAATATTATTGGAAATATTCCGCGAAAAATGAAATGTGTCAAGAAATTTATTATACTTTCAAGAAACTTATAATAACTCTAGTTTAACACTTTTTTATCTTCAGCGTTAATATCGAGAGTAAATGCCACAGACAAGTATTTTTACGACAAATAAATTTTATGTCCCCTTGAATGGGTTTCGTGTAAAATGTTCCCAAGAGAAATTCATATAAATACAACATTTAAAGAAGAGACTGAATATAAAAACTAATTGTTACAGTTGGCTGTTTCGTAAATTTTGGTGGTATAATACATTTCGTCTGACAAGGAGACCGCCAAACATGATGCGCACAGATTTTGATGATTTTAAAGAATGTTGTAGGTATCATACCCCTAACTATTCAGGTCAAAGGTTTCCTTCAAATGGGCTTTAGTTTTCGAGAAATTTCGGATTAAAGTTCAGCATGCATTTCAAATACCCATTACTTCGCGCTCTTAGACAAGGTCTCCGTGGTGCAGTGGTAGCGTTCCCGGTTTGAGAGCCGGAGGTGGATGTTCTGTCCTCTTGCGTGGCTTTTACTTTTTTTAAAATTTTTTATATATTTATCGCGTAATAAGTTTTATGCAGAATTATGAATTCTGCATCTTTGAACTTTTTAATATTTTTCTAATAAATTCCATTTTCATTTTCGAATATTTCGGGAAAATTTATAGCTTTTGCGCAATTTTTATTCTAATATTTCATTTGACGAAAATCCAAACTAATTTATGTCTTGATATCTCGTCTTTTTAAAATGATTATTGTTTGCATTTATGTATATTTACTTATTTATCTATCGTATTTGTGAAATAATGCATTTCTTTTATTTGCATTTTCTATTTTAAAAAAAATTTAAATGATTTTAAAAAAAACTAACAAAATAATATATAATTCTATTATTTGACTTGTTTTAAATATATTGAAATATGTTAACTGCTGAATTACTAAAATATTTATCATCACCGACATCAACATTTTTAGTTTATTAAATATGGAACTAATTGTGTGATACCTATCGCAAAAATATTCTAAACAAATTGCGCATTAAAAATCGCCTTTAAATAATTGTTTTAACAATATTGGAAGAATGTATAAATTAGCATATTATATATTCATTAAATAAAATTGTGATAACTATATTTAAAAATGCATTAAATTTGAAAAAGAAATTATTACAAACGTGGTAATAGTCTGCAAAGGAAGCTGAGTGAAATGGACAGAAAGAAAATTTTATTTATCCTGATATTGCCGTAAAAGTCATTGCAGACGATTTTTTTTGCAGATTTTTTTTTATATGTATTGTAATTTACAAACGATTTTTTATTTCTAGTTGAATTTTTCTGCATGGCATCGACTTCTTAGACTGAAAAAAAAAAATTGTAATATGTTATTTTTTATTTGTGCAAATCAAAAATGATGTTGAGTTTGAACTTTACAGTTAAATGTATTTAAATAACATAAAAAAAATATATATAACTGGCTAAAACTTGGATATAAGCGTTATTGCTTTAATATTTGATTACTCCTTTTAAGATATGTTGTTGGAATTAATTAGCTTGGAATTTCGTCAATAGAAATATTAATTTCAGAACTGCACAAAAAAGAAAAAAAAATTGTAACTTTTCACGAAATATTCGAAAATGTAAATGGAATTTATTAGGAAAATATTAAAAAGTTCAAAGATGCAGAATTCATAATTCTGCATAAAACTTATAACGCGACAAATATATAAAATTTGTTAAAAAAGGTAAAAGTCACGCAAGAGGACAGAACACCCACCTCCGGCTCTCAAATCGCGAACGCTACCTCGGCAACACGGAGACCTTGATCAAGATTGCGAACTAATGGATATTTGAAATGCATGCTGAACTTTAACCCGAAATTTCTCGAAAACTAAAGCCCATTTGAAGGAAACCTTTGACCTGAATAGTTAGGGTTACGATCTCTATAACATACTTTAAAATCATCAAAATCTGTGCGCATCATGTTTGGCGGTCTCCTTGTGAGACATAAAGATTTATAAGGAGATGTCTAATATTTTAAAGTGACAATGCTGAAAACTATTTGAGACAAGACATTGCGTCATCTATTTACATTATGTTTGCATTTCGAAAATGGCTTCTTAGAACGCTTCATAATTTTATATCAATTTTATCATGTTTTATCAGAAAGAAATCTGATTTCACTCTAAAAATACTTTTGCTAGATTACATTTTTCTTTACACTTAAATATTTTTTAAATAGTTTTAAGTTTAAAAAGTATTTGTTATATATATAAACAAATAGACTATATATATATATGAAATGTATACCTTTAATTAATAAGGGATATCCACATTTTATATTTTCCTTTCTAATTTTCAACTTTTTAGAATCACATCGTTCTGGAAAAAATTAATTCAATTAATAATATTAAATGTGTTTAAAAATAATGAATAAAGGGAATTATTTTTTTTATAAAAGAATTATAAAATAAATTTAAAGTGACAACAAAATTGTTCCTGATTTGACTTACATGCGATTTAAATATACCTGTATTAAGTTCCAATAATTTTATTGGAAATATTTTGCGAAAAATGAAACGTGTCATGAAATTTATTATACTTTCCAACAACTTATAATAACTTTAGTTTAACACTTCTTATCTTCAGCGTTGCCATCGAGAGTAAATGCTACAGAAAATTATTTTTACGACAAATAAATTTTATGTCTTCTTGAATGGGTTTCGTGTAAAATGTTCCCAAGATAAATTTATATATATAAAACAATTACAGCAGAAACTGAATATAAAAACTAATGGTTACAGTTGACTGTTTCGTAAATTTTGGTGGTATAATACATTTCGTCTGATACATAAATATTTATAAGGAGACGTCTAATATTTTAAAGTGACAACGCTGAAAAGTATTTGGGATGAGAAAGCTGTTTACATTATGTTTGCATTTTGAAAATGGCTTCTTAGTACGGTTCATAATTGTATATAAATTTTATGTTTGATCAGAAATAAATCTGATTTAACTCTAAAAATACTTTTTGCTAGATTACATTTTGCTTTACACTTAAATATTTTTTAAATAGTTTTAAATTTAAAAATTATATGTTATATATATAAACAAATAGACTACATATATGAAATGTATACGTTTAATTATAAGGGACATTTAAAAAGAAACGAGCCAGAGTCTGGAATGTGAAATCCGGTGACAGAATGGTAATATCGTTGCATCAGTAACAAAAAGGGTTTCCGACAAGAGCACAGAAGTCCACATGCAATCCGCTAGAGGGTCACGAGTGCATGTCACGTGACTACAAAGCTAGCATAAGCATGCATCAGTCGTTCAACGCTCATTCATGTTGTAAGCAGTGAAATGGAGGTGTCAAAGGAAGAGCAAAGAGGTGTTGTTCGTTTTCTGACAGCGGAAGAAGTAAGGGGAACGGATATTCGTCGAAGAATGTCACAAGTGTACGGTGAATACTGTATGTTTCTTGCAAGGGTCAAGGTGTGGCACAAGTGCATCAGGGAAAGACGGATTTCCTTAGCCGATGATGCATGGTCTGGAACACCAAAACGCATTATGGATGACATCATCCAGCTGATTGATGGACTCGTTACGCCATTTTTGTTCCCCTAAAAAAGGTTCTGGGGGGAAAACGATTCACCTCGGATGACGACGTCAAGCAGTACGTGCGGAACTGGTTCACATTGCAGCCCCAGGAATTTTACGAGACAGCCATTCACCGCCTTGTGTCTCCGTGGGACAAGTGCTTCAACAGCCAGGGCCAATACTTCTGAAATACATGTACTAGTTTCTGTTCCTAGGCCACCAGCTCGTTACTTTTTGAACGTACCTAATAATAAGGGATATCCACATTTTCTATTTTCCTCTTTTTAGAATCACATCGTTCTGGTAAAAATAATTCAATTAATAAGGTTAAATGTGTTTAAAAATAATTAATTAAAGGAATTATTCTTTTATAAAAGAATTATAAAATAAATTTAAAGTGATAACAAAATGGTTCCTGATTTGACTTACACGCGATTTAAATATACCTGTATTAAGTGTCAATAATTTTATTGGAAATATTTTGTGAAAAATGAAATGTGTCTAGAAATTTATTTTACTTTCCAACAACTTACAATAACTTTAGTTTAACACTTCTTATCTTCAGCGTTTCTATCGAGAGTAAATGCTAGAGAAAAGTATTTTTACGACAAATAAATTTTATGTCTCCTTGAACGAGTTTCATGTAAAATGTTCCCAAGAGAAATCCATATATATATATAACATTTAAAGAAGAAACTGAATATAAAAACTAATGGTTACAGTTGACTGTTTCGTAAATTTTGGCGGTGTAATACATTTCGTCTGAGACATAAAAATTTATAAGGAGACGTCTAATATTTTAAAATGACACTGCTGAAAAATATTTGGAACGAGAAAGCGTCAACTATTTACATTATGTTTGTATTTACAAAACGGCTTCTTACATGTTGTAATTTATTTTATTAGCAGGAACATATAACTCATGCAGATTTTTTTTTATTTATTTATTTATTTTTTTTTTGATATAGTTATATTAGATTTATAAGTTAAACAATTCTTATTTGTTTTTATTTTAGATGCAAATTAATTTTAATTTATTCGAGTATTATTAATATATGGTAGTCTGATATAATTTTTTATATTAGGAATACTTTCAGAAATAAAGAATAATAATTACCTACCTAAAAATGGTATTATTTTTTGCATTATATTACAATGTATGTTTCAGAATGTTTATTTAAATATTATGATTTTATTTTCAATTTGTACTTAAATATTTGAATAATTTTCAAAAGCGCTTAAGTCACAAATATCTATTTCAATTTGAATATAAAATATAAGACGTATTGTTCCTTAAATACGATTGTAAAATTTTCGCTGATTTGATTAATACCGAGTGATAAATTTTAACTAAGAAATTAGTCCAAATTGAAATGATATTTTATAATGAAAATGAAAATCTATATAATTGTCTTTAATTTGAGCTAACGTAAAATACATTTTAGAATGTATCAATACGTGAAAAAAAACAAAAAAAAAAAACAGAAATGTGTTGTGTTTGAAGAAAGAAAACTTTCATTTCATTTTATCACAATAGTGGTCTGTTAAAAACTTGTCACAACTGTTAAAAACTTGTGGCATTCCAAGCAATGATTTATAGATGAGATATTTCCATGTAATCGATAACGACAAAACATATTTACCGAAGAATCAAGTTAGTTTTTGAATCAGCTACCAAAACCATTAGCATAAAATAATGATTTTATTATAAATTGTCATTCATAATTGAGGATATGACGACAACCTCTTAAAACGATAGAAAAATATTTCCAATTACAAAATCTATAGAATATAAACATAGACTTTATATACAGCATCTGTTTTTAAAGTAGGCAGTAGGTACATTATAATAATTATTTAATATTGTATACATTCTTCTGTTTCTGTAACTTTTATTTAAAGTATTTTAGAACTGTGTTTAAGAAGAACTTTGTAAAAATCTCATCCTTTTACAACCAAGACATAACGAGTAATAATATTTTGTATTTTATTAATAGTCTTTTTATGGCACTAAAAACGAAAATACGTGTTTAGTAATATTTTAAAATTCATACCAGTTTCAAATTATTAAGCTGAGCGAGGCTAAACTATTTTTAGCGACTCCAATATTCTGTTTGTAACTAAGAAACTCCTCTTCCACTGATGACCACCTAATTCAGCCCAGTGATAGTTTCCACGACCTGTAAACTATAATCTGACAAAAAGTTTTTCATTGAGGAAAAATTATAGATAAAAATATTCTCACCCAAATTTTGTCGCCATATTCTTAACGCTAAAAGTCACTATACTTTTTTAATTTCCAAATGCAGTTATTTTCTTTCTTTTTGTCACAAAAAGAAACTGCATAGGAAAAAAATCTATATTATACATCAATAATGTGTCTTTGAATACCAATAACGTCATACTGACGATATTACCTGAATAATAAACTTCGCTTTTTTGCAAATTTATTAACGTCTAAACGTCGCATAATTTCAATTTTTACACCGAGGATTAGAAAAAATATATACTTTTAAATGCAATTTGTTTTAAAACTGTATCTCAATTTACAGATATTTTATCTGTTATAAATTTTTTTTCAAACACGATTATTTAAAAATCTATCTGCATCACGTGCAGTCGGCTTACGGAAGGTTGCAACATTTGCATTTAAACAATATAAATATTTCAGTATTTGTTTCCGCCTAGTATTAAATAAAACATTGAAACTTCATGAATAAATAAATAAAAGAATAACATAAATAAAACACAAAGTTAGCATATACCTAATCAAACTGCTCGCTTAATATTTAAATAATCATAATCAAGTAGATTTATTTAAATAGTGACACCGCTGGATATTTCTTTGGCTATTATCTCATAAGGGCGACTGTAAGCTTCTGACAAAATGATGTCATTTTTATGTAATCATTTTAGAGTAAAAGGGTAAGTTTCGATTTAAAAAGAATGCCATACGAAATAGAATTTCATTAAATGCGTCGACATTTTGTTGTAATTTTTGAATTATTTTGGTATTTTCAAAGAAATATTCATTTTTTCTACACGTGCAAAAGAAAATGCATATTCTCATTTAAACAGTTGGGGGATTTTACTACGATTGCGTCAAAATATCGTCATTATTTCTTATTTTCGTTTTAATGATTTATGGTCGTGAATGCACAGTGCTCTGTCATCGATTTTTTGAATGTGATCATCATATTTTTAGAATATTGTATTTTCATTTATTTTACTCCGTGGTTAACACGGTTTGTTATAAAAATGATCAGTTATTAAACGACAGACACGATCTTGACAAATTATAACTCAGATTTATTCATTACATTTAAACAAGCAATAGAAGTTTTAATGACAATGTGAGATGCATGTGTGCCTAACTGTTGGTCTTAGTTTTTGACAGCAAAGATCTTTAGGAGAGCTATTACAGGTGTATTGTCGTTCTCAATATATTAATGATTACTCAAATATAAAAATTAAGAATGCCGGCTTGATGACATCAAGTGCGATTTTTCTCGCTCAGCTGAATTTTATGAAATTTCCGCGCATGCAACATAAAATCAGAAAAGTGCAAATGTCTACTAATTAAGTTACTTACAGGAGCCTAATTTACTCTGTCGTAACTTATTTTCTTGTAGGATAAAATCATGTTTTCCACTCAGAAAAGTTCAATCGCTTTTTTAATTAATTTCCAAGTATTTTTAAATTTTACAATATTATATTATCTAATTACACTAGTTTAAATTGAATTAGCTTTGAAATTGAAGTTATTTTCTAAACACAATGCATAGTTTCCTTTCCAAGAAACGGACTATAAATTAATTTAAAAATACATAATGCGATAAATCATAATCAATTATCTTACAAATATTATGTTTACTCAGAAGGGGATCTTGAATACAATTAGTAAGATTTTAACAGCAATTAACGTCAAAAGAATCATTCTTAAAACTTATATTTTCACCATTTAATACAAGCCATTGAAGATAGTGAAGTTATTTTATGTGTATTTGAGATGTAATTTACTCATGAAATATTTAATGGACTAAATGGAACAGTACTTATTTCTCTATCCCAGTAATGGAAAAAATAAATAAAAACATTTTAAAATATTTTCAAGAGCATAAAAGCTTTATTTTGTTTTAAGTAGTTTAAATAAAAGATGACAGGAAGATAAAAATAAATGTAAGTTAAAAGGTTTCCTATTTCATGGTTTTATGTACTTTTATAATTTAAATTTTGTGATATATTTTTAGTTAAATCCAGTTTTCTTAAACTAAAAATGCTATACTAAATTATAAATAGAAATTAAAAATTAACTAAACTTAATGCTTTTTTTAATTTTACGCATGAATTTCAATTATGTTTTCTAAAGGGAGTTAAAGTTGCTACCAATCTCTGTAAAATATAATGCAAAGAATTTTCTTTTAAAATTTAAAAACACGCTCTAAATTATCATTATTTATTTATCATTTTTAAATAAATATAAAATAACATTTACAACACTTATAATTTGTACACAAATGAAGTAGCAATTTACTATACTTTTCAAAATGGTTTCAGAAGTATCGTGTAGTAGTAATGATAAATTCATAACAGCATTCAAGGCATCAATTGCTAATAAATGCTGCAATTATTTTGATTTTGTACTCAAAAGTTTTCACAGTAGTAAATGCAAACTTAAACATTTTTAACTTATATTTATAAAGACTGTTAGATTTCATTACTATTTCAGAGAATTATTTAAAAAATCTGGCATAATTCTTTAAAACAAATAAGCATTAATGAGAAAGTCTCAAAAAATAAAAATCAAATAAAACGGAATACTACTTCAAGTGAAGGTTGATAATAAATTGTTTTACAAATGTTAAATATATATTGTTGATAAATTGTGTGGAAAACTTATGAGATTGTTGCATTATTGTCTCGTGAAGTACTGAAATGATTATTATATATATACAATCATTTCAGTAGTTCACGAGACAATAATGCATCAATATTACAAGTTTTCCGCACAAAATTTATAAACAATATATTTAACAATTATAAAATAATTTATTATCAATATCCACTTTAAGTAGTATTCCGTTTTATTGGGTTTTCATTTGAAAACTAATATATATATATACATATATATATATGTATAAACAGGGTGTTTCACCAAGGACCCCTAACTTTAAAAATCAATAACCTGTAAACGGTGATAGATAGAAGCATGAAACCAGTGGTATGTTTATTAAAAAAATCGTAAGAATTTTATACATCAATCTCAAAATTTAGTTTAAAATAGCACCGATAGATGGCGCTGAGAGCGTTAAGAATCCTTCTAAAAAGAGTTCAGAAGCATAGAAAGATTAGCCGTTGAAGATTTCGCCATTGAAATCTGACCGCTATTAGCGTATAGTGAAAATAATTCTTACGGACACGTTGCCTGTCTGTTGAACTTTTTTGAAAAGCTCACGAATTGTTTTCCCATCTGGGCTTTTTGCGACTTGAAATCGCGTTTGAAAACTCCTCCTTGTCGCAGTAGGACTGATTTAACCGGTGGTACTCCAACACAATAAACACACGTTCTACCACGGTATACATCACTTTCGGAATTATTTTCACTATACGATAATAGCGGTCAGATTTCAATGGCGAAATCTTCGACGGCTAATCTTTCTATGCTTCTGAACTCTCTTTAGAAGGATTCTTAAAGCTCTCAGCGCCATCTATCGGTGCTATTTTTAACTAAATTTTGAGATTTATGTATGAGATTCTTACGATTTTTTGAATTAACATGCCACTGGTTTCATGTTTCTATATCACCGTTTCCGAATTATTGATTTTTAAAGTTAGGGGTCCTTTGTGAAAATCCCTGTATATATATATATATATATTAGTTATTATTAATCTTATATTTATAAATAGATTCACTTGCTAATAAATTAGCCTTCCTTGCATTATTACTTATCTATAAAAGATTATGTTCTTTTAAATGCAAACTTCGACCTTATAGTTTTATCATATAGTAAGCTTTAATAGTTTTCGTAGCAACTAAATTATAAACTGATCTTTCGGCCAGAACTAAAAAGAAAATGTGCAATATTTATACTACAATAATTCTAAGTTTTATTAAAATTAAAATAGCTAAAAAAACTGATTTTATATAAAAAATGGATCGAGACATAACTATATATATATGTGTGTGTGTGTGTAATAAATACAAAAAATTCGCCATTTTTCCTTAATAATTTTTATTCTAAATTCTTACATTTCTAATTTTTTTCCCTGTCTTTTAAAATATCTCTTAAATCTAATTTATATTTTTATTCCATAGCTTAATCAAAATATTCTTTTAATTATCATTCTAAAAATCTTAATCTGTTAAAAACTACACGTATTTGTAAAAACCCTAATTTATTTCTTATTTTGAAACATTCTAATTTTATTTCTTTAGAACGTCTCTTAGTGTCATTTTTATTTTTATTAAAATTATCATTCGATATCCCATAATCCTTTCGGCTCCTGCGTCTTCCGGTTCACCTCAAAATTATGTATTATACAGTAGTATACAGTTCCCTGGCTTTGCAAGCTTCTTATTGGCTAGTCTTTCCCCTGCATTGCGAAAATATTCATTTGCTCTTTACCTTTAAAATGCGTTACGCCGGCTTGGAGAGCAGATTTTGTACGCTTTTCTTACTGCTAATAAAATCACGTCACCTGGAGGAGGGATCTTGTCAAAATGGTGTAATCATCTCTAATTCTTTTAACATCTACATGCTGGCAGATATGAACTCTGAATTTTTACTAAGTGGAATTGATTTATATTTAATATCGTGTCAATAAAGAACTGATCTCTACTACTCATCTTTTTTATTTCTACGGGAAAACTCCATGTTTATATAACCATCGTCTTGCCTGTGGAATCTTGACTGCTACGATTGCTACTGCCTATTGCTATGTATGCTACGATTGTTATTGTTATGTTATGACGGACACTGCTCTATTTTATGGAATACACGATTGCTCATTCGATCTCTTGATTGTGAAATGCCACATGTAACATATATATATATATATATATATATATATATATATATACGAGGTAGGGTCAAAAAGTTCCCGGAATAGGTCAATTACAAATTATTAAAAAAATAGAACAATAATTTTATCTTATTGGCCTTCAAAGCACTTTCCTCCTGCATCCACACACTTCTTCCAGCGTTCGTATAACTATTCAAAACACGCTTTGATTCCATTTTTTGAGACGTCCTTCAGGAGCTTCGTCGCATTTTAGATCATCTCATCTGAATCCATAAAACTGTGTCCCTTCAATTTCATTTTCAGCCGTGGAAACAGGTAAAAATCCGCTGGTGTTTGGTCGGGAGAATAAGGAGGGTGTTCCAGAGTGGTAACACTGTGTCTAGCAAGGTAATTTTTCACAATCAGAGCGCGATGTGGTGGAGCATTGTCGTGTAAAAGAAACCAATCATTTGTTGCCCATTTTTCAGGTCGTTTTCGTCTGATTGCGTCTCGTAGTCTTTAAGGATCTCCAGGTAAAGTTCTTTATTGACAGTTTGGCCTTCAGGAATAAATTCGTAGTGAATGACGCCCTCGTAATCGAAAAACACCTCCAACATCACTTTCCCTCGGCTTTTCTCCATGCAAGTTTTTTCTTCCTTGGTGATGTTTTTGATAACCTTTACGAAAACGCTTATGCAATCGTTACCATACGCTTTTTTCAGCATCTCGAGCATCTCAGAAGGCGATTTATGAAGCAAAACACAGAATTTGACGTGTGCACGCTGTTCTAAAAACGACATTTCAAAATCCGACGAATGAAAAATTCGCTTTGTCAGAAAAGATCTGCAGTCAACGCCAACAGTATCGGAAATAAATTCCAGATGCCTGTGTGTTTTCCTTATCAGTGCTGCCAACCTCCAAAAAAGATATTTCCCCTCCAACGAACACCTGCGTGAATGTAGGCGACCATTCCGGGAATTTATTAACTCTACCTCGTATGTATGTGTGTGTGACGATTTGAAAACGAGATATGATGCGTGCATTGGCAGTTCAATTTTTTAATAATGTTTTCTCGAATACTGGAGGTTCTTTTCAAAATTCGGCCGAGGCGTTTCCCCACTAGGGGTTTTTATTGCAGTCGTAGAATATGCGCAGCAAGTATTATGTGAGTATAAGAAATTAAGAACTCCTTCGAATCACCAACCAAGTTTTATTTAAATCTTAAAATACTTAGATGGAGATTTCTTTCACATCATTCCTCATCACAGTCACGATAGATTTTCAATAAAAATGCGCATGATTGCTGTAGTTGTATTATCCTTAAGTGTCCATCGATAAGCAGTTACAGGAAGAAATATTTGGTTATAATCACCAATACCAGGTATGCGTTCTATTTAGTTTTAGCTCAAACGCCGAACACAGTCTCACCACCTCTCTGTTCGACTGCGACCTGAAGCAAAAAGCAGTGGTATATCATTTTCAGAAAAAGTATGAATACAGGGTCACGTGACGGCTGGTGCGCCAACGGAGAATAGGGATTCATTGTGAAACGTGCCAAAATTTGTAGGCGAAGTGGTTTCCGCTAAAAAATGGCGTGATAGAAGCGACAAGAATATTCTATAATTTCCGATACAATAACTGTGACCCAGAGTGCGTTAAGCTAACTGAATATCGTTAGTTACTGTTTTGAGAATATGAAATGATTTTTACGTTTATGAAAAGGAAAAAAAAGAAATAATAAAAAATGGTTTATCGAAATTGGATCAAAGTCAGAATGGAATTAAAATAAAATGTTTTACATTTTAATATAAGAAAAAGATTTTATGATTTTGAGAGTTACTTTTAATATCTGAAATTATTAAAATAAATACAGTCTTTTTAGGAATTTAGAAATATAAAAGGAAAGAATGCGGGTTTTTTAAGGAATTAATAATAGGAAGCTTTTGTAATTTAAAGATAAAGACACCATTTATTGAACTAACTAGCCGCAATTAAAATATTGAATTTAGATGTGAGGTGTTTGGAATAAAATAGAGTTAAAATACATTAATAAACAGAGCAAATAAATATTATCGGGCAATATAGAATAGGATGGGATAAAAATAATTTAGCGTATCGCGATGAATTTTAAATTTTGTTTTATTATAACATAACTAATATATATATATATATATATATATATATATATATATATATATATATATATATATATCTTAGTATATACTGCACGGGAACATTATTTAGTGTCCCAGTAAAAGAAGATTCCACAAACAGACGAGATACCAAGATAATTAATCCTTTGGATAAAAATATCATCTTTATGGGACAGCAGTTGACCAGGAATCCATGTACAAGCATCAGTCGGCATAAAATGTCGGGAGCTGGAGAGGAGGCGCGAACAATTACATGTTTTTGATCAGAGACGCCACAGAGTAGAATGATAATTAATTAAACAATTTCTTCGGTGAATACAGAACAGTCTTGGTAAAGCTATAGAAAGCTAAGTAACCAGATTAATGTACTTTTGGCGAGGAAATTGTGATAGAAGCTCAGATGTTATTTTGGGACTCTTAAGATACTTTTAGGGCAATTTTACTGAAAGAAATTTCACTCACTGAAAAATATTTTCCTCTTCCCTTGAGTTGCGTTGTTTATTGAATAAAGTTCCTTACTTCACAATTTCTTGATTTCTTGTTTTAATTGTCATCTATATTAGCATTCTAGTTAGTAAAAATATTATCAATATACTAATATATAAAATCGGAACCTCTCTGTGTGGTTTTCAGAAAAATACCCATTTCTCTGTCCATTCTTCAACTTAAAGACGCATAATAAAAAATAAAATTTACAATTCTTTTTGTCTATGTGTCTGTTTTTTATTTTATTTTTTTGGAATATGCTCAGAAACTGTTCTATAACAAACAATAAACTTATCAGGACACAGAATGTCTCCTGATTCAATTTTTAGTTTGTAATATTCTGATATCTACAATAATTTTATCTGAAACATAGAAAAGGCGAGAGAATCTTTCAATCAACCAACATTTCGATAAAAACATAAAAAAACCCCTCTTAACAACACCATAAAAATAAAGAATGCGCTAGGCCTTACGAAAGAACTTTGTCATTCTTCATCAGGCGCAAAGAAGACGTGCAAACACTTTGAAGGCATGAGCAAGACAATTTTATTTTTAAAATATGTGTAGTATTTTAATCAAAATACTTAACATCTCAACATAAAATATATATTGTTGAGTGTTCATCCAGTAAAGATTTGATATACATAAACTTCTGTCTTCAAAGTGGTTGCATGTCTTCTTTGCGCGTGACGAAGAAATACAAAGTTCTTTCGTACACTGTTAAAAATTTCCGTAAAATAATAATGCATTGACCGTAAATTTTACATTGACTTTACCATTTTTCTAGAAAATTGTCGAAACACCGTTAATTTATAAAGATTTCATTCGCCCAGTGATAAAAAAATCATCGTTTAGCAATTATTTATGAATCTGGTAAAATGATTGTAATTTTACATCTATCGTAAACTCCATGGACCAATGAGAATGCTTTCTTCAAAATATCTGGTTATCTGGAATGGCAACTTCAGGAAATTGTTTGTGTTTGTTTACACGCCGTGCCGACGCCGAGACAGAATCTTGTAAGGATGCACCAAAATTGGTACGATTTTAGTGATTTAATGTAAGTTACATTGCTGTTTTATAGTTTTATGGTATTTATTTTCATTCAACTATGTTTATATATTAAAAAATTACGCTTTATATCGATCTGTATTACAAGATCAATCTTATTTACTCGTAATAGATTTCGAAATTTATAAGTTTTCACTTCCTAGTTTGATAAAAACCGTTTCCGGTATAACTTTTTTTTTTTTTCTCTAGTCGTCTTTGATCATTATTATTTAGCTGAGTTGATCGAATAATGGGTCTATGATGCTTTGGTGACTTGGTTGAACTATTTTATCTTGATTGGTTGTTTTGAGCTTCTAAAAGTAAAAATTTTTCAAAATCATATTTTTTTATTTATTTTAGTAAGTAAAGGTTGTAGATAAATAAGATAAAACAACTGTTATGTAAAGCTAAGATACTTGTTTTTATTTAACTTTAAAGTTAGTATGTTTAAAAGAAAGCTAGTATAAACAATATTACTATGATTATTTATGAACTTCAACATGGGGCACAGTAGTCCACAATCCACTCTGCTCCTGTAATGCAGAATGTTCAAAATATTTAATAATTGCTTATTTTCTATAAAGAAATATTGTTTTAAAGTAGTAAGAAAAATAACAATTTATTTAACATAGTAAGAAATATTTTGTTTTGCATTTACTGCCTTTGAATAAGTATTAGTGTGAATGTAGTCTAATTGGTGATGATTCTATTCAAATGAGATTCATGAGAAGCAAATTGAATGGAAATCAGTTTATTTTTCCTGAAACTGTGGATGAATCTGTTGTTGATGTCAATCATTTCATAATGTTGCTTCCAGACCCAAAAATGTTTCAGGAAAATTCCAGGTTCAATTTTACTCATAAGTATTTTGGAATTTCATTTGCAAATTTTAATGTGCGCTGATTTTTTTTGTACTTAAGTAATAACTTCAACTAAATTGTTCCTGTATTAATCTGTTATTATTTTCAAAATATAATGAATTATTTTGTTTTTGTTTCAAAATGTTACTTGTAAATTTATATTACTATGTTATCTTGGGGTAAAGGGGAAATAAAAATGAATTAGATTAATAAAAAATAGATTTATATTGTATTTCAGATAATTCCTAATAGCGATCTACTGTGCCCCACTTTTGGGACACACTGGTCCACTTTACGGGTGCATATATATATATATATATATATATATATATATATATATATATATACACATATATATACACATATATATATATATATATTTTTTTTTTTGAAAAATATACTGAAAACTATGTTCTGAGAAAATTATGATGAATGTATTTAAAGGCTTAAGGAATATTAAAAAATATTTTCATGCAGATTGGGTTTCCCGTTAAAGAGAAAAAAAATTAACTGAAAAAGTGGTCCACTGTGTACCAGTCTACCCTATTAGAAAACAGTAGTTTGGTGTGAGCTTGGAAATAACACCAACATTGGTGCGTGACTGAAACACATTTGTTCTGAATTCGGAAAACACAATGTTTTGGAGTGTAATATTAAGAAACTTAATGAATACTATATATGTATGACACTTAGCATCTATAATAATAATGAGTTTTTCAGTGTAATTGTACCCACATTAAAATAATGTAGATTACTTTTACGAAAACTTTTTTTATTTAAAAAAAAACGAGACGAAAATAATAAGTAGCTGTAGTAGATCAGTAGCGCCATCTGTTAGAAAATTAAAAATTAATCTTCTAAACGAATTTATATACTGGGTTAGTACCTTGTTCGTACATTTAAGAAATGGTTAATTGTTTATGAACTGTCATGCTAATTCATTTCTAAGTGTACACCATGCTGGCATTTTTGGCAGTCTATCTGTGAAGTTTTGTATACTCACCAATAGATTTGAAAAATTGTGCCTGAATTATAACCATTCTTTTATTTAAGTGCAGCATTTTTTTAGCATACAATGTTTCAAAACCAGGGTTGCCATTTCACAATTTTCTTGGAGGGGGGGGGGGGAGAGGAGGACTTTTCTTTGACGGCAGTGGCATACCCAAGGATGAGGTTCGGCAGGGCTGTAAACCCTCCCCCTCCGAATGAGAAACGTTTACTAAATCATAGATACAAAAGAAGTAAACGAATACGAATTCGCAAAAAAAGATGAAAATTTCCGTCTTAGCAGGTATAATTTCAAGATACTATGAAAGTTTTCTGTTATAGGAGGTTTGGTTACCTTTGTTTAAATGTTGCCTCTAAGACTGTTAAAACATTTTTTCTATATTGGACCTCTGAAGAGCATAGCTGTTTTACAATGAAACTTGTGAAAACAAAACCTGTCTATGACAGAATTCTTCTCATCCGGAAAAAAGTTTCGGCGAAAAAGCACCAAACAATTATACCTAATAAGACGGCGAAATGTCTAACATTTAGGTTTTTAATAGCCCTTTTCAACTAATTCTTTGCCAGTTTTACTGCAGGGGTGCCATTTCAAGATTTTTTTGCGAGGGCGGCAGGGCTTTTCTTTGAGGGATGGGGTGTGAAATAGTGCATGGGATTGCACAAATCACACACAAAATAAGAAAATCCTGCACAATAAAAAAGTTTGTACATGATTTTGCCCTCTTAATTTCTTTTGCAGAGAATTTTTTTAAATTTCCGTGAAAGGTCTGTGATTTTTATTTATTTATTTTATGAAATTATGCAAAATTAGCTAATTTTTCAATTGATCGCGAAAACATAGCGAATTTTCCCAATTGGACGTAGAATTAAACAAATTGTTAGTTGTAAAAATCACTAATTTTCTCGAACTGCCATGGAAAAATATGGAGAATTTCGCCAAAGATTGTAGAAATAAATAGCGATTTTTGTCATTCGGTCGCAGATAACAACATTCATTCGCATAAAAAAGTCAAATTTTTTCAATCAGATTCGAAAAAACATTGCAAATTTTGTCAAAAGACTTTTCAAAAAATTGTGAATTTTATGTAATTATCACGGAAAAAAATCCCGGATTTCATCCAAAGGTTCTGCGACAAATCACTAAATTAGTCAAAAAATCGCACATAAAACAAATCGAGAATTTCATCAAACGATCACGCAAAATAATCGCAAATTTTGCCAGTCAGTTTCGAAAAACAAATCCCGAATTTTAACAAACGATTGTAGAAAAGGATCGAAAATTTTGTCAAAAGGTAGCAGAAAAAAAAAGCAAATTTCGTAAATCGGTCGAAAAAAAATATCTTGAGTTTCGACAAATGGTCACGGGCAGGGCTTTACAGATGCGGTCGCCAGGGTCTACCAAGTTATTTACTCTTTTGGGGCGATTTCTGTAAAAAAATTGGCATAATCCTGCATATTAATCCTGTTAATTTTTGATGACAGGGAGGGATGTTAATTTGGATGTATAATTTATTGGGTTCTGGGTCTGAGCTCAATGCAGAGAAAAATTCATTTTTTTTTTCAAAAAAAATTTAAAAACACATAAAAAAAAGCTAAAACATTACAATTTTTCAACTAATAAAACTTTTATAAATTCTTTAGTGAAGTTAATTGTAATTAATAAAATTAAATAACTTCTTCTGAAAATTAAAATAAATGAATAATTTTTTATGTGTTTTAAAACAAATATTTATGAAAGAAATTTTGAAAAAGGAAAATTTTAATCAAATAGTATTTATTTGAAGTTATATTTGTGTTATCAGAAAGGGGGGGAAAAACATCTAATTCAAATGGTGGCAACTCAGCAAGAATAATTTTCCTCCTTTTTGTTATTTCGCAAGGAAGTTTTTAAATGCACCACAGCGGGTTATTGTTTTCTGAGATTGTAATAGAGTCCTGCATGGGTCGGGTTGTATCCAACCCGAACCTGCAAATTCCATTTGAAGTCAACCCACAAGCCACAACTGACATGAACCAAACAAAAAAATTTCCTCAACCTGCAACCCGACCCGAACCCGCAAGAACAATTTTCGGCGACACGCAACCTGACCTGAACCTGACATATTTCAACCAGCAATGAAAGGACAATAAATCATGTTTTAATACTATTATGAAAAGTCATGTACAATTATATCTCTAATACAAATTTTATATATTATAGAAAAATGGGCAAATCTATATTCTTTAATATTCAGATATAGTGTAACCTCTGAATAGCAGATACCTCAAGATCATTGAATAGAGTCCTGCATCCGATCGGGTTGTTTCTATCTTTTTTCCTGGCTGGGATGACTCTAATTTTCTTTCTGCTTATCGGGTTCATCCTAGAATGATTCTGTCGGGTCATGTATGTTTTTTGAAAGTCTAATTGTTGGGATTTTCACAAAACATTTGAACAGAACTATGTTTTAGATGAAAATAAATATGTATTTTGATATGAATAGGTATATATATTCAAATTACTTCATGAGAAAAAATAAAATGTAAAAGAAATGTAATCATAGATTGTTCTTTTTTTACAGTGAAGTTAATAAACATTTTTTAATTTTTGTCAGAATATGAAAATATTGCAAACATTTCATTTATGATACTCACAAAAACACATGTATTATATTTGTGATAGTTATGAGCACATACACATGCTACATGTGTGTAGATTTCGAGGTGCCCCCTATTCCAAGGTATAAGCATACAAATATATGTGTTAAGAATTGAAAAAGTGTTCGTTAAATAGAGGTGTCTGCTTTTTGGGAGTGTCCATTATGGAGGTCTTATTGTATATATATTTAATCTGAAAAAATACTGTGGACCAGACTTGTATAAAACCAAAAAGTTCTTGCACACATAAATGTTGGGTCAAAAACTTTCTGCAAATTAATTTAATGTTTAATAAAATTATGTGTTATTATTTTGACAATATGAATTAAAAACAGTAGTTTAAAATACTTATCATTTAAAATTAATTAATATTAATTAAAGAATAATTATTTTGGTTAAAAAAAATAATAAAGCTAAAAATCCATGATAGGAAGAGCTGCATTCTTATCAATTATTTTGCCAATGCATTTAGATAGCCCAATCCTTAATATTTTGAACTCTTCGCAAGTGCCTGTAATGTCACAACAATATCTTTCATCTTTAAACTGTAAATTGTATGCAAACAGTAAATAAATCGTACATAAAATTGGAATATTTTTTATTTTTTGGTATTAAAACAAAAATTATGTTTTTATTTTCTAAAATGTTTTCTGCAAAGTTTCGAATTTTGCAGAAAATTTTCCACGCGCATGTGCGAATATATTATACAACTCAGCTGTGTATATTTGAAAAAGCAGGTCAACCTGAACCCGACCTGCAAGAGTCAAAACCCAACCCGAAACGCAACAAAAAATATAGCAGCGACCTGACCCAAAATGCGTGTGAGGTAAAAGCAGGTAAAATGACCCAATGCAGGACTCTAGATTGTAAACATACAGGATGTTCCTAAAATTTTGGAACAAATTTTAAGGCAGGATAAAACATTTTTTGTACAGGAAACCAACATTGCAACTTACTTATTCCATCCAAACTATAGGGCATCTCACTAGAAGCTGAACCAGAATTTTTGGTAACAACTTTAAAATAATGAAGATATTTTAGTGAGAATTTCTTTGTAATATATATATATAACTTTGCTTTGTATTAAATATGATGACATCATTGGAAGGGACTGAATTCTGGTCTGTGACATAATATATGTGCTGTCAGCTGTATTTTGAAGGATAGGATGTGTACCTCACTGTTTGGATTTGAACTTTGGCAATTTACAGCATTCTCATCATGTCATCCTGTTTCACAGAAATTAAAGTAAGAAGTTTGAAAACCTCGTTACATTATTTTTATTATTGCTAAAGTAATAAACGAAAATCCAAGTGATGCTTATAGTGAGATACACAATATATTTTTGACTGAATAAGTAGATTTCGATCCTGGTTTCCTGTAACAAAATCTCCTTGTCTTGATGCAATATAACTACCCCTGAAAGTTTGTTCCATTTTGTTTAGAAACACCCTGTTTGTGAAAAAGCAAGAAACAGAATACAGTAGAGAGCCGCTAATCCGCAAACCTGTAATCCGCAAAGGCCTCTAATCCGCAATCAATTTATGAATGTAAACAAAGAAATTTAATTCTTGAAAAATGCTTCAATGGTGACAAAATTTTGAATTTTGAAATTATTTTTCACCAATTTTAACATTTTTCTTATCTTTATATATAGCTATTATATATCATATAACATTCTTATTTATAGTTTAAAATAAAAGACATTTAATTAGTATATTATTTTATATATTCATTTCTTCATACAATACTTGTAAAATACAATTTGAGCTTTTGTGATTTTTTTTTTATTTTAATGATAAAAAATCCTTACTTAGACAATATATTTTATAATTTATATATTTTTTCATTAAATCGTAATTATAAAATTGAAAAACACATTAAAAAATACATATATATTGCTTTTGAACTCTTACTTAAAAGATAAAATTCAACACTATAAACCAAATGTCTTAAAACAGACAACAATTGATGTCATGTTTAAGAAATTTAAAAAATAATAATTTATTTTTTACATAGTTATTACTTTATCTATATATTAAAATGTGTAATTTATTTATTTTTTAGTATTAGCAATTTAAATTTGTCCAAAATATGAATTTAAAAAATGTAAACAAATATTAAATAGACATGGCCTGTAATCCGCAAAAAGCCTCCAATCCGCACAACACTTGGAACCAAGCTTTGCGGATTAGTGGCTTTCTACTGTATTACCTTTAACAGATACTATTCAGGAACTCACATTTATACATCATTCCCTATTAATTGTCTTCTTTTACAGTTAATTTTCTTAAGTGTCACTTTTAAAATATCAAATAAATAATGTCAAAGCAATATCTTTTATTTAAGGGATTTTGTTTGTTAATTCAAAATATCTTTATTTATTCATAGCAGCTAAAAATAGAACTTATGTAAGATTTAATTTTTTTTTTCTTTTTTTTTTAAAGTAATGGGTTTGGTCCAGTATCAAGATATTCGACCAATTCTAATATTTGAAACGGCGAGTACTTTGATATTTGGCCTAGCCAAATAAATACATCGAATATTCGGTACTTTTTTGTTAGCCGGGCGCTGGTGATATATTTGTATACATGAATATATATACATATGCGTATAGTATATATCACTGGTGCCCTTCTAACATAAAAGTATTAAATCAGTATATTCCTAATAAATAAATAAATATAGATAAGATATACTGCATATTGGTATTATCAGTGTTGACATTCTTTTTAAGGTTCATCTTACTTTACCTCTGATGGATGATGAATGGTGGTGCTGTTCTTCATGGAATTCAAAAGTTCTTTAGAAAAGTTTTTTCGGAGGTAATTAAACATTTTAAAGATATATCATTATTTAACTTTTAAAAATATATAAAATTTAGGTCAAGATATTTTGTGAAAAGTATGTCTTGTGAGTTGTGGTACAAACTCTCTGAAAATATCAATAAGTAATCCATAAAATCAATATATTTTAATATATTACAGGGCATGAATTTCAGGGCGGGATTCGCGCCGAAAATTTTGAAATCCCGCCCAAAAAAAAGATCGTGGGCGGGAGCCTCCCGACCAAAAAATTTCACAATTTTCGGAGATTTAATTTACCTGCAACCGAACGATAAATTTCGTGATTTTTTTTTCCCGCAACCGATCGACGAACTTTGCGTCTTTTATGCGACTGATCGACGAGCTTTGCGTTTTTTTCGCGACAGATCAACGAACTTTGCGTGTTTTCCGTGGCAGATCAACGAACTTTTCATTTTTTAAGCGACTGATCGACGAACTTTGCGTTTTTTCCGCCACAGATCGACAAACTTTGCGTTTTTTCTGCGACAGATCAACGAATTTTGCGGTTTTTCAAGCGACTGATCGACAAACTTTGCATTTTTTCTGCGACTGATCGACGAACTTTGCGCTTTTCCACGATCGATCGACGAATTTTCCGTTTTTTCTGCGGCCTATTGACAAAATTCGTGTTCTTTCCGCGATCGATCGACGAAATTCGCGTAATTTCTCCTTTTTTTTTCTTTCGACAGATTGACAAAGTTCGTAATTTTTCAAATTTAGATTTTCTTCTGTGCATTCGACTGATGAATTTCACGATTTATCTCCGCGACCGACTGATGAATTTTACAATATTTTCCCGCGACTGATTGACGAATTTCGCAATATTTTCTGATGAGCAAACAACGAATTTCATGTTTTTTTCCTTGACTGAAAGACGAACTTTGAGAATTTTTCCGTAACCGATTGGTGAATTATTCGGTTTCTTCTGGTGACAGATCGATGAAATTCACTATTTTTTTTCCTCGCGCCTCACTGAAAAATTTCAAGTTTTTTACCGCAAATGACTGACGAATTTCGTGTTATTTTCTTGCGACCGATTAACAAACTTCGCCATTTTTTCCCGAAACTGATCCACGAATTTAGCGATTTTTTTCTATGAACATAGACATAGATAAGGACTTCTAATAAAATAGCCTTTTGAATAAGAAAATCGTTTCTCGAAAAATGTTTCAAATACAATGTCTGTGTAGAACAGTTGTATTAGTTCATCTACCTCTTCAAATCGTGTCTGCTTGACAGCCATCATCTGGTAGGTATAACAGATTTATTATATGGTATTTATCTGCATTGTTGTTTGTAGGTGGCGTTACCTTAGCACAGTTGTACACTGGCTGCCATGAAGTCCCAAAGTCGCAAATCGATATTAACGCTATTTCGTTAGAAATCCTTCTCTATTTCTGTTCATGCGTAAGACGAATTTCATTATCTTATTCCCTCAACCAATTGACTAAATTCACAATTTTTTCGAACGACAAATAGACGTTTTAAAGATTTTTTTCCTGCGACCGAAAAGAGGGAAAAAAACAAAAAAGGGCAATAAGAGCCACCGGTCACTGCACCCTGTTAAATTGGCCTACAGTCAGCACTAAACAAAAATGAGATTAGAAGAGCTGCAAAGATCTTATTACTTTTACTCCTTGAAGTAAAGGAGTAAACCTTTTTAACCCTTGTGAAAGAGTAAAAGTCTACCTTGTGAAAGAGGCTTCAGCACCCCTCAATCAAATAAAATCTAAATTCAGAAATTTATTTAACAACCTAATTGTTAAGGGTCCCTAACACATTTAATGGAACTTGAAAAATACACTGCATATATAAAACTTAACTTTCTTCCCTTTTTTATAATAAAAATAAACATTTTACATAATCATTCTCAGTTGACTTAATTTTTTCAATGGTATTTTGTCATGTCTGCATTAATGTAATTATTTAAATAGCACGTAAAATAATAGTGGGGTTTAAAGATTTTATTTTTCTCCCTCCCAAAGATTATAACTCCACTCCATTTAAAAATGTTGGTAGGGAGTCTCCCCTCCTTGGAAAAATTGAATTTCAAGCCCTGTATTATATATTAGGTATTTCGTTTCTAGAGGTATTGAGAATTTTGCTAATTCTCGACACTTATGCTAGTCGTTCAAAGACACTCACAAGCTAATGCTAAAATAATGGCAGTGTTCTTTACAAACTTCTTATTTGGCTTTCAATATTTTTAAATTATTATTATTATTTATTTATTTATTTATTTTTTTGCATAGGATAGGATGTCTGACTGGGTATCTTTTTATTATTTTGATTTTGTGTAGTACAGTTTTTGCTTTTCATTAAGAAAAGCAAAAACTGTACTACACAAAATTTTACAAACTGTACTACACAATTGCAGTTTTCAATTTTGCAATGGTTCCAAAATTTAAAATATCTGTAGAAAAAAAAACTACAAACAAAATTGAAAAAAAAAGTTATACCATCAGAATAAGATATCACATGTAAAAATAAATAAATAAAACATTGAAAGAAATGCAATCAAAAAATTTGTAAAGAATGTTGTCATTTGGTTTAATATTTTACAAGTGTCTGTGCATAATTAAACATAGGTTTGATTTTTCTTTCATATATATTTTTTAATTCATACTTTTCTGAATCGAACAAAACAAATGGCATTAAAATATTCAAATTGAGCTGGATAATATTGTGTATTTTTTTATATATCATATTTTTCTAGTTGTGCACACTGTTTGTAAAGAACAAATCGTTTGCAGAAAGATTATTCTTTTGCACAGAAATGTATAAAAGGATCATATGTGCAATCACCACCTGTTGTTTTCTCAATTAAATGAGAGAAATTTTATTTGTCGCCAGGGGCCGATCCAGGTAAAATTTGGGGCCTATTTAGGGCCCTTCACGAAATTTCATTTAATAAAACAATTTATCAACAACTGTCTGTTCACAAAAATCCATTTAATAAAACATGACCCTTCACAAAATTGATTTAATAAAATTAACCCTTCACAAAATTCCATTTCATAAAAACATTCTTCATTAATTGCTTTTATTTTATTATGTTTTAAATTTTGCTAACAAAACAAATTCACTAGAAGGAAAAAGTTTAGCAGAAGGACTTAAAGAAGTTATTATTAATAAATGTTTAGTTTGAATTTGAGTAACTGGATTTCATATTTCATTACAAAATGTTATTTTTCATATAAATATAATAAATTTTACAAAAATAACTTTTACTCTTCATAAAATGGGCCCCAAGAGCGAAACCCTGCATCGACTGCTGGTTGCAGTTAGAATTTTATTTTTAAGGTTTATCTCATTTAAAATGCATTCTAAATGCAACAAATAAAGTTTGCATTATTTATTTGACAAAAGTGTAGGTGAAGATGTTAGGTATGATCTTTTCATGATATATATCTGTGCAAAATAAATTATATTTCTGCAAAAGATGTTTTTTAAACAGTGTAGCAAAAACACGATTTGAAAAGAATGTGTGCGAAGTTAAAAATCAATTTGAGCTTGTGTTAAAGTACTTACTTTTTTGACCGGGTTCTAATTTGAATTTTTTTCATGCCATTTGTTTATTCGATTCAGAATTATATAATTAAAAAAAAAAAAAGATGAAAACAAAAAAAATTATTTTTGGAAAATTTAAAACAGTGAGTCCCCTTAAAAAGTTAATAGATAATTTTTTCAATCATACACTTTGTTTTCATTATGAACAACTAAATAGTTATTTTTTTCATTATAATCACCGATTAATAAGTATATATCAATGTTTTCATATTTTTTAGCATGTATGTGACCACACATGATTTAGCTATTTTTGTAAAAAAATATTTGGACTAGTATTTCTGTTAAAGTTTCTAATTTCTTCCAACCAATCCTATCTGTTGGTTCCCTGATATTCACTAAAAGTTTTTATAAATTTTTAGACAATATACAATATTATTATTGGCGATTCAAGTGATTGAATGTGCCATCTGATGGAAAAAAGATGTAACTTCTCGCTTTCAGAAAATCCTATGAAAGCCCATTGCATTACATGTATTTTTAATTTGTTCATAATGATTATTTTTTTGCTCAATTTCAGATTTCATGTGATATATTAATGTTCTGTGTTTATATGACAATTTAAAAATTATCGAATTTGAATATCTAACACTTTCAAATGCGTTTACAATAAATAATGATTTCAATGGCACTTTAGCGTTAGTTGAACATGCATCATGCCATGGTTAAAGGTTCAATTTTCTGGTACCAACAGGTGTGATTAGCGCCCTCTTTAGGCCTTTTCAAGTCTCAATTATTTGCTAAAGAAAACCATCGCATTGAAATAAACAGTTGAACAGTTTAATTAGTATTTATTCAAAACAAATGTTATGACAAGTATTAAAAAGTACTACATGAAATAAAGTATGGAATTTGTAACTATCAATTTCAGTAAAATCTGTGTAATTGAAACCAATTTGATACTGAAATTTTTTATGGTTTTATATAAAATTTTACCCGCTAATATAGAAACTTGAGCAACAGAAATTTCCTTCAGTCCTGTACGATTTCATCTTGGTAGGCTTTACTATTTTCTGCAGTAGCTTCATCAGCCAGTTTATTTCTGTATTATTATCTTGCTTACTGTTTATTGCTTGTTGTTTTATTTAGTTACATAAAAAACTAACTATAAAGTTTTGATCATTTCACAACTAAATTTCTTAATTTTTAATGAACTACAAAATTTTGTAAAAGTTGTGTATGATATATGTATGCAAGGTTTGGCAAATGCGAATATGTCGCTATCGGCAACCAAAATATTTGAACTGGTGACTATTTTTATATTACTTTCCAAAATTAAATTTTAACTAAGTTAAAGAATTAAAACGAATACTTGATATATTGTATCTATAGAAATAGTTAGTTTTTGTTGATCAATTTATAAGCATTTTGAGTGTCAATGATTAAATAATATGCATGTGGGAGAGTAATTTTTTTTTTTACCAACAACCAGTAATTTTTGCAGGTTATCATTTTTTCCCTATTTACCTGGTATATGTGTGTGAGAGAGAATGATGATAAATTTGTTTTTGTTTATACCTAGTATGTTTTTTAAAAAAATTATGAAAACCAGAAGTGGATTTTGGCATAAATGGGGTTTTCTGTTGGGCCCAATTGCAAAATTTCATTTATTAAAAGGGAAAAATATACAGAATTCCTCTATTAAAAAGAGGCGCTTCATATAATTTCATTCCAAAAAAGCATACTCTTCATAAATTTTTTATTTTAATAAGATTTGAAATGTGAAGCTTGTATCAACAAATGCTTAGATAAATACCTGCATAGTCAATAAAATGAGACATGATTCATCAGAAAAATCTGATTGATAGTTAAAATAAGTCTGTTTTCTGTATCGCTAATGATTCTGATGCTAGGTTATATTCCATTCTTATTTATTTTTGATATAAAATGCAGATAGTCCAAGACATTTTGCATACTATACTTTGGCTATATATTGCATTCCATTCATGCTCAGTTAAGATCAGACTAGTGAGCAAGCTGGCCAATCCGCTTGTAAAATATCTATTTCTATGGATTTTTATATCAGAGATTTTCAGAGCATTGCTACCTATTATCAAACAGTGTGGGATAAGTAGTATTTCTAAACAGATTTACATGCAGTTCAAAGGCCTTATCTCCATCTGACCTGTTGCAGAATCACTATTGTACCAGTGAATGAGATGCAATTTAAACAAGACCCTTTGGAAGATGGAGTAAGTTATACAGAAATTATTGGTTCTTGCAATGCTCCATATTGTTGTGGAAAACTGTACAGATAGTGCAGAAAAAACAAAACAAAACAAAAAACATGCAGTTCTTTGCTGCTTTTCCAGAGAATGCACTGCCTAAAGTATTTATTGAACAAAGGGTTGTGCTTTCCATTAGTCATTTCTGACTTTTTCATTGTTGTTCTAACTTATAGCCTTAAAATGATTTTATGACAACTTCTATTTTTGTATTTTCTTAAAAATGTATATGAATGCTTATATCCATGGTAAATGCATTTAATTTTTTTAAGGTACTTAATGTTGATCAACTCTGTGTGTGGAACAGACTACAGCAAATCAAATAGCAGCATTCATGCTATATATCGCCAGATCTGTTTATTTGTTACCTGTGTTAGTTTTTGCTATGCATATATTGTAATGTATTGTATTAATGTAATTTATATATTATAATAAATGTATTTCTATATTTTAATTGATTGTTTTGACTATTTGTGAATCACATTACTCTTCTTTTTTTTTTCTGGATACATGTGCACCAATATTTTTACTGTAGTTTATCAGATTGAATTAATTTCTAAAACAATAATTAAAACCAATCATGTAAGTGATTAAAAATACATTATTTTATGTTCACAATGAAAAAAAACTATTATAAGCATTTTTAGCTAAGCAATCATGAAAATATTTATCAAAAATACTTAACTATCTTCTTATTTCTGAATTTAAATCTTCCAATATAAATAGCTTGATACTTAATGCAAGTTGTATTTTAAAGCATAAGGGAATATATTTTTACTGGGAAGTTAATTTATAATACATTTCCTAAATTTCTTAAAATATTAATTTAGCTAGAATGATTGTTTACAATTTAACTGTACATACAAAAATTCAAAATATTTATGATATACTCATTGTCATTGCATATCTCATTTTTCTATTGTCAAATAAATTTTTAACATTATTTTCATCACTTTTTTTCTAAATATGAATGTAATATTACTTTTATAATTTTAATCAGATTTTGAATAACTTTGAAACAATCAATAGTCTTGCTACACCTATATTTAAGTAATTTTTGGAGTAAGTTGCAAATATTTAGAAAATATTTAAATTTTTTACAGATATATTAAGTTTGTTAAATGAAAAAAAAATAACAAAAAATGGCATGGTATTTTTCAGTCATTGTAGTTATTCAGAAATATTTCTCATCTAATTATTTATACCATATTTTTCAGCCCATAATCTGTGGTTCAAATAATTTATTTTAGACCCAGAAATTGTATTTGATAAAATACTAGTTTTTTGTTCTCGAAATATACTTGACTTCAATTATTATATAAAATTTCTGGGTCTATACTGAATTATTTGAGCCGCTGACTATACGCCGAAAAATACGGTATGTAGAACTTTTGCTTGAAAAATATATAGGTATGGCAATTTCTGTATTCATTCTACATCAGCCAAAAATCTAAATATTCATAATTTATTTCACTAAAAAAATATTCTAAAATTTATATACTTTCTACTGATTTCTTTAAAATTCCACCATATATTCATATATGGTTCAGTGATAAATAATTGATTTATTGAAAAATATTTTTATACCAAGTTTTGCAAGAATAATGAAACACTATTGTTTAATATTGAAGAAACTGCAAAGGTTTTATTTGTTGCACAGTGGTAGTTTTAAGTATGTAACTTGGGAAAAAAAAAAAAAAAGAAAAAGATAAATTTATATGTTTAAAAAAAAAAAAAAAAAAAAAAAAAAAAAAAAAAAAATCTTATTTCCATGTGAAGAAAAATGTCAGAGTGTCAGAAGTAATTTATAAATTTTGGTCAGTTATTTATTAGTTTTATTTTATTTGTTGAAAATGTATGTAATCTTTAAGTATAAATTTAAATTCTTGTTTAATAAATAAAGGTAAAATAGGAAGCCCATATAAAAATGTTCATATATTATATGATCAAGGAAGTCCAGTTAAGTACAATAATGAATTTATTGTTACATGACAAAAAAAAAAAAAAAAAGAAAAGGCTTCTGATCAGGCATAATCAACATTATGAATTATTATAAATGTTATATTTTTTCCTATTAGTATCTATTTATTAGAGAAGAATTTAAATTTTGTTTTAAGATGCTATACATTTGTAAAGAATAAAATTAATTTAATAAGTAATTGGGTATATTTTTACATTTATTTGTGATATTTTTATTACATGGAAATATGACATTTATCTCCCATTTGTTACATACAATTATGATTTTTTTGTTTTATGACTGTAAAAAATACACTGCTCAAAACAATTAAAGGATATTGCAGTTTTAGGTGGATTTTGTATCTGGGAAACTTTTTAGCTGATTGATACATGGCCGACAGACATAGTAGGTTATATGAGAATAAATTACACATGTTTGGCAGAAAAAAATGCATTTTATTGCGCATTTGTGTACAAAAGGTAAAAAACACAATTTGTGCATATGAGAAAAAAAGAATAAGAAAGGGGTTTTCTTCAAAGAAAATCATTTTCAGTAGGGGGTATGGTTTCCACGGGCGGCCAGCAACGTTGAACACCTTTGAGGCATGGACTCAATGAGGCTATTAATGGCGAGTTGGGGTATTCTGCCCCACTCTTCCAGAAGAGCTCTTTCCAGTTCTTGGAGAGTTTGTGGGGGTTGTTGGCGGCCAGAAACTCGTCTTCCTAGAGCGTCCCAAACGTGCTCGATTGGATTCATGTCTGGAGAACACGCTGGCCATTCCATTCGAACGATTCCTTCCTCGAAAAGGAAATCCTCCACCAGGTTTGCACGATGTGGCCTGCAGTTATCGTCCATTAAAATGAAGTTATATCCGATTGCTGCAGCGTAAGGGACTACAATAGGTCTGAGGATCTCATCCCTATATCGGCGACCAGTCAGAGCTCCATCTCGAATGATGTAGAGGTCAGTGCGCCCGTCAGTGGAGATGCCACCATACACCAACACTCCTCCACCGCCAAATCTGACACTTTCGTGCACGAACGCAGGATTATTCCTACTGCCACGGTCCCTCCAGATGAAAATACGCCTATTATCTGGATGCACAGAAAAACGGGACTCGTCAGAAAACAGAATATTGCTCCATTCATTTCTCCTCCAGTTGACATGCTCGGTTGCCCACTCCCTGCGGTCGCGACGATGCCTTGATGTTAATCTAACACATACCATCGGCCGGCGAGCATACAGACCTACAGCATGGAGCCGGTTTCGGACAGTCTGAGTTGAAATCGTGGTGCCTGTAGCCGAGCGAAGGTGTTGTTGGAGAAGAGTAGCGTTCATGTTTCGGTGTCTCCGAGCTGTTAACGCTAAATACCGATCTTCATTGGGCGTTGTTGCCCGTCTACGACCTTGCCCTGGTCTTCGGCCTGCACATCCACTCTCCAAAAAACGGTTCCAGATCCTGGAAATGACACTCTGTGACACTCCAATGGCTTGCGCTACTTCGGCTTGAGTTTGGCCCCCTTCTAACCTACCAACAATTCTCCAAGCTTCTGAATCTGTCAAATGACTTCGCTGAGACATCTTACTCATCGAAACAAAGCAATCACTGAATGCCGATCATCCTTGTCTTCATTCTCTTTTATCCAATTAAAAGTCAAATTTCATTCGCTGCCGCTGAAGCGACGTTTTTGACGTCGAACTCAAAATTTGCATACTCCACAGTTTGAAAACCAGAAAAATTTGCATTTGTGATTCTCTTCTTCTATTTTCGGCAAAAAAAAATTCGTTTATATCTTTATTTTATATAAAACTTCAAATATCCTTTAATTGTTTTGAGCAGTGTATATGTATGATCTTTTAACAGTTATTTTAAAATATGGGCATATAATTGTACATATATATTTTAAGGTCATATAACAATAAATTCAAAATATGGTTAATTCACCATTATCTAAATTTATAGTCAAATGACCGTACATATATGCTTTATTGTCATCTGAAACTAAACCCATAATATGGTTAAATGACTGTATATGTATATTTTACGGTCATATACAACAAACTCATAATACGGTTGTGTAACCATTTTCTAAATATATGGTCAACTGACCGTACATATATATTGCACGGTCATATGCCAATAAACTCATAATACGGTTATATGATCATTTTCTAAAAATACGGTCATATGCCAATAAACTCATAATACGGTTAAGTAAACGTTATGTACTGCTACGGTCAAATGACCATACATATATATTTTACGGTCATATGACAATATATCTTTAATGCGGTTAAGTAACCGTTATCTTAAATTACGGTCAAATGAACGGCCGGTTTGCTGCCGTTCAAATGACCGTTTTCTTATGATGAAATTTTTAACAGTGTAAATCCTAGCGCATTCTTTATTTTTATGGTGTTGTTAAGATTTTTTATGATTTTATAGTGTCATACCAGTTTATTCAATACTTTAATACAATATTTCAATTCTCAAAAACTCCAGAAAAAAATTATTAATTTTACGAATTCTTACAGCGATTGACAGGACTAATGACATTTTTAAATGATAATTATTAATTTGTTTCTTGTGACTTATACATTTTAATTTAAAAAAATTGGATTTGTAAGAATTTTTTTCCAAATCTCAAAAGATGTAAATATGTACAAATGTAACACAAGTGGTTGCAACGAATCTAGTTCTGAAATAAAATTAGAAATCTTTTACTAGACATTTTGTAGTCAACAAGGTACTCTCTACATTTAGAAAGCTGCACTGTCTGAGTTACAATCAAGCATTGTACGCTGCTTTAAGGCTGTCTAGATGTATTCTATCATCTATAAATTATTGCCCATAAGTTCTAAAAAATTCACTCTGTATATTTTAAATTGATATTGTTGGGTGCTCCAAAACTGTTTGAAAACGAAAGTTTATTCAATTTGGAACAATACAATATCTACTTAACGACACATAGCAAACGTTAAAAAAATAATGACAATTTACATTAGATTTAAGTTTATTTAAAACTGATTTTTTATTTTTTAAATAATGTCAGAGTACAAGATAAATTTTATAAAAAAAAAAAAAAAAAAAAAAAAAAAAAAAAAAAAAAAATTACTTTTCCGATTTTGACATCAAATTTTTATTATTCTCCTTTTATAAAAAAAAAAAAAAAATCATTTTAAAATAAGAGTAATAGTTTTATCAAAATAATCGAAGTTTTTTTTCTTTCCTTTTCAATTTAATTAAATATATATATATTTTTAATTTTTACAGATTTTATAAAAAAAAGGAGTAAGAAATTTTAAATAAAGAACTATTCTGTTTAAAATGAGCTTGGAAATTTAAAAAGACTACTTTTAATATTAAATATTTAGGGTTTGAAAAAATATTAAGAACAATATTAAATATAATAGATTTTTGAAAAACCTAAGATTTTTAATTAAATAATTTTATGAATAGCATGTCTTAAAAATTTAATTACAGTAATTACGCTATGGGAAGAAGTCCAAGTATTTTTTGTACGCCACTCTTTCATATGTTATGAAAAAAATGGAAAATATATTCAATTGATTCAGCATACTCTTGCTACGAACACAGTGATTAAAAAAATCAATAAAATTATTTAATTAAAAAAGTTTTTAATTTTTTTGCCTGTTGTTTTCCCTATTCACTTGGAAATAATGAAAAATATTAAAAAAAAAGCTTTTTTATATTTTATCGAAAAGTTTTGTTGAAAAATACACTATTTATTTCGCTAATATAGATTTTTTTAAAGTATAGTTTCAAGTATAATTAAATAAAGTGACAATTGAGTTTTGATAACAATAATGGAATACCAAGTACAAGTTTTTAGCTTTGAAGAATAATGTAAAATATAGATAAATTAATAAACAGACTAGGAATATGTTTTAAATATACAGCATAGAAAACAAGGTGTAAAAAAACTTAAAATAATATAAAACATAAGTTGCAGCATTTTAAATGGCTGTGATTTCCTCTGCAAAAAGAAATGCTACGTTTCTTTCTCTTACATTTTATGTTTTTGTTTAAAATACAATTTTAACAGCCGGCTTCTTTGCTTTAAAAATACTGAGATTTCTAAATATAGAATTAGAAACTTTCAAAATAATATCAATTGTGAATGAATTCACTCTGAAGAACAAACAATTTGTATATATATGTATATATATATAACCTTTCACGTTTTATAAAATAAATTATACACACACACACACACACATATATATATATATATATATATATATATATATATATATATATATATATATATATAATATATATATATGTATAATGTATATATATATATATGTATATATATGCACGTTATAGAATAAAAATGTAATACATGTAATAGATTTGTGTTAAAATCATGATACTACTTTTTAAAATTAATAATAATTATATATAAAAAGTAAGTCGATTAATTTAAGCATGGACATATGGGGGAAAATTATTCGGCTAAATTTTATTACAATTAATGTTTTCTTCCGTGTTGGATTAAGAGATCAAGTCAAAAAAAAAAAAAAAAAAAAAAAAAAAAAAACTACAAATATCATATATTTTTTCAAGTTAGTTGCTAGATTTCCTTCAACTTATTCTAATATATTTCATCTTGTGATAGATTAAACTGATGATTATAGAAACATATTTCCAATTATACTAAGTTTGGCAAGTTAAGTGTTTAAATAACACATTTATTTTGGAATAATCTGTCTACTTATTAAAATAGGAAATGTATTTTCTATACGTTGAAAGGATTCTATGAGTTTTACTATAAAAGCTAATAAGCAGTACAAATCTCATTCTTCTATGATCAAAACCCACCGAGATATAATACTTTAAATTTTATAAAATTTCGGTTCTTTCCGGCACTAAGCTTATTCCATTAAGTTTTGGTCGTAGGAGAATGGACGCTTTACTGTTTTACTCTACAGATCAGGGCCAAACTTATAGGACACAGGGACGTAAAAAAATGTCCTATATATATATAAAATGTCATAGTCTTTAGAATATAAAAAAGTAATATATATATATATATATATATATATAAAATAAATATATTTTAAATTCATGTTACTACTTTTTAAAATTAATAATGAAATATAGTAAAAATAAGTCATTTATATATATACAGCTGCCTGCAAAATAAAACTCAAAAGCTGTATATAAATGTTATATATATATATTGAAATTGAAGTAGTTTTTCACAATTAGTGGTTTAAAAATCAGCGCCATAAGCTCTATTTCGAATCAACCGGTATAGTTTTTTTAACTTTATTTATTTAGTTATATTTTAAAGAAACATGTATTATTAAAAACTTTTTGACTTTTAAACCATGTTTAATTTTAATAGAAATGTGGTAAAGCATATATACCACTAAATTATGTATTACGTTAAAAGACGTAAAATTACACTAAACACAAATAAATAGTTTAAGCATACAACCTAGGCCATCTTCAGGATATAAAGTCATTCAAAAATGAGATGTTTCCGATTTCACTATTGTAGAGAACTTGAGACATGAATATTGACCAATCAGTATTGACATAATTGAACGATTTAATCGACAGCTTAAGTCATCTATTAGTCTAAACCATAAAATTAAACTCTAAATGGAAAGAATAATCTTAAAAATCCAAATTAGTAAGCAATTATCTTGATAATCAAAATTCTTGAAACGGCAAAATCCGACCTCTCATTTTTATAAACTGAAAAACGGGTTCTCATATCTTCAACAAATCCAACCAAATTCTCGAAATATTATATGACATATTATTATTCCACGCCCCACTCCCCCTCTTTAAATTTTCGATGGATTCCCTTATTAAACATTTTTGCAATATATTACAAGGCAAAATAACCTTAGCATATTATAAATTAATTCTACAACCAATATTAGCCTTATAAAAGCTAGGGACAGCCGTAGACTGCTTATGATTTTTATTGACAAGTTCTCATACGAGAGAAATAATGATTTGTCTGAAACATATTGTTATTTAAAATTTGTAACAAATTAAATATTTATTTTAATTTTTCTAGTAAAAAGAAAATACATGGCTGAGCAATGTTTATAAAATATTTGTTGAACACTTTGATTACGGGTTGTGTCTTGTACGTCTAAGTGTACTATTTTTAATTATATTTACACCAATTTTTAAATGTAATCTTCACCTTACACTTATACTCAGAAATTTCCAAGACAAATCTACCATAAAGAAAAAAAATTGTAAATTGTGGTAGGATTAAACATAAAACCACTATTTGCCCAAAATCGAAAGGATAATAACAAAAACTGAATCTGTAAAATTCTTATTTTTATATATTTATGGAGTAAATGTTAGACTGAAGCAGTTTTTGAGTTTTTTTCGGTAATGGTGTAATTTAAATATTTAATTATTTTTTAAAAACAATTACGGCTCAGAAAATAAATCTCTAAACAACTATTTATATATACATTGTTAGCAAACTATATATGCTTACATTCTAAAATTCAGCCTTTTTATATTTTATGCATGGTTAAAATACGGTAACTTTTCTCAATTCGAAATTAATTGGAGAAGTTACACTCTAAAAACGATATTTTCTAAACTGAGCAAAATATACTCAAATTTGAGTATGTCGTATACACAAAATGGCTCCAAATCAAAATTACTCAAGTTTGAAACATGTATATACTCATTTCTGAAAACATGCACACACTCAAGAATAAAATATCATGTGCTCATATTTGAGTACGAACTGACCCTAATCATTTTTGAGTGTGTCCATGTTTCAATAAAAAGTTAGAATAAAAAGGGTTTTTTTTTTGTTTTTTTATAGAGTATTTCTGGATTTCAGAATTGATTCATTGTGTTGTCATATTTGAAACAAAAAGTGTTTCAGCAAAATGAAAACATCGATTTACTCAGATTTGAAAATGCCATTTTTCTCAGTAAAACAAATGAAAATAACTTATGAAATTTTTATCCGTTCATTTCGCACCAATTCATTTCAATTTTCCTATTTTTTCATAGATACCATTATTTCAGCAATCTCTAAAATAATAATAATAAAAAAAAACCTATATTCTAGTAAATATTAAAGACGAAATACGTATTCCAACTCTTTCAATATCAACTGAAATTTTTAATATTTATAGACATATTCCTCGGGTAGAGAAATGTATTAATAAGAACGATAAAATTACCTAAAAGCGCACATGAACTCGAAACGATAAAAAGAGAAATGAACGAAAAACGTAAACAGAAAAGATAAAAAAACATTTGAATGCATTAGTGTAGCAAATAATGTCTAGTGAAAATTTTACAATGTAAATGATTTAAACTTTCTTCTAAATGCTAAAAGGTGTAAACTAAAAACATAATATTCACTAAAATAACTTTCATTAGATTGTTGACATATTTCGGTTCACTTCGAGCCATTATGAAAAACAAATGAGAATATTCTATAAATGCGCTGTATTTGAAGTTATTTGAAATGCAGTTATAGAATATTCTCATGAATATGAGCCGAAACATGTCAACAATCTAATAAAATTTATTTTACTGTATATTATGTTTTAGTGTTCGACCGTTACTCTTAATAACTATTGGATTTTCAATCCAATATTTAGTTTACACCTTTAGCATTTAAAAGAAATATATTATATACAAGGTGTTATAATTTATTATATTTTTTGGATTTAAACTTTCAATAAATTGTGTGTTGAGAGTGTCTAAAGAACGTTTTCGATAAATATAAGTAGTCGTGCAGGGAAACAACTATAATTTACAAAAAATAGATTTATTCTAATTTGAACAATTTAGCTTATGAACAAGTAAAAAATTAGAGAAAATTAAAATACACTAATTATTTTTTATGAAAAAAAAATAGTGTCTTATATTAGGTCAACTGCATTTTGATCCCGTATATCCAATTTGTTCGTATTATTTATTCTTTTGTGCACTTTCACCTATCTCAGCATTCTTATTCACTTGTACATTCCTTTGGAAACTGGACAAGTATAATCCCATCAAAAAACTTTCTGTACAAAAAAAAAGCACCAAGTTCTCCTTAATGTTTCGGCCGTAAAAAGTACTGATATCTGATGTTCGCCCAAATTAAAAGTCAAACATCCGAAATCATTCATTCAAAATGGCTTCCTGCGACTTGGCCGTTAATGCATTCTAGGTTAAAAGCGTTAGAAGAATGTAATACTGAGAAAAATAAATTGGAATACATAATACACCCTGATTGATCTTAAACATGCCATATCTTTTATTTGAAATAAATAATCACGTCGATAAATCATTTCAAAATTAATGATTGGAAATTATGCATTTAAAATTAATATCGGAATGCAAGCAGGCAAATTCGTATGATGATATTGTAATTAAAAGCTTTGTGATACATACTATTGAGTTTCATGAAACATAAGTTTTGATTAACCATCATTTAGTTTTACCATGGTTTAATGACCATTTTGTACGTTCTATTGTCATTAACACGAATTCCAATGAATATTTTTTTTCATCAAATTTCACATTGTGTTACATTATATGAGACGTTGAGAACCAGAGTGGACCATTCTCGACAGCTGTGATTTCGAAATTATGTTTTTAAAAATGTGTATTATATTTTAGTACTTTGTACAACAAAATGCGTAAAATGTTAAAAAAATGTAGTAGACATATAGATCATTATACATTATTTAGAATTTGAAAAACCTTCTAAAATGCATTAACAGCCAAGTCGCAGGAAGCCATTTTGAATGAAAGATTTCGGATGTTTGACTTTTAACTTGGGCAAACATCAGATATTAGTACTTTTTACGGCCGAAACATTAAGGAGAACTTGGCGCTTTTTTTTTTACAGAAAGTTTTTTGATGGGATATCACTGCTTTTTGTAGGTTTTTTCAAATGTATAAAGGATATAAATATAATAAATGTATAAATGTCAAAGAATTTTAAAACTATTTTATTATGCTTTACAAATATATATTTGTATTTGTAGTTTACATCAAAATACTATCCGTCTCAGGCAAACAATATATTCTTTCTTATATGTATGCTAAGCACTTCATCATATTACTTTTATTCATAACTAGCCGAAGTACCTGGTGTTGTTCGAGATTTAAAGAATGTTTGTGCAGAAAAATCAATTTCAAAATTAAACAAGTTGTATAGATAACTTCAAAATGTTAAAATATGCCAATATTTCTATAATCTTGTTTTTCACAGGATTCAATACGTTCCTCAAACTCGTATGCGGTTGTACTCACCTGCTGACATCTTACCTACTTGCTTTCACTATTACTCATATTGATAATCTCTTTGTATGATTCCCAAATACAGTGGAACTTCCCTTTAACGAAGTCCCTGTTTAACGAAGTTTTCTACTTAACAAAATTTTCTGCAAAACTTTGACTTTGAACACCATTAGCATGTAAATTAATCTCCCTATTACGAAAAATATATTCTATATAACGAAGCTTCTTTCACTTTTGTTCGTGTACAGAATTCAAACTTAGAGGTTGCTGTTGCGATGGATATGCGAAATTATTTCAGCGGATTGTATGAAAATGAACATATTTAAACAATTTTCATTCTGCTTGGTGCTAAATAAAACAATTTTTTTCACACTAAGATAAACACTTGCTATCACCACTCTACCACAACGAGTCTCGAGTGCTGACAGTTGGGGGAAGTCAAAATCCCCCTTTTTATATTCAATGATATAGAAGAAAGATGCAGCGGCGCAATGACGCCAGATGCATTGAAGCAAAAAATATCAATTAGAGTTAGACAGTTACCATTCTGAACTTCTATTACTTATAGACAATTACTTTGTACATCCACAAGATCGTGCTTCAAAATGCAAAAAAAAAAAAAAATCAAAGTTATTTTTGTTCCTGCCAATGCAACTTCTAAACTTCAGCCATTAGTCTAAAGAATAATAAAAAATCTTGAAGTACTATATCGAAAAAAACAGAAAAAATACAATGTAGTGCAAACATTAATTGAGAACATTGAATGACACATTGAATGAAAACATTGAATGAGAACATTGAGAATGTAGTGAGTACATTGTTTGAGAATCTGTGTATCAGAGCTGATGAAAGCTTGGGAATGTGACGTGATTCCATCAACCGTACACAACAGTTTTTTAAAAGACGGCTTCAAAATTGAAACTTAATCAACGGCTTCTGCATCCAATACAATACCTGTTTGTCATATCTGAAGGGAAATTTTCATGAATTTAAGTTGATTTCTATTTAACGAATTTTCTTCATAAAGAAATTTTTTAAGTGTAACGATGAGACTTCGTTAAATGGAAGTTTCACTGTATTTGAAAAAGTCCGTTAAACTTCCAATGTGACGTTATATTAATTTTCTTTTTTAATTATCGAATGACGTCCTATTAACCTGCTTTCTGTATTTACATATACTCATACTCCTTGTATTATTGAGAAATGTTTGAAAATTTCCGTTATATTACCAATATGACGTCATATTAATATTTTTTTCCATTGCTGAAACTTTTTATTTTTATTTTCATTTTTCACGTGGAAATCTTTCAATAGAAAATTAATTATTGTTTTTTTATACCTTGTGATTCATAATTGCGATTATGAAGATAACAGCTTAAAACGCTCTCATGATAGAAAACAAATTCCAATTACAAAATGTATAGAAACCAAGCATACACTGTAAAAAAAATGGGTCGATCTACTAAAAAAAGTCTAGTTTTTCTAACAGATTTTTGGAAATTACTAAAAATTTTTTAGTATATTTGTATTCCACAGATTTTTTTAGTAACCGGTACTAAAAAATCGGAATCATTGCTAGCTGTTTTCTAGTAATGTTGCTAGCTGTTTTCTAGTAATTCTTACAGATTATCTTGTAACTGAGTAAGAATACAAAAAAATTTTTAGTCTTTTTGTACCGATTTTTAGTACCGGTTACTAAAAAAAATCTGTGGAATACAAATATACTAAAAAAATTTTAGTAACCTGAGAAATATTTTTTACAGTGTAGCTTTTGGATACGCATCTGTTTTTAATGTAAGCAGTAGGTACATAACAATAATAATTTGATTTTTTTATTTGTCCTCCTTTTCTTATATATTATATTTAGAAAAAAAAGTTAACCTGCATTTAAGAAGACATTTAAAAAAATCCATTAATTTACAACCAAGTCTTAACGAGTATTATTATTTCTAATTTTATCAATAGTCATTTTCTGGCACTAAAAATGAAAATACGCTTTTAATAATATTTTAACATTCCGGTTAATTTCAAACTATTAAGCTTAGTGAAACAAATCTCTTTTGTGGCGATTCCAATGTTGTTGTTTTTTTTTTTGTATAACTCCTAAACTGTCCCACCGATGAACATCAAATCCAACACAGTGATAGCTTCCACGGCCGTCATGATTTTCGTAAACAATAATCTGACAAAAAGTGTGTCATTCAGGAATAATTATAGATCTAAAGTGCCTTCGAATTAACACTAAAAGTCACTATCTGTTTTAATTTCCAAATATATTTATTAACTTTTTTTTAGACCGCTGACCAGGCCCTTACCTGCCAGGCTTTTGCCTAGTTTAACGAGTTGATAACTGGCAACGGGGCGAGAATTCACCTGCTCTCTGCTTGGCGAAGATGTGTTTGTTAAATCTATAGGCCGACGTGGCTTCAGTGCGTCTTGTTGCTTTAATTGCTTTTTCTTAGTTGGCCGGTTGCTAATTGATTTTGTATGAGGCGGTTCGGCACTGCGCAGTGTAGAGAAGTGATGCCGAACGGATGTGAGATGCTGGGATATTTACTATTTCCTCGCTGCATCGCTCATCCATACGTCATGCCATCTCTACTCGAGTTGGTCTCGTAATTTAGAACCTTGATCTGGTGGCGAGACCTTCACCAAACTAGGTACCGCCAAAGGTGTAATTCACAGGTAACTTGGAGGACTTTACACCCACGACGGATTTTACATGCACCGGGCGCCATTAGCTTGGATGATTTCTATTTATTAACTTACTTGTTGCCACAAAAAGAAAATATCTATATTATACAGCAATAGTATGTCCTTGAATAACAATACCGTAATATTGACGATCCAACCGGTGTAATACATTCTGCTATTTTGCAAATGTTATTAACTTCAAAACATACCACAATTTCAATTTTTACACCGTCGAAATGGAAAAAAATAATTGCTTTCAAACGGAATTTACTTGAAAACTGTATCAGAATTTATTGATATTTTATTGGTTATAAAATTATTTTCAAACATGATTAAAAAAAAATCTATATCACGCGGAGTCTGCTTAAGGAACATTGACACATTTGCCAACAAATATTACTACATATACACCAATTAAAACAATGTAAATATTTCAGTTTTTGGCTAATATTCAATAACAAAATTGAAACTTCATAAATAAATAATTAAAATATAACATAAATAAAACAAAAGTTACCAGATATGTAATCAAACTACGCCTTTAAAAATTACTGAAGTAATCAGTGTCAAAAATATTTCTATAAATTGTGTCATTATTGGCATCTTTGGCTATTATATTGTACATGCGTCTGCAATCTTCTTAAAAATGGTGTCATTTTTATGTAATCATTGTAGATTAAATTTTTATGAGGGAAAATGTAAGCTTCGATTTTAAAATAATGCCATACGAAATAGAAATTTTTTAAATACTGCGACAATTGGTAGTAATTTTTGCTTATTTTATTTTTATTATAATTTCTTTTGTTTGGTATTGTCAAATAAATCGTACATTTCTGCCTTACACATGCCAAAGAAAAAGTGTATTCTCACTTAAAATGCTGATAGATTTTACTATAATTACGTCAAAATAACTTCATTGTGTCTGACGATTTATGAGAGTAAATGGTCCATTATTGTGATAGCCCGTTATTTTTATTTTCATTTATTTTATACTATGGTTAAACGGTTCGTTATGTAAAAAAAGTCGGTTATTAAACAAAAGACGCTTTCTTGACAACATGTTTATAACTCAGATTTCAGAATACATTTAAACAAAAAAAAAACAGAATTTTAATGATAATGAATTATTTAGTTTTATCTACTGTTGGTCCTAGTTTTTGACAGCCAATATCTTTAGCTGAGTTATTGCAGATATAGTGTGGCTCTCATCACATTAATGTGTATTTAAAATATAGAAATTAACGATGTTCGATTGACAACATAGAGTGAATGATTTCTCGTTCAACTGAATTTTGTGCAGTTTCCGCATGCGAATACAGTTGAAAAACTGAAAAATTTTAAAGTCTACTGGAAAAACTACTTAAAATAACTTAATTAACTCTTTCATAGCTTATAATTTCTGTATGATAAACTCATGTATTTCTTTGAGAAAAGTTCAATCTTTTTCATTTATTTGTCACTTATTTTTCATCCTTAGAATAATATAGTCTCTAATTACATTATTTTTAAATACATTTAGTTCTGAAATTTAATCGCTCTCTAAATAAAAATTTGTAGTTCCTTTTATAAAAAACCGAATAGAAATTAATTTAAAATTACATAATACGATGAAATGGAATCTATTTTCCTTCAAATACTATGTTCACTCAGGAGGAATCTTGAATACAATTAATAAGATTTTAACACCAATTAACATCAAAAGAGTCACTCTTAAAACTTATATTTTAAACTATTTTATACAAGCCATTGAAGATATAGAAGTTATTTTATATGTATTTGAGATGTAATGTACTCATAAAATATTTAATGGACTAAATGGAACATAATTTTTTCTCTATTACGCTAATGAATGAAAAAAGAAAAAAAGAAATTATTTTAAAATGTTTTAAGAGCATAAAAGCTTTATTTTGTTTTAAGTATTTTAAATAAAGGATGAAAGGAGGATAGAAATAAAAGTCACTTAGAAGGTTTCCTATTTCATGGTTTTATGTTCTTTTATAATTAAAATATTGTGATTTAATTTTAGTTAAGTTCTTAAACTGAATACGCTTTAATGAATTATAAATGGAAAGAAATAAAAATTAAGTAAAATTAATGTATTCTTAAATTGTAAGCATGAATTCCAATTATGTTTTCGAAGTAGAGTTAAAGTTTTTACCCTTTTCTGTAAAATATAATGCAAAGAATTTGTTTTTAAATTATTATTATACTTATTATACTTATACTTATTATATTTATAATTATTATTATACTTATTTTTAAACCTTACAATAATATATTCTCTAATTACACTAGTTTTAAACACATTTAGCTCTGAAATTTAAATCGTTTTCGAAAAAGAAATTTGTAGTTTCTTTTATAAAAAAACGAATAGAAATTAATTTAAAATTACATAATGCATATAAAATTACATTATCTTTCAAATATTATGTTCACTCAGGAGGAATCTTGAATACAATTAGTAAGACTTTAATACCAATTAGCTTTAAAAGAATCACTCTTAAAACTTATATTTTCAATATTTCCCAGGTAAAAAAGTCAGCAAAAAACCTTTAAAAAAACCTTAAGGAAAACTGAAGGTATTTCGGACAAAAAAACCTGCATCTTCCCTTAAGGCAAAAGACCTGTACTTTCCCTTCACTTTTTTGTCCGAAATACCTTCAGTTTTCCTTAAGGCAAAAAACCTGTACTTTCCCTTTACTTTTTTGTCCGAAATACCTTCAGTTTTCCTTAAGGCAAAAAACCTGTACTTTTCCTTTACTTTTTTGTCCGAAATACCTTCAGTTTTCCTTAAGGCAAAAAACCTGTACTTTTCCTTTACTTTTTTGTCCGAAATACCTTCAGTTTTCCTTAAGGCAAAAAACCTGCACTATTCCTTCACTTTTTTGTCCGAAATACCTTCAATTTTCCTTAAGACAAAAAACCTGTGCTTTCCATTCACTTTTTTGTCCGAAATACCTTCAGTTTTCCTTTAGGCAAAAAACCTGTACTTTTCCTTCACTTTTTTGTCCGTAATGCCTCCACTTTTCCTTTAGACAAAAAACCTGTACTTTTTATATGCAGAAAATATTTTTTTTTAATAAGACAAAAATACTCTTACAATCTTTTGCACGGTCAGGGTTAAAATAAATAGTGCATTAGCATACAGTATTATGTTGTTGGTATAGTTGAAAAGAACCAAATTTGTGAACATTTCGAAGTATTTTAAACATTTTAGAAATCTCCTTATATAAAAAATCTTCAAAGGGAGAAGTAGTAATTTTCAACCGTTTCTTTTTTAAAGTTTTAAAATTTAAATTTAACATTTAACCTTAATTTTTAGGGGTTTTTTTTTTTTTTTTTTTTTTTTTTTTTTCATTTTGCTAAAGTATTAAAAAAAAATTATGAAAATGTGTCAGCAAAATTTTTGCTAAAATGCAAAAATAGAAAAACAAATTATAAAAGTTAAAATGTTCTAATTCTTATGCAAATGTTTGCAGAGCAATAATTATGTAGTGTTGAATTCAGGGGGTGACCTGGGGGAGAGAATCCCCCCTGGAGCATTGAAATGTCCCCGCCGAAAGATTTGAGATGTTATACTTTCAATGGTTAAAAAGTGCAATTCCCCCCCCCCCCCTTGGAGCCCAGAAATCCTTCCCGGGGAAAGATGTCTGAATTCAACACTGATTATGTAACATCTATTGTAATTTAGATTTCAACTTTTCTCAAAGTACTCACCCCCCCCCCCCCCCCCACACACACACACTCTAAAAAAACTTCTTTTTAGCAGAGCAGCGGAGTTGGTGGAAAAAATGATTGACTCCGGGATGGCGAAAGTACTAGTATTGCCTGTTGGTTCCTATTATTATTCAAATTGCTTCATTGCTGTCATTTGTTTTGAAATAGTAATAGTCGCTTTATTAAATTTGTTATTAAATAAAGGAAATATTACTATTTTTAAAAAGTGGCAGCAATCAATTAATTGGAATTAAAAAACCCGTAACTAGCAACACTGGAACTACCTGTTTGACCTTGGAGCATATGATATACATATCAACCCATTTTTTTTCTTTCTTTTTTCCCTTGTTTCATTTCTTTCAATATGGGTGTAAGCCCATGATATGATAGGTAGTCATGATATGATAGGTAGTCAAGACCAGGACCCAGTTACTGCAGTGGCAAACTTCCAGAAATATTTTTGTATAAGTGTCACCTTTTTAAACGCAGGATTTTTAAAATTTTAAATAAGGCAAAAATACTCTTATAAAATGCCTGCAGAACTTTGTCCCTGCATTAATCGGCACTGATCAAGACTGAAAATATTTTGAACATCCTCCCCCTCTTATCAGATACTCTATGCACACTCACACAAAAACACAACATGCATTAAATTTAAAAAAATTAATTATGTCAAAACTGTGCAACAACTGTACGTAAAATATTTTTGTATGTGTAAATTACAATCGAAAAGTTAAATTTGAAGGTATTAGATGGAAACAACAGTTGAAATCTAATAAATCTCCAAAATTTACTTTGAACAACACACACAAAAATCTATCTGTTGAATCCAAACATAGTATGTTGATATGTCGACCAAAATATTTTATGCGAAATATAGTAATAGTATAAAATGCCTGCGGAACTAAATATTGGATAAGTGTCTTACAAGTAACCATATTTTGCATTACCTCAGGTTCTGCAAACTCCAAAATATCAAATATATATTATACCAAAATATGGGCGAAAGCATGTTTAATTTTGGCTCTATATCTATTCCTGCAGACCCCAAAAATAGAAGGCAGAAATTTTACAGTTTAAGTATCATTTGGCGTCTCCAGAACTGAAAAATTATGAGGGAACACAAGAAAAATAAAAGTGAAAATTCTACTATTTTGGCATTAATTCTGTTCTTACAGCTTCATAAAAAAGGGCAAAATTTTTATATTTTCAACATCATTAATTGTACAATTTTGGGTTTTGCAGACCCGAAAAATCCAAATATTGATATCTAAAGAAGTAAATAAAATGGAAATTTTATTATTTCAGATCCCGCTGACTTGGAAAGGAAATGCAAAAAGTTGCAATTTTGGACCTATTCTGTGTCCTACAGACCTGAAAAACTGATTTTTTCCTGGAACAGATGGATAAAATTTGAGATTTCTGTTCACCACCAATCAACGAATTTCAGTTTCATTCTGTGACAAATTGACAAAATATCAGATTCCCTTGTGCGACTGAAATTTTTTTTTCCTGCAACCAGTTGAAAAATTTTGACATTTTTCTTCGCAACCGATCAGATTTTCACAGTTTTATTCTACAACAAATTGATGAAATGCCCGATTCTCCCCCTCTTTGTGAAACTAAAAAAATTGTATTTTTCTGCGACTGATGGATAAAATTTAAGATTTTTCTTCACTATTGATCGACAAATTTTGCAATTTCATTCTGTGGCAAAATGACAAAATACCCGATTGCTCTTGTACAACTGAATATATTCATTGTTTTTTCTTGCAACAGACTGATGCACTTTGAGATTTTTCTTTGCAAATGATCGACCTACTTTGCAGTTTCACCAAGTGAAAATTAATGCAATTCCTGATTTTCCCTCCCCCTTCCCCCACACGACAGAAAAATTTGTTGTTTTTTTCTGGTGGCCAACTTATAAATTTTGAGATTTTTTTCCGCAACCAATCAAAAAATTTGGCAATCTTTTTCCTAGTACTGATCAGCAAATTTCATGATTTTTCACTTTCAACTGATTGACATATTTTGCGATGAAAAAAAAAATGAGAGGTCGTGTCAAAATGAGCAATAAGAGCCATCAGCAGGGTTGTTATGATTTAGCCCAACCCAAAAAACCCAGGTGTGTTTTTCCTGAAAAAACCAAACTAGGTTTTTTTCAAAATTTCAACTTTAAATTACATAGGTAATATATTTCTTAATGTCAGTACACCAGTCGTAAAGTTTATCACCCCCCACCAAAAGGGAAAAAAGTCTTAATTCTTCCAATGACAATTTTTAAAACAAATAATTGTAACTTAATTTTCTATAAGTTTGTGTAACTATCACAAACACAAAAACTAATTTTTTTCCCATTAAAAAAAATACTTTGATATATAATCCTGAAGTTGAAACTCGTAACAAAATACCACATATGCTGAGAATCCTAATTTAATAATGTAGACTTGTAGAATTATTTGGTTTATTCTATTAATTAATTATAATAAAAAATACTTTACAGCAAATATTTTTTCCCAGTTCTGCAAATTTTGTTATATTCAGTTTCGATTGTAAAACATTTTGCTGAATTAAATATAAACTACCACCCAACTTAATTCAATAACAACATAAACTAAGAGAAAACCGAAATTTCCTATTTACCTCGGGCTGAGGAAATGTTACTGTGCCTAAGAAAGAATATAGCAACACATTTTGAAATGCAAACAACTCAAAAAAAAAAAAAAAATCTTGCAATCCATCATTAATCAATATGTTTCAGAATGAAATTTTTCTAGAGAAAATAATTGCTATATATAGGCAATCACTTCAATTAAAATGAATAGAGATACTTTATCCTTAACAAAATATTACAGCATATGAGAATTTCATTGTTAAAACTATTACTAATAATCAAATTTATCTAAAAGCAAAGCATAATTTTGGTTATTGTCATTGATTTATATATTTTTGTAATCAATTAGTTACTTTAAATTGTATTTAGTAGTAAGTACATTTTTTTTCAAACATTCTGAACCACCTGTAACTTAAAAAACCCGGGCATTTAACAACCCTGGCCATCAGGCACATAAAATATTTAAAAAGGTCTGCCGGGTGCATAAAGTTAAAAAAGGATGTTGGCACTGCACCCTACCCATATGCTAGAGTCAATATTATTCTAGAGAAAGTGATACTTTTTGACTGGCGAGAATGTAAATACAGAAATTGACATGAAAATAAAATTTATGACACTTCTACACAAAACAAAACATATGAATCTGCTTAAAGCGTAGAAGATTCTCACCCATATACAGAGCAATTCTTTTAAACAATTGCTTTGTATACATCAATTACATTTCAAAAAATAAAATAAATTACTTACCGATGAACAGGCGTGCAGAAAATGTTTTTACTCCGAACATTTCCCCCAATCCATATGAAAATTTCCCCAAAATAAATTCTGTATTACGGTAGGTATAGAAAATTTGCAATATACAAGTCGCCTCTTTAAAAAGCTATAGACTGAACTTGTAACATGTCTAGTTATTCGAAAGGTATGTTAATGCATGTAAGTTTTAATCTAATTCTTATGCCTAATATTTATTAATAAATGTACAATTTTAACCAACAAATACAATGTTTTTGATTACCTTTTCTGATAAATTGTCAATTATTGAGAAACTGCAATCTTACACTGTCTTTGTGGTCACTTTTCATGTTTTGTAGATCTTGAGTCTGTCTCTTGGAGAAAATCTAGTGAAATGAGAATTTCCACCATGAAAATGATGTCTGTTTAAGGATGCTTTTAATAATTCCGTAGCTTTATGCACTGGAGGTCCATTCCATTATATAAACACTTCATGAAAGATATTATCAGATTTTAGGGTTCGGTTATAAATATGATTTCCAATAATAGAGCCAACAGATTCACACATTCACTGCAAATTTTCAAGGAGGTAGAGTATTTCTGGTACATCAGCGTACACATCAGGACTGGTAAAAGCTTCTTTTATAATACCGCTGTCTTGATCCAGAAATGATGGTTTCTTTTCAGAATTCAGGATTTTATTTTTATTAAATTCAACTTTTAGAATGCTTTTTCTTCAAAGTTATCCACTGATTAAGAAGACTTTTCTCATTAATAAATTTAAATTCTTTTATATTTTTGCTCACCCATTCAGTAAAGAGCTTTCCACCAATGGTGGTGTGAGATTTTCTTGATTAATTCTCTTTCTTAAGATGGGATAGAGATCAAAATGATTTTACTACTGAAGCATTGTCTCATATGTTTTACAATTTTTAGTTCACATATTCTTTGTTTAAGCTGAGCAGAGGTTATTAATATTTTCCACCAATGGTGGTGGGGAATCTTCTTGATTTGATTCTTTTTCTAAAGATGGGGTATTACTAAAGTATTGTCTCACATGTTTTACAATTTTTGGTTCACATATTCTTTGTTTAAGCTGAGCAGAGGTTTTTAATATTTTTTCTTGGGAGTTTGAAACACACACTTTTTGTGATGTTTTCTTGTGCAATGTTAAAATTCCTGGTCGCCACCGGCCACAGGGTGACTAAATGTAAAAAATTGATGACTTTATGCTATGCATCTGATTGCCAAAGGGGCGATGTCTATTTTTCATGTAGCAGTACATCTGATTTCTTAGTGCCATTTTGTTTCCAGGGATGACACTTGCCCACCGAAAGGCAGATTTGCGCTTCTTAATTAAAAAAAAAAAATCTAATCCTCGATTTCTGTGGAAAACAATCGCCATTTTTGTCAAGTGATCGCGGGAAAAAAAATGCGATTTTTGTCAAACTATCGCAAAATAAAGTCGCAATTTACAGCAAAGGATCGCGAAATTAAACCAGGATTTTCATCCAACGATCGCGAAATAAAACCACGATTGTCGTCAAACGACGGTGAAATAAAATAACGATTTATGTCAGGCGATCTCGAAATAAAACCACAATTTTCGTCAAACCATCGCGAAATAAAGCCGCGATTTTCAACAAGGGACTGCGAAATAAAAGCACGAATTTCGTCAAACGATCGCGAAATAAAACCATGAACTTCATCAGACGACAGCAAAATAAAAGCAGGATTTTCGTAAGATGATCACGAAATCCAACTTAGATTGGCGTCAGACAATCGTGAAATAAAACCGCGATTTTCTTCAAATGATCGCGAAATAAAACCACGAAACCCGATCGCCGAAATTCATGATTTTTTCGCTCCCGTTCTTCGAAATTCATGATTTTTCCGTGTCTGATCGAAGAAAGTTATGGTTTCTCTGCGTCTGATCGACGAAATTCATTATTTTTCCACATCCGATCGTCGAAATTCGTGATTTTGTTGCAGCCGATCGCCGAAATTCCTGATTTTTATGCTCGCGACTGACGGAAATTCATCATTTTTACGCTTCTGAACGACGGAAATTCAGGATTTTTACGCTCCCGATTAAATGAAATTTGCAATTTTTTCCGGACTAATTGACGAAATACACAATTTCTGAAGATGTTAGCCACTTTTGGTTCGCGGGCCACAGGTTGTGCATGTATAATGTATATCATGTTGTGGGTTATTATTTAGTGTATAAACTACAGGTGCACAACTTTTATAATGGGAGGGCAACTCACAAAAATGACTGCCTTGTCGAGGTCTACAATCCGACTCGTTCAACAAAATTCTCGATTTATACATGCCTTATCGGATAAATTCACAATTGTTATACGTCTTATCAGCTAAATTCTGGATTTTTATTGCCCGATCGGCGAAATTCACAATTTTTGCATGCCTGATCGGGGAAATTAACGATTTTTGCACGCCTGCTCGACAAAATTCACGATTTTTACGCTCCTGATAGGCTAAATTCGTGATTTTTACTCGTTTTATTGGCTAAATTTACGATTTTCACCCGCTGATTGGCTAAATTCACGAATTTTACATGCCTTATCTGTTAAATTCACTATTTTTATGCGCCTTATCAGCTAAATTTGCGTCTATTATTTTCCGTAATTCGTTAGCTTTGACAATATAATAATTAACCCCTTAATTTATTTTTTAAATGTTTATACATGACCAAAAGATGGCTAAAAATATGTACCGACAGACACTTCTTCAAAACTGGTCTCTCTTTTAAAAAATAAGATAGATTCAACGTATTTATAAAAAATACAGAGGCCTAAGTAGAAAAAATATTTCAGAGGATATTTGCATTGTCAAAGTTTCGTTCATATTACCTTATTTTAGACTTTTTTTTAAATACTTTAATAGCGATGGAGTTAAAGTTTGTTATTGTGAATTCAAATAACTCATATTTATTATTTGCATTTCCAATTACTTTTAATCAAAGTTTATAAATAATATACCAGGAAGAAAATAATTTTATAAAAATTATGATTTAAAGTAATACTATTTTAAATATTGTCCACTTGAATGATTGTATGTTACATGAAATGTTATTAAAAGCTTTTTCTTCCATCAGTAGCACATTATCGGTGAGTAGTGCCCTTTTTTTTTTTTTTTTTTTTCTAGATTGAACACTGGGTCAGATAGGGTAAAATAGGCAGGTTTCTAAAGTAAATTTATAAAAAACACAAACTGTAATTATTTGCAAAAAGTACAAGAAAAAAAAACTGTGGGGTATTATATTATATTATATATATATAACCATATATAACCGCCATATATTAAACGATACTTTAAATCTTTTAAATAGTTAAAAACCTTTCATTGTTTAAAACCCGCAATATCATTTGAAAAGTTACATTATATATATATATATATATATATATATATATACATTTTTTTACTATAATTTAATCAATAAAAAGTTTAAATTGATTCTTCAACCCTTTAACATAAATAACATTCCATGTAACATACCATCATTCAAGTGAGCAATATTTAAAATAGTATTACTTTAAATCATATTTTTCATAAAATTATTTTTATCTTGGTATATTATTCATAAACTTCGATTAAAAGCAATTGAAAATGAATGTAAAAACCTTGAGAAATCATTAATTGGGTTGACAATTAATATTAACACACATGCGAAGTAGAATCAAGATCAACCAAAACGATACTTTAAATTCCATTGTAACGATACAAGGCTCAAATATTAAATTTAATTTTGTAATAAATATGAGTTATATGAATGTATAAAGTTATGTACTTTAAATTAACTCCATCGCTATTAAAGTATAAAAAAAAGTCTAAAATAAGATAATATGAACGATACTTTGAACTTACACATCTCCGAAATAATTTTATTTTAGTAAGGCCTCGTGGTATTTTTTTATAAATACGGTGAATGTATCTATTTTTTTAAAAGAAAGTCTAGTTTTATAGAAGTATTTGTCGGTACATATTTTTAGCCATCTTATGGCTATGTATAAACATTTAAAAAAATAATTAAGGTGTTAATTATTATATTGACAAAGCTAGCGAATTACAGAAAATAACAAACGAACGTTACCGCTTACCGCTTAAAGCCGCGACCAGCCGCGACGTGAGACAAAATATAAACACGCGAGTTGAGTTGAGATGTAGTGTTTCTTCTAACACTGTGGAGTCGGAAATGCCGCGTCAGTTGCGAAAAAACAAAATCAAATGTTCTAAAGGAAATTTTAAATAAATTAATAAGAATAATGCATTTTTCATTTGTTTTTTGAAGTAATTTTCATAAAAACTCGAAGTCATGTCTGTAGTTAACAACCCCAAACTTAAAATAAAAGAAGAACTAAGAATTTTTCGTATGGTGGGGGGGGGGGGATCAATTACTACTTACTGAATTCGGGAAGGGGGGACTTTCCCCATAAATCCCCCATACAAGTTATTTATTTATTATTTTTTATATTTATGTGTTAAAAATTCATCTCAAAGGGGTGGTTCAAAGCAGTCTTGAATTACGGTAGGGCTGGCCTGCGGAATTCTAGCCCTCCCCCCCGGAGGATTTTGAAATTTAATAAACAAAATTTTCTTTTTCTTTGAAAGACATTTTAAAATTTATTTTTTTTGAGTAACTAAAAATAATTAAACACTAAGAGAAAGAGGAACTAAAAAGTTTTTGCTAAGGGAGGGCTCGACCCCCCCCCCCCCCGTGTAAATCCCTCATGGAAGTAAATTTTTAGCTCTATTTTCGTTTATATGTTTGTCTTTAAAAGTTACCTTAAGCGGAGGTTCAGGGGAATGTTGATGGGAAGAGGAGCACCCCCCCCCCCCCGGATTTTAAAATTTAATTAATGTAATTTTCTTTTTCGCTGATTTTGAAAGAGTGAAATTTATTCTTTTCGAGTATTTAAAAAGTACCTTAAACGGAGATTCAGGGAAGTGATGAAGTCAACCCCCCCCCCCCCGCAGATATTGTAATTTTATTGACATAATTTTCTTTTTCTCCAATTTTTATAGACAGTAAAATTAGTTTTTTTGAGTAACTTAAAATAATTAATTAAGTATTAGGAGAAAGATAAATTATGAATATTCCTTTCGTAGTGTGCGTTCGGGGGCGGTAGGGGGGTACTCCCCTTAATCAGTCATGGCAGTTAATTTTTGTCCTGTTTTTCTTTTTACTTTTATGTGCTAAAAAATTACTTTCAAATTGGGTATTTCAGGGCAGTGTTGATTTCAGCCTCCCCCCCCCCTTCAATTATGAACAATTAATTAAAATTTTAACTAATTTTCTTTTTTAAATTTATTCTTTTCAAATAACATAAAATAATTAAACACTGAAAAAAAGAGGATAGAACCAAAAAAATTTTTAAAAATCTTCTGCCCCCCCTCCCCCCCACACCCCTCTATGTGGCCCTGGCGTTTTCCAGTAAAAAGCTATTTGAATATGAGTTAGATACTTAACCATTTAAGCTCTAATAAAACATTTAGAAAAATAATTTAAAATTTTCTACATGAAAAGCAGTTTTTTTCCCCTTCAAAATACCTGTAGTGATTTTAGGACAGATTTGCTAAGTCACTGAAGGTAATTTGTAGGCCATAAGCTTGCTGAAATAAACCTGTATAAAACCTTTAAAAAAACCTTCATATTTCCTGCATGAAAAGCTGTTCCCGTTTTTCTTCAAAATACCTGTAATGATTTTAAGAAGATCTGCTAAGTCAGTGAAGGTAATTTGAAGGTTATAAGCGTGCTGAAATAATCCTGAATAAAACCTTTAAAAAACCTATAATATTTCCTGAAGGAAACCTGCAGTTTTCATTTTCCTTCAAAATACCTGTAGAAACCTTCAAAATACCTTCAAAATCATTAAATTTTTAAAGGTTTCTTGCTGATTTTTTTACCTGGGTTTATACAAGCCATTGAAGATACAGAAGTTATTTTCTATGTATTTGAGATGTAATGTACTCATGAAATATTTAATAGACTAAATGGAACGCATTTGTTTTTCTCTATTACGCTAATGAAAGAAAAAAAGCAAAAATTAAATTATTTTAAAATGTTTTTAAGAGCATAAAAGCTTTATTTTGTATTAAGTATTTTAAATAAAGGATGAAAGGAGGATAGAAATAAAAGTCACTTAAAAGGTTTCCTGTTTCATGGTTTTATGTTCTTTTATAATTAAAATATTGTGATTTAATTTTAGTTAAGTTCTTAAACTGAATAGGCTTTAATGAATTATAAATGGAAATAAATAAAAATTAAGTAAAAGTAATGTTTTCTTAAATTTTAAGCATGCATTCCAATTATGTTTTCTAAGTAGACGTAAAGTTGTTACCATTCTCTGCAAAATATAATGCAAAAATTTGCTTTTAAAATTTAAAAACGCGTTCTAAATTATCATTACTTATTTATTATTTTAAATAGATATAAAGTAACATTTACACCTCTTATAATTTCGTACCCATGTGAAGTAAAAGTTTATTTTAGTATTAATTTTTTTCAGAATTATAAACTTGACAAATCGCGTAGCAGTAATGATAAATTCATATAAGCATTTAACACACCAATGGTGAAAAATACTGCACAGGTTTGGACATTGTACTAAACATGTTTTTACAGAGCCAAATGCAAAACCAAACATTTTTCTCTGATATTTATAAGGATTGTTAGATTTCATGAGAAGTTAAAAGAATTATTTAAAAAATGTTGCGTAATACTTAAAAAAATAAGCATTAATTAGAAGTTATCATAAAAAAAATAAAAACCCATTAAAACGGAATACGACTTAAAGTGGAGACAACTAAATTGTATGGAAAACATGTGATATTGGTGTGTAGCTATCTCATCTCCCATGAACAGTTTAAAGCGAGTTACTAGCTGAAAGTAACTGTCTTGGCCTTTTGCTTGACGTTAACGCTCTCTCCAACTGTTCATGAGATCCTTGGTTCAACTCCCACCGACGCCAATGCAACCACCACAATGGTGACCCAGGCAAACACCCAACCTTCAAACACAACACTCATCTCTTCTCACAATCAACAGATGCAGCACCACTCAATAATCATCCCTAGCACGCAAAGACTGTGAAATGGTCACACTCACTGTCGCTCACGCCGCGCATCGTACCTACGCACGGCAGCACGACAGCATCACTCACAAGCACAAAGCCTGCCGCGCATCGCACCTGCGCATGGCAGTATCAGTCACAAGCACAAAAGTGTGCCGCGCATCACACCTGCGCACGGCAGCATTACTCATTCACGTACATCGTTCGTCAACCTGACGTCTTCCTCACTGGGATGGAGTGTGTAGTGATCTTATCTCACATGAACAGTTTAAAGCGAGTTACTAGCTGAAAGTAACTGACTTGGCACTTTGCTTGTCGCTAACGCTCTCGCCTACTGTTCATGAGATCCCTGGTTCAACTCCCACCGGCGCCAATGCAACCACCACAGGTGCATTATTTTCGCGGGAAATAAGGAAGTGTTTCTTTTTTGTTGTTGTTTGTTTGGTATTATAATTAGATATATTTCAATTCTTATTTTTCTGGAAAAACTATCTTTGCTAGTTATTTTAATAACTTTTATGTGAAGAAAAAACATGTCTCTGACAAACGCTGACGTCATATCGCCGATGTCAACGATGTAAGGAATCCATTTTCCTTTTTCGGAAATTTAATGTCTTGAAAATATCGTAAAAATTAAAATTTTTACACCTACTTATTAGGAAGAAAATATTAAATGCAAGTTGTTTCAAAATATATGCAAATTGTTTGGATTATATATGCACACATTCTAAAATTCCAACTATGTACATTTTATGCATGGATAAAATCAGGAACTTCTTACAATAAGAAATTAATTGGAGAAAGTAAATTAAAAATAGTAAAAAATATATTTTTCAACAGAAAAAAATAGGTAACATCAATTCATTAAATATTTCTTGATTTTTTGATAGAGACCGTTATGTCAGCAATCTTTTGTATGGAGAAAAAATAAAAAACATGAAAGACTTATTTCAACTCTTTCAATTCCAACTAAAATTTTTATATTTACAGACATGTGCCTAGGGTAGAGAAAAGTAATAATAAAAATGATAAAAATGCCTAAAGGCACATCTAAAATCGAATCGATAAAAATAGAATTGGACGGTGATTGATTATTGAATATCAAACCACACATTATATAATGCATCTCTAGGCAAAATTCAATTTTGATAGGAAAAATGTTTCTTAGTGCAGGAAAACTTTCTATTTCATTTCAAATTGAAATTATTAAAATTTATTAAATAAAAATGTTCTTAATTAAACATTTATAGTTTCTGGATTTTTAGTTGATTTAATATTCAAACAATTTTAATTTTATGAAAATATAATTTCGCATACAATGCTTTAATATGTTAATTTTTAATCAATTTACTGATGTTTTGTGTTTTTCAAAGTGGTTTTAAAGAATGATTAAAAAACAAAAATCTCGATCGCGTGCAGATCACTAACAAAATATTAACCCGTATGCACTTAAAGCAATGTAAGCATCTGTTATTCAGCATCAGTTTCCAGCTAATATTCCATAAGAAAATGAACACTTGTTTATTATAAAAATAAAAATAAGTAAAATAATATAAATAAAAAGCTGATTTTACATTTGTGGAATTGAAATACGTGCTTAAACACTGAAATAATCAGAACAAGAACGAAAAATCAAGCGTCAACTATAGATTATGAAACGCTTTTCAACACAGCCAGAAAAATGTAAAGAAACTTCATCGTTAAATAAGGTGAAAGAAGATATATAAGTAAATAGTAACATATTGCAAAATACAGTTATAAAAATTACCTTCCAGTGTCACATAGTGTAGTCGAATTTTTTTGTGCAGCCCTGTATATGATCAATAGATGTGGATATATAGCATGATAAAATTTAGTTCAGTTAGAATATTCGCATTTAGCGATTCTTGCCAATCGATGTAAATGCGCTCGAAATCTTTTGTACATCCCTGTATATTATCTGAAGACTTTCGTACACACCACATATTAAACTAAAAGGCAACTTAAAACTCATTCGCAGCAATTATCAACCGAAAACGAAAATGTATCCTTTCCTTTGAGTAACCATGTATATGAATTTACATATATTCCACTAACTTCTATTAGTCAACTAAATATAGTTCAGCAGGAAAATGATAACACAATGAAAAACTACCCTTAATCAATTCACTCCCCAACAAAAAGCATGTTTTAATGCGCTTCATAATTATACCTCAATTTCAGCATGTTTTAAATGACGTAGCATCATCAAAATGCACTTGAAAGGATTATTTTCAATTGACTGTAATGTAACGCATCACTTTTGACTGTCCCTGTAAAAGAACTATAATTGCTGCACACTAAAATTGAAATAGGGAACATGCTATAGTAAACAACAATAACATAGAAAAATTTCAAGAAAATGCGAGTGGATTTACGCGAGTTAGAGCACGGCCAGACGACAGACAAACCGCAGTCATAAACACTTTTTAATAAAAAAAGCTGTTGTATGTAGTCAAATCTTTAACGTTTTTTTTCGGCTCTTAATCTGATATGCAGTTAATAAAATACCGATTTTATCAGTTTCAAATGTTTATTGGAATACATAATTGACATTTTTCATATAAAAATACTTTTTGGTGTTCTTAGGGACTCTATAAAAATATATATTAAATGTAAAAATCTATTAGAATTTTCAATAAAACATTTTTTATACATTTCCAGTATAGTAAACTGGAGTTTTTTTTTTTTTTTTTTTTTTTTTTTTTTTTTTTTTTTTTAATCTAAACTTACCAGCGTCAGATAGATAATACTTTCAGTTACAATATGCAGTTTATTGCATTCTGATATCGAATAACATTTTTGAGAAAACAAGGAAAGAAATGCGGGAATTAATCAATCAACCAATCTTTCAATGCTCTAAAACTCGATATATAAATGATCAATTCGCAGCTACCTTACGGCGATGGAAAAGTCAGATTACACTTATAAATGATAATATTTTCATGTTTAGTTTATGACTTATACATTTAAATTTTTAAACATACGTAATTAGTAAGTATTTATTCCCAAAATGTCAAAAGATCTTAAAATATGCAAATGCAATACAACGGGTTGCAACGCATCTATTTCATAAAGAAAAGCAGCAATCGTTTACACGATATTGTATAGTAAACAGGGTTCCTTCTACATTCAAAAAGCGCTTTGTAGCGCTTTACTAATAAGTTATGATCATGGCATGTAATGCATCTACGTTTGTTCTATCTTCTTTTAAAGTTTTGCACATAAGGATTATTCAATGTTGATCAATGCGATCTCTACTTAACACCACAACACAAACTCTTAACTTATAGACTATTTTAGTCAAATCCAATTTGATTTATGCATATAAATTTAAGTTTTATTTAAAAATGATGTTTTGTTTTAAAATTTCAGAATACAAGATAAATTTTATAAAAAAGAAAGAAAGAAAGAAAGAATTCACGATTATGACGAAAAAATTACATTATTCTGCTTTTAGAAATTAAGAAAATAATTAATTTTAAAATATGCAGAAATCTTACTTAAAATACTTAGCTTTTAATATGAACAAAAATAAAATTGGGTTGTCCGGAAAATTCGTGCCGGTTGGGAAAATCACCTTGTACCGGAAAATTCTATCATTTAATTACTATCCAATAAATACGATATCTAATGTGTAATAATTAATGGGCAGAATTTTCCGGTATGAATTGATTTTCCCAACAGGCACAAAGTTTCCGGACAACCCAATATATTGTTGAATGTGCAGGCAACAAATGCTACATAACATACTAGCATACAAAGTTTTCTGCGATTTGTTTTTCAATTTAATGACATGGTTTTTACATTTTTATAGATAAAAAAATAAGGGATAATTTTTTAAAAAGGACACTTATGTTTAAAAATTTTCTTTTATATCTATTTTAATAATAAATACTCAGGCTTTGAAAAAAAAATATTAAGAACAATAGAAAACATCATAGATTTTTGCAAAAACTAACATTTTTAATTAAGTAAGTTCATGAATAGCATGTGTTAAAAAATTTAATTATTGTAATTACACGATGGGTAAAAGGCCAAGTATTTTTTGTTTATCCTTCTATCATATGATCTGAAAAGTCATTGGAATGATTCAAAGCATTCTTGCTTTGAATCATATTGAATAAAAAGTCTATAAAATTCTTTAATTAATATATATATATATATACATATACTTCCTTGGCAATTATGAAATTACAAAAGCAAGCTTTTTATATTTTATCAAAAGACGTATTGTTGATAATTACCCATTTTATTTGGATCATATGGATTATTTTAAATATTTTTAACCATAGTTAAATAAAGTGATGATTGAGTTTTCCTAATCATAATGGAATATCGTTTACCAATTTTAATCTTCTAGAAAAAAAGTAAAACAAACCGAAAATCTTAAACAGCCTCGGAATAAGTTCTTAGATATACAGCATAGTAAAAAAAAAAAGAATAAAAAAAAAAAAAAACATGAAATAATACAGAAAACTAGCTGTTTAACCCGTTCTACGCACGGGAGTTCATGAATTTAATTCTAAAATGTGAATAAAATGAATTTAATTCCCCTGTGAAAGTGTTGAGTTGTTAAATAACTATACGATTTAGAAAAAAAAAATACTACTGTGCATTTTTTTAATGAAACTTAATTTATGTTGCTATGGCAGCAGACCATAAAATGATACATTTGGAATAAGGGAATGAATAGAATAAAAATATTGTTGCAGTTTGTGATAAAATGTTTTTCTTTATTTAAAAAGAATGAAATAATGAAGAGCAATTAAATAATCTCTAATTATTTGCATGCGAGGTAAAAGAATTATCGTAATACCCGCTAGATCTTGTTAGTATTGCAGCGTGGCGTCCGTAATATGTATATCTCACATTGCAGTAAAGGGGGGTACCGGGAGGAGGGGATGTTCAAGTGTCCTTCAGAAAATGACTAATTAGGAGGACCACTATGCATCTTTAAAAATTTGTTCGTCTGGTTAAGCTATGAACTTAATTACAAATTTGGCTTAAAATATTATTCGGAAATAGTGGTAACTACTACTCATAAATTTACTTTAATGTTATAGAGGGTGATTATGAAGTTAATTATAATGTTTGTAATCAGTTGCGTTGAAATCGGAAAGATAGTTGCTGAGTTATGGAAACGGGGCATAGTTAAAGAAAAAAACCTTGAAGGAGGTGCCGGGGAGGAGCGAATGTTTAAGTTCACTTCAGTAAATTACTAATTAGGAGGACGACTATGCATCTTTAAAAATTCGTTCGCTTGGTTAAGCTAGGAACTTAATTAGAAATTTGTCTTAGACTGTTATTCGGAAATAGTGGTACCCGCTACTCACAAATTTATTTTAATGATATAGACGTTGATTATTAATTTAAATATGATGTTTGGAATCAGTTGCACTGAAATCGGAAAATTAGTTGCTGAGATATGGAAACAGGGTACAATTAGACAAAAAGCCTTGAGGGAGGGGCCGGGAGGAGCGGATGTTCAAGTGCCTTTCAGCAAATGATAAATTAAAAGGGCCACTATATGCATCTTTAAAGATTGATTCATTTGGTAATGCTAGGAACTTAATTTGAAATTTGTCTTAGACTATTATTCGGAAATACTTGTAACTGTTTTCTAGAAGTACACCCTGAAGCTATGAATGCTGATTTTTATGATAATTTAGCAAAATGAAACTGGTTTGGAGAAGTTCGGAACATAATTACCTGAGTTCTGGAAATAAAGCGCAGTTAGAGAAAAAACCTTGAGGGAGGTGGCGCGTGGTCAAGTGCTCAACAAAAAATCACTAACTTTGACTGTTGGTATGCATCAACTGAATACGGGCTCTGTACTTTTATTAGGAACATAAATTTAATTTTTAGGAAAATTGTTACTCCAAAATATCGGTATCATCTATATAAAACAGCGATTAAACGTTACGGGTGAATAAAAAAAATGTTAAATTTGTTAAATGTAATTAGTTCAGTTGAAATTAGAGCAGCAGATTTGGATTTATTAATAAGAAGGGTCAAATAATGAAAAAGCCGCCGCCAGGTGGCGCGCGGTCAAGTAAAATATATGTGATATTTAATAAAAGTCGCTGACCCCCACCCCTCTCCATCCCCGCAAATTTAACAAATAATCTGTTAAATAAAGTTTTCTGTATTAATAATCTCTATCATACTAATATATGTCATGTAAAAAAAAAACCTTAAACCCAGCGAATTATCATTCATTATTAAGTCGATAAAATCTTTTAAAATTAAGTTTTTAGCATTTGGCAACGGTCAATAATTAAGTGGATTGTCTACATTAATCTCTGATCCATCGATTTTAAACACTGGACTGGGAATTGCAATGATTCCTGCCTTGATTTATTTAATGACTCCTGCGGAGATTTTATACAACCAACCAACCGAAAATAGAAAAGCGTATTTTTGAATTTTTTATGAGATCTCTTTGTAGATGGATTTTAATTAATATTTAATCTATCAAAAATCTATTTAAAAATTTCGATGTTTTTGCCCGATCGTTCATGACCGCCCTACCAGCTACCCGTGTGCAAAATTTCCTAGCGCCGCGCCCTGTATTTTTCGAGTTTTTGAGGTTACATAGATACGCGAACGGTTTTTAATAGTATAGATAGACTGCAGTTTTATAGATCTCTGCCATTTTCTCAGCATGAAAATCTTAATGTTTGTTTCTGTTGCATTTAAAGATTTTCTTTAAAATAAAAGTTTAACAAACTGCATGTTTTCTTGGAGAAAATTGAGATTTATAAATGCAGAATCAGAAACTTTTAAAATAAGCTCAATTCCTCAAGAATCTCTCACTGAAGGGCAAGCAACTTATCAATTTAAAACGTCAAACTTTTTACGTAAATATTAATGTTTATATGCACTTTATAGAATAAAAATACATATTTAATATAAAAATTTAATGTAACCTATTTAATATATTGCATTTATTTTAAAGTCAGGTTACTACATTTTTAAATTAATAATAAAATATATAAATAATAAATCTATTTAAATAAAACATGAACATAGCTAAATAGACATTATCCATCGAAAATTTATAGCAATAAATACCTTGGTCTGTGAATAATGTTTAAAGTACTTGAATACGATATAAAATTCAATTTTTTAAAAACAAAACTAACAATATAATTTATTCTTACTGGATAGTTTTTTTAGCTCAATTTTTTTAGAACATTTTAATGTATTTCACTTTGTGAATCCAAATAGACGTTGTGGTGATGATCCCTTAAATTTGTGATCACATAAACATATTTCCAAATACAAAAACTATAGCAAGTAAAGCGTTTAAATATCCCATTTATATTGCAATTGTCTGTATACATCTTAAAATTCAAAAGTATATTATAAGCTATATTAAAATGTTAACCATAATCTAACAACTAAAATAATAAAAATTTCATCATTTCTAAGAACGAAACCAACCAAAAGAGAATACTTAGAATGTTATGAAGTTTCAGAGTTTCCCGGCACTATAAACAGAGAGATGCGTTTTTAAACGTGGAAAGCTTCAAAAATTGATAAAATTCAAAGTATAATATTTAGATAAGTTTTGGTCGTTGAAGAATGGATTGCAAAAAGTATTAGAATTGAGGTAGGTGACCCAAAGGTGGCCTTAGTTAATTTTTGAGGATTTTTTATAATTTTCTGGTTGGGTTATGTGACGGAATTTTTGTTTGTAAAATTTTACACTTATCTCTAACACATATGAAGTATACTTTTCTTTGTAAAATAAAATTTAATTACTTTTATAATACAATTTCATAATTGTAGCTTGTGGGCCACCTTTTTCGCGTAGTTTTCCAAAGGTGGTCATATATTGAAATCACTTTTAAAATGTGAAAAAAATACTTAGCACACTATTTTGCTTACTATTATGCTCTGGTGATTCCTTTATTTCTTGTGATATCTTTCGAGTTTTTCTTCTTAATCTTCTTATCTTATGATACAAAAAGACCTTGAAGTACTTTTTGTGCACTATAGTTCAGGGACTTTCTTCTGGAAGTTACTGACTTCTTTTGAGGGATCGCTGGTGTTAACAACTAATGGTATTTTTTTTCAGATATTTATGTAGAAATTCTGAAAATCACCCTTACTACACTGATTTCCACATTTGTTTTCTAAGGTGGTCAAATTGGGAACATGCGTATGGGCGTCATTTGCACGACGTAAAAGTATTAATCTGATAAATTTCTTAGAATCGGGGTAAATGGGGTTAAACAGAAAGAAATAAGATTTCAGAAAAGGTATCATACCTCAAAGTTGTAAGAATTTAAACTCGTGTAAATTAAAATATCTTCTTACCTCGAAATTAGAACGACTACTCCTCAAAAGTGAGATCACTGCATGAAATGTCGGAGGATCAAGGCGGTCTCTTTAAATTAACCACGCGCATTGCAGATAAATGACTGACAATGCAGTAGCACCATTTTGTGATTAAAAATTAAATTAATTCTACTTTTGAGGGGTGGGCTACCTTAGGGACACTAGCCACGTTTGGTTCACCCACCTTTTAAAAATCACATTTATTTTGCAATGATCTGTACACATTCTAAAATGCAAAATGATATTGAAATTTATAAAAAAAAAAGAACTATAAACTTTATTTTGAATCTTTAAGTATAGTTTATTTTACTATCATTTATTTAATTATATTTTAAAGAAAAAAAAATATTTTCCTTTCATAAAAAAATTTAATGAAAAATATTGGTAATAAATAATAGTAAAAACAAAAATTACGTATATAACTGTTAACTAAAAATCAGGCTAATAAAGGAGCAGATTTCTTAATTTGTACAAATTATCATATAGAAAAGACATTCTTTCATAAATTCAGCAGAAGTTCACATGAGACAGAAGTAATTATTTTCTGAAATGCATTGGTATTCAAAATATGTAACAAATTACATATTTATTTTAATCTTTGTAGTAAAAATCGTATATATGGTTGACTCAATGTTTATAAAATATTTGTTTAACACTTTCATTTCAATTGAAATTTATACGCTTAGGGAGATTTTCTCTATTCTATTCGTACCAATTTTCGAAAAATAATCACCTTCATACTCATTATCATAGCACAATTTACAATAAAATTTCTTTATTGTGGACTCTTGAAAATATCCTATAATAAGTATTCTAATTCTATTCAGTAGAATAAGTATTCTAATTATATGCAGTAGAATAAGTAATCGATTATTTTTTTTTGTGTGTAAATGAGTCATTTAAGTACATAATTATATTTTTTTATTAATTATGGTTTAGGTAATAAATGTTTAAACAAAAAGACTTTATTTATATTTATATTTAGTAAATTATAACTGCATACATTCTAAAATTTCGCCTATCTACATTTTATGCAAGGTTAAAATGCGGCAGCTTTTCTCAATACGAAATTAATTGGAGAAATTGGAGAATAAGTATTCTAGGATATTTTCATGCGTCCACAATAAATATGTTTTTTTTTTTTGTTTTTTTTGTAATTTCTGGTATGATTAAGTACAAAAATAATCGCCGTAATCAAATGGTTAATCCCAAAAATTGACAAATTTAAAATTAAAATTCTTAATTTTTATATGTTTAGAGAATAAATGCTCGATTAAAAATTTTATGTTTTTTTTTTTTTTTTTTTTTTTTTTTTTTTTTGCGTGAATGTGTGATTTAAGTACATAATTATATATTTTTATTAATCATGGTTTAGGTAATATATTTTTTCAGCATCAAGTTTATATATATATATATATTTCCTCCTTTCTACATTTTACGCATGGATAAAATGAGGTAACTTTTATCAATACGAAATTAATAGGAGAAAAAAAAAATGAAAAGTATTAAAAAATATATCTTTCAAAGGAAAAAAAAAATAAGTAACATCAATTCACTGAAAAAGACCGTTTTGTCAGCAATCTTTAATATGGAGGAAAAATAAAATCAAGTAAATACAAAACATAAAATACTTATTTCAACTCTTCCAATTCCAACTGACATTTTATATTTCACAGACTTGTGTCTGGGGTATAGACAAGTAATAATAAAAATGATAAAAATGCCTAAAGGCACACCTGAAATCGAATCGATAAAAATAGAATTGAACGATGATTGATTATTGAATTTCAAACCACACATTATATAATGTATCTCTAGGCAAAATTCCATTTAGATAGGAAAAGGGTTTCTTAGGGCGGGAACACTTTATATTTAATTTCAAATTGAAATGACTAAAACTTATTAAATAAAAATTTTCTTAATTAAACATTTATAGTTTCTGAAGTTTTAGTTGGTTTACTATTCAAATAATTTTACTTTTAATGAAAATATAATTATACATGCAATATTTTAATATGTTAATTTTTAATACACTTTTGAAATTTTAAAATATGCATACTGAATGGTTTTACCATAATTATATTGGCTTGTTAAATTATGATGCATTATAAAGTTTCTACAGAAAATGTACAATGTACGTTAAAGCTACATTTTTCAAATACAGAAATTTTATTGATGTTTCGTAAAAAGTATTTATTTGTTTGTTTCTTTTAATATTAACCAAATTTCAAATATGGATGAAATATATTTTTTTGTTGTTTTAGCAAATAATTTCCAAAAAGTACGATGGACAAACTGTAACGAATTTCTTTTACCTATAAAATGTTAATATACTTTTGAGAAAGATGTAAATTGCAAAACAGTTAATTTTTTAAAACTTTGATACATATTAAAATGCAATAGCAGGTATTATTTTTACAAGATAATATTGTAATTTATACTTTCATGTATTGTAATTTATGCTTTCAATTTCTCAATGTTTCAAATATTTCATTTAGCGTTTGAGACTAATCTACGTATTTAAATCTTCGATTTAGTTTGCAAATTTAAATATAAAACATGCTGCAAACTTTAAATATTTTTTTTTTATATAGAATAAACAAAATATGTTGTATTTGAAATTAAAATAACGGTAATAACAAATAATAATTATTTTTTATGAAAAAGAAACGATGATATATACACTTATATAATAGTTTTAAAGATAATTAAGCAAAAGGAAATTAAAATTAACAAGTGTATACCAAAATTAAAATATAAATGCCACACATTTCAATCTTTTGCATTAAATACAGTATTTGTTTTTTTAAAATAGTTTCTGAAATTTTTATTTACTAATCATAAAGTGGGGATTGAAATTTTATACAAGTATGCATTGAGTGATGTTGTATTTTTTTTTCTAATAGACAATGTGAGAGGTGGAAGACAATAAAATATATTTTTTAAAGTGAATTGTAATAATATACAGTTACAAAAAATATATATAAGTAATTAGGTATCATCAATAGTACAATTTTGTTTAAAAGACTTTACAAAATGGAAATATAATTTAGAAATCAGTCAGTTACGATTTTGTAAATTCAAATACATAGTTTTACTAATTTCAGCAATCTATTAGAATACTATTACTCTAATAAAAGGGAGAAGCAAATCATAGCATTTTCCTTTCTGGATGTTGGAAATTTCTATATGTATATTTTTAATTAACAGTACGGGATGATACTTTGAATCGACAAAAAAATCAATATTTCTGTTTTTCGAGCATGTAAAACATGGTTTATTTTTATTCTTTTAAACAAAATAGCCTTCAAGATTTTTCTTTAAAACAAAAGTTGTAATAAAACGAACTAAAGTTATTTACAAGTATATCATACGAAATATTCCAATTTAATGTCATTTTATTCAAATCAGTCATTTAAAAATATATTTATGACTGATAATTGCAAAAAGAAAAATGTACTTAATTCCATAAAAAAGTATAAAAACAAGTGAATTGCTTAATTGTTTTTTTACAGCTATTTTTCAGTGTGTCAACTTATTTTAAAATAATCAGTTTTTAAACGTTTCACATTTTAAAGGTACCACATACATTAACTCTCCAATTGATGCAAAATCTTAACTAACTGAAAATGTGCATATGTAATTTTTAAATGCATCAATGATAAATAATAAGACATACGTATTTTTATTTTTAAAATATCATATTACTCTACCTTCATAAATGAATATTTATTATTTCATAAAATGAGTTTTGCATTTGCTTTGCAAAACGTATCGTAGCACACTCACTTTCATTCGACTGGCTTAGACCTTTTTTCAAAAATAAATTTTAATATTTGTGCTCCATCTTTTCTTTTAATATATATGAAGTACTATGAAGTGTCTATTTCCATGTTTACAAAAATATAAGTTATACAAAGAAATAGTAAAATCTGACGATATTCATGCAATATATTATTGTGATTTTTTACGGTTTGATTTTTAAATTTTAATTTCATATTATTTTTAATAATTTCCGTGTATTTAGTATATATTTTTAGATTAAACAATAAGTAGATTTTTTTTGGAATAGGGCATTTGCATACAAGTTGAAAATACTTAAAATACATATAAAGTATTATAATTAAATATAATGAAATGCCAAATTTTTGTCAAAAACTCATAGTGAAAGGACAAACTATTGTTAAAAATTTCTAAAAAAAAGAACAAATTTAACATTTAAATAAAATCCCAAGTACTATCAATTATGGTAAACCGGCTTAAACTTTTGTTAAAACTATGTCTATATTTTAGACTTTTTATCTAGACTTGATGAGAAAAAGAAAGGAAACTGAACGTTTCTAGATTATGGAACAAAGAATCTTAAACATTGCTTTAACACACAAACGTGTATGGATAAATAAATGGAGTTTGCTTGAAAAACACAACCATATTTCAGATTTATAAGTATTCCCGCCTTTTCTCTTCTCAAAGCTGTGTTTTCCGATGATTCTGCTAGCCTTTTTCTGATTTACAATTTTATATACTACTGAACATCAAATAATTTGAATAAAAAAATCCATATTCTTTTGATATATTCAAAATAAAATCCTTTTCTAGATATTCGCATATTTGTTCAACTTGTGGCTTTGTTTTATTATATAATTCACATGCATATTTTTCGAGAAAATTTTAGACAGTACACAATTTATCCCGAGATATTTTGAGGTATCTAAAATAGTTTTCAAAATATTTTGAAGAAATACATCTGCAGCAAAAAAAGAAAAATGCGAACATTAAATAGTTCGGATATATCACAATGTTCCATTTTAGTTTCTATAGTACTTACGTCACCTTAAATTTAACTTTTAGAAACAATTAACGCTTATATTAATTTTTAATCTTACAAGAATTAAATATATATTTAATTTTTAAAGAAGATATATAAAGAAAGTCTAGTGTGGCCTTGTGTGTTCTTTCTTTTTTTTTTTTGTTTTTTCATATAGCTTACAAGGAAAAACATACAGAGTATTAAATCTTTCGAATTTATATTTCAATACCAAAAAATATATTATAAACTTCATTACAAAATGTAATTATATACAAAAAAAAATAAATATATTTTTCTTTTGTTGTGGATTCTTACAATTTAATTTGTTTACACATTTCATTTTGTTCGCACAATTGTTTACACATATTTTAATTTGTTTACATATGTTTTAAATTATTCACTTAATGTGCTATTTTTAAAACATAAATAAGCCATATTTCTATAATAAAGATGGTTGATAAATTATTGCGCTATGTCGATAAAACTATGTATTTATTTAATTTAAAATATATTAAATTAATTTTCGCAAAACATGTTACAAAAGAATCCGGTATATTTGAAGTACCAAATATTAACTAAAGTTTAATGATTGTTATATTTCGTATTAAAAATATCAATTTATTTGCTGTTTTTTTTTTTTTTTAATAAATTCTAAATCAAACGTAGGTCACATTTGATGCACTGTGTTCAGAAACATTATGTAGCTCGTTCAGAAATCCATTTAAAAATAACACGTATTTCTTAAATATTAAAACAGGGGTGCAAAAATCTAGGCGCCAATGGGCAGATTTCCACTATTAACTTTTTAGTATTCTTCGCCTAATAAGAATACTGTTAAAATTTACGCGACGTATACTAATAAAATTTGACGAAGAATACTAATAAAATTTAGTGATGGGAATCGGCCCATTGGCGCCTAGATTTTTGCACCCCTGTATTAAAATAATTTATTTCACGAAATCAAAAGTAATAAAACATTTTAGAAACATTAGAAAGCGTATTCTAAAGCGGCGATCAGACACGCTATTTAGGTGAAACTTTAAACTCATCCCTCAGCTTTTTTTTCAACTTTTGCGTTAAAACACTGTGTGATTGGGATTCCGGATGTGAAACATTTTACGCAGTTTTTTCAGCTTCAAATGTGTTTTGTTGCGTGATTCGCTTAATTTGACCAATAACGTCGAAGTAGGTTGCTTAAGCCCCTCCTTCGATTCAAGATGTCTGACAATCATGGTATTTCGCATTCAACGAAGAGAATAAAACAAAATTAATAAAAGAAAACTGCCCAGTTAAACTGACGGCATTGAGCTCGCAGGCTATTCACACTAACTGTAAATTATATTCTTATTTCAAAGAATTTGAAATAAGCCCTCGAAAAATGAAGAAATCGACAATATATTAAGAGGGGGGAACCATCCCCCGTTTCTCCTTCTTATAATTAACCAACGAACCCATAAAAATAATCAGAGAAGCGCCTTACCACAATGAACCTATATACAAAATTTGAAAAAATCGGATAATTCTGCATGAAAAATCCATTTATCTAAATTAAGGGGGGAGGGTTAGCCCCCCATCTCCCCTTTATACTTAACCAAAGAACCCCCAAAACTAATCAGAGAAGCGCCTTATCACAATGAACATATATATAAAATTTGAAGAAAATCGGATAATTCTGCTTAAAAAACACATTTATCTATATCAAGGGGGGTTAGTCCCCCCCGCTCCCCCCTTTATACTTTACCAGTGAACCCCCAAAACTAATCAGGGAAGTGCCTTACCACAATGAGCCTATATACAAAATTTGGAGTAAATTAGATAATTCTGCATGAAAAACCCATTTATAAAAATTAAGGGGGGGAGTAGCCCCCGTTTCCCTCCTTTACACTTCACCAATAAACCCCCAAAACTAATCACGGAAGCCCCTTACCACAATGAGCCCATATAGAAAGTTTGAAGAAAATCGGATGACTCTGCATGAAAAAAATCATTTATCTAAAATAAGGGGGGAGGATTAACCCCCCCGTTACCCCCTTTATACTTAACCTATGAACCCCCAAAACTAATCAGGAAAGAACCTTATCACAATGAACCTATATACAAAATTTGAAGAAAATCGGATAACTCTGCATGAAAAAAATAATTTATCTAAAACAAGGGGGGAGGATTAACCCCCCCCGTTACCCCCTTTATACTTAACCTATGAACCCCCAAAACTAATCAGGAAAGAACCTTATCACAATGAACCTATATACAAAATTTGAAGAAAATCGGATAACTCTGCATGAAAAAAATAATTTATCTAAAACAAGGGGGGAGGATTAACCCCCCCCGTTACCCCCTTTATACTTAACCTATGAACCCCCAAAACTAATCAGGAAAGAACCTTATCACAATGAACCTATATACAAAATTTGAAGAAAATTGGACAATTCTGCATGAAAAAACCATTTATCTTAATTAAGGGGGGTTAGCCCCCCCGTTCCCCCCTTTATAGTTAAACAATCAATCCCCAAAACTAATCAGGGAAGCGCACACACACACAAGGAACCTATAAACAAAATTGGAAGCAAAACGGTTATTTCTGTCAAGAGTTATCGCGTTACGTACGTGCATACGTACATACATACATACATACATACAGAACGGGCGGGCACATAAGCTCTCAGGCTTTGATAGCCTGTGAGCTAAAAATGGAATAAAGAGATGGAGGAATTTTTAATAGAGGGAATTCGTGGAAAAGAACTGTTATGGGATCCCCAAAACAATCAATCCCCAAAACTAATCAGGGAAGCGCACACACATCACAAGGAACCTATAAACAAAATTGGAAGCAAAACGGTTATTTCTGTCAAGAGTTATCGCGTTACGTACGTGCATACGTACATACATACATACATACATACAGAACGGGCGGGCACATAAGCTCTCAGGCTTTGATAGCCTGTGAGCTAAAAATGGAATAAAGAGATGGAGGAATTTTTAATAGAGGGAATTCGTGGAAAAGAACTGTTATGGAATCCACGTCACATGTACATCAAATCCAAAACCCTGAGAAATTTCTTGCAATGTTAAAATGTTTTGGATGTCTTTTTACTTTGCTATCGAGCTTTGCTATCGTTTTGCCCATTTGTCGCCAAATTCGCCAAATATAGTAAACATTTTATTTCACCTTCTATTTAAAGTTACACAAAAATATCAGACTTATGCTTTTTATCCGTTTGCACGTTACACTATATAATATATTATATTGCTTAAATTTTACTGAGTCCAATTCTTAATAACATTACAATATTATCTTTTGACATTTTATGAAATATATCATATGTTCTGTTACATTAGAAATTATAGAAAAGAAAAATAAGATTTATGTTTCCCCTTCTATTCATTTGATCAAAATAACATTAATATAGAATATGTAATTTTTTAGGAAAAAGAAAAAGCTATATTTTTTCTATATGAGAATAAACAAAATTGTCAGTTTAAAAAGTAATGAGCCCGATCCCGCCAGGGCCCAAAGGCTGGTACAAAAATCAAGGCCGAACCGGTGTCGAGCTTGGGATTTTCGGATCGGGCTGAGCCCGTGTCATCTCTACTATACGCACTGTTTTTCATTACGATTTCTGAAAAAATTATCTTTCCAACACGATTGAAAAGTGTTTATGATTTCGGTTTGTCTGGTCATCTGTCTGTCCGAGCTCTAACTCGTGTAAATATGGTGGGATTACCATATAATTGATATATGTTATTCAGATTTATTATGGCATGTTCGGTCTTGAAAATGAAGTGTGTAGCATTTATAGTTCATTTACAGAGTCACTCATAAGTATTCCGTAACATGATGTATGGGGAAAAAATAATTTGCGGTATATTTTTAATGATGTTACACTATTTTTAACAAAATGAAATTTATATTTAAGTGCAATTCATTTTCAGGGGCACACAAAATAATTCGGTTATAGAATGGCCTATGAGGAAAAATCGTTTGCAAAGTTTTTAATGTGGCTATACAATTTCAGACATACTGAAATTGATATAAATCACAGAAGTGCACTTCAAGATATGTTTACTATAGATTATGGTGTGCATACCATTTATCATTCAATTACATGGAGACAGTCAATATTTCAGCTACAGCACTGTCTATGAGCAATTGTTGCTGGAAGTGTTTTTCAGTTGTGGTATGGTTTTTAATTTAACTATTTTTAACATTTTCCAACATAGTTGAAAAGCGTTTATGAATTCGTTTTGTCTGTTAATTTGTCTGTCTGACCGTGCTCTAACTCGCGTAAGTGTACTCGGATTGTCATATAAATTAGATACATTTTTAAGGTTTACTGTGGCATGTTCGGAATTGAAAATGAAGTGTGTAACATTTATAGTTCATTTACAGGGGTACTCAAAAATAATCCGTTACATTACGGTCTATGGGGAAAAATCATTCGTGGCGTATTTTAATGATGATACATTATTTCAAACATAAAGAAAATACTTAGGTTCATTACAAGATGGTTACTATAGAATATATTATGTGTAGCACTTACAGTTCGTTTATAGGGTACTCAAAGGGATTCTAATATATTATGATCTATGGGGGGAAATCGTTTGCTGTGTATTTTAATGATGTTACAGAAATAATGAAATGCAATGAGTTCCTGAGGTGAACTAAAACTTTCTGTAGAATATGAAGTGCAAATAATTTATTATTCATTTAGAGGATAACACAAAAGAATTCAGTTATATAATTATCTACGAGGAAAAACTGTTGCAGAACATTTTAATTATGCTGCACTAGTTCAAATATGATGAAATTTATATACCTTTTTGAGATTTACTACAAGATAATTGCTCTAGAATATGATGTGCACAGCATTTATACTTCATTTTCAGGGACACACAAAATATTTCTGTTATACTACTGTATACGAAATATTGTCTATTAGAGATGATTAGTGGAAGTGTGTTTCCAGTTATGGTATGTTTTTCTTAAGCTTCCCTATATTTTTCAATACATTCTATGCATCATATACAGGATCAAACCAAAAAAAAAATGTAAGAATTACTGAGGATGAACGTGAATTGCTTAAAGATGCCATCTAATACGAGTTATGCGCTTTCAAGATCAACTATATTTAGTATACTGATAACTGTGTTTCTAGAATTTTAATAAAATCATATACAGGACAGATAAAAAAATGCATACGTGGCCGCTTATGAATAATAGTAATCCCTGTAAGAGCAATTTCAGTAGTTTTAAGCATATTTCGACCTAAATTAAATTTTTGCTTAATATGTGACGTGTGTAAAAGTCTGCAAGTAATATACAGGTCTGTGCAAAATAATTCAAGTGCGTTTTCGTCTATTGGTAGAAATTTTGAAGGGGAATTTTCAAATGTGTTATGCATTTCCCTATATAAAAATCTCTAGATCATATGCAGGACTGCATAAAATAATTTGGAATACCTTTCCGACTAATGTCGGTACTTCCTGAAATCTGTTTTTCAAAAGTATTATACGTTTTCTAAAATTTTTACTTATTTTCTTTATTACACAGCGAAGTTTTGATAAATTGTTCTGAAAGTGTTGGAAAGTGTTTCATAATGTATACTTGAAGATACATTTTTCTTTCTTTTGTATATTACTTGGTATGTATAAATTCGATATATCATATACAGGGTTGCACAAAAAAGTACATATCCGTTATTGATGGAAATTGCTGAAGGGGAATTTTCGCCTGTGTTTCCTAACTGAACAAAATTTTTGCATAATTTTTTAGTACACATACAATAGCTCATATACAAATTTCACCAGTAGATTTTGAACTCTTTTGCTACTTGAGATGGTAATTGACGAATTTGAGCGTTCAAACGTTTTACGTGTTTTCCAAATTATTTAGTTAGGTATCATCTTGCACTTTCTTTTACCCGTAGAAGTTTTGTTACAGAGTTCTGAATGCGTTGAAAAGGGTTTCACAATCCATTTTTGAATCATGATTTTTCTTTATTGTTAAGCATGATTTTATGCAGGTGCATGGAAATTCAGTTTCAATCAATTTTCCCTCTGAATATATTTTTTTTAAATTTGATATTCCATCATATGTTAAAATATTAAAAGTTCTTCAATCATTTAAGCAGCAATTATTTTTTTTTAACCACAAAGGAGGAGATTTCGGGGTTAACGTCTCTCTCAGCATATATAAGAACTGATAAGATGCATACATAATCTCTTGTGATACGATAAAAATATAATGTTTAAAGTCCAAAGTAAAGAAAAGAACATAATTTTTTTTTAACGTTCAACTGTTTCAAGGCTTCACAATAGAAGCCTCTATTTGAACACAAAATTAATGAAAGAAAAGTTAGAAGCATTATCAACAAAGTTGCATTTCACTGCTACTGCTCTTTTCCCCTCTTTTCTTTTTCTTTTCTCTGAAGATTGAAGGGGATGCTGCTTTATGAAACCTTAAAATATATAAAAGCTAAATTTTCATCGTTGCTTGTGATTTTCTTTATGTCGATTTTTATGTGACACATTTTTACTAACACTATTTTATAGACATGAATCCCAACATAATGTTTCATTTTTTGTCTAACTATATTATATTTTGAAAATCTACCCTATATAATATAAAATCCTAATTAAATGAATTTATGAAACTATTTTATGAAACGACTGAATTAACTAATATATGTTGTCGAATATTTCACAGCTATTCATCCTAGAATATGGAGGAATTTTTTGTGATCAAATTAATGCAAGTTTTCCGCATTGATCCGAGGATGTCAAAATGATCTTAGAATTTTAAAATTTGAATTAGGTTTCGAGATATTAATTGTTTTTCTAATTTTAATGACATTTCTGTACTTATGGCAAATAAATTACTCAATTTTTGTGTATAAAAGATCGGGAAATCTAGATTTCTTTTTTGTCGTCATTTTCAAATTGAAATTGAAATTTGAAATTTTCTTACATTTGAATATATAGGAAAAACAATAGTTTGATTGAATTATGTTTTTCAAGAAAATTTGAAGAAATGAAAATGTATTTTCATATATTCGATCTTCAGGAATCAGTTTATTTTAGAAAACGAAAAATCGTCTGTCATCTTGAACATTGATATAAATTCCATGGACGTAAAATAAGTATAACGTAAATCTCGAAAGATAAGATACAGCACACGCATTATGCCAAGTGAGCGTTAAACGCTTGCCTATAGGAACCGGCTGCCTAGTTAAGCGAAACTTTTAACGCAGCATTTAGCAATTCTTTACAATAAACTCCTCCCTTTTTGCTGAGGGAAAAGTTTCACGATGTGCTTAAAGATGCGTGTATTGTCCATGTCTGATTGAGCCTTAAGAGATACATTCCGAAAAAATATATATCAGCTTGTTTCATGCACATTCACTGACTAAACGAGATGTTCATATTTTATAAAAAATTGTCCAGTATTTCCAATGAATTATGCGCGAAAGCTGCCGAAGCTATCAGTTCCCTAATGATCGATAAGTGTTTCAAAATGACATTATTAATTAGATCTGCTATAAAAAATAACAAATACAATATATTACATGTTGAAAAGTATCGTGAAGGAATATGGATAAGCAACATCGCTAAACAGCAGTTTTTTTTTTTAATATATATATATATATTTGTGTTGAGAGTATTTTCTGTCTGATATTAACCACTTTCAACTCTCATAGCGACAGTGGTGTTTGTCTTACAGCAATTATTGTTCATAGACAGTAACCAAATTAATTTCAGTGTCCCTGTAAATGAACGATGCATTCTATGGATATCATATTCTGCAGTAAGCGCTTTCTAGTGTACCTCAGTGAAATGTATCAATTTTAATATGTTTAAAACTGTGTAAAATCATTAAAATACGCAAGAAACTATTTTCCCAAATAGAACGTAATGTAACGGAATCTTTTGAGTGTCCCTGTAAATGAACGATACATTTTATGTACACCATATTCTACCGTAAGCACTTTGTAGTGCACCTCAGTGATATGTATCAATTTGAATATGTTTAAAATATTTAAACATCATGAAAACACGCCGTAAGTAATTTTTCCCCATAGACCGTAATGTAAAGCAATTCTTTTGAGTGTCCTTTTAAAAGAACCGTAAGCTACACACTTTATTTTCAATACCAAACATGCCATAGTAAACCACAATAACATATATTGATTTCTTGGCAATCCGAGTATATTTACGCAAGTTAATGCATAGACAGACGGCAGACAGACAGACAAACCGAATCCATAAACACTTCTCAAGTATTTTGGAAAGTATTAAATAGGTTTTTTTCTAATATGGAATAAATCTCTACTGAATTAATGAAAATTTAAATAAAAGATTTCCCTTAAAAAATTGTCAAAATAAAAAAATAATAATTGCACACTGCATAACGCAAGCTTCTCAAGTACGTTCATGCAAAATATGTTTAAATTACTACGCATGGTTTTGTTCCTATAAATATTTTTTAACGGAAATATTTTAATCAACTTCAACGTTAAATAACTCTTAAAATATTTTTTTAGATTTAAAATCAGTTTGCTTCAACGTGTTTAACGAACATTTCTCTACAATACTACAAATTTTCATATTTTTATCTGAGTATGTTTCTTAATATTAGCCGAGAAAGACATCCAGTCATAAAAAAAAATTATTTACAGCTGTGACAACGTTAGTAACTTTTTTAGAATAGATAGATAACGTCTAAGCACTTGTTCTTTTTTTTCTGACATTGTGAAGATGCTGTTGGTAGACCTAATAATGTTGGAAAATCGTGTTTATAACCTCTCCGTTTTATAATATTACGTGCTTTTCATACTTATTTTGTGATCCATATGATTCCTTTGATGATTGTCTCCGCAGTTTGTTTTTCAGAAATGTTTAAACAGTTGTAAAGTGACGTTTGTAGCGCGTTCTTCCTAGGCCATTAAAATGACACCCATTTTTTTAGATAGTTCATAACACATATTAAGAATTTTTTTTTACATCATTCTTGTTGGCTACGTTTTCAATCTAATCATGGGAGACAAACTAACTTAAAATCGACAAGTTTTAAGCGTTATTTTCTTAAAGTGAAGTGCATCAACGGTGATTCAAGAGGTTTCCATATTTCATGAAAAGCACGAATTCCTTCCAGAAGAACTGACGACTACATTGATAAGTTACCCAAACTCTACGATGAATGAAGTTTTATACAAGAAATTGACAAGAACTGCAGGCAGGAACAGTAAAACAAAAGAAATTTTTGTGGAAATGATGGATGATCTCTTTTACATAACTTATTCATATTCTTTTGGACAGAGGAAAATTAATGTGGAAAAAAAGAAGTTTTTAATGCCACAGGATCAAAAAGAAAAACCAGGGCTACATAGTTGATTCATATAAATAAAAAAAACACAAGGAAGAAAGATTTCTGAAGCGCACTGCAATGTGACTAGGAAAAAAAGAACGCATGAAGAAATGGAATCCAATATTGATACTCATATTTTTTTTTTCATTTGTAACTGATGATTCAACATCTGATAGCAAAAACAGTGGTGGTGGTGACGACAGTGATGATTTCCTATTTCACCGATCAGTAAATATCAACTACAGCGATAACCGCACCACCAGCAGCAGCATTTCCAGCAACTAGAGGTGCATTGCAATTGTCTTTCTGGAGATTTTGTTGGATGCCAAAATCACATACAGAAATGGCGTTTCATATTAATGACTACTGGAGAATCTTTTCGGAGGTATACTGAAAACCTGGTAATAAATAGTACTTCTTTTCAACGATCAATTCTAAGCGAATGAAGAATTAGTGTTGCACAGGTATAGAAACTGCTCCCAACGTTCACAGGTATTGAGAAGTTCGATTGACTGGCAATTGTAACTTTTCAAGGCAAGATATAAATGTTGGGTGTCCATGACTTCCCAAAAGTTTAGGAAAGTATCCGACCATGGCTATTTACCAAACATTGGAAAAGTAGAGCATAACCGGCAGAATTCAAGCACTTTGCTGTGATACGACAGAAAACAACACAAGTGTAATAAATGATGTCTGAAAAAAAAAAAAAAAAAAAAAAAATCATCAATCGCAACCTGATCTACTGCATTTGACGTCAGCACATTTTTGAGCTAGTTTTAAACAGCTGTTTCGATGGTGTTTTTCGGAACATTTCGAGAAACCTAGACGAAACTGAACAAGAAAATATACATGCGTGCTAGCAATAAAGTGCCTGATAATGACCTCTCTAGTGTTCTTTAATTTCATGAATACCGCTTTTTTACGCAGGAAAAGCAGCGAGAGAATTGATTTGTTGTAGAGAATGATGAACTTTTTGGAGGCATTTCAAAGAAACGGATATGGTTTCGTAGAACAGTAGCTGTAAGTCATGCTAGGTGGATGTCAAAATCAATTTATGCATTCTAGATTTACTTGTATCAATATCAATTTCGGTTAACCGATAGGGAGAAGAACTCTTCGTGTAGAATATGTGCTTTTCTTGCTCGAGTATACGTTCGAGACTGGTTCTGTCATCAGATAAAAATTAAAGAACCTTATCATGATTTCCTTTTCATGTGCCAATGCATAAATTATCATTATATTGATCCAGAAATTAGTAAGGTTGCTGAAAAAAATCCAATCATCTGGAATATTTAGCTTCCGAAATTTTTTCTCTATCCACATTCGATGACAATGTTCCAACCGAGTTTATGTCAAATATGGCTCAGGTAATGTCGGAAGCGAAAAAAGGTTGAAGAAGAGGATTAAGAAAAAAAAATCCGACGATGCACATTATGCACCAAAAGGACTTTTCTTCCTTTTTAAACATCGAATTTTCTACTTTTGTAAGTGCTGGAATAAAAACTTCTTCATGCCTTTTTTTTCTATCCGCAATTGTTACAAAACTAGACTTGAAAAGTTTGAGTAGACAGTTGTTGTGAATGACGGTGCAGGAATAGGTTTCAAACGCATTCAGGTTTACAATAACATTTGCACAAATGATGAAACAGAGAAAACATTTGTTTTTTAGATAGTTACCAAAAAACCGTAAAAAAGTACCCAACTGCCAATAAATCTTATACACCGAAATTGTAATGTCCAATGCAAACTGAAAACATTGTCATTAATCAATATAGACAAACACTGTTCACTTTAAGTAGATATGAGGCTACAGAAAATATTGTTATATATAAAAATGCGTTTCCCTTTAAAAAGTTGTGTTCTTAATTAAAAAATTCCCTAATAAGTATTTCTTACATTTATCATGTCACGTGACGAATTTTTCAATTTTGCCTGGATGTGTCCACCTAGATTTCACTATAAAGAAAAAAAAAATCCTTGAGATAAGGAAGAGCACAACACTATGTAAAGGAATTAATTATTGCTTATACTGTATATACTGTATTGCTTATACTGCTTATATGTTATAACTTCAAAACGCTTTAGAAACAGCTAGGAGTTGTTCGATTGAGCTTAAATTTTACCCACTACGTTTTTTTGCATAGATTGCAACAGTATTAGGGGTTGAGAGCAGCATTTTGTTTTGTAAAATTATCTATTACTAAAGGCCATTCTGACATATATGTATACATACATGTATAACATATTTGAATATTCTAAAATCCCCCCCCCCATTTAATTTACTATTTTTTTCACGCTAAAATACATTTTCTTTCATTTCCTCTTTCCAAATTCCTTTGCATTTTACGCCTTGCATCATTGTTTATCCATTTCCATTCATTCGATTAAAAAAAAAATTATTTGATGAATAAACCTATTTTTTTCCGGTGATACTTCTATGTGTTCTTCCCGCAAAATGCATGGCCAAATCACACCAGTTTTCTCCTTCTGCCAGTTGATTCCCTCTGCGTGTCTTTTGATTGGTTGAGAACTTTTTCTGTAATTTTTTGGGGGAATCATGTACCTTTGCGCACTGAAAATAAAAACAGCCTACCTTGTTTACTTATTTTTTATGTTAAAGCTGTAGTTGTTGCTACTTTTAAGTATATCCAAAGAAGTACTGAGTATAAAAAAAAATTCCATCTGAATCTTTGACTTTTTTCGCTTAAATAAAACATGAAGCCAATTTCACAGTATTCTTGAGGATAAATTCTAGTATAAAAACTAGTTTGTCGTATTCATGTTTTTTGCAACCATCTAGTACCATGATTTAACTATGATAATATTACGTATTGAGCTGTATAATATCCTAAATTTGATTCTTAAATCCTGGCTGCGACTGTAGTAACGAACTGTCGCAAAACATCATTACAGCAAACATTAATTGCTACCTGATCAAAATAGTCAGTATATCTGATATTAGCTATTCATGCGACTCAGCTAAACCCTAATACCTAATCTTATATTCATCTACAGCATCGATTTTGTCACATAAACACTTTACAAAAAAAGCAAATGGTAATACCCCATATATTTTTATACAACGCTCCTAAAAAAAACTATCCTATATTCGCAAACGACCTCGGCGATAACACATATCGAAGAAAATTACTTTTACTACGGCTATGTTTTCCATTTTATGTTTCCAAGAATGGATTTTTCTAAAATGTTCTGAGGCGAAATTATTCGTTATATAATGCAGTCGAAAATAAATTGAATTTATGTTATAGAATTCCTTTGTAACTTTTGTGAATGTTTCCTTCTGAAGAAAACAGCTTTCTTAGTTATAAAATTTCTGATTTGTTTTTTATATATTAGTCATTTTTTTTCATTTATAATTTGCTTTGGAACGTATTAGTAAATTGCACCCCCCCCCCCACACACACACACTTCTTGATAAAACATGTACATAATAAAGTCTGAATTCCATTTTCTTTTACACAAATATTTTTTAATAATGTCAAAGATTTATTATCTTATTTTGTGTAATGATTTTTAAAGATTATTTTAAGAATCTCTTTGGTATTTGTTTGTAAATTAATTTATATGTTTATTTTTTCTAGCCCGGAAGGACACGAGTTCAATGTTTTTCATTTGACAAACACATTTTGTTACACATGTTTATATAGGGAAAAGTATAATTTATTTTTCCAAAATAATGAATGACAGATTTTTCACATTGAAAATTATTACCTGTTTACTCCATTAAATCATATGATATCTTTTCGTGTAATGATGGCGAAATTTAGAAATACATGTAGCGTATTCGTCGCTTAAATGTCATATCTTTCCAGAATTCTTCGTTAAATGTTTCTTCAATTAAATAAGTCATCATTTTAGTTTAAAAGCTATCTAATGACTTCATTTCATTTTTTTGGTTCTAACATAATGTAATAATATATATATTTTTTTATTTATCAATGGTAAGCTTGCACTAAAGAGTATCAAAACATTTTATTGTTTGAAATGTATGTGTATCATGAGAAGTAGTAGAAGAGGACATCTCCACAAATAAATTCTGCTGAACTACGCGCTCGAAAGCTATGCGCTCTTTTTAAGGGGTCAGGTAACCTTTGAACTCACAAAATACATGAAAAGGAGACCTCTGTAAGAATTATCATAACTCCGTAACTATTTGACTTTGAATTATAACATTTTAAATGCATACTAATAAAGGTTTATTTTATAAATTAAAATTCTCCAAAAATGTTTACACTCATATAAAGCTTTTAAATTTAATTTAAAATATAATATTTTTTTTACGAAAGAATTATTCTTGCATGTACTGCGCGCACGATTTTTCACATTTGAATTGCTAAAACCATTCAAAAAAATTTTAATGAGTACATATATAATGTGTTCTCAAAATGACCTACGATGAAAAAAATAAAATGAGTAGTTCTTGAGAAAAAAATTTTTTTTTAGAGAAATTCGAAATATCGAGTTTTTCTTACTACAAAAGTAGTCATAAATTCTAAACTTGTTACTTGAGAAACATAATCGTAGGTCATTTTGTGCATCTGTTTGGTTAAGACATTCAGTCAAAATTTCATGAAATTCTAACCAATAATTTTTCTTAAATCGTGCGCGCAATGACCAAAATCGTCGTTTTGAGAAAATTGACTTCAAAGATCAAACTGTCCCTTGATCATATACAAAAAGCTCAGACTGTTTTAGACATAACTCCTCTTCTAAAGTGAATTTTTGCATGGGGTTTATTTTAAAATGTTCCTAAACAATCATATTTAATTATAAGCTAATAAAAAAAATTTCAAATTTCTCACACTTTAAAGGTTACCTGACCCCTTAAAGTAATTCATAAGGCATAAAGTGCTACTGATTGAAAACCTTTATGCTCCCAGATTTTTTTTTTTTAATTTGCTATTTGATTCTAATGAAAAGAAGTTTGTGCGCACCGAGTCTACTAAGCCGAAATAATTAGTTTTTTGCATAATAAAAGAAATAGATTCCAAAAATGTATATGACTGCACACACATTGCATTTAATGCAGCTGCGAACAAACTCAGTAAGTGTAGATTACTTTCACTTATTATTCTATTCTTCTGGTCTGAGATACTTGGCGTGCACACTCGTCTTCCCAATATAACATAATACTGAGAGTGCGTATCTTTGATTTTGGTAAATGCAATATAAATCCAAGATAATCGTGATTAAAAAATGAAACTGTTCTTTTCCAAAATGACATCGAATTTTCATTTTCAATAACTATCCGCTACAAGGTCAAGGTCAAACCGGGCGGGGTGGCCTACCTTCCGGCTTAAGTTCAAGTAGCCCCGCCTAGCAGGTTTGTTTACCTAATTATACTGAGCATTACTAAATTAAACTTTGTGATACTGAGCAATAATTATACTATGTAATTCTGAAATACAAATTCTGAAAATACAATTTACCAATCCTACTTAGCAGTACTAAATTCTTCTATGTGATACTGAGCAATAATACTAACATGTAATAATACTGTAAGATGCTGAAGTAAATAATAATAATGGATAGAAGTAAGTACTAAATGAATAATAATGAATGAATATTCACTAGATAATAATAATACTAGAGTAAACAATTATAAATTATGCTAATAATACTAAATAACACAGTATGATGTCATTAAGAATAACTAATTTGTTTTTTGTTTTTTAAATTTGTGGACCTGGTAAAATGGTTTTCATTCTTAAGATTTTTGTATAGTTCTCAGTGGTCTTTCGCCTTTGAAACTTTAGAAGCAATGTAACAACTATTTCCTTAGGATGACCATAGACGTTGGTCGAAACGTTGATGTTTTTAATTTGATTTTAATGTATGTATATTTTTTTAATTTGACATTTGTGTACACCATTTAGTAAATTTGTGATATTTTATACTCACGTCTTTAATGTAGTATTGTTTTTTGATGTAATCGTCCAGCATTTATATGAATTTTTTAAGGTTAGAGTTTATGTAGTGAGAAAGTTCCTTATGCATATTAGAAATCCACATACTCCCCATTGCAATTGCACTGAGCTAATGCTGTTTACAAAAGTATATTATATATATTTATGTTACTTCATAAGTTTACTATTTTCATAATTCTAAATTGCCACATAAACTGGTTTCATTCTTTAAGATTTTTGTATAGTTCTCAGTGGTAAGCTTGCACCAAAGAGTACGAAAACATTTTATTGTTTGAAATGTATGAGTATCATGAGAAGTAGTAGAAGAGGACATCTCCAAAAACAAATTCTGATTAACTAAACGCTCTAAATTTCTAAGGTAATTCACAAGGCAAAACGTGCTAGTGTTTAAAAACTTTACGCTCCAAGAAATTTTCTCTATGTGATTTCTTGCCGCATAAGAAATGGTAAGTCATTTGAAAAATTATATAAAATATATAAAATATAATTTGAGTTGAGAGCAAGGTAATTTTTTTAGAGTTATGCATAATATATACAAATAGAAAAATAAACATATGATAATATATTTAAGTATTTATTTTTTTTTACTACTAGCATCTCTGTCCCCCTATTAGCTAGACTCATTTAATTTTCGAACACCATTCTGCATGTAATTGCTCACTCACGCTCAAAGCTTATATACATATATATATATATATATATATATATATATATATATGTGTGTGTGTGTGTGTGTGTGTGTGTGTGTGTGTGTGTGTGTGTGTGTGTATGTGGGTGTATACATAAATATAAAATAAATATGTACGAAATATATAAGAAATATGAAACTAAATAATTCAGATTGTATAATATAATTACCCAATTTCTATTATGTTGTAATTATCTTATGTCATCTTCGGAACATCTGTTCATAAAAAGTTTTATAAAAATAGTTCATTGTTTATAAATGTCACAAGAATTGACTGTTTATACATCAAATGTACCAAGTGTCCTAAAAATGACAGACTTATTTATTTATTTATTTATTTTAACAAGAAGCGATATAAATTTACGATTTGCTGCACTGTGCGTGGAAAAACAATAAATTTTCATTTACATAATAATATTTACATAATATAAAATTATATAAAAATAAGGCACTTTTCGGTTAGCCGGGCACCAATGATATATGTACATATATAAATTATATAAATATATATGTACCTACACACACACACACACATATATATATATATATATATATATATATATATATATATATATTCATACATATAAGTGTATATAAATATGTATGTATATTTATATATATGTGTAGATATATGTGTATATATATGTGTGTGTAATTAAATATGTATACATGTATACAAATCACTGCCGCCCGGCTAACCGAAAAGTACCAAAAATAATATAAATAAAATTGTATAATGTTTTAAACAGGACCGTCATTTTGTAGTCACCTGGTATTACCTTTACGTACATAACTGGAAACGTTTGTGAATGTGTGTAAACTTTGGAAGTATTGTGTTGTACAGGGTGTCCACTCTCAACTGAGTAATTCTTAAATCGTTAGTAATAGACATCTAGTTCCAAATACAAAAATGTTTTAAATGACGTAAAAAAGTATTTTAAAAGCGATTTGGGTCAATAAAAATATTTCTGAAAAAGTTACGAAACATGATTAGTATTCAATAATGGCGTGATTTCACTGCTGTAAATTAATTGAAAAATTAATTCAAAATACTTGTTCACCTATGATAGAATTAGTTTCGTCTTATGTATGCCACAAAGGCTGTGTGCTCTTGGAGACTTTTCCATCTTGTGCTGCAAGTAGCAGCCTTTCCGACATATTAGAGTGAGCTTTTCCAGACTGGGTATCGTTCTGGTAACTCAATGGTGGAGCATTGTAGCGTTGTTCCCAAGTATCCAGGTTCAATCTCCAGTCTCGGTATTTTGTCACATTGTCGATTTTACGCTTTTTGAGCAATTTGAAAAATAACTTCACATATTTCACATGTTTAACATTCAATAATGGGGTAATTTCACTGCTGTAAATTAATTGAAAATTAATTCAAAATACGTATAATAAAAGTATAAGTGAAAAAAAAAATTGTCAGATGAAATGATGAAACGCAACAACAGTCTCAATTCTTTACAATATATATATATATATATATGCTAAAATACAATTATTTTATCCAATCTGAAACTTAATTAATAAAAAATAACATCATCGTAATACTTGCACGATGTGACTAGTTTCACTTAAATTGCAAATTGCATATACATGCAATATAAATTCTACTAATACTTTAAGCACTTTTTGTATGACCCCTCGAAGCATGGCTCAACTCATGTGTGTTCAGATGCAGAAAATTGGTATAAATTATGCAATTCAAAGTTTCGTAACTCGGTCAAATAGATGAATGATTAATTTTTGTCTTACTTATTTGTGTAATAGGAAATTTTTACTATACATCACTTACAGGACCAAGAGACCGTATAAAAAAATTATATTTCATAACGTTTTAAGAAATGTTTTTATTGACCCAAATCGCTTTTAAAGTACATCTTTACCTCATTTGAAACATTTTTGCAAGTAGAACTATATGTCTATGACTAACGGTTTAGGAATAAGACATTGGCCACCGTTGACCATTGGAAACCATTGAGAGTGGACAACCTGTGTATTATGAAACAAATATTTTAGTCCTTGAATTCTTTCTTCAATTTATGACCTTTTATATTTAAACTCTATTAAATTTAATGGTATCTTGCAATAAAAGTTACATTCCGTGTTAGCATTTCGTTTTGTTTTCCTACAGATCGGTTAAGATTTTTTATACAATTATGCTATGCTGAAGTACCTTTAAGTATTTGGGTATTCTGTTACATGATTTGTTATTCGTATAATTTATCTGTGTACAATTCTTTACGCAAAGAGCTTAGTTATTTCGTTTTCTAAAACTTCACGTTTATAATAGATTTTTAGAAATTGCATTTCACTTTCTTTTAAACTATTTCCTTAGTCATCGGGAAACATTCTCAAAACATAGATTTCAATACCCTTATATAATGCAAAACAGATTAATATACGATGTTTGTAAATGTCTAAAATGAATGTTTATGCAAAAACCGATATTGTATCATAGAAACAATATTTTTAAAATCCAGAAACCATTTTTCTAAAATGTTATTACGAATGTATCGTAGATATACGGAAAACAAAATATTATACGGAAAACAAAAGACGTGCAGTTCATGAAAAATAAATTATTCTCAGAAAATGTTGATCCAGATAACAATACATGTATAGTGAAAACATAAATAAAAAAAATACTTATTCAATTCACATTTCATAAAATAGCAAATATTTTCTGTACTAAGGTATAATTCAACTTATTTATTTGTTTGAAGAAAGTAATTTATTTTGTTTACGTTAAATAGACAGGTCATTTCAATTAAATTGAGGTCAAATTCCTCAATAACAAATAATTTTTTCGCTGGTCACTAATTAATTATTTAGTCCAATTAATATTTTTTATCATAAACGTTTTATTTATTTTTTGCTTTTAATCTGCAGCGTTTGTAGATAATTTATCATTAATAGTAAAAAGGATAACGTTTCATTTTTAGGAAATTACGAAAGTATTTTATTTATCTGTTTGTGTTTTCGATACGAATATATTTTATACGCATAATCTTTCTTTATAAATTAAAATAAAAAGAAAACAAACATGGATTATTTACTTTTTTTTTAATCTGTAATTTAAAAATACATTTTGAAAAAGTTCAATTACATAGATATTTTCCCTGTTTTTATTTATATAAAAACTGCTAATTTACATTATTTGTTTCATTTATTCTTCTAATTTATGGAAGTAATAAAGGAAGTACTTTTTAAAAATGTGCATATATCTAATGGCGCTTTCAGGCTTATCTTGTGTTCAGCGGAAGAAGTCATATTACAATTCTTAAAGCAGCTGTTTCCTAATCCGAAACCACTGTATACGTCATATTTTGAACTCGCTCTTTCGATTTCGGTTCAAATGGCCAATATTTAATTGAATTTGATTTTATTCGACATCGATAAGTTTTGGCTATGTTGGATGTATTAAGACAATATTTTTAAAGTAAAAATATTTTGATTTTTTTCGCACAAGGAAATTTATTTCAAAATCTTGTACGATTCTGTTGTTGAGATGCATTAGTGTAGGTAGATCCCGCAGACCAAACTTGAAATAATGCTCGGGAAAACACAGTCAAAGGTTTGGAAAAATTCTAGTAATTCTTTTTTTCTTATAACTCTTCATATATTCTCGCTTTGTTATTTTATGCTCAGTTAATTGAAATTTGATTATGTACCGTTTATTATGTTATAAATACATAATGAACATAATATAAGAAGTATTCGCATTATATCTGTATTACTAAACTGTAATTTAAATTAAATTGTTTTCGTCACTAAGACAGATATGTTAAAATTATATATATTTTAACATATCTGTCTTAGTGACGAAAACAATTTAATTTAAATTACAGTTTAGTAATACAGATATAATGCGAATACTTCTTATTTTATATGAGTGTCTGTGTGTGATCACGCTTAATTTTAATTTGTAGTTGTATTACTTTGAGTCTAAAATAAATAAACAATCGAAAACGGGAAAATGCTTTACGCTCGTAATAATAAACTGAATAACTGCCTAAATTAACGATTGGTCTCATTCCGATTATACTTTTTTACTATTTATATCTTACTTAATATAAAAATGGAATGTCCTTTAATGAAAAAAAAATCCAAAGACATTGTACAGAGTGGTGCACCTAAAACAATTCCGTCTACCCGTCTCAAATTCTTGTTTGTATATAGACCGATATTCTTGTAAAACAGTGCTGGTTATTTGTAATTAATAAAAAATATATTAGCAAATATCAAGATCTATACATATCGTTTACTGGAACGAGCTTTGTCTGCAAACAAGTCTCGTTACAGAATGTGCTGAATCCTAAGCGGTCTGATTTTACGGTGTCATTCTTCATCAGAAAAACACTTTTAAGCAGTAGAAGGAAACATTATCTTTCACTGTGATTTTTCATGAAATAATGTTTCATAATTTTGAATGAAATTCGTTAATACATATGATGCATCTTGAAAAAATATTTTAAAAAAAATTGAGAAATACACATCTTGGGATTTTGTTTGAAGCCAGGACTACCTCCAATCCCAGAAGAAAGAAGAAAAGTGGAGGAAACAAATAGAAAACTATAGAGACAATAAACGAAATATATATATATATATATATAAACACATAAATTTTGTTTGATGAAAATACTAAAAGTATGATCACAAGAAAAATAATTGAAACAAGTTGGAAATTGTACGTCAAACGTTACCAACGAGGTGCGTTCGTACGCACGTTTTAGAATTAAATTCATGATATCCCGTGCGTAGAACGGGTTAAACAGCTAGTTAAGTATATATTTTATGACACTGTTCATACAAATATCTTAACTAGTTATATAAATATTCAGATATATATGTATCAACTAGTTATATAAATATTCAGATCTTGATGATTTTTAATTCTGTGAAATGAATTATATCGTCTGCAGATTAATTTCTGTCATAAAATAAGTATCTCGGTCCCTTGACGATTCAACTTCGGAAGCTCCTATAACAAAAAAGCACCGATTTAAAAAAAAAAAAAAATTCAAATTTCTTAATAAATATTTTTTTTAATATCTCCTAAAGTTTTGATTCGATTTTAATAAAATTTGAAATGTCTCGACAAAATTATGCAAAGATAATATATTTTAAATTGCAAACCATTTGGTTGGGTAGTTTTTGCGTTGTTATATGCGGACAGACAGACAGACAGACGGACGGACAGACGGACGGACCAAACGACGACTATAGGTGCTACGTATTTATATAATTACGAACGCACCTAAAAATATGATAAGGGAATTTAGATACCAGCTGCACTTTCTCATTTTGGAAACTATGTTGATGAAACATTTTTTTTTCAGAACAGAATGTCAATAATGACGTTGTGAATACAGTTATAAAAAATCTAAAGCAAATTCATATGTTACAATAATTAAATCTGATACAGATATTTTGATTTTCTTGGTATTTATATCGTCTTTGAAAACAAAACATAATCTTTAAACATAGAAAAGTGGAAAAATCCGTTTTGTAAATCCCATTTTTTCTGTACGCAAACCTAATAGAAGAACTCGGTGAAATAAATATTGTTGTCTGTCTATTTGTTCATATCAAGTAATAAATCGTAGCACATCATGTTTCTTTAGTATGCAAAAATTTAAATTATTTGAAAACAAAAAAATTACAATTCAGAAAAAAAAATACAAGCTTTGTATTTTATTTTTAACACATTTACAAAAATGTAACTGTTCACGGAAATTTAAATAATAATTAAAAAAACGTGCCGGAGATTCAAAAAAGTTATTCTACTTAAATATCAAACACTTAATTTGATTTATTGTATGTCATTTAGTTGTAAATCAACATGTAGCAATCGGCAATTGATTCTATATCACTACAATGCCTCCCCTCTCCTCCTGCTCAAACCTTGAAACCAACGGCCAGACACCTGAGTGCCGGGCAAAATCTAGCAAACGGATTGTATTCGTGGCAGTGGGACAAATTACGCCCGATTGCCTCACGGTTATCTATCACTCACACAACAAGCACACAGTTGTCCCGAAATCGTACTGTATATCCCCAATTATTAATTGGGCCATAATTTGTATAAATTAGGTTTTGATACGGTAACTAGCTAAATAGGCTGGAACTATGCTTGATAAGGTAAAACTTATCTAAATAGACCCACTTTTCCTTGTTTTATTTGTTTTGATATGCGTGTAGTGCTGTTATTTTTTGAAAATAAAAATTCGCCTTAAATAAATAAAAAAAAATGTTATTCGTACCGCCAACGTTCCACAAGTGAAACATACTTATAACTCCACTTTTATTTTACATAACATCCCAAAATTTTGCACATAAACTTATAATTAATCTAAATTATCAGAAATAAAATTTCAAATGAATCTGACAAGTAGTCTGTGGTGCGGTGGGTAAAAGGTTCATTAAAACACATTTATTTGATGTTACCGAAAAAAGCTAAATACAGTTATCTAATCCAGAGGCTGTTCGCCCATTTTTCAGACGATTTTGGTTAGCGGTAATAAAAAATCATTTGTTGCAAAAGAAATAATTGCAATTGTCTTAATTGCAAATTTTTAAAAGTCAAAATTATCGTCTGCGGCTTTAGAGGTTTGTTTTGATTCAAAATGGCGTTTTTAACGAAGCAGTGGTTCGAATGCTATATTTAAGCTCTTTACAAAGAGAAATATTCATATTCCGTTATCCAAAAACGATGTGAGAGTCATGGTTTTGTGATATCTAAAGCGTCGATAGGTAATATCGTCAACAAGAAAGGAAAAAAAAAAAACGTCAAATTGAAGCCTCAAGTGGGACAAAAATTCCTAACAAGTGTCCAAGGAAAAAACGGACATCTCGACTATTGCAAATGTACGTTGTTTAATGCTAAAAGAAAATCCCCCTACTCAAAGAACAGTTGCAAAATCATTAAAATGTTCGGTGTCCACTGTAAACAAAATGATAAACGTAGATTTAAATCTTAAGAAATCGAAAAAATGCAATGTGCATCGTCTTCTTCCAAAGCATATTGCTGAACGCAAGACACGCTGCAGAATTCTATATAAGAAACACTTATCCAAAGAAAAATGGAAAACATTTGTCACAATAGATGAATCATGGGTGTATTTAAATGATTGCAGCAAAAAAAAAAAAAAAATCATTTATTATTATAAAAGGGGAGAAAATTTTTTAAGTGCATGGTTCAAAGAATCCAAAGAAAGTTTTTCTAAGGGATTCAGGATTGTTGCTGGTTTTTCATATAGTGGCAAGTTAAAAATAAAGACATATTTTATCGCCAATTTTTCTGAATGAAATACCATCGATTTACCCACAGTGCCATCAATCTGTGAAACTCCATCACGACAAATCTAGCAGTCGCACGTCAAAATCCACTGTAAATTTCCTAAAAAAAAAGGAACAAAAAACTGGTATCAAAGCCATACCCTTCACTGATATCCCTACTAAATCTCCCGATGTATCACCTATGGATTTTTGTGCTTTAGGACTTTTAAAATCTGATTTTATCCTATTGTCGTCCCACAACCCTTACAGTACTCTGGAAAGCTCTTGAAGAGGAATGGGATAAATTACCTCTCCTGACACCCCAAAAGGCATTATTATCCTGGAAATTGCGGTGTCGAAGGAATAAGGGCCGTCAAATAGAACATTTAAAATACAATAATTTTATGTAATTTAGTTTTGTGAATACAATATACATCGTCTAAAAAACAGCCTCGTGAACAGCCTCTGTATCATCATATGTAAGATTGCGGTTACACTTTTGAGACACTGTATAATACCGTATTTTTTAATAAAATATCCAAATCATGTTAATGTAATTGTTTATTCGTTTTAGATAAGCTTTGCTTAAATGATTTTAAATAATTGAGTAAATGGAAATCTTTATTCTGTTTAAGTTTTTTTTATCAGGTAATAAACGACATTTTTTGCATGTGCTTAAATTTTTAAGACAGACTGTAGTTATTATAACAAGCATAAATTTAACTACTATTTGAAAACTTATTCTCCTTCCCCCACTTACGGGCGTGAAACAAGCTGAATTTTATGCAGAAACCTTGACAGTTAACCAAGAAGTGAAGACTGTTAAGAATTTATCTTTTCGTAAACATATTGAAAGTTTTAAGTGTCCAGAAAGAAATTTAGTTAAAATATTTGCGCTCTTGGAAATATATTTTTTTTATTCCATAATTGATCTGAAAAGCACATAATAATTTTGGTAACTAGCTTTTTAAGTCTGTAATAAGTTAAAATTCTTTGAACACAACTTTGGCGAGGATAATTATTGCGGGTAAACATTTATTTCTAATCAACAAATAATAAATTTGTGCTGACGTTTGAGAGAAAAACAATCTGAATTTTATTCAGAAACATTGATCGTAAAGACGAAGTGAAGTTTGTCTCCATTTGTTTTCTTATAAAACGCAAATAAGTACACATTTTAATGGCTTATTGGGAATTTTTGCATTAAATATTTGCTTCTTTGAAAATTTTGTTTATTGCATTGTTCATGAAAAGTGCATACCAATTTTTAATATTTATACACCTAAATTGGCATATTTGGGATTCCTTTAGATTCAAATATATGAAGTTACAAAAATCAATGCCCTAATTATACCTTTCTTTTATAAATAATTTAATAAAAAATTAAATCTTTTATCAGTAGAACCAGTGGATTTTATTCGTGAAATTAATAATGAAATTGATAAGGTAAAACTAGTCTAAATAGGCTAAATATGACGCAACGAGCCTAAATAGGCAAAAAATGATGCAACGAGGCTAAATAGGCTAAATATGATGCAACGAGTATAAATAGGCTAAATATGATGCAACGAGTCTAAATAGGCTCACTTTTCCTTGTTTTCTTTGTTTTGATATACGTGTAGTGCTGTTATTGTTTGGAAATAAAAATTCGCCTTAAATTTAAAAATGTTATTCGTACCGCCAACGTTCCACAAGTAGAACATACTTCTAACTCCACTTCTATTTTACATAACATCCCAAAATTTTGCACATAAACTTAGAATTAATCTAAATTATCAGAAATAAAATTTCAAATCAATCTGACAAGTAGTCCGTGTTGCGGTGGGTAAAAGGTTCATTAAAACACATTTATTTTATGTTACCGGAAAAAAGAGAAATACAGTTATCTAATTACCATCATATGTAAGATTGCGGTTACACTTTTGAGACACAATATCAAAATCATGTTAATGTAATTGTTTATTCGTTTTAGATATGCTTTGCTTAAATGATTTTAAATAATTGAGTAAATGAAAATCTTTATTCTGTTTAAATTATTTTATCAGTTAATAAACGACATTTATGTCGGTGCTTAAAATTTTAAGAGAGACTATAGTTACTATAACAAGCATAATTTTAACTACTATTTTAAAACTTATTCTCCTTCACCCACTTACGGGCGCAAAACAAGCTGAATTTTCTGCTGAAAACTTGACAGTTAACCAAGAAGTAAAGACTGTTATGAATTTATTTTCTCGTAAACATAAAGGAAGTTTTAATGGTCCAAAAAGAAAAATAAGTTATATTTTATTGGCTTATTGAGAATTTGGCATTAAATATTTGCTTCTTTGAAAATTTTGTTTATTGCATTGTTGATTGAAAAGTGCATAAAAATTTCTAATATTTATACATCTAAATTGACATATTTAGGATTCCTATAGATTAAAATATATGAAGTTACAGAAAATCGATGCCTGAATTATATCTTTCTTTTATAAATAATTTCATAATAATTTAAATTTTTTATAGGTATAATCATCGGATTTCATTCGTTAAAAGATAGAAAATGAGAAATAAAAATAAGAAACTTCAGTATTTAAAACACATTATTACATTGTTTTCCTAATCAGACCTAACTGAAATAAAGATCTAGCTTGATTTTACAGAATGCTTGTTGTATAAAATCTACCAGAAAGATAAACACTAACTCAATTTTTGAAGGCGTAATTTACAATACTAACCGGAAAAATAAAACCGTATCTCTTTCTTAAAACAGTCATTTTCTGAGACCGCTCTGACTCAAAATGCAAGTAATCATGATGACAATTTTAAACAATGTATATTTAGAATACATGAATCATTTTAAATACTCTTTAACAGAAAAATGTATGCGTTTAAAAAAAATAAAAAAATAAAAACTTTATAAATATGTCACAAAGTTGTCGTGGGATTATGGAAACAGACACGTATAAATCGCGAAATATCTCCTTCCAAACATTTTTTTTCAGTTATATGAATAAAAGTTTTTCAGACTTTGCAATACAGTTGAAAAGTGTTTATCACTTAGGTTTGTCTGTCCGTCTGTCCCTATTCTAGCTCATGTAAGTATACTCGGATTGCCCTGTAATTTTTGCATTTAATTGATTTTTACTATAGAACGATCGCTATTGAAAATGAAGTGTGTAGCATTTATAAATCTTTTACAGGGCCTGTCAAAAATATTCCGTTACATTATTGTCAATAGTAAAAAATCGTTTCAATTGCATTTTAATGATGTTTTAACTTTTAAAACATAATGGAAATGTTATGCATCTCTGGGGTGCAGTAAAACATGCTTTCCGTAGAATATGGGATGGAAATCATTTGCAGAGTAACAAAAAAATTCCGATACATAATGGTCTACCGGGAAAAATCGTTTGCAGTGTATTTTGATGATGTTACTCTATATCAAACAAATGAAATTTATGTGAATTATTGATGTGCGCTATAAATTTCTTACTGAAACGTATGGTGTGCATTGCGGTTAGCAATAATTTACAGGGACTAACAAAAGAATTCGGTTAGAGAACTATGAGCGATAATTGCTGGAAGTACGTTTAAACATTGGTATGCGTTTTAAGTTGAACAAAACTTTCGCATAGTACGTCGTGCAAATAAATTCTATAGATCATATACAAAGCTGCACAAAAGAAATCGAGACATTTTCGCTTATTGACGTAAATTATTTAAAGTGAATTGTTTAACTGTGTGATGCGTTTTATATCTGAATTATTGTTTTGCATACTATGTATTACTTATACAAATAAAGCTTTAGATCCAGGTAGCACAAAATAATTCGGATATTTTTCCGTCTGTATATGATAATTTTTGAAATTGGGCTTTGAAATGTGGTATGCGCGTTCCAAACATCATATCTCATGATATTAAAATTTAAAAGTTTGTTACAGTATTCTGAATGTGTTGGAAATTATTTTATAATCTATGCTTCAAGCATGATATTTCTTTCTTGTTTAAACATGATTTTTTTTTTACATATAAACCATTTCGCTTATTTAAGACTACAAACTGAATTTCAATGCAAATTGTATAAAAATATACTGTCAATTACACTATTTCACACAATTGTATAATAAAAAATTAAAGTTTAAATCAATGAAAGTAACATTTTTTTATTTTTTATTTTTATTTATTTTTTTAACGTGACATCATATTTAGATATCGAGATTTATTACATTTCTGTTTTTAGGACTTCATGGTTATACAGTGCAGAAAAAGAAATTAGTGAGCATGAAAAAGACACCCTGCGAAAAGAAAACTTAGTGCTGTTTATTAAAGAAAAATTTGAATATAAAATCAGATCTTGTTGTCGGAACAATTTATATTGTAGGTTTATTTAAAAAAAAAAAAAAAAAAAACAGATGCACAGTATAGGTGCGCAATAAGATTACTCTAACCAGTGTATAGCGTGAATCCCATTTCGATGTTTACTTGCAGGTAAAGCACGAAAGCTCCTGAATACTTCCCCAGGAGCTCCAAGCCATCCATAATTCCTCCTAAAACTCAAATGACAAGTTCAGGACTTCCTGGGGAAGAGTCCTTTAAGATTTCCTGGGGAATATGCTCCCAGTAACTTCCATCGGAGCAACCTTCCTGGGAGGTCGTTCCTGAGAAAGTACCTAGGAAGTCGTTCCTGAGAAAATGCGTAGAAAGTCATTCCTGAAGAAATACCTAAGAAGTAACAGTGCTGGCGCCATCTAATGAGTGATTCTGGAGCTCAATTCCTTTTTAGTCAAAAATAATCGATTTGATCAACCTCGATTTTTAATAAGTTAGTTTTATATTACAAATTATTCAATTTCTTAGTACATCAGATAATTCTTATTAACTTTTAATTATTGTTTTATTATTACAAAGCTTTTAACATTTTAAACTTTAATTTAATATTTTAATTATTTTAGCTTAATATTTTAATTAACTTTATTCATATTTTAAATAATTATTTCATTATTTATCTTTAAACTAAAATTTTATTAATTTATTATTATTTTATTATCTTTTTAAAACTACCATATTCGTGCATCTATTTTATTATTATTATTTTTTATTAATTATCGAATTATTTTTTATTTTAATTAACTAAATACTAAACTTCTAAATTAATACAATAAAACCTATTAATAGGGGACTGTTCTGGGCCTTGGTCAAGGTATCTGTAGGACTAATATAATCAGAAAGTTTGTCTATCCGTGTGAGTATTTATTGTAAGGATAGACCAAGGCAAATTCTGATGCGCCTGAGACACATATTTTTCATTTTTGATAATTAGCCGAGATTTTAATTAAATCCCTCATTTAAGAAAAAAGAAACAATTGCGAGAAAATCCGAGGGATCTCTTTTTCGTTAGCATGCATCGACGAAATAGCTCAAAATACGGACAGCCCGAAAATACATTCGCAAATTTATTACTTTAAAAAATAACTGATATTATCAAAGTATGCGTACATTTAGGCACTTTAAATTTCCTGAAATATTAGTTTTGTTAGCTAAAATAAAATTATATTTCAATGAAAAATAATGCATAATGAAATTTTTATGTATAGAATGTTTTAACAGGATTTCAAAAGATAGCTAAATTGAGATTTAATTGTAAATGAGTTTTATTTATTACAATAAGAAAATAAAATATTTTTGTTACAGACACGAATTTTACCAACAGTTCTTTTTTCATATTTAACTAGATACAGATATAGATAAAAAACGCTCATATTTTAAATATTAAGAGCTAAAGAAATATTATTGTCATTTTAGACAGCAGTTTCATGTACGTAATTGAAGATAAAAAAAAAATGTATTTATATTACCTTAGGGTGTTTCTCAAATGATTTGCTCAACAACGCGAAACTTTCTAACACATCTTGACTCATTTTTAATCGCAAAGACATAAAACTGGCTGGCCTGACTATTGAATTGATTTGAGATCGCAATGATTTTTCCATTTTTTGTTAAATAAATTACTTATCGAGTTATAAGTGATTCCTGTTACGTGACGACACGTTTTTCTGCTTTCTCGTGCTATGGTGTAGGAAATTAAGTTCAAAACATCGACTTTGACGGTATTTTATGAAAGATCTTGTGTCCAAGAAATGGAAAACATCTGTTGATTACAAAGTTTATAAATAAGAACACCTGCCAATTTCATGCGTTTCCGAACAAAAATTAACTAAAAAATGTGTCATAAAGTAGCCAATTTCGATTTGAGAACAGCCTTCATAAACTCAGAAAATCTTTTATAAATATATCGTTTAACAACTTACATATGGTAATATCAATATTAGCAATCAAATTAAGTTTTGCATACTCTAATTCTAAATTTAAAATTATAATCTTTTTAATAAAAAAGAATGCATTTTTAATTTGTTTTTCAACTTTTGGTTTATCAAGACGTCAATTTTTCTCTTACTTTGTTTAATTGTGATTAGTTATAATTTAAAATTTAATTTATTTAACTTTAAATATTTTTTTAACTAGCCCCCTTATCATAGACCCCTGTCCTTCATATATGTGGCTGCTAACTAAAATGATAAAACGCAATGTTTTAGAAAATGCCCTTCCCTTTTCCATTTTATTGTAATGCCGCGACCGGATCAAAACGACGTCTTTCACAGTATTTTCTAAAATATCTGCGTTTACAAAAAAAAAAAAAAAAAAAAAAAAAAAAAAGGATGGAATGTGTCTATTACATAGTTTCTAAATAAGACCACCTGCCAATTTAATGCATTTCCGAACAAAAAGGATTAAAAAATGTGTCAGAAAAGAGCTTCTTTAGGATTCAGAATAGCCTGAAATAATTATTGATATCTAGTTATCAATTTAAAATTGTATTAAATATATATCAAAGGGTATGCATTTTTATATGTAATAAATGTTACAGATTTCCTGCTATACGAAGAGCAAAAAAATATACATGTTTTCTACCTATTGACTTTCATAAGGGCAGAGAGAAATACATCAATACCTTATAAACGATTCAGGTACATCGGCCTTGTAGCGTAATCACTAGAGCGTGTCCGTAAGTACCCAGGTTCAAATCAGGGCAGCGGATAGAAGGTAAGAAAATTTATTCTGTATAATGTCGACTATAACTTTCATGTAACTAATAAAAATAATGTCTGTTACACGTGAATCGTCTAAATATAACGTATTTATAAAAAAAAAAAGTGCTTTTTATATTAAGTCGAATAATCATAACTTCGGATGTTTTTTTATGCACATTAAGTGACCTTGAAATGTCCCAAATTTCTCCTGTATTACTTCCTGAAATCTTCTCTGGAACATCCTGGAAAGCTCCAAGGGATGCTATGAGGTGGACATTTTAGGTGCCTGAGGACCTCCTGATAACAAATTTTTGCATCCTCAGGGATGCCTGAGGGATGAATTTCAATCTTCCTGGGTATGTCCTAGGGAAGCACATGTGCTATATGGGGGCAACTTTGCAATCCTTATTTTGTGGAAAGGACATGATTTAACTATCCAAACTTTTAAGTACGTTATGCTTAAATACTTTTTATACGGAAATCACTAAATGCATGCACGATTTAGTTGTCAAAACTAAGTATAGCGTATGTATAGAGTACTGTGTGTATGGTTACGCCATTTTCCTTTGCGAGGGCAGGCAACTGTGATGTGCGATGTCTGTACCGTACAAAATGGGATACATGCCGCACTGCTCTTCCGGTATACATGCCGCAGATTCTTTTGTTCGGGATGCCGCGATTAATAAAATTCAGTTCATGAGACATTGATTAATGTTAAAATAGTATGAAGTTCACTACATCTAAGGGGAAAAAGGGAAAAATAAAAAAGTAATAAGACAAAGAAAGATGCATGTCAAGATGATAATAACGAAAAGTTCGATCACACATGTGACGCAAACGTTCTTTGCAAGGAATGTGCAGAAAACTACTCCAAAACTAAGAGGAAGTATAACTGGCTTCGTTGCATCGTTCGTCAAATGTGGTTACATGAAGACTGTACTATTTTCGACACTTTTTGTGTAGATTGCGGTCGAAAAAACAGGCCTATTAACAAATAAAATAATGTAAACACAATTTTATTTTTTCTTAGCCCTCTCTAATACACTGATGTTACGTTGTTGCTGAAATAACAATTAAAATCCAATCTTTGAAAAATAAGTAGATAAGTTTAGTACTGAATAAAGTAGGCAGACTAATACTGATTTGAACCCACTAGTACGTTTCATTGTACTCATTTAACTTATTTTTGTTCTTACATAATTAATTATAGTCCAGATTATGAACATTTGTTTGAGTATTTTTATTTATAATTTCATTCTGTTCTTATGACAGACGCGACACAATCCCGCACAAGTGCGGCGTCTCGCCTTGAATGTACGTGTGACGCGCCGCAGAGTAATGTTTTAAAAAAGTTTAAAAAATATATATTAATTATTTTTTATCTATTTTTTGTTGTTGTTGAAGTACACATGTTGTATATTTAACATTAAATATCACAGCATGATTTATTTTAGTTTATGTGCACCTTGAGATTTTATACACAAATTAAAAATAATGTGCTTCATCTCACCCGGAACTACTCTATAGTAAATTCAAAATTCTCGTCAATTTATTGTTAAAAAGAAATAAACAATTTATGAACGTCTTTTTTATAGTGCATTCCGTGTAAGGAATAAATTACAGTTATTGACGTTCGACTGAATTTGAAAAAAAAAAAAAAAAAACAGTAAACAAGTTATGTGAATTATTACAATTAGATAAATACCACTTCGTTAATATTCCAATGTAGTGAAATGTTCAATTTTAATTTCAATTAAGAAAATCTAATTAGTTGAAAAATTTCGCTTCATTTAATTTATTACGATATTAATTCCAAAACATATGAAAATATGTTTTTTGTTAAAATTCCATTAATAAATTGAAACATTTCCTTTGTATGCAGTTTATATAATACTAAAAAATGATGGGTAAAATATAATGAAAATAATATTCATCAAATATGTTCTGTGTTAAAACACCAAAATCACCTTTTACCGCATAAAATATCAATACGAATAAATAAAGATGCATGTTAGGATACTCATTAAGCTATACATATAATTTATTATACACTTAGACCATTTTTAATATAATGGAGGAACGAACAGAACTCTAAAACAGATATATATATAAATATGGAGTGAATCTTACGCCCTAAAGTAATAGCAGAAATAACAATTAAAAAGATAGTTTAACTTTCTTTAAGGCGACGTGTTTACGCCTTAAAGAAAGTTAAACATTCTTTTTAAAAGTTTTATCTGGGAATAACATATGTTTAAAATAAATAACTTATAATCTTCTACATCTATATCATGAGATTTAAAAAAAATTATATATAATTATATACTTATATTAATCCCTTTTCTATATTTCGCATGTATTTGAAAATCAGGTCAGCTAAAAATAAATGAGTTTTGAAAAATTAATATGATTATGTAACGATATCATGCTAAATAATTTTACCGATGTTTAAAATGGCCAATTTAGAATAATGTGGTTATTTTGTATGTCTATCATTACAACATATCGTTGCCTGCAAATTTTTAAAGAAAAAGAAAAATATTTTAACGAAACTCACAAAAAATACCAGTGAAGAACTTTTGTCCCTTAATTGAATTATTTCATCTTTTCTACTCCATTTCAGCGTACTTCTAGTGTACTTCATTTTATTAACGTCTCTTAAGAATCACTGTGATCTGTGAAATGTAATTTTTCCATGAATACAAGAAAGTGTTTTAAAACATAAACCCATATACAATGAATTTAAATAATGCAACAAATGAATGGATAATATATCAGTAATTACTCTAAAAACAAGATAGGTAAAAAGTCACCTTTTATACAATAAAAGGAAACAAATCTATAAACTGTTACCTATAACATATACAAATAAAAATTTTAAGAAATACACTACCACATGAAGTAAAGCACACTTAATTTTAATCGTTATTATGAAAAAAAAAATTGTTATAATTATGAATACAAGATATTATAACTGAATAGAACAATTATGTGGCAAAACAAATTAGAAAGGAAAAAAGGAGATATATTTCATGAATTCGTATGCATATCATAGAACTGTACTTTATTTTATTGCTTTAATCGGGAGAATTTGCACAATAAAATGTGTCAATAAAAATATTATCGTCTGCAACAGTTCGCTTACAAGGCAGCATGAAAACATCTTGTCTTTAGCGATTCCATGGATAGTAAATGTCGAGGAAAAGTACTTTTACTACAAATAAATTTTATGTCTCCTTGAATGGGATGTAAAACGTTCCTATGCGTAATACTTCGACATAAAATATTTGGAATAGAAGATGCATTGAGGAGGTATCGTTTATAGCTTTTTGTCTTTAGTAGGAGAAAAATGTTTATAAAGGTCGCATATGATTTTTAAATTATTATAGTGAAAATATATTACATTTAGGCAATACTTTTTATTATAATTATTATTACTTTTTGGATAAGATTTATTTGATTGGATTGATTTATTTGTATAAGATGCTACTTTTTCAACAATTATATTTTATTTTTGTGCTGTTATGAAATACAGAATATACTAAATATTTTTTTTTTCGAAAAAGAAAGAAAAAAACATATACTTTTAAATATGATACATTTATTATTAGCTTAGAAGTTTTTTTTTTATTTAATTTATTTTTTTCTTTTGAAACAATGTGTAAACCAAATATCGCAATTAAATCTGTGATTATTTTATTTGCAATATATTTCTTCGCTATCTTTTACAATAAGAAGTTATAATTTACAAAATGCACATTAATGTAACTTTTTATCCATGACATACATGTGTAAGATATTTCAAGCATTCTGTTTATTAACTGCAAAAACTAATGTATAATATTTTCTAAGAAACGTTAAGTTATTAACTAAAATAATCAGCTGTTTTGAAATGCTTTAGATCTTCAGAAGATTTGTGTATTTCGTCAATTTAATTACACATATATCTCATTGAACATTATACTAAATATCGTTCTTTAAACGATAACTTGACGTACTTTATAATACACAGCAATATAGATATAATTAACATGAAATAAGGATCCAATAGAAAATATTCTGATTGAATAATGTCAGTGTTAACCTCTTTACAACCTCATCGAAAATTATTAAGTGAAGATTGTTTATTTATTTATTTATTTATTTTTGCACAGTAGATGATCTTATTATTGGAGAAACATTCAATAACTTATAATTTATTATTTTAGTCAGATATAATTAAGTGAAACATACATTTTTTTAAATGTCTAAAATACAAAAAAATATTTAACTATTTATAACATATAAGGTACAGCCAGCAGAGATGGCGCGGTCGGAGAGATTGCGCACATAGGAGTTTGGGGGGAAGGAGTAGAGTGAGCGCGCAGCGACTGCAGGTAGTTGTACAACAGCAGTAGTGGAGTGTCTATTTGAAAGTGCACGTTGATTGTTTTGAGCGTCTAAGAAAAACATTACTATATTGTTTTGTTTTCCCAAAGTCAGTGTTTGAATTTTCATAGCTATTCGTGAGAATATCTATACAGTGTCAGTAGTACAAAATATTTTAAACTTAAACGATTTCTCATAAGCTACTAATCTAGACTAACAGTGTGAACACCAACGGTTCGTTTTAGTAACGGCCATGTTTAAATAAAAGGCCACGCAATCACTCCTACCAAAATTGGAGAGTTTGCACATCTGCTACTTAGGATAGATGGCGCTTTTTCCCCATTAGTTTTCATGCTAGGAGAGATTACGCAGCTAATTGGTAAATTTGCATAAAAAATGAAAAATGAAAATGGACTAATTTTAAGTTAAATGTGTTATCAAGTAACTTAATGTTATTTTGTAATCTTATCTGGACTAGCTTTTTCTGATCCTTTAATTTTTTCCCCTTTAATTAACAATTTTTAATCGTTTTTAAAATGATTTCCTTTTTCGGATTCTTTAATCATTAGGTTGAAATATTTACTCCTAAAACAGCAATTTTTGTTCACAAAAACCTTATAACAATGTCATTTAAGTGTAATTAATATTGTTAACAATTTAATTGTGGTTATTATTAGTAACAATCTCTCCTACTCATGTGCGCAATCACACCAACCCTGTAAGGACAGATTGCGCAAAATAACTTTCTTGGTTTTATTACAACTGCTCTATTAAATTGCAACATAACAACAAAATCGCATTGTAAATGCATAAAAAACAAATAAAGTAAAAATTATCCACGGATAGTTTAGCAAAAAATTAATATATATTTTTTTTTATTCTTTTGAATTGTGCGCAGTCTAAGGTAAATCTAGGATATATCCTAGCTTTACCTTATTGAAAAACGCTGTTGATATCATAATGGGCCCTATATCCTATGAAAATATTTTGTATTTCAACTTTCAAATACCACTTGAAAGTTACGTTGTTCATTTATGGTTGTTTTTAGTTTTTGAGATTGGGTAAGTAATCATGTGTGGGAAAATAATTTATTTTAAAAGTTAGTGGTCTATGCACCTCGCGTCCTTCGTGTACCAACCGCTGGATTTTTGACAGACACACACGTTGCAAAATATTGTTCCTAATTCATCCATTTCTGAAAACAAACTGTAACCTACCACAATAACAGATTTTAAATTCTCGGATTTAGGAGGATTTAAAAAAAATCCAAATGTGTATAGACAAAAGACTGGCAGATAGGATAATTACATGTATCTTGCGTTTGGCTCTTTTATGTTACGGCTTAGCTGATATTTTATTGTAAGTAATAAAATTCTAATTCATATTTATTTCCATATGTACGAGGGTAAGCCATTAAGTAAGTTACATAAGATAATTAAATAATAACTTCCAATGATATTCACTTCAAAACTATTTTTATTTCTTAACATATTCTCCACCAATATTTATGCACTTACATCACCGTTTTATCAGTGCCCCAACAACAGCTGCATAACATTCTTTGGGTTGTTGTCTCAGCCACATTAGGCCTTCAAGTTTAAACTTTTCATCATCTGTGAACATCATCTTGCTTCCAAGATGGTTTTTAGTGGACTAATCGAAACTAGACTGGTGAAATAGATGAAATCGAAGTGCTACGTCGAAGCTGTATGGTGGGTGTTGAAGAAGTTGCCAAACAAACTTTTGAATTGTCTCCTGTGTTCAACTAGAAGTCCTAATGTGGCTGAGACAGCAACCCAAAGAATGTTATGCAGCTGGTGTTGGGGCACTGAGAAAACGGCGATATAGATGCATAAATATTGATGGAGAATATGTTGAGAAATAAAAATAGTTTTGAAGTTAATATCATTGTAAGTTATTATTTAATTATCATTTGTGACTTAAATAATGACTTACCCTCGTATAATTTAAAGTTTGGTTTTCATTAGAAATTAGTTTAAATTCAAAGTAATCATCGTCTCTTGTCTAGGAAAAAATAGTTCTGTAACATGCAGACTTTTAAAAGTTAGGAAATGCTATGAATTTTGAATAAAACAATATATTTTTTTATCTTATGTTTCTTACTTAATATAGTAATTTTTTTATCTTACATAAAATAATTTACATTTGTCTTAATATGATTTTTAGAACTTTAATCAAAAGTTGCTGAATTACACACAGCAAACTTGTAATTCTTATCGGGAAATCTTTCAAAAATCTTTGAATTACAATATAGAGGTAGACACGGGTATTTGTTTTCTTAAATAACACAAGTGATGATTTATCAAACGCAATTTATCTTTTTGGAAAGCAAATATGAAGCAATAAATTTGATGATTTAATGTATATGAAATAATATATATTTTTTAATGGAAACTATCCTATTGAATTTTATAAACTACCTTTTAAAAAAACCTGAAACAATTTTATAAATTTAACTTACGTTCGTGTGTTACAAAGAATGTGATTTGAAAAATACCAAGCTAAATTGTCCAGAAAAATTCATTTATGCTTCGTCAACTGTGAACTTGGTGTCACATTTTTTCATATGTCTTTCATTTAAAACGAACAGAATTAGAAACCTCATCCAAGCTTTTTTGTTTTAATAAAAAATAAATATATTTTTTTTTCTTTCTCGAAAAGCTGTTTGAGAAAGATTGAAATGCCAAGGAATAAATAATATTAATGTTATCATACTTATTCATATTTACTGTTAATCCTAGTGTTATCCTTTCATGAACAATGGTATTAATTTTAATACGGTTCATTAATACTGATCTTTTTGGTCATTTTATATTTTCTACTAAAATGATAAACATTTTAGATGAAAAGAAAAAAAATACTGACTATATCTTACTGAGATATCGTCCTGAAAGTTTACTAAATGGAAGTTTTTTTTTTATTTTTAATTATTCGATCAAAATCGTTTCAAGTACAGAAGATTGTAATAGGTGAATAGAAGTGGTAAATATATACAACGATAAGATGTATGCAAATGTAAAGAAAAATATTGCTATGTTTGAATAAGATTGAATTAAATATTATTAAAATGTTATCGCAGAGTTGGAAATACATTAATAATATAATATTGTATGTCTTAAAAATGTTTTGGTGCTATATAGGTTTTTATTGATAAATATAAAACCAAGAAGAAGAAAATGAATGTATAAATGAATAATATAAAGAGGTGCACTCTAAATAAGAAAGAGTGACTATTCACTCCGGAGGAGTGGATATTCACTCTATCGCAGAGTCAAAATTTGCCCAACCTCTTTAGAGTGACTATTCACTCTAGGCAAAAGTGAAATTGTTCACTCTCTGAAAGACTGAATACTCACTCCCAAGAAGTGAATATTCACTCTAAACAGGGGTGGATACTCACTCTTTCAGAGGAGTGACTATCCACTCTTGCAAAAAGAGTGGGTTTTTTCACCCTGATAGGAGTGAATAGTCACTCTTTCACAGGAGTGGCTATCCACTCTTTCATAGGAGTGACTATTCACTCTTGCAAAAGGAGTGGATTTCTCACTCCTGACAGGAGTGAATAGCCACTCTTTCATAGGAGTGAATGTTCACTTTTTATGGAGTGAATTATAATTTTTTGTTTCTTTTATGGGCATTTTAAAAGAATCATATATTTTAGAGCATGCAATGAAAATAGACGTGGTAAAGATTGGAATAAAATACTTTATTGGCAATATTTATTTAATTCAAAGTTTGTAACAGTAATTGAACTCTTAAGGAAAAATTCAATTAGAGTTACATAATGAATTAAATTAGATTACTGACAGAAATAAACTAAATTATTTTATTCCAAGCTTATCACTATTGTGTTTGCTTTCATTGCATGCCTTATAAAGATATGATAGTTTTAAAATGCCCATAAGGGCAAGTAATTAACCAAAATCTTAATCAGTTAATATTATTTTTATCCTTTTCAAATACCCATTAAGTTGTATTTAGTATTGTAATAATTCCTGTGATATACGTTATGGGTTTTTTTTCATATGTAATTCAAATTTTAAATCTTTAGATCTCTGTATTAATTGCTAATGAATTTAAATCTAATCAAACATTATTGTTTACTGCATTTTAGTTTTTTTAAAAGTTTTATTTATAACTATTTAATAGATGGATATTCTATGACTAACAATGTGTGATTTCACTTTAATTTTTGTTTTAAATATAAACTCTTATCTTTTGACCGTACTTTTCAGTAAATTAGCACTATTTTGCAAAGTCCTATTATTCTAAAATCATACATATTATTTCTGTTGTCAACATCCCTTTTTCTATGAATTTACAAAACACACAACAAATGTATTAAAATGTAATAAAAATAAGAAATATTTCTAAATATCTGATTACAAAAAAATTGAATGATATATTTTTTAAATAAAAAAAATGTTTAGCAGGCATTTTCTTTTAATAAAATATTTCTGTGTGCAAATATTATAGTACATTAAAGAAAGAGAAAGTATTAAGGTGGAATTTGGAACAGTAATGTAGCCCAACCATAAATCTTGCATTATAAAAATTCTTACTCATATTTGTACACATTTGTGATACTTACCACACAATTTTTAATGTATTAAATGAGCACACATGAAAGATATTTGCCAAAAAAGAGGGCAATTGCTCTCTAAATATAAGGCGAATTTATAATTATTTTTTAATATTATTAATTTTGCAACGTTTTGTACTGAAAGTTATTCTTGGCATTTTTTAAAACCTAAATCATGTTATAACAAAATTGCATAAAGTGAGATAGAGGGAGATACGTGTATTCAACAATGCTTGGTTTTCACTTGAAAGTTCAGCTACAATTTCTAAAATAAAAGTGAATTTTTCCAATTTTCTAAGAATATAAAAATATAGAATTAAAAATATCCAATTATAGACTTTATAAATACATTTTCAAAGACAACTTTACAAACAAACATATGTACAGTACACCCTATTCATATTTCAAGGACATCTTTCTTTCTTTCATTTTTCTTGGCGAAGACAAGGATTAAAAAAAAAAGATTAATTAATAATATTGATCTCAATATTTGACAAACAAGTTACTTTTGTCTAAAATATTTTGCATATAGGAAAAATAACAGTTGCAAGGTGATATAACCATTATGAATAAATATGGGAGGTAACTTAAAATGATTTAACAAACACTAGGTTTTCTAAAGAGAAAATTTTCACTATGAAATAGGTTGACTACAAATTGTAATCAACAATGTGAAAACTTGCCGATTTTACTCGTACATGGAAGCCAATATATATATATATATTTTTTTTTTTTCATGTTCTTTACCGATCTCTTTTTCATGTAATTTATACTATTTGTTTTTAACATTCTATTTTTTTTTTTTTTCATTTAGAAAATAGTTTTTTTTTTGAGGATTTCAATCCTTTTTCCAAAAAATAAAATAAGAAGTAGCATATTTTAAAGTTTTTCTTTTCTTTTTCTCTGTGAACTTATAAATCAAAACAGGATTTACAATCTTAATTTAAAATAGAAACTCCTTTTAAGAAGGGAAAAAAAATTCAGAAAAATTATTAACCACTGATTATCAGAAAATGGATTTTTTAAAGGTAAATTGATAATGGATTCTAAATTAAGATATAAATTAAATACTATGAGAATTATTTCAGCTAAGTGCAAAAAAAAAAAAAAAAAAAAAAAAAAAAAAAAAAAAAAAAAAAAAAAAAATTAACATATTGCATATTAAACCAAATTTAAAAATAGAATTTTTTTCTCTTGCATTTAAAGATTTAAATTCCTTTTAAGGATCACCTGAAAATAAAATTCAAACACAAGTGAAATGACACAAATAACATGTAAATAAAGTTTATTTTACAATCATTTTTTAATATTATATAACAAAAATTACAGAAGTCTTTTTCTTGCAAGTCAATACTATACTTTTCTTTGTTGCAGCCCCTAGAAAAAATAAAATTAAATAATTAAACAAAATTAAATTGCAATTAAACAAAACTGAAATGCAATTAAACAAAACTCTTGTTTTCAAACATATCCCCCCCTCCCCCTTGAAAGAGAACATGAGTCCTGAACTCAGGTTGAGCAGCTCTGGGACAATTTTTCTTGGCGTCAATCCATCATAGCTAAAATGTTTTTGAAGGCGATGATGATAAAAGTAAAGTTAATTTAGTTAAATTATTTAAGGATTTTTTTTTCTCTCAAATATAGAATTTTAAATAACATTTTAGATATATTTGTCCTTTTGCAGCTTTATACTAAAATACCAATCATTAAAATAGAGAGGATTTTTTTTAATATGCAGTTTTGGGGGCCTAGAAATATCTATCCACGACAAATTGATGCAACACGGGGTTGAGGCCTGCCTCATCTCTGTCTTTTAAAACAGGCATGAGAATAGGTAAAATGCTTAAAAGAAGAAAATATTTCTTTTGCTTTTCCTATCCTTCCCTTCCCTAATGAATATCCTTTTGCTGCTGGGAAAGGAGATGCAGAAATCTCATGAATGAAATTTATACAATTATTTATTGTTACTACAAAGCAAAAAATGAGGCAGAATTTTTCTTTACTACAAAAATATAAAGTGAAGATTAAATTTTGAGTGTTACAGATGTCAAACTTTGTGGGGTCATGGAAGTGGGTCGAAATTGTAAAGATATTTACATACTATTACAACAAAGAAACCCCAGAAATCTGTTTTTGTAGCAGGATAAATTGCAGTTCTGTAGCTCAGTTTAACAGTTTTGTAGCAGGACAAACTTATCAAATAGAGTTTTCCATTTTTCCATAAAAACAAAGGATATTTTAGAAAATATTACCAGAGATGACATTTTTAACTTAATTTTGGAATGCTACAGACCTGGAAAGGTTTTTATGATTCAAAAATCACTTATAACTCAAGGTGAGATAAATCTATCAAAAAAGGAAAAATACTGTTCATTTCCAAATTACTTCAGTAGTTATGCCTTACCAAATACTTTTACGTCTAAAAAAGTCTGCAAATATGTCAGAATGCTTCGAATTGTTGAGCGGATAAAAATATTTTCTTTGAGAACAGCCATAAATGCAGAAAATCTTTTGCAATAATGCTATTTTTCATAGATTGTACAATAGCTGTGTTTTGGAATAATCATCCTCTTTGAATTAAGATATGTAATAAATATTTAAAAACTGAAATTTAAGATACTGAACCTGTATCAGAACCCATTATTCTGATAAATTTTAGACTTTCATGATGTTCCCATTTTAGCTACCTAGTCTGTTGCCAAGCTTATTAAACAAGCTTTCTCCAGCTACCGTTAGTTGATGCACACCATGTCCTTTTTTTTCATCTGTTTAACCATCCTTCACTTGCAGTAAAATTGGGATCGCCTTTAGGTAACTGTTTGTTTAAATTTAGGGCTTTTCATTGAATGACTGGTCCTGAAAATGGTAGGCCATATTCTCTTTCAACGCAAAACCAAAGAAATAAAGCTTTGTCCAGCATTTCAAGTTTACCCGTTTTAGCTTTTTTTGCTCATCCAAACTGTCACTCAAATTCAACTTAAAGCAAAAATCCTCACTATTTTTTCTATTTTTTTCCAGTCAGACACTGTTCATGTTCCTATTACAAGATCAAAGGCAATTTTTTTTAATGGTTCACCTTTATCAATTCTATCAAACGCTTCCAATTTCTTTTGCATAGTCACAACAATATTTTTTAATTTAGTCACCATTACTAACTCAGTTCACTGATATTTTGCAATAAGAGAGCTCTTTCTACTAAAGTCTCAACACATGCATGCGCATTAGAGATTGGCAACGTCTTTCCTTTTAGGGAATCGTTCCAGCCGGAATCGTTCATTGGAGTAATTCCTTTTGGAATCGTTTTGAAAAAAAGGAACGATTCCGAAAAGAAGGAATGATTCCGAAATAAAAGGAACGATTCCGAGAAAAAGGAACAATTCCAAAAAAAAAAAAAAAAGGTTTTTGAGAAAAAGAAACACTTTTGAGATAAAAATAACAATTTCAAGATAAAAGGGATAATTTTGAGAAAAAAAGAACAAATCCGGAAGTATTAGAACGAACATGAAATCCATAATATTAATAATACTAATTTATTTTCATACGTATTCGTTCATTTTCTTACGCATCCATCTGCCTTATTTTTAAATTTTTTGGACAGATGATTTCGTTTTCAAGAGTTCATTTCATTGATGAGTGTGTGCAATTAATTAGCAATTATTTCTAATTACCATAGTACAAGTATACTCCCTGACTTTATGGTTTATGGCATTAAACTCAATTCCTCTTGAAAATTTACCCCTGCATAACCTTTCATTTACCGCTATAGTTTATCAAAGAAATTTTATTGTAGCTGTTTGTTTTGCCCACCAGGCTGGCGATCCATTCGATTTTTAGTGTAATCGGGTTTCCTCTTGAAAATATATCGTTAAATGACCCTCTATTTATACTATTAATTATTTTATGCAGGAATCTTTATTCTATGAAGTTCTGATGTTTGGCACCATGGTCTACGCAATTTTAAGCCTTATAATTAAGATCCCTCTTCAAAATCCACCCCAAGATAACCAACCATTCATTTACATGTCGGTCCTCGGAACCGGCCGTTTTCAGAGTCCCTCCATTTCGATACGATTATTTGGAAATCTGTCATTCTCTCAGTCTGCCCATTTCTAAACAATTCCCAGGACTATCACCTTTTAGTATTAAGTTCATGCGTAAATATAATCTTTTATAAAATCAAATTCGGATACCTGTCGATTTGGAAAACATAATTTATTAAACGAAGTATATTTGAGAGTCTTAATATATAACTATGTCCTTTCTCACTGCATTATCAATGCACAGCCAAAACCGAAATGCCTGCACCTGAAATCGTAAAATTTTAGTTGTTACTTCCTGTTATGACATAAAAATCCATTAAAAAGATGTTTTCTGAAATTCAACTGTTAGGTGATTGAAAGTTTTTGAAAAGGTATATACCAGTATATTTAAATTTAGAAATTGCACATGTAATTAGAACTGTAGATATTGCGATAAGAAACAAAATCATAACTATATAGTTCAATACGTTTCAATAACTTAACTAACTTTCGTCAACTTTATAGTTTAATACAAATACAATTTCAAATACACAAAATAAATAAGAAAATACAAAATACAATACTCTTAAAAAAGATTTTATTTCAAAAATAGGAATATATAAAATTTGGTGAAATCCTAAAATAATCCGCAACAAAAAAGCAGGCTAAAATGTTAGTACAACAAACAATTCAACAACAGTTTCATGATAGTAAAAAAAATTAACATCAATAATATAAAACAACCAGGAATGGTAATTTGTTTCTAAAATTTTTCATTCATTGGTGTAAACAATTTTTTTAAAATTGATTTTATTTTCTAATAATTTTTGTTTAATAAGAATTACTTATATAATTCCAAAACTCTGTTAAACTTTCAATATATGGAAAAAACTCCCGATAAAGTCTGAAATACTGAATCAATTCGAACCTATTTGGGACAGTAAATTGATCTGCCAGTATCTTAGATGAGTTTGTTAATCAAGTATGTAGCTGTTATAGTTCGTTTACAGGAGCACACAAATGCAAAAAAAACATTCAAAGCTTGTCATCGCGATAACATCCGAAATATACTGAGCATATTTAAAAAGAATTAGGACAGTATATTGTTCTTGCAAGTATCTTGGAAGAATTCGTTAATCAAGTACTGTTTTGTTGCCCCTATGTAATCACCTAATGATAAAAACCAGCCCTGTTGAAAGCAAAGATAATAAAATGAAAGAATACGTTTTTATTTTATGTTCCTGATTACAAGTCTTTTTTGTTCAAATTTCGTTATTTGTTTTTTGTACCGAAAGAAGAATCAAATCCTATTTTGGCACCCCCTTCTACATTGGCGCCCGGGGCATATGCCCCCTTTGCTCCTCTGTAGTTTCGGCACTGCAAATATCTGTTATCCACCACCACAGTAACGGCCATTAATCCGGGAACTGATTTCGCGAGTTGCGAGTATCAATCCCAATCGTGGAATCGCGATTGTCACAAGAAATTATTCTGGAAAACTATTTTTGTCTTGCTTTTATTTTACGTTGTATTAAAATAGGGGTGCACAACCTGCGGCCCGCGGGCCAAAAGTGGCCCGTGATCGGATTACTGGTGGCCTGTGGATCAATTTCGCCGATCAGGTGCGTAGAAATCACGAATCTTGCCAAATTTTGCCCATCGGGTGCGTAAAAATCGCAAATTTTGCTGAGCGAGTGCATATAAATCGCGAATTTTACCGATCGGGTGCGTATAAATTGTAAATTTCGCCAATCGCCTGCATAAAAATCGTAAATTTTACCAATCGCCTGCGTAAAAATCGTGAATTTTGCTGATTGCCTGCGTAAAAAATCGGGAATTTTGTCGATCGGGCCCGTAAAAATCGCGAATTCTGCCGATAGGGTGCGTATAAATCGTAAATTTCGTCGATCAGGTGCATAAAAATCACGAATTTTCCCGATCGTATGCGTAAAAATCACGAATATTCCCGATCGGGCCCGTAAAAATCGCGAATTTTTTCGATTGGGCCCGTTAAAAATCACGAATTTTGCTGATCGGGCCCGTTAAAATCGCAAATTTTGCCGATCGGGCCCGTTGAAATCGCGAATTTTGTCGATCGGGTGCATATAAATCGCGAATTTTGTCAATCGGATGCATATAAATTGCGAATTTTGTCGATCGGGTGCGTATAAGTCGCGAATTTTGTCGATCGGGTGCGTGTAAATTGTCAATTTTGCCGATCAGACGTGTAAAAATCGCAGATTTTGACGATTAGGCCCGTAAAAATCGTGAATTTTGCCGATCGGGCCCGTAAAAATCGCGAATTCTGCCGATAGAGTGCGTATAAGTCGCAAATTTTCCCGATCAGGTGCGTATAAATCGTAAATTTCGTCGATTGTATGCATAAAAATCACGAATTTTGCCGATCGGGCCCATAAAAATCGCGAATTTTGTCGATCGAACTCGTAAAAATCGCAAATTTTGCCGATCGGGAAATTTTGCCGATCAGACGCTTAAAAATCGCAAATTTTGCTGATCGAGTCCGTAAAAATCTCGAATTTTGTCGATCGGGTGCGTATAAATCGCAAATTTCGCCGAACGTGTGCGTAATAATCGTGAATTTCGTCAATCACTAGGAAAAAACTATGAATATTGTCAATCGTGCATGAAAAAAAATGCAAGTTTTTTCCCATCCTTTCCAATTGAATTGGGTTATGCTGACTAAGGAGGTGGTTGAGTATAGGGAGCTAACCCTCCTTTTAAAATTAGCATTTTTATGAACTTTTAGGCCGGACCCCCCCCCCCCCCACTTGCCCGAAACAAAATTTTGTTCATCCTATGGATGCTGGCTCTCGACAATCCAGTCATTTTAGTGACTGCCCCTCCTCTTATAAAGGTTGTGCACCCCTTTGATATCCACATTTTATGACTGAATATGTTAAGTACAATTTAGAATAATCTCCTCTCCACCTTCATTCATGAAAGCAGAATTTTTTTTTCCGGCACTGGCAATCTTTAAAGCTAAATTTATTCCTTCAAATAAAGTCAAGGAGTATTTTCACTCTTTGAAAATAATCTTAGCTATATTTCTTGTATAAATACAAACGTAAACTGTTGATATATCATTGCCAACAGAACTGAATACGTTGACTGGAAGAAAGGAACCTGGGGGGAGAGGGGGGCTAAATCTACCCTTTTGAAATTTGTTTTTTTAATCGATCCCCCCCCTCCCCGGTCACATCTCCTCAAAACAAAAAATTTCTGATGGTGGCCCTCGACAACCGGTCATTTTTGTAAGTGACCCTTCGCTTAAAAAGGTTGTGCACCCCTATATTAAAACAAAGTCAAAGATATTTAACTTCTTATTATTTAGCCAAAAATAGAAATAAAATGGCAAAAAAAAAAAAAAAAAAAAAAAAAAAAAACTATACAAAATCACAATTTGCATTCTTTAGCAATCAATAATTAAAAAAGAAATTAGCGTAATAGTGCTGCTCCATTTTTTTTTTTTTTTTTGGCAAAATATAAAAATGTCGATTAATCTGTATACACGTACACAATAATTATACAATTATATTAGCACTAGAATCAGTTTTTTTTTTAAAAAAAAGAAAAGAATAAAAAACAAACGTCTTTACTGTAAATTGTTTTTTTTTTTTTTTTTTTTTTTTACTATATACTATATACTTTTTTACTATATACATATATTATAAAACTAGTTTAATGTAATCTTAACATAAATCTATTAAACAGAAAAAGCATAAAATACGCAGCTTTACATATGTCACAATGTTGGAAAATGTCTGATAATCTATATGTAGCACGAAATTTTTCTTTCCCGTTTTCATACTCAAGACGGCCATACGAGTAGCGAACAGCAGTTAAATTATTTGAATCCCACCCAATACTGCTACTGTTATATTATTATTAGACTTTTTTTTTTTTTTAATATCTTTATTATAGGAATTTTAAGAAAGAATTGAAAACGTTTTGCAAAAATTCCTTGTTCAAATAGGTTTTCCTTTATGTCTCCACTGTAAGTTGATTAAAACTATCTACGAGAGTTCCGAGATCTTTTAAATCATCTTTATCAGAAGAGAAAAATAAGACCCCAAACTGAGGAAACAAAGTAATACTCGAGCGCTCATAAATGCTCTTATTCGTAAGAAATACTACCTATTACACTCTCCCCTAAGTTGGAATTTTTGAAAAATTTTTGTAGATCTACGCCGATCATGACTCCCAGAACCCAAAACTACCCCTAGTTCAAAACTTTATCTATCTATGTCACTTTTTTATTCTTCATTATATTATATAACTTAAATTCACTTATATTATATAACTTCAATAATTCTGCACAAATCTCTTCCAAACTGATACATAAAATCAAGGGGCATAAAATCTCGGTCAAGTTCGTTAATGGGCAAAATCGAACCAAGGGGAAGGGGGGGGGGATGGGAAGGCTTTTTGTGAAAACAGAAAAAAAACCATAACTTCTTAATTATGATACGTATCGAATCCATTTAAAGTTATTATTAAGTCTCGGTAAAGGGCCAAAAATTTATGTATGACAGATTTTTGATATCATTAAAAATGGCCCCAAAGGGGGAAAAAGGGAGGTTTCAGAAGAAAAAAAATTAACTTCGTCAATTCACAAGATATCGAATCTGCTTAAATTTATTATAAATCCTCTTAATATTAACTAAAACTTTTATATTGACAAGTTTTTTATAGGACCAACACTTATAGCAAAAAACAAATAATAATAAAAAAAAATCTCTGCCGGCTCCGCCTGCAAACAAGTTAGGTTTCGAAGTGGGCGCTTCCAACAGCCACATCATGGCAAAAAGGTCATTTCTTCCGCAATTCCCAGCAAATGCAGGTGATAAGTACATAGCTAATAATACAATAATAATAGACAATATTTTAACTGAAGTACAATAATATACTTCTATTTATCTTAAGATAAATTTATGAGAAAGTAATACACAGTTGTAGTTTATTAATCAACCCCCCCCCCCTGCACTTCTCTCTCTCTTTTATTATTTTTTTTATCACGTACACATTAGAAGGATTTTTTGGCCAGAAACTCAGCTTTAATAGAATCAAAATCTGCTATTTTAAAATAAAATAGCGTATTTTAATTTATTAAAACTGGCCAGTCTACAAGAACAAGGACAGATTCCGAGGACTATCTTTTCGGAGTCTACATTCAGGAACAATTCCGAGGAATCGATCCTTTTTGGAATCAGAAAAATTCGATTGATTCCTAGGAATCGTTCCTTTTCGGAATTGCTACATTTTGGACTAATTCCGAGGAATCGGTCCTTTTCGAAGTCGATTCCGAGGACTCTGTCCTTTTCAGAGTCTGTATATTTTGGACCAATTCCTAGGAATCGTTCCTTTTTGGAATTGCTACATTTTGGACTAATTCCAAGGAATCAGTCGTTTTCGGAGTCGATTCCGAGGACTTGGTCCTTTTTGGAGTCGGTACATTCTGGACCAATTCCGAGGAATCAGTCCTTTTTGGATTCGATATGTTTTGGACCGAATCTGAGGAATCGTTCCAAAAAGGACCGATTCCTTTTTAAAGACTGGAATCGTTCCTTCAATTTCACTGCCGGAGTCGTTCCTTGACAAATGACACATCTCTAATGCGCATGCAGAACTCTACCGAAATCTTGGCACATGCATGCACATACAGAATTCGGCTCTTTCACAAATTGAGATGGATAAGGAGAGAAAAAGAATTATGATGTTGCTTGACCTTGTCGAGAGAGAAAAGTGATTGTGTGTGGTATTTTTCACAAAATTCAGAGAAAGAATAGAGAGGCAGTGAATCGTAAAATTGACTTGCAATATGAAGTCGGTTATCGCTCAAATCCGCCTTCAAATCCCAAGGGCTGACTTTGTTGATCGGAGAGAGGCTGCACGTGAAACAAGGACTGGATTCATTGGATGGGGAGACGTTTTCAAAGAAAGCCACCAGCTGTTTGGGCCGACTGTAGGGTTGCATTTTCAGCGTCACACCAAACATAAACATATCATCTATATTTATTCTCTGAACACTGTGGGTATTTCTGCTGATCAGGGCAGCTTCATTAACCAGCATTTCCTGTTAAGATGCTTTGAATACCAATTGTCACTGGTGATAAGAAACGTAACAATAGTCTGTGGCTGTTTCGAGGAATAGTACTTGGAAAGCCCTAAGGTTGTGTTTAGTGTGCAAACTTGCAAGCTGTCCTCAGTTGGCATAAATCCTTTCCCTTCCCATTCTTCTCAAATCAATTTATGGTCAGGTACAAAAGAAAGGGGTGGTGTAAACAGCTGTCTCCTCCTATTAACTGCTATTGCTTTGACCTCTGAATTTTAGACATTCTGTGAAAGTCATAAAACATCAAAAATTCTGAAAATTGCAAACGAAAACATGCGAGTTAAGTTTACAGGGGTTGATCCAGGAAAAATTTGGCCCCCTTCACAAAAATCCATTTAATAAAACAAACCCCTTCACAAAATTCCATGCCATAAACACATTCATTAATTATTTTAATTTTGTTAAGTTTTAAAATGTGTAATTTGTAAATAAAACAAGTTCACCAGAAAGAAAAACTTTAGCAGGACTTAAAGAAGTTATTATTAAATGCTCTGTTTAAGTTTCAGTAGTTGGATTTCATCTTTCGTTGCAAAATGTTATTTTTCATAAAAAAATAAATTTCACAAAAATATGATAAATTTCACAAAATAACTTACTTTTTACAAAATGGGCCCCAAGGAAAAAAACCTGCATCGACCCCTGATCTATGCACTGTTCCAGCCTTTAGGCAAAGCCCCACTACCTGAAACGCCTTCTTTTTACTCGCAATCATAGCCATTAGAAAGTTTTAGGATAGCAAATATATTTTCAAAATGTAATGTGAATGAGCGAAAAAATACTGTTTTGGAAATTCAAAACTCAAGCAGTCCGGGTTATCCAGAGATTAGAGTTAAAAGGGTCCCAGTTAGCAAGGTTCCACTGTACGATTAATAATGTTATATAAATAAAAGTATTGTTAATGTTGAATGTTTAACCCTTTCAGGAGCAAACCACTTCTACTGCTAAAATGTGAAATGAGTGACTGAAACTGGAATTACAAGCAAATTAATTTTGAAATAAAGAAAAAGCACATATATAATGAATGTAAAATTTTATACCAAAATTTTGGTGCTATTGTGGCATTTAGGAATATATATTTATATATATATATTAGGAATGCACCGGATATCAAGCTCCTGTCAGATATCCTGCTTACTCAGCACTCAAAACAGATATTCTGTCCAGACGAATGCTTCAATATCTGGTTGCCGAATAGCAAAATTTTTTTAATTATATTTTTAATATTGTCAGAAAAAGCTAGTGCGAAATTAATGTGCTATCCTATTAAAACAATGTTAATAGAAAGAAATTCTCATTGTCACATTGTCACAAAAATGAAATTATAGGATTTATATATGAAACTATAATATTTTGAACATGAAAATATAATATTTATAAATAAACAATGACAAATATATATATATATATATATATATATATATATATATATATATATATATATATATATATATATATATATATATATATATATATATATATATATATATATATTATGTAGGAACATTAGGTGCTTAGCATTTTCAGCCTGTAATCTGTTATATTTTTTTATCACAAATATTTCCTGTATCTGAGAATAAGTGTTCAATCTCAGATGGTTTCCTTTTCTTGTCTTTTCAACAATTCTAAAATAAAAATGATTTTTTTTTTGTCTATGGATGAAAAACTAGCTGTGGTAAAATAATACTGACATGAAAAGAATTGTGTCATTTTCTTCAATAGTTAACTGTCTCTTTTGTACTACAAAACAAGATACAATGAGGAGTTTCTCTATTTAAATTCTGTTAGAAAACATTTGTCATGAATAAGGTAAGTAATAATATGTACGAGTATGTTGGAAAAAAAAAAGCCACTTCAATAGGATGTTTAGTATTTATAAACAACAAAGATTTATAAGTATGAAAAACAGAGAAATTACTTAATTGTTTATCTTTTTATGTTCAATGACCCTGAATAAATGAAAAAACTACTAATATGTGTATTAGAATAGGCAAAGGCAAAACATGATTAAATATCAATATTTAATTACTACAAGGCATTTGTTTTTAAGTAACTTAAAAAATGAATTTAAATCTATTATTTAACATTTGAATGACATAAATAAAATTATAATAAATTAAAGTTTTTCTTCTTTAAGCAAGCATAAAATAGAAATATTACTATTGAAATTAAAAACAAGAAAGTATTCGGCCGGATACCAAATATTGGGTAAAATTTTGTGCCAGATATTTGATACCTGGTATCCGGCAAAAATTCTATCCGTTGCATCCCTATATATATATATATATATATATAGTGATCTCTCACTTATATGTGGTACACAAAAATTACTTTTCAGTATGTTTTTTTTTTTTTTTTTTAAATATAATTTTAGCCTTATTGCAGAAATTATAAATCGAATTTTACTATTTTAAAATAGTGCTACAAGAAAGTAATTAATGAACATCGCGTATAAGTGAGAGGTCACTGTATATATGTGTATGTGTAATTTTTAGAATTTCTATAAAATTGATATATATATATAACTCTTTCTATCAGTATAATGAAAATGAGATAAGCGAAGAAGGGGGAAAATTGCAACTTACAAGTAAGGAATGAAACTTTTTCTTTATTTTTTTTCTTTCAGTTGGGCTTTATACTGGAGAATGTTGTTCTAGCAAGTCTTTTTTTAATCCACGTTCCTAGTAATGTAAAATGAAAGAATATTTTCAGTTTATATACTCTTTAAAAACTTTCAACTAATTTATGTAATAAATAAATGTTATATAATATATATACAAAACTACAAAACATAATGAGAGTGTGATATTCCACACTGAAGTTCCTAAATTTATTTTCATGACTAAATTTTTTAATCAATCGCGTGAAAAAAATCTGGAAATTCTTTAGTCGGTCGCATGAAAAAACCTCGCGAATTTCGCTAGTAAGCTGCAGGGAAAAAAAACGTAAATTTGCCGATTGGTCGCAAGAAAAAACTGCACAATTAGCCAATTGGTAGCAGGAAAAAAATCGCGATATTCTTCAACTGGCTAGCAGAGAAAATTTGAGAAATCTGTCAGTCGATCGTAAGAAAAAAAATCACAAAATTCTTCAGTCGTTCACGAGCTGAAACTTGTGAGTTCATCATGGAAAAAAATCGTGCAATTTGTCAATCGATCATGGAACAAACCTGTGAAATTCGCCAGTCGGTCACATGAAATTATCACAAAATTCGCTAGTCAGGGCCGAAAAAAAACTGCACTATTTGTCAATCAATCAGGGGGGATCGCAAAATTCTTAACACGTTCTTAGGAAAAAAATCGCAAAATTCACCAGTCGTTCAAGGATTACAATGGAATGTGTAACTGGAAAGTGACCGTGCAGGCGTGGCGATCAATGACAATTTTTTAATTGCCACTGTTACAACTTTAATCACCACATGGCAAGTGGCGACTGCTAATTTTCACCTATATCACATGGGAATTGTAGTTTAACTATAAATTGTAATTGTCAAGTCCTAATTTCTGTGAATTGAACAGATCAACTGATTTTGTGTTTCTATATGTGTTTTCTTGTAATTCGGATTTTATTTTATTCTTTTCAAGTGCACTACAAGATCTTTCCAGTTCTTCTAATCTTATTTTTGTTTACTGCAGACTTTAAAATAATTTGGGAGGATGCAGCGCCCGGTGGCCCTTACTGCCCTTTTTGATCTTTTCTGCAGTCAATGGGAAAAAAATCATGATGTACGTCCATCGGTGATAGAAAAAATATTGTGAATTTTGTCAGTCAGTCAAGGCTAAAGAGAAATTGGGAAAATTTTTTCAGTTGGACCAGAGGAAAAAGATCGTGAATTTTGTCAAGCTATCGTAAGAAGAAATTCGTCAATCAGCTGCAGAAAAAAATAGAGAAATGTGTCAGTTTCAAGGAAGAAAATCATCTATCTGTCACAGGAAAATATTGCAAAATTTGTTAATAAGTCGGTGAAAAATATCAAGAAATTCATCAATCATTCATGGAAAATATTTCAAAATTTGTCTGTCAGTTGTAGAAAAAAAAAAGAAAATTTTTAGTCTGATGAAGGAAAAAAAAAATCAGGAATCTTGTCAATCTGTCACAAGAAGCTGTGAAATTCTGCAATCAGTCACTTGAAAAAAAATTACGAAATTTGTCGTTCTGTTGTGGTAGAAAAAATATAATAATCACAAAATTTGTCGTTTTGTTGTGGTTAAAAAAAAAAAAAAACGAAATGCGTTGTTTGGTAGTGGAAAAATATAGCAAAATTCCTCAGTCGGTCACAGAAGTTGATCGTCGTTTAAAAAAGAAAAATTCTCCTGAAAGTGATAAAATATTTTGGTCAAGAGTCTCTTGACCAAAAGGGATTTAAAAAATTTCGATGTGAATCCATCCTGAAATTAGAGTCCTGACATGTAATTTTAATTAAATTATTATGCATTATGTAGTTTAATAATAATAATTTTTAATATATGTTACTGTAATAATTTATCATTCAGATAATCCAAAAAATCAGCAAATTCAAATAGACTTTGGTCCCAATTTGTTTGAATTGGAGAGGTTTTAGTACATTTCAATTTTGAACAAAGAATTATTTCTTATTGTTATATTTCAATACTGAAATATGATAAAAAAAAACCTCTTAATGCACATAAAAATCTTAATTTTAAGTACTACTGCACTGATGATATGTAATCCATAAATATTTAAATTAGCAGCAAGGTCATCTCATACAAACTGCTATTTTTTAGCTAGTACACAGGAACACCATATGAATGCATATCTTGTAGTATAATTTTTAATAGCCCTTTTTTTTTTTTTTTTTTAATCAACTCTTTCTTAAAATAAACTATCTTTGGATTGGCATTTTAGTATTGTATCAAATTTGTTAAGATGGCGGAAAAACTAAATATTTATAAACATACGTTCATTAAACTGTGTTTTTGCCCAATCGTAAAAAGTTAGTACAATGTTAAAACAAAAATATTTATCAGCATTTTCAATGTTTTAACAAATAATGAAAATACTATAGCCGTACAGAGTACTCAGCCAATTTGCCGAGTACTTGGTACTTATTCAAATTTTAGCCGAGTACTCAGCCAATACCAAGTAGTTTTAGAATTTCCTTTTTTAAGCATTCACAACTCGAATTATATTTAAAAATAAACGCAAAAAAGGAAAATATCTATAAAAAATTCTCAAAAAAATATATTTACACAATATTACATCTAGGGGAAACCGGTACACACTGGACCTATGGGCACAGTGGACCACCCCCTAATATTTTATTTATTTACTTTTTTTTAAAGCTTCTCTTCTATCCTAATAGTCAACAGCACTGCACAGATTATTTATAGCCTTCAGAAAATATGTTTAGCTCAGATTGAACTATTTTATCCTGATTGGTTGTTTTGAGCTTCAAAAAGTAAAATTTTTCATCATCATATTTTTATTTTTTAGCAATTAAAGGTTGTAGATAAATAAGATAAAACAGCTTTTTTGCAAAGCTGAGAAACTTGTTTTTATTTAACTTTAAAGTTAATATGTTTAAAAGAAAGCTATAATAAACAATATTAATATGATTATTTATTGAACTTCAACATGGGGCACAGTGGTCCACCCACTCCTGGGGCACAGTGGTCCACAATCCACTCTGATCCTGTAATGCAGAATGTTCAAAATATTTAATAATTGCTTATTTTCTATAAAGAAATATTGTTTTAAAGTAGTTATTTAACTATAAAATAAAGTAAACAAAGAAAAATAACAATTTAACATAGTAAGAAATATTTTGTTTTGTATTTACTGCCTTTGATAAATATAACTGTAGTCTAATTGGCGATGATTCTATTCAAGTAAGATTCATGAGATGCAAATTGAATGGAAATCAGTTTATATTTCCTGAAACTGTAGATGAATCTGTTGTTGATGTCAATGATTTCATAATGTTGCTCCCAGACCCAAAAGTATTTCAGGAAAATTCCAGGCTCAATCTTACTCATAAGTATTTTGGAATTTCATTTGCAAATTTTAATGTGTGCTGATTTTTTGTACTTAAGTAATAACTTTAATTAAATTGTAATTGTTCCTGTATTAATCTGTTATTATTTTCCAAAATATAATTAATTTTTTTGTTTTGTTTTTGTTTCAAAATGTTACTTGTAAATTTATATTACTATATTATTTTGTGGATAAAGGGGAAATAAAAAAGAATTAGATTAATAAAAAATAGATTTATATTGTATTTCAGATAATACCTAATAGCGGTCCACTGTGCCCCACTTCTGGGGCACACTGGTCCACTTTACGGGTGCATATAAAAAATGTTTTCTTGAAAAATGTATTAAAAACTGTGTTCTGAGAAAATTATGATGAATGTATAAAGGTTTAAAGAATATTCAAAAATATTTTCATGCAGATCGGTTTGTTTGTTAAAGAGAAAAAAAAATTTAACTGAAAAAGTAGTCCACTGTGTACTAGTCTCCCCTACATAAAAATATCATTAAAAAAATAAGAGTAAAAATAAATAATATTCTTCATCTATTATTCTTAAAGCTGTTTTCAATAGTGAAAAATGGTGTTTTTATTAAATGACTAATTTTTATGGAAGAAAACAAGACTGTTACACATCCAATGAAGTTCTTTAAATTAGTTATAATAAATATATTATTTCATTAAGTGAGTTCTTTTCAAATTAAAAATATTTCACTATTTAAGTTAAAAAATAAATGTCAAAAGTCAATTTAAATAAGACTTGTATGTTGTTTAAATCTAATGACTATTTTTCAACTCTGACTACAAATCACTGTTTTGATATGTATGTTACTTTATTAACAGGGCTGGGGAATTTTCAGTAAATCTTACCAGGCAGCATAGAATTGAAAATTGTTATGACAAAATGCACGTCTTCAAAAATAGTCAATTGCTACTGCTACAATGCATTTTCATATTTTTTTTCTATAAAATTAAACAATCAATTGGAAAGTTACAAAATATAGTGAACTAGTAAAAAAAATAAAGTTTTTGGCATATCTTCTATAGTCTGCAATTTTTCAAAGACTTCCTAAAAATTCACTCGCCCTGTCAGAAAATCCACTCACCAGTAGTGAGTAAAAACATGTATTTCCCCACCCGTTTATTAAAATTATAAAATTAAATTTTTTAAAAATTAGTTAAATTACACAATTTATTACTTAATTTTTTTTTTTTTTAAACTAAAAATACTTCATTATACAAAAACCAATAAACATAAAAAAATAAAAGCTGCTGGCATAGCATTTTTAAATTTTAGAATCACCGATTCAAGAATGCACAAAATTAAGAGTAATTATAAAAAAGGTGAGGAAAAGTTGATAACAACCATATTAATAAATTTAACAACATAATAAATTAACAACATATTAATAAATTTCATTTTGACAAATACGATTTTACACCCAGTCATCAGTTTTAACATAAAATTTCTTTTAATAATTTAAATAAGCTTCCTCCAACTAATCAACAGTTTAGTTATTGTCTAAAGAGATTTTTTATTTTAAACATATTAAACTCTTAATTTTAAACATAAACTGTTAGAAAATTATTTCTTGCCAAAAAGTCACAAAGAAAACGAAAATTTTATTCTAAAACTGGAGATTTGTCGCTGTCATAAGCAGATTGTTGTGCCAACACAACATTTTGCACAAATACAGCAAGAGTGACCATATGATTTGTAAAGTGATGCTTAAATCTGCTTATGAAAATAATGTCGATGCTTGCTACAAACTAGTGATTTTTCAGTACAACACTACATGATACATTTTCAAAAACCATGTATAACATTATAAACTATTGGGAAAAGTAAGAACTATTCCCTGCAGTTTTGCTACTTATAGGGCATTGTTTCGAATTATTACATATAACCTACTATCAAGTCTGGTTGCTCTTTGCTCAACCCCCCCCCCCTCCTCTCTGAATACAAAAAGTAATAAAACAATATATAAACAGACGTTAACATACACAGATTGTTTCTCTAACACATTTAAAATCAGTACAATAATAATAATCCCTATCATCAAGCATAATACAAATTTTAAAAGTAGTAAAATACAAAAACAAACAAACTTGGAAACTCTGATTCAATCGGCGCTAAAAATTGTATTATACATTTTGGTTTAAGCTTAAGCACATTAATTTTTCATTCGTTGAGAATAAAATGAAAGATCTCAGCCTACACTGAAACTTAAAAGGCAAAATGTTTGTTTACCTTTTAAGTATGTAATCATATAATATATATATTTTTTTCTATCTTTAAGATTATTTTTCATTTGCTTACTAAAATATGTTATAAATACATGCGTTAATTTAGGAGTAGCAACTAGAAAGAAATGAATTATCCATTATCAGATTTCGCCAAACGTTATCGAAATATAAATATATAAAAGTGGTACGGTACATTTATAAGCTTTTACCTAGCCTACGATGATACGGCTTTTACGAGTTCAACTTAGGCTTAGAACTTTCATTTTACTCGTCACGAATGAAAACTAAACTAGTATGCATAAAATAAATATGACTTTTATTGTGGTATAGATTATTATTGCAAGCAATAGTACAAAATATTATTAAAATATTTTTCTTAACTTACCTTGAAAATCATCTGAGATCACGATCACGAGTCACGACATACATCTTCGTCAAAACAAAATACAGCAAGGCGAAGGCGGCAACATCTACATCTGCGCGCGCAGCTTTTATCTTTTCCGATTCAAGGAACATCTTGCGTGGTTTATCATGTGACATTTCGCAAGTTTGAAGTAAGTTTCAATCGCTCTTGAATTGCCAAGCTAGCGCTGTCGTGTTAAATTCAATAAAAAATCAAACTTGATAGACAGATAGATAGATAGATAAAGTTTTGAACTGGGGGGGAGGGGGGTTGGGGTTCTAGGGGTCATGATCGGCGTATATCTGCAAAATTTTTCAGAAATTCCAACATAGGGGAGAATGTAATAGGTAGCATTTCTTACGAAATCTACCTAAAAAGAAAAAGAAAAAATGATAATTTCGTTTCTCTCAATAAATATATAGGGACAAAATTACATAATGCCAGGCTTTCACTCTTCAACGGAGTGAAACATTTCACTCTTGTCAAAGGAGTGAGACAGTCACTCTCGACAACGGAGTGACATATTTCACTCTTTTCTAGGGAGTGGAAAATTCCTCTCTTTAAAGAGTGCATTTTTATAAAATTCACTCCAAAGAGAGTGAAAATGCCTCTCACTCTTCCAAAGAGTCAACTTCTCACTCCTCCCAATTTTAGAGTGTGACAAAATTTATTGTAATGTTAATGTTTTTACAAATTGAAACGCTTTTGTATATTACAATGTATATATATATATATATATATATATATATATATATATATATTAGATCAAAACATACGACATTTCATGCAAAACAGTGCGTATTAATTGTAGGCATTGAAATAGAAGCGCAGTTATTATTAATAAAGCATATTAAAATAGCAGGACAATCACTAACGGAAATACAGTATTTCTCTAAATTTTATTAATATAAGCATAACAATGCGTTTTATAACAAACTTAAATCTCTCCAGAAATCACAAGAGCATATTTAAGAACAGTTGACGCTTTACTGTCCAAACGTCATGTCAAATAAAAACAGAGAAACATGATAAATGAATTTTAAATTATTCTTGTATCTCATAACACATCGGCTGATAAGTTACCGGTCTGGTACACAAATGGCGCTGCAATCGCCGAACTAATGCTTTATTTAGTAAAAACTTACCTTTAAAAGGTAGCAGAAAAAATGTCATGATGATTCTTCGTGTGGATAAAACGTTAGAGTGGTTTTAGTTGAACGACTTTGTTAATAAACAAAAAAATGGATAAACAAGAATTTTAAGAAATGTTATTTGATGGGAAAAAACACCGTTCAAACAAAAGCTTGGCTTGATAAGCGTTATCCGGACACTGCACGAGGTAAATCAAATATTTTTGACTGGTTTGTTGAATTTAAACGTTACCGTACGGACACCAGTGATGCACCACGCAAAAGAGGTGGTTACTTCGGAAAACATAAAAAAAGTCCACAAAATCGTTTTGGAGAACTGTAAAGTAAAGTTTCAGGAGATAGCTCAGACTCTGAAGATATCCAAGGAACGTGTAGGTTTTATTTTGAATGAACATTTGTCTATGAAAAAGCTGTTGTCAAAATGGGTGCCGTGCGTGTTGACTTTTGACCAAAAACAACAACGAGTCTATGATTCTAAGCACTGTTTGGAGCTTTTTCGTTATAAAATTATGTTATTTATTATTAAATTATTATTATTATTTATTTATTTAATTATTATTATTAAATTATTATTATTAAATTGTTATTATTAACTTGTTATTATAATTATTTATTTAATTATTATTATTAAATTATCATTATTAAATTATTATTATTATTATTATTATTATTAAATAATTATTATTTAATATAAATGTATGTTATTTATTAAAGTTATAAAGCTATGTTAAAAAGCCGTGTTTTCTTTATCAGACCAGGAACTTATCAGCCCATGTGTTATACTGTATAATGAGATTCTTGGTTTCTTAAATTTTTCTAATAACGTGACGGTATTGTTAATAATTCTGGTGCCTCCAAATAAGTTAAAAAGTACTGAAAGATATTGTCAATTAATTTTTCTATTATCGCGTGTAGAAAAATTAGTACTAATGTCTATTTTTATTGTCTATGTATTTAAGTTGTTTATCAATGAGAACTTATTTCTTTTATAATTGCATCTCCAATAATTATTATAATTATTATGCAAGTCATGATATAATAGAAACCTATTTTTTTAACATAATGCTTTATTCAAATTTAGCAGTATTAAGCATATTTATTAAAAGAAGAAAACGACTGTTCAATGCGACACAAAAATCAAAAATATATACGTAAATTTGAATGAGACAAGTAAAATGATACATTACAAATAAAGAAGGAGTTTTTTGTCAAATATAATGAATTTCTCTACTAAAAATAACTGACAATCAGAGAATATTCAACTCTCTTTAATTAATGAATCGTAAAATTAAGCATATTTTCAGATACCGCACTTTTATGATCATAAATCTAAACCAGAGGTATATTTAATTAACTTACCTTGAAAATCAAAAACATTTGCGTTTAAATTAAATTACTGAATGGAAGAATTATCAAAAAACTCGTTATTCAAAATTTCTGAAATATTTAATAATTTTTAACGCATTAAAGGTTATTCTTTACGGATTTTTTTATGGAATTACATTTTTATTCTGATTCCAACTGTATATTTTAAGAAAATGGTCGCTGCACATATAACAGGATACATTGTTTATACATTGAAGTACTTTTTTACAATAATAAAAGTTTGATTATTACAATTTTTTCACAGTATTTTTATTTATTTATTTATTTATTTATTTTGCTTTTCATCTAAAACTTTTAGCATTTTCGTAGACACTGTAAAATGACCAAAAATATCAATATTAATGAACCGCATTAAAATGAATACCATTGTTCATGAAAGGATAACACTAGGATTAACAGTAAATATGAATAAGTATGATAACATTAATATTATTTATTCCTTGGCATTTCAATCTTTCTCAAACAGCTTTTCAAGAAAGTAAAAAAAAAATATATATATATTTTTTTTTTATTAAAAAAAAAAAAAAAAAAAAAAAAAAAGCTTGGACGAGGTTTCTAATTCTGTTTTTTTTTTTTTTTTAAGGAAAGACATATGAAAAAATGTGACATCGAGTTCACAGTTGACGAAGCATAAATGAATTTTTCTGGACAATTTAACTTGGTGTTTTTCAAATCACATTCTTTGTAACACACGAACTTAAGTTAAATTTATACAATTGTTTTTGTTTCACGTTTCAAAATTGTTTCATGTTTTTTTAAAAGGTAGTTTATAAAATTTAATAGGTTAATTTCCCTGTTAAAATATATATTTATTTCATATACATTAAATCATCAAATTTATTGCTTCATGTTTGCTTTCCAAAAAGATAAATTGTGTTTGATAAATCATCACTTGTGTTATTTCAGAAAACAAATACCCGTGTCTGCCTATATGTTATAATTCAAAGATTTTTGAAAGATTTCCCGATAAGAATTACAAGTTTGCGGTGTGTAATTCTGCAACTGTTGATTAAAGTTCTTCAAATCATATTAAGACAAATGTAAATTATTTTATGTAAGAGAAAAAAATTACTATATTTGTAATATTCTAAAACGGGGACTGTAGAAAGAAGGTATTCGAAAGTTAAAAGGTATCATGTTTGAATGTGTTAATTATTTTATAAATAATTAACACACTAAAACACGATACCTTTTTCTGATTTATGTTCCATTAAAATCATCGTACTTCAATTTATACAATTTTATTGAATTAAGTTTATAATTCAAAAGTTTTTTTTTTCTCTATTACGTCATGAAAAATGATGAATGAAAAATGATATAACACTCTAAGTAGTTTGAAGAAGTATGCATTAAAACAGTTTAATTTATTTAAATCAAACTCCATGTTAGTGTGAACTCCTTTAAATTTTTTAATGGGATATTTTAAATTCTTATCATTTGTTAAATTTTTAAAATCTAACTTTTTTTTTTATTATTTGTAAATTCCAAAAAAATTAATTTACTCTCAATCACACACACACACACACACACACACACACACACACATATATATATATATATATATATATATATATATATAGTAGTCTATGCGATATTTACAGTCGATGTGTAGTTTTTAATTTTGTTTACGCATTTTCCTGATGAACTATATTTAGTAGACTAATAGAAGTTTGTGGAATATAAATAAATTCATATACATATATATATGTATGTATGTATCGTGCTTTTATTTTATATGGTCAGTTTCTTATGTTTCAATGGTTAAATTTTACTTAAAGTTATATATATATATATATATATATATATATATTATACATAAATCAATACATTTCATAATTCAGAAATGGAAATTCGCATATTAGTTATGGCAATTTTTTACATTGTTTAATTCGTTTTAAGCATAAAAACTTAATCGTTTTTTTAATTAAAAAACTTTTTATCCTAGCTGTAAATCAACGATTTTCATCCGAATATCAAAAAGATTATATACAATAAACCATAATATGTTTTAATTTTTAATTAATTGTATTTAACTTAATTAAATATCAAAAACTGGATGAATTGTTACACAGTGTAAGCGAATCCCATACAAAATAAAGCGATAGATAGCTCTGTCAGTCCAACCTACTCAACTAATGAAGTGAAATAATTTTATACTTGTACTTTATAACCTATTATGATTGCTTTTAAACAGAAATTTAACTAAAAATATTAATTGAATGAGCAATCATTGACGGAATTTATTTATTTTTACTATAGTCTCAATGTATATACATACATATATATATATATATCATTTTTTTAATATCAATATTTAGTAATTTTTTTATTATTTCTTTTTAATTATGCGACCTTTAAAAATGTTTAGTACTTTTATTTTTACCAGCCTGCCTCCAAAACATTATGCATATGTTAAACCATGTATATCACGTGGATTTCTTTTATGACTCTTATAAGAATATTTTCCTTTTTTCTTTTTTCTCTTCTTTTTAACACTTTCCAACCTAGTTGAAGAGTGTTTATAACTTCGGTTTGTCTGGCCTTCTGCCGTCTGGCTGTCTGTCGTCTGTCCGTCTGCTCTAACTCCCGTAAATATAATCGGAATATCCTGAAAATTTTGTATGTTATTGTCGTTTACTATAGTATGTTCCCTATTTCAACTGAAGTGTAGAACACTTATAGTTTTTTTACAGGGACAGTCAAAAGTATTCAGTTACATTGCAGTCAATGGGACATAACCATTTCAAGTAGATTTTGATGACGCTACGTCATTTAAATCATAATGAAATTGATATAAAATTATGAAGCGCATTAAAGCATGTTTTTTGCAGAATATGGGGTGCAAATCATTGATTATTCATTTATAGGGTCAAACAAAAGAATTCTGTTACACATCGTTCTATTGGGAAAAATCATTTGCAGTGTAATTTAGTGATATTTCACTATTTCAAACATAATGAAAATTATATGCATTACTGAGGTGCATTATAAATTGCTATATTTTGTGCATTGCGTTCATTTACAGGAACATTTAGAGTCTATGTGTAGTCTATGCGATATTTACAGTCTATGTGTAGTTTTTAATTTTGTTTACGCATTTTCCTGATGAACTATATTTAGTAGACTAATAGAAGTTTGTGGAATATAAATAAATTCATATAGAGGGCTACGCAAAGATAAAAGGGACATTGCCGTTTACGGATGGTAATTGCTGCGAATGAGTTTTAAGTTGCCTTTTAGCTTAATGTCTTTATATCCAAATCTATTGATTATATACAGGGCTGCACAAAATAATTTGACTACTTTTTTGACACTGGAAGGTCATTTCGAAAACTGAATTTTTCAATGTGTTATATGTTTTCTAAACTGTTTACTTACATATCTTCTTTCATCGTATTTAACCAAGAAGTTTCGTTACAATTTCCTGGCTGTGTTTTAAAGTGTTTAAGTGTAGAAGCAGTTACTACAATACATAACTTGTAACGTACGTATCTATGCTTCTTTTTCTGACAGAAAGTAACAAAACGTCCTTAATATGGCAAATAATTTACCTAAGCATATTGTGTTAAATTTAACATTATATTTTCTTTGAATTGATATATGAATAAGTTATTTGTGTGATGTGTAATCGTTTTCATAAGCATTCAAAATTTAAAAAAAGATCCAAATTACAAAAAGAGTCAGCAATTTGTCTCTGAATAAGCATGTGTCTCTGAATAAAACTTTAACAGAGATACATTGAGAATTCCTATACTTTTAAATCTTATTAAACTAAAAATGTATCTGCAATATCATACAATTATTTATTATATTTAAACAAATAATAAAGAATTTTACTGCCATATGCATTAATATGTAATGATTGCCACTAATGAATTTCAGCGTTTTTGAAAAGTCTTTCATCCAGTCTTCTAGAGTGCTTTAATAAAACAATAGCACAAAATATATACAAATTTACGGGATTAACTCCTTTACAAAAATTATGTATTTTTTTTTCTTTTCAAGCAAAGACCTTTATTGATCAAGTTGATTGATGCGTCACAGATTAAAAAAAAATATATTAACTATTTTGTTTCATTTTTACGATAAAATATATCTGAAATATAATAAGATTTAGGAGAGTGTGCATAATTTAAATTTTGACTGACAAATTTTCCTGACATAAAAATTAAAAATGGTTTTGCATATTCTTTTGGAATAATACGGATTTTGTTTATGTGCAAAATATATTTATAAAAAATAATTATATGACTAACAATATGAATATATAAATGATAACAAAAATAAATACTGATAAATTTTATCGAATAAAAGATTTAAAATTCTGAAAACACTTCAAATCTTATGAAGATTTCTTTTTTTTTTTCAAATTAAAGTATTCTACATACTTTTTAATACTTTTTTTAATGGAATGTATTTTAAGAAAGATACAACGACATTTTTTGTTTAAAGAGAACTCGAAAGTTCGAAATGTTTCATTTAATCTTCAGTAAGCATTTTTTTTTTAATAAAAAAAACAAGGGACACTTTAAAATGTCACATATATTTAAAAAAAATACTAGTTAAGTATAAGAAACCAATCTGTTCAAGTAAAATTTAATTATTTTAATTACATGATAGAATGAACTAAAAGAATCGTTTCCTAATTGTGTATCCCACTTTTGTAAGACAAGGAAAAAAAAAAGAAAATATATTTGGGTGACTGAACATATGTTTTCTACGTAATGAAGGTTTTTAAATGTATCAGTACATTTTTTTCTTAAGTTGTTCATTAACATACGACGCACTTTTTCATCTTATTTTTTTCTACTTCACACGAAAAAAAAAATCTTAATAAGATAAAAATAAATTACATTTTATGAAAGAGTCTCTGTTGAAAAAATAAGAGTTTATTTCGATATTTTTTTCTGTGTATTTTATTCTTATTATTCAGAAAAAAAAATTGCAACGTATGTTGAATAGTTTAAATTAAGGAAATGAAGAAATGGATACAATTTAAAAATAAAACCTCTAAATCTGTTGCGAAAAACACAACAACAATAACAACAAAAACGTCTGTGGGGGACATTTTATTACACAAATTCGCCAAAACGTTTTTAACAATGAAATATATTATACATCTTTTAATTACTAAAAGGCATAAAATAAAAACATTTAAACAGTAAAATAATATTGTTAGACTGTTGACATGATTCGGCTCCATCTGAGCCATTATCAAAACATATAAGAATATTGTGTAATTTCACGGTCTATAAAGATATTATTTGAAACGCTATCATTTCATTATTCACGTACTTCTTAAAATTACGCAAGTTATTTTTTATATTTAGTTGTATGTTTATTACCCTATTTGTAACCATGGAGTAAACTTGAGCCACAATTTTGGTAAGTTAAATGAAACTGCATCTTTATATATTGTGTTTTTACGAGTTACAACTTCTATGGTTTCTCTTAGAATGGGTGTATAGTATAGATTGAAGAGAATAAATATCTTATTTTCATTGACATATATTTGGATGATTTATTCTTGATATAATCTTGCCACGACATAAATAAATTGCAATGAAAGTAAGATAAATTTTCCTTTAATATAGATCCTTTAATAGAGATTCATATTTCCTTTAATAGAGATCCATCCATGATAAGAGAAACCATAGAGATTGTAACAGCGATGCATCATAATTTAACTTACCAAAATTGTAGCTCGAGTTTACATCATGGTTACAAATATGAAAATAAACATCCGATTAAAAATAAAAAAATAACTTGCGTAATTTGAAAAGGACGTGAAAAATTAAATGATAGCGTTTCAAATAATAACTTCATAGACCGTGTAATTATAGAATATTTGTATTTGTTTTGATAATGGCTCAGATGTAGTCGAAATGTGTCAACAGTCTAATAAAACTTATTTTACTGTTTATAATCATTTTATTTTACACCTTTTAGCAATTAAAATAAATATATTATTAGAAGGTGTTATAATATGTTATATTTTTTAATGAAGTATAATTTAAGATATCAGAAGAAATTTATGTAAGCAGAAATCTCAACAAAGTGCAGAAACTCTCTATTCTTTCTACTTTAGTTATTTACTAGAAATTAAAATAAATAAATAAATAAGTTTTCTGATAATATCGCTTAATTATAATAAAAAATGAGAGACGTCTGAATGGACTTCAATGGACACAGATGAAGAATGAATAGACGTAATACAATGATAATAATAAAGAACACTTACATTTAATTATACATTTAAATACATATTATCTTAACAGGAAAATGTTTCTTTAAAATCAATAAATATAAAAGTTTTAATAATAATAAAAAAATCATACATAGAGAAAGAAGATTAAAATCGTACAGCAACTTGTAATGCTTGAAATGCTTATAAACAGACAAGAAGACAATTTCCCCATTAAGGTATCGTCATACTAAAGTTTGTGTGACACTCTGTTTGAAAGTATATATTATTATGTTTTTGTTTCAGTGTTTGATACCTTTTAATATTATTAAATAGTACGCATTTAAAGTTGACAAATCTTTTTATGTTAGTGTAAGTTGCACATTTTATAAGAATATATTTCTCACCATTAAAATGTTGCTAGAATTTGTAGGTGCAATTTTGTCTCTTGCTTTCCAGTGTTTTGTTTTTGAGCAAGATCGAAAATTTCAGGAGGGATGAAACCGGATATTAAAATATAACGCCTGAAGATCCAATAAACAATGCTTCAAAAAATATAAAGCATTCGAATATAAAGCATTCGAATAAAAATAATAAAAATTATATAACTTTTCCTCCTTAATTAAATAACACATTATTAAAATGAATTAATGCCAATAAAATAAGAAAAATCATTCTGTCCAAAGTGAGTTTCGAATCGACACTATGATCGGAACAGAGAAGCACCACGCATTATACCATTCGGCCAACGTTTTCTCGATCGAGTTTGCTCTTAAAACTGGTTAGGTTGTAGATTTAATTTGACGCATGCGCAAAAGGCTCATTTTCATGTGAAAAACTCATTTGACTAAAATACCTTTTAGTTTTAATATATAGGATAGGATGCTTAGAATGTTATCACTGCTGAGAGCATTAATGGCTCCATCTGTTTTAAGATAAGAGAATCAAACACTGTTTGACTCTGCGTCCTATTCTTCAATAATTATATATAGAACGAATGCCAAACTGTAAGGAAATCCAGAATATCCAGCTAACGATTTATAATACATATTTTTTAATTACTTGAATTTATATTTTCCATTTTTACACATTGTTTAATTGTTAAATCATGGATATCAAGATAATTTAGAGTTCCTGTATGATTATTTTTCCTTCTTTTTGTTTGCTCTCCTTTTATTTTTCATTTTTTACAAAAAAATATAACATACTTAACTTATTATATATATATGACATATTGATAATGGTTATACCGAATATAATAAAATTTTGTAGACCAGTTCACTTTATTTAATAGATAATTACATACACGATCTTTTAATTTAATTAGTTTTAATATAAATTCAATAATTAAAACAAAATGTTATTGGGTGTTAAATTTTACTTAATTATAAAGCATTTGAATAAAAATAATACAAATTATATAACTTTTCCTCCTGAATTAAATAACGCATTATTAAAATGAATTAATGCCAATAAAATAAGAAAAATCATTCTGTCCAAAGTGGGTTTTGAACCGACACTATGATCGGAACAGAGAAGCACCACGCATTATACAACTCGGCAACGTTTTCTCGATCGAGTTTACTCTTAAAACTGGTTAGGTTGTAGATTTAATTTGAAGCATGCGCAAAAGGCTCATTTTCATGTGAAAAAGGTATTTGAAGAAAATACCTTTTAGTTTTAATATATAGGATATATCTGACATTTGTCATGCTGCAACTCTTTTATTTATGAGCCAATTTGGATGTGACTGAGTACGTGTATAGGACATACCTAGGTCTCGATCGAGTTCGTTGGCCAGCTTCATACGCCTGTTTGAAACAAAATGAATGGCGGCCAGTTAAAAAAATTAATTTAAAAAAAATCAAAAAGATGTAAAAAATTATAAATTGAATAAATTGTTTCCATGAAGTGTTAGATCGTGATATAAGAAAAACGGAGGATTTTTTTGTTTTGGCTTTATCTTAAAAAATTGCTGATATCTGGCAGTTAGAAATTATAGATTATATCTAGATTTGCTACTCTGTAACTCTTGTATTTATGAACCTATATGAATGTGACTGATCATGTGTACACGGCATACCAAGATCTCGACCAAGTCGGCTTCAAGAACCATATATATGTTTATTTTTTACAACTTTCCACAGCATGTTTCGAAGAAAAAGCTTGAAATTGAAAACTCGTGCCGCATTTTTGTGATTACAGAAATAAAAATTTCAGTATTAAAGAGGTACTTTTATAGTGTTTTCTTTGACATTTTATAGTGATAAATAAAGTCTACCTAGTGATATTGTTTTGACGTAGAGTGAATTGATCTTTACTTGGTTTCCTGTGAATATTTCGTGTAGTCACATTATTTTTAGTTAGTGCTAGCATTTAATGATTTTCTTGAGATTCGTATTTTCCCTTTTATGGTTTTAGTGTCTAAAGCTTTCATTCATAGTTTGTTTAAAAGTACAGATCTACTGCCTCCTATTCTTATTATTGCTTTACATTAATCTTTGACATTGTTAACTTCTGTGTTATGGCTACTGTCTAGTTGACGGGCCCGAAGCGTCCAGATTTTGCATAAATTATGTAATTAATATTTGAAAGAAAAATGTATTGTAATCTAAAAAAAAATAATCAACAGAAACGTATTTTTAGAAGCTTTCGGCATACGAATCTGAAGTTTGAGGTCATTATGCCAAGTCGCTCTTTAATTAGGCTTGAAAACGCACTCTAAAAACGTCATTTTCAAAACTGAGCAAATAATACACAAATCTGAGTATGTCGCTTAGTCAAAATGGCTCCGAATCAAAATTATTCAAGTTTGAAACTTGCATATATGTTGGGGGTTTTATTAATTATTTTAGGTACTATTACCTTTTACTAAAATTTGAATGAATGCAAATTACCTATGACTTAAAATTGAAATGAATCCTGTCAATATGCACATTTACAAAATTATTCTCAAACTAAACTAAATTTAGAAAAAAGTAAATGGATTAAATTAAACAGAAACAATTAAGATTTAAAGAATTTAAAGTTACCTGAATTCTAAATTTTGAATTCAAAACAGTACAAGAATTAATCATTTGAAAACACTGACAAGATTCTCAATTTGCACTACATTCAATTCCCCAACAATCAGCATTGTGAATTCAAGAATTAATATGATGTGTAACAACAAGGAATTTTCATCGGCATAACAATTTAGACTAAATGAAAATTTTGGAATAAAGGGGACAAAATCTTTCTTTTAAAGAAAGTACAAAAAGGGGAGGTATAAAAATTTATGATATAAGTTAAACAAAATAATATTTAACAAATATTAAAAATGCTAAATTAATTCCAAGAATTCACAAAACTGAAGCTGTGATCGTATAGATTATCCATTGTTTAAGAGACCATAAATAAATAATTGGATTTTGAATAAAGTGATTCATTATAAAAAAAAAATACTTCTCAAAAAAAAAACTTTAAATTAAAGTATCAAAATTACTTCATATGTCAATTCAGACATGTATACCATGTAATTACTTAAAGAAAAGGTCTCAATTAAAAAAAATAAATTTGAATGTTAATTTAACGTTCAGTAAACACAAGTTTATTTTTCTCCACTTTAGTATTTAGAATATCATTTATAAACTCAGAATTTTATGAATCGAAATTAAGGAGATAAATCAAAGTAGATTTTAGAATTAACAAAAGAGTAAATTACTCTATTTTGCAAAAACCAAAAAAATTTTGAGTATAAGATTAACTTCATAAATAGGGAATACAGTAAATTATTTTAATTAACTTTTAAGTTCTTCACCAGAATTAATACTTAAATCAATAGAAGAAATTAAGTTAAAGATTACTATGCATTTTAAACTCATAACTCAAACTATACATAGTATTCCGAGTTAAACTTTAATGATTAACAATAAGGAAAGTTACTGAAGATTACCTTTATTGAAATAATTAAGAAAATGATAAGATAAAGAAAACATAGAAGGGATTTACTACAAAAAAAAAGTATTTATTAACAAGTAGTATTTTAAATAGTTTGTAAGTCATTCATTAAAACATAAGTAGGTATATTCAATGATTAACAACACAATATCATTACTACAAACAATAATAATAAAACAAGCTTTTTTTTTTTACTCACATTTCAGCAGCATAATGGACGTGACTGATGCATACTACATCTTACAGAATCAGCGAAGGTTCATAGATTTGACGATTCATTCCTGGTAATGTTGTTAGTATTCTCTACTTGCACTTGTCAATGAAACACGAATCCAAGAGTTTGAGTCTACAGAACTGCATTTACGACGATTCGCTCAATCACATTTACGCTGACACCCTTATGCATTTTTATTTCGGACAGAGTCGAGCTAATAAAGACTGTAACTGTTCTTGGGAGTCCCCAAAAACTAATAGTAGAGATTGCATAAGATCTTCTTACTCATGGGGAGGTTTTCAATTCTCATCGTCCTACGACTCAACTTACTTTTCTATGATAACTTTCTCTATTGACGCACTGAAGAGGATTGCGTCAGGAATAGTAAATCAAGTTGTGGCCTGTGGTAAAATTAGAAATAAGTGGGCCATACATTGGCATTTGAGTGGAGTCATGGATAACGCTCGCCAAAAAAAAAAAAAAAAAACATTCACAGCAACGTTACTTCCCAATGAAGGCAGAGCCTATATTCAAAGTCTCAAATGACAGCAAACTGTCTTACGAAGAATCTTATCGCTTTTCTTTAACACCAGTAATATTTCTTTTTTGTCGAAACACCGTTCGTTACTTTCTCTGATGTTTTCCACTTATCCACTGGTCATTTTGATCAACATTCGGATACCTTTCACTTACACCTTCACTTGTAAGAAAAAAAAAACTCATACTGCCTGAGCAGGCGGTGGTGGGGGGGGAAGATCCCCTAACCCACACCCACAACCTTATTCTTTTTCGTTCAAAACCTACCTGCCTGTACAAGCTCAGTCGCATCTCCATGGTAACGCGGGAAAAAGAGAGGACCAAAAAACCCACGCTCATTGGCTGTGGTCACCCTTTCTTCTTGGGGGGAACCTCCTACTTTTTATCCGAAATCCGTAACAGAACAACTGTTTGCTGGTCCTGCGAAAAACAGCTGTTCAAGTCATAAAAACTGGAGAGCAGAAAATTGTTGTTATTTTGTAAACAACCTGTTTTATGCTTACTTTCCCGGTCATAAAAATTTGAAAGCCGTAAACTGTCTTTCTTTTTTTTTGTAAATACGCAAGGTAGCACCGTTTTATGGTGGCTTAATAGGGGTAATAAAAAACTGCACACAATACAACTGAAAAAAGGGCTTCAGCTATTTCCCCGAATTCTTACAAAGGTTTTGTGTACGTTATCCAATCTGCCTGTGTGTGTTCCGAATTTACAATCACTGAAATTACGTGAGAATTTCAAGTAAAAGCTGTTTGCGTGGTAAAATATCTCACAGTTTCGTGTGGGGTCTCAAAAGGAAAAATAAAATCTTGGGTGGTCTTGACTTACAGAAAAATAAAGATATTTGGATTTTGGAAATAAGAGTTTTAATTAATAATGTTTAAGAAATATCATAAAAAAAGAGAAGGGGGGGGGGATAAATATATACTAAAAAGGGAATGTTTATAAAAAGGAAATGTATTAAGATATTAATTAAATTTAAATATAAAAACTTAAATTAAACAAACTCTAACATATACTCATTTCTGAAAACATGAACACACTCAAGAATAAAACATCATGTGCTCATATTTGAGTATATAACTTTCATATTTGAGAAAATATAGACAATTTAAGTTTAAAAAAAGTGAAGAAATATGAACAGCATTAAGGAAACTTAGAAAATACTAGCTCGAAAAATACGAACACATGTTCTTCCGATTTGTTGACCTATAAGAGACTTGTGACTGATATTAATGGATGTAAAACCTCTCAGTTCTTGTTTGACATAATTTTAAGTGATATAAATAAAACCAGTGTAAACTAACTTCTCTGCTATTAGGTGGTGATCTTCTAGTATGATTTCCGTTCCTCGACTTCATCTAAGCCTTGACTCGACACATATATATGTATACTACTTGCATAGTGTGATAATTTGTATAAAGTAGGAATAAATATCATTTAAAGGCATTTCCTCTTGTTTGAAATATACTTAATATTTTTAATCACATTTTAATGATATTTCATTCTTTACTATTTAATTATAATATTAAATTAGATTTATTATTTTATTAAAAAATCTAATATTTTAAATGTTGTTAGCATTTTAATTATTTATCTTTTATAATTTAAATAACGTAATATTCATAAATGATTAACTATTTTAAATATAGATGACAGTACTACAAAAATGAATGTAAATATATTTAATCCTCATGTATGAAACGATTACTATTCATGTTATCGATTCATTACAGACTATCTCTGTATTTTGTGCAGCAAATATTTAAATTTACTATTTATTATTATTATTATTATTATTATTATTATTATTATTATTATTATTATTATATTCTTTAGTTTTTAAATAAATAAAAATATGTTTGTTGATCTATTAAATTAATTTTTTTAATTTATTAAAATCGTTGATATTTATTTCACTATAACTTTTAACTGTCAAATTACTTACATGTTCTCTATGATAGCATGAATGTTAACTAGATGAAATAGGTTATTGAATGGGTTCTTTTTGTTTTTATATTTTTCTTTTTGATTATCATTATTTAATTATATCTGTCTTTGTATCTTTCATAATGTTCCCTAATAATTATTTTTGCACCTGTTACGTTTAGTTATTCAATATGTATCTATTTTTATTCAATTTCCCTTACACGAGGCTTCGTAGGTAATCGGCCAATTTGTGTAAATTAAATTCCGCTCAAGCCTATTTACTCAAACTTATTATTTTTTCCCATTTATTTCATTTTGAGAACATTACATTTTTTCGATATATGTCTTTGTATTGTATTATAATTACCGGTTCATATATTGTCCATTTTTTATGTGATTTAATAGTTATTATAAACAAAAGTTTTATTATATATATATATGTATGTTATATATATATATATATATATATATATATATATATATATATATATATATATATATATATATATATATATCAAAATATTAGCACATGAAGCAATCTTCATAAAAAAATAATATGATTATGCTACATTATTAAAAACAATTTATAAAGCAATCGTAATTCATATATATATATATGTATCGTAACATAAAATCTTATTAAAAATGTATACCAAAATATGAAAATTTGGAAACAAAAAGTTTAATATTTTTACATTGGTTTTAAATGTTTTGGTAGGTTTACATTTCTACCTTGTTTTAACAATCCGCACTTGTTTGTATTAGTTTCCCTTAATAAATGTATTAATTAACTTGAAAATTTGAAATAATTATTGAAGCTATTTGTTTATTGCATTTTTTAACGCATCAATACACAATCTGATGATATATTGGAAAAGTTAAATTCCATCGTTAAGAATATTTCGCTGACGTCAGTTAATTAATATTTAATAACATATTTTTGATGCTGACGAGAAGACAGGTATTCTTTGATTATTTACCCGTTTCAAGATTAATTTACTTTTAAGAATTACTTGTTAATGAGAATGAAATATCAAGTAAATATTTTTTTATGAATAAATTTAAAAGCAGAAAAATCGAACTTTAATTTTTGTTATCTTATACATATATTATAAACTATATTAAAATTAAAAACTGTTTTTGTTATTTTATTTTAATTAGATGAAAATAAAGCTAATTGTAAAGAATATATTATTAAGTTCTTAATTTATAATTATTATACACAAAATTAAAAGTATTAAAAAATTACGAAACTGTTCCATTTTAGAATGTATGTTTCAGAATTCCTGTTATCCGTAAGGTTACTAACACATTTAAAGGTAATAAAGCTGTTTAATAGCGAAGTGCTTTCATATACGAATACCATAGCTGCCAACTTTTACGCTTTTTTCTTACCACTAAAATTTAATAGAATTTTTTTCGTCAGGTAATCACACGATCTTGTCAATTTAATAAGATAAAATTTACTATAAAATTTTAGTGGTAGGAAAAAAGCGTAAAAGTTGGCAGCTATGCGAATACCTAATATTCTCTAAGTTGTGATAACATAATTATCGTTACATGTTAAATTGCTATTATAAGGAATAGGAACACTACTATCATACTAGCCCCATCAAAATTATTTTTGTATGAAAGAATCACTAACAATTAAATCTGACGTGTCGATTGGCAAGAAGTTGTCCTTGCCGATGAAACCCACTTTAAATTGTCGAGTAAATTCCCACAGTCCCTCGATCTACGTTGTAGTATGAAACCTAACATTTTTTCTATTGATGTATTCTATAGCAGGTAAGAACGTATGGGTATTAGATAACTAGAATTAAGGGTATTTTGGCAGGTAAAAAGTGCTAAAAGTACACACAAATGTTGGTCTTTTACGTTAAAGTATCAAATTGGGTTTTTGAACATTGGGTTTAATGAATTGGGTTTAATGAACTGAACAGTATTCGAAATCCATATTCACTATTGTCAGACAATTATCGAGGGTCATAACTTTCACCAAACATTTCAAAGATTACTAAATAATAGGTAAATCTTCGTCATAGGATCAACGCCAAATATTATATATGTTATTCGGCTGATTATTTTAGGATAATGTCTAAGCATCCAAACCGATCCGAAGGGTCTAACATCCCACCGGATACTGTAAAAGGTCCTCTGTGCATGTGAGTGCGAGTGAGAGCATTACTGATGGGCCAAATTTTAAAGACAGATCACGTGAGTATTCGCATTTACACGTCTCCAAGATTATAAAAAGGATTTTTCTTCTTATGTGGTAATAGTAAATAAACATTTTAGTTTTCTCTTAGATGGAAAACGATATCTTTATGCTAAAGGAACATATTAGGATAATTTAGATGTTTAAATATAAATTATATTTGTTTATCAAATACGTTATCAAACAATTTAAATAGTCTGAAAATTGAATAACGCGATTGGAAGAACTATTTTAATTCTTGATTCAACAGAAAATGTTTTGGAAGGGTATCGTCTTGTTTAAAAGAATCTGCATTTCGATAATTAAAATTATGCGAAAAGGTATTTTACTGCATCCATTTCCTTTTAAACGATTTAGAATTGCAATCAATAAATTATTTTTGTCTGCTCCTAATCCAATGTTTCCTTCCCTTCAAAATGGCCTTTTTAGCACTTTCCAACCTAGTTGAAAAGTGCTTATGACTTCGGTTTGTCTGGCCGTCTGGCCGTCTGTCCGTGCTCTAACTCCCGTAAATATGCTCGGATTGCTCTGCAATTTTTATATGTTATTGTCGTTATTTATTGCACGTTCCCTATTTCAACTGAAGTGTGTAGCACTTATAGTTTTCTTACAGGGACACTCAAAAGAATTCCGTTATATTGCGGTCTATGGGGAAAAATCATTTGCGGTTTATTTTAAAAATGTTTCACTATTGTAAACGAATTGAAATTTATATAGATCACTAAGATGCATTAGAAGAAGCTTAATATGGAATAGTAGGTGTATAGCACTTAGAGTTACTTTACAGGGACAGTCAAAATAATTCCGTTACATTACGTCTATGGAGAAAAATCGTCTGCGGTTTATTTAAATAATGTTCCACTATTTTAAACGCATTGAAGTTTATATATATTACTAAGGTGCATAACAAGAGGCTTACTACAGAATAGTGTGTGTATAGCAGTCATCGTTCATTTACAGGGACACACAAAAGAATTCTCTACTGTCTGTTAACAATAATTCCTGGAAGTGCGTTTTAAGTTACTAAACGCGATTTTAATCTTAACTAGCTTTTTGTCTATTACGTGGTGTGTATAAATTCGATAGATCCTATACAGGGCAGCACAAAAGTTCGCGAACACATTTCCGTTTATTGACAGAAACTCCAGAAGGAGAATTTAAACGGTGCTACGCGTTTCCTAACTAAACTAAAATTTAGCATCCTATGTATATATACAAATCTATAGATCATATACAGGGCTACATAAAAGTATTCGGATATTTTTCCGAATATTGTATATATTGAAAATTCCTGAAATTACGTTTTTAAATATGTTATGCGTTTACTTAAATGTCATATTTCAGCTTATTAAACGGTAATGATTTGTAAAATTATTTTAGAAGCGTTGGAAAGTGCTACATAATCTATGCTTGACGCATGATTTTTCGTTCTTGTTTTTTTTTACTAAGGGTCTGTCTTTGAAGACTGGTCAAGCAGCAGTTTGCTTTGGTATAGTCTTTTGTGACATGTACTATATAATATACTAACAGACAGAAGTCTTCAAATCATTTAGCATACTTTTAATGCGCGAGTGCATGAAAATTTTAAATTGTTTGCAATGCTTAAAAATCAGTATGGCAGATCTAATAAATAGTTTTTTTTTGTATTTTTTTTGTATTTTTGTAAAAAGTCTAAATTTAATATTATAATAATATTATTAGTGCAGTGCAAATTTAATATTATTTTCTGAGGATATGTTAAAAATTTGTGATGAAGTATAAAAACTTTGGAAAGCACATAAGGGGCCGTACATAAATGATGTCACGCTTAGAGGGGGGAGGGGGGTTCATGAAATTGTGACAGTTTGTGACAAGGGGGTTGGAGGGGGGTAAGAAGAAGTGTGACATCACACATTTTGGTTAAAATAAAATCATTAAAATCAGCAGATAAAATTTTGAATTATTTTGAAATTACCAGAATTTGAGTGTATTTTTTAATCGGACTAAAACAACTTTCACGTGATTTGTTTTCACTTATATTCCTTTCTTTTCAAAAAAAAAATAAATATTTTATTACTAATTGTATTATTTTATTGTATATTAATTATGTTTTTGTCATAAACCTTAATCTTATTTTATACAAAATAAATAAACAAATAATTTTTATTGTTATGCTCACAAATGTCATTAAAACTTATAGTTAAAGTTGAAAAATAAAATTTGAAACATGATCTATAACGTAGTGCTTTGTTTCTGAACTCCAAGTATATGTCTATGTAATATAGCATGATATGTGACAAGGGGGAGGGGGAGGGTGTATGGTGAAGTGTGACACTTTGTGACTAAGGGGGGGGGAGGGGGATCAAAAATATTGAAAAAAAGTGTGACATCATTTATAGACAGCCGCCCCTAACCTCAAATACAAATACCTTGTTTTACTAGTTGAATTATTGAAAGTGGTTATCATAGAGACTGTTATAAAATATTTACAGGGCGTATGAAAATGTATTCTACATCTAAATCTACGACTGGAATAGGGCCTATTAAAAATAATAAATTACCAAGTACAGCAGAGGATTCATGTACAGCTGCTCAATTGATACCCGAGTTAACTACACAGTCAGTTGAACGACATACATTTTTTTCACAGTCTCCACGTATGTTTCAGGATATGAATGCTCGGGTTTTTCTTCATGTGAACTTTATTACAGATGCTCGCGATGTAATTTCATCGATAAATTCTTGGAATCGTTGATCTTTGCAAGGTGTTAGATTACTTGTGTCGAAATTTCTTAATTTTTTGATGTGAACTGTTTCATCTACATCAGAAACTGTGTATGTGATGATGAATAACTGAAGTCGAATAGCCTCTGTTCATCTACGATTCTAGCGACATTTTATTACATCAAACATAAATTTTTTTTATGATATCAAATACATTTTTTTCTCGTTGTCATCATCAAATAACTCAACACCGTCTATATTTTCTCGGGAGGTTGATGATACTAGTTCGACTGACACAGGTGTCGTAGTGCGGACAGGTTTTGAAATAGTTTCTGTACGCTGAGATTGTGGAAAAGATGACTGTCTCAACTGTCTGTGTAGTGAACTCTGATATAAATAGAGCAATTGAAGCTGAATTCTCTGTTGTGCTTGTTATTTTTTTTTTAACCGAAGGGAGGTAAGCAATATGATTAAGCAAATTAAAAAGTACAAACTAAGGAAAACGACTTTAAATATCACAACTCGGAATCATTTAAACGGAAATGGATGGAGCAAAATTCCTTTTCGCATATTTTTAATGGTTGGGATACAATTTCTTTCAAACAAGGCGAAAAAACTGTTAAAGAAATATTTTATTTGAATCAAGAAGTATAATATATCTTCCTTTCGCATTTTTCATACCATTTAACATTATTTGATAATATATTTTATAAATAAAACAAGGCATATGTTAGGATCTAAATTAACATAACATGTTTTTTTAGCTTAACACACCCTCGGCCTGAAATTCATGCGATGTTTATGATTTTTTTCCCAATTACATTGAAAATAGATATAACCTTCTGACTTTTTGCATTATATTTATCCACATTTCACATATATATTAAAATATTTGTGTACAAAAAAATAATAATAATACGTCTTAAGAATCTTATTTATGTAATCGCTGATCGGGCGACCGTTATTCTCCGGTCCCAAACATCTGAAACAAATTTGGTTACCAAATTATGAAAAGGCATTTAATAGGCAAATTCTGTGGAACTTATAACAACATTTAGCTTAAAAAGTTGATATTTGACAAATGACGGTAATTTTATCAAAAAATATTTTTTTTTCGTCTCTTTTTTTTTTTTAATGTTTTGTGAGTTTGAAAAATTATTATCAATGAAAATTATACTTTTTGGTGGTAAAAACTTCAAAGAAAAACGATTAGTTTTTTTTTATTTTTTATTTATTTTTTTAAAATAAAAAATGAAGGGATTCGGTCGAATAATCATCTGAAAAAATGTTCGACCAGTTTGAAAAACAGTGTTTCGAGAAATGTAGCTTAAAGTTTTACAATAGCGTACATTCAATGAACAAAACATAAAGTAAGTAATTAGAATATTTCAAAACTGCGTTAGGTTAACAATCTACACATGTAAGCGCTGCAAAAAAATGTAAATTAAGAGAATCGAACATTTGAATCCAAAGAAACCTTCCCTTAAAGACATCCTCTTCATCGAAAAGAAATCCACAAATTTTATGTGCTAGTATCACATAAGAAGGAAAATCCCTATATACAATTGTGAGGAATACGAACACTAATGTGACTAGTCTTTAAAGCTTTGTTTAGCAGTAGTGCTCTCGTTCGTGCTCGCAGGCACAGATAATGTTCTCACGCTCGCACTTACAGCGGACCGTGCGTCCGGCGGGATGCTAGAACCTTCGGATTGGCCTGACTGCTTACAAAATCTCATAAAATTATCACCCGAGTATTATATAAAAAATTTTGCCTCGATACAATGACAGAGATTTCCCAATAATTTATCGAGCCTGAAAGCGTCTGATGATAGTTATGACCCGCGGAAAAAAACGTCTGGGAATAGTGAATATGGTTTCTAATACTATCACAGTAAACATAAAAAAAATGCTTTAATGTAGAAGATCAAATATTTAAGTACATTTAGTACTTGTTACTTAGTAAAAGGCCCCTGATTCAAGTTAGCTAATAGTCATAGATTCTTTCCTACTATAGTATACATCCATTGAAAAAATAAATTAGGTTTGATACTATTACATAGGTCAGGTGGCAAGACGCCTGACCAAGACCCCTTCCAAAGACGCTAATTTCAGATCGTCTTTTCGGGTTCAGTGATGGCCGTAACTGCGTCAGACACTATACCTGCGAACACTAACTTCCGAAGTGTTTTAATCAACATCATATTGTAAGTGCGCCAAGCCTGATGGTTTGAGAGACCGCGATTGATTATCGTGGACGATCTCAGCAGCTAAGAATCAGGGGTTAATCTCAACAGCAACAGCTATATCATTGAAGTCGTAACCTGCTTTCAACGCTTTCCTGGCGCTGTTGTAACACCCAATGCTTGTGCACATATTCCTAAGAACGGTCAACCTTCTTTTCAGCACACCAACACCAGAGCTTCTACCCTGTCCCTTCAAGTCACCGAATATGTCACTTTAGAACATGTCTTTCATTTTGTTGGGCGGTATCTTGCTCGTGACGCTTTCCATGATAAAATGAACTTTAGGTTCGGATAGAAGCAATCGATAGTCCTTCCTCAGGTAAAGATTCAGTATCTGTTACATTCGATATTACATTATAGAAAAACAGTTACTGAAAATTCGTTGTGGCTTCACCAAATATTCATTTTCGAATGTAATCTGGTTTTTGTTTTGTAAATGAATCCACATATATGTTTCAATACATGCAATTTGTAGAATACATTCCATTTAATTATAATGAGGCTGCCATTTTAACAAACACGAGTTTAATAACTCATATTTATGTTTGCCTTGCCCTTTTGATATTATTTCACATTTCATCTGTCTCATTAGTTATATATTAGAAATTTATTTGAAACAATTAATGTCTAATAGTGAATAAATAGAAATTTATGAAGTTTGATGTCATAGAAATTGTCATCAAGTGTTGAAACTAATTGAATTAGTCATGACTGATAATTTATGAAATATCGAAAATTTATAACACATTCCAAATTACGAAGCGTCTTAACACGTCCTTTTCGGAGACATTTCGTTAATTAATTTCAGTTGCGTTATTGATTTTTATATCAAATATAATTTTAATTTGAATAGAGAATTGTACTTAGGAATGCTGTTATAAGCATAATAGAAGAAGTAAAATGAGTTTAGATAGGAGCTTGTTTTACTTATTATTATACTTCTTTTGTTACTTTTTTTACCTCATATTGTTTATGTAACACATATAAAATATTTTTGAAGCAGAATTTATACATTTTGAACTACAATGCTGATGACTGATAAGGGTATTGACATTTTAAACAATTGTTTCATGAACGGTAATGTCCGTGATAAAATAATTGCAATACATCAGAAAAAAATAAAGATAATACGATGGGTATAAAAGGAAAAATCAAAGTACACTGTAAAAAATGACTAATGTTTCTAATTTTATGAAAATATACTACAACCACGAACGAAAATATAATATAATCTTCTGAGTTATCCGAATTTCTGAATAGCATGCTCCATTGTCTTTTGAATCCCCAGAAACCAATACATTTCCAAAATTTAAAGAATTATTTATAAAAACAAAGTAATTTTCGCTGCCCCTATTTTTCAGAAACGTTTCCGAAGGGTTTTTATAGTGTATTAATTAGTGTCCTCAGCCTGGAATACCTGTTTTTCGAATGTCATCAATTCTCAAGTAAACGTTTTCAGCCACATAAGTTAATTTGTACATGAAAGAGTAAAGAAACAATCTTAATTTTAATGTTATTGTTAGCGCTGTTAATTTTGCACGTTTGTCTGTTAAACATATTTTTCAGCAGAAAAATAGTTACATGAGAATTGATAGCATTCGAAAAACAGGTATTCCTGGCTGAGGACACTAATTAATACACTATAAAAACCCTTCGGAAACGTTTCTGAAAAATACGGGCAGCAAAATATTCTTTGTTTTTATAAGTAATTCTTCAAATTTTGGAAATGTATTGGTTTCTGGGGATTCAAAAGACAATGGAACACGCTATTCGGAATTTCGGATAACTCAGAAGATTATATTATATTTTCGTTCGTGGTTATAGTATATTTTCATAAAATAAGAAACATTGGTTATTTTTTACAGTGTAATAAATTTTGCCACTTCAGTGCTTTTGCTCACATAGTTTAATTTTTATTTATTCTTATTTTTTACAAATATCAGAACATATAATGAAGCTTAATTTATTTATTAATTTCTATCGTGAAAAGAAAACAAGAAGAGCATTACTGGTTAATGAACAATTGTAGTTAATATTGAACATTTACTTTTGAATTTGAATTATTTTATCTCAACGCTTCCAGTTTACAGTATAGAGTAAAACTTCATTAACAATGTTTAGGTAATTGAAAATAAGTATTAATTTAAATTTCTTCATTAAATTTCATTTCAAATTTGAAACTTTTTAGTTGCTTTTTCCATTAGCCCTGATGTATAATTCTTTAACAGAAAGCACAATTATATATAGTAAATCATCTGTATGTCAGAAGAGGTAGAATTGAGTGTCAAAATTGAAGTTTCAAATTAACATAATATCGTTGATATGTTTTATAGAGCTATTTAATAAACTAAATTCACAAGTTTTATTACCCTTTTTCTATCAGTTTTAATTTTATATATTTTCAATACTTCTTAAGTAATCAGTGTTTACTATTTCACAATATTAATGACTTAAATTTATTATTAAAAAGTTATTTATATGATTATATTAATTATGTTGATTATGTTGTGTATACAGTTTCAGCAGGTAAAATGTGCTTTCAAGCTAATAAAGGAAATATATTTCTACAATATTATTGTCGACATTTTATCCTTTATAAAAATTAGCCGACATGCCATTGTTAAACGCATTTTTGAAAAATAAAATGCATTTTCAAATTCCATCTTTTTTTTTTAATATTTATTTATTTACACTTTTTTTAAAACTTCTAAATAAAATTATTACAAAAATATATTTTTATGCAGTATAGAAAGTACTTTCGGAATTGTGTTCTTTGTGGATATTGCTAGATTGGTGTTGATTGAAGCTGATATTTTAAAAGTTTAATACACAATTTTAATAAACTTTTTTAAATATTAAAATATCGATTTAAATAAAGTGAAATATCATGCACAGCCAAAATTTTTAATGTTTATTTTATGTTAGATTGCTTTACTTTTCAATTAACATATTGATAAATTTCCATAGCAGTATTCTTCCATTGAACTAGTATTAAACAACCTTTAAAACTCACACTTTTCTACATGAAAAGTAACGGATTTCCCATAAATTTGTTTACATTTTAAAAATTCATAAAAAGTTAAGGTAATATCTTTATGTTAGTTGCAACAAAACTATTGTCTTGCTGGAAGATGTTTTTTTATTTTTTTTTTTCATAAAAAAAAAAAGTTTTATCAATAATGATCGCTTTACGCATTCCAAGTAAAGGATTTAGGCAAATCATATTCCCATAAAACACCGAGTGCATATTTAACAGCTGATTTCACATTTTTTCTGTGCAAATGTACGTTTTTCAATGTGATGTGGACGTTGGTTGATAGAGCACTACTGGGGAAGCTGTTTTACTTAATCCGACAATAGCCGATCGAAGCTTTTCGACGGTTTCAGACGCAGAAAAAAATGAGGAAGGGAACAGTCCAAATAACGCCTGCCCGGCTTTACTTTCTCCTTTTCCATGTTTCGAAGAAAGAAGAATTTTTTTTGATAACTACGCAGCAGTCCACCACGTTTATCAGAAGCGCGTACCTCCGCTGTAACTTCGCAAATACACAATCTAAATAAACAGTTCTCAAGTGGAGAAAGTAATGCAAGAGAAGTACGGAAAATAATTGGCAAACCAAAGGTATTCCATACCCTTACAAATTGAAACCACTTCACAAGCTCACAGCATATGGCACATCTATGCCAACGCAATTTTAAACGTGGCTTTGACGAAAATCTCAGGCAATGAACAATTGCTTTCAAATATCTTGTGCGCAGATGAGGCTAATATTTCATATCATGAAACAGATAACACTCATAAACGTCATATTTCGGAACAGGAGAACCCATACGCCTGTACTAAGAAGCCGCTACATTTACCACGTGTTTTTTTTTTTTTTTTTTTTTTTTTTTTTGGGGGGGGGAGGAGGCATTTTCGGTTATTGGAGACCACTACATGAAAATGCGTTGAGTAACTTTCATGTAAGAAAGGGCAGGTCCAAATACCAAATCTCCATTCATGCAGTTCTTGACAAGCACATTTGGAGAAGACCGGCTACTCCCATTAGAGTAAAAATGCTTGGCTCCCTTGATCTTCGGACTTGACACCAGTTGATTTTTGGCTGTGGGATTACATAAAGTCTCGAGTATACCGAGATAGTCCGTCTTCACTATCGTAAATAAAGGACGCCATATTCCACAAACTCTCCTGCATCCATTCGGATATGGGACATACCTCAATTAACGTTGTTTTCACTCGCTTGCAACGGGTAATTTCTTGTTTTGACGGACATGTAGTACATTTACTGCTATGAGCGTGTAAATATTTGATGCAAATGGACGTACTTTTCAATAAAATTTTGTGATATGAATTGCTGAAGTCAAATCTTCCAATTTCTTCTCATTTTATGAATTCTTTAAATAATATGAAACTTAAGGGGTACTCGGTATTTTAAAATGCCAATGTGTTTTTTAAAAAAATGCCGTATTAAAAAAATAATATAAAATAGGAAAGATTATTTCAGATCCCTATAAAATTAACACCTACACGCATTTCAAATATCATATTTCATTCTAATAAAAAATTTTAGTGTACAAATTACTTTCAACTAGGCATATGAAACTCTGCATTTTTTTCTCATAGTAAATAAATGATAGTTAAATATTTAATTATTTGAAAAAAAGCAAATGTTTTGCAGCTATAATATAAAAAAAATATGATTATTTTGAAGCACATATATATATATATTTTAATAAAATTTTCCTTATTATATAAGCAGAATGAAAATAGTAATAAAAACGTACCGTTTACCGTTTTACACCAATAACACTCTTTTAATATACCAAATGATCCAAAACGCAGAAAACAAGATAAAAATTTAATTATTTGAAATATATATGTTTTAGCATGATTGAGATTTAACAGAACTGTACAGGAATGCATGAACTGTTTTTATTAACGCAATTTTTACTTTATTCTGTCTTTACAAGAAGAAAGTATTGGAATTATGAAAATTTTTGACTTCCGGTTTTCGACGGATTTATAGAATTTAGAAGGTACTGAGCACGATTTGGCTGTTTTTAGAAAATGTCTGTGTCTGAGTCTTTGACTCTGTCTGTATGTGATAAAAATTTTGTGGGCGTACTATCTGAAGAACTAATGCACGGAATTTAATAAAACTTTAGATTCAGTTAATTCCTTATATAAATTGGTGCTGTTTAGGTTGTGGCGTTAATCTAGAAACAGATAGCACTGATATGCTGCATTTTTCAGTATTTGCACGATTTTAGTCATATCTCAAGAACTAATGCACGCAATTTAATAAAACTTTAGATTCAGTTAGACCTTGACATAAATTGGTGCTGTTTCGTTTTTAGTCTATGCGAAACCTGTGTGAAATAGAATAAAGGTCTGGGATTTGCACATCCGACTATTTATTTCTGTAATACCTCCGTTTACCACAAATACGTGGTATTCTAGTTTTTGCAGAGTTTTATGCAGTTTAGAACCACAGTTAACAATGAAAATGGAATCAATTTGACGGATTCTATTATTAAGAATACGTGCCAACCGCAGCAAGGTTTTTTGAAAAGCATCTAAAGTGATTTCTGTTTTATTTGTTTTTACATGATGGCTTAAACAACTACAAACATCAGCTTTAACGATAGATTATTACCTATTAGGGACAAAAGCAGCTATTTTGGAAAGAATATGTTTGGTACCCAAAAATAACATAGTGCATTATTTTGAGAACAGAATCTTGTTCCTGCCTATAATTTTTTAATTATTACATTATTAACTGTTTATGACTTTCCCATTAGTCCATTCATTGAAAATTATGCTAGAAATATTTCATATATTATAGAATTGAAAACGACAGTTTTAATGTTTAATCATTTAATAATTAATATTTATAAACCCCTTCACTTTTCGTCATCTGTTTCATTTGACAATTGCGTATATGATGATTTATTAGAGTGTTGAACAAAATGATTAATGCTTATAATTAAATCATTTGTAATTTGGGAAGTTGGATATGACACCTAGAGTTAGATAGAGATACTGTTGTTATGTATGATACATAATTAATGAAGTGCGGTAATCTTCTACAGTTACAAATATTACAAAGTGTCGTAATTCCCATAATATTAGTTTAATATGATTTGGCTATTTGATTTCAGTTGCTTTTATCACTTTCTTCTTGCAAATAAACATCATATATATTTGACGCATATCGATAACAGTGTCATAATATTCATATTAGAGGTGAAATCTTTCTTACTACGGATTTTATAATATTTTACCTGCATTGCATATTTTAAAACATGTGTTTTGGCCAGTAAATTTTTTTGACATCTCATCTCTTAATATTATTAAATCAAAATAAAATATCAGTGTTTATCGTCGGTTGTCAACTATTACGTTATAAGAGTATATTTACTCCAATAAAGTAAAAAAATAGTGGATATTTAAATTTCTTTTATATTTCATTAAACCAACTGAAAAGAGATTATAAAATAAACATATCGTTAAACATGTACATTCACTAAACAAGACACATTAAGTGTTAAATTCAATAACCACTTAAGATTTAATTGTATATTTTTGTGAAAAAAAGACACAATTATTTCCTAGAGAATGCATTTCACATATGAAATATTGTTGCATATAAGCATTAGACAATTCTTCTTGAAATATTGTGTATATCCATAGCATTTTATGATTCAATTATATTAAGCATACCATATTAAAATTTAAATTAGTTTTAAATTTACGCCATTGCGATATTCATATTCATTTATAAAGGCACTAACTGTTAGACGTGACTTCGTTCACGCAACATTAAAAGAAGAATAAATGCATTAATTAAGCAAAATATTTCACTCCCGATAGTCAATCGGGCTATAATAGGTTATAAGTGTTATAAGAGGTTATCGAGTTATAAGAGGGCCAAATAAAATCGTGGAAATAGAAGAATTGGGTAAAAACAAATGTCAATTTTACCTGATAGACAATTTTACTTTAAACGCCTTTGTGAAATGGTTTAACAGCCATCCTTCAAAAAAAACATTAATTGGAAATAGTATATGATTTTTTTTAATTCAATTCTGCCTCCTTGTTTTAATGTATAGCTGTAACAAATCTTGTTTTCTAAATGGCAGTATGTTGACAGGCAATTTTTGTTCTTCAGAATAAATTGATTCATGAAGTTTGAATATATGAAAATATGTTTTAATTTTTCGAATAACTTACTGAAATCAAGATTTTGTTTTCACCATCTATTCAAAGTGAGAATAAATTCTGTGTTTCAGTTTTAATGAGAAAATGGTATAAAAAAATACTGATCTGTTTTATTTATCCCTTTTTATACACAAATATGGAGTAATTTACTTTCCGTTTTTAGAGGTACTTCGTTAAAATTTAAAAAAAAAAAATAAATAAATAAATAAATAAACAAAAATATTAATAATAATAAAAAAAATCTTGGCATCTAATTTAATTTTTTTAATTCTGGGAGTTTGTGTGACATCCTCGGATCAATGGTAACAGGTATTAAGTAAATCGTGTTGCGTTCGATAGTCTAGGAGTAGTTGCAAAGTACAAACACACGGTCAGATTTTAATATAATAGATACGTGTTCATTTTCCTTTTCTTAAAATTGTGATGTGATTTTCAACAGAAAAATCTCATCTGTAGATAACGGATAGTCATGCTTAATAATCAATATAGATTTAAAAAAAAATCGTTATAAATATGGCGTGAAGTTTATCTACATTTTATACTTACTGATCCTTGTATTATTAATGTAAAAAAAAATATTCACACTCATTTTAAAACATATTGGAAAATTCCCGTTTTATTTCAAATATGACGTCTCTTTTTCTCCAGAGAAATCCCATTTTAATGACATAATTCTTGTTAATTTTCTTTTCCAGGCAATTAATTTCAATACCGGCATAGGGGCAATTATGTTACTTTAACGAAATAATATTAAATCTTATGTTTTATCAACAAAAATGGAACTATTAACATTTGTCTTTTTTTAGGTAATCGAGTTATTTCTTTAAGTTTTAAGAATGAATATATCTATTTCTCGCTATCCATGACATCATTTTCGACATAGATAATTTTGCGGAGCATATTATTGACATTTGCTAACCATTTTCTTTTGAAACTTTTTTTTTACTTTTTTTTTAAAATTTAAATAAAATATACGATATAGTTATATTAGCCGTGCGCAGACGGTAAAACGCCAAATACTTTACCATACAAAAAAAAAAAAAAGTGACGAAAAAACCCAAGATCATTTTATTTCACCAATCAAAGCCTATCCGCTTTATTTGCGATATATGACGTTCCCTGTGGTTGCGCATATTGAAACCTTGTATTATTATAAAAAACTAAGAAAAGTACGTTTTATTTCTAATAATATTATTTAATCTTCTTTTTAATTCTTGAATTTTTTTTATTTCATTTTCATTTTTCACGTGAAATTTTTTCAATTGAAACTAAATTGTTGAGAAAAATTATTATTCGGGGTTTTATATTCGTTTGTATTAGCAACGGTAAAATAAATTTAACCATTTTAAAATATTATACGAAAAAAATGTCCATTTATTCTCTATGAAAATAACGGAATTTTGAATTATTAAGAAAAATATTTGAATAAAATAAACAAAAACCAGCCTATGTTCATTTGAGGGTTATAATCTATCTGTATGCAAAAATACAGGATCATTAAATGCTCCATTTTGACGCTGGCTTCAGCCTAACATTTGCACACAATCAGATTTATAATATTATTAGGATATTTAATCAGCTATATATGGAAAGGTGGGGCGTAATATTAGATAATCAAACAAAAATAAAATATTAATATACATTAAAAATATTTCAAAAATGCTAAAATGTAAATTTACTTTTGAATTATTCATTCTGAAAAAAATATCATGCTTTATATATATATATATATATATATATATATATAACCGTTAAATGAACGTTATAACCACAAAAAAAAAACTGTGAAATTATGAATAAAATTAAAATAACTAATAGAAAACAAAACAGGTCCCCCCAAGAAACTGAACATAGATACCAAAAACATAGTATTAAAAAAAGGCAGAAATTAAACAACAGAAATGGAATAATGGAAATTTGTGGAATTTAGACAGAATCTTCAGGTCCCAATTGCCTAAATTGCCACAAATAATATGTGTGGTTTCATCTTCATATTAGGCATGAAATAGCTAAAGAATATGTAATTGGGACAACCACACTATAATGTAATGAAATACACAAAGAAACAACAATTAATTTCAAAATAAAACCTGATTAAAAGGTTTGAGGAAAAAATAATTAAATAATTAAATACTTGAAATTACCTCATTTGAAAGCAAAATCTTAACTTGAGTCAGCATGTATTACAAATTACAAGAATTGGAGCTCTAAGCACATGTTGCCAAAAAAGGGGGGGGGGGTTAAAATTCGTTGGACCATGGTTCGTGGAACAACATGTAATGCATAGCCAAGCACAACCCCCAATATACAAAACCAGCACCATCTATAGAAAAACCAAAATTGAACTCCACCATATATTCAATAGAATAAATCAATGAAGTGCTGCCCTTTATTGGAAAATATATACAATTATAAAATAATTTATTGCATTATTAGATGATGTTTAAAACAAAGACTGTCTTAAGACAGATAATTGAACAAAATTATGTTAATAATTTATTGTATTAGTATAATTAAAATAAATAAATAAATAAATAAAAATTAAATAAATAAAATAAGGTAAAATAAATTAAACTTATGATATTTGATTAATGTATACTATAAATATTTGTACCAAGCGATGACATATCACTATTTACATTACTGTGCCACATTGCATCATATCATAAGTTAATTTATAATTAATAATAATAAAAAATGTATATAATAAAGATGCTAAGAAATAAATATTAAAAATTAAATGTTGAAATTAATGAGTTACGTTTAATGTGTCTACAAAGTTTCTTAAAAATTAAATACACATAAAATAAGGGGAGAGGGTAAAATAAAAAATATAATTTATACATGCAATGTATATTCATTTAAGAAAATACACTATGTATTAGAAGCTAATGTGATATTATGCACACTGGGCTAGAATTTAAATACAAGTAATCGTAAAATAATTAATGAATATGAATACATTTAATGTATAAATATATCTAAACCAATATGCATACGAAAGATCGAAACAAAGTCCATTAAAAAATGTGTAATTGCATCGTAGTTCTAAATCAAATGCCCCTTGCCTTTTTTTTTTTTTTTTTTTTTTTTTGTGTGTGTGTGTGTGTGTGTGTTAAATTAACCAATGCGTATTATCCAAACAACAATATATATATGTGTTTTATAAAAACTCTCTCATTTCGAATTACTCATAAAAGTTCATGTTTTTTCAAAATAAAATTTTATAATGAAATACTGTTAATTTTAAATATAATTGATACGTCAATTTTTGATTGAAAGTATGGTTATTAATAATTTAATTTCAAATTTATAAAAGTTTTCTTAGTTAAGTACATTAAACATTGTATCTTATTACGCTGTTTGTTTATCGCGATAATAAGATAAAAGTCTGTTTTTACCCCATTTTAACAGTTTTTCTTTTTCATCATTGCCAATTTGTGATGCTGAACATCAATTTTTAAAACAAAAATAATAATAACTATTTTACACCTTCCGCATCATTAGTGACTGTCTAGAAAATATATGCTCTACAAGTAATCTATAAAAAATGAACATTTATTATGTATACAAAAAATACTTTTAACCTAAGTGATATTGGAATTTTCCTTTAATAGAGTACCTAAGTATACTACGCTATTTTACTTGATTTATAAAGTTTATTGTTTTTTTTTTATTATCTATAAGCCAAAAAATGTGAAATGTCATATGCCTGAATGTGGTAAATTGTAAACTAGTGCATATTTACTTGAAGTACATATTTGTTCATATATTATATATACATTTGCATATCACACACACACACACACACACACACACACACACATATATATATATATATATATATATATATATATTATATTACGTTTAACAGCTTGATTTTTCATATTGTATATCAAAAATCTGTATACACCAAAATTCTAGAGCAGTCCAACCTACGTTATAGTATCAAACCTAAGATTTGTTTTCATGGATGCATAAGTATTGTAGGTAAGAACGTATAGGTATTGGCTATTTTGAGTGAGGAGTCTTTTGGCAGGTAACATGTACTACAGGTACATAAAATATTTCTCTTCTACGCTAAAATATCAAATTTGTTTTTTAATATGATTAATGGGACAGTATTAGTAACCCATATTCGGTTTTGCCAAACGCTTTCCGCGGGTCATAACTGTAGCCAGATATTTTAAAATTAGGTTTATAATCCAGGAATCAATGTCATAGTATCACGGCTTAATTATACATACTATATTATTCTTGCAATAGTTTTATGATATTTTCTAAGCAGCTAGACTAATCCGAAGAGTCTAAGATCCCGTCGAACACTATAAAAGATCCGCTGTATGTGCGAGCATTAGCTGAGCATGCTGAATTCCTGTTTGAACCTGTTTAAATTCTATTACTTAAAGGTATTATTAAAAATGTTAAATGGAATGAAAATAAATAACGCGAATCAAAGAAATATTTTACTTCATGACTTAAAAAAAATCTGGAAGAGCATTGTTCGAAATAAATTGCATTCCAATAATTAAAAATATGTGAAAAGGTATTTTACTCGATCCACTTCCTTTTAAATGATTTAGATTTCCAGAGTTGCGATCTTTAAAGCCATTTTTCTTAGTTTGTATTTTTTGTTTTCTCCAAATCCAGTTATCTCCCCTCCGTTCAGAATGGTCTTTTGGCATCAGACCAAGGTCCGTCTTTGAAGATTTCTCAAGAGTTATCTCGGTTTGTATAGCCTTTTATGACGTGTATTATGTATTATATACATAAACAGATGTTCGCACAGTATATGTTCAGTCACTGATCGTTCAGCATATTTTTAACTACTCGAGTAAAATATTTGCAGTGTTTAAAAATCCTCATGGCAGATCTATTAAATTATTTATTTCTGTACAAAATCTAGTAAAGATTTAATATTGTTGCCTGAGGACACGTTTAAAAGGTGTGACAACATATTACACATTAGGAAAAAACATAGCATGTAATACAAACACCTTGTTTTACCGGTTAAATTGTTTGAAAGTGGTTGTCATAGAGAGTGTTAAAAATTATTGGCAGGGCTAATGAAAAAGTATTTAATATCACCACAGTCGGGTAGTACAGACAATTATCTTTAGAGCCTCATGGTTTGCTTTTAATTTAGTTTTTTTTGTAGTTATCACAAAATTATTCAAAATGTATAATTTTATATGGTATACAGGACCTAGTTGTCATAGTTTTTGTTTTTCTATTTTTTTCACTAATATTGTTAGCTAAAATAATCAGTGGTTCTAATAACTGAACGCCTTAGCTATTACATAATGGATATCACACCCCATAAACCTATATGGTATACACGTCATAACATTTTAAAAAGTTTACAAAATATGCCAATACGCCCCAGATATGGAAAAAGGTGTGAAACTGCATGGGAGTGTCTTTGCATCAGGGTTGACAGTTTGAGCTCCATTTTTATTGAGAATTTTTGACTTCGTACAGGAGAATCCGAAAGATGAAATTTAACTTCATATAATCATTAAATAGCCATCATTAAATAAAGCAAAAATACTATTCTGAATTTCTCAATAAAAAAGTGGTGTAAACTGGCAATGCTGGTTGGAATAGTAATAGCAGGGTGTCAGGATATCTATACTGATAAAAGACAGTTTCGCTCTGTGTGTGTGTCTGTTTGTTTGTTTGTCTGAGATGGATAGCAAAACCTAGCCCACCTAGAAGACTGACAATTTAGATTCAGGTAGTCCACACCCTATCCTGGTGCACCTGGGCCTCAGACTTTTAATATTTTTAAAATTAGAGTAGTTATTAATTAAAAACTGATCAAAGATCACAAGTAAAAAATAACTTTACCGAAATCAATTCACGCATGCTCAGAAGCCCATTATTCGTATCTCAGTGAATAGAAGAAACAAAACACGGGTCATTCCGTTTATTTTTTAAGTATTTCTAAATTCGCCATGGGCGAATAGCTAAAAATACTGAAAAACTGCCTACATATTCTCGAAGAACATACTTTTACGTCTCGAACGAACTGGTTGGTTTGAAAAATGTGCACATTTAACCCTTTCAAAAAAATAATAATCAAGGGGTGCATCGAATTCATTTTTTTTTTAATTTTCTCCCGCTTTCCGAGCCTTGCATCCACCGGATTACAAGAGATACAGAAAAACAAATGTATCAAATTAAAGAACCGACTTTGCCCTTTCCAAAGTCATCGTTGGTTTTAAAAAATACTAAAGTTAACCCTTCCAAAAAGGATATTTTGTGTATGCCGTTTGGCAATTTTTAAAAAATTGGAGTTTCAGAGCAAGGTACGAAAAATTAAAAAAAAAAACAATATCTACTTTTATTTCCTCTTCGACGTCTGTATTTGTTTTTGAAAAATTAGACTATTAACCCTTCGAAAAAAATTCGCGCACAGGACTCACTTTTGCGACTTCCGATTTTCTACGATATATAAAATCTGGCATCGGCTTCCGAAAATAACCAAACAAAAATCAAACACACCTAAAGACATCTACATTCTATCGGGTTTAAGCAGAAACCTGTAGTTTTAATTTAAAATTACCTTAACCCTTTCGAAAACGTTTTTTACTGCAAGTCAATTTCGCATTTTTAACGATTTATCCTATCTTTAAAAATTTGAATAGGCGTTTATAAACAAAAACTAAAAAAATCGCGCCTAATCTACATCCCTTTGCTTTTTAACACTTTCAAACCTAGTTGAAAAGTGTTTATGATTTCGGTTTGTCTGCCGTCTGCCATCTGTCCGTGCTCTAACTCCCGTAAATATGCTTTGATTGTCTTGAAATTTTTGTATGTTACTGTCGTTTACTATAGCATGTTTCCTATTTCAACAGAAGTATGTAGCACTTATAGTTTTTTTACAGGGATAGTCAAAAGTATTCGGTTACATTACAGTCAATGGGGAATAATCTGTTCAAGCGCATTTTAATGACGCTACGTCATTTAAAACATAATGAAATTGATACATAATTATGAAGCGCATTAAAACATTTTGTAGAATATGGGGTGCAAAGCATTTATTATTCATTTACAGGGTCAAACAAAAGAATTCTTTTACACATCGTTATATGGGGAAAAATCGTCTGCAGTGTAATTTAGTGATGTTTCACTATTTCAAACAGAATGAAAATTATATACATTACTGAGGTGCACTATAAATTGCTCTCATGTGGCATTGCGTTTTTTTTACAGGGACACACAAAAGATATTCGTTACAATACATGTGCGAGATTTATGTCTATGTGTGATAAGAGCGTTTTCAACTTTGGTTTGCATTTTCAACTTTTTTTTTCATGGTACGTATGTGTTTATAAACTCGGTTGACCATATACAGGGCTACAAAAAGAAATTCGTAAGTACTACAGACTATCGGAGTGAATTGCTTAAGGGTAGGTTTTAATTGTGCTTACGCATTTCCTGCTGAACTATATTTAGTAGACTAATAGAAGTTTGTCGAATATAAATAAATTCATATACAGGGCTACGAAAAAAAAAAAAGATACATTGTCGTTTAGGTTTGGTAATTGCTGCAAGTGAGTTTTAAGTTGCCTTTTAACTTAAAAGGTGGTGTGTACAAAAGTCTTCAGATAATATACATGGCTGTACAAAAGATTTCTAGTGCATTTCCATCGATTGGCGAAAATTGCTAAATGTGAATATTCTAACTGAGCTAAATTTTATCATACTATATATCCACATATATTGATCATGTACAGGGCTGCACAGAATAATTCAACTGCTTTTTTGATACTGGAAGGTAATTTCAAGAACTATTTTTCAATGTCTTATGTGTTTTCTAAATTGTTTACTTACCTATCTCATTTCACCTTTATTAACCCTTTCCGGCGCGGAGTAAGTTTGTTTTTAAAATGATGAAATTATCGACTGACACCAGAATTTACAAAAGAATTTAATAGAAAATAAAAACTTGCTTATTTTCCCGTAGTTTATAAAAGTAAAAATTTAATTAAATATTATTGGTGCCGTTTGTCAGTTTTGGAATTAAAATTAGGTGTCCTTTTTTGTGACCACCGCCCGCTAAAGGGTTAACGGTGAAGTTTCGTTACAGTTTCCTGGTTGTGTTGGAAAGTGTTTCATAATCTATGCTTGACGCATGATTTTTCGTTCTTGTTAAAATGTGGTATCCGTTTTGAAAATAAATAATTTTAACCCTCCGAAAAAAAAAATCATTTCCAAAACTCATTATCGTTTTTTGGCCCTGATTTAAAAATCGGTATCGAGTCAGGAAATTTGAATACGGACAAACAGTAGACTCCAGATACTAGACACGTTCACTTTCATCAAAACGCACCGTCGGGTTTAAAAAAAAATTACATTAACCCTTTCGAAACCGATCATTTACATAAAACACTTTCGTGATTTTCGCTATTTTGGCAATGTTTAGCCGTGAGTAAATTAAAATTCTACTAGGAAATTTGGTTGGGAAGAGTGTTCAGAAAGGCTTTTTACAGAACAGATTGCGCTTCCTGGCAGTGGAAGGTTGAACTACAGGTGTATTTCTGGTTTTATGGGCCCGATTACGACGGGGTTTGGCTCATTCGACTTTCTATATATAGCCTTAAATATTTTGGTTGCACTTTCGTCCGCCTTTCCGATCGATTCTATCAGCCCGATTACGACGGAATTTGACTCATTCGACTTAATTTTGATAGCCTTACAGATTTCAGTCATATTCGTATAGAACAGATTGTTATTATGTCGGTCACGGGCAACGCTAGGCGGGTTAGCTAGTATATGTAATAAAGTAAGTTAGTCACTGTAAAATGTGTATTTTATTACAAAAAGAAAAAAATAAATCAAGTGTCTATTTTTTTTTTAAGTTTAGAGAGAAAACAAATATAATAAAAGAAAAATACAAAAATAAATCAAAAGTAGGAAATTGCAAACGTTTTATATCGAGAAAAAAAGTATAGCGAATGTCAATTTGAATTGTTGGCTGTAATTTATATTTAATACTTGGAAATTTTTCCACAGAAAATATCTCACGCCTTGCATTCATATTATTCATTATTCATTATTAATTGAATTAAAACATTTTATTCTAATTTAATACAACAAGATTTTAGTTTGTACTGAAAATTGCTATGGTTTATAGCAGATGCTTTATGACAAAGTAGAATAACATAAAATAATAAAATTAAATTTTTCAATTTAACAAATGAATTCTCTATAGATTCAAATTTATTTATTCAAATGTCGATGCTGGATTTTTTTTGATTTCGTGTTTGCCCCAGGGTTGGCGGCTCACGGAAAAATATTCCATCTTGTTCTGCGTTTGTAGCCTTGCCAACATGTTATAGTGAAAAAGTTCCAGGCTGAGTATCGTTCACAAGTGGTTCAGTTGGTAGAACGTCAGTGCGCTAATCTGATGACGCGGGTTCGAGTCCCGGCTTGGGTACTTTTTCACTATGTTGGTTTTACACCTATTAAGCAATTAAAATTTTAATATTATGTAATTTATACAATAATTTGTCGCGTTTATACCAGATTGTGTCGTCTTTGTCTGACAATCTGCAAAAAATGAGTTATTGCACCATTGTGTATATACAGCATTCTTGCCGTCGATGTTACTTATATTTCATGGATATTGCTGGACATCATATTTCAGGATCACAGAATCATACATCCGTTATTTATTGGAATAATTCGTGTGATTTGCCGCCATGTTATTTTAATCTGGTGATTGTGGTTCCTCCTCTAATCCTGATTACCCGGGCTTACATTCATCTTCTGAAAGAAAGCCGAAAATGTCCTCGGTGTTGGAATAGCTGATTACGTTTGACATGGCATCTTCAGATGTCCTACATACAAAATATATTTTTTAAACATTTATTCTTCTTATTCTAGTGAATTATAGTCCCCTGCAGGTCAAGAAATATATGCCAACATATCCCATCAGATTTTTACACATTCTCTACCACTATTTTTAAAATTGAAGTTTCCATTTTTATTTGCTACATAGTGCTGTTCATTGCATATTTACTAATTTGGTGTATATAGATTTAAAAAAGTCTAAACACTTATATAAATTCTTGCATGGCACTATTACTTACCCATCATACGTATAGGGTAAGTCTTGTAATCGTTTTGAAAATCGAAATTTTTTTTGACGGATTTACACGTTTCAGACACTGGAGATTCCGAAAAACATATTTTTAGAAAAAAAAATTTGCCGTACGTCTGTGTGTCTGTGTGTCTGTAAACGCTCTATCTCCCAAAAAATTGAGATATAGACTTGCAATTTGGTATGTACTTAGTATGTAATAATGGGAAGAAGCTTATTGAATTTCAGTAACCTCGATTAACCGGAACTATTTTTTTCGGTCTCTCAAAATATTCTTTCTGATAAAAGGTATATAAAATTTTCGAAATTGTTTATTTTAAGGAGTGAATATAAGAGACAATAAAAAAACATAAATTTTGCATAAAGCATGAAGTCAATCGGATAATGAGTTGCCGAGATATCTGTAATCATATTTACCACACTCTTCGATTTTTCATGACCCTGTATTTCATCTAAATTTCAATTCAAAGATATATTTTAATTGAAAATGAGACACCTAATCAGATGCAATAAACCTCTAGTTAATAGGATTATTTTTTTTGGAGCTATAAGGATGTTTCTTTTAAGCAATTCAGTAATCGAGCCTTTAAAGTTTATGACGTCATCAAGTCACGATTTTATTCGAATTGCAATGCATTTTGTAAGTAGTTTACACATTTTTTATTTTAATATTTTACATTATGCATATCCATGATGGGTAAGTATTACGGTAGCCACCAACGACAAGTTTTCTTAACAATCATTAAAATTATGCGTGTTCTAAATTATGGAGTTTATGTGTGTGTGCGTATTTAAACATATTATTCTGCATTAAAAAAAAAATCATAATGTTGAGGTAGATTTAAAAGAAAATGTCTATAAATTTGTTTTTAATTTAAATATTATGTAGAATTAAAACATTTTATTCTACTTTAATACTACAATATTTTAGTTTGTACTGAAAATTGCACTGGTTTATAGCAGATGCTTTATGACAAAGTAGAATAACATAAAATAAAAAAAATCATTTTTCAATTTAACAAATGAATCCTTTATTGATTCAAAGATATATATTTCGAATTCCCAGTGTCCCAAATATCAGTATTTTTCATATCAAATCTTTACCATATAAAGCATTAAATAAGATTGAACAGTATGTATTACGGAAATAATATCAGTATATCAAATCATTTTATCATTAGGGACATGAAATACGATTCTTGTATTTATTTTCGCAAAAAGAATTTCTCACCGTATATGAATAGGGAAAATTAACACCGGGAAATATATTTATGTATATATTTTTCTTACTAAAATTCTTGCAACAAAACATATAATAGAATTTTTTTTTAAATCGTTCTATTCCTTACAGGTAAATATTTCTTGATGTGTCACTTAGAATATAAATACATAAAACAATATATATGAAAAAAACACAAAATATAAAAATAGCCGTTTATGGCGCGCATTCTGTTCTAAACAACCATTTTTTCCGGCAATTATCCCCGCTGTCTCATATTGCAGAGGTGCTGCACACACGCCTGCAGCATATTTTATTTCCATATCCTACCGCCAGAGGTGCCAAATCTATGTCTGAATTAATTAGTTATATCTAAATTAATTCTGTTAAAGTAAATGAATCAATTCCCGTTGAAAACGGGCTGATGTAACTCGAGAAAATAAATCCCCCCCCCCCTGGAGATTAATACTGATAAATGGTGGTAACCAAGAGATGAAGAAATTATACCGAAATTTATTCAGTACTTAGGAATTCTTGGAAGAATGTCAGATAAGAATTCTTTGGAATTGGACCAATTTTAATGCAAAATATTTAGTTCCACTTTTCTCCGAAATGCACATTTTCCGTATATAAAATTAAAATCTTTTAGTACAAGTGCGTAAAAAGGACGTACTACCTTTACAAATTATAAATAATTTCTATACTCCTGCAATCTTGAATATTTTAAGGGGACCAGAAAGCTTTGCAATGACGAAAAATTGACTAAAGTTTGATCGTGAATTACTTAGATTGTAATTAATTTAGACTGTTACTTTTATGCATTTATTTATTTATGTTTTATAGAAAAAAATAATTAAAATTGTCAAAAAAAATTTTCATTAACGTACTACAAAGGTAATCTTGCTAAACTTGTTTTGCTACGATTTTTAAGTCCAGTTTCATATGTTTGGGTGACGTTTGTTTTTTACCCTTGTTATTACGTTGTTTCTCGATTATACTTAAGAAATAAATAATAATAATAATAATAAAAATAACTAGATCGCAAGGAGAAATAACGAAAAAGATCGCAGTAGGAATTTTGATCATAATGGAAAGAACAGAAATTTTAATAGACCATTTGATAACAGAATCAATAATAGATATGGCCAGAGATATTTTAAACAGTCACTTAACCATGGAAATTACAATAAATATAGATATGGGAAACAGGGTTCTGAGAATTCTTACCAAAATGAATCTGAGATTCCTGAAAACTTTGAGACTGAAAATTCTTTGATACCTCAAGACATAACAGAAAATGCTTCACCTAATTCAAAAGCAAGATATAATCCAAAATTTTCCCCTAGATACATGAATAGAGTGGTCGAAATAATTATAATTATGGTGGCCGATGATCATGCAAGGCTAGTTATAATGAACACAGATATTCACAACCATCACATAAGAATAATTCTTATCATGGATTTAAAGGAGCTTATAGTGGAAGAGATGCTTATTCAAATTCTTATCATTCTAGATGCAATATATATATAGCTTTTAAAGTTAAAGAGCAATATCCGGAAAGAAATTACAGAGATATTAGATATGCAGATTCTAAAGATAGAGAGCAATATCCAGAAAGAAATAAAAATCGCAAAAAAATAACTGTTTAGGCATGAAAAACATAATAAATCAAGATGCTGATGTCGACACGCCATCACGTCAGGATGACCGATTTGTAGGATTTCAGTTTTAACACTTCATTTGCTTTATGACGTCCATGATCATCAAATTAACTGACGCTTTACTACTATTATAATTCATGATTTAAATGCACGAGGTATAAATATTTTGGATCGCGAGAGCAAGATTTTAATATCTTCAAAATTGGAAAAGAGCCAGTCTTCTAATTTTTGTTGTGAAGCAAACATAATAGTGAGATATAGCCAGTAAAGGCGAAGTTAGGCCTATATGGTTTTTCGGAATATAAACATATTGTATATATTGTACGAAAAGTGTATTAGTTGAAGAGAAATTATGAGGAAAGGATTGTAGAGTTATCTGCCTAGGACTGTATTAAAGTGCATATTATGTTATTCATCGTCTATTTATTCATATAATTCCAGTAAATCGACTATTTACATATTTTTTTCTTACATTTTGGGGGGGGGGGGCTCGGCCGGGATTATTAAAAGTAAAACCAATAGTAGTGAAATGGAAACCAAAGATAAAGTGTTGTAAAACGCCAGTATCAAAAGTTGGGTTACGAGTTGGCAAGGTGAAACCGTAATCGTATTACTCCAAGTACAATTTTGAAAGATAAACATGGGAACTCTAAATACAGCTAAGAGAATTTATCTAATAAATCTCTGCGAAGAATGCGGAATTGAAGTACCAGAAAAACTGACGATACCTGTCCTAATAAAGCTGATCAAAAGCTGGGAGAGTTGCGAAGAAGAGTTTGTAAAAGATTGATTAGAAGTATAGTTATAGCTGCTAGAAAAGAGAAAACAGAAGAAGAAAGAGAAGAGAAAAAATTACAAGCAGAACTTGAAGAGAAGAAATTACAAGCAGAGATTGAAGAAAGGAAATTGAAAATAGAAATGGAAGAGAAAAGATTACAAGCAGAGATTGAAGAAAATAAATTGAAAATAGAAATGGAAATGGAAGAGAGAAAATGGAAAGTAGAATTGGAGCAAAAAGACGGCAAAAGAAAGCAAAAGAGATTTCGAAATTAACAAAATGCAGATACAAGAAAATTCAAGAGAACAAATTGATATAAACCCAAGGACAAATCCAGGTAAGCAATTTGAATTGCTTAGATTATTAACCCATTAAGCGCCATTGCTCCCATTTTGGGAACATTGCTTTATGATTTTTTTCTAAAGTGAATATTTTATATATTGTTAAAAGGTTCGTGTCATTTGAATTTTGAATATAATAGACGACTTCTGATTTTTTTTTTTTTAAGTTTCATTAAAATTTTCTATTTTTTAAAATGAGTTGAAAAAGGCGAAAAATAGCTTTTTGGGCGTACTCGAAAGAAAAAAAAACTCTATAATAAAAATTATATTTTTTAGTTAAAATAAGTTTATAATATTGTATTATATTAAACAACATCAATCTGGAATTAATACGTATTAGATGGAACCCGTCAAAACTTGACGGTAAACAATTTGATATGAATTACAAATTTTATATGAATATTGCTCGGGCATTTGACAAAAACCTTAGATATGCTTAAAATCAGTGTTGATTTCTGAAAATTTTCTCAGTGCAGGATTTCTGCAGCTATATGTAAAAAATCTAATTCATAAAGTGGGAAAATAAAAATTATTATCACTTGCGATACACCCAAGATATATAGTGAACTCTAACCCCTTATTAATCTTTCTGTGGCTATACGCGTTGAAAAGTTTTAGACAAACATTGTTTTTCAAAAAATTCCCGGTACTTTTCCGTTATACGGACACCATGCCAAAATGTATGCTAATGCATAATGTATGTAAATGTATGTAAATGTATGTATGTTAATGTATGTAAATGTATGTATTAAATGTATGTAAATGTATGCTTGGCAACAATGGTGTCCGTATAACGGAAAAGTATCAAATTTCATCTTATATATTTTTAAATTTCGAAATTAAGTAAATGCAGATACAAGAAAATTCAAGAGAACACATTGATATAAACCCAAGGACAAATCCAGGTAAGCAATTTGAATTGCTTAGATTATTAACTAAATACGAAAGTTCAAATGATATTAGTTTATATTTGCCTATGTACGAACAGTAAATGGCACAAACGGGCATTGATAAAAAAGAATGGGTAAATTATTTAATTAATCTAATGCCGTTAGATGTGATCAATATAATAACGAGGGAAAACGAACCCGAAATTCACGATTATGATTACATAATAAATATTCTGCTAAAACGCTACAAACTATCGCCAGAAGAGTTTAGGCTGAAATTTTTCTCATTTAAAAAGGAGCCATCAGCCAATTGGCGAGATTTCGCTTATGATATAAAGGTAAATTTTCAACAATGGATTGAAGGTCTTCAAGTAAATACCTTTGAAGATTTATCGGAACTAATTGTTGTTAATCAAATCAGGCATAATTTAGCTGCGGAAACGAATACACATTTTGTAGAGGAATTATTAGTAATAAAGAAAATTGATGACTTAGTTAACAAATTGGATATTTACGAGTTAGTTAACAGCATTAGCAAGTTTTACTGCATATTCAATATTTGTAATCAGACTTCAGGATTTATATGTTCCATTTGTAATCATATTAAGTAGTGCTCCCGATGCAATACGTATTTCAGTTATACGTTTAACCGATATACGTATATACGTATAATACGTATTTAAGGAATATGTATACCTTAAACTATATGTTTAAACGTATCCGGACACGTATAAGCGTATATCGGTTAAACGTATAATCCTAGTATACGCTTAATTGAAGTATACGTATATTTCAAGTATCGTATTTACTTTTAATGCCAATGGATCTCATCAGTGTTACGTCACTGAACGGAGAGCAAGTTGGAAATCTGTGGCGTTACTTTAGCAATCTATATTATTTGTTTCATACATAGAATCTTATTATTTTTCCCTATAAACGATTATCGTAAATATATAACAAAAGTAAAAAGACTTTTTGAGCAAATAAGGAGAATATACACATTTCAGATTTATTGTTAATATTTATTATTAAAATGTTTTTTCTTTTTTAATTTTTAAAAAATATTTAATTTTTGTGCGTATACTAAAATCGCGCCCGGGGGGTCAAATGTTGTTCTTTCCACGGTGCTGATGTTTTCTAATGTATGTCAATGTATAACGCAATTTCATTTTTTTTACCATGATACTCGTGGTATTTTTTATACAAAGTGTATGTGCATTACAAAATACTATGTTTTAAGAATTGGTGTTAATCTTGACAAATTTCATTTTTTGTGTTAGTACCTATAAATTTCGATTACTTTTTTTTTTTTTTTTAGACCGCTGACCAGGCCTCTACCTGCCAGGCTTTTGCCTAGCTTAACGAGTTGATAGCTGGCAGTGGGGCGAGAATTCGCCTGCTCTTATCTTGGCGAAGATGTGTTTATTAAATCTATACGCCGACGTGGCTTCAGTGCGTCTTGTTGCTTTAATTGCTTTTTCTTAGTTGGCCGGTTGCTAATTGATTTTTGATGAGGCGGTTCAGCACTGCGCAGTGTAGCGAAGTCATGCCCGACGGATGTGAGATGCTGGGATATTTACCATTTCCTCGCTGCATCGCTCATCCGTACGTCATGCCATTGCTACTCGAGTTGGTCTCGTAATGTAGAACTTTGATCTGGTGACGAGACCTTCACCAGACTAGGCACCCCCAGAGGTGTATACCACAGGTAACTTGGAGGACTTTACACCCACGACGGATTTTACGTGCACCGGGCGCCATTAGCTTATATGATAATTTCGATTACTTATAACCTGACAATAGCCTGAAAAGCGTTTTTAATCGTCACTGCAGGTTTCAGAACGCAATCACACAAGCTTAAAATGATTTGCCTTCTCTTTCCTTTTTTGCTGTAAAACGCATTTTCAAAATATTTTTAATATAGAAAAAAGTATTCTTAAATAAGATAAAAGTATGTTTAGTTAATTATTTGTTACGGCCAATTATCTGCACTAGGGATATAGGCCGGTGGAGGGAGTGCCATCCGTGGTGGTCTTTAAAATAAAAATAAGATTATGATACTTCCCAGGAGTTGGATTGATCAATGTCAGTATAAAATATGAAGTCATTGTAAGTTTGTGTTCTACAATACTAATGTTTCGGGCGAAATGTCCACGCCCAAAATCAGAATAAGGTATGTGCGTGTGTTACAGATATGCGAAAGATAAATCATTTCATGGTAAATCATTTCATAATTAATAGTTTAGATTTGAGGCGGAAAAAACAAATCTAAACTGAGGAAAAAATATTCCGACTTTTTTTTTTTTTTTTTTTTTTTTTTTTTTACAAGTACCGATTGCACGGGACACAGCGGGTATTTCTCAAAGCCTCTAATCCGCAGACCAGCAGAAGAAAAGCAGAATTTTGTAAGCAATGACCGAAAACCGTTTAAACGTTTATACGTTTAACCGCTGGTGTAAGTTCCGTATATACGATGTACAGTATATGCTGTTTCGTATAAAACGTATAACCGCCTTGGTCGTATCATACGTATACAAAATCTGCACCCCCTATAATACGTATTATACGTATACTCGTATAAACGTTTAATAGGGAGCACTAATATTAAGCTTAATTAAAAAAAAATATATTTATTTGTTTGTCTATTTATTTAAAATTGACTATTTTTTACAGTTCTATCTAACATGGCATCGTTTATTGTACCATCTTCTTATAGGACAGTTTGTAAAAAGTAAATAAATAAATGATGGTAACTTTTTAAGTTTAATATTTATATTTTTCGTCTCATTACTGTGTAATAGTATTTTCTTTTCGAAACTATTATTTGTTTCTGTATGTGATAAAACATACATTAATATATATATATATATATATATATATTCGTCCAAAAACAGAAAATCTTTAATAGCAGAGTCGCAAGAAATCACGCGGGATTTCATAGAATTTCCGTAATGAGTTAGCTGAATATCCGGCTAATTTAGCTTATATATACTTGCCGTTTATTTTCAGATTCGATTGAAAAAAAAAATAGCAATTTCAGAGAAAATGTTCATAAATTTACTATTTATATTTTTGTCGTCTCATTATTGTGTAATAGCACTTTATTCGAAAATAATATTTTTTCTGTATGTGATAAAACAAGCATTTTAAAAGACTTTTCGTCGAAAAAGGGAAATTTTTCCATAGCTGTGAAATCCTGTGTGATTTCACAAAATTTCCGTGATAGGATTAATAAATTTCAAAATAAATTCTGGAGCTTATATTTCAGAATTACCGCTTACTTTAGCTTCTATTAAAGAATGTTCAACGATTTGTGAGGAAATGTTCAAACATGAAATTCCTTCAAGAAACGGAAAACTACTAGCATCACAAATTGCAGTGAAAATTGCGCCTTTCAGGGACATACAATTTATATATGAGAATTCTACATCAACATAAGATTAACTATCTAAATTTTACTTTAGTTGCAAAAAATGAACAAAGAAATATTCAATAATTGTTAACGGAAAAATGCGTGTCGGAGAAAATGACGATTTATTATTCACAGTGTGTGCTAAAAGCCTAACATCAATTTATTATTATAATGTTATCAATTTTTCAGCAAAAAAAGGACAATTTTACTGCAATTGTTTTAGAATAAAAATTTATGGGAAAGGTTTTAAAGCATTTTAAATATCAAATACATTTTAGAATTTTTAGATCTTGTAGTTCGGTGCATTTCCATATGGGATACACTGGTCCACAGATCTCATATCTTGCACGTACGATCAATTATTCGAAATCCTGCAATTTTTGTTCAATGATCTGATAGATTTTCTGCCCTGTATATGAAAACTGAAAACCAAAATTAGAAAAAAAAGGTTTTGTTCTCCATAGCTATGGAAGAGATTCTTTTTTGTTTAAATAATTTGAGATATTGGGCGTTAAATCTGTTTAAAACATGCAAATTGGAAATGTTTAACTAAAAAATCGAATATCGAATTATTTAAATAGATGATGGAAATTAAAATTGCACAAAACTTACCTGGACTTTGCACCGAAATCACTATGCAATTCCGCATATAAGAGCAAAGGTAAAACAAAATCTTTTAATTAAATATTTGTATTCGTAAATTTAAAATACATAAATAAGAAAAAAATACAAGGAATAAAAAACTATATAATTTACGTTTGTATTATTCACAATAAAAGTACTGAATTGCTATTTTATTGTAAATTATGGTCTGCTCAAAAAATTGTTTTTGTAAAGAAATTTCACAAGAATTGACTATTTTAAGATAAAATGTATTACATTTTAAGAACCAACATAACTAGATACATCAGTGAATGCGAGTAATTTTTTAAAATATTTTACTTTATGCTATGTAACAAACATTTTGCGCCTTGGATTTTTCCATAAATATAAACTTTCATATATAATAACTTTTAGATGTAAATCCCACTAAAAATAATAGCATGTGGCAAAAAGAGGTCCATTGCGTTTTAATATTTCTTCGTATTATTTGAAAGTCCTGTTAATATTTTTATACAACATTTCAAACGTAAAAAAAATTCAAGATCATGTGTATTCCGTTACAAGTTTATTTAAACTTATAATAGATCCGTATTCATTGCACTCAGCGAAGATTTTTATGATTTCATTTTCGAAAAATGTATGATTATATAATGATTCTTAAAAATCCGTTTCATTTCCTTTTAAAAAATTCCTTATGACATAAGGAAATTTTCTTAAAAAATAGATTAACATATTTTAGAGAATGCAAAACCTCTTAAGATATGATAATTTGAAATGTTTGAAATTAATGTTTTTCTAAAAATACTACATTGTGTCACAAAAGTAATATTTTTAAATCTCAGAAACCATTTTTCTAAAGTGCACTGTAGTTAAAATATATTTATATATCAATGCATTATAATTAAAAAGAAAAATTAATAATAATGCATGACGTACAAGAAACTTTGTTCTGTGAAACCTTTGATCTAGATACGAATAGAATGTATAGTGAAAACATAAATTAAACACATATCCGATAAATCTAGATTCTTTAAAACAGAAAATAATTTCTAAACACATTTTATATTTTATTTAAATGTGTGAAGTATGGATGTTTTTTGTTCACGTAAAATGAACATGTACGTTCAGAGGTATTGAGTTAATTTTTTTCCAATAACAAATATTTTCCTCTCTGGTTATTATTTTCTTTTATTCTGATTAATAATTTTAACAACAAAGTATTTTTTATTATTAATTTAAGAACTGCAGTGTTTACAGAAAATTTATTATCAATAGTAATTTAAAAATGTTTCAGACAAAAGGAATCACACAAGTATTTTATGTATTTGTTAGTATTTTCATAGCAAAATATTTTATGCTCATCGCTTATAACACTTCTTAACTTTGTTCAAAAGTTTTTTGAATTTGGTTAGTCTGGAAATCCCTCTATCTGGCCATCTGGACGTGTGACTCTCCGCATTATAACTCATGTAAATTACCATGTAAATGATACATTTTATTGACGATTACCACGACATGACCAATATTGAAAATGACTTGTGTAGCGTTTATTTTCGTTTATAGGGGTCCTCAAGAATACTCTGTTACGTTATGGTATAATGAGAAAAAATGTTCGCAGTGTATTTTAATAATGCACTATTAAAAAATTAAACTGATATACGTCCCTTAGGTACACTGCAAAATCCTCACTGTAGAATATGGTGTGTATACCAGTTATCGTTCACTTAAAGTGACACATAAAATAATTCTGCTCTAGTACTGTTACTACGTTCAGTAGTAAGCGATAATTGCTGGAAGAACGTTTTCATTTGTGGCATGCGTTTATAAGTTTAACAATTTTTTTTTTTCATATTACGTGGTGTGTATAAATTTTATAGATGATATACAGTGGTTCACAAAAAAATCGACTATATTTCTACCTTATTGACAAAAACTGCTCTATGGGAATTTTCAACTGTGATTTTTCATTAAATTAATATTTGCGTAATATGTAGTATATATACAAAATCATACAGAATCATATACATGGTTGCAAAAATAATATATACATTTTTCCAAGTATAGATGGTAATTACTAAACATGGGTCTCCAATGTGTTATGCGCCTATATTGTTCATTTAGACATTATTTTTCAACTTTTTTTTAAACAGTAAAGTTTTGCTATAGTAGTTATAATGTGTTGAGAAATGTTTCATAATTTAAACTTGAAGAATGATTTTTGTGTCTTGTTTTTATAAAAAAATTGTATTTCAATGATGATATGGTTGTAGATTATTAAAAAATATATTTATCTTGAATAAAATAAAACGGCAGTTATCTGTAACATAAATTACATTGGTCTTTGGTTAAGTGTAATCCTTCGATAATCCTCATTTTTCGATTCACCTGCTAATTGGAAAGCTGATGCCAAATCAACTAATAAGGTACTGAATAAGTAAAATGTAAAAAAGAAGTTTAACATACTTTCTAAGAAAGTATCAAATACTCATGTATTTCTCGCTTTTTTTGTATATCTTTAAAATATTCGTATAGCGACTCCCGCATGAGATTTTAGTATTTGCAATGCTGGTATGTTACAGACGAATATAGTTTTTTTTCCTTTTTTTTTTAATGTAATGTAATAGAATTACTGAGACGATAATATGTGACAAACAAACAATTTTTTCATAAGTTACGAAGACCAAAATACGCTTAATCAGTTAAAAACATGGATGGTCTCAATATAAGATTAATCTGAATTTCCCTTCACATAAATACAATAATTGATAATAATAATGAATGTAATATAACGAGAAATTAGTCAATGTACATTTACTTTTTTATGCAATGATGAAGAATGTGAAAAGTGCAAACTAAATTTATCAATGATACTGCATGCACTGTGCATTATGTTGCGTTTAGATTCGTGTTTTTTGGACTGAAATGATGGAGATATTTAATACTTTCCGTGTGGTCACGATAAAAGCAGAGAAAACATCTGTTAAGCTGTGGAAAATATCGTTACAATTTCTGTATCATTTGTAATGTTCTGAAGAAATACCCATGTTAGACTTGGAGTGACATCCTTGAATTTTGTCTGAATGAATGATTAGTATATTTGATGTCATATACAAAACTCGTTTCTCATAGAACTTAATATTTTGCACATAAAACTACAATATTATGAAGCAAAAACTTTGTGTCTAAAATAACAATAAATACGCAAAAATATATCTGGACACGTAAGTAACATTTTATAATAAGTTTTATTTTATAATACTAAACTAAATTGATAAAACTGTATTAAGAAATTTCTATGAATACTGCATTAAAAGCGAAAATTACCCGAGCGATTATAAATTTGACTAATTGACAATTAAATCTTCTGCATGCACCTGCGGGAGGAAAGGAAGTTGAATTTTATGCAGAAACCTTGGTCGTTGAGCAAGATGTGAAGTATGTTAGGCACTTATTTTCTCGTAAAGATAAACGAAGTTGGAGTTTAAGGATTCAGAGAGAAAGTGTCCATAAAAATAATCGCACCTTTAGAAATGTCGTTTATCACCGCATTGGTCTCCAAAGTGCATAAAATATTTAGAACGTTGACAAATTTTAAAAAAAGCAAATTGGCAAATTTTCGTTAGATAAAATACATGAAATTACATTATAAATGAAACCAATGCTCTTAAAAATAACGATACTGTAAAAATGTTATTATAATTATTTCATTTTGATGAGTAAATTTATCGGCCTGATTCCTAGCAAATATATATATATATATATATAAAATGAAAATATTAATATGCATCAGTATTTAAATTACATCTTTATAATAGTAATTTCTATAAAACAATAATCATACTTGAAAAATCCGTCCTACATTGCAACAATTAATTCCATCAATTTGCGGTTTAAAACTAATTAAAACAAAGTAAAATGTTTTTTTTTTTCTGCCCTATTTCAGAATCTATTACAGTTTCTTTTTTTAAATCACTGATGGACTGACGTCATTACACTTAAAAATCCCTTAAATACTTCTAAAGAAATTACTATAAAGAGATAAATATCATTTCATTAGTATTCAAAAATTCTAATATACCTATTAAATTTCCAATTACAATCCCAGAAAAAATAAACTAATTTTAAGAACTTTTAGTAATTACTGAAATAATTCATATTCAGTTTAATAATGGATATATTATATTTTGTTGCAAATATTTTGATAATATATTTACATATTTATTACTAGGGGAAAGTGGGGGCTAATGGGACATTTTTTTATTTTAGGCTAGTATAAAAACAAAAATTCACATTTTATTATTTTTTTTTTAAATTCCAATTTCTTTTACAGTTAAGTAAATAAAAACTTCCTAAGAAAGTAAAAAATCTTTACCAATCATTTTGTTGTATACATTTTTGTACTTTAATACAATTGTACCATTAGCCCCCATACTTGTGGTCTATTGGGACACAGTGCAGGGCTATTGGGACATGCAGTGTAATTGGAAAAAAGAGCCTTAATTGAATGTAAAATTCCTTTTTATTAACAAACGCTATACTGCACATGTGAAAATTGTTGTGCATCAAATTTAAGCATACATCTTAATTCCACAAAGTCTTTTGGAATTTTTAGCTTCAAAAGAATATCATCCTCAATAACAAAAGATTGATCTTCTTTTTCCGGATAAAAAAAATAACCTTCCATGTTTGTCGTATCTCTTCAAGAATGAAATTTCATATTCTGCTGCATCCCCTGTCAAAACACGATCCACAAATGCAATGACCAAGTTTCATCACAGTTAAATATTTGGTGTGGTTGAAAAGCATATTTTGCATAAACTTCTGAAAGATTTTTATAAAAAGCTTGAACGTGTGTTTTATTAAAACTCGTTGCTCGAGCTAAGCTGGTGGCTTCAGGAGAGTGAATTGAGAGACCTTTGTGCCGTTTCATAAAACTGTACAACCATTCTCTTCCGGCTTTTCCATCAGAATTCCAGTTGTCTGTAAACTTCAAGTGTAGTGATTTGGCAAATTCATATGCCAATCTTCGTGTTGCTATAGTAGTTAAACAATGGTTCAGCTTTGATGCATTAATTAAATAGGATTCAAATTCATTTTCTTGCTTTGTAGTGAAGACTTGATTTGGTATCATCCTTGGTTGAATGCAGAAATCAGATTCTTTATGTTGTCGTGCATCAATAACATTACAAGATAGCTTGGATTTTGAAATTTGGCACATATCTGCCGCTTCTCTAATGGAAAAGTTTTCTTTGATGACTTTATCTACCGCAAGTTTAATATCTGCAGGTGTTGACCGATTTCTGTCTGTTTTTGAAGACATGTTTCGTGGCATCTGAAATGGAATATTGACATAGTTATTATAATGATAAAATATAGACTTAGTATAGGTTATCTCAAAATGATAGGAAAAATGTAAAATAGGAGTTGCCAACCTAATTGTAAATACCATTAAAAATAAAAACATTTCTTGCAGGATTTTTAATATTTGTTACTCTGCAAAATTGAAATCTGCCCAATTTAGAAAGTTAATATCGATTTTTTTTAGTTTTTTATATGCTGTGTTAATGTTTCTAACCCCTGTTTACATTTAACCTAATTGACTCTAATTAAATGTACACAAAGTGAAGAGAAACAAACCGTTACAATGTTGTTTTAAAGAAATATTGAGTCATGCAGGTTATCATTAAGTTGTCTCATTAGTCCCCACAAGAAATGTCCCATTAGACCCCACAATGTGCAAATTTATAATTTGAGAAATAGTTATTTACATGAGTAATTCATTATTTTCTCAATAATATTTTCTCATTCACTAATATTTGTAGTATCTAAAACAGTATTTAAATAGGATATAAGTATTCTGAATTACATACAAAATAAAATCAATCACTAAAATTAATACTTGCTTTGGTTTGTTCAAAAATAAACTTGGCGTTTTCTCAACAGCAATCAACTGTCATGGCTGACCTCCCATGCTGCAAATGTGTGCTAGAGCTGTTGTCATTCAGTTGTGTATAAATCTTCACTAAAATATATGTAGTGTAAAAAAAAATCCATCTGTCTCATTAGCCCCCACTTTCCCTATATATATCTTTTTTAAATAATGAAAACTATTATAGAAAATATAATAAAAAATCCACGAAGATCAATATTTTCGTCTGGTAATGTATTTTCCACATAAACACAAATAGTATAAATATGAATGACAAAATACGATTTATGATAATCTTTCAAACAATTTTAAAAGAGAAATAAGAAATACCATTTTTAATAGAGATAGGTAATGTAATTAGGTATGTAATTAAAAAAAATTAAATAATTTCATAAATAATTTAATAAATATCCCCTTTAATATCCCACACACATATTTATGGAACTCCTAAAAATATATCTTTCGAAAAATTATCATACTAGTATGCCACAGAAAATAATCCAGACTATAAGAAATATATTAAGAAATATATTAATATAAATATATATATATTAAAATGGACAACGTAGAACATTGCAGATAAGATATATATATATATATATATATATATATACCTTATTTTATATGAGTTTTAGTAACGAACTTTTGATCTTTATTTTTTTTCTCAATTTTAGCAAAAGTTTTAATTTCTTCGAAATGCTTCCGAAAACTTTCTTTATTGATGTTGTTTTATAAATATGTGAAGCATAATAGTAACGACATATTAAAAAAGAGTAAATTACTTATATATAGTTTCTGTATTTTAAAACATGAATATTTTTTAGAGGAGTACACTATAACGTAAAAGGAAAAAAACTCAAACGGAAATTATGAATCCCCAAGTTAAACTATCCTTGTTACAAAATCATTCTAAAGACAGGCATTCTAAAATGTTACACTAGAAAATTGTTACTTCATTAAAATATCAATTGTTATAACAGAAATATAAGTGTATTTTTAAAATGCATTGCATATTCTAGTTATAAGAAATTTTTAGAGCTCTCCCTCTTTTACTTTTGAATGCTGACATCTATAGTGAAAGCATTTTTGTCTTGGCATAGTGAAAGAACTAAGAACTCTTTGTTGACACAGCTTTAAGAGACTTCATCGTCAAAAACAGAATTAATCATTCCGGTCTCGGGAACTATATGAAATATGGAATTACAATTTTTTTGAACAGCATCAATTAATTCAAAAAATGTCTTACGTACAAAAATGCTAAGAATAGAAAGTGTAAAATATACATTTGTGTTATGTAAAAATGCTGAAAGTTGCAGAAAAAAAATGGCCATCAACACTATTACTAATATATTCGACAAACAAATAAATTAAAGAAAAATGGAAAACTAGAAAATGGCAACTAAAAAAAAATCTCTAAGATATTTAGTTTATTATTTTTGATATATGTATGAAATTAAGAATATTACATCCATAAAATATATATGATAAGATATATTTAAAATCGAACATGCATTTTCTGAAATCATATTGGTTTTATTTATTAAATCTGATGATCATTTATTAAATTATTTATCTGTTTTGTTTTATTCCTTATTTATGGATCTGTAAGGATGTAGTAAAATGAAATTCGTTTTAAACGCTGCAACTAATTGCATTAATTTACTTTATCTTAGTTTTGCAGTACTGTTGAATAAAATATGTTTTTACGCCATAGAATATTTATATAAAAAAAGAAACATTTAACAAGAAAAGACGAATTTTTCATGACCTCACATACATTATGTACCTCCACATTATATTATTCATTTTAGAAGGTAACAATTTGCTCAAAAGAATATGTGAAGGAAACAAATACTGATTCCATCAGCTTTCCATGACGACACTAAAAAATTCTTATCTTCGGAGATTCTACGGATAATATATGTCGCAAAAAAGTATCTTTACTACAAAGAAAAAAAAAAAATCTACTTGAATGGCTTTTGTGTAAAATGTTCTCAGATAAAACCTTCAACATGAAACATTTAGAAAAGAAACTGAATACAGGAGGTAATGGTTATAGTTTACTGTTTTCAAAAGGAGACAAACAGCTAAAACGATACTTCTGATATATAAAGTGACAATTCTGAAAAAAGTAATGATGGTGAGAAAATGTCACAGTTAATGGCAATATATTTTTTTAGAAATTAGCATTTAAATTCTTTGTAATTTATTCATTAGGCTTAGAAATTTATTTTTACAACAGGATATGATTTTGTTTTATTATACTACACTGCTCAAAACAATTAAAGGATATTTGAAGTTTTATATAAAATAAAGATATAAACGAAATTTTTTTTTGCCGAAAATAGAAGAAGAGAATCACAAATGCAAATTTTTCTGGTTTTTAAACTGTGGAGTATGCAAATTTTGAGTTCGACGTCAAAAACGTCGCTTCAGAGGCAGCGAATGAAATTTGACTTTCAACTGGATAAAAGAGAATGAAGACAAGGATGATCGGCATTCAGTGATTGCTTTGTTTCGATGAGTACGATGTCTCAGCGAAGTCATTTGACAGATTCAGAAGCTTGGAGAATTGTTGGTAGGTTAGAAGGGAGCCAAACTCAAGCCGAAGTAGCGCAAGCCATTGGAGTTTAACAAAGTGTCATTTCCAGGATCTGGAACCGTTTTTTGGACAGTGGATGTGCAGGCCGAAGACCAGGGCAAGGTCGTAGACGGGCAACAACGCCCAATGAAGATCGGTATTTAGCGTTAACAGCTCGGAGACACCGAAACATGAACGCTACTCTTCTCCAACAACACCTTCGCTCGGCTACAGGCACCACGATTTCAACTCAGACTGTCCGAAACCGGCTCCATGCTGTAGGTCTGTATGCTCGCTGACCGATGGTATGTGTTAGATTAACATCAAGGCATCGTCGCGACCGCAGGGAGTGGGCAACCGAGTATGTCAACTGGAGGAGAAATGAATGGAGCAATATTCTGTTTTCTGACGAGTCCCGTTTTTCTGTGCATCCAGATAATAGGCGTATTTTCATCTGGAGGGACCGTGGCAGTAGGAATAATCCTGCGTTCGTGCACGAAAGTGTCAGATTTGGCGGTGGAGGAGTGTTGGTGTATGGTGGCATCTCCATTGACGGGCGCACTGACCTCTACATCATTCGAGATGGAGCTCTGACTGGTCGCCGATATAGGGATGAGATCCTCAGACCTATTATAGTCCCTTACGCTGCAGCAATCGGAGATAGCTTCATTTTAATGGACGATAACTGCAGGCCACATCGTGCAAACCTGGTGGAGGATTTCCTTTTCGAGGAAGGAATCGTTCGAATGGAATGGCCAGCGTGTTCTCCAGACATGAATCCAATCGAGCACGTTTGGGACGCTCTAGGAAGACGAGTTTCTGGCCGCCAACAACCCCCACAAACACTCCAAGAACTGGAAAGAGCTCTTCTGGAAGAGTGGGGCAGAATACCCCAACTCGTCATTAATAGCCTCATTGAGTCCATGCCTCAAAGGTGTTCAACGTTGCAGGCCGCCCGTGGAAAACATACCCCCTACTGAAAATGTTTTTCTTTGAAGAAAACACCTTTTCTTAATCTTTTTTTCTCATATGCACAAATTGTGTTTTTTTCATTTTGTACACAAATGCGCAATAAAATGCATTTTTTTCTGCCAAAGATGTGTAATTTATTCTCATATAACCTACTATGTCTGTCGACCATCTATCAATCAGCTAAAAAGTTTCCCAGATACAAAATCCACCTAAAACTGCAATATCCTTTAATTGTTTTGAGCAGTGTATTATTATGAGTACATAATATGTTAAGTCGAAGTTGTGTTTTAATTTTAGAACAAAAAAAAAATACATATCGTATTGAGTATGATTCACCAATAATGGACTAATTTAATTCATCTGTTTTTCTTTTACTTTTTAATTGTTGAAAAAACTAAATAATGTAAATGAAAATTCTATTTTATTAATGTCAATATATTTTACTGCTATTTTGTTGATTATCAGTTTAAAATAAATGCAATGGACTAAATCTATAATTTATAAAAATGGTGATTCACTCTCTAAGGAACGCTCTAGTTCTGTACTATTCTACTATTAATAACCATTGATGTTTCTGTTAATGTTTTTGTAATATATATATATTACAGAGAAAACCCGAAATCAGTCAAAACCCGAATTAACTAGGGAAAACGCGTTCTGACTGAGAGCTAAAACGCGTTTTAACTGATTTATTCCAATTAGAACGCATTGTAACTTAGAGCGCTAGGAAAAAACCAGTTTTATTGGGGTTTTGTATTTGTACAGTAGTATTTGTATCTATCAAAAATTATTAATATAAAGCATTTAAAAGGCGTTTTAACTGATTTATTCCAATTAGAACGTGTTCTGACTTAGAGCGCTGGGACTACTAGTAAAATATAAAATATTTCTATTCAATTTATAAAGAAACTGTTCCTATACCTACAATCACAGCATTTCAAAAACGTGAGAGCATTAATTACACAAGAAGACATTTTCTGCCACAATTATCTTTTAAATACTTATTACAATTCACAAATATCACGAGTTATTTCTAAATAATGATGTTGTTCATATTCGCCATAAGTAAACTTCAATTGAGTTAACTATGTTTCGCTATCAAGAGTAAAAACCTTGCTAGGTTCAGTGACAGATAGTATTAAAAATGTTGCATGTTTGAATGCCGAAAATTAGAATACAGTTAAATACAATATTTGGAACAGATAATATTTAAAATATATAGTAACAATCATATTTACAATTTTAATAATTATAATTAGTCACTTAATTGTTGATGAGAATTATTTTTCAACAGTTAAGTTGTATTTCTATATTAAATGATAAAAGTATATAAATAATAAATCACTATTTATATTATATTTTGTTCCTTCATTTTTTATTATTTTTTACTTTTGTGATTAAAAAACTGACTTATGCAAAATTCTTCTTTTTTAAACTTTCGCGTAAAAAATATCATTTTTTGCATAATTATATTTCGTTTGTGTCACAAATGCCGTTCTATCTATCTATCTGTCGATCTATCTAAATATCTATCTTCTCTCTCTCTCTCTCTCTGTATATATTATATATATACAATATGCCCACTAAAGTCCCTTGCCACCCTTTAACTTCGGAACGGCTACTGCTATATTCATAAAAGTGGTGTCTAGGTATAGTAAATTAGCCCTGCGCTACAAAATGAAATCGACTACGGCACCACCTAGTGGAATGCTGTGGAGTTAGCATTCCTATCTCGAAAGTGGAAAGAGACAGAGAAAAAAAGTAATATACGAAGTTGTAGAGCATCATCGATTTAGTACGAAAAGACACCTTGCGGACATTAATGCGAAGAATAGAACGGTTAAAACGCGCATTTGTTTTTTCATGATTTCCTACACTGTGACGTGACAAACAATCTTAGAAAGAAAGAAACAACCAGTTATGAAACAGAAGATGTATGCGACCCCTCCACAAACATTGCAGGACCTTAAACGACGCATTACGGATGCTTGTGCCAACGTGTCACCATCTATTCTCCAACGTGTGCAACGTGAAATTCAAACAAGGATCCAAATATGCATTGCAGCTGACGGTGAGAAGTTTGAACATCTAAAATAAAGGTATATTATTATAACTAGTTGTTTTTTTCTTTCGAAAATTCGACTTCGTCTCTCTCTCTCTCTCTTTTCCCGTTATAAAAATACAGTTTCTGCAGTGTTTTTGCGTTTTTTACTATACACACACACTGCTGGTTCTTAACTAAAAACACTTAACTAAAACTAATGGACTGTATAAAAGCGGATTTATTCACATAACAACCAACAAAAAGCGAGCCATCACACGGCTTATTCTATAACAACCTTTTCACATTCCAAAAAACAAGAAGCAAAACAGAACACTGAGTGTTGCCAAACGCGGAAAGTAAGAAAAAGAAACTTACACGAATTTGGAGCTCATGAAACCAAGGAACATGCAGCTTTAGCTAGCTGCAGATGATACTTACATAAACACATTACATATGGATAAATGTGAAAGTAAAATATTCTAATACAATTAAAAGGAAATGTAGACGATATTTTTCATTTTTAAATACTAGTCTTATTAGACTTACTGGAATACTCTACTAAATTTTATACATTAAAATAAACTTTTTAACTAAAACAATTTATTTCACAAAACACAGAAGTGATTAATACTTGTGATGTATTTAAATATTTTAGGGGAATGGGTTAAGCGATTGTTATTGTAAACGCGGTACATAATAGCCTACAAAACACTGTATTTCAAACATCCTTAAAACATTTAATCATTAATAAAATCTAATTTATATATTTGTACTGTATGCTGAATCAAATTTTATTTGTTACATAAATGTTATTATTATAATTATTATTTTTATTATGCTTTTTTATATTTGCAAATGTTAGATATGATTATGAAGTACACCTTCAAATACAGCTGGACTAAATAAAAATTTTAAGCTTTCCCAAAAATGCTGCATAAATAAAAAATAGTTTTTCGATAATTGCTTGAAATAATTGCTTCATATAAATTATTTTGTTTGACTGGGAACAATAGAAAAAGATGATACGTTATTTGCGTTTTCCTCTTGAATGATAAGAGATAATTTTCAGAATGAAAAATGTGTTTTCTTGTTTTTATTTATTGAGTAGATTATGCGCTAATTTCACTGCCCAACGAGGTACCATTTTCTCCTGATTTTAGTGGTAATTTTTATGTTACAGCTGATGTTGAAAATGAGTATAGCATTGAAAATTTTTATTATCCCCAGAATTAGCAAAATATTTAAAAAATGCAAATTTTAATAAATATTTGCATTGATCAATATCACACACATGAATTTTGTCATTTGAATTTGGTGATAAATTTATTGATTACATGAACACTTTCATGACCGAAGAGATTGAAATGGTACTGTACCTCTCCATTTAAATTTAAAAAAAAAAAAAAAAAAAAAAACTACCCCCGTTGCAGCAGCCGCCGCTGTCAATGAATGTGCCTTGAAGTCTTTCTGAACTAATATTCATAAAACTGTTGCATACAGAAATATGGAAATAGGTAAATAGGTAATTTTATAAGAAATGTTCGATAAACACGCTGAAGCAGACAATTTTTAAATCGAAGAATTATTTTAAGTGATATTTTATATTAAAGTTGATCAAAATAGTGCTCTTAAAAAAGTTTTATAGGAACGAAAACTATGCACAGGAATTTAATAATAATTTATAAGGATATAGTTGACAAACTTGCGGCGTGCAGGCTGCATTTTTTTTTTTTTGCAGTAGTTTTTTGAGGTTATATTTAAATTTTTTATTCAATATTTTCATTATTTTGATGAAGATTTATTTCATATTTCATAAAATCCATTATTTGAATTATTACCAATTTGTAAAATAGCGCACATAATAGTATTCCCTTTTAATTAAGAAATGTATTTACACGTGACAATTAAAAACAGAAACAAAACTAAAAAAAATAATTAAATGATCACGTGTGAAAAGAAGTAAATGTAAAAAATTACGTAATAAAAATATACTTGCGAGTGAATATTAAAAAGTAAAAATAATTAAATTATTACGCGTTTTCAAAGCATTAAGTAGGGAAATTTATGTCAAATTTAAAATACTCAAATAACAATATTTCCAAACAGTTTCAGTTTAAAAATATATTTACACGAGAGATTAATTTATTTCGACAAATCTTTTATCTATTATTGCAGATTTTAAAACAGCGTAAATAATATTATTTCTTCTCAATTAAAAACTATATTTTTAGGTTTAATAATAAACCTCTAAAATACCGAAATAACTAATAAATTGTTAAAATATCATTAACAATATTGTACTTCTCCATTATCTCGTCGACCACTTTTCATAACAAAAAACTATTGCCAAACTATAGGATTTAACACCAAAACTGCATGA